>JBBGZY010000372.1:9036250-10510000 GCA_037952925.1 Lithobates clamitans
AGTGCTTGCAGTTCCAGTTCAAGAAAAAAAAAAGTAGAATATGCCGCATTTTTCGTGCACTGGAACGCTGTAAAAAGCAGCAAAAATGCACTGGAACATTAAGGTAAAGGGCCAGTTCACACCACATGTAGTCCAGTGCGTTTTTTTTTTCTGCATCAAAAACGCATGGAAAGTAGGTTACATGGTTTTCAATGGCATAGTTCACACCAGTGCTTGCAGTTCCAGAAAAAAAAGTAGAACATGTTGCATATTTTTCTGCACTGGAACGTTGTAAAACGCATCAAAAACGCACCAGAAGGCACCAAAAACGCACTGCAACACACTTGTCCTTATTTAAGGTTAAGAAAAAAGACGGGGAAAAAAAAGAACTGAACTGCATCAAAAACGCACTGGAACACATCAAAAACACGCATCTGGACTGCGTTTCTATGGTGTGAACTGGCCCTAAGAAAAAAAAGGGGGGGGGCACTGGACTGCATCAAAAGACACATCTAAAACGCACTGGAGCACATCAAAAACACGCATCTGGACTGCGTTTCTATGGTGTGAACTGGCCCTAAGAAAAAAAAGGGGGGGGGGGAGGCACTGGACTGCATCAAAAGACACATCAAAAACGCACTGGAACACATCAAGTACGTGCATGCAGAAAACTGGCCATAAGCACATGTATGTTCCAGTGCGTTTTTGGTGCATTCCAATGCCTTTTTGATGCTTTTTACAGTGTTCCAGTACAGTCCAGTGCAGAAAAAATGCAGTATGTTCTACTTTTTTTCTGGAACTGCAAGCACTGGTGGGAACAATTCCATTAAAACTACTTTCTATGCGTGTTTTTAAGCAGAAAAAAAACGCACTGGACCGCATGTGGTGTGTGGAAAAACGCACTGGACTGCATCAAAAAACGCGCATGCAGAAAAGCATCTGGAACAAATCTGGACTGTGTTTCTATGGTATACACTGGCCCTGAATCATACGAAAAAAATCGTAAGTTTCGTAGAACGCTTTTAGCACAGTTGTATTCGATATTGGTATCATCCAACAAAGAAATAATAAATGGTCGGACTATCTGACCGTGTGTACACCACAGACGCCCCATGTGTGTGAAGCCCAAGCTGTACACATTTTTGACGTCCATTTGAATGACAGGATAAATAACAGGATGTTTGTGAATGATATCAGGATCATTAGGTATTATAATGCCAAGTAGAGATATAAGAATAGTAGACAACACTTGGAATGGCCTGTCATGTGTGACGTGTGGATGTCCCTGGCTGTGCCTCCTGGGAGCTCTTCCTGTATCAGAGTGGATCACAAGCACTTCCGGTGGTCATGGCTGGGTTGCACTTCCTGTGAGGTCACCCACAGGGGGAGGGGGGTACGGTCGGGATGGAGGAAAAAAAGAGAAAGCGAAAAAGGAGGAGTCTCGGGAAAGCCTGAAGTGGCACAGCTGTTATTTGTGGTGGATCGCACCCTGCGAGGTTTGCCCATAGAGTTGACAGGCGTGACCCCCACCCACCACCCCTGATTACATCTCCTCGGAGATCAGCATCCTGGGAGGATCGGGGGTGTGAAGGAGAAGGCACGATGAGTGTGAGTACATAGTGTGATTAGGAGGCGATCCCCCCTTCCTTCCAGTACACATCATCTCTATGACAGCGGCATCTGGTTGCTAAGCAGACCCCCCCAGCCCCTGCTTGGCCATGTCAGGTTCCAGCACTCCCAAGTCCTTGCCATCCTCCGGGCAGAAGGCTCTGCATGACATCAAACATCCACTCAGCTGCTCTCCGGGGGCTGAAGAGAAATCGGGGGACCTAGGGGTGCTTGTCAATGACACCCCCAGCCCAGACTTACCCCACACTGATCCCAGCAGCATAGCAGAGAAGGTAAGTGCTACAGACATGGTGCTGGGGGGGGCAACAGTTACCTGCAAGGGTAGTGATCACAGGGCACCATCATTTATTATTCCAATGTTTGAGATACTGGAGCTGAATATGTCCTGTTGCTTCTAGCTCTATCAGTATGCTGACCATACACTATGCAATCTGATTGTACAATCGCCTTTAGATCTGCCAACAATTATGTGTATTATTATTATTATTATTATTATTATTATGTATATCCTCCTCTTACATAGTTTTGGTCCATTTAAACAAGATGGGATTGCGGCTTGTATGGTCACCCTAACGCTGGATTCACACCTATGCAGGAATCGCAGTGATCTCCGCAGTGAAAATGTGCTGGGCTGCCACTTATTCTGAATGGTACCCCCCCACACAAAAATGTTAAGGTGGGAACTAGCGTAAGGCCTCATGTACACTGGACAGTTTTCTAGCTCCCCTTTCCTCTTAGCAGCAACAGTTTGGCAGAAAAAAAATGATTGTAAACGGGTTTCACGTTTTTAGGGCACGTTTAGCCGCGTCAAGCATTTGGACATTAATTTCATTGGCCAGAATGATAATTTTTTTCTGGCCTTTGAAATTAACACTTAAGCGCTAAACGTGCCTAGCGTTACCATGCGTTTACACATCTCAAGCATATTTTTTTTTTTTTTTTTTGGACAAAACTCCTTAAAACGCTGGCAGAAGGTAGTTTTTTTAAAATTTTTTTTTTTTTTTTTTTGCCTCTAAACTCCTCTAAAAGTCTATCTGTGCATAGACACATAGGCTAACATTCAGGAGCGTTTAGACCAGGGATATGCAATTAGCGGACCTCCAGCTGTTGCAAAACTACAAGTCCCATGAGGCATAGCAAGACCCTGACAGCCACAAGCCTGACACCCAGAGACATGATGGGACTTGTAGTTTTGCAACAGCTGGAGGTCCACCAAGTCCCATCATGCCTCTGCCTCTGGGTGTCATGATTGTGGCTGTCAGGGTCTTGCTATGCCTCATGGGACTTGTAGTTTTGCAACAGCTGGAGGTCCACCAAGTCCCATCATGCCTCTGGGTGTCATGATTGTGGCTGTCAGGGTCTTGCTATGCCTCATGGGACTTGTAGTTCTGCAATAGCTGGAGGTCCACTAATTGCATATCCCTGGTTTAGATCGGGGGTCTCAAACTGGCAGCCCTCCAGCTGTTGCAAAACTACAAGTCCCATCATGCCTCTGCCTGGGGGAGTCATGCTTGTAACGGTCAGCCTTGCAATGCTTCATGGGACATGAAATTTTGCAACAGCTGGAGGGCCGCCAGTTTGAGACCCCTGGTTTAGAGGCAGGAGGAAAAAAAAAAACAAAAACTCCAGACGCCCCTAGGAGCAGCATCAAAAACATCCAGTGTGCATGGGGCCTACACACCTTGATTTTTTTTTTTTTTTTTTTTTTTTTATTCGATCAATGCACAATTTAATCAAATCGGTGTAATCCACAAACTATTGAAAAGCCATACATTTTTTTTTTTTTCTGATCTTGAAGATACGTTGGCATAAGGTGATCAAGCCACTATGTGATGAAACATATTAGGGTGGAGGTGGTTTATTAGGGTGGAAACAGTATGACTGTGACCTATTGTGGAAGAAAACTGAATTAGAAGAATACAGGCTGGAGTGAGGTTCTTATCAATGTATCTTCATGTGATGATAAGCAAAGACGAGCGTTTTTTTTTTTTTTTGTTTTTTTTTGGAACCTGGTTCTGGAGGTGAAAGTAGGATCTGGTCTGGAGCTTGGATATTGTTCCCTGAGTCAATTGGCCAGGGCGAAATAGTTTTACATCAGCAGTTGTTCATGAATACAATCCATCTTTTGATCAATCGGATTATGGGATTGAATGGTGAAAACAGATTTTATAACTAACTTTTAATAATAACTATCATCAATCGAGATCCATTTATCCCATGTGTGGCATGTTGTTGGAATGAGATGTTGACTATAGATTTTTTTTTTTTTTTTTTTTTTTTTTATTTATTCCAATTGGAAGAGATTGCTCAAAAAATAAATTGATCATTTTATTGAAGTGTGGCCACCATTAACCTGGCCTTACACTATAAAATCAGATTGTACAATCCCCTTTTAGGTGACTAGTGATGTACTCGAGCATGTTTTGGATCTTATTTTGAACCCACCCGACCCAGTCATCTGCATCAATAGTATGAACCAATAATCTGCACGTTTTAAAGGATAAGTTCACCTTTAAGAAAAAAAATTAAAAAAGCATGTTTTTTCACAGTAAAAAAAAAAAAAGGTGCATTTACTATTTATTTATTATTTTTTTAGCAGCCTGGAAAGCATTGCACCAGCCTTCAGCAGATCAGATTACTGGTACCATGCAGGACTCCTGCAGACTGTCGGTGTAAGCTAATTTTTACATTGGATGGAAGAATCAATGAACTACCACAGCGCTCAACAGCACTCTGGTAGTTCATCCGCAAAGGATGTTGGTACTTGTAGTTGATTGATTTCACAGAACTCTGCGAATGAATGACCTGGTTGTGTGGGCTCTTTTCAAAAAATGACATCTGGTATTTGGACCTTCTCCCTGTACTGCTGTCACACAGAGGCAGCGGATCTAGGGTTGCCACTTCATCCCTTTAAACCTGAACACCTTTGAATTACACAGGTTCTGTGGCTAATTTAATGCAGATAAGACACCAAGTGAGTTTAATTACCACCTTAATCAGCCACAGAACCTGTGTAATTCATATGTGTTCGGTTTTAAAGGGGTGAGGTGGCAACCCTACACAGAACCTGTGTGTTCGGTTTTAAAGGGATGAGGTGGCAACCCTAAGCGGATCGCCGATCGGCTGCAGGAGCAGAAACCTGTTTCATGTTCCACCCTAAAAACAGGTGGAACATATAACATGTTCCCACAGGTGAACTTATCCTTTAAGCCAGTGTCTCTCAACTCCAGTTGTCAAGTACCCCCAACATGTCATGTTTTCAGGCTTTCCATTATTTTGCACAGGTGATTTGATCTGTTTCATTGCCTGAGTATTTACCACAGCCGTTTCATCTGAGGGAAATCCTAAAAACATGGCCTGTTGGGACGCCTCGAGGTCTGGAGTTGAGAAACACTGCTTTAAGCTGTCCATACACATAGATTATTATTTTTTTATTATTCAGGAAGAAATTTAAGAGATTCTTCCATCTACACCAGGGGTCTCCAAGTGGTGGCCCGCCAGCTGTTGCGAAACGACAAGTCGGCAAGGCTGGCGGTTACAAGCATGACTCCCACAGGCAGAGGCATGATGGGACTTGTAGTTTCAGAACAGCTGGAGGGCCACCACTTTGAGACCCCTGATCTACACTAAACAGCACAGATGGACCAATCTCCTGCTGTGGCTATTGTAGCCTGAAAGCCAGTGCCAGCAGCTGTCAGAATACCCTAACAGTACAGTACCTGCATATATTTTGATATAGTCACAGTTTGTCTGACAATTTTCACCCGGCTCTTTTGACAACACCACCCACTGATTGAATTTCCATGAATTTTATTAGTAACTGACCAAAATTCGCTCAGTGTATGGCCAGTTGGTAGTAAGGCAGCTGGAAACCTATTAGAAATGTGCATATAGCCTTCCTTCTGAGCTATTGCAGTAAAGCCGTGAGGATGTGCAAAGTGCAGGAACCTTTTGAAGCCAGTCAAAATGATTTCTTAGGCTGCATTCACACCTGAGGATTTTTTTTTTTTTTGTAAAACACCAGAAAAAACGCCCAACAAGCAAAATCCCATTCATTTCAATGGCCTCTGTTCACATCTGAGCGTTTTGTCACCTGAAGCAAAATGCCTGATGCCTAAAGTACATGAGCTTCTTTTTAGGCTGATTACAGGCTTTTTTTCTGCTTTTTACATTGGTGACCTTTTGACTTGTGCAAAATGGTAAAAACACGGGACTTTCTGCCTGAAAAAAATACGCTCAAGTGTGAATGCAGCCTTAATATATTTACACTTTGGGGGCCTGGGGCACTTCAGGTTCAGTGGGCCTGAACTGCCCTAGACATGTGACAAAATTTGCATTTGAAAGACCGCTGTGCAAATACAGTGTGACAATACAGATATTGCAACAACCACCGTTTTATTCTCTAGAGTCTCTGCTAAAAATATATAATGTTTGGGGGTTCCAAGTAAATTTGATGTTAACTTGAAACCAACAAGTGAACTGTCAGAAAAAGGTTTAGTTTTTAAAGCGGAGTTCCACACAAAAATGGAACTTCCGTTTTTCGGAACCATCCCCCCCTCCGGTGTCACATTTGGCACCTTTCAAGGGTGAGGGGGGTGCAGATACCTGTCTAAGCCAGGTATTTGCACCCACTTCCGGGCATAAACTCCCGCGGGAGTCTACGCCTCTTCCCACCCCCCCCGTGCTGTCTGCTGGGACACACGCGGGTCCCAGAGACAGCAGGGACCATACGGATTGCGCAGCGCGACTCGCGCATGCGCAGTTGGGAACCAAGAAGTGAAGCCGCAAGGCTTCACTTCCTGATTCCCTTACCGAAGATGGTGGCAGCAGCCGAGGGAGAGATCGGCTTTGGGTGCCGACATCGCGGGCACCCTGGACAGGTAAGTGCCCTTATTTTAAAAGTCAGCAGTTGCAGTATTTGTAGCTGCTGGCTTTAAGTGGTTAAACTTCCCTCATTTACAGACCGAAGTTCATTCCTTTGATCTAAAGAACAAAACGGTACAATGTTTATAGTTAGCTCAGCAGCTGAGGAATGTTGTGAAACTTGGCAGACTGCCTGTTTGTTTTTTGTTTTATTTTGACAGCTGTCGGCTTGAGCAGAGAACTCTGCATAGAATCGGTAAAATGCTTTAAAATCGCGAGGTGGAGAGAACCGGGATCTCGATTTAACGATTAATTGTGCAACTCTACGATCAGAAAAACATATGAAAAATACCTCCTTTTGAAGTGATTGTACGATAATCTGATCGTTAGTACACAGCTTTCGAGAGGCAATTAGGACAGGTCGGGCAAAATTATCTGATGGGACAAGCACGATAATTGTTTCTTGTGCGAAACCAGATCGTACATTTTTCGTTTAATCAGTACAGTATGTTACATCACCTCCGCGTGTGTGTGTTTTTTTGTTTTTTTTTACTGTCTTATGAGAATTTTTGTAACTTTAACCTTTTCATTTTTTAAATGAGACTAGCATGCAAAAAAAAAAAAACAGCCGATCATTTGTCCGATAATCTCATCATGTGGACGGGGCTTAAAGGTGCCAGTGCCCATTTGAATGAGGCCTTTCTTTCCATGGAGTTCAACTTTATTAATAAGCAGAGGGTGTGTTGGATGTAGAAGCTACTGAATGTGTCATCGTTGTTGTTATGCCAAGAGATTAGGAAATACAGATAGTGAGATATATGATTGTGACTGTTTGACATACCATTTGAAACGTTGCCACCCTCTCTAGTTCCCAACCTTCTGTTTTAGAAACTACATGCAAATTGTTGCGTGCTTCAAGTACTGGCTCAGTTGACTCTCGGTTGCTCAATAACTTCTGTCCTATATAGTCTTTAGGTGACAGGTGTGAGAGCTGAACTGGTTAGATCAACTTTCGTCATAATTAACAAGTTCGAAAACTTTTATCAATCTTCCTTCTTCCTTCCTCCTTCTTCCTTCTTCTTTCTATTTTCCTTCTTCTTTCTATTTTTCTTCTTCTTTCTATCTTCCTTCTTCCTTCTTCCTTCTTGTGTTGAAAGTGTCAGCGGCGCTTCATTCATATCTCCGCACAGCAACATGGTGCGTTGCTCTACAGTGCGCTGATATGTGGTGCTATCCACTGCGCTATGGAGAAAGACATGCCTACATTTTGTACACACTGCACCACACCAGCATTGTGGTGACAACAATTGTTTTCTATGTGCCCTTGTGGTGACTGATGTTTGTTCAATATGGAAAAATACCAGTCACCGCACATAGTGTGAATGAGCCCACAGTTTTGCAGTCTCATCACTGATGGAGAGGAGACTGGGGAAATACTTCCTCCTGCCTGCAGCAGAGTGATTACTTTGTCTCAGCAGAGTCATTTGAATGGATGTCTAGGACTGATTTGTAAGGCCCCTTTCACACAGGCGCCTCCGTTTTGGCGGACTCGCTCCGCTGATCCCCACTGAGCAGGCGGATGACAGGTCCATCTCCGCTCACTGTGCAGAGCGTAGACGTACAGAGTCCCACTCTCCTCTTTGGGGAAAACAGATCCGCATGTCCGTTTTCATCCGATCCCCCAGACAGATGGAAAATAGGACCACCGCTTGCCTGGATTTTGCGGACAGGATAGGATCAGGTGGCAGCGGGTGTTAGTGGACATGTCACCGCTGACATCCGCCGCTCCATAGGGGTGATTGGCTGGTCCGATCAGGTCCGCCTGAAAAACTGAAATGTAGACCTGATCAGACAGCCCATGTGAAAAGACACGTATAATAAATGGTACGTCATCATTTATTTGTTTATTTATTTCACTCTATTCGTGTATAGAGCTAAAGATCCATATGTACCTGCTCTGTGCAATGATATTGCACAGAAAGGTCCGTTACCTCCCTCTTTTTGTAGTCCCCTGCTGGTGCTGTCAGCTACTCTCTATTCCAGGGTCCTGAGTGCTAAGGAGGCACCCCTGCTGGTGAGCATCAGAGCTGGGCTGTGTGCATCCATAGACACACACAGTACCTATTAGCCATGCCACCGCTCCCTCCTTACAGTAGTTTGACTGTTGGAAGCAGGAGCCATAGGATGCCCTCACCAAGAAAAGAGGAGAGTGGTGCTGGAGCCGGAAACAGCGCTGGAGTGATAAAAAGGAGTCAGGTAAGTGTTAGGCCTCATGCACAAGAGACGCTGTTAAACTCGTGTTCAGAGGCAGTTGGACACTTTTTTTCAACTGCTCCTGAACCCATTCAATGTTATTCTATGTGTCCATGTACACAGTCTCATTTTTAGGCAGTTGTGTTTAACCTCGTTTTTCCAGAAGCAAAAAAATGGGTTCAGACGCAAAAGTTTTCCACGTTTCAGACGCCAAACGCCGCGTTTGCGTTTATAAGTGTTTTTAAAAGAACCCTATTTTTTGGACCAGTAAACACACAAATCTGATGGTAAACTGCAGCAGAGAATGACATTTTGCGTACGAGATACGGGACCCCAAAGTCGGGTCGCAAAATGTCAAGCACTTTTCTGCAGCAGAGTGACATTTTGCGACCCGACTTTGGGGCCCTGTATCTAGGGGCCACATGGTGCTAGGAACCCCAAATTTGGTGTGCAAACACAGTGGAACCCTACAACATATCCAAAGTTGGGGTTCCTAGGACCAAGTGGCCCCGAGATATGGGGCCCCAAAGTCAGGTCGCAAAATGTCAAGCACTTTTCTGCAGCGACCAGACTTTGGGGCCCCGTATCTCAGGGCCACTTGGTCAGGGCCGGATTTCCCACAAGGCCACCGAGGCCAGGCCTCGGGGCGGCAGTGGTACAGGGGCGGCGCCGCCGCCCCCCACACTAACATCAGCATGTGATGCAGTGCACCCGGGCGCCAGAGAGGTGGGGGCGCTGAAGCGCTAGAGTGCTCCTCTCCCTCCTCCTCCTCTCTGTGTCTAGACTAAGGCGGCTCCCTCCGCCGGTCACCGCCGCCACCGCTGTGTTTTTCGCTGCTTCTCCTGTCAGAGAAGGAGAGCAGCCGCCGAAGATCGGAGCGGCTGATCTCTGTGCGGCGGCGGCGGGGGGGGGGCGTGTTCTCCTCTGTCTCTCACTCCCGAGTCCCGCCCAAGCCTGTGCCTGTCTCCATCTGTTCTATTGTACACACTTGGAGGGGAGGTTGTCCTGGGGGGGTTGTACTAATGGAGGGGGGGGGGGGGTTGTCCTGGGATGTCTGTACTGCTGAAGGGGGGGTTTGTCCTGGAGGGGTTGTACTAATGGAGGGGGGGGGTGTCCTGGGATGTCTGTACTAGTGAAGGGGGGGTTTGTCCTGGAGGGGTTGTACTAATGGAGGGGGGGGGGGTTGTCCTGGCATGTCTGTACTGCTGAAGGGGGGGTTTGTCCTGGAGGGGTTGTACTAATGGAGGGGGGGGGGGTTGTCCTGGGATGTCTGTACTAGTGAAGGGGGGGTTTGTACTAATGGAGGGGGGGGGTGTCCTGGGATGTCTGTACTAGTGAAGGGGGGGTTTGTCCTGGGGGGGTTGTACTAATGGAGGTGGGGGGTTGTCCTGGGATGTCTGTACTAGTGAAGGGGGGGGTTTGTCCTGGGGGGTTTGTACTAATGAAGGGGAGGTTTTGTCCTGGGGGGTTTGTACTAATGAAGGGGGGGGGGTTTGTCCTGGGGGGTTTGTACTAATGAAGGGGGGGGTTGTCCTTGGGGGGTCTGTGCTAATGGAGGGGGTGGGGGTTGACCTGGGGGGGGTTGTACTAATGGAGAGGGGGTTTTCCTGGGGGGGGTTGTACTAATGGAGAGGGGGTTTTCCTGGGGGGGGTTTGTACTAATGGAGGGGGGTAGACCTGGGGCGGTTTGTGCTAATGGAGGGGGGTTGTCCTGGGGGGGGGGTTTGTACTAATAGAGGGGCGTTTGTCCTGGGGGGTCTGTACTAATGAAGGGAGGTGGGTTTGTTCTGGGGGGTCTGTAGTAATGAAGGGAGGTGGGTTTGTCCTGGGGGGGTCTGTACTAAGGGAGGGGGGTGGGTTTGTCCTGGGGGGTCTGTACTAAGGGAGGGGGGTTTGTCCTGGGGGGGTCTGTACTAATGAAGGGAGGGGGGTTTGTCCTGGGGGGGTCTGTACTAATGAAGGGAGGGGGGGTTTGTCCTGGGGGGGTCTGTACTAATGGTGGGGGGTTTGTCCTGGGGGGGTCTGTACTAATGGAAGGGGTAGTTTGTCCTGGGGGGGTCTACACCCAGGAAAGTACACCCAGGGCTCCAGAGGGAGAGGGCAGTGCTCAGGGAACACCATCAGAGAGAGAACCCCACTGCCCTGCCCCACCAGAGGGAAAGCCACACAGCCTGGCGCCGTCCCTGGCGGAGAAAGGAATGGAGTCATTGCAGGAATACGGATCTGGGTGCTGCCCAACGGAGTCGCCACGGGCAATTCAGAGTGAGCTGACTCCTGATCAGGGGAAGCATTGCTGTATCGCTGGGTCAGGTGAGAGGGCCGATCGGCCATTATCTACTAATGTCCATAGGAACTGCAGTCTCTGACCATCTCCTGTATCATGTCTGCAGTCTTTGACCGTATGTCTGGGGCTCTTTCTGGTGGTGTGGGGGGGGGGGGCGGCATTGAAGGGCATGGCCTTGGGGCGGCAAAGGGAGTAAATCCGGGCCTGCACTTGGTGCTAGGATATGTTGTAGTGTTAGTTCCCCTGTGTTAGCACACCAAATTTGGGGTTCCTAGCACCAAGTGGCCCTGAGATACGGGGCCCCAGAGGTTGGTTCGCAAAATGTCATTCTCTTCCCTGCAGACGCTTCTAGACGCAAACGCGGCATGCAAATGCGGCAAAATGGGCGTTTCTAAACGCCGGTTTCAGCTTTTAAAAACATGTGTTCAGCAGAGTTTGCACTGGCGTCTCGTGTGCATGAGGCCTTAAGGGATGGAGAAGAAGCGGGGGCAAAGAGTGGGAAGTATTTTACATTAATGCAGGAAATGCATTAAGGTGAAATATGTTTAGACTTTAGAAAGCATGTTTAGACATTTAAAGCATATTTAAACCTAAAAAAAAAATGTATTACATCACAGCTTACCAATTGTTAGATATGATGGC
The DNA here is from genome assembly GCA_037952925.1 of Lithobates clamitans. Taxonomy (NCBI): domain Eukaryota; kingdom Metazoa; phylum Chordata; class Amphibia; order Anura; family Ranidae; genus Lithobates; species Lithobates clamitans. Next base: position 9,047,901 of record JBBGZY010000372.1, read on the forward strand.
TCCATCAGTTTTCTTTTTTAGGCCTTTTTTTCCTTTATTCTGGTGATCTATCCAGTAAGTCTATTTTTCAACTTTCTTTAACACACCAAGCTGTCCAGACAAAGGGTCAGTTACAGGGTTGAGCAAACCATTTACCACTGACAGGGGTGCTTACAATGATCAGCTTTTTTCATTTATGTAAAACCTTTATCCCAAAAGGAAATAAAATGTGTGCTGGAACTGCTTTATAAGTTCAGCTTTCATTTTTAGTCCCTTAGACCCCTTTCACACCGAGGGCATTTTGCAGGTGCTATAGCGTTAAAAATAGCGCCTGCAATCCGCCCTCAAACAGCTGCAGCATTGTCTCCAGTGTGAAAGCCCGAGTGCTTTCACATCAGAGCGCTGCGCTGGCAGGACGGGAAAAAAAAGTCCTGCCAGCAGCTTCTTTGGAGCGGTGTGTTTACCGCTCCTCCACCGCTGCTCCCTATTGAAATCAATGGGGCAGCGCTGGGATACCGCTGGCAAAACGCCGCTATTGCGGGCGGTTTAACCCTTGGCCGCTAGCGGGGGGTAAAAGCGCCTCACTAGCGGCCGAAATGCGCCGCAAATCCGACGATAAAACGCCGCTATAAATAGCGGCGTTTTACCGCCGACGCTATGGGCGGCCCGGTGTGAAAGGGCTCTTGGGCTACGTTCACACTTGGATGGGGGTAACGCGTGCAAAATCGCAGGCTTTCCTGCAATATACAAAAACGTGCATCCCTTTTGTAGACATGTGGCGGTGCCATTAATTCCTAATGGCATTCCTTGCATCTCGCTAAAGCGTGTGTACCAAAATACATTGTGATAAATTACCATGTGTTTTTAGTGTGGCATGATTTTTAAAAAAGTTCAGGCACTTCTTTTTGCAAGTTTCTAGTGTGTAGGGTAGCCCATTGAAATTTAAGGGATGCATAAATGCGATGTGCAGATTCATGCAAAAACGCATGCTTGCTCCATTGCACCTGCATAGGTATGAATGGAGCCTTACAGGTCTCAATCTACTATTCCATCTAAATACGTTACAATTGGACCATACACTTTTTGTACAATAAACTGATCAGGTTGTAGCTTGTGGGGTGAGCTTTACACTGCCCTCTCCAGAGAGTGCTGCTGTCTAAGCCCGGGTTCACACTGCTGCGTCACATGCGATCTCTGAGCAATGCGAGTTCAGCCATACAGTTGTTCGCACAGAAAATAGTGCAGGGACTTGTTTTTCCCCGCACTAGAATTGGATTGCATGGGTGATTCCTGTGCGAGTTCACAGTTTGCACTGCGATTTGTGAACTAAACTGGGGTGTCTATAACTTTGTTAATGACCACCGCAGTGGTTCGACCAAGGCTGTGTGAACTGCCTGCGGGAGAGGAGCGATGCAGGAACCAGTGTTGTAATCGCACTGGTTCCCGCATCGCACTAGTGTGAACCCAGGGTCAGGGTGTCTCCTTTGCTCCTCCATAATTAGAGGAGACCCCCTAAGGAAGGGTGTTACTGTTACCGAAGTGAAAATAAAGAGGAAAAGCCTAAAAAGGAAAATGATGCAGCCACTTCACAACAGTGTGGCTTTGAAGTCACGCTACTTCAAGCGACTTCAAAGCCGACTATTCAGTGCTGTTTGACACTCAATGTAAGTCGCAATGAAGTTGAACAAAAATAGTGCAGGAAACTTTTTCAGAGTTGCTGCGACTTAAGTCGCACTGTTTTGAACAGTACCATTTGCCGCTAGTGGGGTGCAACTTGTCATCCAACTTTGAACTCTCAAGTCGCATGACAAGTTGTACTGGTGTGAACCAGGGCTTAAGGATTGGTAAACTCGGATATCCTAATTTATTTTTTGTTTTTGGGTTTTGTACAGGTGAAAGAATATACAGGGGAATTGTAAATCTAACAAATAAGCGCAGTCATGTTCTGTAGTAAAAACACAAACAACAGACTTAGGGAGGACACCCTAAAAATGCGTTTACTTTCAAGATGGTGCTGCTATAAGACCGCAAACAGAACAAAATAGATTACAGCGCACACATACAAAAATGACATTTAAATCCGGCAAGGCTATCTAAAATGTCTGAACATATTCAAAAATCTGGGGATTTGGTTACACCATATGGCCATATAGTGCTAAGCCCACTACTGCATCGAAGTACCCCGTTATCAGTGAGTCCTACACTATTCATAGAATGAAAGGTCCTGCATCTCAACCATGGGAGACAAACTCCTCTTATAGGAGGAGTCCTTCTAGTTCTCCCATAAACACAGGTGGACACTAAGACCCCTTTCACACTGAGGCATTTTTCAGGTGCTTTTGGGCTAAAAATAGCGCCTGAAAAAAGCCTCCCTTGCCGTCTCAGTGTGAAAGGCCGAGTGCTTTCACACTGGGGTGGTACACTGGCAGGATGTTAAAAATGCAAACAGCATCTTTGGAGCGGTGTATACACCGCTCCTGCCCATTGAAATAAATGGGCACCGCTGCCGAAGCGCCGATACACAGGCGCATTTAACCCTTTATTCGGCCGCTCGTGGTTTCAAATACGCCCTGCTAGTGGCCTAATAGTGCCGGTAAAGCACCACTAAAACTAGCGACGTTTTACCATCAACGCCTGCCCGTCCCAGTGTGAAAGAGGTCTAATAAGAGGTAATGAAGGAGGGATGGGGTGCTCCGGCCCAAGGGATCAGGACCCATACAGTATGTTCTGTAGTAGTTTAATTGACCACGTGAACTGCATCTCTCCTACTTCTGAGATGTCAGTGGTCTAAGCACTTCCAGTCAGGCTCTGTCTGTGGTTCTTCACATCTTGGACATATTTTCATTTAAAACTTGTCAGATTGCAGGCATCGAAATTCTGGACGCCTCTATTCTGCTTGTCTGCACACATCTGCGGACAGGGATCTTCAATCAACCGTAAGACATACTTCTAATGTTTTTATGGAAAGCATCTGCTGGATTTCCTGAAATTCTGTTTTTTTTTTGTGACTAAGTTCCACCTAGTATGGAAAGTTGATGAATCCTTCTTTTGTTTATGTATTTGTTTTATATAGGTCACCTAACCAGATATATCAGTAATTTTAATGTAAACCTGCCAAGATTGAGATCTATTCAGTGCTTCTATTGTCTTAGGCTGCCTGTAGACCTCACAGGGTAATTGGATGTGGAAGTACCCTGTTTCCCCGAAAATAAGACCTAGTGTGATTGTCGTTGATGGCTGCAATATAAGCCCTACCCCCCCAAATAAGCCCTACCCTGAAAATAAGACCTACAAGGACTTTAACTAGGGCTTATATTGCAGCCATCACCGACAATCACGCTAGGTCTTATTTTCGGGGAAACAGGGTATGATCCAACCACTGAGGGATCTTTCTTATGAATGATCTTTCCCTAAACATGCACACTCGGATTGTCTGAGAATACGTGTTCATGACTATGGGGGTGGAAAGACAACACACCTGGTGAAGACTTAAATCAGGGCTACATGAAATTATGGTCTGGTATTGGTTGGTTGGAGATCTCTGGGTAGATCCGCTGATGCTTATAGACTTAAAGTACCGTGGATATAACAACTCCACACACCTCTGTTAAAATGTCAGGCTTCTGTGATGTAAAAATATGAGACAAAGATAAATCATTTCAGAACTTTTTCCACCTTTTTAATGTGACCTATAAACTGTACAACTCAGTTGAACAACAAACTGAAATCTTTTAGGTGGAAGTAAAAAAAAAAAAAAACTAAAATTATTTGGTTGCATAACATAAGTGTGCACACCCTTAAACTAATACTTGAGGCACCTTTTTGATTTTATTAGAGCACTCAGTCTTTTTGGGTATGAGTCTATCAGCAGGGCACATCTTGACTTGACAATATTTCCCAACTCTTCTTTGCAAAAACACTCCAAATCTGTCAGATTGTGAGGGCATCTCCTGTGCACAACCCTCTTGGAGACCACCCCACAGATTTTCAATCGGATTCAGGTCTGGGCTCTGGCCGGGGCCATTCCAAAACTTTAATCTTCTTCTGCTGAAGCCATTCCTTTGTTGATTTGGATGTATGCTTTGGGTCGTTGTGATGCTGAAAGATGAAGTTCCTCTTCATGTTCAGCTTTCTAGAAGAAGCCTGAAGGTTTTGTGTCAATATTGACTGGTATTTAGAACTGTTCGTAATTCCCTCTACTTTGACTGAGGCCCCTGTTCCAGCTGAAGAAAACAGCCCCAAAGTATGATCCCACCACCACCATGCTGTGGGTATGGTGTTCTTTAGGTGATGTGCAGTGTTATACTGCCAAACACATCTTTTGGAATTATGGCCAAAAAGTTCAACCCTGGTTTCATCAGACCATAACACATTTTCCCACATGCTTTTGGGAGACTTCAGATGTGTTTTTGCAAAATTTAGCCAGGCTTGGATCTTTTTCTTGGTAGGAAAAGGCTTCCATCTTGCCACTTTACCCCATAGCCCAGACATATGAAGAATACAGGAGATTGTTGTCACATATACCACACAGCCAGTACTTGCCAGATATTCCTGCAGCTCCTTTAATGTTGCTGTAGGCCTCTTGGCCGCCTCCCTGACCAGTTTCTTCTCGTCTTTTCATCAATTTTGGAGGGACGTCCAGTTCTTGGTAATGTCACTGTTGTGCCAGATTTTCTCCATTTGATGATGGCTGTCTTCACTGTGTTCCATGGTATATTTATTTGCCATGGAAATTCTTTTGTACCCTTTTCCTGACTGATACCTTTTTAACAATGAGATCCCACTGATGCTTTGGAAGCTCTCTGCGGACCATGGCTTTTGCTGTAGGGTGCGACTAAGAAAATGTCAGGAAAGACCTATTAGAACAGCTGAACTTTATTTGGGGTTAATCGGAGACACTTTAAATGATGGCAGGTGTGTACGGACTCCTGTTTAACATAATTTTAAGACCCCTTTTACCGCGGGGAGCGGTGCGAAGGGGTAAATAGCGCCTGTGTTGCAGCACTGCCGAAATGCTTTGCAGGCGCTTCGGCAGCGCTCCTTATTCATTTCAATGTGTATATACCTCTCCCGCACTGCCCCAAAGATGCTGCTTACTTACCTGAGGTCCTTCTCTGTCCAGTAAGGTCCATGAGTGTCTCAGTTGTCCGAGACTCTCCCTCCTGATTGGCTGGGACACAACAGCCACGCCATTGGCTCCTGCTGCTGTCAGTCAAAGCTAGTTAGCCGATCAGGAGACAGAGGGGGTGTGCTTGGGCCGCAGCTCCGTGTCTGAATGGACACAGGTGACTCGGCTCGGGTGCTCCCAAATCAAGCTGCTTGCTGTGGGGGCACTCTACAGGAGGGTGGGGCCAGGAGCACCAAAAAGGGTACCTGAGAAGAGAAGGATCTAGGCTGCTTTGTGCAAAACCATTTTAAAGAGCAAGTAAGTATGACATGTTTGTTATTTTTATAGAAAAATAAAACAAGACTTTACAATCCCCTTTAAGAGTTGCCTTCACTGGAACTAAGGGACCAACCCCAACCCTGGAAAATCACCCCACATTCTAATCCCCCCCCCTTCCACCAAATGATTTGGACCAGTGCCAAAGCAAGGTCCATGAAGACATGGATGAGCGAGTTTGGGGTGGAGAAATTTAAAACATACGGACTAAGACTGGGAGGCCATTAAAGTTCATGTGCATGTAAAGGCAGTTGTCCCAATACTTTTACATATATCTATTAAAAAAATTTGTATACCTTTAGTAGAAGGAACTGTTTTAATATACATTCATAAAGATTACGTTAATTTTTAATAGATTTGCATAAATATGTGAAAAAATATATAAATGACTAAAGATTCCCTTTTAAGTATCTCTGTTACTACAAAATAGGACTAGAGTTTGATTTGATAAAGTGCACAATCAGGAATAAAGATACGGCTGCTCGCTATTTTTACGTTACTGCTGAAAAATGAATTGCCAAAGAGTACCTTTTTTCAAACTGACTTGTAGCAGAATTTCCTAAATGCTCTTCTATTTTTACAGTAACATTATTTTTTTTGTGGTTATTTGTACTATTGGGACAGCTGTTAGCTCCATTTTATGTTGGAGAGTATATTGTGATAGTCTCTTTCCCATTTATTGACACAGCACTGAATGCACTAAATAACCACTTATGTGAACAATGCCTAAAGGGACATTTTCAGAGAGATTTTATTTCATATAATCGAGTCTCCAGAGCAGCTAAACTCAGTTATGGTCCATATGCTTAGTGCGCTGTTTTGCATCATTTTAGTAATGTGAAATGTAATGATGCACTTATAATACAAGTACAGTACAGTACAGTATTCAGCGCAGGATGTCCATGGTGTGAAAATTCATAATATTTGCTTTGGGCATCAGCAATTTTAAGCTTGCCGTTTGTAGATTGGAGGAGATTGAAGGTGCCGTTACCCAGAACAATCCCAGGAAAATAAGCTTTGTGGAGGTATCTTTTATACTGGATTCACAACTATGTGTTGTGGTACCAACTACCATGCATTGTGGCATGCATTGCTGTTGGCGCTTTATAAATCCTGTATAACAACAATAATTTTCTCCTACCCTCTAGACTGACGTCAGCGGGGGAATCTTGGCCCCTTCCGCTGCATCTGTCAGACGGGGAGAGGAGAGAGCCGGCGGGTCACATGACTGCCGATCAGCGCTCACAAATAAGGTATATACGGCTTTTTTTTTTAAATTATTATGCAACGCACACACAGGGGGGACATATCCTTAGGAGACCGAGCGGATTATTTAAAGTAAGACCTGTGGGTTAACAAACCCTTTTTAAAGTGTAATTAATTCAGCATAACAACTCGCATTACAATTCTATATACGTGTAGTACACACTACTCAATATATTATATTAAATTTTCTCTATCTATCCCTGAAAATTCTCTCATATGGCAGTAACTAACTCAGACTAGAATCTGTGTCCTGGCTCAGTGTTCCTTGTTCCACTAGATTCTGCCCCAGCTAGTGCTAATCAAGGAGTGCAGGAACATACTGTATTTATTGGCGAATAACACGCACTTTTTCACCCTTAAAATCGGGTGCAAATAGTGTGTGCGTGTTATACGCTGATACTGCAATTTGGGCTGTCTAGGAGGAAACGGGGAGGGGGGCGGGACGAGCGCCGTCAGATTACATACAGCGAGAATCTCCTGTTTACTCAACGGCCTCTGTAATAGGAAGTCCCGTCTCCTGGGCCGGAATTGGACCAGTGTTATGTCTATCACAGAAGCCGGTCTAGAAGGCGGGACTTTGTATTAAAGAGGCCGCCGAGTAAACAGGAGATTCTCACTATATGTAATCTTATGGCGCTCGTCCCGCCCCCCTCCCTGTCCCCTACAAGACAGCAGTAATCTGAGGTGAGGCTGCAGATGGGCATTGATCAGGCTGCATATGGGCATTGATCAGGCTGCATTGATGGCCAATTGTGAGGCTGCAGATGGTATTGATCAGGCTGCAGATGGGCCATTGTGAGGCTGCATTATTGGGCACTGACCCTTATTTTGCTTTAAAGTTCTTTTATTTAAAATTAGATTTTTTTTCTGAAACTTCCCTCCTAAAATGAAGGTGCGTGTTATACGCCTGTCCGTGTTATATGCCGATAAATAAGCTATATAAAGACTTGAAAATAGGTGTTCTTGCACACAGAAAGCTGAGAGGCAAGCAGTTCCATTTTTATTCAGCTAGTTTTAGTTGCTGCTGTTTATGTTGGAACCTGAAGTGGAGGTATTTTGTTTGTGTTGAAGCTGTAACACTGGTTGCTAGTGACCCATCCCTGGCTTAAAGTGGATGCTATTGCTACAGTCAGGTCCACTTTTTAAGGGACCAAAAGTAATGGGACAGATTAACAATCATCCATCAAACTTTCACTTTTTAATACTTGGTTGCAAATCCTTTGCAGTCAATTACAGCCTGAAGTCTGGAACGAATAGACATCACCAGACGCTGGGTTTCATCCCTGGTAATGCTCTGCCAGGCGTCTACTGCAAGTGTCTTCAGTTCCTGCTTGTTCTTGGGGCATTTTCCCTTCAGTTTTGTCTTCAGCAAGTGAAATGCATGCTCAATCAGATTCAGGTCAGGTGATTGACTTGGCCATTGCATAACATTCCACTTCTTTCCCTTAAAAAACTCTTTGGTTGCTTTTGCAGTATGCTTCGGGTCATTGTCCATCTGCACTGTGAAGCACCGTCCAATGAGTTCTGAAGCATTTTGCTGAAAATGAGCAGATAATATTGCCTAAAACACTTCAGAATTCATCCTGCTGCTTTTGTCAGCAGTCACATCCTCAATAAATACAAGAGAACCAGTTCCATTGGCAGCCATACATGCCCACGCCATGACACTACCACCACCATGCTTCACTGATGAGGTGGTATGCTTTGGATCATGAGCAGTTCCTTCCCTTCTCCATACTCTTCTCATCACTCTGGTACAAGTTGATCTTGGTCTCATCTGTCCATAGGATGTTGTTCCAGAACTGTGAAGGCTTTTTTAGATCTTGTTTGGCAAACTCTAATCTGGCCTTCCTGTTTTTGAGGCTCACCAATGGTTTACATCTTGTGGTGAACTCTCTGTATTCACTCTGGTGAAGTCTTCTCTGGATTGTTGACTTTGACACACATACACCTACCTCCTGGAGAGTGTTCTTGATCTGGCCAACTGTTGTGAAGGGTGTTTTCTTCACCAGGGAAAGAATTCTTCGGTCATCCACCACAGTTGTTTTCCGTGGTCTTCCGGGTCTTTTGGTGTTGCTGAGCTCACCGGTGCGTTCTTTCTTTTTAAAGATGTTCCAAACAGTTGATTTGGCCACACCTAATGTTTTTGCTATCTCTCTGATGGGTTTGTTTTGTTTTTTCAGCCTAATGATGGCTTGCTTCACTGATAGTGACAGCTCTTTGGATCTCATATTGAGAGTTGACAGCAACAGATTCCAAATGCAAATAGCACACTTGAAATGAACTCTGGACCTTTTATCTGCTCCTTGTAAATGGGATAATGAGGGAATTACACACAACTGGCCATGGAACAGCTGAGCAGCCAATTGTCCCATTACTTTTGGTCCCTTTAAAAAGTGGGAGGCACATATACAAACTGTTGTAATTCATACACCGTTCACCTGATTTGGATGTAAATACCCTCAAATTAAAGCTGAAAGTCTGAAGTTAAAGCGCATCTTGTTTGTTTCATTTCAAATCCATTGTGGTGGTGTATAGAGCCAAAAAGATTAGAATTGTGTCGATGTCCCAATATTTATGGACCTGACTGTATATACGCTGTGTAAAATCTACATAAAACCATAATGCAGTGATTTGCAAACCTCATAAACCCAGATTTTATTCATAATAGAAAATAGAAAACATGTCTAAACTGAGAAAATCTTCTTTTTTTCCTAATAAGGTCATTTTGAAATTGATGGCAGCAACATGTTTTATAAAAGTTAGAACAGGGCCTTGTTTACCATGGTGTAGCATCCCCTCTTCTTTCAACAACATTCTTGTCTGATATAAGACTATACCTGAAAACAAGCCAGAAGATCCCTCCTCTCTTTGGTCCGGAGGATGCAGTGCCGACGGTTGCCAAAAAATGTCAAATTTTGATTCATCTGACCCCAGAACAGTTTTCCATTATTCTTCCACCATTTTAAATGAGCTTTGGCCCAGAGAAGGTGGCAGCTTTCTACATGTTCAGAGATGGCTACTTTCTTAGCATGATAGAGCTTCACCTGCCACTTTTGCACGGCAGGCTGTTTTCACAGACCGTGGTTTTTGTAAGTATTCCTGAGCCCATGCAATACAGTGTCGTCTGAGGGGCTCAGAGTTCACAGGCATCCCATATTGAGTTTCAGCCTTGTCCCTCGTTCACAGATTTCTCCAAATTCTCAGACAGCTTTGATATTATGTACTGATATTTTTAAAGTCTTTGCAATTCTGCATTGAGGAACATTATTTTAAAATTGTTTGACATTTTTTTTAGACTCAGCTTTTCTCAGATTGGTGAACCTTTGCCCATCTTTACTTCTGAGACACTGACTCCCCAAGATGCTCTCACTGAGAGCATTAAAAGGTAAGTTTACCTTTTACAGAAAAATCTGTAAGGTGAAATTACACAGGACCCTCTCTTCATTCCCCTCCCGCAGACCTGGAGTCCAGCGATCACCCGCACTGACACATTGGGGTGCCGCTTCACTGGTCCAGGGCTTAGAAATCCCCTGCGGCTCAATCTCCTAAATGTACCTTGTCAGGAGGTACGTATAGGAGCTTTCTAATTGGTTGGCGCTGACCAGTCAGAACCTGCGTAGCCAGTCCTGTCACTGCAGGCGAAGAGGAGAGAAAGCCACAGGGTTTTCAAATCCCCGGACTGGTAAAGCAGCAATACGATCTGTCAGAACGGGAGATCGCCGGACTCCAGGTTAGCAGGACCAGGTGCGATGGGAAGGGGGTCTAGTGTAAGTTCACCTTACAGATTTACTGTAAAGGTGATCTTACACTTTAAAGTGATATTAAAGGCAAAACATAAATAAAATAACAAACATGTCATACTTATCTGCTCTGTGCAGCAGTTTTGCACAGAGAAGCCCCGATCCTCCTCTTCTCGGGTCCCCTGCCGGCACTACTGGCACCTCCCCTCCTTTTTGAGTGCCACAGGGCAAGCAGCTTGCTATGTGAGCACCCAAGCAGGCGCCCTCTGCTCTGCGTGTCCAGGAAGAAACCAAGTCACGGCTCAGCCCCACTAACATTGGATTGTTAGTACAGGGGCTCCAACCTGAACTGACTTTTTTTTTTTTTTTCCCAACTTGCTGGGTTGGACAAAAAAAAAACTAGTCGTGTGTACAAGGCTTTAGGCTCTGGCGTTTAAGTGCACTGTCCAGCCACGCTGCTGGCAGCCTGTAAAACTCTGAGAGGCTGAAAGCTACTGTGGCTGGACTGGTCTGATTGGCGCACCTAGTGGTACTAGAGTTTAGGGTAGTATGTGCTCAGACACAGATGCACTTGCATTCATTCCTGGCACATACTAGCCTAAATGTTGGTACCACTCGGTGCACCGACCAGCCACAGCAGCTTTCAGCCTCATAGAGTTTTACAGGCTCCCGGAACCAGGCCTGGATGGTGCACCCAGGGCTAAACACCCAATGTGCATGGGGCCTTACTGTGTCTTTTGCAAATAATAAACATTTCATAAACATCTACAGACAGCAGTTCAATTTAGTAAGACTTACCTTGTGACTCTAAATGAATTGGTTTTACATTTTAAATGCAGTCTCTAATACTTGATAACCAAGTGTCTCATTTCTATGGAGATGAGTATTTCATAGGTAAGAAATTTAAAATAATGTTTAACAAGATGGTACTGAGAAATTCCTGAACATGTACTTTGCAGACGTCTTCAGAGAGACAAACAAGCTTTCTGAATTCCTTGCATTTTTCTAAATATACCAGTCTGTTCTTATTTTAGAGTGTGTTTGTTAATAAGCAGCTTCACCTAAAAGTGAACTCTTTGTGTTAGATAAGTAAAGGTAGAGAAGTGTTGGCCCAGCCCTGTTTGCTATTCTGTATTGGTCCTGGACAACCCAATTAGGCAGTGTAAGGGCAGGCTGTAAGGGGTAAGTATGACTTTAAAATAGTCAGGTTTTCCATATTCGCTCCTGCTGCTGTCAATCAAATCCTGTGAGCAAGTAGCAGGGGTGGGAGGGCGTTGCCGAATTGCACTGTGTGCGTCTATGGATGCACACAGCCTGGCTCTGCAGTGATCCTGGAAATGTACCCCTGTAGAAAGCGGCTTGCTATGGTGGCAGACACGGAAGAGGAGGAGCCGAGAGTGCTTGGAGCTCTGGTGAGGGTCCCCAGAAGAGGAGGTTCTGGGCTGCTGTGTGCAATACCGTTGCACAGAGCAGGTAAGTATAATGTGTTTTTTTATTTTGGGTAAAAAAAAAAAAAAAATACACACACACACTTACTTTAGAACCACTTTAATACCACTTTAATGTCACTAGTGAATAGATGGAGGCCACTATAATTGCATGAGGAGAGAAGCAGTGACAACCATTAATAAGCTAGCAAATTCCGTTGATACCCATGTTAAAGTATACAGACTCAGGCATCAGATCAGTAGTTGTGCGGATACATATCAATGTTGCACAGTAGTATATGTTGAATTCGACATACCTAGAACTATTGCACATAAAAATAACGATGTTGCTCATGGCACCTGTTAGGCCCCTTTCACATGGGCGCCTCCGTGAAGCGAAATTTGTTTGCTCAGCAGGAGATCTCTCTGCTGATCCCCACTGAGCAGGCGGATGACAGATCCGTGTCCACTCCGTTATGCAGAATGGACTTGAGCACGGTCTCACTCTCCTCTATGGGACATTCAGATGAAAACAAACCACCTGTCCGTTTCCATCTGATCAGCCAGACGGATGGGAAATGGGACCACCATCTGTCTGTTTTTGGATTGGATGGCGACTGGTGTCAGGGGACATGTGTCCGCTGACATCCGCCGCTCCATAGGAGAGACTGGAGGATCTGGTCAGTTCCACCTGAAAAACTAACAGGCGGACCTGATCAAACAGCCCGTGTAAAAGGGGCCTAACAGTGCTGTTGGTGGACTTCAATAGATTTTTTTTTTTCGTAACAACAAGTTTCATTTTTTAAAATTTATTTAATTGACGAGGAAAGAAAACTTGACCTTCAAAGTTAATTAGCCATCCGATTGTTAACAGGCAGGTACGTAATTCTAAGGATGGCCATGAACCCTACAAGTTGCTTCTGCTTTCTACCCTTACATGGATCCATCCTTGCATACGTAGATTAGAGTTGTTTCATACTACACTGTACGCATCAATAAAAACACACAGCCCCATAGTCTAAGATGTCAAGGAATTCCCCTTCTTCCACCTCCCTTCCCAAAGCTAGCAGACTGGCTGGAGACTGCACTGTCCACTGTTAACTCATGAAGACCAGAAATTCAGGGAAGCAGCCATGAGAAAACAGGAGACAGCAGCATTGAAAGTTGAGAAACCACAAGTGCTTAGGTAAGAATGTTAACAAATAGTTTGACATTTTTCTCAATGTGTTTGGCTAAAAAATACTGAGGGTTTAATACGACTTTAATTATTACATCTACAACTAGCTGCTCATGCTAATGTACCATGAGCTGTAGATATAACAATTTATTGCAGGGATTCCCCGAGACATTAATTATTTGAAGAGTTTATCCCTTGTTAAGAGGTTGGCAAAAACACTTGCCTATGCTGTCTTTATCCAATCAGAGGTCCTTTGCTTCCTATAACCCCCATAACACCCCTTATGGAAGAGCAGCCATGCATACAAATTACAGGGAAACTGCCAAGCCAGATTTAGGCCTAGTTTACATGGTCATACTACAGCGTACACCCATATGAGGGCTGTGTTTACCCAGACGGGGAGGCACAGATGTTCCATTTATCCCTGTGCATGCAGTCCCATTCATGTCAGTTGGAATGCAGTGGCTGCATGGACAGGGCCGCTGCTCCCAATTTAACATCCATGCGGGTGTGGGTGCACAAATTCAAAAGCGGACACTGTGCATTCCAGGCTATGCAGCTAGATGGCTGTCGAATTGGGAGCAGTGGCTGTGTCCATACATGAATGGGATTGCCTGCACATGGATGCATGGAACACCTGTGTATCCCTGTGCGGGCAAATATGATTCTGCCTACAAACTCCTCACCAGATGGTACAGGGTCTCGGAGAAGCTACACCGCTTGTTCCCAGACGTCAGTCCCAACTGCTGGAGGTGCGGAACATCCAGTGGTACACTATTCCACATTTTCTGGTCATGCCCGAGGATCCGCCCCTTCTGGAGAGATGTCTACGCCCTTATTCAAGATCAACGGTCTGTCTGTCCCAGCTGCATGTCTCAGTTCCCTCTCAACGAAAGTACCACCATTCCTTGGTGAGACGCCTCTTTAACACGGCCAGGGCTTGTAGATTTCTATTGTGCCAGAATACATCCCCTCCCATGGTCTCTCAGTGGAATAAATCAGTAAACGAATCGGTAAACGATATTATGCAAATTAAGGACCTCACTTTTGCCTTGAGGGAATATGAGGCCCACTTCCTCGAGATGTTGGTTTACTGGATTTGGTATAATTTTTCAGGATATACATAAATCTCCTGGTGCCTAGCTCTGCGTAGTCAGGGTTGTAGTGGCTCTGAGGTGGTCTCTTGGCTCACTTACCTTCAGCCAAACCTACCTTCCTTTTTTTTTCTTCCCTTTTGCTCTTTTTCTTTCACTTGTCCTCTCTCACCTTCTCTATTTCTTCTGTTTTTTTGGGGTTTTTTTTTTCTTCTGATAAATGTAAAACTCTTTCGGTGGATTCCTTCCCCACCTGCAACCTATGCTTTTTCCAGTCTTTACATTTTTCATTCTCACTCACATAATACTGCCCGTCCTGCTCTCAGCAAGTCTTGTCTATATGTGCACACATTACTGGAAGAAAGGCTCATCTATAGTGCAGAAAGGTTACATCACAAGAACAAGTGCAAAGTTTTGGAGCCATGCAGGGCCTCTTCGCCAGCCTGATTTTTTTCATCGCCTTCTGTTTATCACTACCCTTTAGTGCCATTTTTGCTATGGTAAATCGTGCTCTGTTCTTTGCTTTTTCCTGTTGATGTAGGACAAGATGCTCTCAATCAGGATACCAGCAATGTGTGATTTCTTCTGTATATGGTTGCTAAAATAAAGAATAAAAAAAAAAAAACACCCTGGCACAGGTAAAATGCCCCTGTGAACTAGGCCTTATTGTTATTGCTGACTTTTTTATTTTTAATTGTGCACTGTCATTCTTATTCTTGCAGAACTGTGTAGTAAGGCTTATGTCGCGTACACACGAGCGGACTTTACGGCAGACTTTGCCCGGCGGACGAGATTTCGTCTGACAATTCGATTGTGTGTGGGCTTCAGCGGACTTTGTTTTCTCAAAAGTTGGACAATTCGATTGTGTGTGGGCTTCAGCGGACTTTGTTTTCTCAAAAGTTGGACGGACTTAGATTTGAAACATGTTTCAAATCTATCCGACGGACTCGAGTCCGGTCGAAAAGTCTGCTCGTCTGTATGCTAGTTCGACGGACAAAAAGCCACGCTAGGTCAGCTTTTGGCTATGACTTTCCTTATTTTAGTCCGGTCGTACGTCATCACGTACGAATTCGACGGACTTTGGTTGATTGTGTGTAGGCAAGTCCGTTCATTCAGAAAGTCCATCAAAGTCCGCCGGGCAAAGTCTGCCGTAAAGTCTGCTCGTGTCTATGCGGCATTAGTTTACATTTATGGCAGGGGTGATTCACTTTTCAGTGTGTGGTTGCCTAAATTGTAAATCGGGAAGGCCATTGCACTACATGAAGAAGATGGCTCTATATGAGATTGTACGATGGGGTTGTTTGAGAAATTTGGAACAGGGCTGAGCTGTTGAAATTTGATTAAATACAAAAAATTACTGTGCTTCAGACTTAAAAAGCAATTAAAAAGCTGCAGTCCCTATTTGTGAGGCATACACAAACACAGAAATAAAAAATAAAACTGAACTGCGCTAGTCAAAAATTAAATATGGTACATTGAAACATATGTGAATGACATCCCATATACCAAGAAAACAAATGTCTATAGTGACATAAAAATTGGATGATCTGAAATAATCCAAATTAGGTGAAAAAATAATGCCAAGAGTGATGAATAAAGGAAAGTCCCAAATGAACCCAATTGATATCCGATATTAATAGCAGAAAAGCTCTTCTGATGACACCAAGTGATAAATCCACCACCAAGAGTAATGCGCGCTTACCAGAGGCAAGCTACAAGACAGCTTGTACTCCTAAAGATATCCGATCAATGGAGGCGTCCTGGTCCGACTTCACTATGGAGAGGAAAAAGCAGGAAAGGCTCCGTCCAATAGGCAAGGATGGTTACCAGGGAGGACCCACAGAAACAAAAGATAGGAACTCCATAGTGTAAATCGGTGACCACAATTTTATTTAAAAAAAAGATTTGCACTTGCATAGATGGCGTAAAAAGAAGCATAACAAGAATAAAATAAGCCGGCCGGCCGGCCTGCATACACCCGTTCGTGTCGATAAGACTCCAATGACATCAGCGCCTCAGCCTTCCGATGTACGTTTTCGTCCTAACAGACGTTGTCTAGGGAACGGGCGACGCACTGACTCATCGCTGCATATAACCACCACAGAAACCACGCCTCGTTGTGAAACTCAGGCGGCGGCACCAGAACACTCTAATTGAAAATGAAAAAAAAAATGGATAAAAACGTGGTGGGCGTGTAAAAATAATACTATTCGGGCAAAAAGGATTAAGAGGACTGAAATGAAAGTCCAAGCAGACTAGGGGTGCAACGGATCGTCATCGATCCGTGATCCGATCCGCGGAGGTTGATCCGTACGGGACACCCGTGATCCGCGGAGCGCTTTGTGGCCTCAGCCATAGGAAAGGCCGTGGCTTCGGCCTAGCTCCGGAGCGGCGGCCATCTTGGTACTCCCGGCGGTCAAATGGCGGAGCGATCACTTGTAACAAACCGGCGTCCTCTCTCCCCTCTGTGTACTGATCTGTACAGTGGAGGGGAGAGATTGGATGGCAGCAGTGCCAATACTCTGCAATGCTCTGCTGCAATACCCTGCCAATACTCTGCTGCAAAGCCCTGCCAATACTCTGCCATACCCTGCCAATACTCTGCCATACCCTGCCAATAGTCTGCCAATACCCTGCCAATATACCCGCCAATACTCTACCACACCCTGCCAATAGGGAGATTGTGGATATTACAGTGGGGGAGATTTTTTTTTTTTGTTGATCCGAAAATGATCCCAACCGTGACTCCTGATCCGAGGAACGATCCGAAACGTGAGTTTTTTGATCCGTTGCACCCCTAAATCAGACGAATTAAATGTATTGCTGTGTGCAAAAAAAAAAAGGGAATGTAATTAAAATTAAGTCACTTTCTGTTAAGAAGTAACATAGATACGTATCCAACTACGCCATCTAGTGAAGAAAAAAGGAAAAGTCAACCATTATTAATAGTTGACTAAAAAATATACTATACCAAAGGAAAAAATTATACTAATATCTAAAAAATTATTTTATACCTAAAAAAATTGTTATTGTAAAAAATCATAAACAATTAATGTAAAGTAAAAATGAATAAATAAAAATGGAAAAATAAAATAAAAAATAAATAAATGAAAAATAAAAAAGTTGTACAAATAAATGTAATACCCTAAAAAAGGGAAAACTCATTAAATCTTTAATAAAACATAAAAACTATATATGGAAAGATGAAAAAGAGGGGAATCGCGTGTAAAAATTACATGGACTTATTACAAATAGAAAGGTATGGCCACCAAAGGTTCACAATAAGTTCACAAAAAATATGATACTCATGAATTATCTATAAAGGCGTTTAAGATCTACCTCCAAGTTAAGCCCAAAAGGAGTGTAACATTTCAACCTATAAATCCAGGCCATCTCTAATCTCGAGATCCCACGTATCAGGGAACCCCCCCTCCAATGGGGGGTATATCTATCGATCCCCAAAAAAATGGTCTTGGCAGGATCTCGATCATGAACCTCAAGATAATGCCTAGAGACCGGATGTTTGGGAAAACCTGTAAGAATATTAGTTATGTGCTCATTAAGTCTGACAGAAAGGGGGCGCTTGGTCCTCCCTACATACTGTAGCCCGCAGGGGCATTGAAGGAGGTATACAACCCGTTCAGTGGAGCACATAATAAATAAATTGTTTGATCTCAAATTCTGTCAGAGTACTAGTGGAACTAAATCTATGTGTTCTATGTGTGCAACCACTAAGGGAACACACCCTACACCGCCTACATTGAAAGAAGCCAGTCAAGTGCTCAAAGAACCCTTTCTTGGCTAGGGGAGGATCAAGAACATTTGGGGCAACCCTACCCCTAAGAGAGGGAGCACCCTTGTAGATCACATGTGGCTTAGCAGGAAGGACATTACCCAACACATCATCACTCGTAAGGACATGCCAACACTTTGAATTTGGCTGCTACGCAGCAGCGGCGCCATTGGCTCCCGCTGGCGTCAATCAAAGTCAGCTAGCCAATCGGGGGAGGGGGGCTCCGTGTCTGAATGGACACAGGGAGCTGTGACTTGGCTCAGGTTCCCCAACGACAAGCTGCTTGCTGTGGGGGCACTCGACAGGAGGGAGGGGCCAGGAGCACCGAAGAGGGACCCAAAAAGAGGAGGATCTGGGCTGGTCTGTGCAGATCCACTGAGACAGAGCAGGTTATTATAACATGTTTGTTATTGTTCTAGGAAAAAAACAAGACTTTACAATCACTTTAAGATGTTAAAATGATTGCTTATGTTTATGTGTAGTGAATCACTCATAAGAAAACAATGGGTTTACCATTGCTGGCCCTCAAAAATGAAAGAAAAAAAAAAAAAAACTGTGCTTGCCTGTGTCTGGATATAATACATTTAAGTCGCAGACCAAAACAAGCGTGCTGTAAATGTGTCCGACAACCTCAAAGCCAAAGCGTTAAAAATAAGTCAGGGAATGAACATTCTCAAAGGAAAGTTCGTAATGACAGCCCGTACTTTTTCTAATGAAGGAGTTATTTTAATAACCACTTCAGTATTACCAGACACTCCTCTCCCCCCCCCCCCCCCCTTTCTTGCCCAGACCAATTTTCAGATTTTAGTGCTGTCACACTTTGACAATTACTCAGTCATGCAACACTGTGCCCTAATGACATTTTTTTTATAGATTTTTTTTTTTTTAAAGACCAAGCTTTCTTTTAGTGTTATTTTAGTCACCACTGGGTTTTTTTCTTTTTTTGCTATATAAACGAAAAAATACCCCAATTTATTATTTACTTTTATTTATTTATTTTTGGTGAAAATACCCCAAATCCATGTATATTGTAGAGTCTACAAAGAATGGTGTGTGTGTGTGTGTGTGTGTATATATACTGTATTTATTGGCGTATAACACACTTTTTCACCATAAAAATCGGGTGCAAATAACGTGTGCGTGTTATACACCAATACTTCAATTTTGGCTGCCTCGGAGGGGACAGGGAGGGGGGCGGGACGAGCGCCATCAGATTAAATACAGTGAAAATCTCCTGTTTAATTGTCGGCCTCTGTAATAGTAAGTTCCATCTCCTGTGCCGCCATTGGACCACTGTTCTGTCTATCATAGGAGATTATCACTGTACTGTATGTAATCTGTCGGCGCTCGTCCCGCCCCCCTCCCTATCCCCTTTAGGCTGCAGATGGGCATCAGTCAGGCTGCACTGATGGCAATGGTGAGGCTGCTGCATTGAAGGCAATGGTGAGGCTGCTGCATTGAAGGCAATGGTGAGGCTGCTGCATTGATGGCACTTGTGAGGTTGCAGATGGTCATTGATCAGGCTGCATTGATGGCAATGGTGAGGCTGGAGATGGGCACTGATAAATACGGTGTATATTTGAAAACTGATCAATCCTGATGTACTGATGGCCTATCATTTCTTGAGGCCCTAAAATGCCAGGACAGTACACATACCCCCCCCTGAAATGACCCCTTTTTGAAAAGTAGACACCTCAAGGTATTTAGTAAAGCTCGGTTCACACAGGGACGACTTGTCAGGCGACCTAGTCGCCTGACAAGTCGCCTCCCGTTCTGTGCTATGGAACCGTTCTAAGGGGAGCGACGCAAGTCGCTCCGACTTAGAAAAAGGTTCCTGTACGACTTTGGGGGCGACTTTCATAGACTTCTATACAGAAGTCGTTTTGCAAGTCTCCCGGGCAGTCGTGTGCAGGTCGCCTCGGTGAGGCGACCTGCAAGTCGTGCCACCTCTGGTGTGAACCGAGGCTAAGAGTGGTGCGTTTTCAAAGTTGTAACTTTGTCACAATTTTGTGGAAAATGAAGAAATGAATTTAATGTTGTCCATCCTTCTTACTTTTTTTTTTTTTTTTAACACTGTCACCAAAGCAGTACAGTGTCACAACTGTACTACTCTGTGGAGATGATCAGAATTTGTGTTTTTTACATTGTAATGACCACTGTAATAAGCAATCTCTAACACTGTTCAAAGGTTTCATTTCTAAAACCTTGTTTACTACTGTGATACTGTGATTGGTTACAGCTATTACATGGTACAGGTCCACTGATCAGCCCCTGTACCATGTGATCACTGTGACCAATCAGAGATCACAATAGCACATTGTTGATGGCTGACATGTGATTCCTGTGATTGGTCACAGTGATCGTATGGCACTAGGGCCGCACAAAATGGCATAGTACAACAATCTGTATCCGGGTCACAGATTCGACCGCTGCACACCCCCTAGGGCGCACATGAGACACGTGATTAGTAAGACGTCATATGACGTCCTCCCAGGATAACAGTGCTCGCACTTGACCGTTTTTTTTTTTTTTTTTTTAACTATACACCGGGCGGGAGGCGGTTTAATATAATAAGAGTGATAATAAATGTATATAGGGTTACAAGGAAATCTGTCATGAAGGAAATACTCCAGGTAATATTGTATTCTCCTCAAAATACCAGTTCTCTGGCCTTCTGATCCTGTGGCTTCAGTATATTCTAGGTTGCTGCCCTGGAACAAATGAGACTGCGCTTGCAAAACACTTTTGTACATGTTCCAGGCCAGTGGCTGAGAAAGTTTTGAAGCCAGAGATAACTGGTCACAAATTTAGATGTTTTCCTGGCAGGCATCGTTGGATATGTACAGTGAAGAGTGTTCTATGCACTCTGTGATTCTTACATTTATTTTATCTGGACAAGAGCTTAGTAATGTAAGAAGGGATATAAAGAAACAAGTAGCAAAATGTCACTTTAAGTGGCTGTACGCCATGGATTTTTCATTCAACCTGCTAGCTGAACCAAAGAGATCTAAACAACGCTGATGAATGAATCTCCCTTAATGGCTCATATATTATGACAGCCAGTGCTTCTGGCTGTCAGAATACAAGAACAGTGCCTGCATCCGATTTGGATTTTGGCTTTTCATCCAACAATTTTCCACCTGGTTCCTTTATTTTTTAATCAAGGTATGTTGGGTGGAGTGGTGCTGACAGGGCCATCCACTGATTGAAGTTTGGCCAGTTCTATGGGAACCAGTTTGGACAGTTTATGGCCAGATTTAGAGCAACATAACTATTTTAGAACAGAAGTAAACTGCTGCCAGTGCTTAGGACTTTTGTCATAATGTGCATGTAGGGCACAGCATGCTTGCACATTATGGCAGATTATCTGACCACGAGTTTGCTGCAATCTTCCTAGGAGCTGCCAATGACATCTCCGTCCCGAGTTCTTTCAGAACCATTGTTTACAGCCATCCTCATTGGCCAGTATTATGCGATACCCACACATGCATTGAATATTTTGAGCCATTAAATGACCGTGCAGTGCCAGGCTCCTGTAAGCTCTTCCTCCAGTTCCCTGTCTGTTAGGAGATATGCGCTTTGAAGGATAAGTTTACCTTTTGTAACATGTAACATGTTACATGCTAGCCACATATTTGGGGTTTAACGTGTTACTATGCAGCAGCTGTGAGCCCAGTCTTCCCTCCACCCTCCGTGACGGCAGTTCACGGATGATCTCCATGCATCTGCTGGCTCATTTTAACAACTGTGCAGGGTCTCCACCACCACCCCCCCCCCCCCCCCTCATTTTGATGCGTCATTCATTCTTAATGTACTACGAAAGCACTTGTGAGCATCCTTGCAGTTAGTTGACTCTTTCTGCACTTCTGTAACTATCTGCCCATATAGAGGTACGGGCAGACAGTTGTACTGTCTGCAGGCGCCTGACATTGCACCCACAATCCGCCGGGTGCAATGCTTTGCAGGCTGCAGTGTAAAAAAATATAATGAATGCACATTTTTTACTTGCAAAGTTTTATATGTGCATTTATTTATTTAATTTATTTTTTAAAGGTGAACTTAGCCTTTCAGTTATAGATTTGGAGGAAGTGTTAATGGATTATGACTGCAATGATCTCCACATTTGTGCTCCATTGAAAACTACAAGTCCATCTGTCGCAGTGGCAGACAGGACTTGTAGTTTATTCATTCAGAGATCTCTGTGAATTTAATGACGTGGCTGTGTGGGCAGTGCCACACACAGCCATGGCAAGTTCAATTCGGACAGCTGCTGTGGGAGAGAAGAATCTCTGCATACTGTTAGAAGGGGGCTGTTTTGGGGGTGGGGGTCTGCTTGGCAGCATATATAACAATAGTGTACTAAAGCGCTGATATGGTGTAATATCGGTTACTGTAGAATGTCCATAATAACTAATCATAAACAATACCATAGGAAATGACTAAATAATCAAGTCGCACCTATGTGCAAGTGTTCTGACACCACTCAAGTGAATAAATATTAACAATAAAATAGTGCGCTTAAAATTAACTTGCTAATGTGAAATAAAAAATTAAAAAAATTAGTGTGTTAAGGCAGATAGCAGAACCATAATTTATCAACCTTTAACAATAGAATCCTCCTGAAAAATAAGGGCATATAATAGTCCTGGATAAATGCATAAAACAAGATCCAAAAAAATTCTAACAGAGCATTAGAAAAACTACCGCGGTTCCAGGGTGCTTACGTCACTCATTGAACAGCTGTCCGCACCATAGGTTTCTCCACTGCACTGCTGTTTAACCAGACTAATTGTTTTGAAATCTTCCAGTGGT
Source organism: Lithobates clamitans (assembly GCA_037952925.1). Classification (NCBI taxonomy): domain Eukaryota; kingdom Metazoa; phylum Chordata; class Amphibia; order Anura; family Ranidae; genus Lithobates; species Lithobates clamitans. The sequence goes on from JBBGZY010000372.1 coordinate 9,070,635, forward strand.
AAGTTTCATTCATGCAACCAAAAGAAAACATCATTGTGCAATGAACCACAACACTGTATCCATCTCCGTACTACACATAAGTGAATGCACTCACATGTGATACAAAGTGCCAGCGCATAAAGGCAGTCAGTCACTCACCGCGATTTCTCTCCTCGCACCGTACATTGTGTAACCAACAGGCACATCGGATGACGTCACTGGCTCCCTCTGACGCGTTGCATCACATGTCACGTGACTTTATCAAGGGCAGTGTGTTGCTCCCTTAATATGGGTGTATCATGGTCTTAAACATTGAGTCTGGAACTTTGCTGAGAGACAGGAGGGCAGCAGAGCAGCTTTTATTGTGAAACAAACCTTCAGAGCCTCTTCTACAATAAACGCCTACCTGCAAGAAATGTTGCACTTTAATATAAGGATTATTACCTTGTGACTGTTTTTATTATAAATGAAGAATACTTTAAATTTGTATATTTTTTTTTTTTTTTTTTATTTATTTATTTTTTTTTTTACACGGGTCTTTCTTCTGGTCCATCAAAGAATGTAATTATATATTTCTGGAAAATGCAGAAGAATATTAGGTTTGTGAAGGGAAGTACTGCTAAGAGATGCTTATTAGATGCTGTGAGTGTGTTATTCTCCTATAGTGTTCTTTTTTTGAGCTATCTTCAGACTAATTCAAACAAGATTGAAAGACCACCTCAAATGCTTCCAAACCTTGGTTGATGTTACCACTTATACACAGTATTCAAAAATATAGTGCTCAAAGCTGACACTTTTTTACATGACTTCTTGTTACGCCTAAGGCTTTGGTTATACAGTATCAATATGGGTCTGTACATGCTTATGTTCCTTTTATAAAAACTTTCCCAGCTAGACCTACCACTAGGACTTTTACAAAATTGGTTCTGCATCCTGCACCTTTTGTGTATGTGCCCTACCAACAACGCATACATTTTTAAGTGTGCCTCAAAAATGTGAGCATGCTTTGCATCAGAGATGTCAAACAGCTTTTCTAGCCAGGCTTGCTTTTCTAGGTAGAGTGTTGAATTTATAAAGCACTGTATAATTAATATTACTCCTATATAGGGTGTAGTCAGGTAAACTGTTTATATACTGTATATGAAATGCTTAATTTGACTGCAGGAAATTTCATTGTATATTCCAGGGATTCCACAATGAGTAGTTCTGTATGGTAAATTTGGTCAGTGCAGAGCATGTCTATTACCGTAGCAAACCAGCGACTTTTTTATTTTTCTACATGGATTGCTCAAAAGCCTAGCAGAGGTGAAGTAAGGCGCCTCTGTTGAGACTCCAGAAAGTTTCTTTTTAAATCTGGTGATGTGATAATACTTTTTATCTGATATACAGAAAAGTATGATGTTTTACTTGCCAAAGTATTTGTATTTCGGTTCATCCAGTTCCAAAATCCACGCAGCATAGTCCTACTGTTATCACTGTCACTCTGCTCTCTTCTTCTTTCACAGTTTTCCCCAAACTGTGGCCCGCAGGCCAGATGCGGGTCTTTGCTTGCATTTATCTGGCCCTTGGGCCAACGTTTCGTCCACTAGTACGAGGCACTTTTCTTCTCCCTGATACCAATGATGGGGTACTATTACTCCCACTGATACCAAGGATGGGGTACTATTCCTTCCACTGATACCAAGGATGGGGTACTATTCCTTCCACTGATACCAAGGATGGGGTACTATTCCTTCCACTGATACCAAGGATGGGGTACTATTCCTTCCACTGATACCAATGATGGGGTACTATTCCTTCCACTGATACCAATGATGGGGTACTATTCCTTCCACTGATACCAAGGATGGGGTACTATTCCTTCCACTGATACCAAGGATGGGGTACTATTCCTTCCACTGATACCAAGGATGGGGTACTATTCCTTCCACTGATACCAATGATGGGGTACTATTCCTTCCACTGATACCAATGATGGGGTACTATTCCTTCCACTGATACCAATGATGGGGTACTATTCCTTCCACTGATACCAATGATGGGGCACTATTCCTTCCACTTATTACCAATGATGGGGTACTATTCCTTCCACTGATACCAATGATGGGGCACTATTCCCTCCACTGATACCAATGATGGGGTACTATTCCCTCCACTGATACCAATGATGGGGTACTATTCCTTCCACTGATACCAATGATGGGGTACTATTTCTTCCACTGATACCAATGATGGGGTACTATTCCTTCAACCGATACCAATGATGGGGTACTATTCCTCCCACCGATACCAATGATGGGGTACTATTCCTCCCACCGATACCAATGATGGGGTACTATTCCTCCCACCGATACCAATGATGGAGTACTATTCCTCCCACCGATACCAATGATGGGGTACTATTCCTCCCACCGATACCAATGATGGGGTACTATTCCTCCCACCGATACCAATGATGGGGTACTATTCCTCCCACCGATACCAATGATGGGGTACTATTCCTCCCACCGATACCAATGATGGGGTACTATTCCTCCCACCGATACCAATGATGGGGTACTATTCCTCCCACCGATACCAATGATGGGGTACTATTCCTCCCACCGATACCAATGATGGGGTACTATTCCTCCCACCGATACCAATGATGGGGTACTATTCCTCCCACCGATACCAATGATGGGGCACTATTCCTTCCACTTATTACCAATGATGGGGTACTATTCCTTCCACTGATACCAATGATGGGGCACTATTCCCTCCACTGATACCAATGATGGGGCACTATTCCCTCCACTGATACCAATGATGGGGTACTATTCCTTCCACTGATACCAATGATGGGGTACTATTTCTTCCACTGATACCAATGATGGGGTACTATTCCTTCAACCGATACCAATGATGGGGTACTATTCCTCCCACCGATACCAATGATGGGGTACTATTCCTCCCACCGATACCAATGATGGGGTACTATTCCTCCCACCGATACCAATGATGGGGTACTATTCCTCCCACCGATACCAATGATGGGGTACTATTCCTCCCACCGATACCAATGATGGGGTACTATTCCTCCCACCGATACCAATGATGGGGTACTATTCCTCCCACCGATACCAATGATGGGGTACTATTCCTCCCACCGATACCAATGATGGGGTACTATTCCTCCCACCGATACCAATGATGGGGTACTATTCCTCCCACCGATACCAATGATGGGGTACTATTCCTCCCACCGATACCAATGATGGGGTACTATTCCTCCCACCGATACCAATGATGGGGTACTATTCCTCCCACCGATACCAATGATGGGGTACTATTCCTCCCACCGATACCAATGATGGGGTACTATTCCTCCCACCGATACCAATGATGGGGTACTATTCCTCCCACCGATACCAATGATGGGGTACTATTCCTCCCACCGATACCAATGATGGGGTACTATTCCTCCCACCGATACCAATGATGGGGTACTATTCCTCCCACCGATACCAATGATGGGGTACTATTCCTCCCACCGATACCAATGATGGGGTACTATTCCTCCCACCGATACCAATGATGGGGTACTATTCCTCCCACCGATACCAATGATGGGGTACTATTCCTCCCACCGATACCAATGATGGGGTACTATTCCTCCCACCGATACCAATGATGGGGTACTATTCCTCCCACCGATACCAATGATGGGGTACTATTCCTCCCACCGATACCAATGATGGGGTACTATTCCTCCCACCGATACCAATGATGGGGTACTATTCCTCCCACCGATACCAATGATGGGGTACTATTCCTCCCACCGATACCAATGATGGGGTACTATTCCTCCCACCGATACCAATGATGGGGTACTATTCCTCCCACCGATACCAATGATGGGGTGCTATTCCTCCCACCGATACCAATGATGGGGTGCTATTCCTCCCACCGATACCAATGATGGGGTGCTATTCCTCCCACCGATACCAATGATGGGGTGCTATTCCTCCCACCGATACCAATGATGGGGTGCTATTCCTCCCACCGATACCAATGATGGGGTGCTATTCCTCCCACCGATACCAATGATGGGGTGCTATTACTCCCACCGATACCAATGATGGGGTGCCATTACTCCCCCTGATACCGATGATGGGGTACCATTACTCCCCCTGATACCGATGATGGGGTACCATTACTCCCCCTGATACCGATGATGGGGTACCATTACTCCCCCTGATACCAAAGATGGGGTACCATTACTCCCCCTGATACCAAAGATGGGGTACCATTACTCCCCCTGATACCAAAGATGGGGCACTATTACTCCCCCTGATACCAACTATAACGCCTATTTCCTCGCACTCCTACCATTCAATGATGCATGCTTTCTCCCAGTGACACCAATGATTGAACACTACTTTTTTTTTTTTTTTTTAACCATCACTGACGCCGGGGCATTTTTTACTCCCAATGGCCATAGCCTGGCCCGGCTAAAGTCTAAAGAATAACAAACTGGCCTTTTATTTAAAAAGTTTGGAGACCCTTGTTCTATCAGCATAATCCTTATAAATACATGAGTACTGCAGTTCAGATGACTGGCCCCTTGTGCTGCTTTTGCTTCTCCTAGCCTGAGCTCTGCTTTTAAAAGGATTGTAAGAGGCCAATACCCAGCCAACTTCAGGTACATGCACTGCTTTTATTTAAAGTGGAATCCTTATGTAACACTACTTGTGCGTAAAGTTGTTACCTTTCCCCCTCCTGCTATTTATCATGCCTAACCTGTGTAAAAAAGATCTGTATACTTACCTGTTTTTAGTCTGTTCATGTGATCCTGGAGCTTCGGCTCCCCTGTGTTAGTGAGTGGTGGCTGCAGAGAAGAGTAGGGAACACCTACAGAAATTCCCAGCCGCTGTTGCATGCTTCCTGACACAGGGGAACCGGATCATGTGACTGGTGTGAAGTGAGCAAAAAAGCAGAGGAAACCTTTTTAAGAATAATTAACGTTAGGCAAGAACTCCACTTTAATGCTGTTGAATACGGGGGGCCATGTTAATTGCCACCATTTTCTATCTTTCTGGATTTATAGTTTAACATCAAACTTGACACAAAACATACTGATTTGAAATATGCCATTTGTCTTAAACTTTTTTATTTTTTATTTAATACAGCAGTACTTTCTTAAAGCTAATTTAACCACTTCAGCCCCGGAATGATTTGCCCCTTAATGACCAGGCCCTTTTTTGCGATATGGCACTGCAGCGCTTTAACTTACAATTGCGCGGTCGTGCGACAAAATTTCTGTCCTTTTTTTTTTTTTTTTTTTTTTCCCCACAAACAGAGCTTTCTTTTGGTGGTATTTGATCACCTCTGCAGTTTTTATTTTTTGCGCTATAAACAAAAAAGACCAACAATTTTGAAAAAAAAAAAAAAACAATATTTTTTACTTTTTGCTATAAGAATTATCCCAATATTTTTTGAAGAAAACAAATTTCTTAATCAGTTTAGGCCAATATGTATTCTTCTACATATTTGTGGTAAAAAATCGCAATAAACGCATATTGATTTGCGCAAAAGTTATAGCCTCTACAACATAGGGAATAGATTTATGGCATTTTTTATTATAATTTTTTTTTTTTTTTTTACTAGTAATGGCGACGATCTGCGATTTTTAGCGGGACTGCAACATTGCGACGGACGATTTTGACACTTTTTTTTTTTTGGGAACCGTGACATTTATACAGCAATCAGAGCTAAAAATAGCCACTGATTACTGTATAAATGTCACTGGCAGGGAAGGGGTTAACACTAGGGGGCGATCAAGGGGTTAACTGTGTTCCCTGGGTGTGTTCTAACTGTAGGGGATATGGGCTACCTAGGACGTGATGGAGATTGCTGTTCCCGAAGATCTCTAACATGTCACTAGGCAAAACGGGGCATCGCCTTGTTTACATAGGCAGTTCCCTGTTCAGCCTCTGTACACCACAATCATGGGTTGCCGGCAGACATCGAGTCAGCGTGACCCACGGGCACGCTCCCGTGGTGCGTACCCGCTAGCCTCCCTGCACCGACGTACACCTGCGGCGGTTTGCTCAGGAGAACTGATCTCCCGCAGTATACTGACAGCGGCTGGTTGGCAAGAAGGTAACGTTCCATTTAAAATGCATTCTAGATACATAACAACAAAAGGTGTTCAGTGTCTTATTTCCTCTCTAAGGCCCCATTCATGCAGGCACTGAGTTCTGTACAGTATGAATGACTCATCTGTTTATGCAGCTGGAGCCGCCTAGAACTGCGTGCAGGCAGCTTTTGGTACTAAATGGGTATGTAGCGGCTGTATGGGTACAGCCTGTCAAATTTGGACTTGTGTCTTTACTGTGTCTTCATTCAGTAACAGGCTGGCTGCATGCAGCCCCAGGTGGCTCCAGCCACATACACAAACTACTTATTCTTGCTGTACAGGCCTTAGCACCTGTATAAATGAGGCCCTAAGCAGCCACAGCCTGACTAAAAAAGCCTGCCCTCTGCCAGCATCCTGCAAAGTTGGAACCTTGCGGTCTGTGGGGAAGCAGTGAATTATTTTTTACAATACACTCCCTACTGAGTCAGACCAATTGCCCTGTAATTAGCAAGCCTCATGCTACTTGCCGATTTGAGAGCTCTGGTACTGGCTCAGTAGGGGGCATGTCAGATCTCTGCAGACAAGCCAGTGCTTCCCCACAGAGAGCAAGAGTCCACAACATGCTGGCAGGGGACAGGCTTTTCTAGTTAGTTTGTGTTCTTTACAAATCAGCCACAACCTAAGACTTTGCATACCCTTTTTTTGTTTTGATGCACTCGGAATGTATTTTACTTAATTTATTTAAACTAAAAGTTCCATTGGGCTTTAAGGCTTCATGTGCACGGGACGTTTCTCAACCTCTCCTGAACGCTGGAACATCACAGCTAGTAATCCACGTTTAAAAACGCGTGTCTAGCAGTGTTTACAAGCCACGTTCAGAAGCGTTTACTAAGGCTTCATGCACACGACATGCCGGTGCAAACTCTGCTGAACACGTTTTTAAAAGCTGAAACCGGCATTTAGAAACGCCCGTTTTGCTGCATTTGCATGCCGCGTTTAACCGCGTTTTACCGCATTTGCGTCTAGAAGCGTCTGCAGAGCAGAGAATGACATTTTGCGACCCAAATTTGGGGCCCCGTATCTCAGTGCTAGGAACCCAACATTTGGTGTGCTAACACAGTGGAACCAACACTACAAAATATCCAAATTTGGGGTTCCTAGCACCAAGTGGCCCCCAGATAGGGGCCCTAAAGTCGGTTGCAAAATGTCATTCTCTGCTGCAGAAAAGTGCTTGACATTTTGCGACCTGAATTTGGGGCCCCGTGTCTCGGGGCCACTTGGTGCTAGGAACCCCAAATTTGGATATGGCTAGTTCCACTGTGTTTGCACACCAAATGTGGGGTTCCTAGCACCAAGTGACCCCGAGATACAGGGCCCCAAAATCAGAGAATGACATTTTGCGACCCAAATTTGGGGCCCCATATCTCGGGGCCACTTGGTGCTAGGAACCCTTGCTTCTAGAAGCAAACGTGGTTAAACGCGTCTAAACTGGCGTTTTAAACGCTGGTTTCAAGGTGTCAAAAGAATTCGTTCAGAGGACTTTTTCTCAGCGTCCCGTGTACTTAGGCTTCATGTACACTGCTGCTGGTAAACGGACGTTCAGGAGCAGTTGGGCATTTTTTTTCAGCTGTCCCTGAACTCTTCTCTGTTATCTTATCAGTACATGTACACAGGGTCGTTTCTAGGCAGTTGAGTTTAGAAGCATTTTTTGGAACGCAAAAAAAATGGGTTCAGACGGATGTTCAGAGGCATTTGAAATGCCAAATGCCTGTAAACGCGGTAACTCGCATTTAGCAGCGTTTCTTTTACAGACATTTTTCATTTTAACAACAAAACGCTTCTAGACGCAAACGCTGCTAAACAATTTTTTATACGTTTGTTTCTAACTGTCAAGTTAAATCGTTCAGGAGAGGTTAAAAAACGTCCCGTGTACACATAGCCTAATACTTTTTCATATAGATTAGATTCAGTTATATTTCAGTTACAGAGCGGCAGGTAATATCTTGAAACCATTTTATCTTTTGCATAGTCAAAAACATGTTATCCTTCCGTTTCTGATAAGGGATCATCCTGTGCTTTCTGTTAAATACATTTTCAAAAATACGTCCTCTTTTTTTTTCTTTTTTTTTTTGACACCCTGGTGCTGGTTGTACAGAAGCCATTCTACTGATAAACTTCTGTGTAGCCAGCCAGTCTGATTTTTCACGATCAATTAACGCTGCTAGCTTTAGCTATCCTTGTACAGTGAGAGGAAAAAAGTATTTGATCCCCTGCTGATTTTGGACGTTTGCCTACTGACAAAGAAATAATCAGCCTATAATTTTATTGGTAGGTTTATTTTAACAGTGAGAGACAGAACAAAAATATCCAGAAAAACGCATTTCAAAGAAGTTATAAATTGATTTGTATTTTAATGAGTGAAATTAGTATTTGACCCCTTCGCAAAACATGACTTTAGTACTTTGTTGGCAATAAGAGGTCAGACGTTTCTTGTAGTTGGCCAGCAGGTTTGCACACATCTAAGGAGGGAACTTGTCCCACTTCTCTTTGCAGATCCTCTCCAAGTTATTAAGGTTTCAAGGCTGACGTTTAGTACCTCGAACCTTCAGCTCCCTCCACTTATTTTTTATGGGATTAAGGTCTAGAGACTGGCTAGGCCACTCCAGGACCTTAATGTTCTTCTTGAGCCACTCCTTTGTTGCCTTGACTGTGTGTTTTGGGTCATTGTCATGCTGGAATACCCATCCATGACCCATTTTCAATGCCCTGGCTGAGGGACGGAGGTTCTTACCCAAGATATGATGGTACATGTCCCTGTCCACCGTCTCTTTGATGCGGTAAAGTTGACCTGTCCCCTTAGCAGAAAAACTCCCCTAAAGCATAATGTTTCCACCTCCATGTTTGACAGTGAGGATGGTGTTCTTGGGCTCAAAGGCAGCATTCCTCCTCCTCCTCCAAACACGGTGAGTTGAGTTGATGCCAAATAGCTTGATTTTGGTCTCATCTGACCACAACACTTTCACCCAGTTCTTCTCTGAATTATTCAGATGTTCATTAGCAAACTTCAGACGGGCCTGTACATGTTCTTTCTTGAGCAGGGGGACCTTGCGGGCGCTGCAGAATTTTAGTCCTTCACGGCGTAGTGTTACCAATTGTTTTTTTGGTGACTATGGTCCCAGCTGTCTTGAGATCATTGACAAGATTCTGCCGTGCAGTTCTAGGCTGATTCCTCACTGTTCTCATGATCATTGAAACTCCACAAGGTGAGATCTTGCATGGAGCCCCAGACCGAGAGAGATTGACAGTTATTTTGTGTTTCTTCTATTTGCGTTTAATCCCCCCAAATGTTGTCCCCCTCTCACCAAGCTGCTTGGCGATGGTCTTGTAGCCCATTCCAGCCTTGTGTAGGTCTACAATCTTGTCCCTGTTCTTGGACAGCTCTTTGGTCTTGGCCATGGTGGAGAGATTGGAATCCGATTGCTTCTGTGGACAGGTGTCTTATACAGGTAACAAGCTGAGATTGGGAGCACTCCCTTTTAAGAGAGTGCTCCTAATCTCAGCTTGTTACCTGTATAGAAGACACCTGGGAGCCAGAAATCTTGCTGACAGGGGATCAAATACTTATTTCACTCATTTAAAATGCAAATCAATTCATAACTTTTTTGAAATGTGTTTTTCTGGATATTTTTGTTGTGTGTCTCTCTCTCTCTCTCTCTCTCTCTCTCTCTCTCTCTCTCTCTCTCTCTCTCTCTCTCTCTCTCTCTCTCTCTCTCTCTCTCTCTCTCTCTCTCTCTCTCTCTCTCTCTCTCTCTCTCTCTCTCTCTCTCTCTCTCTCTCTTTCTCTTTCTCTTTCTCTTTCTCTTTCTCTTAAAATAAGCCTACCATTAAAATTATAGACTGATCTTTCCTTTGTCAGTGGGCAAACATACAAAATCAGCAGGGGATCAAATACTTTTTTCCCTCACTGTATTCTGATGGTGGTAAAGGCTCCCCACTGTCAGAACACAATAGCAAAGCGGGGGGGATTTCCCTGTCCACATCAAATGTGTGGATGGTTGAATAAAAAGAAAAGCTGCAAGCATCCTTCATGTGCAAAACAAACTTCTCCCAACAAAGACCCCTTTTTGATTGATTGGAGACAATTTTCGCATTGAACGGAAAAGCAGAAGCCAACTAATGTGGATATTTCTGTATTTTCCCCTCCTGCAATATTGTTCCAAGTGCTATAATGACAGAACTATCCAAAGCAACACAGCCCAGATTGGTTCATGGTGCTGACCCTCCCTGTGTCCATCTTAAGCCTCATTCACAATAAAACATGCAATGCCAGGCATTGCACATACTTTATTTTATTTTTTTATATTGCTCTTTGTCACACTACATGTATAGGACAGCCCAATAATAAATATGCGGTTTCATTTTCTTTCCACGTTTTCAAAAAACTTGTGGAAAAACAATGTTCAAAAGACCCACAATGCCTCACTGATTATATGTTGGGGTGTTTGCTTTTTAAAGTGGGGTCATTTTGTGTGTGTTTCCATTGTCCTGGGGCTCCAGGGCCTTTAAAATTGTAATAGGTTGTCAGGAAATGTATATGTGTCATTTTATGCTCCTAGAACGCCTGATGGTGCTCCCTGTATGTTGGGCCTCTGTATGTGGCTAGGCTGTGTAAAAGTCTCACACATGTGGTATCGCAATACTCAGGAGGAGTAGCAGAATGTGTTTTGGGGTGTAGTTGCAAGTATGCTTATTAGAGCTGCACGATTAATCGTCAAGAATCGTTATCATGATCTAGACTAAAGTGTTTCACAATTTTTTTCTATGCAAAGAATTCTCTCTGCTCTTCTGAAGCCACAGTCATCAAAAGAAAGGAAGAGAAAAATCCGGCAGTCTGCCAGGAATCAAAACATTCTTTATCAGTTGAACTTAAGTGTAAACATTGTAACAATTTGTCAATAGAATAGATTTTGTGTGTAAGGCTGGCCATACATGGTCAAATCTCGAAAGAATTTTCTTTTGAAAAATCTGAAAATTTGTGCGTTAAGTGATCCAATGGTGCCACCATTGATTTCGAAATTCGGCCAACCAAGCCTTCAATTTCACCTCCTGTTGCTTCAAAAAAGAATTTTCGTGGCTGGGAATCTTCTTTTCTTTCCGGGAATTTTCTTTTCTTGCACATGCTCATTTCTTTTTCGATTACATTTCTCGCACAATTCTTCCATAATTGATTAGAAAATCGTTCATTTTTCAAAAAATTTCCAACGTGTCCGATTACTCAAATTTGATTGCTGCATGAAAAACGGCTGTTGCTGCAGCCTACTAATGGTGCGAAATACGAACTAAAATTCTTAGATAAGGTTTTTGAAAGAAAATTCTTTCGAAATTCGACCCATGTATGGCCTGCCTAAGTGAAAAAAGTTTAACCACTTACCTTTTTCTGACATTTGTTGGTTTCAAGTTAAAATCACTTTTTTTTTTTTGCTAGAAAATGACTTAAAACCCCCAAACATTATTTCTATATTTATATTTATATTTATTTCTATATTTATATATATATATATATATATATATATATATATATATATATATATATATATATATATATATATATATATATATATATATATATATATATATATATATATATTTAGTAGACACCCTAGAGAATAAAATGGTAGTTTTTGCAATATTTTTTGTCACACTGTATTTGTGCACCGGTTTTTCCAATTCCATTTCTTTTGGAAAAAATTACTTTAATGAATTAAAAAAAAAAAGAAAAAAAACTAACCAGTAACATAGTAACATTAGCCCGTTAGGTTTTTTTTTTTTTTTTTTTTTTGTATAATGTGAAAGATTTTATGCCTCGAGAATCGCAATCTTTTTATTCTAAGCTAAGTAAAAAGTGATTCTCATTTCGGCCAGAATCGTGCAGCTCTAATGCTTATGCAGTGTGTGAGAAATAACTTCGTAATATGACAATTTTGTGAACAAAAAAAATAAAAAAAATCTTTATTTTGCAAAGAATTGTGGGAAACAATTACAACTTTAAAAAAACTCACCATGCCTCTTACTAAATACCTTGGATTGTCTACTTTCCAAAAAGGGGTAATTTGGGGGGGTATTTGTACTTTCCTGGCCTGTTAGTGTCTCAAGAAATTATTATTTCATTTGCATTGTTATGGGTGGAGTCTGTGATGGGGGGGGGGGGAGAATCTGTAAATCCGTGATGGGGGGGGGTTGTCTCTTATGGGGGGGCATTTTGATGGGGGGAATCTGTGATGGAGGGCTTTGTGATTGGGGGGGGGGGGATCTGAGATGGAGGGCTTTGTGATGGGGGAGTCTGATATTTTTTTTCAAACTATAGTCCGGCCCCCCAACAGTCTGAGGGACTGTGAACTAGCCCCCTGTTCAAAAAGTTTGAAGACCCCTGCTCTATAACTTTTTTATTTATAGTGCAAAAAAATAAAAAAAACAGTGGTGATTAAATACCACCAAAAAAAGCTCTATTTGTGTGAAAAAAGGGACAACTATTTTATATGGGTACAGTGTTGCATGACTGAGTAATTGTCATTCAAAGTGTGAGAATTGGCCTGATGGCCTGGGTAGGGGGGTACAAGCAGATAGTGGGCAAATGGTTAAACAAGCTGCTAGCAGCAAAATAAGTTCCCAAAAAAGCGATTTGATCTGGGATAAATGCTGTAGCATTTAATGATGCTGTATATAAGACACACCAGTTCCACAAATGACTATCATTTATTAAAAGTGGAAGTAAAACATGATGAAAAGCTTGACTCAATTCAAGTGTCAGAGATGCGCAACCAACAGTAGCAACTGCTTACTTGAATCCACTGGGAAGGGTCCAGGATGTGTCTGAATGATGGCGGCCTTGATGTTACTGTAAGCCCGTTAAGCTGATTGACAATCACCCAGAGCCTGGGAGGAAGCTGATGAACCACCTTGACACTGATGGAACTAGGACCGGGGGAATGATGACAACCTCAGACATGGCTTGACAAAGTGCAGGCGTGCGAAACATGTCATCATTGTGATGGGACCTTTGGGTACAGCTTGCTCTCCAAGTGCCTTGCAGTGTGCATTCCTTCAGTGGCTTCCGCCCTTGACAGTTACAGGGGGTTCAGAACTGGTGTGTCTTTTATATACAGCATCATTACATGTTTTACCTCACTTGAGACATTTACCCTGGATCCAATCGCTTTTTTGGGAACTTATTTTGCTGCTTGTTTTTATACTACTTCCCCCCCCCCCCAGGAGCATTCCCTAGCGGCTGCGATCCATGGGGCTGACATCCATTGCTTTTCAACATCATCTGTTGCTCTTCAGCGGGTGCCTGAAAGGGTGGATTTGATTTAAATCAGTTCGATTTAAATTACTAGTAAAAATGCTTGCTATAAATCAACTCGATTTTAATCATAACTTTTAAAGAGCAACTGTCATTTCTGTCCCACTGCGGCTCCTCCTCTGACCCCCGCTGTTGACTCACCGACCGTCCCATTCACTTTAATGGGACAGCTGGTGATGCGGCAGTGACAAAAGTTGAGTGACATGGCAGCAGGTGAGTGGATGTCCGCTAACAGGCGCTGCCATGATGGATCTGAAAGGTGCTCTTTAAATGTAAGGACTCATTCTTGCTGGTAGTTAGAATCTTTAATTCTTGCAAACAAAATGAAGGTTTCCTATTTAGGATAATAAGCTGTCAGTTTAGAAAAACAGCGATATCGGAACAGATTCAATCGTACAGTTTGCAGTGTACATAGATTTTCAAAACAATTGGATAAAGGAATATTCCTGAAATGTGGTTTATCTCATGGTTACTGTGCAATTGTGTGATTGCATCAATGCAATGCATGTTATCTCTGCTTGCAGAGCTTGGATTCATTGAATGAGTTTACAAAAAATGTAAATATTGCAGAATATACAGCCTCATTCGGCTCCATTTCATGCTGAATAAACAAAATTATTAATGGAAAACTATCTTTAGATTTTTACTCCAAAAGCCTTTTATTAAAATAAATCTGATAAAAATCAAAAAAAAAAATGATTTTTAAATCTGATTTTTTTTTTTTTTTTTTTTTGTTTTAAAAAAAAGGCATTGATTTATATCCACCCTGGCGCCTGATCATCTTTTGTAATTTCTCTAAACAAGCTGCTAGCAGACTTCAGCAGGCTTTCAGCAAACTTCAAGAAGTTCTGAAGCCCTGCTAGCAGCTTGTTTAATGTGGCAACCAACACTCCTATTAGGATCTGTGTTCAACATTTACAAACTGGAGCGGAACTGTACTTTAAAAGCTTCAACAACGCTTGCTAAAAGCTCTGCAAATGTCAAAGTATGCTGTTCGCAGAAGCTGAAGCCTGTGTGAAACAGGTCGGAGGGGGAGTACGTGAGACAAAAATGAAGGAGGACTTGGTTCGGTAAGGGCAGTTTTGTTTACTTTATGGGGCTTGTGCATCACATAGTAACTGGATATGGGACTTGTTTCTGCTGTCATGCAGAGCAGAAAGGGAGAGGATGGAATCACTGATTGAACACCCATGCGATCCGATTCTGGTGCGGAGCAAAAAATGGATCCTGTGCAAGTTTGGTCCAAATGCGATGCAAATTCAGCCATACAAGCTGTATGGCTGAATTAGCATCGCACAGACATCGCATGTGATTTGCACAGCAGTGCGGTGCGAATCACATGCAATGTCTGACATCGCAGCATGGGAACCCAGCCTCCAAGCTGCTGCCAAACTACAAAACCACTCACATGTTCACAACTGTTTTTCGATTAAACTGACATAAACCTTGATAGTTCAATATGATGAAAAGGGTATGAGAAGACCTTTTGATGTGTTCTGGAAATTTTATAGATTGGCAAATCCTATCCTCATATTGATTAGTACTTCCAAATTAATTACTAAACAATAGGGAACAGACACAAAATATAAACTCAGCATCTTTCCAAAATAACTGTTCTGTTTATTTGGCACAATTGAAGTTTTTTTTTTGTACACATGATTCTATGAGGAAGTGAGCTGTCATTTAGATAGGGGGAGGCCCATAGACGTGGTGTATCTGGATTTTGCAAAGGCATTCAATACAGTTCCCCATGAACGCTTAATCTACAAGCTGATGTCTGATCGCATAGACCATAGGGTAAGTACCTGGATAGAAAACTGGTTACAGGGGCATGTCCAGAGGGTGGTGATAAATAATGTGTACTCAGACTGGTCTGGAGTGGTAAGTGGGGTACCCCAAGGCTCTGTCTTGGGACAATACTGTTTAATGTATTCATAAATGATATAGAGCAGGGGTCTTCAAACTACGGCCCTCCAGTTGTTCAGGAACTACAGTTCCCATCATGCCTAGTCATGTCTGTGAATGTCAGAGTTTTACAATGCCTCATGGGATGTGTAGTTCTGCAACAGCTGGAGGGCCGTAGTTTGAGGATCCCTGATATAGAGGATGGGATAAATGGCTCAATCTCAGTTTTTGCGTCCAACACAAAAATAAGCAGGGCAATAACTTCACATCAGGACATAGAAATTTTACAGAAAGACTTAAACAAAATAATGGAGTGCACAACTACATGGCAAATGAGGATGTTTAGAAATATAAGGTAATGCACTTGGGGGCTAAAAACATAAACACAAACTACTCACTAAGGGGAGAACCTCTGGGGGAATCAAGGATGGAGAAAGACATTAAAGACCTATAAAAGCACTGTGTGACTGGGATATATGTTTACAAGCAGCCGCAGAGAGATCGCACAGCCCTTGCAGCACTGAGTAATTTTTTACTATTATGAATAAACATTCAGGGCTGTGTGATAAAGTTGCCGATTCCATGTACTGTATGTTTACTAACAGCCAGGAGCTTTAGCACACAGCCCTGCAGTGCTTATTGTTCATTCATATTGCTAAAATACAGCTTAAAGTGGGGTTCCACCCAAAAAACAAAAATACCTGGAAAAAAATCTAAAAAAAAAAAAAAAAAAACATTTGGATATTTTTTTTTTCCACTTACCTCTAAATGCCTGTTGCTAGGTGGTCCCACGTAGTCTGCCTGTTGCTTTGCCTGGGCTGGGGACATCACTTCCCCCCAGGCACAGGAAGGGCTCCGCTCTGCTGCCTCCCTCCTGTCAATCATCTGGGACCCATTACAGGTCCCAGGTGATTGAGCGGCCAATCACGGCGAGCGGCGCCGCTCGCGCATGCGCAGTGGGTGCCAGGCTGTGAAGCCACAGCCCGGCGCCCACAGTTGAAATGTCGGCGCCGACGAGCGGAGGGGGGGACGAGCGGGGCCTCGATCCCCCGCATCGCTGGACCCAGAGACAGGTGAGTGTCCAATTAAAAGTCAGCAGCTGCAGTATTTGTAGCTGCTGATTTTTAATTTTTTTTTTTTTTTGA
Organism: Lithobates clamitans; assembly: GCA_037952925.1. NCBI lineage: Eukaryota > Metazoa > Chordata > Amphibia > Anura > Ranidae > Lithobates > Lithobates clamitans. The sequence goes on from JBBGZY010000372.1 coordinate 9,087,145, forward strand.
CGGCCCCCTGGGTGGAACTCCCCTTTAAAGAGGGGACAGGAGGCTCATTTCTGGCTGTACCCTCCCCCTCCCCACAGCAATGCCCATAAATTGGGTTTGGGACTAGGGTGGAGCTACAAAAAAAATAAAGAGCTGCTTTTTAATCTGATGATTCATTTCTTGATGAGAGTTCTTTTGTTAAGCTGATTACTCTTATTGACAAAATGTATAAATACAGCGCTCACAAACAGAGACCCATAATAGGTGACAAAAACATGTAGTCCATATAAAAAAAGTGTTTCATAACTAAATACAGTCCATATAAAAAAAAAAAAAGGTGCTTCGCAACTAATGTGCGAAATCGCAGGGAATGCGCTCACAAACAGAGACCCATAGTAGGTGACACAAACATATAGTCCAGTGGTCGTCAACCCTGTCCTCAGGGCCCACTAACAGGCCAGGTTTATGTATTACCTCGGGGAGATGCAGACTAGAATACTGCAATCACTTAGCAGCAAATTCTATCACCTCTGATGTGTTTCAGTTATCTTGCAAACCTGGCCTGTTAGTGGGCCCTGAGGACAGGGTTGATGATCACTGATATAGTCCATATAAAAAAAGTGTTCCACAACTAAATACAGTCCATATAAAACTAAAAAGGTGCTTCACTAATGTGTGAAATTGCAAGGAATGCTACACATCTGGTGTGCAAAAAGTGCAGAGAAAAATGTTGCAGAAAAATATTTTCAGGCGTACCAAGGCACCACCACATGTGTCCCCACTCACCAAATCACAATGACACCCAGTTTTTCAGTCTGGGAGTCAATAAGGCTTAGAACGATATCCAGAGAACAACACAGGATGGCAGGTTCACTGATGAGATGGTAAACGATCCTTCAACGTAAAAGCCCCCGCCATACAAAACAGGTACCCAAAAAGGAAGAAAAAAGGGGGACCAATAGTGAAGTATGCTAAAAGCAAATTTATTGCACTAAAAAGGTATACTTACAAAAGTATGTTAAAAACAGGCATTGAAATTGTAAGAAGATGCAGCAAACACCATTGGGGGCGTTCCTACCAGACCAGAAGTGATGTCAGTGCCAGAAGTGAGTCACGTCAATGCATTTCGCCCTCCCACAGGGCGTCATCAAAAAACCTGATGACGCCCTGTGGCATATATTGATTGGTTTGCGCAAAAGTTATAGCGTCTACAAAATAGGGGATAGGTTTATGGCATTTTTATTTTTTTTATTTTTTTACTAGTAATGATGGCGATCTGCGATTTTCATCGGGACTGCGACATGGTGGACACATCAGACATTTTCGACACACTTTTGAAACCATTGACAATTATACAGCAATCAGTGCTATAAAAATGCACTGATTACTGTGTAAATGTCACTGGCAGGGAAGGGGTTAACACTAGGGGGCGATCAAGGGGTTAACTGTGTTCCCTATGTGTGTTTCTTACTGTGGGAGGATGGGACTGTCTAGGAGGAGAGAGAGATCGGTGTTCATACATAGTATGAACACGCCATCTGTTTCCTCTCCCCTGAAAGAACTGAGATCTGTGGGTTTATACCCACAGATCCTGGTTCTCGCTCTGTCACGAGCGATCGCGGGAGCCTGGCGTTCATTGCGCCCACCGGCACTCGCATCGGCTGCGGGCGTGTGCGCAGTTAAACACCGCTGTGTAAAAGTTACTAGTGCTGTGATGATCACGTGGTTTTTTTTTTTTTATGATAATGTCATGTATTAATTATTAATGCATAATAATGATTTAGCTGCAAGAGTGCAATAGTGCCTGTTTTACTTCCTGCAAGGGGCAGTGGTGAATGGTTGCCTTTCCCTACCTTGTCACTCTTTTGACAGCAGTCTCTCTTATATACAGGATTAAAAGCTACTGGGAACTAAACAATTTGTCACCCACATGAGAGCAGTGTAGCTAAAAATAAATGCGCCAATAAGTTCTTCAGCCCTCTGCTCTCCGTTAATTACACCATGATTGGCAGCAGAAATCTTGTGTGCACAGTCAGGGGAAAAAAAATCCATGTCTTTTCTAAAATGCTATGATGGCTTTATAAAACCAGAGCGAATTTTATTTAGTTGAAACTGTTATACACTTAGGAGTTTTTCATACACCACAAAAATCAGTCAAATTTAATTTGAGAGATTTTCCATTTTAGCTGAAATGCAAGATACCCTTTTTACTAAGGGAGTTCTACTCAGTGGCAGAGTTTGAATGGACCATTTTACTCTGTTTAGAAGTAGTTGGTAAGTTTTAAACCTTTAGTACTGTGCATCTCCAGCCTTGGAAACCCAGACATATAGATTTTGCAGCATCTGATAGTCTGGCTGCTTAGGGGTCAGGGATGACTGCTTCAGACTTTCTCAATACACTGCAACCCAAAGTCATATGACTGCTATGTCATTTTACCATGTTCTCAGTCAGAGATCAACTCAGTGCCACTAATCATAAGAGCCCTTTCACACTGGGGCGGTTTGCAGGCGCTATTGCTCTAATAGCGCCTGCAAACCGACCCGAAAGTGCCGCTGCTTGCATTCTAGTGTGAAAGCCCCGAGGGCTTGCACACTGGAGCGATGCGCTGGCAGGATGGTGAAAAAAGTCCTGCCAGCAGCATCTTCGGAGCGGTGAAGGAGCGGTGTGTATACCGCTCCTTTACCGCTCCTGCCCATTGAAATCAATGGGACGGCGAGGCTATACCGCCGGCAAAGCGCCTCTGCAGAGGTGGTATTTAACCCTTTCTCGGCCGCTAGCGGGGGGTAAAACCGCCCCGCTAGCGGCCGCAGACCGACGGTAAAACGCCGCTAATAAAAACTGCGTTTTACCGCCGACGCCGCCCCCTGCCCCAGTGTGCAAGGGCTCTAACATATAAAAAAAAAATCCTCTGTACAATGCTATGCACCCTTGCTAGCAAACTTTGCATAAAAATGGATTTTTGGTTCTAATACATTGCAATATATGTTTAGGCTGGCCAGTTGCATCAAAGTAATCCCTCTCTGGCCAGTCCCTACTCTGCTCTGCAAAATACTTGCTTATAGCATGATTTAGTGGATACAGTGCCAATATGGAGCAAACACACAGTTGTAAGAGAGCTACAGGTTCAGGTCTGGCCACTGACCTGCAATATAAATAAGATATACCATAGCAACAGGTATATCATCTTTCTAATCCTAACACATGACTTTTTTTTGTTTTTTGTTTTTTTGCGCACAACCCCATTATCCAGTAGTTTTTAAGCGCAAAGATACAACTATGTTGGTGTCCCTTGTTAATTTTACATTGTATTTTTTAAAATGTAACTGCCTACTCCCAAAATGTCATTTTAACCACTTACGGACCGCCACACGCTGATATACATCTTAAGTTTGAAGAGGAATATCGTCATTCTGGCAGCAGCTAGCTGCCATAACCCCGGTATCCTCTTCTTTGGCCGGCGTTACGCTTTCCGATAAGGATGGTCTCTGCAGCGGATTCGCCGCAAGATCACTTTTATCGGTGGCGGGAGAGGGGCCCCCCCCACCGCACCCAGGTGCCCTCCGCCGCGGCGGAGGCGATCAGATCTTCACCCTTGCTGGGTATGGAGACGAGAGGGGAAGATGGCCCCACCCGTCTCCATACCATTGCAGGACGGAAGCGACGTCAAAATGTCACTTCCGCCCATAGCTCTTAACCACATGCTGACCAGCCGCCGCAGTTTTACTGCGGCAGAATGGCACAGCTGGGCGAAACAACGTTGTGTAACGTCGCTTCGCCCTGTGGCCACTAGGGGGCGCGGGCTCCCGCGATCGCCGCTGACACACGGAGAACCCGGAACTGTGTATATAAACACACAGTTTCCGGTTGTCTGAGGGGAGAACTCACAGATTGTCTGTTCATACAGCGTATGAACAGACGAGCTGTTCTCTTCCCTGCACGTCTCATCCCCCCTTCAGTTAGAACACAAACTAGGACACGCTTAACCCCTTCACTGCCCTCTAGTGTTAACCCCTTCACTGCCAGTGACATTTTTACAGTAATCAATGCATTTTTAATCGCACTAATCACTGTATTAATGCCAATGGTCCCAAAAATTTCAAAATTGTCCGACGTGTCCACCATAATGTCGCAGTCACGATAAAAATTGCAGATCGCGCCATTACTAGTAAAAAAAAAAAAAAAAAAAAGAATAAAAAAAATGCTATAACTCTATCCCCTCTTTGGTAGACGCTATAACTTTTGCTATAACTTTTGCACAAACCAATCAATAGACGCATTTTTTTCAAAATTGTCCCTCCTTTTTTTGTTTATAGCGCAAAAAATAAAAACTGCAGAGGTGATCAAATACCACCAAAAGAAAGCTCTATTTGTGGGAAAAAAAGGACGTCAATTTTGTTTGGGTGCAACATAACACGACCGCGCAATTGTCAGTTAAAGCGACACAGTGCCGAATCGCAAAAAGTGCTCTGGTCAGGAAGGGGGTAAAATTTTCCCGGGCTGAAGCGGTTTAAGGGCCATTTATTTTATTTATTTATTTTTTTAAAGACAAATTTATTTTTTATTTTTATTGCATTTTTGTGTAAATATGAGATCTGAGGTCTTTTTGATCTTTTTGACCTGTCATGCTTTTTTTTCTATTACAAGGGATGTTTACATTTAAAAAAAAAAAAACTGTGTAAAAATAAAAGGTAAAATAAATAAGATCAAAAAACATTTTTTAAACCCACCCCGTCCCGCCAAGCTCGCGCGCAGAAGCGAACACATACGTGAGTAGCGTCCGCATATAAAAACTGTGTTCAAACCACACATGTGAGGTATCACCACGATCGGTAGAGCGAGAGCAATAATTCCAGCTCTAGACCTCCTCTGTAACTCAAAACTTGCAACCTGTTTTAAACGCCGCTTATGCAGATTTTGAAGGGTAAAAGTTTGTTGCCATTCCACGAGCGGGCGCAATTTTGAAGCGTGACATGTTGGGTATCAATTTACTCGGCATAACATTATCTTTCACAATATAAAAAAAATTGGGCTAACTTTACTGCTGTCTTATTTTTTTTATTTAAAAAAAGTGTATTTTTTCCAAAAAAAGTGCGCTTGTAAGACCGCTGCGCAAATACGGTGTGACAAAGTATTGCAACAACCGCCATTTTATTCTCTAGGGTGTTAGGGAAAAAAATGTATAATGTTTGGGGGTTCTAAGTAATTTTCTAGCAAAAAAAAAAAAGATTTTTAACTTGTAAACAGCACATCTCAAAAAGAGGCTCGGTCCTTAAGTGGTTAAGTAAAACACATAGCCAAGTATTCTTCTACACAATTTTTTTTATTGTGCATTAAAAAAAGAAAACAAAAATAAAATTAGACATGCTATCTGCCAATACAATTTAACCAAAACGTGCATTCTATGCATCGAAAAAGATAGAAAATATACCCAATAAAATAAAAGCCTCATGCTTGTGTCCTCCTCCTTAATATAAGGGTCAACAATGCCAAGAGTTGGTGAAAGCAGGGATCCGTCATCCGGAGATGATTCCAAAAATCGTCCTGGAGCTCCGTAGTAAAGGCATATGACATAATTGGTCACGATTAATAAAGCAACCAATTTTTGATTCAAGAAATCCTCCTCCTCCTGTTCCTGGACTGGATTTGGGTCAAAGCAATAACTCCAAGACCAGTAATAAATAACACGTTATCTCCTCCGATTCAGCAACATGGCTGGTTGACGAACGGCTGTTCAAAAACGAAATGAAAAGCACAAATCAACACTCACCAAATTTCTACTAACACGAAATTAGCAGAAGGAGCCCAAAGGGTGGAGCATGACAATTGAACTTCCTCTTTATTGTCTCGTAGTACGTCTAGTTCGTCACTACGTTCGTGTTTGTTGGCTGACAATTGTGTGCCGTTTGTATGCAAGAAAAGTTTTTGTCCAATGCCCTTCGGACTAAAGTCCAAGGCTTTGTCTGCGGAAAATCCGATAGTGTGTCCGAGGCTTTACTAGTAGCACAAGCTTTTGAAATAATTTGGTTCAATGATATGAATGTTGAGAACCTGGTCAGTCTTGTGACAATGTGTAAAGTTCAGAGGAAGTGTGATATTTTTCTTTCCTTGTTTTATTTTGTTGCTAAGTAGAAACCGTTTGTTCTTCATATTTTCCATAAAATGAACCTGTCAGCTATTTTAAACTTTCCAAAGTCCTCCCTAAGGCCTCATGCACACATATGATTAGTGACAGTTGCAGCAAGAATCCACCTTATTCCTGCAGCTGGATTCAGAGGTAGATGTGGATAGTTGAAGCTGCTCAGCCTCAGCATAAAAGTGTCCACGGGTGTTCTCATGTGATCGCACATGTAGCAGTTACAGATGGATGATCACTCCTGAATGCAGTTTGTGCCTGATACACACGATGAGATTATTGAATGAATGAAAGTTTCGTTTTGTTTTTTGTTTTTTGTTTTTGCATTCTAATCTCAGATCGAACCTGAAGAGATTACTAAAGTCACAAAAATTCTTGTACAACAGAAAAAATATTCGGAAGTGATGTTATGTAGTGTAGTGCATTGGTATTGTATTTCCGAATGACAACTTTACTGATTAAACAAAATCGTACGATCTGGTATCATACAAAAAAAAAAAAAATTTTGTGCATGTCCAAATAATATCGGATGAACTGTCCTGATCGGCTCTTGAAAGCTCTGTACTAATGATCAGATTATCATACGATCGCTCTGAAAGATTTTCTGATCGTGTGTACGGGGCTTAGGGGTGATAGTCTGTCCCTAACTGCAGGTAAATACCCGTGTGCGATCACATGCAAACACCCGCGGACAGCGGGGGCCCTGTCATTGCTTTGTACAGGTGGAGTGCACATCTGTCTGCAACCACCTGTGAATCCAGCCACAGGCATGTGCTGCATTCTTGCAGCAACTGGCTTTAACTGCATGTGTGAATAAGGCTGCTATTACTGTCATTATCCAAAAAGCTAATTTTTTGTTCCTAGCTGATTTAGCTTCACTTTGTTACCAGGGCTTATCCCAAACTTCATGGCTATGCCCTGTTAACTGTCTGTCCTATCTAGTAAAGCTGGCTATACAATATGGGAAATTTGCTACGTGGGTCACCCTGTTGACCCCCTTCCACCCAACATCCTTCAATTAAAAAAACAGTAGGTGCTGGACTGAATTTTTAGCCAAACAGTGGCTGCATTTAATCAGCTGTAGCTGCTGTCAGAATTTAATAGACACAGTGGGAAATTAGTTTCAGCACTTATTTTTGCAATCGGCTCTCAAAATCGAACAGTGAGGGACCAGGAATGGCAGCAGGCAGGTCCGGGTGCATCTGCACGCACTATGAAGCAAAGACGTTTTGGAGGATGGCCTGGTGTCAAGAAGGGCAGCAAAGAAGCCATTTCTCTCCAGGAAAAACATTAGGGATAAACTGATTATTCTGCAAAAGGTACAGGGATTGTAATGATGAGGACAGGGGTAAAGTCATTTTCTCTGATGAATCCCCTTTCCGATTGTTTGGGGCATCCAGAAAAAATCTTGTCCGGAGAAGAAAAGGTGAGCGCTACCATCAGTCCTGTGCCATGCCAACAGTAAAGCATTCTGAGACCATTCATGTGTGAGGTTGCTTCTCAGCCAAGGGAGTGGGCTCACTCACAAGTTTGCTTAAAGCGGAGTTCCACCCAAAAATTTCCTGCTTCCTATCTTCGGTCGCTTAGGTGACTCCTCCTCTCGCCCTAGGTGGCCCCTCCCTGCCAGCAATCTTCTGGGACACAACTCAGGTCCCAGAAGATTGGCTGGCCAATAGGAGAGCGCAGCGCGACTTGCCCACAGTTACCATGACGGCGCCGAGGAGGGGTAGAGGAGCTGGCCTCTGGGTGCCAGATCGCTGGACCGTGGGGCAGGTAAGTGTCGGTTTATTAAAAGTCAGCAGCTATGCTTTTTGTAGCTGCTGACTAAAATGGGTGGAACTCCACTTTAAGAACAAAGCCATGAATAAAGAATGCTACAAAAACATTCTCCAAGAACTTCTCCCAACCATCCAAGAACAGTTTGGTGATGAACAATGCCTTTTCCAGCAAAATGGAGCATCTTGTCATAAGGCAAAAGTGATAACTAAGTGGCTTGGGGAACCAAAGACGAAATTTTGGATCCATGGCTAGGAAACTCTCCAGACCTTAATCCCATTGAGAATTTGTGGTCAATCCTCAAGAGTTGAGTGAATAAAAAAAAAAAACACAAATTTTGACAAACTACAAGCATTGCCAGGGTGAATTGCAGAGGTCTTGAAAAAGAAGGGTCAACACTGCAAATATTGACTGTTTGCATAAACTTAATGTAGTTGTCAATGAAAGCCTTTTGACACTTATCAAATGCTTGTAATTCTACTTCAGTATACCATAGTAACATCTGACAAAAAGATCTAAAAACACTGAAGCAGCAGACTTTTGGGAAAATTTAATCTTTGTGCCATTCTCAAAACTTTTGGCCACAGCCGTACAAATCCATCTTGAGTCCAGAGAATTCCCAAAAATGCCAGCTATCACACCACAACCTACCTCCCAAAGCTGATCATTTCCTCTACATCACTTTTCCTTCAAGTACTTCCCACTAGAAAAACCAATACTTTCATGGGCATTTAATAAGCATTCTTGATTTTTTTTTTTTTTTTTTAATGCTTCAGAAACGCAACAAAAATGTGTCAAAAACCTGTCATAAATGCTATAGACACAGTAATGAGCCTTGCTTCGTTCTTCGTAGATCATCACACATGTGAACGAGCCCTAAGAGTGTTAAATGAAGCCTGTACTGAGAGGCTGCCATTGCTGACCTCATTCTATGAGATGGAGCATTGCTTTATAACAGAAGATATTACCAAAAGCCCCAAATCAAGGAGCTCAGTCTCACCTTATATGTAAATGGGAAGAGTTCTTCAGATTATTGCTTTTGTTCCTTTAGACCATCTGTGCATCCAGAACCACTGGTATATAGCACAGATATAACCATCATTTTACAAAGCCTACAGCTGTTTTCAGGTGTCTTGGCCCTCATCAGTACAAGATCTGGCTTTACTGGCTCTATTGTATTGGGGAAGTGAGGATGCGTAATTACCTTCTGTTTTATAAGAAGGTAATGCTGTATCTCACAGTACTTCGGAAGTGGTTTTTTTGGTTCCTTTACTACCTCAACGCAACCTTAAAGTGGTGTTCTGCCCGAAATTATACTTTTTAAATAAAAATACCTCTAATACACAAGCTTAATGTATTCTCGTAAAGTTAGTCTGTAAGCTAAGGTCTGTTTTGTTAGTTTATAGCAGTAGTTTGTTATTTTATAAACGTACAGCAGGCCGTGGCCATCTTAAGTGTGGGCATCTGAAGCCAGACTGTATTTCTTCCTGGATGTCATCCTTGCAGATCTCGCACATGCTCAGTGCAGCACAAGCAGTGTAATAGGTTTCAGGTCAGGTTTCCATAGCAACGGCAGTGTCAGAGGAAGTTGCCGCCCCTTCCCAGAAGGCATTGCAAACAGGAAATGATGCGATGGGCCGCGGCCAGGGAGGAGGAAGTGAAAAATGAATACAGCAGATGTACAGTAAGTGCTGAGAAAAAAAAAATATCCAATTCGTTTACAGTGCACAGTTTAGTGAGGGATGCTGAAGAGTTGTAAAAGTGGGTGGAACTCCAATTTAATGGTTATATTTCCCTGGCCTTCTTCTAAAAATACTAGTTACCAGGCTGTCTCTGGCTTGAATAGTTTCTCAGTCTCTGACCCATAACAAGTAATTCAGATACAAAAGTCTGTAAAGTCCGAAATCCTGATCTGTGTACTTGTTTCAGGTCCATGACTCTCTCACTACAGGTCTCATTTAATGGGCCCTTAAAGCAGAACTTCAATCTCTCAATTAACATTGACTATTTTTTTTTTTTTTTAATCCTTCTGCTGTTAGTATTAGAAAATGCATAGGAACGTATATCATATTTACTTGTGTTTTAAACTTTTATTTTTTTTTTACATTGTTTCAGTTACTTCCTGGTCTCCAGGGCTAGTCAAATGATGTTATATATACCAGGAGTCTTAGGGGAGGGGGGGCTGTCCCAGCTAAGCATACCCTCCTGCCTGCATGCCTGAGCTAAGGGCAGATTGATTACAGGAAGTAAATACTACATGAATCATCTGCCCTTACTCAAGATGACCACGGCCAGAAATGCTAGAGTGGTGTTTTTCAAAGTGATCTCTCAGAAAAATAAAGCATGGAGACATGAATGGATGGGGAAGTTTTTTGTTTTGAATATTAAAAATGAATTAAATAGCTTTTTTGGTTTGTGGTGCTCAGATGCAGCAGTGTAGTTCCACTTTAGGTCTCTCATTGAAAAGGAGAATGACATTTGGTGGGGGCTTACCCCTAAAGTATGGGAAGTTGTGACCCTAATGATACAGTGAAAATAAATCAAACAGGCAAATGTTGTTTTTTGTTAAATGCCTAATACCTGCACCTAGGCTGGACTTTTACAAGTTTGAAATGACTGACAAGTCTAAAGTTTTTATTTTATTGATTTCAATTCAGTGGAGTTTGCTTGTGTTTTATAGCTACTAGTCATTTCATTGTACAGTAAAGCTTGGCACATAAAGGATGGAGACTTGATATGTGTTGTTTTCCGATAGCCTGACACTGTGTTGTACCAGTATATGTATGCAGGCCTTTTTCCTGAATAACAAAGGATTCTCCTTTTAGCCTTGACACATTTATTTTACCCAAGTAAAATGTATATAGAAGTTGTCATTTTAGGTCAGTATTTGTATATAACCCCTTACTTTTTTATGTGTGTGTGTGTGTACTACACACTACTCACTATATTACCAAAAGTATTGTGACACCTGCCTTTACACGCACATGAACTTTAATGGCATCCCAGTCTTGGTCTGTAGGGTTCAATATTGAGTTGGCCCACCCATTACAGCTATAACAGCTTCAACTCTTCTGGGAAGACTGTCCACAAGGTTTAGTAGTGTGTCTATGGGAATGTTTGACTATTCTTCCAGAAGGCATCTGTGAGGTCAGGCATGGATGTGGACGAGAAGGCCTTGCTTGCAGTCTCCACTCTAATTCATCCCAAAGGTGTTCTATCGGGTTGAGGTCAGGACTCTGTGCAGTCAAGCTCCTGCATGCCAAACTCTCTCATCTATGTCTTTATGAACCTTGTTTTTGTGCACTGGTTGCGCAGTTATGTTATAACAGGAAGGGGCCATCCCCAAACTGTTCCCACAAAGTTGGGAGCATGAAATTGTCCAAATAGTGTTGGTATGCTGATGCCTTAAGAGTTTCCTTCACTGGAGCTAAGGGTCCTATCCCAACCCCTGAAAAACGACCCCACACCATAATCCCCCCCATAATCGCCACCAAATGATTTGGACCAGTGCACAAAGCAAGGTCCATAAAGACTTGGATGAGCGAGTTTGGGGTGGAGGAACTTGACTGGCCTGCAGACAGTCCTGACCTCAGCCTGATAGAACACCTTTGGGATGAATTAGAGCGAAGACTGCGAGCCAGGCCCTCTCCTCCAACATCAGTGCCTGACCTCACAAATGCGCTTCTGGAAGAATGGTCAAATGTTTCCATAGACACACTTCTAAACCTTGTGGAAATCCTTCCCAGAAGAGTTGAAGCTGTTATAGCTGCAAAGATTGGGCAAACTCCATGTTGAACCCTACAGACTAAGACGGGATCATGCCTTTAAAGTTTATGTGTGTGTAAAGGCAGGCGTCCCAATACTTTTGACAATATTGCGTGTGAGGATATATATATATATATATATATATATATATATATATATATATATATATATATATATATATATATATTCCATAGCAGTAATATTTTAATGTAATGCTCAGTCTTTCTAGGACTATACCAAACCATATTTTTTCTGCCTTTTGGGTACAGAGTGTATGTGTTCATAAAGTACATATGCTGTAGCAGTCAAGCCAGAAAGCAAGCTCCTTGTTTGTGGGCATTTTTGCTGACTTATGCATTGTCCTATCTTGTTATTTCCTTTAACAAACTGAAGGTAGCTAGATACATAAAGGGAGTGTGTTTTACTGTATTGTAAACACTGACAGTCCTAGGTACCAGTGAATAATGGTAAGGTACCAGTGAATAATGCTTCGTAATGTACTATGCTTTATTTTGCATTTAATTCATCCTCCATTATTTTTATTTTTTTTGTCTTGTCATAGGACCTCAGTTTACCCAATGGTACCCCAGCAGATACTTCAAGTCCAGCATCATCATCCTCACTTCTTAACAGGCTACAGCTAGATGACGACATGGATGGAGAGACAAGGGACCTTTTTGTTACTGTTGATGACCCAAAGAAGCATGTGTGCACTATGGAAACTTATATAACCTATCGTATTATGACCAAGGTAAGGCAAGTAAAAACTGAATGAATATTATTTAAAGTAAGAGCTATTGAAATCATCAAATATTTTTCCATTAAGCACTTCTGTATTAAGGATCAACTAGTAATATGTAATGTAGAAACTGACACTCCTATAAAAATATGTGCATTTAATTCATGGTGCTGGAGTAATCAGGAGAGTCTGCGCTTGTCTTCTGAGCAGTAACTGAGCCTTTTGTGAAGAAACCCAAAATGTAAAAAAATCTATGACATCCAAATGGAGGATCCAAGCCCTTACATTGCATGACATGGAGGCTGTAGAAATATTTTATAGCCACAGACCCCCCCGATCTGCAGATAATGGTGCAATATCCCTCCTCCCAAACTCAGAGGACACAGCCTTTTTAGAAGCATCACAAATTTCTTTGGACCCTCTCACAGCGCCTAAAGCCTAGTACACATGGGCCTGAATGCCTGGCAACATCAGCCGGTTCAATAAAAACCAGGCTGACATTCGGCCCCGTGTGTAAGGCAGCCAGTCCGACAATTGTTGGACAAGCATGCTGGACAACCATGCTGATCGGCTCCTGATCAGCACTCTCAGCCAATGGCAGAGAGCGCTGACCGGAGTGTTCGGGTGGGGGGGGGGGGCTGTCCCCCTGTCAGAACACAAAAGAACAGCAGGGGAGATTGCTGTACTAACGTTGTATAGTTAGTACAGGGACTCCGGCCGAAGCGGTTTTTTTTTTTTTTTCATTCAACCAAAAAAAACAGTGGGGTGTACCAGGCTTAATTGAAATGGGTGGGCTACCCCTCCACTCCCTCCCTCCTCCCCTTCCAAAGCACCCTTTTGTGGCAAGGTTAACCTCTAAACACTTCTGGACCTAGCAATTCATCACCTGGGTGTACGATGTAAATCATTTTTTTTCTGTAAAGGTGAACTAACGCTTCCATTCTCTGAGGCAGATCAGCCCACTGGCAGCAGCAAGGCACAGGCAGTACCATTTATATAAGTGTCAGTGCAGGTAGGCTGACAAGAATGGGAGTAAGCCACACAGTGATAGGGGGACTTTCTTCACAGATTTCTCAATTACTGATTGCTTGGAAAAGCAATCCAGGGCTGAAAATGATTGGCCGCACACAGGTTTAAATATCTGCATTTAGAAATTGATATCAGAAACACAAATGATGTAAGCTGAGAAGAAACCTCTGTGTCTTTTTCCTATTTTTCAGACAACACGAGCAGAGTTTGACCTCTCTGAGTATTCTATACGTCGGAGGTACCAAGACTTTGATTGGTTAAGGAATAAACTTGAAGAAACCCAACCCACTCACTTCATTCCCGTAGGTAGTATGTTGCTGCTGTTTGGATGACCTGAGGAGTTTAAAGTGGTTGTAAACCTCAGATATGAACTAAATACAAAGCATATCCTTCTATAGTGTGTACATGTCTGCACTGATGGGTACTTATGGGTGGCGCTGATCGGCGGCACTGATGGGCATCACTGGCACTGGCAGGCATTTTACAATGGCACTGATTAGCAGCTGCCTGGGAACAGATTGGCATTTCCCTGGTGGTCCAGTGTGGTGGCCTTCCCTGGCCATCCACCTGTTTTCTTACCAGTCAGGAAAACGTTATAAATTCTGAAGAGAAGACTGCAGCTAAACGGATACAACTAATGTAGGAGGATTTGTTTAATCTCTGTGTATCGCCTGAGGCCAGTGACTTCACTGGGTATATGTAAGGGTTTACAACCACTTTAGGTTTTGAGTTGCTGATGCTTCTGCATGTTTCAGTGTTTAATGTGACTATGTATTTAGGTCTACTATTATAAGGATCCCAGTTAGATTTTGTAAAATTTTAAACGGAACAGTTTCTTTTGGTGCTGGTTATCTTTGCACTGCATGCTTTGTGTTTGGGATGGCTTACAAACAGGCGTCCAAGGTGAGCATGTAGCCAAATAAGGGTTAGTATTAAAGTGATTGTAAGGGTAATTTATTTTATTTTTTTTAAATAACAAACATTTCATACTTGCCTCCACTGTGCAGCTCGTTTTGCACAGAGTGGCCCCGAGCCTGCTCTTCCGGGGTCCCTCGGCAGCTCTCGTGGCAGCTCCCCACATCTGATTACCTGATATGGTTACCTTGCGGGCGCACTCCCGTGTCCAGCATTTGCATCTGTAGACTCAGAAGGACAGACTCTGCCCCGCCCCTCGGCGCCCGCGTCATTGGATTTGATTGACCGCAGCGGGAGCCAATGGCTGCGCTGCTATCAATCTATCCAATCAAGAGCCAGGAGCCCATGGAGAAAAACGTGTCCCCGCCGACTGAATGAAGGGGTTCAGAAAAGTAAAACTGAGGGGCCGGTGACTGACAGGTGTTTTTTTACCTTAATGCATTGGAAGCATTAAGGTGAAAAAACACAAACCTTTACGACCCCTTTAAGGCTTGGTTTATGTGTTAGTGATTGTAAAGCTTACATTTTGTATTAAACTAATACACATGCTATACTTATATACTCTGTGCCATGGTATTGTGCAGAGCGGCCCTGAACCTCCTTTTCTAGGGTCCCCTGCTGGTGCTCTAGGTTCCTCCTCTTCTTGCTGTGCCACCATAAGAAGCTATTACCTATAGGGGCACACCTGTGGGCTCGCTCCTGAGACAGGCTGCGTTCGTGTGTTCGTCTATTGACACACAGCACAGCTTGGCCTCGCCCCCCGCTTCCTCCTAACAGAAGTTGATTGAGAGCAGCGGGAGCCAATGGCTCCCGCTGCTCTCATTGAGTCCTGTGAGGAGAGGAAGAGAGAGCAGCACTGCTGCAGTTGGTCACAGCCCTGGATCAAGATAGGACTCGGGTAAGTATAAAGGGAAGTGAGGGTGCGATGTAACATATGGGACATTTTTTTACCTTAATGCAGGTAATGTCCTGCCTTTAGAAACACTTAAAGTATGTTTTAAACAAAGAGATAATATAGATGCAGCGCTCGTGGCTAATCAAAACAAATACGTGAATGTATTACCGCTGCTGTAAGAAAAGTACTAATACTTGGATGATATAAAACAAACACATACAGCGCTGGCAAAAAAATAAATAAATACTAAAACCATAAATTTGATACTATATAGAAAGTGCACTGTGCAATAATCCTATAATCATGAATCCATACATACTATGAATAAAGTGCTAAATATATAGGATATAAATATAAAATTAATGCTGACAAAAGGCAATTGCTATTGAAATAACAGTGATTAATCCCGAATATATAAAGACAATAATAATTAAGTGCTAAAAAAATGTGAATTAATAATACAATAGCAGTGAATAGTCCCAGATAGATGCCATCAGCTGAACTGCTGTACGGGACTCTTGGTAGCGGCCTCACTGGAAAAAAAGCATCTCTTCAACCTATGCTGACAGTCAGTCACCTGAAGTACTGCAGTATGATGCCTCTGATGTAATACAATATGGATGGCTTAAAATCGTAGCAAATAGGTTATATACTTGGAGGTGTGGACCATCGAATCAAACCCAAAAAAACAATATGGTGAAGTATTGTGGAGAAAGAGATCACTTGCGCATCACAGCGCTACAAGATACATGGTTGCAATCAGGCATGTCAGAAAAACTTCCGCGATCGCTGCTGTAGGCGTGCGTTCCACGGGAACAGGAAGAAGCGTCACTGGTTAAGCGTGAGCCGGATGTTGCGTCGATGCGTTTCGCCCCTCCTCCAGGGCGTCATCAAAGACAACTGTCTTTGATAACGCCCTGGAGGAGGGGCGAAACGCGTATTTATTAACAATACTTCACCATATTGTTTTTCCTTGTCTTTTTGTGTTTGATTCGATGGTCCACACCTCCAAGTATATAACCTATTTGCTACGATTTTAAGCCATCCATATTGTATTACATCAGAGGCATCATACTGCAGTACAGGTAAACTGCCAGAAATGGTACATGCACCCTTTTTGGTGCATCAGGCATACCATTCAAATGCAACAACACGCAGCATAATGTACATTTACTCCCCAAAATTGTGTAAACAGGCTGTAAATAATTCAGCAGGAAACAGTTTTTTTATTTACTGAGCTTGTTGACCTGTTTGGCTGTTGCATTTAGACAGTGAGTGTGTCACAAGGACTTTACAGAGGGCACATTCACACCACATACATTGCTCTAGTGCAGTGACCAGCTAAAATCCACGGTTTGTAATAGCCCAAGGTCATGACATCCCACCGTGTTGCTATACACTGTGCAAAAATGGCGCATAATGTATTGAAATGCAGCACAGCACATTACAACGCATGTTGGGGAAAAAATGATTTAAATATTTTGATTCATGCTGTGAAAATGCCTGAATGAGTTAAAAAATGCATGTCAACACAAGTACAATTAAAGTACATATACCTGTGCTAAACGCAATGCAATTGTTTTGAATCCAGCCAGTTTATCACCACCCCTCATGACCCTATTTTTTTCTATACAATTGGCCCCCAATTAGAAAAGATTGAGCCTAAAGCATTGCACCACTGCATATGCTTTTGTAGGGCAATGGCTGCAGTTGAGATGATGATGACGAGCTGGGATGATTTTTTTTTTCAAAGAAATTTTATTTAATGTTTTACAGGTTTACAGTAATCACAAGCATAAAGTACAGTAAATAGTCATCAAAAGAAACTGATGATAGACAGACATTGCGTATAACAAAGGTGTGGTTAGTCAACATCTTGACAGAGTCCTGACCATTGTGGTAAACTTGAACTATCGTAGTCAGATGTGTTCGCTTCCCTGTGTGGGTAGTTTGGCCGTTATGGATGTGGTTATGAGGTTTTCAATGTAACTCCATATTGGAGGGTTGGGGTGTTTGTATGCGTTGGGCTCGGAGCCATGGAGAGATGTATACCGACGGCAGCTAGCCCTGTCCCCAGTCACCCCTAAAGGGATCTGACTGTGACTGGGTGAGGGCTGTAGGTATGTGCATACGTTGATTTAGTAAGGTCAGTATACTGCATTGTGTAGGTGAGCCCTATCTTTAAGTGTGTGAGGCCCAGGCATAAAAAGCCTGGTTGTGGTATGAGGTGCAGACCTCTAAAAACCATTGAGGTGTGTATTCCTATCTGGGGAGGCCGATAAAACAGTTGTTCAGATGTCTGGTAAAAATAGTCGGTCAACAGAGTAGTTTGGAGGGGGTCAGTGGTTGGGGGGTGGAGGTCCATGGTGTGTTTTACGAGGTCAAGAGATGGATATCTCTAGGTTGTGGAGGGTGAGTCATTATTTGGACTGTCAGCCTCTGTGGGAGCTGCGATGATTGATGTGTGCATAATATGCATCGTCTAGTACAGGGGTCTCCAAACTTTCTAAACAAAAGCAAAAGGCCAGTTTTTTGTCTTTCAGACTTTAGAGGGGCCGGATTGTGGCCAGCGGGAGTGGACATTTTCTTGGCATCAGTGGTATTAAACATCACATTTGGTATTAGGTGGCGGAACAGTTGATATCGTTGATATCAGTGGGAGAAATGGTGCCTGTTTGTTGGTGTCAGTGGGAGAAATGGTGCCTCATTGCCACTGTCAGTTGGCAGAATAGTGTCTCATATCAGTTGGAGGAATAGTGCCCCAAGGGCTGGATAAAGGCAAGCAAAGGGCCACAGTATTTGGAGGCCACTGGTCTAGTAAATACCCAAAAAATGATTATATGTAATTTAGACTATCAATACCATCTGGCACAAAAATCCTGTTACAGCTTTGAGATAATATGTGCTATGGGCAATTAAGACTATTCTTGTGTTGAAATTGTTAATGATACCATTAGGATGAATGCGATTTGTAACACTAACACAAAAAAAAAAAAAATCCTGTTCCTGTAAAGCATAAATAACAGCACAGTGCTTGTGCTGTGTAATTTATCCTTTTCTAAAATCTAAAATATCTGGTTGATCTTGCCTGGTGCTGACCTCCCTCTGTACTGTGGTCAGTTTACTCCGTCAGCCTGCTGTCTCTCCTCTCTTCCCCTCCCTCCTTGCCTGTCAGCTAGTCTCGGTGCCGGTCTACTCTCCGTCCTGCCCCTCCCCTCCTGCTGCTATAATACTAAATAACTTGTAAAATAACAGTTTTATTCCTAGAATCCCCTGTGTTAGATTAAGTTATGTGCCTCCGTGTATGTGCTTTAAAAAAAAAAAATGTAGCTTCATACCTTATTTTAGAGCCCTGCTCAGCACTTACACGACTGCCCGCCGCTCTCCTCCTCTCCTCCCTCACTCCCGGCTGATGTCAGCTGGGGACTCTTCCCCCCCCCCTGCTGTAGTTCTCAGATCTGGGGAAGACAGCGGTGGGCAGTCACATAAGCGCCAAGCAGTGCTCTAAAATAAAGTATAAAGCTGCATATTTTTAATAAAATACATACACTGGAGCACATAACCTAACCTAATTTAACACAGGATTCTAGGAATAAAACAAAGTGACTTTACAACCACTTTAATCTTGCATTACTGGCACTGTTCAATGCTATATACTTTTTTTTTTTTTTTTTTTTTTTTTTTTTTAGGCGTGTTTTAGAGACCTGCGATGGAACATGTCTAATTTGATTCCTATATGGTGTTCCAAATCTGAGCAGCCAAAATTTTTTTTTCAGTCTGTATATCAGTAGGTCAATGGTTCACTACTTTTTATTAATGTTCATGTTACAGTTCAGCTCTCTTGAGGGAACGCTGTTTATTATGCAGATGGATTTGATAAAGAATAAACCACAGTGCTGTTTGGATAGCATAGAGTGATATAATTAACACAAGTTTCCAGTGAATGTGTTTCAGAGAAGCTTCATCATTCTATAAATCAGTTTGGTTTCCGGACGGTTGGATTAACATGTATTGGCAACAGTCAGTTTGCTCACCACTGGTTGTGAATTGCTTCATGTATTCTGAGTAAAATCTGAGTTTCTACAGTCTGATAGTTTGACAGTCCAAGAGAAGGCTGCCAGCTTTCTTTTCCTAGGAACAGTATGTCAGACATCCCAGTTCGAGTCCAAAGGGAAATCATGGCAGTTATTAATTTAAAGTGGTTGAAACAGGCTTAAGATTTTTTTTTTAATTTAAAGCGGAACTACACTGTACCTTAGCACCACAAACCAAAAACAGTACTTCATTCATTTTCAATATTCACAGCAAATTCACCCATCCAGCCATGTCTCCATGCTTTATTTTGCTGACATATCACTTTGAAAAATACCCCCTCGAATTTCTCGCAGTGGCCATCTTTAGTAAGGGCAGATGATTCATCTAGCATTTACTTCCTGAAATCCAGCCGCTCTTAGCTCAGGCATGTAGGCAGGAGGGTGTGCTTAGCTCCTCCCCTCTTGAAGACTCCTGGGATTTATGACCTCATTTGCCTAGGCATGGAAACCAGGAAGTAACTGAAGACATGTACAAAAAAAAGTTTAAAACAAGCAAATACAATATACTTTCCTATCTATTTACTAATGTTAGCAGCATAAGGATTAAAAATAGTCAATGTTAATTGAGAGAGTGAAGTTCCACTTTAAAGTGGTTGTAAAGGCTAAATGTTTTTTACCTTAATGCATTTTCTGCATTAAGGTAAAAAAAAAAAAAGTTTGTCATTTTTAAACAAGAAAAAAAAATCTACCTTTTTAATATCACTTTAATGCAACTTTGTTTATCTTTTTAATACCTTTTACATTATCAGTGCAAAGTCCTTAAACCAAAGTAAAGTATTTCCTCTCTTTATTTTTGTCAGCAAGCATTATAAAATTATTCTTGACTTGTGGAAGTGCATGTAAACATGAAGATTCCTTGCATTCTGGGCCATCTAGGAGAGGTGTGTCTCTCCTGGCACATGGGAGAGACCGGTTCAGCACCCTGTTAAATCCAATAAAATACCCCTCGATCCTGCCAAAAATCCACTGAGCTTTTAACAACTCTGTAGAACTGAAATATCAAGCAATATCATTAGCCCTGTCCTGATATATACTACATAACATATCTCTACTTTGTTAAGGAGAAGATGAGGATGGCACAATTGCTCTCCTAGAGTGATAACCCTGCTTCTTCATAGATATAGTACAGTGAGTCAGCATTGTCACCCTAGGACAGGATCGCCTAGGGTCATCATGGACAGGATCGCCAGGTGAAAATAAAGGGAAAATGCCTGAAGAAAAAAAAAAAAAGGAAAGGAAAGCGGGACTGTTTCTATTTTTTGCTTTGAGTTGGGCTGGACCAACATGACGGCCAGATGATTATATTTTCAGGGATGAAATTAAAGAATATGTAAACCAACATTTTAAATATTCCTGATATGTGTCTGCCTTACCATGTACTGGTATGAGAAATTATCCTGTTCTCTCTGTATTGCTCCCTTTGTGTGAAGTCCCCGGTGTTCCTGACAGTCTCTCTGCTTTCCTATTAAAAACTGACCACACTAAGCAGGAGAACACAGCGTGGTCAGTTCTCTAGCTATGCTGGGATCTCAGCCTGCTCTCCTCCAATGATCAGACTTGTCCTAACAGCCTCCTCTACTTCCTGCACAGCTTTTTGCTGAGGAGATCAGTGTACTGCTGTTTCTCCTCCCTTTAGCTCTTATGCAGCTGAAAACAGAGGGAATATGATCACTTATAAGAAGGTAAAAAAAGGTATTTATCATGGGGTTTTTTGTTTTTGTTTTTTTATATCTATAAACAAATGTTTTGCCCTTCATTTCTATTTTAGGCCTCATGCACACTGGACATTATAGTAGCTTTAGCTATAGAGTATTGCGTTTTGCAGCATTTTTGCATGAACTTTTTTTTAGCATTTTGCTTTTTTGTTTTTTTGTTTGTTTTTTTTTTTTTGTTTAGCAAAACTATACTCCCACAAAAGCTTTATGGCTCATGGTTTTTACAGCTGGAAAACTAGTTCGAGTTTTTTTCCAGCCAGAAAACGCCCCTGCCAAAAAAACGCTGATAAAAGCCTATGTGTGCATGGACACATAGGATAACATGCTGGAGAGTCTATTGGCTGCTGAAAAAAATGCCTGAAGCCAAAAACAGCAGCTGTAAAAACATCAAGTGTGCATGAGACCTTAAACTGAATGGGTTGTTTTTACAAGGTGATCGTTTGCAATCACTTTAACATTCGCAGTCCAAATTTATTTCTAATTCTCATTACAGGTTTCCTTTACTTAGTAACTTGTAAACTGATATCATGTCTTTGTCTTTGTTTGCACTGCTCATATCATGAGCTGTATGTGTATTGCTACACTCATTTTGTGGTTTCCTGTCTTCATTTCAGCCTCTTCCAGAGAAATTTGTAGTCAAAGGCGTAGTTGACCGTTTTTCTGAAGAGTTTGTGGAGACCAGAAGAAGAGCTTTGGACAAGTTTCTTAAGAGGATTGCAGACCACCCAGTTCTCTCCTTCAACGAGCACTTCCATGTTTTTCTCACATCTAAGGTTGGCATTCAGAAGATGACTCTGTATGTAGTTCTGAGGACTACCCTCTTCTGGGCTTTTCCCTTTATGCTTTTTTGGCTGTTATCAAAATGGTCTGAATTCCAGTTAACAAAATATGTGCCTATTATAGCGACGTCATTTTATGCTGATATGAACCAGGGACCCCAGTGCTGCCAAGCACAAGTGCTATCCACTAAGCCACTGTGTTTCCTATTTTGTTTTTTTATTTGGATAGCATGAGGAAATAGTTGGAACCTTTGTTATGGTTTTGATTGCTGCTCCCTTACTTCCTGTGCAAGCGACACCAAGTGTGTCAGGACTTCATGGGGACAGTAGATGAGAGGAAATCTCCCCAACAGGTTATTGCACATTCCTATCTGTCCAAAAGTACACAACAAAAGTACTGGAAGTTTGGCTTCCCCGTCAGAACTAGTAAGCAGCAAAAGTTCAGGAAAGTCAAAACAGATGTTTTGCTCCATGACAGATCCCTTTTTGGTATATTTTTTTTTTTGTGGGGAAATTTTTAGAAAAGTTTTTTCATAGCCATACAAAAAAAAAAGAAAACACAAACACAATTAAGAACAGCCTAACACATTAGAAACAAGACCTCAGCACAAGGCCAATACTATAACTCCAAGGCCAATATACAGCTGTGATGACACTTATTCCACTACATTTTAACCCAAAATTAATGTTTTGTAAACTTTACTTTAATTGAGGTAACCAATTCAGGTAACAGTCTATTGGAATAAACAACAGTCCCTGAGGATAGTACAGAAGTATCCAACTCTGTTTAAGGAATGCATTATACATAGCCCCAAAATATCAATGACAAACTCTACAGATATACAATATGGTGACTACCAGGAGTCATTATAACAAACCAACTTAGTCAGACACTGTAGATACACTATTTGTCCATCTACCCCACACTTTATCAAATGTATTGGGTATTCCCCTACTAGTACAGTGAGGGGAAAACATATTTGACCCCCTGCTGATTTTGTATGTTTGCCCACTGACAAAAGATAACTCTATAATTGTAATGGTAGGTTTATTTTAACAGTGAGACAGAATAACAACAAAAATATCCAGAAAAACGTATTTCAAGAAAGTTTTATAAATTGATTTGCATTTTAATAAGTGAAATAAGAATTTTGATCCCCTATCAATCAGCAAGATTTCTGGTTCCCAGGTGTCTTCTATTCAGGTACCGAGCTGAGATTAAGAGCACTCTCTTAAAGGAAGTGCTCCTAATCTCAGCTTGTTACCTGTATAAAAGATATCTGTCCACAATAGCAATCAGATTCCAATCTCTCCACTATGGCCAAGACCAAAGAGCTGTTCAAGGACAGCTGGATGGCCGAGGTTCCTTACCCCGACCTAAGCAATTATATGGGAGACTGCCCAATTTTTAGGCTGTGTCTTGTCAATTAATCATCAGGTCTGGATCAGCAATTGTCTACAAGTACACAAAGGGATAATTTTGCACGTTCCTGCCCATTTCTTTAGATAAACATCCCCTTGTTTTGTGATTATTAGGATATTCCTAACTTGTGCACCCAGTCCCAGCTTTACTTAGTTGCTGGAATAGGAACAGTCAACTGTTATTTTAATCTGAAATGATGAACTAATCTACTTGTGTTTTACATGTAGGATCTGAACAGTCACAAAAAACAGGGGGCCACTTTGCTTTCAAAGATGGGAGAGTCTGTGCGATATGTAACAAGTGGATACAAGCTCCGAAATCGCCCTTTGGAATTTTCAGCCATAGGAGAGTATTTGGACACCTTTGCATTAAAACTTGGAACTATTGACAGGATAGCACAACGCATTATCAAAGAGGAAGTAGGTATGTTCTGCACTGTATGTAAAAATGTTTAATGCTTTTGTAAATGCTGTTCTTTCACTGCCCCTCTGGAACCATTTAAAAAAAATTTTGCACACGTTAAAATCTGCATTTTTGGCTATTCTTATTATACAGGATTTATATAGCGCCATCAGTTTCAGTAAAATTCAATACAGGAGGAATCAGAGGGCCCTGCTTGTTTAGAGCTTACAATCTAGAGGGGAGGGTCAAGTGATACAAAAAGTAATAACTCCGGGGGATGAGCTGATGAAGAAAATTAAAAGTACAGTTGTTAGGTGGAGGCAGGATACGCGTTCCCTGAAAACTTTTCTCTTCAGCGTATCACCTAAATGTGGATAGTGTGGGAGATTCCATAGGATTGGAGAGGCTCAGGAAATATCCTGGAGGTGAGCATGGGAGAAGGTGACAAGGGAACTAGAGAACAGGAGGTCTTGGGAGGAACGAAGAGAATGATTTTGGTTGCTATTTTAGTGATGTAGCTGGGGGCCAAGTTGTGGATGCCTTTGTAAGTTATTGTTAGTATTTTGAATTTAATTTGTTGGTTGAGTGGCAGCCAATGGAGGGATTGGCAGAAAGGGGTAGCAGAGACAGAGCCTTTTTTAAGGTGGATGAGTCTGGCAACAGCATTCATGATGCCACTTAACTTGAGTTTAGAGACAAGTTTGTATTGGTAAAAATGTATTTTTACTTTAATATACAGTGGCTTGCTACAGTTTGGGCACCCTAGGGGACATAAATTATTTAAGTTAATTGTGTGGGTGAAGAGTATTAAATTACTGAAGGAAACTGTTAAATTTCAAAACAACATATTGCCTAAAGAAAACATAGGAACAAAAAAGGTAATTGTGATATGTGCAAAAGATTGTACACTCTAGTAAGTCCATATTTAGGAACACCGCCTTTCAAAGATCACAGCTTGTCATTTATGGTTGTGGCCAAAGTGAAAGCCCAGGATTAATCTAACTAAGCTGAAACCTGCTCCCACTAAATTCTTATTTTAACTACCCTGTAAGAGGAAGCTACTTATGCTTATATTCTGAGGGCGCTCCGATCACATGATCGGCTCCTAGTGATGGCTTCAGGGGAGAGGAAGGACAGCTGACCACGGATGCCCATAGTAAAGCCTAGTACAAACCAGCAGGTTGAACGAAAAAAAAAAAAACTGACAGCCAGACATTGGGCTTGTGTGTACTATGCTTGAGTCTATCGGTGTTACTGTCCAGGCTCTGCAGCCCTTGTTGGTGATCTCTCCTCTCCCCTGAAGCTGGCCACTGGGGAGATCACGTAACTGGACTAACCTTTAGAATAGGTAGGTATGAGCATCTTCACTTTACAGGATAGTTAGAATAGGAGTTAGAAAGGGGTCAGAACAGTTTTAGGCTTAGTTAGACCCACTTCAATCAGTGCACAGCATTTGTTTTCACGAGGTCCCTGCTGTTGCTCTTTTGCAAACCTCAGATGTTGACATTTGTGATGAGATTGCAGGTAATACTTCCTCTTGATGACTGTTCCATGCAGATCATGTTTATGCAAGCAATTCTGTGATGCAACACCACTCCTGTGTCAACCAAATCTTTCTGTAGATCCTTTGAAGTCATGCAAGGTTTGCCTTTGTCGTTCTGGCACAGATACCTGCTGTTCTCTCCTAATGTTTTCTTTGCTCTTTTAGATCTTGCCTTAACATCCACATTTCCCCCTCAAATGCAATTTATTGATGACATTATGAGCAGTAGAAATCACTAGCTGCAAGCATTTTGTAGCCTGTTTATAGCCTCCCATTGCTTTATAGGCATAAAATAGCTTCCATTTCAGATCCTTACTTAGTTGCTTAGAGGAGAGCTCATGGCAGTTGAGTAACAACCTTAACTTTGGATTACCTGAGATCGTATTAAAGGCTATTAAACCCAAAATCAAAAATGTAATCTATTGCAGCTTACCAATCGTTAGATGTGTTGGCTGCATTTGTTTTCTTTCGGCTTTTTTCCCTCTATTTTTACCCAATGATCTGGCCAGTAACACACCTCCTTATTGGAGTGCCCCCACTCTGGATGAAAGAAAACGGGGTCACCTTTGGACAACAGCATTGTCAGTCTGGGGGGAAGGGGAGTGTTGGATGTACTAGCAAATTTAAATACACTGACAAAGTGAAGCCAAACTCCAGCATAAGCAGTTACAGCAGACGTTTTTTTTTCTTTTGGATAAAGGTTTTACATAAAAGCTGATCATTGTAAGCAGCCCTATCAGTGGCAAATGATTTGTCTCATTGCTATAATTGATACATTCTGCTGAAGACCTTATTTTGTTGAAAAACAGCCAACTTACTGGCTGGAACACCAGATGAAAATAGAAGAAAGAAAGCCTAAAAATGAAAACTAATGGAGCCATCACAATTTAGTCAATATGGTCTGGTGCATAGAGAAACTTGCCTCCATCCCCTGTACTACAAAATACGCAAAAAGAACAATGCCCACTGAACTTCATCAAGGCACGCTAAAACAGAAATATATATAAAATCTTATTTTATTCAATATCCACATACAGACAGATAAAATAAAACACAACAGTTGGTTTACTTCTGTCAAACAATTTTGCAAAAAGTAGTGACACTGTGAGTTACAATTTCCAAAGGTGACACTTCAAAGAACTTGTCAAACCAATGAATGACTGGGTTATATTTTGAATCTCAATATGTCTAGTGAATATTAATTTACTTAATCAGGAGCAGATGTAACTGAAAAAATTGAAAAAAAGGAGGTGAGAAAGTAAAACCAAAAGACTTTATGCATGTCAGCCGCCAACCAATGTCTGTCCTTGGAATTGTGGGAATCTGGGAGCCCACAGGGTCCAACCAAAAAGAGAGCTAACGGGCAAGAGTGATTCTCTGTGGCCCAGAAAATGTCCAAACACGGGGCCAAAGGATCCATAATATGTCCAGACTGTTGTCAGTAACTGACTCCTGTACTGGGGCACACCTGACCTGACCTGACCCCTGACTGAGACCATCTGGCTAGAGCTATCCTCAGGTTTGGCTTATGACACTGCACACCAGTGTACTCACACAGGCTGCAGGCGTCCAGCAAGACCCAGACACAGGATTGAAGGTTTCTTCCCACCCAAGGCACTGTGGAACCTTCAAACTTCAGGCCCGATCCGGGATTCCAAAACCCAGAGAATGCTGAAAACTCGTCGTCCGCTCACAAACACTCTGGAGCTTCTCAAGCTACAACTTTTGAGAATCCTGTGTTTTTATCCAATGTTTTCACCATGGCAAGGCCTCACACTGTCAGTGTACAATGTTGTTACCTAGAGGTATCCACATTTTATTATACATATAGGTATACAGTTGATGTACCTGACAAAAATATCAATAACGATCTGGCAATCTATGACTAATTTGTCATACATTTCTGTTTTAAAAATGTTTTCAATTGTTTATTATGGTTAAAACCCAGTTGGAGACTCTCAGCATGGCTTGTGGGCATCAGCAAACCTTAGGTAACAATTGTGGTAATCTGTTGTTTCAGGAGACAAGGTAGAACTGTTAAAGCTTTAGCTGTGTTCTTTGTTCAAGGATAATCAATGGAACTCATGGAAATTCCCTCTGTTAGCGATGACATTGCAGAGCTTCCAGATTAGGGTGCAACAGATCACTCTTTTATAGGCTACTGTGTAGCAAGATCTAGAGCTCATGGATTGTGGTGGCAGCTAAACCCTACCAAAGCTACCCACAACCACCAAAACACAAAACCGAATGAATTCATCCCTAGCCACTTGATGACCGCCTCACGCCGATGTACGTCGGCAAAGTGGCACGGACAGGCAAAATCACGTACAGGGTACGTGATTTGCCTTCCGCGGGTGGGGGGTCCAATCGGACCCCCCCCCCGGTGCCCGAGGCGGTCGTCTTTTGTCCAGCGGCGATCGGTGATGAGGGGGAGACCATCTGTTCGTGGCCCCCCCCCTCGCGATCGCCGCCGGCCAATGGAATCATTCCTTTGCTGCTGTATGCTAAACAGCAGCAAAGGAAATGATGTCATCTCTCCTCGGCTCGGTAATTTCCGTTCCGGCCCGAGGAGAGAAGACTTCACTGTGAGTGCACCAAACACTACACACACAGTAGAACATGCCAGGCACACAAATCACCCCGATTCCCCCCCCCGATCGCCCCCCGATCCCCCCCCAATCACCCCCCCCCCCTGTCACAAACTGACACCAGCAGTTTTTTTTTTTTTTTTTTTTTCTGATTACTGCATAGTGTCAGTTTGTGACAGTGACAGTGTTAGGGCAGTGAGTATTACCCCCCTTTAGGTCTAGGATACCCCCCTAACCCCCCCTAATAAAGTTTTAACCCCTTGATCACCCCCCGTCACCAGTGTCGCTAAGCGATCATTTTTCTGATCGCTGTATTAGTGTCGCTGGTGACGCTAGTTAGTGAGGTAAATATTTAGGTTCGCCGTCAGCGTTTTATAGCGTCAGGGACCCCCATATACTACCTAATAAATGTTTTAACCCCTTGATTGCCCCCTAGTTAACCCTTTCACCACTGATCACCGTATAACCGTTACGGTTGACGCTGGTTAGTTTGTTTATTTTTTATAGTGTCAGGGCACCCGCCGTTTATTACCGAATAAAGGTTTAGCCCCCCGATCGCCCGGCGGTGATATGCGTCGCCCCAGGAAGCGTCAGATTAGCGCCAGTACCGCTAACACCCACGCACGCAGCATGCGCCTCCCTTAGTGGTATAGTATCTGTACGGATCAATATCTGATCCAATCAGATCTATACTAGCGTCCCCAGCAGTTTAGGGTTCCCGAAAACGCAGTGTTAGCGGGATCAGCCCAGATACCCGCTAGCACCTGCGTTTTGTGCCTCCGCCCGGCCCAGCCCAGCCCACCCAAGTGCAGTATCGATCGATCACTGTCACTTACAAAACACTAAACGCATAACTGCAGCGTTCGCAGAGTCAGGCCTGATCCCTGCGATCGCTAACAGTTTTTTTGGTAGCATTTTGGTGAACTGGCAAGCACCAGCCCCAGGCGTCAGGTTAGCGCCAGTACCGCTAACACCCACGCACGCAGCATACGCCTCCCTTAGTGGTATAGTATCTGAACGGATCAATATCTGATCCGATCAGATCTATACTAGCGTCCCCAGCAGTTTAGGGTTCCCAAAAACGCAGTGTTAGCGGGATCAGCCCAGATACCTGCTAGCACCTGCGTTTTGCCCCTCCGCCCAGGCGAGCCCAGCCCACCCAAGTGCAGTATCGATCGATCACTGACACTTACAAAACACTAAACGCATAACTGCAGCGTTCACAGAGTCAGGCCTGATCCCTGCGATCGCTAACAGTTTTTTTGGTAGTATTTTGGTGAACTGGCAAGCACCAGCCCCAGGCAGCGTCAGATTAGCGCCAGTACCGCTAACACCCACGCACCGTACACCTCCCTTAGTGGTATAGTATCTGATCGCATCAATATCTGATCCGATCAGATCTATACTAGCGTCACCAGCAGTTTAGGGTTCCCAAAAACGCAGTGTTAGCGGGATCAGCCCAGATACCTGCTAGCACCTGCGTTTTGCCCCTCCTCCCGGCCCGGCCCAGCCCACCCAAGTGCAGTATCGATCGATCACTGTCACTTACAAAACACTAAACACATAACTGCAGCGTTCGCAGAGTCAGGCCTGATCCCTGCGATCGCTAACAGTTTTTTGGTAGCGTTTTGGTGAACTGGCAAGCGCCAGCGGCCTAGTACACCCCGGTCGTAGTCAAACCAGCACTGCAGTAACACGTGGTGACGTGGCGAGTCCCATAAGTGCAGTTCAAGCTGGTGAGGTGGCAAGCACAAGTAGTGTCCCGCCGCCACCAAAAAGACAAACACAGGCCCGTCGTGCCCATAGTGCCCTTCCTGCTGCATTCGCCAATCCTAATTGGGAACCCACCGCTTCTGCAGCGCCCGTACTTCCCCCATTCACATCCCCAACCAAATGCAGTCGGCTGCATGAGAGGCATTTTTATGTCCTCCCGAGTACCCCTACCCAACGAACCCCCCAAAAAAGATGTCGTGTCTGCAGCAAGCGCGGATATAGGCGTGACACCTGCTATTATTGTCCCTCCTGTCCTGACAATCCTGGTCTTTGCATTGGTGAATGTTTTGAACGCTACCATTCACTAGTTGAGTATTAGCGTAGGGTACAGCATTGCACAGACTAGGCGCCATTTCACAGGGTCTCCCAAGATGCCATCGCATTTTGAGAGACCCGAACCTGGAACCGGTTACCGTTATAAAAGTTCGTTACAAAAAAAGTGTAAAAAAAAAAAAAAAAATATGAAATAAAAAAAAATAGTTGTTGTTTTATTGTTCTCTCTCTCTCTATTCCCTCTCTCTATTGTTCTGCTCTTTTTTACTGTATTCTATTCTGCAATGTGTTATTGTTATTGTTATTGTTATTATGTTTTATCATGTTTGTTTTTCAGGTGTGTAATTATTTACACTTTACTGTGCTTTATTGTTAACCATTGTTAACCATTTTTTTGTCTTCAGGTACGCCATTCACGACTTTGAGTGGTTATACCAGAATGATGCCTGCAGGTTTAGGTATCATCTTGGTATCATTCTTTTCAGCCAGCGGTCGGCTTTCATGTAAAAGCAATCCTAGCGGCTAATTAGCCTCTAGACTGCTTTTACAAGCCGTGGGAGGGAATGCCCCCCCCCCCCCCACCGTCTTCCGTGTTTTTCTCTGGCTCTCCTGTCTCAACAGGGAACCTGAGAATGCAGCCGGTGATTCAGCCAGCTGACCATAGAGCTGATCAGAGACCAGAGTGGCTCCAAACATCTCTATGGCCTAAGAAACCGGAAGCTACGAGTATTTCATGACTTAGATTTCGCCGGATGTAAATAGCGCCATTGGGAAATTGGGGAAGCATTTTATCACACCGATCTTGGTGTGGTCAGATGCTTTGAGGGCAGAGGAGAGATCTAGGGTCTAATAGACCACAATTTTTTCAAAAAAGAGTACCTGTCGCTACCTATTGCTATCATAGGGGATATTTACATTCCCCGAGATAACAATAAAAATGATTAAAAAAAAAATATGAAAGGAACAGTTTAAAAGTAAGATTAAAAAAGCAAAAAAATAATAAAGAAAAAAAAAAAAAAAAAACACCCCTGTCGCCCCCTGCTCTCGCGCTAAGGCGAACGCAAGCGGCGGTCTGTCGTCAAACGTAAACAGCAATTGCACCATGCATGTGAGGTATCACCGCGAAGGCCAGATCAAGTGCAGTAATTTTTCCAGTAGACCTCCTCTGTAAATCTAAAGTGGTAACCTGTAAAGGCTTTTGAAGGCTTTTAAACATGTATTTATTTTGTTGCCACTGCACGTTTGTGCGCAATTTTAAAGCATGTCATGTTTGGTATCCATGTACTCGGCCTAAGATCATCTTTTTTATTTCATCAAACATTTGGGCAATATAGCGTGTTTTAGTGCATTAAAATTAAAAAAAGTGTGTTTTTTCCCCAAAAAATGCGTTTGAAAAATCGCTGCGCAATTACTGTGTGAAAAAAAAAAATGAAACACCCACCATTTTAATCTGTAGGGCATTTGCTTTAAAAAAATATATAATGTTTGGGGGTTCAAAGTAATTTTTTTGCAAAAAAAAAAAACTTTTTCATGTAAACAATAAGTGTCAGAAAGGGCTTTGTCTTCAAGTGGTTAGAAGAGTGGGTGATGTGTGACATAGGCTTCTAAATGTTGTGCATAAAATGCCAGGACAGTTCAAAACCCCCCCAAATGACCCCATTTTGGAAAGTAGACACCCCAAGCTATTTGCTGAGAGGCATGTCGAGTCCATGGAATATTTTATATTGCGACACAAGTTGCGGGAAAGAGACAAATTTTTTTTTTTTTTTTTTTTTGCACAAAGTTGTCACTAAATGATATATTGCTCAAACATGCCATGGAAATATGTGAAATTACACCCCAAAATACATTCTGCTGCTTCTCCTGAGTACGGGGATACCACATGTGTGAGACTTTTTGGGAGCCTAGCCGCGTACGGGACCCCGAAAACCAAGCACCGCCTTCAGGCTTTCTAAGGGCGTGAATTTTTGATTTCACTCTTCACTGCCTATCACAGTTTCGGAGGCCATGGAATGCCCAGGTGGCACAAAACCCCCCCAAATGACCCCATTTTGGAAAGTAGACACCCCAAGCTATTTGCTGAGAGGTATAGTGAGTATTTTGCAGACCTCACTTTTTGTCACAAAGTTTTGAAAATTGAAAAAAGAAAAAAAAAAATGTTTTTTCTTGTCTTTCTTCATTTTCAAAAACAAATGAGAGCTGCAAAATACTCACCATGCCTTTCAGCAAATAGCTTGGGGTGTCTACTTTCCAAAATGGGGTCATTTGGGGGGGTTTTGTGCCACCTGGGCATTCCATGGCCTCCGAAACTGTGATAGGCAGTAAAGAGTGAAATCAAAAATTTTCACCCTTAGAAATCCTGAAGGCAGTGATTGGTTTTCGGGGTCCAGTACGCGGCTAGGCTCCCAAAAAGTCCCACACATGTGGTATCCCCATACTCAGGAGAAGCAGCTAAATGTATTTTGGGGTGCAATTCCACATATGCCCATGGCCTGTGTGAGCAATATATCATTTAGTGACAACTTTATGGAAAAAAAAAAAAAAAAGTGTCACTTTCCCGCAACTTGTGTCAAAATATAAAATATTCCATGGACTCAATATGCCTCTCAGCAAATAGCTTGGGGTGTCTACTTTCCAAAATGGGGTCATTTTGGGGGGTTTTGTGCCACCTGGGCATTCCATGGCCTCCGAAACTGTGATAGGCAGTGAAGAGTGAAAGCAAAAATTTACACCCTTAGAAATCCTGAAGGCGGTGATTGGTTTTCGGGGCCCCGTACGCGGCTAGGCTCCCAAAAAGTCCCACACATGTGGTATCCCCATACTCAGGAGAAGCAGCTAAATGTATTTTGGGGTGCAATTCCACATAGGCCCATGGCCTGTGTGAGCAATATATCATTTAGTGACGACTTTTTGTAAATATTTTTTTTTTTTTTTGTCATTTTTCAATCACTTGGGACAAAAAAAATAAATATTCAATGGGTTCAACATGCCTCTCAGCAATTTCCTTGGGGTGTCTACTTTCCAAAATGGGGTCATTTGGGGGGGTTTTGTACTGCCCTGCCATTTTAGCACCTCAAGAAATGACATAGGCAGTCATAAACTAAAAGCTGTGTAAATTCCAGAAAATGTACCCTAGTTTGTAGACGCTATAACTTTTGCGCAAACCAATAAATATACGCTTATTGACATTTTTTTTACCAAAGACATGTGGCCGAATACATTTTGGCCTAAATGTATGACTAAAATTTAGTTTATTGGATTTTTTTTATAACAAAAAGTAGAAAATATCATTTTTTTTCAAAATTTTCGGTCTTTTTCCGTTTATAGCGCAAAAAATAAAAACCGCAGAGGTGATCAAATACCATCAAAAGAAAGCTCTATTTGTGGGAAGAAAAGGACGCAAATTTCGTTTGGGTACAGCATTGCATGACCGCGCAATTAGCAGTTAAAGCGACGCAGTGCCAAATTGGAAAAAGACCTCTGGTCCTTAGGCAGCATAATGGTCCGGGGCTCAAGTGGCTAGAGCTGAGAAGAGCTACCTATTCTAGAATTTGATGTATGAGCAAATGTGTTGTAATCCATTCATTTATTTCATTTGCTCATTTCTCAGTTTCTGTATGAAAGCAAGGAAACACAGCATGGAATTGAAAAAAAAAAATAATGGATTAAAAAGTACAAAGGCAGAAATAATCACAGGCTAGAAAAGCAGTGAGTACTGTATCAAAGAAAAAAAAAACCTTTAAACAAGTGTTTATCAGTTTAAAAGCTGTTACTAAACGTATGATTGACAGACATTTTTTCACTAAAAGGAAAAAAAACATTTTCATGTGCTTCTGGTAAAAGCAACTTTAATATATTCTTCTTTCACAGAAGTGTGATGTGTTTTGAGTAACAAATCTCATTCAGATACAATCTAGGCTAATTTACAATTGCTTTCACAAATTAATATAGCATGTCGGTTTCATAGGACAGTTAGTGTCTTGAAAAAGTATTCATACCCCTTGAAATCTTCCACATTTTGTCATGTTACAACCAAAAACGTAAATGTATTTTATTGGGATTTTATGTGATATACCAACACAAAGTGGCACATATTGCGAAAGGAAAATTTTATAAAATGTTTTTCAAAAGTTTTTACAAATAAATATCTGAAAAGTGTGGTGTACATTTATATTCAGCCCCTTTTTACCCCTATACCCCTAACTAAAATCTAGTGAAACCAATTGCCTTCAGAAGTCACCTAATTAGTAAGAGTCCACCTGGGTGTAATTTAATCTCAGTATAAATACAGCTGTTCTGTGAAGCCCTCAGGTTTGTTAGACAACCTTAGTGAACAAACCGCATCATGAAGGCCAAGGAACACACCAGACAGGTCAGCTAAGAGGCCCATGGTAACTCTAGAGGAGCTGCAGAGATCCACAGCTCAGGGAGCATCTGTCCACAGGACAACTAGTCGTGCACTCCACAAATCTGGCCCTTATGGAAGAGTGGCAAAAAGAAAGCCATTGTTGACAGAAAGCCATAAAGTGTCCTGTTTGCGAGAAGCCATGTGGAAGAAGGTGCTCTGGTCAGATGAGACCAAAATGTAACTTTCTTTATCGTACATCACGGGACACAGAGCACCATAATAATGACTATCTGGGTTATATGCTACCTTTAGGTGATTGGACACTGGCAACCAATAATAAGGTTCCTCCCATATAACCCCTCCCATACAGGAAGTAGCTTTTAGTTTTTTGCCAGTGTCTTGAAGGTGATGGTCATGATTGTGGAAGCTCTTCAAGTTTCTTCAATGATGTCCCAGTGAGGATGTTATAATCGGATCCATTCGGATGGCATGAAAAGCTAAAGTGGATGGTACCCGAGCCTCGATTCACGAACAAGGTTTTGCCTGTAATGTGTCCTTTATGGTGTTGGACCCTTGTTATATGGCATTCCTGGTCTTCACTTGCCCAAGGGAACCAGAAGGGTGCTTTACAGGTCCAAGGGTGTGGACCCCGTACAAAGGGGGACCCGGTCCTTGAAGGTCCTCTGTGGCGCTACTCGCCGTGATGGGGGAAGATTGGGCCTGTATCAGGCCCTGCAGTGAAGACCGGTGAGTAATCTCTCTGGGAGGCCTAAAAATACTACTATTGTTGCTAACGTGATATGTTAGATGCATTAAAGATGGTGCAGCCATAAGACCATACAGTAGAAGAAAATATTATATAATATTATATTATAAAATAGCGCACACATGCAAAAAAGACATTTACCTCCAGCAAGGCTAGTTTAAAACACCTGACCATTTTCAAAAAACCATTATCAAAAAATATGGGGATTTGGTCACACCATATTACTATATGGTGCTAAGCCCACTTACTGCGACACTTATGGTGTGACCAAATCCCCATATTTTTTGATAATGTTTTTTTTGAAAATGTTCAGGTGTTTTAAACTAGCCTTGCTGGAGGTAAATGTCTTTTTTGCATGTGTGCGCTGTAATATTTTCTTCTACTGTATGGTCTTATGGCTGCACCATCTTTAATGCATCTTTTAGGGTGTGCCCCCAAAATATCTTTGTTTTGCGGTAGATGCATTGAAGAACTTGATCCAGCAGATGTCTCGTTTTGCGCTACTCACAATCCATATGCGCAGAGTATTGTGGTTGAAGAACTGGTCAGCTGAGACGCCATGCAGGAGGCTATTTGCGGCTTTTCCTTTATCACAGTGAGCGTCTATTTTGGGAAGATCTGGATAAATATATCCAAAAGATCTCAGGAGGTAAACATTCCTTGCTTCTGGTTAAAAGAAGGAATAAGCAGCCTTCCTTTAAGATTCCCAATGCTCCTGGGCCAAGTGCCTCTTCTCTCAAGAGGTATCTATGGCCTCAGCCACCTACTTTTAAGAAGCCTCAGGGTCAAAAAAGACCCTGGACCCAGAAACCAGCCAAAACCAATTCCAAGTCTTCCTTGTGAAGGGGCGTCCCCCACTCTTGTGGGTGGGGGGCAGACTGCGGAGGTTCGCAGATGCTTGGGGGGAAATTGGTTCAGGACAGGTGGGTCATTTCCACTAGAACTCAAGGTTACAAAATAGAGTTCCGGGATTTTCCCCCAACTCGGTTTTTGGTATCCAGAGTCCCATCAGACCTGGGTTAAAAGAAGGGCCTGTTCCTGGCTTTAGAACAGCTGGAAAGGCAGAAGGTAATTATCGAGGTTCCGTACAAAGAAAGATTCAAGGGGTTCTACTCGAACCTATTATTTACAGTGCCAAAGCCGAACGGAGAAGTAAGGCCCATCCTGGACATCAAATCCCTCAATTCTTTTCTAAACGTCTGAACCTTCCGTATGGAGTCTGTTTGTTCAGTAATCGCATCCTTGAGAAAAGGAGATTTTTTAGCGTCCATAGACATCAAAGACGCATACCTGCATGTACCGATTTTCGGTCCACATCAGAGATTCCTGCGCTTCGCAGTAGAAGGGTATCATTTCCAGTTTGTGGCACTTCCATTTGTTCTAGCCACAGCCCCTCGGGTCTTCACAAAGGTTTTGGCTCCAGTGTTGGCATTCCTATGGTCCCAAAAGATTTAGTGGTAGGATATCTGGACGACCTTCTGTTAAGGGACCAAGCTTACTCCACCTTAGTAGAAAACACTACAACTACGGTTCGTTTCCTGAGGTTCTTAGGCTGGATTCTAAATATGGACAAATCGGGCCTTCATCCAGCTCAGGTCTTGACATATCTGGGTCTGATCTTGGACACAACCCAAGAAAGGGTCATTTTACCTCCCTTAAAGGTCAGCTCCATAGTGGAGCTGGTTCGAGAGGTCAAAGGGGTAGAAAGTCCTTCGAATCGACTGTGCATGAGGCTGTTGGGCAAGATGGTGTCATCTTTCAGCGCAGTTCTCTATGCGCAGTTTCACTCCAGGATGTTCCAGATAACTATCCTGGAGGCTTGAGACAAGTCGGTGCAAACCTTGGATCATCCCATGTCTCTATCCCTACAGGTAAAATGGGACCTCTCTTGGTGGTCAAAGACCAGCAACTTGAAGGGCTGAAAATCCTTTCCACCTGTAACATGGAAGGTAGTAACTACGGACGCCAGTCGTCTAGGCTGGGGAGCGGTCCTGGAAGAGGCTTCTGTCCAGGGATTATGGTCCCAAGTAGAGAAGACCTTGCCCATCAATCTGCTGGAAATTCGGGCAGCTCGCTTGGCTCTCCTATTTTGGACGTCCAAACTGCAGGGTTTTCCTGTCCGAATCCAGTCCGACAACTCCACGGTGGTGGCATACATCAACCACCAAGGGGGCACCCCGAGCCGGGCGGCCCAAAGAGAAGTGAATCACATATTAACTTGGGCAGAGAGACATGTGCCGTTTTCTGTCAGCAGTCTTTATTCCAGGGGTGGACAATTGGCAGGCAGACTACCTAAGTCGTCAGCAACTGTTATCGGAGGAGTGGTCCCTTCACCCCGAAGTTTTCCTTCAAACCTGCCAGCACTGGGGGATGCCAGATGTGGATCTTCTGGCATCCAGATTCAATGCCAAGGTGGACAGGTTTGTATCCAGGACAAGGGATCAGCTCGCCGTCGCAACAGATGCATTGGTGATTCCCTGGGATCGGTATTCCCTAATTTATGCTTTTCCTCCGATCCAGATGCTGCCGCACCTGTTACGCAGGGTACAGGAGGAGCAGAAAACGGTGATTCTGGTGGCCCAGGAGGTCCTGGTACTCAGATTGTGAGGATGGCGGTGGAGGGCCCGTTGTGCCTCCCATACCGTCCAGACCTGTTGTCTCAAGGTCCCATATACCATCCTTCTTTACGGTCGCTGAATTTGATGGCATGGCTATTGAGATCAGGATACTGAAAGACAGTGGTATCAGAGGTTCAGTCTTATCCACTCTGATAAATGCTAGAAAGCCAGTTTCTAGAAGTATTTACCATAGGGTCTGGAAATCGTACATTTCCTGGTGCGAGAGGAGAAGATGGCACCCTCGAAGTATACGATTGGGAGGGTCCTTGCCTTTCTTCAAACAGGAATTGATTTAAACTTATCTTTAGGGACCATTAAAGGACAAATTTCAGCCTTATCAGTTTTTTTTCAGAGGCCAATTGCATCTCATTCTTTAGTGCGAACCTTTGTCAAGGGGGTACTGAACTTAAGGCCGCCGCTTAAGCCACCCTTATGCCCCTGGGACTTGAACTTGGTGCTATCAGCTCTACAGGTTCAACCCTTGGAACCGATTAGGCATATTCCTTTAATTCTATTGACTAGGAAATTTTTTTTTTTTAGTGGCCATGACTTCGGCTAGAAGGGTGTCAGAATTGGCCGCCCTTTCTTGTGAAAAACCTTTTCTATTTTTACATCAGGACAAGGTGGTGATGCGCCCCGTCCAGATTTTTTACCTAAAGTGGTTTCCAATTTTCATTTGAATAAGGATATCATTTTATCTTCCTTTTTTCCCAATCCTAAGTCTCTAAAGAGGAAAAGTCGCTACACTCACTGGATGTGGTGAGAGCAGTCAAGGTTTACTTAAGCATGTCAGCTCCTTTTCAGAAGACTGACTCCCTTTTTGTCCTGCCAGAGGGTCCTAGAAGGGGACAGGCAGCAACTAGTTCAACCATCTCTAGGTGGATTCGCCAACTCATTATCCAGGCTTATGAGTTGAAACGCAGGGCTCCAACTCGATATTTCAAAGCTCACTCTACTAGAGGAGTTAGTACATCATGGGCAGTGCGCCAACAGGTGTCTATGGCTCAGGCATCACGGGACACGGAGGTCCCTCCCTTCTTTTCTGGGATCTTCATTGCTTGCTACAAAACTAAGAGATATGGGAGGGGTTATATAACCTTCTTACTATTGCTTGCCAGTGTCCAATCACCTAAAGGTAGCATATAACCCAGATAGTCATTATTATGGTGCTCCGTGTCCTGTGATGTACTCCAAGAAAAGGATTTTACAGGTAAGCTGTATTAAAAATCATTTTTTATGGCCTAAAAGCAAAATGCTATGTGTGGCGGAAAACCAACACTGTACATCACCCTGAACACACCATCCCCACTGTGAAACATGGTGGTGACAGCATCATGTTGTGGGGATGCTTTTCTTCAACAGGGACATGGAAGCTGGTCAGAGTTGATGGGAAGATGGATGGAGCCAAATACTTCAATCTTAGAAGAAAACCTGTTAGAGTCTGCAAAAGGCTTGAGACTGGGGCAGAGGTTTACCTTCCAGCAGGACAACAACCCTAAACATACAGCCAGAGCTACAATGGAATGGTTTAGATCAAAGCATATTCATGGCCATTCATAGAATGGCCCAGTCAAAGTCCAGACCTAAATCCAATTGAGAATCTGTGGCAAGACTTGAAAATTGCTGTTCACAGACGCTCTCCATCTAATCTGACAGGGCTTGGGCTATTTTGCAAAGAAGAATGGGCAAAAATTTCACTCATCTAGATGTGCAAAGCTGGTAGACACAAACCCAAAAAGATCTGCAGCTGTAATTGCAGTGAAAGGTGGTTCTACAAAGTATTGACTCAGGGGGGCTGAATAGAAGTGTACGCCACACTTTTCACATATTAGTTTTCAAAATATTTTACAAATAATTTATCATTTTCCTTCCACTTCACAATCATGTGCCACTTTGTATTGGTCTATCACATAAAATCCCAATAAAATATATTTACACTTTTGAATGTAACATGACAAAATGTGGAAAAATTTCAGGGGGTATGAAAACTTTTTCAAGGCACTGCATATCCTAGTATAATATATCTGCTGAATGTTCAAAATACAGAATTCATATTTGTTGCGGTTTATTATTGCTCCAAATGTGTAAATTTTGTTCTTGGCTAAAATTGATTCTGTTGTATGTTAGAATATCTAGTGGAGCTTCGGGAGTATGGTCCAGTCTATTCTACCTGGAGTGCCCTGGAAGGAGAGTTAAGCGAGCCACTAGAGGGAGTGTCTGCTTGTATTGGGAACTGCAGCACAGCACTAGAAGAGCTGACGGAGGACATGACCGAAGACTTCCTGCCTGTACTCAGAGAGTATATCCTTTACTCTGAATCTATGAAGGTGATTTTTCCTGTTTACAACAAATCTACTGTATATAGATTTGCTATATTAAACATTTAGTTTATATCATGTTTACACGGGCCTTGTTTGCTTTAGCTTTCTATGCACAGTGAATGGTAATGGAAAATGGCTTGAAGCAAAGCAACAAAAAGAATAAGCGGTGCACCATTTTGGTACCGAAAATTCAGTATGCACTTGGCCGAAGCCAAAATTGACGTTTTTTAAAAAATATATATTTTTTTTTTATAAATAATTGTATTATATTTGGCTTGTTAAACAATATCATGAATTTAAATGAATATGAATTTGTCGGCCATTATCGGCACCTTTTTGAAGCGGTGTTAAAAATCCTGCTTGCTGCATTTTTGGTACAGATTTGGCAAACCGCACAAAACCCACCTCCCCATTAAAATGCATTGAAAACGCAGCAAGAATGCATCAAAAATGCATCTGTGTTGCGTTTTTGATGCATTTTTTTTGTCACATGACCTATTAAAACCGCACCATAAGCAAGGTAAAATTGCTGCAAATTCGTGGGCATTTTCCGCAGCCATTATCGGCACTTTTTATTTTCTTTCAGCACAATGCTGAAAACCCTATTTTCGGTGGTCAAAATATCAGTGCCCCACTAAAAAGAATACTGCATTGGTCTCACTAAATCTGAAGCCTCTGTCGCAGGCATTTAAGCTGTACTCCAGTCAGGGAATTCACCAAACCAACCCACTTTCTAACAAACAATACCACCTTCTAGCTGAGAGATGCCCTGCTACACCTGGACATTGCCAGCTTTTGTAATCTTATGGTAGGTTCTAAAGTCTAAAAGTTTTTTTTTTGTTTTTTTTTGTTTTTTCCTCAATGCGCATTGAGTAAAAAAAAATACCCCACTTTCTGTCTTAACCCTCCAGTCTCATAACACTTACCTGGCTCCTGTCGGCTCGAGCGCTGTCTCAGGCTTCAGCACCGCTCCCCTCATTTCCTCCTTTCGCAGGAGTAACTGAGGGCAGCGGAAATATAGACAGTCAAACTCATGTGGGAAGGATATGAGAACGTGGCTTACTGGTGCTGTTTGTGTATGGACGCGCACACACAGGTGCCTCCTTTCGTACCCTGCTTAGTAGAGAGGCACTTGGAGAAGGTGACAGCGCTGCCAGAAGTGCAGAAGATGGTGCTTTCTGTGCATTATGATTGCACAAAGTAGATATAGATATATATATATATATATATATATATACTTTAGTGTTTAATTATGTTTTATCACACAAGCAACTTTCCTGAACATAGATCTATCTGAATTTCTACTGTGAAAAACAAGGAATTTTAAAGAAAATTTTTGGGTAAAAACTACATTAGATAATTAATAGTAGCACTAGGCAGCTCTTGCTGTGGATCCGCCAATCAGGACACCTTCCAGATTCTAAACTGCCACATATTATTATATATAATGTGTGTGTGTGTGTGTGTGTGTGTATATAATATAATATAGGATTGCTGCACAAGAGAAATTTATTTGTGAAGAAAAAATACATCAAAAATCTGGTACAGACGGTAACGTTTCGGGCTCACATGGATAACGCCCTTCTTCACAACCACATACCTACAACTAGCAATGCATATCTCTCGATATATATATATATATATATATATATATATATAGCTCATTAGCATAAACAATTAATCAAATCATTAGAATAAGCTGGAATCAATTAGTCTATATAAAAAAATACTACATTCCTTATCGTTATAGGTTAATCACTTGAATAGCTGGAGTGACTTTCGGTATCAGGTGCATTGGATTCCTCACTAAGCAAATATATAGTTGATAGAATGGTTCATCAATTCATCTACACTAAAAATACATATGTATAATCAACATTATTAGAATAATCTACAATAAACACCACAAGAATGTAAAAAAATATATATGCATATATATAATAATTTGAAAGTTCAGAGATAGTAAACACTGTCATAGGAAAAAAAAAAATCATAAATCAAAGTCGGTGTTTAACCCTTTGGGCTGCAATGTATCTAAACGATTTATCCAATGCACTTCCCTTTTCTTAATTCTAGTTCCCTGTTACCCCCTCGTCTATTAACGGGCACTACATCTATAACCATGTATCTTAATTGTGACACTGTATGATTCTTCTCTAAGAAATGTCTAGACAATGGTAACTTCTCCAATTTTATCTCGGATTGACAAGAAACAATAAGCTGCCGATTAATCGTTAAGAATCATTATCACAATTTTTTCCTCGTTGCAATCTTGAAAAATATTTCCTGATTCTTTCTATGCAGAGCATTCTCTCTGCTCTGCCAAAGCTGACAGCTGTCAAAAGAAAGGGGGGGGGGGGGGGGGGGGAAACGGGCAGTCTGCCAAGAATCACAACATTCTTTAGCAGTGGAACTTGAGTATAAACATTGTAACAATTTGTCCTTTACATCAAAGGAATACACATTGGTGTGAAAATGAGGGAAGTTTAACCACTTAAACACTAAAACTTTTTCTGACATTTGTTTCATT
This sequence comes from Lithobates clamitans, assembly GCA_037952925.1. Taxonomy (NCBI): domain Eukaryota; kingdom Metazoa; phylum Chordata; class Amphibia; order Anura; family Ranidae; genus Lithobates; species Lithobates clamitans. The sequence goes on from JBBGZY010000372.1 coordinate 9,129,550, forward strand.
TTAAAATCTTTTTTTGCTAGAAAATTACTTGGAACCCCCAAACATTTTTATAGATATATATATTTCTTTTTTTTTTTTTTTTTTCGTAGAGACCCTAGAGAATATGTCACACTGTATTTGCGCAGCAGTAGTTCAAATGCAATTTTTTGGGGGAAAAAATTACACTTTAATGAATTTAAAAAAACAAAGCTAACCAGTAAAGTTGGCCCAATTTTTTTTTTTTTATAATGTGAAAGATTTTATGCCGTGAGAATCGCGAGAGAATCATGATCTCTTTATTCTAAGCAAAAAAATCATGATTCTCATTTTGGCCAGAATCGTGCAACTCTGCAACCAAGGTATGCAGAATACCATCTCTGAATGCACAACACATCAAAGCAGATGGGTTACGGCAGCAGAAGACCACACCGGGTGCCGCTCCTGTCAGCTAACTGAGGCTACAATTTGTACAGGTTAATCAAAATTGGACAATTGAAGATTGGAAATTTCAGCTGTGACTTTCTAGTGGTAGGGTCAGAATTGGGCATAATTGGTGGCACTTGTGGGCAGTGGCGGATGCGGCTCTTTACAGAGATCAGGGTCACGCCATGTCCTAGCAACATGGCGCGCCGAGAATGCCGTGCTGCGTGCCCCCGCGAGAGCGGCCGTTCTGCGATGCTGTCATATGATAGCCAGGGCCTTCCTGAGTATTATTCTTCAGTTACGAATATATAATCGGTGTGCAACATGATTCTGGTGTTAGGAATTTTTGTTGAGTATACTCCTTTTTAGGCCTAGGTGAATTATTTGTTTGAGTGCTTTCCTGCACTTGAACATAGGATTGTCCAATAGTCGACTGTATGTGCTTTCATCCTGTAGTAGTTGATTCATACTTTCGGTATATCGTTCTTTGGCTAGGATCGCAATCCCGCCCCCTTTGTCTGCTGGTCGAATAACCAAATCTTTCCTCTTAATAAGTTTGTGAATGCCGCTCTTTATGTACTTTTGGTTCTTCCTTTTTCTTAATCTTGAAATCCTTCAATTCTTGTAGGACCGCTCTCTTGAACACCTCGATATGTTTGTTGTCCTTAGTTGGGGGATTGAAAATGGATTTGTTTCTTAATGTACTATGTACAATTTGTTCATTTTCTATTGGAATTTTGGGTTTGGACGGATTGCTGACAATATATTTCTTGATGTTCAGCTTTCTGATATATTTTTGAATGCCTATATATGTTTGGAATTTGTCCAAATTCTTTGTGGGTGCATACTTTATCCCTTTGTCTAATACTCCTATTTCTTCTTGTGTCAGTGATTGGCAGTTAAGATTAAAAATGCCCTGTCCTTTTATTCTTTTTCTTTTGTTGTCTCTTCCCTGATCTGCATCCTCTCTTCTTTCTGGACTTCTTCTCGTATTTCTTGTTACATCTATATCCCTCTGTGGATAGTTTTCTCTGCTTCTCCCTAAAAAAGACCTATTGTAGTCTGTATCGGAGTGGTGGTGTCCATCATGTCTGTCTTCTTTGCGCTGATTCCTGAGGAGGCGTAATAATTATATGTTGGTGCTGGGCTGTGTTCATATGGACGGTAGGGGCCCTGTAGTGGTTGGGCCTCTTCATTCACCATATCCATGTTCGTATCAAGATACAGGGCTTCTTCCCCGTTGTCCATGAGATTCATGCGGTGGTCCCTTATTCTCTTTGTTCATAAGGTGCACCCCTGTTGTCTCTCTGATCGTATGGTTGTCCCCTATTGTCTCTCTGGTCATAGGGTGGTCTATGCCAATTATTATGTCCATTATTAGGCTTCCTATTATTTTTCCAATGAGGTTTCTTCCATCTATTTTGTGGGGTTCGTTCATAATGTGGGGGTCTTCTATCAGTGCGATAAGGGCTGTGATGATTCTGATTCCCATGTCTCTCAGCATGTCTTGAGTGTCTTGGGGTTTCTACTCTATTTCTTTCTCTTGGCTCTTGATGGGGTCTATTTTGTATATTGTGGCATGTTGTGGATGAACTCTGACAGTTTTTTCAGGTGTAGAAAAGGTGGAGATTGGGTCCATTTGCCCAAGCTGGCTTTGCCATTTGAACGCTTGATCGTTTTTAAAATCATTAATATCCCTAATATATTTCTTACTTTTCCTTTTCCTCGCTTTTTTCTATTCTATCTACTCTCCCTCTCTTTCTCCTTTCTTTTCTTTTTTTTTTTTACCCCATCCCATCCCTACCCATGTAGGTTATCAATGTTATCTCGCTCAACACTAAGGGACTTAATGTTCCAGAGAAAAGACAGATGCTTCTGCACGACTTACATAGTTTTAAATCAGATGTAGCTTCTGTACAGGAGACTCATTTTAAAGACTACAAATTATCCATACTCAAGAATCGGTCCTTCCTGATGGTTTACCATTTCACCAATCCGACAGCAAAGTCACATGGGGAATCTGTTCTTTATTCTTTTTTTCAAGCAGAGTGCCGTGGTCCTGCCTAGAGTCCATTACGGACCCTAGAGGTCTCTTCCTGTTTTTAAAAGGTATAGTATGGCGGTGTCAAGGTAACCCTGGCAAATCTCTACGTCCCTAATAACCACCAAGATGTCTTCCTAAGTAAAACGCTAGCTGGCTTAACGGATTTTGCCGAGGGGCAAATGATTGTGGGTGGAGACCTGAACGTCCCCTTGATCCCAATTGAGGATACCTCCTTAGGCATGTCCTCCATCTCCCCAGGCTCTCGTAAAGGCATTGCCCATTCTTGGTATAAGAGCCAACTAATTCACGTGCGGCATCTTTTACATCCCACAGAAAGGGATTTCACTTTCTATTCTCTGCCCCACAAGGTATACTCGCGCATTGACTACTTTTTGTGCCTCACGCTCAATTACATGCAGTACACGCCTCCACCATAGGCTCCATTACATGGTCCGACCATTCCCTGGTGTTCCTATCCTACGCTCTCACTGACTCCATGACATCCAGGTCCAAGATGAAAGCCTCCTGCAAGACAATGAAGGGCTTGCAGATGTCACTAAGGAACTCTATTTTTACTTCAGAACTAACGACACATCAGACTGTGACTCCGGTATTGTTTGGGAGGCACACAAACCGGACATTTGCGGTGTGCTTATCAAGCATGGGTCAAGGCGCAAACGACAACGTACTAAACAGTAACGTCGTTGTTGGAGGACTTGAAGGCCTTAGAAGCCCATCATAAACATGCACCGTTTCCTTCCCTAGAGAGAGAACTCCTCACCCGTCGTACACAAATTACAGATCTCCTGCAATTTAAAGCCAAAGCGTCACTGCAGATCTGTCGGAAAATATTGTACGAGTCTGGAAATAAATGTGGCAGGATGCTAGCAAGATTCCTGAGAGAACAGTAGATGGCGACATATGTACCTTATCTGATGCGCCACATGGACCCAAAGGTACAGTGCTTCACGATGTAGCACGGGAGTTCCAGAAATTTTATAACTCCTTTATACAACCTGAAAACTTTGTCCCCACCACAGGAACACATAAATTCTTACCTGTCTTCCTCCCACATGCCCAAACTATCGAGTGTGGACAGGGAAGTCTTGGAAGACCCCATGACCATAGAGGAAATCCAGGGAGCCATAGGGGCCACTAAACCAGGGAAGGCGCCAGGCCCAGACGGCTTTACTATCCAATATTATAAGGCCTTACTACCTTCCCTTGCCCCATTTATGGTCAAACTGTTTAACGCAATAGGCTCTACCACATCATTTGCTGTAGACACTTTACTGGCCCATATATCAGTGATCCCTAAGGAGGACAAAGACCCAACTTCCTGTGGAAGCTATCGGCCGATCTCGTTGCTCAATCTAGACCTCAAACTCTTCAAGAAAATCTTGGCAAATAGGATTCAACACCATCTTCCGAACCTAGTCCATTTAGATCAAGTAGGCTTTGTCCCCACCCGGGAAGCTAGAGACAATGCCACCAAGGTCCTAAATTTACTACATGTAGCCAACAAATTCCCTAACCATTGTATGTTCCTTAGTAACGACGCTGAAAAGGCCTTTGACAGGGTGAATTGGGGCTTCATGCTTTTAGTTTTAAATGATGCTGGCTTTGGCACCAATATGCTCCAGTGGATTTCCACAATTTTACTCTCACTCCTCAGCTCAAGTTCAAGACAATGGAGTCCTGTCGGAACCTTTTAAAATTACAAATGGAACACGACAGGGATGCCCACTGTCACCCCTCCTCTTCGCCCTGTCACTGGCATAACGGTTGGAAATGCCCAACAAAAGGTCTCGGCCTATGCTGACTACATGATATTTTCCCTTACAAACCCCTTGATCTCACTCCCGAATCTGATGAAGGAATTTCAGAGATATGGAGCCCTCTCCAATCTCCAAATCCAATTTTACCAAATCAGAAGGAATGGGAATTAACCTCCCGCAGCCAACTCTCTCAACTCCTCCAGAGCAACTTTAAATTAAAATGGAATAGCACGATGCTGACATACTTGGGCACGCTTATCCCTTCCAACAATTCCAAGATATTTTAATTAAACTTTCCCCACTACTGAAAAAATTCAGAGCTCTTCTGGACAAATGGACCTCCGGACTCCACTAGTGGTTTGGCCGCTGCAACATTCTCAAAATGAGTATCCTTCCTAAGTTCCTATATCTACTACAAGCTCTACCAATCTAAATCCTATCTAACTATTTCAAACGGATCCAAGGTATATTTTTTGCATTTATATGGGCCCATAAATGCCCATGATTGAAACAAAGTCAGCTCACACTACCTAAGTAATATGGGGGACTGTTGGTGCCAGACATATGCAAATACTACCAGGCTGTACATCTAAGTAGACTCCTTGATTGGAATAGGCATGGTGACTTCAAATTATGGGTTCGGATAGAGCAAGCTCAAAGTGCCATACCCCTCTGTAAAGCACCTTGGTGCTATGTCTGCCGAGTGAAGTGAAAAACCATCCCGATTGGCCAGACCTCAAAACTTTGTTCGTCTTTGCTTACACAAACTCCTCTCTCCCCGGGATACCAGGATCCAATCTTTCGGAACTTGACAAGGTCTGGACGTTCGCAGGCCTCTCGCTTCTTGATTGAGGGGCGCTGGCTGTCGATCTCGGCTCTCGCCAACCTGGCTGGTTCCCTCTGTTTTGGGATTTTGAAAGGTTTTTCAACTCACTTATTTTCTCAGATCCCTCCCGCCCCTGAGTAAATTCAGTAGACCCCTCACAACTTTAGAGGAATACTACTCGGATTCTGGAGTGATGCCTCACACACTTTCACCCAACTACAACCTACTGATCACACCTCCGGAACCCCACTCCCTAAGCTGCCTCCACGAGTGGGAGCAAGATTTTGGTAATTGGTTCAGTTTAACATTTTAACCAGATGGTATAGGACACCAGTGAGGTTGCAAAAAAATTTTCCTGTCACTTATCATTGTTGCTGGAGATGCAAGGTAGAACTGGGCACCAATCTCCATATTTTTTGGACTTGTCCCAAACCTAAACACTATTGGAAGGAGGTCAAATGCATTGCCCAAAAATTCACGGAGCGCTCGATACCGGACAATCCAGCCTTTTTCCTCCATGCCTCTAGTGCCCCTGGGTGAATCTACAAAAAATCAATCTTTCGCCATCTCCTTCATGCCGCCAAGGCATGCATTCCTCTTAAATGGAAATCCCCACAGCCTCCAACCATCAGGATGTGGCTTAAGAAAGTAGAGGAAATAAATGAGCTGGAAGACATCATCCTCTCGGCACGCCACCAACAAATACCCTACTCCAAGATTTGGACGCTCTGGAACATGTTCATCTTCTCTGATGATGGTAGAACCCTCTTTGACTGTGACCCTGCCAACTAAATCTACCTTACTAGGACCCTGAGTACACTTTTGTATTTTAGAAATACCAAACCTCAATCCCGTCTGCGGTCTATGCAGCTCGTGACCTCACATTTCGTATCTCTCCATCCCTTCTCCAATCCCTCCCGCACCCTTTTTTCTTTTTTCTATATAGAATTGAAAAAATGATTTGGGCTGGTTTCGTGGCCCCGCCCTATTAGTACACTTTAGTGCTTTGGCTATGACTTTCCTTAACCATGCCTGGCCCCGAGGTTCTATCTTCCTTACATCTAACCTGGCATATACAAGATACCTCGGGTAGTCAGACATAATGTCATCCTGGGTTTACAATGTTTTATCTTTTTTATAATGAATATCTGTTATGCAGTATTATATACCAAAACTGTTCATGTTTTATATATTATTGAACCATACCCTTTGACTAAATAAAAGATTTGAAAAAAAAAACTTACTGAGACATATTTTAGCTTAATGCAGGGAATACATTAAGGTGAAAAAATATCTTGCCTTTGGAACCACTTTAACACCAGTACAACAACGTCTGTCATATTGCTTTGTCTTGCAGTGGGACTTTGCTGGGAAGCAATCCCACCACACCTGGTGAACGAGCCCTAAAAATGATTGTACTATTTGTGTTTAAAGAGAAGTCAGAACTAAGGATGTAAATATACACTGTTGCACATTTAATTTTCTTGAGTTGCTTGCTTGTTTCTTCTAATAACTTTTTTTTTTTATCTGTGCAAGAAAGCATCCTGCAAGCTGCTAACTAATAACTGTATGGCTATATTTCTAGAATGTACTAAAAAAAAGGGATCAAGTGCAAGCAGAATATGAGGCTAAACAGGACGCTGCAGCCTTGAGAAGAGAAGAAAGAATTGGGGTGAGATTTTATATTCGATTAATTTTTTTCTTCCTCTTCCTTTTTTTTTCTTTAAAATTTTAGTGACCAAACCTCCGTATGAATCTGAATAATCCATGATTGTGTATTGAATGGGCAGCTATACAACAGGGGTGAGCTGACTACATGACATTCCTGTAGTCAGTCAGGACCATATTTTTGAAATCTGAATGGAGTGTAGTTCTTTTGTAGTCTTGTACACACATGCTGCAGAGGTATGCCTGTTACAAAATACACTAAACAATAATATACAATGAGCTCTTTAACACTGATCAGTTTTTTTTTGTTTTTGTTTTTTTACGTCTATCAGCTATTTATTGCTGTGTCACCACTAGAGAGATTACTGCTCTCTACAGTATCTGCCCTGATTATAAATATCGCTGGTAAAGAAAGTGATGGCTAAATACAAAATGTTTGAGTTGTCACTAGGACAGGAATAACCTTCCAAGAGGGACACTTGTAGTGACAACTGTCTCAAAGGTAATATTCCCCACCTTGGAGAGATCACCTTTCACATCCTATTGTGGCTACAGACAGGAAGTGAAGGGAAATCTCCCAAGTGGCACATAGGTGGCAAAAATGACAGGAGCTTTAATTGTTACAAGCTTGCAAAGATGTAATTTTAAAATGTACATTCATGAACAGGGTTTAAGAAATGAAAAATAGATGTTCTGCTCAGCGCTGCTCTTGTAAACAATGAATACTAATACAATATATAGTAATAAAGTGCCTACATTAATATATATTAATATAATCAATGACGTAGTATTGCTTAACAATATAAAGTGCTCCGTGCGATTATAGTTCAAAACAAATAAAGTGCAATCATATAAAGTCCATCCAAATAGTGTGTTGAACTTGTACAAAATACGCAGTATCGCCAGCAATAATTTTTAAATACACCTGTTATTGTGAATTAATCTATTTTCACTGTGAAGATTATATATTCACTGCTTGAGTGAGGAATATTTTGCACATAGCACTTTATTTGCTTTTATTGAATTAGTTATTTGTTTATTGGTTCACTTATTGTCTCAATATATTAGCATCATTTATTCACTGAGAAAGCGCCACATTTATTTATTTTTATATATTTTTTTAATAAAATGCCAAAGAAAGATCCCGAAAAATATGTACTTAAAAATGCTAAAAACATTTTTGTATATAAAACCGTTCAAAAGTCACCTTCAAGTAAACAGCTGCATGCTAAAACTTCAAAATTTGGGTCAGGTCATGAAAGTTTGGGTTTTTTTTTTTTGTTTTTTGTTTTTTTTGTTTTTTGTTTTTTTGCTGCTGAACATGAAAGGGAAACTTAAAGAATTGCTAACTTCATTTTCTTAGAAAGTGCCAACGGAAGTGGAGAAGTGCCAGGACAAAGTAGAATGCTTCAATGCAGACTTGAAAGCGGACATGGATAGGTGGCAGAATAACAAGAGACAAGATTTTCGCCAGCTGCTCATGGGAATGGCTGACAAAAACATTCAATATTATGAAAAGGTAAAGAGAATAAATATTTTATAATTCATGCTTGCCATATTTTAATGTTGTGAAGTGTTTTTTTTTCTTTTGACTAGCGCCCTCATTTATAAATATATATGTAACCCATTAAAGCAGTAGTAAACCGCAAAAAATAATGGATACCCTGCAGGTTTATGCCATAATGTGGTAGTATGTACTGCATACTAGCACATTCTTCCCTTGACTGTTTAAATGGCCCTGCATTTCACAGGATACTGCATACCCTGAATGCAGAGCATCACTGCGCATATGCAGGTGACGTCATGTGAATTTCTCCTAAACGTGTTGCTCATTGTACCTACAGGTAAGTCTGATTGTAAGCTTACCTGTAGCTGCAAGTTAAGGTAGAGACTTTACAACCACTTAAAATATCCTGGGCACGTTCTGTTTTTTTTTTCTTTTTTTTGTTTTTTGTTTTTTTGTTTTTTTTCATTTTTACATTTATTATTAAAGAAAGCTTTGATTGCAAGGACACTGACAAGAATAAGTTCACACAAATGTCCTGAGACTCTGCATGGTTTCTAAAATCTTATATCCATTTCCCATTCTGAGCACAAATATCTGATATCCGCTCAGTACTAGTTTTATTTGATAAACTCTATCACATTAGATTGGGGAGAAACTTTTATCAGGTCAAGATGGTTGCATGATGCAATTTCTGCAACAGATCAATTTACATCCCCCCCCCCCCCCCCCCACACTTGCTAAGCTAAGATTTTATTTAGTTGCTGTTATCCAACACTTTGGGGTGTGTCAGGTAGCATGTTCCACCTGCAAGACACTTTGTTACTAAAGAGCACAGAGGTGACCAGCGAGAGAAACCATAAACCCCAGTAGAGGACAAGGCAGCTGAAAAAGCATTCAACTTTCAAAAGTATTCAACTTTTTGCTTTTTTTAGAGTTATGTACTCTCCATTTTTTACCAGTTGATGAGGAATAGCTGCTTTTATAGTTACTGGTCTTACTGGATAAGTGATTACCCATGAGTTATGTTTCTTGAAGGTTGGGACATTTCAAAGCATACTGTGATGATATTTTTCAGATATGCAATGTGTAGGTGACTTGTGGAGACTGACATCTGTTTGGATTTAGATTAACTATGTTGAAAAATGTGGTTTATATTATGAGTGCAATTCTTTATGAATAAACCACAAAATACTTGTAAGAGGAAGGAGAGTGAGTTGCATAAATTTTCATGCCAGCAGTAGATGCTACTAAGGAGGGTGTATTATAGCAAACCTGTTTGAGGCCCATAGACACAAGCCTTAATGCCTTTAGCTTGTGAGAGAAAAGAAGACCTCTGACCTAGAGCTGCGCGATTAATCTTTAAAGAATCTAAATCGCGATTCTACCCCCCCCCCCCCCTTCCAATCTTAAAAAAGCATTTCCCGATTCTATGTAATAAGTGCATAGTTCTCTGCTCACTTCTGACTGCTGACAAAAATAAATAAATCCAGGCAGAAAAATAACACTTCCTTCTTAGATAAAGGGATGAACTTCGGTCTGTAGGTGAGGGCAGTTTAGACCCCTTTCACACTGAAGGCACTTTTCAGGTGTTTTAGCGCTAAAAATAGCGTCTGGAAAGGGCCTCTCAAGTCACCCCAGTGTGAAAGCCCAAGTGCTTTCACACTGGGGCAGTGCGCTTGCAGGACGGAAAAAAAAGTCCTGCAAGCAGCGTCTTTGGGGCGGTGCGGGAGCGATGTATACACCGCTCCCGCACCTTGCCAGCCATTGAAATCAATGGGCAGTGACTGCAAAGCGTTTCGGTAGCGGCACTTTTTGGGCGCTTCTAACCCCTTGTTAACCCCCTTCTTTGGGGTTTAAAGCGCCCTGCTCCCACACAGCACCGGTAAAGCGCCACTAAAACTAGCGGCGCTTTACCACTGACGCAGCCCGCTTCCCAGTGTGAAAGGGCTCTTAAAGACTAAACCTTTTTCTGACACTTGTTGCTTAAAAGTTAAAATTAGTATTTTTTGCTAGAAAATTACTTGGAACCCCCAAATATTATATATATTTTTTTAGCAGAGACCCTAGAGAATAAAATGGCGGTCGTTGCAATAATTTAGCTTGTGAGAGAAAAGAAGACCTCTGACCTAGAGCTGCGCGATTAATCTTTAAAGAATCTAAATCGCGATTCTACCCCCCCCCCCCTTCCAATCTTAAAAAAGCATTTCCCGATTCTATGTAATAAGTGCATAGTTCTCTGCTCACTTCTGACTGCTGACAAAAATAAATAAATCCAGGCAGAAAAATAACACTTCCTTCTTAGATAAAGGGATGAACTTCGGTCTGTAGGTGAGGGCAGTTTAGACCCCTTTCACACTGAAGGCACTTTTCAGGTGTTTTAGCGCTAAAAATAGCGTCTGGAAAGGGCCTCTCAAGTCACCCCAGTGTGAAAGCCCAAGTGCTTTCACACTGGGGCAGTGCGCTTGCAGGACGGAAAAAAAAGTCCTGCAAGCAGCGTCTTTGGGGCGGTGCGGGAGCGATGTATACACCGCTCCCGCACCTTGCCAGCCATTGAAATCAATGGGCAGTGACTGCAAAGCGTTTCGGTAGCGGCACTTTTTGGGCGCTTCTAACCCCTTGTTAACCCCCTTCTTTGGGGTTTAAAGCGCCCTGCTCCCACACAGCACCGGTAAAGCGCCACTAAAACTAGCGGCGCTTTACCACTGACGCAGCCCGCTTCCCAGTGTGAAAGGGCTCTTAAAGACTAAACCTTTTTCTGACACTTGTTGCTTAAAAGTTAAAATTAGTATTTTTTGCTAGAAAATTACTTGGAACCCCCAAATATTATATATATTTTTTTAGCAGAGACCCTAGAGAATAAAATGGCGGTCGTTGCAATAATTTAATTTATGTCGCACTATATTTGCGCAGCAGTCTTTCCAATGCATTTTTTTGGGGGAAAAAATACACTTTAATGAAATAAAAAATTTTTTTTTGTATAATGCGAAAGATGTTACGGCGCGAGAATCGGGATTCTCATTTTAGCCAGAATCGTGCAGCTCTACTTTGACCCCAAGAACGCCATATGAATTACCTTTTCATTCCCAGCGGTCATTAATGCCTAGGCTAAATTTAGCAGAAACCGCATGTGTCGTTAAACTCCTATTTGTATACTGAAATCGTTTTTAAATACATTTTTGCATATAATGCATTTTATGGTATGCTGTTTTAGGTAAAAAAATGCTGTGTTTTGAGTATAGGCTGATATATGCACAAATGATGATTATATTTAATAGTGCACCTGATGTTGACAGTAACGCTATTAATAGATGGCATTATTGATGCCTGAAAGTTTTCCTTTATGCCAGTAAAGCCTGCAGCTTGCATGTGATCACAATGTCATATCTTACAGCCAGCACTGAGAGCGTGCAGCCACACAAAAATGTCAGCTGCTTGCTGCCTAAGGGGGGGACGTTTATTACTAATTCCTAAGCAATGTGTATTGTGCTGGGGATCGGTAATACAGATTGTGGGTGAAAATCCCTTAATGAATCAGTTTTATGCACCTTATGAAGACTTACATTTTATAACTAAATTCTACTGTGAAGTACACTTTTACTTCCTTGGTGGCAAAGCCCATTTTTCCCATTTGCAACTGTCAGCCTCTTGTCCTCCACATGGTGCAAAACATAACAATAGCTGTTATGGATGTTATGGTAAAAAATTAAATGCAGGCTAAAAAAAACTACTTTCCAAAATGATTCACCATATTTTACAAGGATGTGAAAAAAATGGCAATTATTTAGAGCCAGAAATTCTGTCCCTTACACTTGTTTTTTGTCCCTCCTATTAGTGCCTTACTGCATGGGAGTCCATTATACCGCTGTTGCAAGACAAACCAGAGCCTAAATGAAGACTATCTGGCGTTACGTTTGAACCTGTTGCACAATTCTTCATACAGTGTGGCGTGTAGCTAACAGCCTGAAGGACCCTTCACTTGTGTTGTTACGAAGCAAATATACCAAACTTTAACTTTTCTTGACCCCCCCCCCCCCCAATTCCCCTTTTCTAAGTTTATTATGTGTGTTTACTGCTCTTCTAGAAAATTCCTACATGAAAAGCTGCTTTCACTCAGCTAAGAGGCCTGGACACAATATGAAACTCACACCAACCACTTCAGCCTGGAGGAGCTTTTCACTTGCGTAACACTAAGCAGAAGAGGCTTTGTCTATTACAACAGAGCCACTGAAGGCATTTAAAGTCCCACAGCAATGCAGCTTCCCATTTTTTTTTTGTCACGGAGTGTTTTCAGAAAAAATGTTTCTATGGTGTTTACCTCTTTTTCTATATATCTTTCAGAGGACTAACATCACTGATTTTTTTTTTTTTTTTTGTATAGTCCTGTTGTACAGTTTCTTTTGCCTTCTTACCAGGAGTTCCTGATGTTCGCATGAACTGTGTTGGTGGCATGAAGTTCCCCTTCGACGTGCTTTATTCTTTTCCCCCAAAATTTAAAGCTGTAAAAACTGCAACATGTTGATATTTCATCCCATAGAGCCAGATTAGAGCGGGAGAGTTCTGTTTACATTGGGGCCTTATCTGAAGCAAATTAAAGGGAACAACCGGTCCAGAAGTTATTTTTTTGTTAATGGTTTTGATTGTCCATGCAAAAAAGACAAAAAATTTAAAGTAAATATGTTTATGACTTTTTTAAATAATAAAACACACCTGAAAATGTGTTGTGCTTGTTATTGAAAGACCATATACCAGTCACACACCCTATGAACACAAGGGGGAATGGCAGCTGGTGATGAAGATCAGGTGGATGGCCATCCAAAATAAATCAAAGCAGTATTGGGCTTCACATGACCCCTTTTTATCACTTGTGTGTCAGCTAATATTAATGGATCAAATCAACTCAAACTGTTAGACCACCAAAAATGATATCACTTTTCATAAACCGTTTTTTTGTAAAATGTTGATGGCGTTTATGGGTGGACTTCAGGAGTCTACTGGAGCACAAGACATTTAAAATGCTGACACAAAGCTTAGAGATCAGGTGATGCCATTTAAAATGCCGGTGGTATGTGAGGAGCAATCTTTCCCCCTCCAGTAATCCTATAGAAGAAAGATGACAATTTACTGTCTCCATTTGCCGACTCAGGTCAGTAAATTTCATAGCAAAATTGCATGAGTGTGACTATCCCTTTTTGGCCTGGGCACTTTCACACACATAGTTGGCAAAGTCATTGGTAGTTCTTTTCCATAATGTCCCTATTTTGTAACATTTTCATTTTAAGTTTAGGCTTTCAAGCTGGTGTTTTTTTTTTATTTTATTTTTTATGCCGCCACAGATATGCTGTTCATTATAACATTTATTTATTTGACAGTATACACGGGAAAAAAAAAAAACACATAAAAGTGATCTTGCAGTGAATCTGCCGCTAGGACCACTTTTATAAGAAAGTCGGTCGCCTTAAAAAAAAAAAAAAAAAGATACTGGAGTTTTGGCAGCTAGCTGCTGCCATAACCCAAGTATTTAACGTCAAAGTATTGACATATTTTTACAGTTAGGCGGTCATCGAGTGGTTAAGGTGCCATATTTATATAATGTGAGTCTATACTGTAAAGTGCAAGTAGTCAAATCTAGTTTATAATATAAATTATGATTACTCCACAGGTATTGAATCTAGATGGCACACCAATGCACCTTTTAGAAAATACCTACCCCACAGTGCACTAAAGCGCACCACCACACGTTCGTTGCCATGCATAAAAAAAAAAAAAACAGCACTTTGAATTGCGCTTGATGCATTACAGTAATGCCTGTGTTTTGCCACACATTACTGCAATACAGTGTACAGGTTCTAAAGAAAAACAAAAGCTATATCTGACTACATCCAGGTAACCCAACGGGTTTAATTTTGTCTGTATAGTACATATATGCACCATTTAAGTGCCACATTTTTATATTTGTATAGGCTAATGGGCAAAGTATTTATTTGTTTTAATTGTGCCAAGGGTCCACATATATGCTTAAATGTAGGACATGAGTTTTAGGAATACGATGTCCTGCAGCTTATAATTGCTCATTTGTGGCTATGCTGGTATTGACAAAATTACAACATTGTGGAGGTTTCTATTGTACCAGGTTGCAATGCTTGCTTAAACAAAATGAATGACGGTAAAAGCACAAAAAGTGCCTTTTATTGATTTTTTTTTGGAGCACTTCACTGGGAGAATTTACAATCTTTACTCACTTGAGAGTGAAAGATTGCATGAAGAGCTTTTTATCTACACTTTAGTTCAACCTTTTAGAATATTGCCAAAGCAACTTGCGTCACATGCTCAGAATGAGACTGCTGAAAAGGTGAAAGAAAGTGGGCTGGTGACAATACATTAACAGTTTAAACTCAATAAGATTTAAAAGTTTTTAATAAAGGTTTATTATGAACTTTTTTTTGCAGTTTCCAGATTTTCAGTAGTTCAGGTGTGCCAGCTGTTTTTGCATGTTGCCCCATGTAACACAGAGGGGAAGCAAACTAATGTTATACTGTATATACTACCAGCAGATTTACATTTTTATACTACATGTTTGTTCTTAAGTGGCTGGACCTCCCATGCAGCTGTGCAATCGATGAACAATAGATCATTGCTGCTGCAGGTAAATTCGGAGCCTCCACAATGACTAGAAGTGCCATGATGCTACTACACTTCCAGTGTAAACATAATGCGAAGCACTGTACTTGGAAAACTTTCAATGCTTCTAGAAATGCAAAACATCCTCTATTCCCTCTGAACCCTGTTCAGGAATCGGGGACATACCCTCCTTTTCTTGAAGATAATGTGGAGAAAAGCATCTAGGACCCTTATTTTCTAACTGAAACCGCAAAGGTTTTTACTTCCTCTGCCTTTTATGAATTACAAACTACAGCTTTACTCAAAATGATTTTTACTTTGGACACACTAGTCTTTACCTAGCAGCACCTGACTCTCCAGAGCCAAAACAAGCCCTATTGGGCACTAAGAAGCTGACCAGGTTACAAAAGATTTTTCGCATACATGCACAGACTGATTGTGAATTTTATGAAGGATAGTTTAACCCTGAGAGGGTGTTCACGTCTTTCAGGATTTTTGCTAAAATGTGTCCTATGGAAAATTTTAAGAAGAATTGGGCTATTCTGATAATGGATCCTGCCATTTCAGTTCTCAATAAGCACCTTAAAAGTTCCTATTGGGGATAATCCCTCTTTTAAGAATCCTGTTGTGCGTCCACTCAGAGTTGGGGGGAACATCTGTTAGCGCTTGCACCTTCATGGGCCCATGAGCTCCCAGAGTGCCTGGTCCATTCTGTCATTTTACCTTCCAATCTCAAGCTTTGGACCAAAATAAAGTAATTTAAAGCCTAACGGCAGGTTTTACTGAAGTTAAATTGTTTGGACCAAGCTAGTCCAAACAAACTATTTCCTTCACTAAACATGCAGCAGCTACATATAGTATAAAGTGCTGTGTTCTGACAGATGGACAGGGACTTCCTGTTCCACTTCTGAAATAAAATCAAGTGGGGCTGAGCACTGCTCAGCCATTGAAGCAAAGCTTTTTATTTTTTGAATGAATGCAAAGTTTCCTCTTTTTGGCTAAGGGGGTATCGTGACATCATCCACCGGTTTCTCCACCTCAGCCAATCAGAGGAACTCGATCCTAAAATACAGAGTTCCTGTGAATGGCTGAGCCGTACTTAGCCCGACTCCATTTTGTTCTGGAAGCAGGACAGAAAGTCCCCGTCCTGCTGTTGGAACACAGTGCTGTATAATGTATGTAGCTGAGGCTACATACAATTCATACATCTCTGACAGCCACTGGTCAAACACACCAGACTTACTGGTCCAAGCGCCTGTATTCCCTCCTGCTTCTCAATTGCTAAATTTAACTGACTCTCCTGTTCCCACTTTACTTACAGCAAAAAAATCCAACTTCTGCAGGATTTACCATTGCACATTGAAGGCTTACTTTGCATGCAAAGACATATGGCTGAACTCTAGGGATTACTCGTTCAGGTGTCTTTTGGCATTTCTTCAGTCTGGTTTTGACCTCCAGGGACAGGTTTCTGCTGTTATCCATTTTCTTGCAGAAACCTATTGCCTCACAATCTCTAATCAACACTTTTTTTGTTCAGGGATTTTCTCAATTTGATCTCCTGTGTAACCTTTGGATTTCAACCATGTGCTCTCTGTTCTTCAGAGCCAACCTTTTGAACCGATTAGCAACATTCCCTTGGAAGACCTCACCTTCCTAGTCACCATTATGTCCGTATCTGAGTTGGCAGCGCTTTCTCGTTAAGAGCATTTTTTTTTATTTTTTGCACAGGGAACAAGGTGGTTTTGAGACCAAAACCTTCCATTTTAACTAAAGTGGTTTCTTCTTTTCTCCGGTCCCCGTTGTATGAATTACGCTGAGCGCTCCGGTGTACACCACACTAGGGATCGGGCATTCTAATAGTTTGGACTGATGTTTACAAAGACCCGAGATGTGCGCATGCGCGATGAGCCGGCTAATGGGCGGTAGCTAGAAATGCATATAAGGGATGAGTGGCAGGGGGCACAGCCTATCCCATGAGTAAGTCAACCTATGACGAAACATGTCGGGGGTGTGGCTGTGAGACGTGACGCACAGCGCTGTTAGCCACATTGAAGGAGAGGATTATTGTTTACACGGAGGAACGGAGGACAACCAAGGGAGGGGTGAGATTGGAAGCTCGGCACCAACACACCTCGGGTCCGCCGTGACCGCCTGTTATAATTGGTTTTACTGAATTGAGCTTGATGTGATCTGCACTTTACTTTGGCTGATTTTTATCGTTTTAAATGTGAGTGTATTGATAGAAGATTGCAGTGGTTTTAATAAATGTGTGTTACTGGTTTACACTATTGGAGCACTTATTATTTCTTTCATGTGGACCTTATTTAAAACATTCACTGTGGAACAACGATTGATCCAATTACCCTGGTGTGTGGTAAACAAGCGATTATTGCCTTGCATGAAAGTGCTGGCAAAATAAGTCGGTAATTCTTGAGGGAGTGGAATCGCTGCTCACGAGGGGAGAGGTGGAAGAGACACAGCATCACCTTTGTCTTTTATCAAGATTTATTGTCACCCTTTTCGGACACTTTTTTTATCACGTGTGATATCACGTCTATTTTTGGACTGATTTATTTTGAAGATTTGTTATGTAGTATGTTTTTGTGCATGTGCAGCATGATATGAAGTGACTGCACAAAATTTATCACTGGAGATGTACTGTTATATAAGTGTTTGGTAAGAGTACACTTTGTGTGGGTGTTGAATACACATTAAGAGGGTCACACCATCACTGTGCTGAAGACACTTGAACACTTATATGGTTGGTATATGTACACATATATATATTTTTTAGTTTGTAGATCTGTTCAGAGCAAGATCTTACTTTGTGTGAGTGTATAGTACACATGCAGAGGGTCACACCATTATTGTGTTAAAGGCACTTGGTCACTTTTTTAAAGCACCTCTTATTTTTTCCTGGATGCCTGTAGGAGGATTGTGGTAGTCACAGGCATCTTCGATCAAATATTTAGTATATACATTATAAATTTAAAGGGGCTGCTCTGCACTGTTTGTGGGGAGTTAATTCACCACGCGGTTTATTACATTATATTCACATATAATTTGTGGAGTATAGGGGGCGCGGTGGAGGTATTTTTTGGTTTGAAGGGCGGTTCATCATTCTAAATACCATATTATATCAAAAGGTTTAATAAATGGAAAGACGAGAAAATGACAAGGAAGGAAATAGGTAAAGGAAAAGAAATGGAAAAAAGGAAAAGCGTGCCTCCCCTAGGGCACTAAGAGGCTTGCCTCAATTGGACGAGGCTGTCACCGTCAGGTAGGTTTTTCAGGGGTCCCGTGTTTTTTCAAATCGAGGAAGCTTATCCTGCTGAATGGCAGAGAAGTGTTTGTTTACCATTATCCAGGACAGTTTGTTCTTTAAGAGGTCAAAAGATGGCACAGGGGATTTCCAAGATCTTGCCATTGTTATTCTAGCTGCTATAAAAATGAAAGCTAATGGACATTGGATGGGTCTCGGGGCTCCCCCAACTGGATGTCCGAGAAATGCGTGTTGCAGGGACTTGGTCAAATTTAGTCCCCGTGAGGGAATCGATAAAATTGTAGGTGCAGATCCAGAATCTGCAAACTTTTGGGCACATCCACCATTCATGATACATCATTCCTTGTTGCCTACACCCCCGAAAACACAGGAGGGAGGTTTCCGGCACCCATTGGGTAATGCTAGCGGGGACCATCATATTCGTACTTTGTAGTTGGCCACTATTATTGATTTTGCAGCTCTTGTGCCAGTCTATGCCACTCCACAGGGTCTAAGACCCCTCCTGTTTTCATTTTTCCATATAAGGAAGTTTGTCATTTGTGGAGGTCAGAATGCTG
The DNA here is from genome assembly GCA_037952925.1 of Lithobates clamitans. NCBI lineage: Eukaryota > Metazoa > Chordata > Amphibia > Anura > Ranidae > Lithobates > Lithobates clamitans. Next base: position 9,148,233 of record JBBGZY010000372.1, read on the forward strand.
TAAACCTTGGTTATGTACCCCATACAGGTATCAATGTGTGTGTATAGATATTCTATTGGGAATTAAATCTTTGTGCCACGCTATAAATTCTTCTCCAACAATGTGACTACACAGCCTTATTATGTGTGGGCAAAAAAAAATTCCAAAAATCCCCCTGAGGAAGTCATGAGACCCTGTGGGAGGGGCAACAGGACAGTACGGTGCCTGGAACTTTTTGTGCAGAGGGAGACCCTTTGCGGCTAGTGCAGTATCACGGACACATATGTATATTAGAGTGGTGCGCTGGTAGCACCTGAAAAATGTGTGTACCTTTTTTAAACTTTTAATAAAGACAGGTCGTTTTAAAGGTATAAGCACTATTGGCGTTTTTCCGTTTTACATATTTGAGATGACTAATTTGGTGCAAGGCAGCATCAAAGGGAGACACAGGAGACGCAGATTACGTCAATCTAGCCCGGGAGAAGCTAAAAGCTTTGACCAAGCTAAAATGTAAGGTCACACGCAGCAAGGTGAGAGCATATCCATAAGGGAGGGAGCACAAGTGTGGTGATATACTACTAAGATCAAAGGAGCATTACAAACAGAAAAAGGATTTGTGGTGGATGGCATTAGACCATTGAACATCTTCACTGGATTGAATATAAGGACTGCACTACTTATATGTTATACACTTATAGCATTCTTTGGACATTGCATGAAGTTGAAATACAACCAGCACTGTTATATATGTTAAGTACTATTATTGCATGCTATATGTGAGGAAGTACTAATATATATATTTCATTTAATTTGATTTAGGAATATTTGTTTACTTTTAGAATTTTTTTTGCACACACTTAAAAACGCTATGTAGTATGATTGGAAATGGATCTATAGCGCAGCATATAGATTTAATGTATATTGGACACATCTTTATGGGAACGTGTTAGTGCTTGCAGCTGTGTTTTAAAGCTTAATAAACATACATAGTCGCTGGCATGATTTTTATTAGTATTCCATTGGGATTGTCGTAGATAAATCGGAAACCCTTTTCAGTGAAGGGATAAAGTGGGCTATCTGATTATATCAATAATATTTTGTTGATGATAAAGCATGTTTTTCCTTACAGTTTCCAGTGACAGAACCCCTCTGTGGGCATAAAAATCAGCAATATGCAAAAGCCCCTTGTTTGTCCACCATGCAAAATCAGGATGGGTGAGGCCGGGGGGGCAGGGGGGGTGTTGGGGCGCCTTGAGTACTGGAGTTGAGAAACACTGCTGTAGAGAACATCCTACTTCCAAATCCACAATTGCCAGCTGAATCAGACAACCTATTTTCAGCTCCTACTCCCTTAACTCCTTGGAGCCAGTGCCTGCCAGCCCTTTAAGGGGTTTAGAATATCGGGAGGCAGGGCTTATGGTCATGTGACCGCCATTATTGGCACTCACATGATCGGAAAGCTCCTCAAGCAATGATCGGGAGTTTTCCACTAGCCGCCAGTAAATATGCCAGGAGCGTGCAAGGCACGTACTCTCACAGCTGTATTTGCACTATTGCACACACACATCTTGGCCCCAAGAGGTTAAGGATAGGGCCTCCCCATCACAGCTCATTTCACTATGTGCGTGCTCATTGCACACGTTCTCCAACTTCTCCCAGGTGCATGTTCAGGCTTTAGCTGATATGCACTTAGGCTGCCTCAAGCATAAATGAGTGTTAACACTTGTGCTTTTTTGTGAGCCTGTTGGCATTTCTATTTTGCTATGTTGTTGCCCACCCATCAATTTATCAGTAGTAGTAAAGGGACTGTTACCTTTTTTTAGCCTAAATATAGGACAATTTTTTGGTGGCAGAAATGATTTGACATTTTGGAAAATCTCGGTCAGCAATAATAAAAATGTTTGTGTTCATTATCACAATGCTAATTATATTGCATTGATTGGTATTTATTGGGCAACCTTATTAAGAGGAAAACAAATTGTCAGCACAATTGTAACTTTGTGTCTGCTTTTTTTTTTTTCTCTCTCTTGTCCCCAACACTTGCACCTGTGTATTCTTTAAATTATCAAGACATGCTTTGATTCTAATAAACCAAGCTGTCTGGCCATGTTGGGAAGAATGCATCATTAATGGATTTAACTGTGTTCTGGATGGAGTTCAGAAATTCCCTTTTATGCTAATAAAACAAGACATAACACTTTAAAGCACAGGCCTCAGGAGTAGAGATGGAAGAATGTGCAGTAGATCTTTATACCAGTACAAATAGCTAAAAAAGGGATATACTGTACATCACTTAAAGTACAGCAGATAAGTAAGTGGCATACTCACCCTAGTGATCGGTGGGGTTTCTGGAGCAAAAATAATCAATATACAAGAATGAATAACTGCAGCTCAGAAAGGAACTCCAGTCAAAAAGAGAGGCTCCATATAGAAACTCACTGCAGCATATATACAATCAAAATATTTTATTCAGCGATTCAAATAGTTACCAAAAAAGCAGAATCAAAACCTTCACCATACCATCAATAAAACATTCATGACAACGTTGTCATGAAATAATTTAAAAACAACCCGGGCTCTCAAGCAGTCATCCAATCATTCCAAGGTGCTGGCAGCAAATGTGTAATGTCTAGGGGCATGCCAGCAACTCAGGGGTGGCTATGGCTGATGGACATGTGGGACAGTGTCCGCATAAAAGGGTAAAGCCCAAAAAAAGGCCAAACAGTCCAAGAATAGGCAGACCTGAGTAGATGCTGGGATTGAACAATGATGATAGAAAACTGAAGACATATAGGTGAGTTGAAAGCACGCAAAGACACGCGATGGAAAAAGCTCATATGGCAATGAGCAGGCAAACAAAGAGCGTGCAAGCAGCCGGGATAATGGGAAGAAGATGAGCAGCAAGCAAAGCGTCACAGGCTGTTAGAGGTATCCACACAGCAATATTGGGTTCAATAAATTAATATAAATATCCGGGAACAGCGTTGCATGCAACAATCTCACCCACAGTACAGCTGAATCCAAACGCTGCTCAATGGGTCACTGGCCGCTATGTGTGTCCATATGCTGGCTGGGTAGATGACATTCAGGAATCCTCACAGGGGCTGTCTGGTCCACTCGGGACGATATGGATCGGCTGATGTACGAGCTGTGTATTGAGCTGGAGAGGCTGGGTCACATAACGTGATGGCGTCGATGCATTTCGCTCACTGGGTGTCACAAACGATGAACCAAACCGAGACAGAAGTACAGTAAAATCACACTTGTTTATTAATAAAAATAAAAAGGCAAATAGAGTAAGCGTAGTCAAAGCATAGCCAGAGTCCAGTAACCGGTTCGGGTAGTCAGCCAAGCCAGAGTTCAGTAACCAGATCGGGTAATCAGCCAAGCCAGAGTTCAGTAACCAGATCGGGTAATCAGCCAAGATAGAAGTCAGGGATCCAAGTAGAGGATAAGGAGCCAGAAGGGATGTCAGCAAAGCCAGTCTTTAAATAGGAATGCAGGAGATGGTTTCTTGTGATGTGACCAAGGCGAAGGCAGGAATGGAGATCTTTAAGTAGGCGGGACTGACGAGCAGATCCACAACAGCTAGTTAACTGTGGAGAGAGATGAGAACTGGCAATTATCCGACAGCTGAGCGGCCAGCTCAGAGAAGGAAGGGCTGAGCCAGTCCTGACACTGGGTCACGTGAGCTTTGTCAGGATTTATAATGGGGAGCAACGCTCCTCCCCTTTGGATCTTAACCCGCTAATAGCCACAGTGATATAGAACCCACATCATGATTCAAAATGGAAAAAAAAAAAATCATAGATCGGTGCAAATATGTTCTGGATATGGTCTTAAGGGTACCAAGATTTCATCCAACTGGGCAATTCATCCAGATAACCAGAAACAAACACCCACAGCAGTGGGAACATCGAGGATGATACATTTAAAAGGAGAAGCTAAAGAGGAACTCCAACCAAAGGAGTTCATCAATCAGGACCGTTGATAATTTCTTCTTATAAATAACCCGGTCTAGGGGTCAAGAAACATTTGCTAATTTAATTCATTGTCGAGTCCCTTAGAAATCATTGTTTGTAATTAAAAAATCCACTCTTTTTCTTTCCGCAGGAGGACTGTGTCAAAGTATCTACCGCAGTTGGACAAAGTAAGAGCAAAAAACTTTTCACTCTAAGGCCATGAGGGGAAGAATTGTGAAAGGTATCAAAATGTTTGGCAATAGGGCCCCATTCAGGGTTGCTTTTATTCCTAATACTGCCCAGATGTTCACAGATGCGGATACACAGTTGGCGTTTGGTCTTGCCAGCATAGAATTTTTTGCAGGGGCACTCAAGGATATAGAGGACCCAGGCAGTACTACAGTTAATGAACTGTTTAACCACTTCCGGACCGCCCACTGTTGTTATACACCAGTCCTTTGAAGGAGGATATAGTTGTTATGGCAGCAGCTAGCTGCCATAACCCCAGTATCCTCCTTTTCAACGGGCGGTCCAGTTTAAGATAAAAGTGGTCTCTGCGGCGGATTCGCCGTGAGATCACTTTTATCGGTGGCGGGAAAGGGCCCCCCCCTCCGCTTACCGGAGCCGTCGGCAGCGGTGGAGGCAATCACGTCTGTCCCCTTGTTGGGTATGGAGACAAGTGAAGGGAAGATGGCCCCCACCTGTCTCCATATCACTGCAGGGTGGAAGCGACGTCAAAACGTCGCTTCCGCTCATAGCTCTTGAAGGGCCTTTTTATTTTTTAATTTTTTTAAATGACAATTTTTAAAAATTTTTTATTGCATTTTAATGTAAATATGAAATCTCAGGTCTTTTTGACGTTTGAAGTTTACATTCCTTGTAATAGGAATAAAAGTGACACAAATTTTTTTTTTAAAACAGTGTAAAAATGTAAGAAAAAAGGTAAAATAAATATGAAAAAAAACCCAAAAACATTTAAACGCGCCCCGTCCCGACGAGCTTGTGTGCAGAAGCAAACGCGTGTACAATGTGACTAGCACCAGCATATGAAAATGGTGTTCAAACCACACATGTAAGGTATCGCCATGATCGGTAGAGCAAGAGCAATAATTCTAGCCCTAAACCTCCTCTGTAACTTAAAACATGCAACCTGTAGAATTTTTTAAACATCGCCTATGGAGATTTTTAAGGGTAAAAGTTTGTTGCCATTCCACGAGCGGGCGCAATTTTGAAGCGTGACATGTTGGGTATCCATTTACTCGGCGTAACATTATCTTTCACAATATAAAAAAAATGGGCTAACTTTACTCTTGTCTCATTTTTTTAATTCAAAATGTGTATTTTTTCCCAAAAAAGTGCACTTGTAAGACCACTGTGCAAATACAGTGTGACAGAAAGTATTCCAACGACCGCCATTTTATTCACTAGGGTGTTAGAAAAAAAAATGCATAATGTTTGGAGGTTTGGAGGAAGTATTTTTCTAGCAAGAAAGCCTGTTTTTAACTTGTAAACAACAAATCTCAGAAAGAGGCTCGGTCCTTACGTGGTTAATATGCTACACTTTTTGCCTATCCGCATCCGTGAAGCTGTCAGTGCGTTCCACAAATCCACATATATGGATATGGCCACAAGGAAACATGCCATTGATACAAGGCATATCTGTCAACCAGTTTTTTCATGGGGTATGCACAAATTCAGAATGTACCAAACTGTCCTCAAGATTTCTATCTCTCCTAGATGCAAGTAGTCGTCTAGGGCCTACAATCTGAGACAAAACAGGAGATCGGGTCAAAATTAGGGATGAGCTTGATGTTCGGGTCGAACATAAGTTTGACTCGAACAACGGGTGTTGGCCCGTTCACAGAACAGTGAACATTATGGGGCGTTCGCGGGAAATTCCAGTGCCGTGGAACGCCCCGTAATGCACTGTGAGATCGCAATGCTTTGCTGTATGATGATTGGCCAATGCATGCACCTGACCTGCATGCTTTGGCCAATCCCAGCGCCCTTTGCTAAGAGAGCCAAAATTGGCCAAAGGCAGGGTAGTACAGTTGCTACTACACTTCTGGTGATGTACACAATACAGTGCAACCGTAGTACAGTTGCTACTGATTTTCTGGTGGTGTACACAGTACACAATACAGTGCAGCCGTAGTACAGTTGCTACTACTTTTCTGGTCGTGTACACAGTACACAATACAGTGCAACCGTAGTACAGTTGCTACTACTTTTCTGGTTGTGTACACAATATAGTGGAACCGTAGTACAGTTGCTACTACTTTTCTGGTGGTGTACACAATACAGTGCAGCCGTAGTACAGTTGCTACTACACTTCTGGTGGTGTACACAGTACACAATACAGTGCAGCCGTAGTACAGTTGCTACTACTTTTATGGTGGTGTACACAGTACACAATACAGTGCAACTGTAGTACAGTTGCTACTACACTTCTGGTGGTGTACACAGTACACAATACAGTGCAGCCATAGTACAGTTGCTACTACTTTTCTGGTGGTGTACACAATACAGTGCAGCCATAGTACAGTTGCTACTACTTTCTGGTGGTGTACACAGTACACAATACAGTGCAGCCGTAGTGCAGTTGCTACTACAATTTTGGTGGTGTACACAATACAGTGCAGCCGTAGTACAGTTGCTACTGATTTTCTGGTGGTGTACACAGTACACAATACAGTGCAGCCATAGTACAGTTGCTACTACTTTTCTGGTGGTGTACACAGTACACAATACAGTGCAGCCATAGTACAGTTGCTACTACTTTTCTGGTGGTCTACACAATACAGTGCAGCCGTAGTACAGTTGCTACTACACTTCTGGTGGTATACACAGTACACAATACAGTGCAGCCGTAGTATAGTTGCTACTGCTTTCCTGGTGGTGTACACAGTACACAATACAGTGCAGCCATAGTACAGTTGCTACTACTTTTCTGGTGGTGTACACAATACATTGCAGCCGTAGTACAGTTGCTGCTACACTTCTGGTGGTGTACACAGTACACAATACTGTGCAGCCATAGTACAGTTGCTACTACACTTCTGGTGGTGTACACAGTACACAATACAGTGCAGCCGTAGTACAGTTGCTACTACTTTTCTGATGGTGTACACAGTATCTAATACAGTGTAGTGTGGTGTTGCAAAACAAAATATACATCATAAGGTAGTCTTGTAGACATAACGCCGCGTACGAGGGCGGTATGATTTGACCACCGTCACCCGCAGCATTCTCCTGCTGACAGCTGTTCTGTCATAAGCAGTCTGTCTTATCGTTGCTCACTGCCACAGCACGTGTATTCATTGGCGCTCTGTTAGCGTCTTCTGGTTTTAAACTGCTGATTAAATGTTGAACACTGATTTCTACACGGATCGCTCTTAGAAGTCTTTTTATTTATGTCATTTACTGCTCCTGGGGATTTCTACTTCTTCGCCCGGCATCTCCACACGGACCTCCTCCCCCTCCGAGGGATTTAGCCTAATTGAGAAAGAACAGAAAGTATCCAGCGGTATTTCGATCTAATACTTCTGATCTGAGGAGATTTCTACAGATTCCAGTTAGCCCAGCAGTCTGCCACGGACCCATCTAAGCTGTTTCGGACCCCCTATAATCAAGGGGTCAATTGGATCTGGTAAGCGCAACCTTTTTTCACATTTACTGCACGGATTTAAGTTTGTTACCAGCATCCCCAGAAGAGAGTTATCTGCTACCTTCCGCTACCTGCTACTTTCACCTTTTCACATTTAAGGACATTTATTAGATTATTCGATACCCCATGATTTTTTGCGCTGCACTTATTTAATTTACTACAAAATATACATCATGTCTAGAAGGCCACCAAAGAGAGGCAGACGCTCACAGGCCACAAAAGAGGGCAAGCAGGCTCTGTGTTTAGAGTCAACAGTGCTGGTCGTGGACATGGTACATCCTCTGCAGGTGACCGTGGGACATGCTTGTCCTTTTTTTCTGCTGCTGGCCATGTTATTGAGCCAGAACATGCAGAAGAGTTGGTGGAGTGGATAATAAAGCCATCCTCATCCTCCTCATCCTCTGTCACCCAGGCTCAGAGTAGTTTGCCTTCCAATGCAGCTGCCAAAGCGGCCTATTCCACCGGCTCCTTGTCCACAGTCACTCCTTCTATAGCCCCACCATCATGCACGGAAGAGTCTCCAGAACTATTCGACCACAGTGTTGAGTACATGCTGGAGGATGCGCAGCGATTTAAAGGCTCTGATGTTGGTTCCCAGGTTGAGGAAGGGAGTAACGTGAGCTTAGATAGAGGGGGTGCCCAAGAAGGACAAGAAACTGTCAGTCATATTCCCCCAGCTGCAGCATACTGCCAGCTTTGCTCCAGTGATGAGGAGGGGGGGATGATGAGGTCACTGACTCTACTTGGGTGCCTGATAAAAGAGAGGAGGAGGAGGAGGCACAACTCCAACAAGGCAGGATGTCCTCTAGGGGGCAGCTTAAGGGCAGCCACCCTATTGTATCACACTAAAGAGCTCTGAAAGTGCAGAGCGCTGCTGACTCCCCACTGACTTTGAAAAGTTCCTTGGTGTGGGCCTTTTTCGACACGTGTGCAGCAGATTGCACCGTTGCTGTTTGCAACCTATGCCTGAAGTGGATCAAGCGTGGCCAGAACAGCAGCTGCTTGGGCACCACATACTTGACCAGACATGATGACCTCCCGTGCAGTCCGTTGGCAACAACACTTGAAAGATCCACATCAAAGAAAAAGGCGGACTTCTCCTTGCTCCTCATCTGGGATCTCCAACCCCACTATACCTCCAGTCCTCTCAAAAACTTGCACTGAGAGGAATGAAGGTATAGCAATAGGTGTCCCAGGTACTTGCAGCCAATCTGCTACCAGTACACCAACATCTGATTTTAGCAGGCAAATTTCCCTACTCCAGTTGGTGAACTGTAAAAAGAAATTCGGTCCCAGCCATCCACATGCTTAGCGTCTGAATGCTAGCTTGGCCAAATTGCTAACACTGCAACTGCTGCCTTTTCAGCTGGTAGACTCTGCCCCCTTTTGTGAATTTGTGGAATGTGCTGTACCTCAGTGGCAGGTTCCAAAATGCCATTTCTTTTGACGGAAGGCCATTCCGGCTCTCTACCGGCATGTGGAAGGCAATGTTTTGGCCTCGTTGGACAGGGCAGTCAGCATGTTACCACTGACTCATGGTCCAGCAGGCATGGGCAGGGACATTACCTTTCCTTCACGACACACTGGGTAACTTTGCTGCCAGCTGGGAAGGATGCAGGACAGGGTTCAGTGTTGTTGGTGCTTGTTCCGCCACCACGCCTACAAAATGCTAGTGGTGATTCTGCCATAGCTCTCTCCTCCACCCTCTCCTCTTCTTCCTCTATGGCTTCTTCTGCAGATTTGTCCTCTGAACTAGCGGTGCTAAGCTGCAGTCAGGCAAGAAGTCAGGCAAAAAGATGTCATGCGGTGCTTGAGTTGGTCTGCTTAGGGGACAGGAGCCACACTGGGGCAGAGATTCTGTCAGCTCTGCAGGGGCAGGCTCAGAGGTGGTTGACGCCATGCGAGTTTCAACCAGGAATGGTTGTATGCGACAATGGCACCAACCTTCTCTCCGCCCTCTGACAGGGATACTTGACCCATGATCCATGTTTGACACACGTCCTGAATTTGGCGGTGCAGCGGTTCTTGAGCAGGTACCCAGGCTTACAGGACCTCCTGAGGCAGGCCAGAATAGTCTGTGGTAATTTCCGCTGGTCATACAATGCCAGTGCTCAGCTGGCTGACATTCAAAGGGAATGCAACCTGCCCACCAACTGCCTCATTTGTGACATGCCCACCAGGTGGAACTCAATGTTGGCAATACTGCAGCGGCTGCACATACAGCAGAGGGCCATCGATAAGTACCTGTGTGAGTATGGCACCAGGACAGGGTCAGGGTGGCTTGGCTTCTAAATGCCACGCCAGTGGATACTGATCAAAGGATGCATGCACTGTCCTGTCACCATTTGGGGAGGCCATGAGAATGGCGAGCAGTGACAATGCATGCATCAGTGACACTGTCCCTCTCGTCTTCCAGTTGGAGCAAACGCTTTGTGAAATAATGGACAGGGCACTTGAGGCAAAACAGCGGGAGGAAGAGGAGGACTTCCTTACCTCTCAAGGTCCCCTTTATCCAGATATTATTCCTGCGGGCCCACCAAATACACAGGAAAAAGAGGAGGAGGAAGTGCGAAACGCGTAAGCTTTGTTCCACTTTGCTGTGACCTGTATTTTGGATGACACCTTATTGAATAAAGGCAAATATCTTTGGAGTGCGGCTGTCCAGAATTTCTTTGAGATCTATGGTGCAAGAATATCTAGGGGCAAGAGCAGACTTGGAGACCTTTCCAACAGAGCATCCACTGGGTTACTGGGTCTTGAGGATTGGCCACTGGCCAGAACTTGCTCAATTAGCAATTGAGCTACTGGCCTATGCTGCATCCAGCGTTCTTTCTGAACACACATTTAGTGCTGCTGGAGATTTTGTAACGGATCATAGGAGTGTGCCTGTCCACAGACTCACATTCATAAAAATGAATCAGTAGCTATCAAGCACCTGATGCTGATGTAACTGATTTAATTTTCTATGGATGTGGGATCCCTTGAAGACTGCCTATGCTGAGTGACTATAATATTCCTCCTCAATCTTAATGAGGCTAGCTTCCAACAATATTTTTGGTTCAGGGCACCACCACCACCGCCTAAGGCCCAATTTTTCTGCCCCTGTTTAAAGGGGTCATGTAATTACAAATCTTGATATAAAATTTCACAGCAGGGTCCGTTCCTGCGCCCAACAAGATTAACTGTGAGGGCTTCCAGTGTTCTGATACCACCAACACCTAAGGCCCAATTTTCTGCAGAGTATATAAGGCAGGCCGTATAGTATATATACTGCTGTTCAGAGTATATAGTGCCTGGGGCACCCCACACCATTTTTGGGCATGGGGTTCCCCTTAATATTCATACCAGACCCAAACGGCCTGGTAATGGACTGGGGGGGGACCTATGCCATTTTTTTTTCAATGATTTTCATCTATATTGCCAGGACCTGACAATACATTACAGCCACAAGCAATTTTAAATTACTTTTTTTCCTTTAGAAATTTCATTTTGCTGTGGTATTGTCCTAAACATGGGAAAACTGTGCCACTTCACAGACATACTATAGACACCCCCCAGGGACGATATTTAGAGGAATATTTCATGTTTATTGTTTCACTTTAGGCATTATTAAAATCACTGCTCCTGAAAAAACTGCCGTTTTTTAAACTTTTTTTTGCATTGATACATGTCCCCTGGGGCAGGACCTGGGTCCCCAAACACTTTTTATGGCAATAACTTGCATATAAGCCTTTAAAATTAGTTCTTTCCATTTTTCACGTTTGTGTTCCATAGACTTTAACGGTGTTTGCATGTTCAAACAAATTTTTTGCCTGTTCACATGTTCTGCTGCAAACTGAACCGGGGGGTGTTCGGCTCATCCCTAGTCAAAATATGCCAATGTTTGACTAGGGTGGACCTAACTTCTTTTCATTGAGATCCATAGCGGGTAATAATATGGACTGGATTGGACGAATGCTTGAAAGCCTGGGTTGTTTTTTAAATTATTTCCTGACAACGTTGTCATGAATATTTTACTGATGGTATGGTGAAGGTTTTGATTCTGCTTTTTTGGTAACTATTTGAATTGCTGAATTAAATATTTTGATTGTATATCTGCTGCAGTAAGCTTCTATATTTTTTTGACTGAAGATTTTTTGACTGGAGTTCCTTTCTGAGCTCCAGTTATACATTTTTGCATATTGATCTTTATACTAGCACCTTAGGGGAAATTCTACAAACAAGGTCATTTGCTAGAGCAAAGTCTTGGTACACTGCAGCCTGAGAGACCCAAGCCTCAATACACATTGTTTAAGTGTTAAAAAAAGTCAGTGCATTTAATGTTACAGTTAGGTGTGACATACATAATTATGCATCTTACATATAAGAGGTGTAGCAGCTTATGTTTCTTACCCTTTAACTAATTAGTACATAGTTTTGCTACTATAGTCTGGCAATACACATACATGTACCTACAGCTTGTAAAGCAAAACTTAAAGAAGAGTTCCAGGCTCCTTCAGAAAAAATTAAAAGTCAGCAGCTACAAATACTGTAGCTGCTGACTTTTATTAGGGCACATACCTGTCCAGGAATCCATCGGTGTCCTCACCCAAGATGACTTTTCAATCAGCATCTCAACTAAGGCTACTTTCACACTGGGGCTGTTCGAGCTTTAGCACTAAAATGCCGCTCGTTTTAGCGCTGTTTAAGTGGGGCTTTTCGGACGCTAGCGGGGCGCTCCCAAACCGCCCTGAAGATGCTGCTTGTGGGACTTTGTCTAATCTCCTGCAAGAGCACTGCCCCAGTGTGAAAGCACTTGGGCTTTCACAATCCGGTAGCATAGGAGGTAGTTTGCAGGCGCTTTACAGGTGCTATTTCTAGCGCTAAAACACCTGAAAGCTGCCTCAGCGCGAAAGGGGTCTAAGTGATCCTGGCAGTGAAGCCTTGCAGCTTCACAGATGGTTCCCTACTGCGCAAACGCAAAGTGTGCTGCCCTTTCTGAACGGGCCGGCTGCGGAGGAAGGAGGGGGGCTGAACTAAGCCGGAGGTTGGAGTGGGTACCTGTCAAAACCAGGTACCCGCTCCCCACCCAAAAAGGTGCCAAACGTGGCAGTGGAGGGGGCAGAGAGGCAGATAAGCAGAACCTCCCCTTTTGGGTGGAGCTCCACTTTAAAGTAGATCTTCAGGCTCAAGCAGAACGTGCCTCCTCTCCACCCGTCCTCCCTTCCCTGTTCATGTAGAGTGCACTTTTTTTCTTCTCATGTGTTTATTTTTTTCCCCAGGAGAAAACTTTGGGCCTGCCTCCACATTATTGCCCTACCTCTCCACCTTGTCCAGTCAGAAAACTATTTGCATTCATTAAGAGAAATGATAGGCGTTCTCTGAATGGCGCCTTTGCCGAGTGGGCGATGGGATCCTGAAGACAGCAAGGATCACTGCAGTATTAGTGGCTATCACAGTGATTCTGCACTTCCACAGGGTATGTCCAGGTATGGAATATGTATACTTGTATTGGTCCAAGCTGGACTAATGTAACTATGCAAAAATAAATAAATAAACCATTAAAATTCAGCTTTAAAAATTGCTTAGTACCACCCATATCACTGAAGCACATAAATTAATCCTGAGGAATAGTCCTTTATTTTGCATTTCACATTTCCAGCCCAAATTACATAAGTCTAATAAAGTGCTTGGTAGTCTTACTAGGTCAAAGACCTAGTGGAATTTGAACCAGATATGGATGTAAGGAATTCCCTTTTCACTCATAATGATTACTCTACTAGTCACAGTATATGTTTGTATTATTGGGTCCTGGTAAGAGGAATACCAGAGCTCAGCTTTCTTCAGGAACTTGACTTGAATTCCCTGTGATTCTGATAGTCCTTTGATCCAAATTTGAACACCTATTGCAGGCTGCAATTCTAAAAAAAAAATAAAAAATAAAAAAAAAAAGAGAAAAATTATATTTAATATATAACTAGCAAATACATCCACAATTCCCTACAAAGTCAAAATGTAGACTATTTTGTTTGATCCAAAATGTAGTACTCCGACATGAAAATTCAATAAAATACAGGCCCAGATGTGTGGAAGGGCCCCTTGACCTCCACACTACTTTAGAAACAAAAGTGAGGATTGGGCTCTTGTTCCTCCCAGATGATCATCTTTATATAGCTGTAGTGGTAACACAATTCAAGACTGAATGTAGCTTGGAGGATAACATGCAAGCATATTTGTTAAGCAGTGAATGTGACTTTCACCAAACATTCACTGGTTGTGAATCAATTACTAATTTAAAAGCATTATAAACCTTTGTATCTGCATTTGCATTGTTCATGTAGTTTCATGGTGTCATTTGTTGCCCTGTATGCACAGCCTATAGTAGGAATGTGGCACTGCACAAGTTAATGTATGACCTTTATCTGTAGTCTAAGAACTGACAATTTCTGTGAAGAATTGACATATCAAATAATCCCTGGGTCTCACAGTTCAGTGCTCATCAAGTGACAGCTAATTAATTAGATCTGAAAAAGACACAAGCAGGCTGAGCAAATAACAGAGCTCAGTATGCAGTTTTTTTTTCCATTTAATTTTTTTTAACATTAGCGCTCCCATATTTGTGATGCAACATAGAAGAAATGTTGAGGCACGGATTGTGACCTGGAACAACAAGATGTCTATCCCTTTAGTTAACAGGGACAAGCTAGGTGAATGATAACAAGGACATATGAGGATTGATCAGCCATGACACTACAAAATTGCAGCCTCAACATGTGAGCCGATCATTACAAGGTACGGCAAGTTGGACAGGGATTGGAACTACACTAATATGTAATTAAAAACTACAAAAAAGATTTGAAAAGGATACAATACCTCTTGTGATGGGAGTCACTTTGAGCAGGGGGCTTGTGGAACCCAGCTTACCTTTATTTGTGTTCCTAGCATGTAAACTGGGGGGCAGGGCAGAGAGTGGAGGGGGCAATTCCTCCAACAGCCCTCCCTGCCGATAAGGTGGTCTATTGTTCAAATGTTTGAATACCTGTAGCTGATTGGACAGTTTACCCCAACCCTGAATCCAATGGAGGGAGCATTGTCCCTGAGTGGATATTTGTTGTTACATGTGTTTCAATAAATGGTTCATGTCCCAGTTTCTAAACAAGCTAGTTTCGTCTGGTTCTTGGTTACATTATTCAGCTGTAAAATCTGATATCTGAAGGTCCAGATTGGAGGAAGCAGTGTACTGACAGAAGCACTCAAGCGCACTGCGACGGGGATCCGTTACACATTTAAGAGAAATGAACCTAGAAGATTCCCTGCAGTGAATGTTTAGTGATAGTAAAATTCACTTTTTTATAAATATGCCCCATGAGATTTGCACTTTGCATTTTTACACTGCTTACTGTGGTATTCATACAGCGGTAATAAACCCAAAAACAAAAATATATAGCAACTTAGCAGCTCTTAGATGTGGTGGCCAAATCGTTTTTTTTAAAACTTTTTTCTACCTGGTGATCTAACCAGTAAGTCTGTTATATTCAACTTCCTCAAACAGAACAAGTTGTCCAGCAAAAATGGCAGTTAGAGGGTTGAGACAAACCACTGACAGGGCTTCTTACAATGGTCAAATTTTATATAATAGCTGTAATGTATTACATTTTTGTTTTTGGGTTTAACACCATTTTAATGGTAAAGATTTCAGTTCACATCTTACATTTAGTCTCCCACAATCACCATCTTACTTGCATGAATAAATTTGCACATCATTCACTAAACAATATTAAGATTTTTGACAGCAAAGCTTACTTCTCCATGCAAGTACTACCTGAGTTAATCTGTGGATATAGATTGCAGTAGCCCCTGCACAAAGAAAGAGAATGTATTCCCTTTTTAAGAATTCTTATTGCGCATTGTATGTGCATGTCGTCATCTTGTTACATAGTCGGTAAGGTGGATTAAGGACACTGGTTCACCCAGTTCAACGTGTGTGTGTATGTGTCTACCATTTTCAATATCCCTGTACATTGATTTTGCTCAGAAACACATCTTACACCAACTGTGGAAGGGAGTGCCACAACCTTACTGCTCTTACAGAAAAGAACCCCTTATGCAGTTTAAGATTGAACCGCTTCTCATCCAACTCCATTCTGTGGCCACGTGTCTTCTTGGGAGACCTTGGATTACAATGTTTTCTCCCAATGATAAAATCACCATTTAAAAATGTTATATTCTGATCATTTACTCTGTCAGGACCTGAACTTGAACCTGGGACCTCGGCTGTGAGTCTTCTCACTGAGCTATCTGAGATGCTGGACAGTGCCTTTTCAGAACCTTTGGACAACCCTTCCTTGATTTCTGCTAAACCTTGAACTCTTTGCTCCTCCCACGAACTTCCTGATATAAGCCATGTCTCTGCACTCCCTTTTTGCCAGAATATTGTGCTATCGCCAGCCAGTATCTCGCTCCTGTCTTCCCTGCTGTCGTCCATATTTGCTACCGGTCGCTATCGACCCTTGGCTTGTTCCACGACTACGTTTCTGCCTGATCCCAACCTGCAACTACTCGTTACCGACCTTTTGGCTTGTTTACTGATCACGCTTCTTTTTGATTATTATCTGCTTATCCGCTACAGGACCCCGGCTTGCTCACCTCCTGGTGAGGAGATCCCGAGGACTGCGACCTGGTACTAACACGCAGCAAAATCCATCTCCACCATCAGGAGCTCTGGTGAACACCCGTTAGTGCTTAGACTCTGCACCTCAGGTGAGCCTACATCATCTGCTAGGGTGACTGCCTGTGTAACTATCCTGCTGGTCACTGGTAGTCCTGCAACTGCTATAGCAACTGGTCTTCGAGCCTGGTGTAAGCCATCTGGTCCCAATGAGGAATTCACATTAGGTTTTTCTAGTCTATATTTAACATGGGTTTCTGTCAGCCAGAAAGGACACATTCAATATATTGTAATTATCATTACTGTCTTATTTAGTATACCCCTTCTTTTTGTTGTTGTGAAAGGTCCTGCCAAAATGTGTGGTCAAGAAGCCACCAGATGTCTGCAACAAGTTGTACCTGCAATTATAGTTGCCCATTTTGTCTCCGCCTTTTGCCTACCTCTTACATTTGCTGCTCAATACTTTTCAACAACACCCCACCCCTGGCAGCCCCAGAAGCTTTTTCTGGAAGATTATCAGTACCAAGAGATAAAGTCGTGTCAAAGTAATGAAGTTGTTAAACATGAGAAAAGAGAATGTAGAGAATTGACTAGTGTGAGATTACTGCCAACATCCTAAATAGCATCACAAAAGACAAGATGCAGCAAGTGCATTGGGAGACACCCCCTTGGACTTTGATGGCAGAAGTAAAGTGTAAAGAATCAAGATAGATAAAAAGGGCACAAAGATGCCAACTTTATTGAATACAAAAATAGTAGAAAAAGTATATATATGTTGTATCACGTACAAACAAAATAGTTTAAAATGTATCGCAATAGTACATCAATGAATAAATGGAAACAAGAAATAGTTGGTACATATTAACCCAAGCTGATAGTCAAAAGATAACTAGTCAGACCAAAAAAAGGGATTTAGCCAACTGGACTCTTTAGACATATATACCCGACATGTTTTGGAAATTGTTTGTGCAATGGTGTGCATATTCCTTCTTCAGGGGTAATTAATCACCTGTCGGCTGCTGACCTGGTATCTCCATCACTCACGCCATCATTCCTTGACGTGCACATTCTGCTGCCGTGGCGACTGTCAGGCGCCTTTTGTGAACACGTTCCGACTATTGGGCTGTGGGTGCATGCTTCAATCATTCTTATCGTGCATGTGTGTGGATGTGTACAGCCAGCATGTAAAATCTCCCTGTATTGTCCAGCATCTTTGCTAAACTTTCAGTGAATCTGTGATATACAAGAACATAAATTACCCACCCATCAATTACACCTGAAGAAGGAATATGCACACCATTGCACAAACAATTTCCAAATGTCGGATATATATGTCTAAAGAGTCCAGTTGGCTAAATCCCTTTTTTTTGGTCTGACTAGTGATCTTTTGACTATCAGCTTGGGTTACCAATTATTTCTTGTTTACATTTATTCATTGATGTACTATTGCAATACATTTTAAGCAATTTTGTTTGTATGTGATACAATATATATATACTTTTTCTACTATTTTTGTATTCAATAAAGTTGGCACCTTTGTGCCCTTTTTATCTATCTTGATTCCTTACACTTTATTTCTGCCATCAAAGTCCAAGGGGGCGTCTCCCAATGCACTTGCTGCATGTTCTCTTTGTGAAGTTGTTAAACATCTTTATTGTGGTATATTCTCTCTGTATAAGGGCCTATTTAAATACCAGTGTAAAGAAGTGTTCACATCTTTTACCAACTATCTTGACCATTTTATTTTCAGTAACTTAATGGACTTTAATTCACTTAGGGCCCCTATGGAGTGGCACAGGAAGTGTGTAGGTCTGAGCATATCCTATAAGTTCACATCTAGTTTTTCTACCAAATGCCATGTATTACCATGTAACTGTTTCAGGGCTGATGCTAAATTTGTACATTGTATAAGATTATAGACACAGTGTTCCTCTTTCCTCACTGAATAATGTGGAAATGTATATATCAAACACACACACACACACACACACACACACACACACACTATACTGTATACCTATACTGTATGTTAAAAAGGTAAAGGGGTTGTAAACCCTCATGTTTTTTCACCTTAATGCATCCTATGCATTAAGGTGAAAACATTTCTGACAGTGACCGGCCCCCCATCCCCCGTTTTACTCACCTGAGCTCCTCGTTCCCTCAGCGGAGACGCGCTGGACCTCTCTGTCCGGGGTTCTCGGCTCTTTATTGGATAGATTGATAGCCGCGCAGCCATTGACTCCCGCTGCTGTCAATCAAATCCAATGATGCGGGTGTCGGGGGGCAGGTACGAGTCCGGCATTCTATGTCTATGCACACAAATGCTGGACTCGGGAGCGCACCCGCAAGGTAACCCCCCAGGAGAGTGCTTCTCCTAAGGGGTTTACCGATGCAGGGAAGAGCCGGGGGCGCCGCCGGGGATCCCAGAAGACGAGGTTCGGGGCCACATTGTGTAAAACGAACTGCGCGGTGGAGGTAAATATGATATGTTTGTTATCTTTTAAAAAAAACTAAGGTTTACAACTGCTTTAAGTATATTTTTCAAATGGTGTTTGCATTATTTTTTTTTACCAGGTGTAAAAAGTGTAAATATAAAGATAAGAAATATGTGTAAACACAAGAACAAACATTTTATATATTGCAGCTTAAAGCGGTTGTATACCCGCTGACATTTTTTTTTTTAAACCCCTGTAAGGCAAAAGGCATAAGGAGCTAGTATGCACCGCATACTAGCTCATTATGAAATACTTACCTTAGAACGAGGCGTCAGTATCTTACCTGGTCCACGCCGAGGTAGCTGACATGTTGCCTCGGCGTGTCTTCCGGGTATCGCGGTTCCAGCGATGTGAGTGGCTGGAGCCGCGATGTCATCACTCCCGCGCATGTGCGCGGGAAATTTCTTTCCCGGCAAGGTCCGGCAGTTGCCGGGCCTTCAGCCGAGAATCCCCTGTGCGCATGCGCCGCTGCAGTCAGCGGCTCATAGCAAGGGGAATATCACCTAAACCGTACAGGTTTAGGAGATATTTTTTTTTACCTACAGGTAAGCCTTATTTTAGGCTTACCTGTAGGTAAAAGTAAAAAAAAATGACTATACAACCGCTTTAACACTCTTGGATGTGATGGCTGCATTCATTTTCATTTCTCAGATCCTATTTTCAGCAGGTACAGAAAATAAATGATTTGGTCAGAAGTGCAGTGTCCTAGTCACTCCCTGGATGATGAGATGGAAGCATAAAACAGTTACCTTCCTTCTGTAAACCACTAATCCCAGAACCCCATGAAGATGGAGAGGAAAGCATGCCTAAAGTCCAGCCTGGGTGATACACATGGCTCCCTCCATAGATACTGTGCAGAAACCAGCATAGCCACTTGGAGACATGAAGATTTCCAGGTGAAAAGAACAGGAAAAAGCCTAAATAACACAGGCACCACATCCAAGGATTGGCAAGCTGCAATATATTACATTTTTGTTTAGACAAGCTTACGGACTCCTTGCACACATATACCAATATCTTTTGTGTTTGTTTGTAAATTTCATTTTATTACACAAGATTAACCACTTAACCTCTAGAAGATTTTACCCCCTTCATGACCAGGGCATTTTTTGCTATTCAGCACTATACCAGTTTACCTGCTAATTGCTTGGTCATGCAACACTGTATGCAAATAAATTTATATCAATATTTTCACACAAACTGAGCTTTCTTTTGGTGGTATTTGATCTCCTCTGGGTTTTTTATTTTTTGCTATACAAATGACAAAAGAAAAAAAATTTTATATATATTTTCTACTTTCAATTATAAAACATATCCAATTTCCTCATAAATGTAAGCCAAAATGTATCCTGCTACAGGTCTTCGGGTAAAAAAAAAAATCCCCAATAAGTGTATATTAATTGGTTTGTGTGAAAGTTAGTGTCGTCTACAAACTATGGTATACCTGTATCTGAAAATTGATCAACCTTGATGTACTGATGGCCTCTCATTTCTTGGGTCCATTAAAATGCCAGGACCATACATATACCCACCAAATGACCCCCTTTTGGAAGGTTTAAAGTCCAAAGTATTTAGTAAGAGGCATGGTGGAGTTTTTTGAAGTTGTAATTTTTTTTGTCCAAATTTTTTGTACAATAAAGAAATGAATTATTATTTTTTTTTAACCACTTGACCACTGGGCACTTAAACCCCCTTCCTAACCAGACCAATTTTCAGCTTTCGGTCATGCAACACTGTACCTATATGACATTTTTGTCCTTTTTTTCACACAAATAGAGCTTTGTTTTGGTAGTATTTAATCACCTCTGGGTTTTTTATTTTTTGCGTTTTAAAAGAAAAAACACCGAAAATTCTTAGTTTCTGTTATAAAATCTTGCTAATTAGTAATTTTTCTTCATAAATTTTGGCTAAAATTTATACTGCTACATTTCTTTGGTAAAAATAACCCAAATCGGTGTATATTATTTGGTCTTTGTGAAAGTTATAGAGTCCACAATCTATAGTGCCAATCTCTGAAAATTGATCACACCTGATGTACTGATGGCCTATCTAATTTCTTGAGACCCTAACAAGCCAGGAAAGTACAAATACCCCCCAAATGACCCCTTTTCAAAGTAGACATTCAAATGTATTTAGTAAGAGGCATGGTGAGTTTTTTGAAGTTGTATTTGTTTCCCACAATTCTTTCCAAAATCAAGATTTTTTTTTCCTTTTCTTTTTTCACAAAATTGTTATATTAGCAGGGTTTTTCTCACACACAGCATATA
This sequence comes from Lithobates clamitans, assembly GCA_037952925.1. Lineage (NCBI taxonomy): Eukaryota > Metazoa > Chordata > Amphibia > Anura > Ranidae > Lithobates > Lithobates clamitans. The sequence continues at coordinate 9,169,250 of JBBGZY010000372.1, forward strand.
CATAGCACAAATTACACCCCAAAACACATTCTACTATTCCTCCTGAGTACGGCGATACCACATGTGTGAGACTTTTACACATCGTGGCCACATACAGAGGCCGAACATGCAGGGAGCACCATCAGGCGTTCTTGGAGCATAAATTACACACATAATTTCTTGACTACCTCTTACACATTTGAAGGCCCTGGAGGACAATGGAAACGCCCCAAAAATGACCCCATTTTGGAAAGAAAACAACCCGAAATATAATCTATGAGGCATAGTGAGTCTTTTGAACATGTAATTTTTTCTACAAGTTCCTGGAAATGGGTAAAAAAAATGAAAACGCATTTTGTTTTACACAAAGTTGTTCATTTATACAATATTTCTTCACGGTTAAAATCTCCATTTATTGATAAATTTATACAAAATTTTTAACACATAGCATGTACATACCAAAAATTACACCCCAAAAAAGATTCTCCTACTCCTCCTGAGTACGGCAATACCACATGTGTATGACTTTTAAACAGCCTGGCCACATAGGAGAGGCCCAACATGCAGGGAGCGCCATCAGGTGTTCTAGGGGCATAAATGTCAAATCTAATTTGACTACCTATTACACTTTTGAGAGGCACTCTAGCGGCATGGATGTGGCATGGATGAGCATGAATGGGGATGGATGAGCCATGGATGGGGATGGCTGAGTATGGATGGGATGACTGAGCATGAATGAGTATAGCTGAGTAAGGCCGGGTACAGCAGGGTACGGCTGGGTACGGCCAGGTATGGCAGGGTACGGCTGGGTACGACTGAGTACGCATGGGATGGCTGGGTATGGCTAAGTATGGATGGGATGGCTGGGTACGGCTGAGTACGGATAGGATGGCTGATCATGGATGGATGAGTATGGATGGATGGATGAGCATAGATGAGTATTGCTGAGTATGGATGGCTGGCTGAGTATGGATGGATGGATGAGTATTGCAGAGTATGGATGGATGGCTGAGTATGGATGGATGGATGAGTATTGCAGAGTATGGATGGATGGCTGATCATAGATGGATGGATGAGTATTGCTGAGTATGGATGGATGACTGAGCATGAATGAGTATTGCTGAGTATGGATGGATGGATGGATGAGCATGGATGAGCAGGGATGAGTATTACTGAGTATGCATGGATGGATGAGTATTGCTGAGTATGGATGGATGGCTGAGTATGGATGGATGAGTATTGCTGAGGATGGATGGATGAGTATTGCTGAGGGTGTATGGATGGCTGAGCATGGATAAGTATTGCTGAGTACGGATGGCTGGCTGAGCATGGATGGCTGGCTGAGCATGGATGGCTGGCTGGCTGGCTGAGCATGGATGGCTGGCTGGCTGAGCATGGATGGCTGGCTGAGTATGGATGGATGGATGGCTGGCTCAGTATGGATGGATGGATGGCTGGCTCAGTATGGATGGATGGATGGCTGGCTGAATGGTTGGAGTGGGCACAAATCAGCGCTGTGGGCATTACACATCCAGCCCATAGTGCTGCAGCAGCATCTGATCTCTCTCCTCGCCCCTCCCTGTACCGATCTGTACAGAGAGGGAGAGAGGAACCGGACGTGCCGGAGCGATCACGTAGTAAACGGCCGCTGTCAGCGGCCATTTACCGTGATGCGCGGGTCCTCTGGACCCAGCGGTCATTGACGTTCCCGGGTGCACGCCCCAGGGGGCGCGCGGGAGCAAGATTCTGGGAGGACATCAATGTACGCCCTCCAGAGTTATCGAGTGGTCGTTAAGTAGTTAATACCAGTACAGTACAGCATTATCAGTGTCTGGTGTGGCTGTGACCAATTTACACTTTTTTTTTACCTTTTTTTAAGCAATAGTAATAGCTGTCATGAATTGGTTAACATTCATGAACAGCTTATTTATGGTTGTGGTCTTGTGATTGGCTACATCTAATCACATGGTACAGGTAGCCGGGTACCATGTGACTGCTGTTGGCCAATCACAACGGTAAGCAAGCTGTTTACCAATCACAGATCACAACCATAAGCAAGCTGTTCATGAATGGAAATTCATTCCTGACAGTTTGATTGGTCATAGCGACCACATGATACCCCGGCCGCTCATAGCTCTGATGGACACAGCGGTCACAGGATTGCGGGGCTGCACACCCTGGGGGCATGGTAATGCACCCGTGCAGCTCCTGACCTACAGGTACATGTTTGTGCCTGTATATGCTGCATGGTCGGCAAGTGGTAAAATAAAACTTTAAACGCTTTTAAAATGGTTCTCAAAAATATCTAAATGACTCACCCAATTGGAATAATACTGAGAAATCCCAGGGTGCCAAATACAATAAAACAGAATCCACTGTACCAATCTAGTGTAGCTTGATAAAGTTTGTTGAATCCAGCTGAAGTGCTCACCGCCACAATTTCTATTGTGAGCTGAAGTGCCACAAACACTTTGCCTAAAATAAATGTCAAGACAAGTTCCAGTTATCAATTTTTTATTTGACTGACAAAGTGAAGTCAATTTTATACAGTGAAGATTCTGAAAATAGCATGGGGTAAATTTGTACAAATCATACATTTTATTATTAATCAAGAATGTGGTGACAGTAAACAATATCTCCAAAAAAACAAAACAAAAAAAACCATATACATCCACTACTTAATGGCCCGGTAATCTGTTTTTCATTAAAACAATTCTTACTGTGTTTTTACGCCTTCTTGTAATGTCCTCTGTGAGCCACCAAGTCACTCCTTTTTCCCCTCGCATCTATTTGTTTGGAATGAGCAGATCATGGTAGCTGCAGTCATGTGCACTGTTCTATGTATACTACAAATTCCATAGTCCATAGACCATCTCAGGAACAAGCAAGAGAGAGTGGCTATGTTCCCAAATACAGTGTGAACGTGGAGAACAAATGTAGCCACCCTCTAACCAAAATCTGGATTAGAGCAGCAGAGCTGATGAGGCTGGGAACACTAGAAGGTACTTTGAGTTAAAAGTGAATTTAAAGCTTTCCATTTTTTTTTTAACATGTCTTACTTACCTGCTCTGTGCAATGGTTTTGCACAGGGCAGCCCCTTATCTGCCTTGCTTAGGGTCCACCTCTGGCGCTCTTGGTTCCACCTCCCCGCCAAGTTCCCTCATAGCAAGCCACTTCCTTTGTGGGCACTCATGCATGCTCAATGCCAAACGGGGCTGTTTGCGTCTATTTGTCTATTCAGACACAGACTGTTTCGGCCATGCCTACCATTCTCTGCTCATGGGGGTTTTTACTGACAGCAGCAGGAGTCAATGGCCAAGCCTGTGAGACAGGGGAGAAAAGCTGCTGTAGACATCCACAGTGATGGATTGAGATCGGGCCTCGGGGGAGCAGGGAGGGAAACTACTATTAAAAGGTGTTCTTTTTACCTACATGCCAAAAATGCAATCAGGAACAAAACTTTTTACCTTTACAACCACTTTAAGAATTCATACTTGAATAGATTTTTTTTTTAACACCAGATGTTAGTGTGACCAAAAAACCCTGGGGGGGGGGGGGGGGGGTTGATTAACAGAGTGGTGCAAGCATAATGCATAAAACATACATGCATGCACCTAATTAACAAAAGCGGTGCAAGGCCCATTGTTAATTATGAGTAATCAGTTCTCCCTTCTGCTGCGTTAATTGCAGACACAGCACAGAGGACAGAAGAGCTGGAGCTGCATGCTCTGATCTTGCTTCCCACCCCCCCCCCCCCCCCCGCCACTCAGAGAGGAGTATGGTTATTAACTTTGCAGGCTCTGCTCCTGTAGTGTGTTTACTGCTTGGGGCAGAGAGGAAGGAGAGTTGTCTCCCGACAGTTCACATCCCATATACGCTAGTTCTGAGCTAGGGGGATCTGCTGCAGTTTTCTATATAGAAAAATGCCACATTCCCTCTGTGAATTAGGTGCAGACTGTGCTAGTTGCTATTTCTATCTGAAAAAGGGCGCGAGTGGCACAGATAGACCTGAAACAGGTCATTCTGCTTAGTTAACATGGCATACGCCACTCCTATTATATTGGCACAGGAAGTATAGTTAATTCCCGGGACTGTGCCGTTTATCCATTTTAGGGCTTTGCTACATGGGTGTTTTTGCTATGCGCCATTATGTAAAACTAACGCTACAGCACTCTGCATCCTATTACTTAACATTTTCTGTTTGCATTTCAAATTAAATATTACATCTCACCATATGATGATCCTTGAATTTGTTTAGATATCACTGATCTGATGGTTGGCATAGGTATTTGTGAGAACATCATTACACTTCGAGCTTAAAAAAACAAAATATATGATTATTCATACATGCAGGTTTGGAGAGAAAACTTTATATTAAAATATATATTAGTGCACCTATGTATCTGTAGGGACAAACTGCAGGCAGCAGGTGAAATGTGTAGTCACAGCTTTTTGGTAACGGCAACTTTCAAATGTAGTGCAGGCCACACTGTGTGCATAAACAGCTCAGCGGCAGGCTGAAATATTCAATCTAGTATACTTAGCTATCAGCATTCCTGGGAAGTTTGTAAAACAGTGGGCCTGAGTATGAGGGTGGATATGGGTGCAGATCCAATAGTGGCACCTGAAGCTTGCCTAGCCAAAACATATGTAATGGTTGTGGCTTTTTCCAAACTGGTTCCAATGGTTGTGGCACACCACAGTGAAATTAAGAGTTTAATAGTGGTGAACTCTTGTACTGCAGTAAAATAGGAGATTTAACAGTGGAGAAAGAAGAAAAACCCCTGCTTCAGTGGTGTGACTGGAAGGAAAAAATGTGGCTGCATTGGCGTCAGTGGGAAAAAAAACGTCACTGCTTTGATGTATGTGGGAGGAAAAAAATGCACCTGTGAAACTGGTGTCAATCTGAGGAGAGCTACTTTAGCGTATCTGTCAGTGGGATGAAGGAGGAGGACTGGAAGGCTGATTGAAGCTCTCTGGGGTGCACTGAACAAAGGAACCCTGGGTGGCTCTAGGGGAAGTAGTATGGCTGAAAGACACTGAAGGAAGTAGGGTGGCTAAGAGGTTCTTATGGGCTTTAAGGGGAAGAGGGGAGCTCTGGGGCTCAATTGCTCCCCTATGCTCTGTGTGCCCACGGTTCAGAGCACACAGGAGGCAGCAACTCAGGAAGGAAGAAAGATGAACCAGGGAAAACATAGTTACATAGTTAGTAAGGTTGAATAAAGACACCAGTCCATCCAGTTGAACCTGAGTGAGCGCCCACAATTATTCCCATCCCCGCACACTGCATTCCATCAAGATGCCCATCAAATATATATTATTTTTTTAAAATATATTTAAGGCACCCATGTAGCGCCATCAATCTACGCAGTGCTCTACACACACCCACACTGGTCCCCACCTCCAAGGGGTCCACAATCCAAGGTCCCCAACTCACACCCATACACCAGGGCCAATTTTGGACAGAAGCCAAATAACCTAACAGCATGTCTTTAGAGTGTGGGAGGAAACCGGAGTACCCGGAGGAAACCAACGCAGGCACAGGGAGAACATGCAAACTCCAGGCAGGTAGTTTCATGGTTGGGATTCGAACTAGCGACCCTTTTCACTGCTAGGCGAGAGTGCTACCCACTACACCACTGTGCTGCCCAAAAACAGTTTATATAAAGTACTTAATTTAGCAAATATTTGAATATTACTGACTGTATCAAGAATGCATTCTACTTACCAATATAGTACATAAAGGTCCAGCGCACAAAGACCAATATTAGAAGTCCGGAGCTGAATGAGATTATTCCAATGACAATCATTGCCAGGTCTCCCATACATTGGCTCAAAATAAAAACTCCTAGAAAGCTGGTGATGTATGTCATGTAAGCTGCAGCATTGCCATAGCCAACATCAACAGGACCCCAACTCAGTGGTGCTTTCAGTACAAAAACATTGATCACATCATCAGCAGCAGTGAAAGAAATATTAAAGAGGACTGAACTAGTAAACATAGTTATAAATATAAGTTTGGATGGAGACATATCTGTAGATTCCTCCGGTGAGTGCCCCTGTATCGTAGTATTATCAGTGTCGTCGATCAACGATGCTCTGCTCTCAGAGCAATGATCCTCCTCAGGTGTCCGCAGAATAAACATACTATATAGAAAACATAAGGCATAGCAGCCGGTGCTGCAACACACAAGGATAGTCCCTTCACGGTTTGCAATATTTAAATGAACAAATATGTGTCCAGAAACCAAACTTCCCACAAATCCAGCCATGCCATACACCATTTCAATGATGATGAGTCGATGAGAACGTCTCCTCTCCGAAGAACATAGGGAGGCCCAGGCCATAACCCCAGCCCAGTAGGTTGTGAACCAGCCAGTTAAACCATTTAGAGCAGCAGAGCCAAACATGACTTCTATAGGCCATTCCCAAAGAATGATGAACAGCAAAAACATCCTTGATAGAAGATAGCCTAGCAATGGTACACATATAGTGACTTTCCTGCTGGTTTTGTCTCCAATTTTTGCCAACATATAAGCAGATAGTAAAGGAGTTAGTCCCATAATAACATTGTAAATGATGTAAAAGTTTGAGATGGCTTTCTGCAACACATCATCAGTACTAGAGTTGGTAGAAACCGTTTGGTTGTTGATGGTCTTGTTATAGTGATTTCTTACAACCATAAGAAGAGCAGTGTCATAAAAAGAGCTGCCAATCTGTGTTCCAGCAACCACAGGCTCAATCCAAGTCCTTGCTGTGTCCATTGTACCGGAAAAAAATAGTATATATCAAATAATCACTATGAAGTATTCTTGTGTGTCAGTATGAAGGTTGCCACTGAGCCTATCGAGCTGTAAAGAATATTTGTGTTATTTATGAAATTTTTTAAATTATCATTCTAACTAAAGGTATTTTACAAAAAGAATACTGGAGAATTCAATAAAGCTATAATAACCATTTTCTAGTTTCCTCAAGAAAGAAAAGCCCGGAAAAAAAGAATAAAATGCATAGGCGTAGGGCTGACATGAGAGGGTTAACAGGGGATGGAAATAGAGGAATGGGTGGTAGTTTTGGGTGCCGAGTGGGAGGGGACTTAGAGGAGTTAAATAAGGTCACCGCCCATGATGAGTCATCACAGCGTGGGGGAAAGTTCCCGCCCACCCTCCCTAATTGTTGAAGTTGAACTGGGTAAGTGGTTGTTTTTCTTTTCTTTTCCTGCCAGGTTCGTGAAATGGATGTCGTGGCAGTGGCGGGCATTTTGGTCTTTGCAGGGGAAGGAAGATATGGCACAAGGAGAATTTCGGGAACTATCGTTGCTATGGGTCCTGATGGTGGTTTCCGGCTAACAGAGCTTAGACGGGAAGTGTTAATGGGGGCATTGCGGTCAGTGGTTGTCTCTGAGTCGGCTTGAGGCCTATTATTACATTAAGAGAAGGGCCGCAGTGCAATATTGTTATTTTACTGATGATTAAGAATTTCCTGCAAAGACCAATGCTATTTAGAGGAGGAGTTGAATAACAGATGTTGTTATGTTATGTTTTTATGTTTCATTCTAAGAGATATATATTAATAAAGTAGGCTGCTACGGCCTTTTATACCCAATCTCGGTCTGGTCTCAATTGTTTAGATCAAGTTTAAGAGGTTGGGGTTTTTCAGGTAATTGGGAGAATCACATCTGTTATACAACAGTCATTACCTGCACTGTATTTAATCAAGCATTTGTGCTAGTTTTGCTAACATTTTCAACATGTGGCAAATTCAGGCAGTTTTAAATACAGCAACTCTAAGAATCTATCACTATGGCAGCAACAGATTTCTGAAGTGGAAAGCAAGTCAAACCCAAACTAAGCTTAAGTTTACGCCAAACCTGATTCAAAGCCTATTCTAATTACTCTGTAAAGGAAAGACACCTATACTTAACCTATTCTGAAGTTACTTCGGTCAATGAGGGGGGATAACGACAGCCAATATCGATATCGTCCAGTGCAGGCTCTGCAACAGTTGCCATGGACAATCTCAAGTTTCCAGGCAGAAAGAACAGTATGTATGTATATATATATATATATATATATATATATAGATATATATATATATACACACACACACACACACGTACACACACAGTGGGGACAGAAAGTATTCATATCCCCTTACAGTTTTCACTCTTTGTTATATTGCAGCCATTTGCTATAATCATTTAAGTTCATTTTTTTCCTCAATGTACACACAGCACCCCATGACAGAAAAACAGAATTGTTGACATTTTTGCACATTTATCAAAAAAGAAAATCTGAAATATCACATGGTCCTAAGTATTCAGACCCTTTGCTGTGACACCCATATATTTAACTCAGGTGCTGTCCATTTCTTCTGATCATCCTTGAGATGGTTCTACACCTTCATTTGAGTCCAGCTGTGTTTGATTATACTGATTGGACTTGATTAGGAAAGACACACACCTGTCTATATAAGACCTTACAGCTCACAGTGCATGTCAGAGCAAATGAGAATCATGAGGTCAAAGGAACTGCATGAAGAGCTCAGAGACAGAATTGTGGCAAGGCACAGATCTGGCCAAGGTTACAAAAAAATTTCTGCTGCACTTAAGGTTCCTAAGAGCACAGTGGCCTCCATAATCCTTCAATGGAAGACGTTTGGGATGACCAGAACCCTTCCTAGAGCTGGCCATCTGGCCAAACCAAGCTATCGGGGGAGAAGAGCCTTGGTGAGAGAGGTAAAGAAGAACCCAAAGATCACTGTGGCTGAGCTCCAGAGATGCAGTCGGGAGATGGGAGAAGGTTGTAGAAAGTCAACCATCACTGCAGCCCTCCACCAGTCGGGGCTTTATGGCAGAGTGGCCCGACAGAAGCCTCTCCTCAGTGCAAGACACATGAAAGCCCGCATGGAGTTTGCTAAAAAACACCTGAAGGACTCCAAGATGGTGAGAAATAAGATTCTTTGGTCTGATGAGACCAAGATAGAACATTTTGGCCGTAATTTTAAGCGGTATGTGTGGAGAAAACCAGGCACTGCTCATCACCTGTCCAATACAGTCCCAACAGTGAAGCATGGTGGTGGCAACATCATGCTGTGGGGGTGTTTTTCAGCTGCAGGGACAGGACGACTGCTTGCAATCGAGGGAAAGATGAATGCAGCCAAGTACAGGGATATCCTGAATGAAAACCTTCTCCAGAGTGCTCAGGACCTCAGACTGGGCCGAAGGTTTACCTTCCAACAAGACAATGACCCTAAGCACACAGCCAAAATAACGAAGAAGTGGCTTCACAACAACTCCGTGACTGTTCTTAAATGGCTCAGCCAGAACCCTGACAAACCCAATTGAGCATCTCTGGAGAGACCTAAAAATGGCTGTCCACCAACGTTTACCATCCAACCTGACAGAACTGGAGAGGATCTGAAAGGAGGAATGGCAGAGGATCCCCAAATCCAGGTGTGAAAAACTTGTTGCATCTTTCCCAAAAAAACTCATGGCTGTATTAGATCAAAAGGGTGCTTCCACTAAATACTGAGCAAAGGGTCTGAATACTTAGGACCATGTGATATTTCAGTTTTTATTTTTTAATAAATCTGCAAAAATGTCAACAAGTCTGTGTTTTTCTGTCAATATGGGGTGCTGTGTGTACATTAATGAGGAAAAAAAATGAACTTAAATGATTTTAGCAAATGGCTGCAATATAACAGAGTGAAAAATGTAAGGGGGTCGGAATACTTTCCGTTCCCACTGTATATATATTATATAAAAGTGCATGCAGGCCATTGGACAAAGCACTAGGGACAAAAGGGATGTGAAATGATTTGATACAGTAATATAATCTGTAAGATTACAGTTTACTGTATGTGTTATGTTTTTTGTACTTTTTGAATTTGCCACCGGGCTCCGCCCCCACGTGTTGCGATGCTCACAGGGAACGGAGCCCGGCACACAGAGGCATCAGGCGGAGGACACAGCCCACAGACACAGCAGGGGGACATAACAGGATCCTGGGGACAAGGTAAGTAACCTGGACCAGGATCCTGAGATGCAATCCCGAGTGTGGCTCGGGATTACCACTAATGGTACTGAAATTTAACCCCGAGCCACACTCGGGAATACCGCCAGGGAGGTTAAAGAATTACCACCAGTTCTCAGATTAGGAAACTGGCGGTAATTAAGACCAACTCTGAACTGGCTTGCGACATATCTATGCCGGGAAGCTGCTGTGTTTGACAGTTACCAACACAATGCTGTATGCCTGGCCTCATTAAGCTGTTGTCCAGGAGAATCCCCGGTGGAAAGATCAATGTAAACAAAGGGTTTGGGGATACAGGTGATGTTATTACCAAAATATGGCAAAGCCCATAACCCAAATATAACAAAGCCCACTGGGTAGGCCGAGCCTGATGGAGAACTGAGAGACTAGTTCCCCATCATGTTCACTTTTCATTTGACTTACAGCGCACACAGTATGCTGCTATTGCATTAATAGAGGCAAGGGATCTGTCCACTGCTTTTTCGCTGTGAAACATAAGTAAAATGGACCTGATGGGGAACTAGTCCCCGAGTTCCCCAACAGGCTCAGCCCACCCCTAGTACAAAACTCCTCAGCCATGCACTTTTCAGTGTCATAGGCGCAGTGGCCTATGAAGGAGGAAGGAGTATACACATACGAGTGTGCAGCCAGACAAATAAAAGTCCACAAACATCAAGTGAAAACATCAGTTACTGTATGTGCAAATCTTCCAAAAAAACAGTAAAGTCCAGGAACAAGCGAAAATATTCAACTACCCACAGAATGTATGAAGAGATGTGGTGCCCTTCACCACAAATAAGGTCGGTTTCTTAACAAATATGAAAAATCTACACCACAGGGAACAGCCAGGGATACGATTAACAAACCTCCAGACATTCATCAATGGCAATAGGACACCAAGTTCCAGTTTCAGTGATTCCAAGGATCAGCATGTCAGATCAGGCCGCATCCGTACTCATGGAGGTAAACTGAGGCCACACATAGTGTAAAACCACCAAACAATTTATTTAAGACAATAGACAGGTACTTAGAGGTGAGGCTGGGTTCAGGCAGGGGTCCAGTGCGTCCCTATTATTCATTTCAGGGACGAACCAGGCCCGAATTTTTGCCTGAATTTGGACTGAAACAGAGCCAAAGATGCACAGGACCCCGGTACACCTCACTCCACAGCCGCCCCAGAGCTGTGTGAACCGGCTCCAATGAGAGCCGGTCACAATCTCCTGTCATGCGAATTGGATGCGGGGAAATACGCATCCAATTCGCACTAGTCTGAATTACACTAGAAAATACAGTATACAGAAAATACAACATGTCACAGCATGTACTGATGCCACGCCGCCTGCCACACAGTGAGCATGCTGACGTCACATGTTATGCCCCGCCCAACCTGTTTTGTCGTCAAACAGCATCATCGGGAACTGAGGTGACATGCTGGTCCTTGAAATCACTGAAACCAGAAGTTAAATGTCTGGAGGTCTGTTAATCACATGCCTGGCTGATCTCTGTTGTGGGGATCTTTCATATTTGGTAAGAGGTCAACCTTATTTGTGGTGAAAGATTGTCTTGGTCATCTCTTCATACATTCACAGAGTCCATGGATAGTTGAATATTTTCACTTGTTCCTGGACTTTACTGTTTTTTAGAAGATTTGCACATCACTGATGTTTTCATTAATATTTGTGGCCTTTTATTTGTGTGGATGCGCACTCATTGTATATGTATATCTATATATAGAGTCTGACATCCAATATTTAGATGTTTAATGGGTGCTGCTCTGTGTAAACTTTTTCACACTAAGCGCAAAATAGTATTTTTGTAATGAGGAATGGGTGTCTAGTATGGACACTGAGGGGGTTATTTACTAAAGGCAAATCCACTTTGCACTGCAAGTGCACTTGGAAGTAAAGTCGCTGTAGATCCAAGGGGGACATGCAAGAAAAATAAAAAACAGCTTGCACATGATTGGATGATAAAATCAGCAGAGCTTCCCCTCATTTCAGATCTACCCCTTAGATTTAGAGCGACTGCACTTGCAAGTGCACTTGCAGTGCAAAGTGGATTTGCCTTTCGTAAAAAGCCCCCTTTCACTCCAGTGTGGACACCAACAGATTCATGTACTTGTCTCTGACAGATATGAGTCAGGCACAAGCACTGATACTTTTGGCGCTATGCTCCAACACAATTCTAAAGGATGTCTACGAAAACTTGAATTCCCCTGACCTCAGTGCAGGCAACAGATTCATGTACGGTACCTCCTTTCCAAGGGTGAAAACGCTGCTCCTCCATAGATATAAAAATTGGGTAATTGGCGCTACCCTATGAGGCACTAAATGGTTACTATGGGGTTAAGACTAATAGAAATGTTGGGCTAAAACTCCCTTATGAGCCAAAATAAAAGTGTGCTGCTCCTCCATAGATACAGTCAGTCACTGTGTAAGCCTTGTCACCCTAGGACAGGAAGTATGTGGCTGTATCGCCAAATCAGTTACGCCTGGAAAAAAACAAAACAAACAAATGCAGTCAGCACATCGCAGGACTAGTAAGCTGCAATAAGGAACATTTTTTTTGTTTTTGAGTATTGACACATATTAACCACTTGCCTAATGCCGTGTACACACGGGCGGACTTTTTGACCGGACTGGTCAGACGGGACAAATCTGTCCGTGTGTGGGCTTCATCGGACCTGCAGTGGACTTTTTCGGTTGAAAATCAGACGGACTTTAGATTTGGAACATGTTTCAAATCTTTCTTGCGGACTCGAGTCCGGTCGAAAAATACGCTCGTCTGTATGCTAGTCCGACGGACGAAAACCGACGCTAGGGCAGCTATTGGCTACTGGATATCAACTTCCTTATTTTAGTCACGTACGTATCCGTCGGACTTTGGTGTGATCGTGTGTAGGCAAGTTGAAAGTCCGTCAAAAGTCCGTCAAAAGTCCGTCGGACCTTTGATGCCGAAAAGTCCGCCCATGTGTACACGGCATAACGGGCGCTTTCACCCCCTTTCTGCCCAGGCAAAATGTAAGCCTTCAGTGCAGTCGCATTTTGAATTATTGCGTGGTCGTGCAACACTGTACCCATCTGAAATGTTTTTTTATCATTTTTTTTTGAGACAGATAGAGCCTTCTTTTTGGGGTTTAATTACCACTGGGTTTTGTATTTTTCGCTAAAAAAATGAAAAAAGAATGAAAGTTTTGAAAAAAAAAAAACATTTTCTTTGTTTCTGTTAAACAATTTTGCCATAAGATAATTTTTCTTCTTCACTGATGTGGGCTGATGAGGCTGCACTGATGGGCACTCATGAGATTGCACTTATAGGGTGCACTGAGGAGGCAGCAATGATGGAGCGCCACTAGTAATGGGCACACTGATAATCAGTGCCCTGATTATCAGTGTAAGACAGTGACAGCGCTGAGGAAAGGAAATGCTGATAGCTAGCATTTGTTTACATGTGATGAGCTGTGATTAGATGCAGGGGCAGTGGGGTTCTGAGAGGCCATTAATAGACACCCTGCCAGAATTGGATGACTGCACTGTAGCCATCATTCGGCTATAGCGTGGTCAGAACGTGGATAAGGTGCATGCTTTACAATGTAGCCATAAGAATGCAGCATTAGAACAACCTGTACATAAGGAGATGTTATGAAATATTACTCTAAACTTAAATTATTTCAGTAAAAACGTTTTATTTGGATAGACCGGAGAAGGGTTTTTATAGCTATCTGGGAAAGCTCTCTAAGGCTGGATTCACACCTATGCATTTTTAGTGCTTTTTGCATTTTGCAGATTTGCTCTACAGAACTTGTTCCATAGGAAACCATGTAAAATGGGCTGTAGTACAAATCTGCAAAATGCAAAAAGCACTAAAAATGCATAGGTGTGAATCAGGCCTAAGGGCTTAAGACAACAGGCGTTCTTGCAAAGAAAAGACTGAGTTTAAACTGCTTTGCCTGCAGTTTACCTGCACCTCAATAGGACATGCTGCATCCAAAGAAGTGCAAAGCAGGTCAAACACAACCTCTGAATGTGTACTACTGCTGACATTTGACGAGTGCTCCAAATGACCATCAAACACTTGAAAACATTGCCTGTCAACATGAGCCCTCACAGGGGCAAATACCAAAGTACATTTTTAGCAGAACAGGAAAGGTCTAAAGGTCTTACATTATGTTTATTGCTTTCTGCATTTTATTGTACCTGTGAAAATTGATACCGCATTTTTTAATACAGGTTTACAAGGATGTGTATTGTGGGGAAAATCTCTCCAATAGGGTCTCAAATTTAGCAAAAATTCTGGACAGAAAAAAAAAATTGCCTGGAGTTAGGCTTATACGCTTTATTATAAAAGTAGGGTTATAATGTGTCTGAGAAAGGAACCTAAAAAGGTCCTGAAAGTTTGCATCTTTAAAATGTTTAAATTTTAAAATGTAGCCAATAAATATGATCAAGGGGACAGAACAACATTGTGGACCTGGCTGAGAATTTTCAACTTGGCTGATCAAAAACTGGTTTAACCACTTAAGGACCGAGCCTCTTTTTGAGATTTGTTGTTTACAAGTTAAAAACAGTTTTTTTTGCTAGAAAATTACGTAGAACCCACAAACATTATACATTTTTTTTCTAACACCCTAGAGAATAAAATGGCGGTCATTGCAATACTCTGTGTCACACCGTATTTGCGCAGCTGTCTTACAAGCGCACTTTTTTTGGAAAAAATACACTTTTTTTAATTAAAAAAATAAGACAATAGTAAAGTTAGCTCATTTTTTTTATAATGTGAAAGATATGTTACACCAAGTAAATTGATACCCAACATGTGACGCTTCAAAATTGCACCCGCTCATGGAATGTCGAAAAATTTTTACCCTTAAAAATCTCCATAGGCAACGTTTACAAAAATTCTACAGGCTGCAGCAGCGCTTTGCGGTGGTTTTAACCCTTTCTCGGGCGCTACCGGGGGGTAAAAGCGCCCCGCTAGCAGCCGAATAGCGCCGCAAAATTGACGGTAAAATGCCGCTAAAAATAGTGGCGCTTTACCGCCGACGCACCCACCGCCCCAGTGTGAAAGGGGCCTTATTGTCAAAGCTTAACTAAATAAGCTGGCATTAAAAGGTAATTGACTACCATGCACAGCTGCACCAAATTCTGAGTGCTCCAGTTTTAGTAAATCTCCCCTATAATGTCCTAAGAATGTGTTTTTAACAGAGCTATCAGGCAGAAACCCTTTCTACCAGCCTTACGAATGATACATCTACATAGGCTGTGATTTGTAGCTCCAAACATATCATAGGCTTTCCTGCATGGAATAATCAGATATCTAAGCCCCGGTTCACACTGAAGCAGCGCGACTTGCAGCGCGACTGCCTCAGGCGACCTGGACACGACAGGGGCTGCGACTTGCATAACGACTTCTATATAGAAGTCTATGCAAGTCGCCCCCAATGTAGTACAGGAACCTTTTTCTAAGTCGGAGCGATTAGAACGGTTCCATTGTACAGAACGGGACGCTACTTGTCAGGCGGCTAGGTCACCTGACAAGTCGTCCTAGTGTGAACCGACCCTTATAGGAACATTTGAGTCTAGATTATCTTCTAACATCTTTTAGGCTTGGTTCACACGCTATGCACTGCACCATATTCTGCACCTCTATTCATATTCACATGCAATTATGGTTGCCACCTCATCCCTTTAGGCTCCATTCACACTAGCGCGTTTTGTGGCATTTTGCATTTTGCCGAAATGCATGGGAATTTTTTAACATGGGTTCCTATGGAACATGTTCACATCAATGCAACCAGATCGCATGGTTGTTTTGTACCATGCGATCCAGTGCCAGCAAACTCACTGCATTTGTGACCTGCGTTTGGGGTGTCGTTAAGATTGCACTGACCCCAGCTGTAGATGGTAAGGGCAGTGTGATTTCAACATGGCGCAGGAAATGCGAATGGGTCATGCACCGCATAGTGTGAACCTGGCCTTAAGGTAACCTTTTTGTAGTCATTCATACTGCATACACTACAAATTAACTTTCAAGCATGTTAAAGTCCTGCACGTCATGTAATGATTATCTAGAGTAAATTTTAGTTAAAAACCTGATCTGTCGTTCGGTGTCATAGACAGTCATATCACCTAATAATGAAAAAGACAAATACGGTCATGCCAAAACATTTCCCATAAATGTTATTCAAATTTTTAAAGCCTGATTTAGACATCTAAATGCAGTATTGACCTTGAAGTGTTACTAAACCCACAACAGTAAAATCAGTCTGTACATGCAGTAAAGCATGCTGGTTATACTGACTGTGGAACCTAAGGGGTTAATACTCCACATTGTGTAAAAAGGCTATTTAATCCTGTATGCACAGATCCTCCTCTTCTTCCACTGACTCCAAAATGTGTCTGGATAAGACAGTCACTCTGCACATGCTCAGTTTGGTGTGTAATGCTAGAGAGTTTTTGTTTTTTTTTCTTCTGCGAATGTGATCAGCACAGGGCCAATCAGCACTGTCCAGACAGAGGGTCGGGGGTCCAGCATCCTGATAGAACAGCTAGTGCAGTATGAAAACTCCTCCTACAAGCTTAAACCAGACACTGATCAAAGTCACTGCTATATACTGCTGATTAGCAAAGGTATTTAGCCGTGAAAATAATTGCATTTCCATGTTCTGTGTACTGTGGGAGACCAGCTATAGTGAATGCAGGGACCTGGGTTTAGTAACACTTTAGGAAATAAGCAAAGATTAAGTGCCACATCTGATATAGTCACTCAGCAGCAGGGAATACAAAGGTTTATACTCACTTTTTTTTGTGCTCAGAAAACAGCCAGGCACACACTGGTCTGCACTAGTTCTGAAATGCCATTCTTTGGGATTTAAAAGTGCTGATTGCAACAGACTCTGCTTTGTTTTACTTCCCGACTTCTGGTTTTTAAAAAAAAAAAAAAAATCAAGCTGGATTCAAGGGAAATCCCTCCTCCTGGTGTCATCTACGCAGAAGATTTTTTTTAAGGCATAGAAGGCGGGGAGACATTACATTTTCTTGTTGCTTCACACTGCACTTCCCATCCATAAACCCTGATGTACTCCTTGTTGTATTTCATACCCTGGGATTAATTAGCAGCAGAGCTATTAGGTCTAGTACTTAATTTTTGTGCAAAATGCTGCAAAATTTTAGGTGGACATCAGTAATAGATACAAATTCTGTAAAAGTTTTTCATGGTCATTCACTTTTACAGAGTTGGCCAGTTTATGAAGGTGAGAGCTGAAGATCTCCATCTCTGTACAATATCTATGTCCAATCTTCTCCAGCCCAGAGGTGGAGAATCTGGGGAAGAAGCTGCTTTCTTTCTATATCAGCACCAGCAGAATTTAAAAGAGAGAGCGCGAGTGATATAAAGATCTAGATGGATGGATAGAAAATAGGCAGAGAGAAAATAGGTAGCGCACTTTTGGGTGCTGTTCCTGGTTAATGGCACCCCAAATGCGGTTAGCAGCCATGCATTTTGCCACATATTTTGTCATTTGACAAATGCTCTACAAACGAGCCAAAACAATCATTAAAAAAAAACAAAAAAAACGCACAATGCTCCATACTCCAAAGTTTCCATTTGGGATTTTTCTATACACATTTTGGTGCAGTCTTCTTTAATGCACATTTTGTATGTTTTTAAAGTACATATTAGCTCATTTTTATGTGTATTGCGGTGCTTTTTTAAGCGTATATTTTGGCTAATTTTGTTAACGCATGTTTTTGTGTGCGTTCTGGAAACATATGCAAAATGCGTGTCAAGCTTGCGGTGCCATTCATTTTTAATGGCACCCAATCGAGTGGCTGGCAGATGCTTGTTTTGCTAAAATGTGCATAAAATAACGCACCAAATGCATTCTAAAAAAGCTCCAAAATACACATTAAAAGAAGCACCAAACTGTGTTAGAAACCACACCCAAATAACCTGCGCTAAAATGTGTGTTTAGAAAAGTGACAAAATGCACACTAAAGAACTTGCACCAAAATGAGCATTAAAAATAGACGGCAAAATACACATGACCAACAGCGTGTTAGAAAAAGCGCCAAAATTCATGATAAAAAAGTGCCAAAATGCATGTAAAAATGCGCAATACAAAAAAAACAAAAATACACATTTATCCGCTTCAATACAGGGCATTTTCACCCCCTTCCTGCCCAGATCAATTTTCAGCTTTCAGCGCTGTAACATTTTGAATGACAATTGCGCGGTCATGCGACACTGTACCCATATGAAATTTTGATCATTTTTTCCCCACAAATAGAGGTTACTTTTGGTGGTATTGGTGGTATCACCTCTGCGGTCTTTATTTTTTGCTCTATAAACAAAAGCGAGAATTTTGAAAAAAAAACACAATATTTTTTACTTTTTGCCAAAATTAATATCCCAACCTAAAAAAAACAAAAACAAATTTCTTCCTCAGTTTAGACCGATATGTATTCCTCTACATATTTTTGGTAAAAAAAAAAAAAATCGCAATAAGCGTATATCGTATATCAATTGCTTTGCGCAAAAGCGTCTACAAAATAGGGGATAGATTTATGGCATTTTTATAATTTCTCTTTTTTGATAGGGCCTTACATACCCTATCAAATCACTCATTACCTGCACCACTAAGTGTGTGGTATACCTACTAAGGTGTCCCTGTGGGCTAGAATATGTAGGACGCACCATTAGGATGCTGCACGTGAGATTGGGTGAACACATCACCAATATTAAACAGGGTTTCGACAAGCACAGTGTCTCCAGACACTATGATCTTGTGCATAACAGAGATCCCACGGGCACCACCTTCATTGGTATTGAAAAATACGTCCCCCATTGGCGTGGCAGTAACTGTAAGAGAGCCATTTCTAGATCTGAGACCAACTGGATCTATAGACTTGGCTCTCATGCCCCCAATGGTTTGAACATCGAATGAGACATCAACTGCTTCATCAATAACAGTTGATGTCCCTACGGATGATTGCAACTGGTTTGCGGGGGGCAGTGGTTGTCCTTATAGACGTAATGTTAGTACATTATATGTGTTTTGCTTTGTTGAGGCTATGTTATAAACGTTCATATTTTCATAATTTTTTAATACTTTATTGTTTTTATTTTAATAATATTTAATATTTTAATAAGTTTTTCATATACTTTTTATTTATACTTTTATTCATATTATTCATATATTATTTTCTTTGATCAAGTGCCCCCTCCTTTTTTGATTAGAAGTGTAGGTTTCCTTTTTTGTTTAATTGTTAGGAACACCAACCAACAATACCAACAGCCTTGCTACGGAGAGTAATGTTTACTTACTGTTTACAATGTATGCTTTACCCTTAATAGTCCATTAGATTGCATTTGTCTCACTAGCATGTCATGTCATTCACCTGTTGATTAGCGTTTACAGCGAGCAATTTATGCCTTTGCTTTCCTTCAGTTTACTAGATAGGCTATGATTAGCCCCTAGTTTGACTCATTGTATTTTTCCATTTAGGTTGTCTTAGCCAATAGCGGTGCTTCACGTAGCGCCATCTGGCTATTTAATGCGCATGCGCGTACGTGATTACGTACCCCTGATGACGTCAGTTGTGACAAAACGGCCGTAGGGTCACAACGTGAACTCGTATCGCGCATGCGCGACTCAATTTTAAACGGCAAACTAGCTTTTTTATCTCTGATTGGATTGTTGTGGATTTTTACTCTGCATTTGAGCTGTATACAGCACCTATTTGATATACATTTTAAAATAAACGTATTTGGCAATCTATACTATGGAAATACCCCTTTTTTCTTTAACACGGTTTACCCGCTGGAGTGCTTGAGCTTTCAAGGTATCCTGCTACTTCACTGTTCGGAGCGTTCCCTGCTGTCTCTAAGGACATTCCTGGGAAGGAGGAAGGAGAGTCGAGGACCATCAGCTTATGTCCTATCGTGAATTCTCTGGTGATCTACTAAGCCTGTACTGACCCCCCTGAGTAAGGGCGGTCGCAGGCTTTCTGGTAAGCCTCCATTCTTCTTACACTTGGTGATGGGCAGCACTACTAAGTTGGAGCATTATATTGGGATCCTTTAACACGCTCTTCGTATTTGTCATCAATTCTGGGCTTTTCTTTGGACTTTTTCACTATTTTTGAACCATTTTCACTATTTTTGGTTTGGCATCTTAAAGTACATTTATTGTATGTAGTGTTGATTTTTTTCATCACTAGTTCACTTATATTGTATCACTTTACTTTGATAATATTTTATTGATTTTGTCCAGCGCTGCACTTTATACATTTATACATATCTTTTTTGTGATGGCAGCGATCTGCGTTTTTTTTTTTCGGGACTGTGATATTGCAGCAGACAAATTGGACAATTAACACATTTTTGGGACCATTGACAATTATACAGCGATCAGTGCTATAAAAATGCACAGGTTACTGTATATATGTCACTGGCAGGTAAGGGGTTAACACTAGGGGACGATTAAGGGGTTAAATGTGTTACCTAGGGAGTGTTTCTAACTGTGGGGTGAGGGGACTGACTGGGGGAGGAGTGACCGGTCTGTGAACCTATATACAAGCGACACACGATCTGTTTACACACACAGATCCACGTCTCGTCGGCTCCCGTGTGAGGTGATGCGGTGCGCGCGTGCCCCCTAAACGGACAGGAAGCCGAGGACGTCATATGATGGCCGCCCAGGATGAGAGAGCCACCTTGCGGCTGTCATATGTCTATAGGCGGGATGAAAAGTGGTTACAGAACTGACCAAAATGTGATTTCAGTTTTTTTTTTTATTAAATACTGTACGTTACAAAAAAGTGCCATTGCTCATTGCTTATTCTTTCTATGTACAGTGGGGGTGGAAAGTATTCAGACCCCCTTACATTTTTCACTCTCTGTTATATTGCAGCCATTTGCTAAAATCATTTAAGTTCATTTTTTTTCCTTATTAATGTACACACAACACCCCATATCGATAGAAAAACACAGAATTGTTGACATTTTTGCAGATTTAAGAAGAAAATAAGGGCTTTGAGGCCATGTTCTTCTTAAACTTTATTATTGGGACGTGGTGCTCTTGAATTTTTGGTTTCCTCTTTTCCAATTTACCTAGCATTTTTGCAGATTTATTAAAAAAGTATTCAGACCCTTTGCTCAGTATTTAGTAGAAGCACC
This sequence comes from Lithobates clamitans, assembly GCA_037952925.1. Lineage (NCBI taxonomy): Eukaryota > Metazoa > Chordata > Amphibia > Anura > Ranidae > Lithobates > Lithobates clamitans. The sequence continues at coordinate 9,190,438 of JBBGZY010000372.1, forward strand.
CTTTTGATCTAATACAGCCATGAGTCTTTTTGGGAAAGATGCAACACGTTTTTCACACCTGGATTTGGGGATCCTCTGCCATTCCTCCTTGCAGATCCTCTCCAGTTCTGTCAGGTTGGATGGTAAACGTTGGTGGACAGCCATTTTTAGGTCTCTCCAGAGATGCTCAATTGAGTTTAAGTCAGGGCTCTGGCTGGGCCATTCATGAACAGTCACGGAGTTGTTGTGAAGCCACTCCTTCGTTATTTTAGCTGTGTGCTTAGGGTCATTGTCTTGTTGGGAAGTAAACCTTTGGCCCAGTCTGAGGTCCTGAGCACTCTGGAGAAGGTTTTCATCCAGGATATTCCTGTACTTGGCCGCATTCATCTTTCCCTCGATTGCAACCAGTCGTCCTGACCCTGCAGATGAAAAACACCAACACAGCATGATGCTGCCACCACCATGCTTCACTGTTGGGACTGTATTGGACAGGTGATGAGCAGTGCCTGGTTTTCTCCACACATACCGCTTAGAATTAAGGCCAAAAAGTTCTAGCGTGGTCTCATCAGACCAGAGAATCTTATTTCTCACCATCTTGGAGTCCTTCAGGTGTTTTTTAGCAAACTTCATGCAGGCTTTCATTTGTCTTGCACTGAGGAGAGGATTTCGTTGGGCAACTCTGCCATAAAGCCCCGACTGGTGGAGGGCTGCAGTGATGGTTGACTTTCTACAACTTTCTCCCATCTCCCGACTGCATCTCTGGTGCTCAGCTACAGTGATCTTTGGGTTCTTCTTTACCTCTCTCACCAAGGCTCTTCTCCCTCGATAGCTCAGTTTGGCCGGACGGCCAGCTCTAGGAAGGGTTCTGGTCGTCCCAAACGTCTTCCATTTAAGGATTATGGAGGCCACTGTGCTCCTAGGAACCCTAAGTGCAGCAGAAATTTTTTTGTAACCTTGGCCAGATCTGTGCCTTGCCACAGTTCTGTCTCTGAGCTCTTCAGGCAGTTCCTTTTGACTTCATGATTCTCATTTGCTCTGACATGCACTGTGAGCTGTAAGGTCTTATATAGACAGGTGTGTGGCTTTCCTAATCAAGTCCAATCAGTATAATCAAACACAGCTGGACTCAAATGAAGGTGTAGAACCATCTCAAGGATGATCAGAAGAAATGGACAGCAGTTAAATATATGGGTGTCACAGCAAAGGGTCTGAATACTTAGGACCATGTGATATTTCAGTTTTTCTTTTTTAGTAAATCTGCAAAAATGTCAATAATTCTGTGTTTTTCTGTCAATATGTGTACATTAATGAGGAAAAAAATTAAATTAAATGATTTTAGCAAATGGCTGCAATATAACAAAGAGTGAAAAATGTAAGGGGGTCTGAATACTTTCCGTCCCCACTCTAATTACATGGTCTTTTTAACTTTTTAAACTAGGCTGCACTGTAATCAGGCGACCTACCTTACACAGATCTTAGCTGTTCTCAGAGGAAAAACATATCCTCTGTTATGTCTCTGAGAACAAATGTTCTTGGCTTCATAAACAGGGTGTTAGAGGAAAAAAAGGACATACATTTCTTGGGTACAGTGTTGCATGACCACGCAATTGTCAGTTAAACTGTAAGTCCACCCTAACACTAAAATACCTGCATCTACAGACATCCACGATCTAACACTAACCTATCTAGCCTTGTAAAGAAGAAATCGCTATACATACCCTTTTTGAAGTCGATCCGATCTCCAGCGGCGTAAGCTCTGCAGAGGACACAGCCGACAACGGCTGTGAAATGAATGGGGAGTAAGGTCACCCATAGACTTACTATGGGGCTTCCGTTGACAGCTGTGTCCTCTGCACCCGCCTCCTTAGCGAAGCCCCAGCTGACAGCTCAGCGTGGGATCGGGTCGGATTGGCTTCAAAAAAGGTACAGTATGTATACTGATTTCTTCCTTACTGGTCTATATACCTCTGCCTATAGCAGATTCCATCTGGGTTCAGCCTACCCAGGCACAGTCCTGGGTCTTGGACTGATAAACAGACTGGAAGTCCCTTCAGATGATCTTTTGAGACACTGCAATGTTTCCTCACTTGGAACGAAATCTGCTTACATGAGAAGTGTCTTCAAAGTCTCAGGGAATGAGGTGGCCAGTGTGGCAGAGCATTGTCCTGCCAGGGTCTAAAAGGAGGTTGTGACCCAGAATTCTCAACCGGACAGGTTGAGGGGCTCCAGGGAGCTTGTAACATGAAGAGGAAACTGGCCTTTCAGTTTCCTCAGCGTTTTGCAAAGTCCACTTTGGGACCTGGAGCTCGGGAATTTCTGAGAGATCCGGGTGGGATGAAATCCCTAGTCCTGGGTCCTGATTTTGAGAACAGCCAGCATACTGATTGGTCAGGTGTGTGCTGGGCTTTTAGTAGTAACCTGACCATGGTTCTGGGCTCCACCCTGGCAGACAGGAAGTCTGAGTACCAGGAGTCAGGAGGGCTCCATGTGGGAGCCAGTGCAGCAAGAGGCTGCTAGCTATAGGCACCAAAGTGGTTGGTGAAACAGTCTGTACGAGACAGACAAGGGCCTGGAGTGTAAGGCCAGAGCAGCAGTACTGCAAGTGAGAGCCAACTAGGCTGAATGTCATTTTGTTGATGGAAAAAGGAATGCTGAAAACCCCTGCGAGGGAAATCAATGTTTGTTTGCTGAACTTGCTTTTAATAAAAATGGGCAAACGAAGCCCTTTAAAAAGAAGAACCAGCAAGTGGCAGTGTCCTTAAAGCTCTACATTTGACGCTAGTCCTTTACACCAGATTTCCTAAGCTATCTAGCTTTCCTTCTGATTTCACACATGTGAGCTTGTGCTCAGTAGCACCTAAACTCTTTCCCTCCAGTCCTGGTGTATAATATACTGCATTTGCTGATAGTAAGCTGTTTTTCTGCCTTTCCTGTTTAGTTTTTCCCCTTGGTGCTGTGTGTATCCTAGCATTGCCGCCGCCCTCTGGGGCACATGCATGCGCCTGGCTGGTCCTTTCTGGCCAGTGGAGGGGTGACGGCATGCTGCTTGCCAATGCGTGTGCAGGCGACGCGGGAGCCATCTTGTATAGCGGGAAATGTGCCCTTAATCCGTGGTTGCTGTTTGGTTCTAGGAAATATTTATTTCTCCCTGCTGAACAGTTGCTGCTGCTGGTTTCTGTCTGTCTTGCTGGTCCAGGTAACTTTGTACTTGGTGCAGCAAAAGTAGTGTGCACACTTCACAATAAACACAGCATGCCTCACAGTACTTGCAAATGTCCACAAACCTGTGGTGAAGCAATGTCAGAGATCCATGGGAGGGATGGATGAGCCATAAGCTCCTTCTGCACCCATGGTGGGCCTGGAAAGAAGCCCTTCATGCAGCATGGAGAGAAAGTAGAAAAACTGGGTACTATGGTTGATAGCACGAAAACCTTTTATTAAAGCAGCACTGTTGCATGTGTAGCACCCTTGTCTTAAACAGGCTAATTTATGCAAGTGTGTTCCTAAAAAGGTATATAGAACTGAATGGGACTTTAATTGTGCCTCTAAGAAGTATAAATAGATGAAAAACAATTAATGAGAAAATACATTATTTTATTCAGTATAAAAACAGTTAATACATTACAGTTAATACGGTTGAAATGGATTCAGGGTGTGCAAATCCCGATTTTACCTGTAATGTATTATTAACTGTTTTTATACTAAATAAAATAATGTATTTTCTCATTAATTGTTTTTCATCTATTTATACTTCTTAGAGGCACAATTAAAGTCCAATTCAGTTCTATATACCTTTTTAGGAACACATTTGCATATATTTACGGGATGGTGCCTCTATATAAGGGACGGTATTTTCGCGCTCGCCCCACCCCGACACATGTACCAGAAAATTTAGCTGTGCTAGGTTGTAGTTAGCCTGGCTGATTTATAGTTTTTATGACCATTTGGGTTTTCACCTAAGCCTGGTTTAGCTGTGGGACCTCCCTTCTGTCAGTAGGTGGCACTTTTACCTTTGGCATTAGTATGATGAGCTGCAGTGAAGCCGAGTTATGAATATGCATACTTTTCTCAGCCAATCAGTAGGAGTTTCTCTGGCCACTAAGCATGCTGGGAAATAGTATAAATATTTGGGGAGCTCGAGTGATCAGGGTCCTCCCACACAAACCACAGTCTGGAGTGGATGTGTGAACAGCTGTTCTGGGTTAGGCCTGAAGATGTGCTCAAAGCTCTGCCAGAGAGAACCTGCTTGTTGTCTGGAGGCATGAAGGAATGGATGGAGATCTGACATGAAGTACCAGAAGTTACTCTGCCATAGACTGGGGAACCGTGGAGAGCCTGGGAAAGACAGAATAATCCAGAGAATTCCTGCCCCCTTTTTGTGAATTATTTTCAATTATAGGAGACAGCTTGCTGGTTACAGCTTATGTGCCTGTTCACACCAGCATGGCTTCGAAGCCGACTTTAGCAGAAGTCAATGCAAGTCATGATAAAGTTGCCCCAAAGCAGTGCAGAAACCTTTTTCTAAGTCGAAGCGGCTTTATTCACACTGATTAGAATGGTTCCATTGTCATTATTGGGGCCCGACTTGTCATGAGTCTTTCTCCCGTTGGAGAAGATAGAGAAAGTGGGTCTAGCGGTGGCGTAGTTTCAGAGCAATCAGGAAGTCCATATCAGAGATGTCATGAGAGTGATAGGTTTAATGACATCCTGTTTTCCAGCAGTCCCCTGGGCAAGGTTTCACCAGCGCCCATTACAGGCTATCCTACTACACTGCCGGGATGTCTGCCAGCAGAGTTTGAATCAGCCCATGTCCATATCGGCCAGAGTCAAAAGAGCAATGTGGTAGTGGCGAACCAGTCACAATCTAGACAGGGGTCTGTTGTGGTCCAGACCAACAGCCCTTGTGATGACAACAGACGCCAGTTCTTTTGGTTGGGGAGCCCACCTGTAAAAGGAGTTGGCTCAAGGAACTTGGTCTCCGGTGGAAGCCAAGTGGACTTCGAATCACAAGGAGCTACTGGCAGTTTAGAGGGCTTTAGAGTCCTTCCAACAAAAGATAAGGGGGCAGCGCCTGCAGGTAAGGACGGACAATGTGGCAGTAGTCGCATACATAAACAAGCAGGGGGGACCGGGAGCCCTGCCTTACAGTTGCTAACAGGCGAAATTTTCGGTTGGGCCAAGTTAAACCTGGCTTCATTGATGGCAGGCCACTTTAAAGAGACTCAGAACTCTCTGGTGGACTTTCTCAGCCGCCAGCGAGTAAGACAAGATGAATGGTCGCTCAACCAGGAAGTGTTCGAGCAGATTGTGAGGAGTTGGGGCTGGCCGTAGGTGGATCTCTTTGCCTCAGAAAGCAACAAGAAGGTCGCCCAGTTCTTCTCCCTGCATCTTCTGGATCGAGCCAGGGAGATGGATGCCTTCGCCAATACATGAAATTTCAGCCTTTACTATGCCTTCCCCCGAGTAAGACTAGTTGCGGTGGTTCTCCAGAAGTTTTTGAGCGAGAAGACGGATCCCATTCTGATAGCTTAATTTTGGCCGAGGAGGGCCTGGTTCACCGTCCTAAAGAGGCTGGCCATATATCCCCCGTTTTCTCTCCTGGTGAGGGGGGATCTGGTCACACAGGGACCTTTTCGGTACCCTCAGGTAGAGACCCTCATACAGCGTGTTATCTGAGGAACAGCTTTTAAGGGTTCAGGGGTTCTCAGAGAGAGTCATCAAGACCCTTTTAGAATGCCGTAAGCCAGTAACCAGGGCCATTTACACCAAAATCTGGAGAAGGTTCAATTCCTGATTAGCAGAACAAGGGCAGAAAGAAACGGGAATTCTGGCGGTACTGGACGTTTTCCAGGCAGGAGTGGAATTAGGCCTTTCTATTAGCACCCTAAAGGTGCAGGCCACCACCTTGAGTGTGTTTTCTTCAGGTCTCCCTACAGCAAGATCAATTTGTAAGGAACTTCTTTAAGGTCCTCTCAAGGTCCAGAACAGTAAGGGTCCGGGCCTGTCCCGCTTGGGATCTATCCTCAGGGCGCTTACAGGTAGTCCCTTTGAACCCCTGGAGAAATCTGAAATTAAGTGGGTGGTTCCAAGGGTAGTTATTTAGATTAAGTATAAATTATAAATTGATGCGCTCAAAATAAACAGTTCAATCAGTGTAAATAAATGAGAATCGTGCTACAAACCAAATGTGATTGAATATAAATAAAAATTGCAAAGTCACTAAATAAATGAGTTGGAGAAAAATTGTGTGAAACTCTAAACATATTATCAAGATATTAGAAAAATGTGCATACCAACTAAAAAATATACTGAGGCATGTACAATTACTCCAAAGCGGGAATTGCAAAGGTTACAATATGAGAATATTGTGTGCAGATATATTAGAAATGCACTGAAAAATTGTGAGGTTAAAAGGGTTGTTATAATTAGTGTCAATACTCCAAAATAAGGATAAATAATAAAGTTCCTATTTAAATAATAATTAATAGCACATAATCCCTGTGATGCGCACTAAACACTTGACGCTGAAAATAAATATATAAATAACAACTTATTTGGCAGTGTTGTAGATAGATATACATAAATAATAATGCCGATTGGGTGCGATAGAGCAGTGTTTTTCAACTCCAGTCCTCAAGGCGCCCCAACAGGTCATGTTTTCAGGATTTCCCTCAGATGAAATGGCTGTGGTAATTACTAAGGCAGTGAAACTGATCAAATCACCTGTGCAAAATAATGGTCAGCCTGAAAACATGACCTGTTGGGGCGCCTTGAGGACTGGAGTTGAGAAACACTGCGATAGAGCATAGATGGTTTGATTGATAAGATGGAAATGATAATAAACAGCAGTTCACTCCTCAGTATCCTGGGATACTTGGATTCCCGCAACACTTTTTTGTTCACTTTGTAGGTTATTCCCTCCACAGCCGCAATAATGTAGCTAGTGATTTCTCTGTACCAGATGATTTATGTAAGACAAACAAAGGAAAGAATCATTGCGCAATACAGCTATAAGGAAAGTCCACAAGCAAAATAGCACAGTGATGAACTCACGCGCTCCCGATTGGTTTAAGGCATGCAGTTAGGCAGATCTCAGCTGGCCGCCCGCTACGAACGAGGCTTACTACACAAGCCGCTGCTGTTTGATACAATGTATTCAACAGACTACGTCTGCAATCACTTCAGTCAGAAGAGTGAGTGAGTTGCAGGCGCTCTCAATCAGAGAGCCATTGTTGTAAATTTTGGAGGATAGGGTTGTGCTGAAAACAGATCCTAGTTTCCTCCTCAAAGTATCCTCTACATTTCACAGAATGCAGGACATTACCCCAGTGGCGTTGTTAGGTGGGTGCAGGGGGTGCGGGCCGCACCCGGGTGACACCCGCCAGAGGGGTGACACCCGTAGGTAGCGGCACGCACTGCTAACACTGCCCGCTGCCCTGATCTTCACCACCAGACTTGCGCTGTATCCCTCAGCGCAGCTGACTGTAGCCGCCTCCCCCTCCTCTCTGTTTACATCCACACAAGAGGAGGGGGAGCCTGAGGGACACACACGGCTGTGTGTATCATCCGCGCTGTTCTGAGGTCTGTAAACTTTATGTATATGTGCGTGGACATGTGCAGGGGGTGTCTATACTAATGGGGGCTCTGCACTGAGGGGATTCTATACTAATGGGGGGGCTCTGCACTGAGGAGGGATTCTATGCTAATGGGGGGCTCTGCACTGAGGGGGGATTCTATACTAATGGGGGGCTCTGCACTGAGGGGGGAATTCTATACTAATGGGGGGCTTTGCACTGAGTGGGGATTCTATGCTAATGGGGGTCTCTGCACTGAGGGGGGATTCTATACTAATGGGGGGGCTCTGCACTGAGGGGGGAATTCTATACTAATGGGGGGCTCTGCACTGAGGGGGGGATTCTATACTAATGGGGGGCTCTGCACTGAGGGTGGGATTCTTTACTAATGGGGGGTCTGCACTGAGGGGGCATTCTATACTAATGGGGGTCTGTACTGAGGGGGGATTCTATACTAATGGTGGCTCTGCACTGGGGGGGTTCTATACTAATGGGGAGTCTGCACTGAGGGGGGATTTTATACTGATGGGGGTCTGCACTGAGGGGGGATTCTATACTAATGGGGGGTCTGCACTGAGGGGGGTTCTTTACTAATGGAGGTTGGCACTGAGGGGGGATTTTATACTGATGGGGGAGTCTGCACTGAGGGGGGATTCTATACTGATGGGGGTCAGCACTGAGGGGGGGTGTATGTACTGATGGGGCGGTCTGCGCTGAGGTGGGAGGTTGATACTGATGGAGGGGGGTCTGCAGACTCTGCACTGAGGTAGAGTTTCTGTACTGATGGGGGGGGTCTGTACTGAGAGAGGGGGTCAGTACTTCGTGGGGGGGTCTATATTGAGTGGAGGGGGTCTGTAGTTAGTGGAGGAGGATCTGTACTGAGGTAGTTGGTGGAGAGGGGTGACACCAATTTTTTCGGCACCGGGTGACACCAACCCTAGTGACGCCACTGCATTATCCTGCCAACATTTTATTCCTCCTCAGAGGTTGATGAGGAAGGAAGGTTTAGTAGATGTCAGGCGAAGCCTTTTAGTTTATCTAGAGATCAGCAATCAAGGAGGGGTGGCATGAGAAAATATTATATGAGTGTGGGGAGGTACAGCGTTATGCAGCAGCAGTAAACATCAGAGTCCAGCTGCAGGAAACAGAACTTGTATTAAAGTTTGGCTATTCCCAACAAGCACGTCAGGAAAGCACTCGACTGGGAACACTCACAAGTTGTAACAGCGATGGGCCAAAAGTGTCTTTCTCGAGGGACTGAATGTGACCTGGCCGGTCCGTAATCAAATGGGAAGGTCTCCAGGAAGGATGGCATGTCCATAGCCTTTCCCTACTTGTCTGGAACCCTCTCACTACCAGTAATCACTGTACCTGAGAGACAGGTGACCTGTCCCTACACTACCCACATGCGAAATCCAAGTTAAGCCCAGGAGTCAGGGTCTTAAATAGACTCTAGGTAATCTTCCTGATGACGCATATCCTGTGAAATGCATTGAGGCTGCACAGTCGTCATCATTGATGCCACTTCTGGTGGGGACTATCGCGTCACTTCCGGGCATTTGAATGTACGCTGGCTCTATAAGAGTGGCAGGCAAGGTTTAATCCCAAGGCTGTTTATCTTGGTGCTAACTTTAGCACCAGAAAATGTAAATGTAAACTCTTACCCATTTTACAATAAAAAACTACACTAAACTATATTTTGGACTTACTATTGCTTTCTGGCTCCATCATGTTACCATCTGGGGGCCACTTGAAAAATGATCGAAGGAATTCCATCGGCTCCATCTTAAATGCTTGAGGCTTGATAAAGGCTCACAGTTGGTGAGTGTGCACTTTATTCACACTGTGGTGGAGCATTTATATACAGTTAAGAAGTCACCAGAGATCTGTGAGCACGGTGTTTGGAAGATTTTTGAAAGGATTGTTTTCACATTGTTGGACATATACATTTATTATTTAATTTTCTGATTTGTTAACATTTTGAATCATTTATATGATTGATTGTGATATAAGAGTAGCGCCTTATTTTTTTCCTTTTTTGCTCTTAAATAGATTCTACCTGACCCAAGATGGCCACCAGAGTCACATGTGGTGGAAGCATCCAATCGGATAGCTTAGTGACCCAGGAAACTATAGAGGAACCATGCTGTCTCAACCACAGCAGCCGCTGTGACAGCAATTTCAAACGTGACAGGTGGAAAATCATGTCTCTTTCCCCAAGACAGGAAGTTAAGTCCTTTTTGTAGTAGGCTTTAAACAACAAGGTCTAGTGAGCCCAGGGTATCGTGCCAGGCTAGAGATACTAGGGAGAGCTTGAGAGGTACCCTGACAATCTTTCTAAAATCACAGAAGCAGGAGACCTTGACTGTTCTGCAAGATGCCTCAAAATCATTTTGATGGTCAGAGCATCCAGACATTTGTCCCTTTTTTCAAGGATCTGCCCGAAGTATTGAAAAGTCAAGTTGGTATTGTATACAATCACACACAGCCACCTTGGATGTTCGTTTGTCGTCTGCCAATTCTTCATGCCCACAAAGCTACTCAGCAGAAATATTCTGGATCAGTACATTTGTATGTTAATAGACGAGGGGGCTATGGTGCCAGATCCTACCTCGGAAAGACTGACCAGGTTTTATTCAATTATTTTTCTAGTCCAATGCAAGAATGGCAGTTGGCAATTAGTCATAGATCTCAAGAAATGAACTCCGTGCATTTTCTTGAAAAAATCCAGGAGTCCTGGCAGGCAATAGGCAGTATAGCCAGGAGACTGGATGCTTTCATTTGATCTAAAGGGCGTCTACCTGCACATTCCTATCTTGTCATCCTTTCAAGATGATCTCCGATTTGCAGTAGACCAGATTCTGAGCCTCTGCACTCCCCTGAGGACCTTCACCAAGATCTTAATAGCTTCTCTAGCACCTCTCAAGGAGAGGGGTCTCTATGCCCATCACTATCTGGATGATATTCTTCTATGAGCCCACAGCAGAGAACAGCTTCTTAGTCACAGGGAGATTGCTTGTATCGCCCTAACCTCCTCAGAAGTGAGAGTACATCAGGGAGAAGCTTCATAGAGCGGAATTCTCCCCTCTTCTGTCAGCTGCACAATGTCTGAGCTTGTTAGGTACAATGTCAGTGGTTATCCCCTGGGTCCCGCTGGCACAGACAGCATTTCCAGACAGGATTTTTTGCCCAATCAAGGGGACACCACTATGAGCAATTGATCAGTGTGTCACCCTAAGGAAGAGTCTGTGACAGTGGCTGAAGAGGGGCAGAAGAGTCCTTAAGTCCATTGAGTTGGACCACAATTACAACAGATGTCAGCGAGAAGGGCTGGGGCCCATTGCAAGGGCATCCGTTCTCAAGGATGATGGAAGTTCTGGGGGAAAGTGAATGGTTGCCAATATCCTGGAGTTACAGGCAGCCTATTTGGCCCTAACAGCCCTTGCTGCAGGATCGAGGGGAAGTCACTCCACTTGCAGATGCATAATGGGGCAGCAGTTGACCACATTCAAAGACGGGAGGCACTCGTAGCAACACACTTCAGGAGGAAGTTGAGCCAATCATGGTCTGGGCAGAATTACACCAGACGGATCAGAGGGAAATCTATTTGTCAGGCAGGCTGAACACAGAGGCAAAACCTCTTCCTTGCAATTTTCCGGATCTGAACAAGTGGTCGCTTCACCCATGAGCCTTCCTTTATTGACCCAAATAGATATGGATATTCCCCAAATGGATCTTTTCGCATCCTCAAGCAATCGCAAACTTTTAACACCCCAGAGTGAAGGGAGTGGATACTCTTTCCTCACAGTGGATTTTCAGCCTGGCCTATACCTTCCCTCCATTGGCCCTCATAATGAGATTCCTGCCAAGGCTGATAAGAGAGGAGGTGATGATAAAAGCCATCCTGCTATACTGGCTATGCAGATCCTGGTTTTTCCCTCGCACTTCCCCTAAACAATCAAGCCCCGGTTCCTCTTCTGGCTTTGCCAAACCTGCTCTCCCAGGAAAACCTGGTTCATCCAAAGCAGGCTATGTCTCGGGTGTGGCTGTTGAGGGGGGGGAGACTGGAGGGTCTAGGATGTTCATTATAAGTAACCGTGATGTTGCTAAAGTCCAGAAAGCCCTATACTAATAACACCTATTTTAAAATCTGGGATAGATTTGTTGCTTTTTCAACAGGAAGGGACTTTACTCCTACCTCTCTATCTGTTTCACATCTGCTAGACTCTCTACAGACCGAACTGGAACTGAGTCTGTGCCTGAACTCCCTGAAAGTACAGATGGCTACCATCTCAGCAATAACTAAGGTCAAGTGGGCAGAAGAACTGCTAGTAATCCAATTCCTTGTGCTCAAAATCCATTTCCCCAGGTATAGATCGTTTCTTCAATGGGATCTGTCTGTGCCTTACATGAACTCATTGTTTCCAGTACATTAAAGAAATACATCTTGGCCACAGCTTCATTTTGGGCATCAGAATTGCTGTTCGTCATACAAAGCAGGAAGAACGGAGGGAATGAGGCTACCTCCAGAACCTTAGCTGGATGGATTAGCAGGGCTGCTTCTTAGTCCTCACATTATACCTTTCTGAGGCATTGCAAGTGGATCCAGGGATCTTGTCTACGGTGGATTTTGGTAGGAAAGCTATCAGAGCCTCTGTTTCCTCCTTAAAACACATTTTCCTGTTTTGGCATCTACCCACCCTGTCAGCTAGTTATTTATCGCAGGTATGCTGCCATGTGGGCACCAAGAAAATGGAAAATTGTTTCAAATATTGTAATTTTCTTTTCCTGGTGCCAATCCATGGCGGCATTCAAACCAACCTTTAGTATGTAGCTTATTACAGAGAATACTGGGGACGTTAACTGTCTTTCTTTTATGCTATTCACTGGTCCTGAGGGAGTGGTTAGAGAGCTCTATCACAGGTATGCTGCCATGCATTGGCGACAGGAAAGGAAAATTATGGTAAGTATATGATACAATTTTTCAGAGGTTTTTTTTTTTTTACCACTTTTAATTTGACAATATATAAGACATCTGAGACTTTCTGCCTGATGTAGCGTGACAGATAGGGAAATTATCTGCCTGCCCCATTCACACTGCTGTATCTCGCATGTTCTCCTAAACTCTGTTATTGTGAATGTGGCACATGCATGGTGAAACGTGATTAGCATCTGGGTCACATGTAGGTTTTTCTCAACATGCTAAAAACATTTTTACGTATGGTAGTCACTACTAAGTCACTAAAACTCAGAGCTGTCACACTGCTTTTAACTACAGAGCTGTACCAGACTTCTTTAGCATACACTGGCAAATGTTAGAGGACCTCTTCAAGCAAATTGAACTATTAAAGAGTATCTACCCACATGGAAGAGAAATATATTTCTAATATATTTAGAAAAAACAATTATATATATATGACATGTATTTACAATATATTGTAAATATACAGTATGTCACATATATAAAAATATATTGTAAATATATGTCACATATATAATTGTTTTTTCTATATATATTTGAAATATATTTCTCTTCCATGTGGGTAGCATTGTGGATATTTTGTAATGAAAGTTTTATCATTGCTATGCCAGGTCTCACAAAAGATTGTAATTTATATAGGTCGATAAGTAGGTTTCAGTTGACTAGGGTTAACATTTGCTTTTTTATTTGGCCAGCAGTATTTGGGATCACATTGCCTACAAAATGAAAGAAGAGAGTCTAGTTGTTAAACAAGGGGCCTAAGGGCCTGATATTATTATTATTATTATTATTATTATACAGGATTTATATAGCGCCAACAGTTTACGTAGCGCTTTACAACTTGAGGGTAGACAGTACAAATACAATACACTTTGATACAGTAGGAATCAGGGGGGCCCTGCTCCTTAGAGCTTACAATCTAAGAGATATTTTTTAGCAGCCACTCTCACCCAGGGTTCCTCAAGGGGCTGGCTAGGGGTTCCTTGAGTTGTGGCCTCCCATCTCATGAATCATGAGAAGCATAGTTCCAGGGCCAATGCCACTTGGCAGAGCCAGCGGCATGACTGCAAGGGTGTCATTCTGGCCACACTGCAAGTTATTCCCTCTTAGCACCACCATCATTTTCCCAATGACCCCCACTAAACAGATCCTACCAAGGTTTTCCTGACAATCATTTCAAGGGGTTCCTCGGGTGGTAAAAAAAGTTGAAAAAAGCCTGTTTTATACCATTACAATCTAAGCTCAGTTACTTGCATGTTTTATTTTAAGAGTTCTTTGCCCTGGTAGGTACATTCCCTATTTTGTACCTATAGTACACTTCTTCAATCTCTGCCTCACCTCTGGCATCTTCCCCAATGCTCTAAAACATGCACTGGTCACCCCCATACTTAAAAAGCCGTCCTTGGACCCTACCAATCTTAACAACCTACGCCCTATCTCCTTGCTCCCCTTTTCTTCTAAACTCCTTGAACGCCTGGTTTACAATCGAATGAGTGACCACCTCATTAAGAACAACCTTCTTGATCCCCTTCAATCTGGATTTCGCCCTCAACACTCCACAGAAACTGCTCTTTTAAAACTCACAAATGACTTACTAACTGCTAAAACCAACGGACACTATTCTGTACTCCTACTTCTGGACCTTTCAGCTGACCTTTCAGTTGACCACCCCCTCCTCCTCAAAAAACTTTACTCCCTCAGTCTCCATGACTGTGCTCTTCAGTGGCTCTCATCCTACCTATCCCTACCTATCCCAACGCACCTTCAGTGTCACTTACAATTCTACTTCCTCCACTCCTCCTCCCTTCTCCGTCGGGGTCCCCCAAGGTTCTGTTCTTGGACCTCTTTTATTTTCAATCTACACCTCTTCCCTGGGTCAGCTGATAGCCTCTCTCGGCTTTCAATATCATTTCTATGCTGACGACACACAAATCTATCTCTCCACCCCTCAACTGACTCCATCAGTCTCCTCACGCATCACTAACTTACTAACCGACATATCTGTATGGATGTCACACCACTTCCTCAAACTCAACTCCAAAACCGAATATTTCCTCCCCCACGTGCCTTTTCCCCTGATTTGTCTGTCAAGAGCAATGGCACAACCATCCACACATCCCCACATGTCAGGGTACTTGGTGTTATCCTGGATTCTGAACTCTCCTTTCGGCCCCACATCCAATCACTTTCCAAAGCTTGCCGCCTCAACCTCCGCAACATCTCTAAACTAAGTCCCTTTCTAACCATTGAAACTACAAAGCTCCTGATTCACTCCCTGGTTATCTCTTGCCTCGACTACTGCAACTCCCTCCTCATTGGCTTACCTTTCAATAGACTATCCCCCCTTCAGTCCATCATGAATGCTGCTGCCAGACTCATTCACCTTACAAAACGCTCAGTGTCTGCTACTCCTCAATGCCAATCCCTCCATTGGCTACCATTTGCCCAACGAATTAAATTCAAAATACTAACAATAAGTTATAAAGCCATCCACAACTCTGCCCCCAGCTACATCACTAGCCTAGTCTCAAAATACCAACCTAATCACCCTCTCCGTTCCTCCCAAGACCTCCTGCTCTCTAGCTCCCTCATCACCTCCTCCCATATCCCCCTCCAGGACTTCTGCCGAGCCTCGCCCATCCTCTGGATTTCACTACCCCAATCTGTCAGATTGTCTCCAAATGTATCCACTTTTAGGCGATACCTGAAAACTTTCCTCTTCAGAGAAGCTTATCCTGCCTCCATCTAACAACTGCACTATTTTTTCCATTAGATCATCCCCCACAGCTATTACCCTTTTGTATAACTTGACCCTCCCTCTTGTATTGAATTGTATTGTAATTGTACTGACTGTACCTAATGTTGTAAAGCGCTGCGTAAACTGTTGGCGCTATATAAATCCTGTATAATAATAATAATAAAATAATAATAAATTAAGCTCTGTATGGCCTTCTTAAATGCTGTTGAGGTGATGCCAACTCTTAATAAGTGTCTAAAAATATAAGTCACCCGTAGACTCTGCCTGGATAATGATATTTGCTAACACTTCCAACTGAGCCTTGGGTAAACATAAAATATCTCACTAGACAGTCCCTATTTGTCTCACTAATGAACTTCATGAACCAGGTCACTCCATATTTATTTTTATTTTTTTTATTTGCTTAAAGTAGAATTAAACACTCAGCATTTTTTAGCTGAACACATTGCGCACAATAAAATAAACATTCCCCAGTAAACTATTAGTAAATTTCTCACCTCAGCACTTGCAGTTTCCAATCCCATGAGATCTGCCTATCGGTTCTTAAGGCCGATACATTCCTATGGATAGGCAGGTGTAAACAAACTCGTGTCTGTTTACACCTGCCTAATTTCAGGTCAGATCCGGTCTGCTAAAAAATAACAGAAGGGGATCTGTCTTCTTCCATTTAGGCGGATTGGATCAGAGGGTAGTCAGATGTAAATGGACAGCAGAGTTTGTTCACTCCCAGCCGCCCATAGGGCAGAGCGGGTTCTGTCCGTGTTTGCTCTGCTGAAACTGAATGGACACAGATGTGTCATCCACCCACTCTGTTCTGATCAGCAGGGGATCTGTGACATTCACTGGATTTAATAGATAGGTTTTTTTCAAGTTAATTATACATAAAAGTAGACATTTGTTGGTTGCAAGTATTTTTCCCACAGTGACAAAACTTGAAAGAACCACCTCGGCTAAAATATAGAGTTTTTTTGGGGCTGGTGTATACTATCTTTGCACATTTGGACCCTAAAACTTTTCCAATTCTTCTGCCAAGTTTGCTCTCTATCTCTGTCAGGTTAAATGTGGGAAAAAAGAAACATAAAATCCTCAAGGGCTAAATCGTGGATCATGGCATAAAAGTTTGATTGGATGATTGGAGAATAACTAGACCAAGTGCAGCTGACCAAAAAGAATATGGAAATGTGGTATACAAGGAAAATGTAGGTAGACAGCTCTCGATGGGTTGGATGTTAAGGTAAGTACAAAGTCAATGGGACCAAAAGTGGTAAATTTAGAGACAATGTTTATTATATTCAATATATGGTAATAACGTGTAATAAAATTGCAAATAAAGGAATGTAAATGAAAGGCCTACGATACCACTGGAGATCCCCTGGGCAATGAGGAGTTAACGTCATCCGGAGATGCAGGTTGTGGAGCACAGGGGGGGTTGTCATAGGGACTATGACAAAGCGCATGTGCGCGAAACGCGTTGTCACGACAACAGACGAGCCTGAGTTCCATGCTGGTTCCTGGGTCTTCACTTCCCCTGCACTTCCGGCTGACATCACCAGACACGCCTGTTCCACCCAAGGCTCAGCTCCCCTGGCTTCTGGCTCTGGGCCCTGGTCGATTGGTCGGCTGATCCCTTCCCCCATATGATCAGCGCTTACGAGGCAGCACTATCAGGCTTCCAGTTTTCACTTATCATCCCGCGGTCTGCGGCAACACCAACCTTCATGTCAGCCCGCACCTTTACCCTCCGGCCAGTGGTCCCTCTCTCCCCCCGGTTTCCACCCTGCATTGCATGGGCATTGGTGCCCCCCTTGCTCTACAACCTGCATCTCCAGATGACGTTAACTCCTCATTGCCCAGGAGATCTCCAGTGGTATCTTAGTAGACCTTTCATTTACATTCTTTTATTTGCAATCTTATTACAAGTTATTACCATATATTGAAGATAATAAACTATGGGGGTTATTTACGAAAGGCGAATCTACTTTGCACTACAAGTGCACTGCAAGTGCACTTGGAAGTGCAGTCGCTGTAAATCCAAGGGGGACATGCAAGGAGAATAAAAAACAGCATTTTAGCTTGCACATGATTGGATGATAAAATCAGCAGAGCTTCCCCTCATTTCAGATCTACCCCTCAGATTTACAGCGACTGCACTTCCAAGTGCAACGTGGATTTGCCTTTCATAAATAACCCCCATAGTCTCTACATTTACCACTTTTGGTCCCATTGACTTGGTACTTATCTTAACATCCAACCCATCGAGCGCTGTTCACCCACATCTTCCAGGTGAAATGTGGGAGGGGGGGGGGGCATTTTTCAAATCTTGACACAAATTTTCTACAGAATTTTGGGCTTTAACAGGGCTTCTATATTATAAATCTCTCCAATTCAACTTTTGATTTTTCATTCAGGGTTATTGATCTGCTGAAAGGTACTCCCCATCCCCAGCATTGTGTCTCTTGCATACTAAAGCAGTTTATCCTTAAGAATTGCCCTGTATTTACCCCCACAATCATGTCCTCAAATACTAATCACTTTTCACTCTCTGTTGATCAAAAGAATCCCCAGAACACAATGCTATCACCATCATGCTTCACTCATGGAATTCTCAGGGTGATGGCCAGCATTACCTATTTTACCCACTCAGAGTTTTGTGATAAGACCAACAAATTAACTATGGTTTCATTACACCTTAGTTCACACGAGGGAACCAGTGAACCATAGTTCACAGGAGGCAGGTGGGATTTGACATTTTGAGATTTGTTTTACTGAAATGGGTTTCGTCTCATCAGTCTACCATGAGCTAGACTTTTTTACAGTACGTGTCAAAGTTACAGCTTTCATACAAACAGTTCTTCTAATTTCAGCTGTAAAATCCTACGGGTTTTTGTCTTTGGCTTATTAACTGCATTTCTGAATAATGCCCTCCGAGTTTTGGTTCTTCTTCTAATCATTTACAAATGGTTCCTATGGCTAATGCACATCCAGCCATTTACATGTAATGGCAGTCATAAAAGCTTTTTCCATAAACACACTAAGATACTGAAGTTGAATATTCATGTTTCAACATCAGCTATAGCTTACAAAAACCATATCAACTGTAGAAAAGTGCCAATTTACTCACCAATATGTAGGCTCAGGCCTCTCTAACACATTTTCTTACAACTCCCTGGTTTCCTGGACATGCCCAGGGAAGATAACTTTCTCAGTTTCTTAGCTTCTCTCTCCTAGAAGCTCAAAGAGACCATGCCTGATGGGTCAGAGGTAGCTGGGTAAATGGTCTGCATCCAGGTGAAAGGCCCTCCACATCCCCCCTCCATTTGGCCAGCCACAATAGAACACAGTTTCTCTGAATGACTCTGCTACTGTGGGGACCGCCTACCCTATTTCTACCAAAGTACTGTAGTTCCAGTGTGGGATGGGGGGGCGGGGGTATCCTGTGTCCTCGAGTCTACGACCCCTTCAGCTGTTAAGCTGTGTTACCAGAGCTACCCTGGTCTTTGCTGAGAGCTTGCCTCCTAACTGTCCCAGTTTGCATGAAACTGTCCCAGCATTTGAACCAATGGACCCTGTGACAGACTCAACTGAGATAGGAGCTTTTGGAGGGGACTGCAGGGTAGCCTCTTGCCTACTGACTATGGGCCCTGGCTTTTTAGGGGGCTCTATTTTTTGGGAGGCGTGTGCCTAGGGGAGCCGAGCACTGGCATTGTATGATTGTATGACCAGCGGAAATGACCACAGACTTTTATGGCCTGCCTCAGGAGATCTTGTAAGCCTGGGTACCTCAAGAACCGCTGCACCACCAAATTCAGGACTTGTGCCAAACATTGAATATGGGTCAAGTGTCCCTGTCGGAGGGCGGAGAGAAGGTTGGTGCCATTGTCGCATACAACCATTCCTGGCTGAAGCTGGCATGGCGTCAACCACCTCTGAGCCTGCCCCTGCAGAGCTGACAGAATCTCTGCCCCAGTGTGGCTCCTGTGCCCTAGGCAGACCAACTCAAGCACCGCATGGCATTTTTTAGCCTGACTGCTTGCGTAGCTCCTTGAACGCTTACGGAGCACCGCTGGTTCAGAGGATAAATCTGCAGAAGAGGCCATAGAGGAAGAAGAAAAGGAGGGGGTTGAGGAGAGAGCTGTGGCAGAATCACCACTAGCATTTTGGAGGCGTGGTGGCGGAACAAGCTCCAACAACACTGAACCCTGTCCTACATCCTTCCCAGCTGCTAGCAGAGTTACCCAGTGCGCCGTGAAGGAAAGGTAATATTCCTGCCCATGTCTGCTGGACCATGAGTCAGGGGTGATATGAACCTTACTGCTGACCGCCCTGTCCAACTAGGCCAAAACATTGTCTTCCACATGCCGGTAGAGAGGCGGAATGGCATTCCATGAAAAGAAATGGCGTTTTGGAACCTGCCACTGAGGTACAGCACATTCCACAAATTCACGAAAGAGGGCAGAGTCTACCAGCTGAAAAGGCAGCAGTTGCAGTGCTAGCAATTCGGCCAAGCTAGCATTTAGACGCTGAGCATGTGCATGGTTGGGATCAAATTTCTTTATAGGGTTCAGCAACTGGGGTAGGGAAATTTGCCTGCTAAAATCAATTGGTGATGTACTGCTAGCAGATTGGCTGTAAGTACTTGGGACACCTATTGCTATACCTTCATTCCTCTCAATGCAGGTTTTTGAGAGAACATAATAATGCAATCTTATGCGATTAAAATTTGCGATCATAAACAATTACAAATTGTAATCCTATGCGATTCTCCCAGTGACAACCTGTGTAGCATGCACACCTCTATAATCACATGTTGCATTCATATGCAATAGAGAAATTTACAACCATGTACGATAATTGTGATAAATGCGATAATCGCAGTGACAACCTGTAATTTACATCAATCTATAAAAAAGTGCATCGATATACAATAATCAATATAGAAATAAAGTGACCCGTGTTTAAAGTGCTCTTGTGCCAAACTAATTCATGCATTAATCTGTGTCCACAGAATTGCAATATAAAGTCCATTCATAACTTTTCCAACAATATTCATATGGAAAACAGAGGAAACTGGATAGTTTAATACCATTTTAAAAGTTTTATATAAAATGACAATATTCCCTATATTAGGGTACTTACATTTAATAGGTGCTAAGAGTGCACCACTCTGTAACAAGCCAAACAATTAGAAGATGCTGTACTGATGTGTCCTCTCCCACTCTGAGAAAACTCCACTGTCTCACAAATTCCTCAGGGGGAATTCCCAGAATTCCCCCTGAGGAAGATACGTTATTCCCCGGTATCAACACATGTTGGGGAGGGGAGGGGACAGGACGGTTTGTGAGATAGTGGAGTGTTCCCAAAGTGGGAGAGGACACATCAGTATAGCGTCTTCTATTTGTTTAGCTTGTTACAGAGTGGTCCGCTCATACCATAGCACTTATTAAATGTGAGAACCCTAATATAGGGAATATTGTAATTTTGAATAAAACTTTTAAAATTGTAATACACTATCCAGTTTTCTCTGTTTTCCATATGAATATTGTTGCAAGCAACCATCCAAAGATCTGAATGCTGACCATAAACCCAGTGGTGGTTTAAAAGCGTGGTTTGACCGAGCTTAGGTACAAGGTCATACGCTCTAAGGTGAGCGCATACACCAAAGGGGGAGCACAAGAGTGGACACCAGAGTGAGTACCAGAAGAATGGAATAGTTATGAATGGAATATATTGTGATTCTGTGGACACAGATTAATGCATGAATTAGTTTGGCACAAGAGCACTTTAAACACGGGTCACTTTATTTCTATATTGATTATTGTATATTGATGCACTTTTATATAGATTGATGTAAATTACAGGTTGTCACTGCAATTATCGCAATTATCACACAGGGTTGCAAATTTCTGTATTGCATATGAATGCAACATGTGTATATAGAGGTGTGTATGCTATACAGGTTGTCATGGGAGGATCGCATAGGATTACAATTTTTAATTGTTTATGATCGCAACTTTTAATCGCATAAGATTGCATTATTATGTCCACTAGATTTTTTTACATAGGAGTGGAATATCTCACCACCACTATTTAACTGTAGTCAGTAATATTAGGATTTAGTACGATTACTATATGATTTTATTTGGATAGCGCAGCATTATATTGGTATAAATTTTTATTTGGCACGAGCATATGGGGCGTGATCAATGCTAGCAGCTGTCCTTTAATCATCTCTAATTATCATTTGGATTTTCACATGGTAGCTCGCAATACTTTGTTTGTTTTTTAGGTTTTTGAGAGGACTGGAGGTATAGTAGGGTTGGAGATCCCAGATGAGGAGCAAGGAGAAATCCACCTTTTTCTTTGATGTGGGTCTTTCAAGTGCTGGGGCTGTTGCCAACGGACTGCATGGCAGGTCGTCCAATGTCTGGTCAAGCATGTGGTGCCCAAGCGGCTGCTGCTCGTGCCACGCTTGATCCGCTTCAGACATAGGTTGCAAACTGCAACGGTGTAATCTGCTGCACACGTGTCGAAAAAGGCCCACACCAAGGAACTTTTAAAAGTCAGCGGGGAGTCAGAAGCGCCCTGCACCTGCGGAGCTCTGCGGTGTGATGCAATAGGGTGACTGCGCTTAAGCTGCCCCCTAGAAGACATTCTGCCTAGTTGGAGTTGTGTCTCCTCCCCCTCACTTTCCTCCTCTCTTCTCTCAGGCACCCAAGTACAGTCAGTGACCTCATCATCTCCTCCCTCCTCATCACTGGAGCAAACTTGGCAATATGCTGCAGCTGGGGGAACATGACTGCCAGTTTCTTGTCCTTCTGTGGCACCCGCTCACTCTAGGCCCATATTACTCTCTTCCTCAACCAGGGAACCAACATTGGAGCCTTCAAATCACTGCGCATCCTCCAGCAGCATGTACCCGACACTGTGGTCGAATAATTCTGGGGACTCCTTGCATGATGGTGGGGTTACGGAAGGAGTGACTGTGGACAAGGAGCCGGCGGAATAGGCCACTTTGGCAGCTGCGTTGGAAGGCAAACTACTCTGAGCCTGGGTGACAGAAGATGAGGAGGATGAGGACGGCTTTGTTATCAACTCCACCAATTCTTCTGCATGTTCTGGCTCAGCAGCAGAAGAAAAGGACCAGCGTGCCCCACAGCCGCCTGCAGAGTGTATTATAAACTGTACACACTGTGTTAGATGCTGTATACACCACCTGAAGTGTATTAGAATCTGTACACATTATATTAAATACTGTGAACACCACCTGAAGTGTATTAGAAACTGTACACACTGTATTAGATACGGTGTACACCGCCTGAAGTGTATTAGAAACAGTACATATATACAGTGGGGCAAAAAAGTATTTAGTCAGCCACCAATTGTGCAAGTTCTCCCACTTAAAAAGATGAGAGAGGCCTGTATTTGTCATCATAGGTATACCTCATCTATGAGAGACAAAATGTGGAAACAAATCCAGACAATCACATTGTCTGATTTTTGAAAGAAGTTATTTGCAAATTATGATGGAAAATAAGTATTTGGTCACCTACAACCAAGCAAGATTTCTGGCTCTCACAGACCTGTATCCACTTCTCAGCAGCAGAATAAAAGGACAAGCGTGCCCCACAGCCACCTGCAGAGTGTATTATAAATTGTACACACTGTGTTAGATACTGTGTACACCACCAGAAGTGTAGTAGAAACTGTACTCACTATATTAGATACTGTGTACACCACCTGAAGTGTATTAGAAATTGTACACACTGTATTAGATACTGTGTACACTACCAGAAGTTTAGTAGAAACTGTAAACACTATATTAGATACTGTGTAAACCATCTGCACTGTATTAGAAACTGTACAACGGCTGCACTGTATTGTATACTTTGTACACCACCAGAAGTGTAGTAGAAACTGTACACACTGTATTAGATACGGTGTACACCGCCTGAAGTGTATTAGAAACAGTACATATATACAGTGGGGCAAAAAAGTATTTAGTCAGCCACCAATTGTGCAAGTTCTCCCACTTAAAAAGATGAGAGAGGCCTGTAATTGTCATCATAGGTATACCTCATCTATGAGAGACAAAATGTGGAAACAAATCCAGACAATCACATTGTCTGACTTGTGAAAGAATTTTTTTGCAAATTATGATGGAAAATAAGTATTTGGTCCCCTACAACCAAGCAAGATTTCTGTCTCCCACAGACCTGTATCCACTTCTTTAAGAGGCTCCTCTGTCCTCCACTCATTACCTGTATTAATGGCACCTGTTTGAACTTGTTATCAGTATAAAAGACACCTGTCCACAACCTCAAACAGTCACACTCCAAACTCCACTATGGTGAAGACCAAAGAGCTGTCGAAGGACACCAGAAACAGAAATTGTAGACCTGCACCAGGCTGGGAAGACTGAATCTGCAATAGGCAAGCAGCTTGGTGTGAAGAAATCAATTGTGGGAGCAATAATTAGAAAATGGAAGACATACAAGACCACTGAGATTCTCCCTCGATCTGGGGCTCCACACAAGATCTCACCCCGTGGGGTCAAAATGATCACAAGAACGGTGAGCAAAAATCCCAGAACCACACGGGGGGACCTAGTGAATGACCTGCAGAGAGCTGGGACCAACGTAACAAAGGCTACCATCAGTAACACACTACACCACCAGGGACTCAGATCCTGCAGTGCCAGATGTGTCCCCCTGCTTAAGCCAGTACATGTCCGGGCCCGTCTGAGGTTTGCTAGAGAGCATTTGGATGATCCAGAACAGGATTGGGAGAATGTCATATGGTCAGATGAAACCAAAGTAGACCTGTTTGGTAGAAACACAACTCGTCGTGTTTGGAGGAGTTGCAACCAAAAAACACCATACTTACTATGAAGCATGGGGGTGGCAACATCATGATTTGGGGCTGTTTCTCTGCAAAGGGAACAGGACGACTGATCCGTGTACATGAAAGAATGAATGGGGCCATGCATCGTGAGATTTTGAGTGCAAACCTCCTCCCATCAGAAAGGGCATTGAAGATGAAACGTGGCTGGGTTTTCAGCATGACAATGATCCCAAACACACCACCCGGGCAACGAAGGAGTGGCTTCGTAAGAGGCGTATCAAGGACCTGGAGTGGCCTAGCCAGTCTCCAGATCTCAACCCCATAGAAAACCTTTGGAGGGAGTTGAAAGTCTGTGTTGCCCAGCGACAGCCCCAAAACATCACTGCTCTAGAGGAGATCTGCATGGAAGAATGGGCCAACATACCAGCAACAGTGTGTGACAACCTTGTGAAGACTTACAGAAAACGTTTGACCTCTGTCATTGTCAACAAAGGATATATAACAAAGTATTGAGATGAACTTTTGATATTGACCAAATACTTATTTTCCACCATAATTTGCAAATAAATTCTTTCAAAAATCATACAATGTGATTGTCTGGATTTGTTTCCACATTTTGTCTATCATAGTTGAGATATACCTATGATGACAATAACAGGCCTCTCTCATCTTTTTAAGTGGGAGAACTTGCACAATTGGTGGCTGACTAAATACTTTTTTGCCCAACTGTGTATATAAATTAAAATACACTGCCACTAACTGAATAACTTGCCTGCTTAATCTAACTCAAGCTATCTCTCTGTCCACGCCAACAACACTACACATGGCCGCCGTGTACGCAGCCTTATATAGTGTGAAGTGTGGACTTAGTCCCCCTGAACCATGATTGGCCAAAGGCCCTGCCTTTGGTCAATTATGGCTCTCTCAGCAGAGCGCGCTGTGATTGGCCAAAGCATGCAGGTCAGGTGCATGCTTTGACCAATCATTATACAGCAATGCACTGCGATCTCGCAGTGCATTATGGGGCGTTCCGCGGTGCTTAAATTTCCCGTGAATGCCCCTTAATGTTTGCATACCTCCCAACATTTTGAGATGGGAATAAGGGACACCTACTAACAAACATATATAGGCATAGGACACGCCCCCTGCCACACCTCCTTAGAGGAGAATGAATCAAAAAAAGGT
Organism: Lithobates clamitans; assembly: GCA_037952925.1. Classification (NCBI taxonomy): domain Eukaryota; kingdom Metazoa; phylum Chordata; class Amphibia; order Anura; family Ranidae; genus Lithobates; species Lithobates clamitans. The sequence goes on from JBBGZY010000372.1 coordinate 9,215,756, forward strand.
TACTTAAATCCACAAGTGCTTTTTTTTTACCACTGTAGCGCTGGTAGATTTACAATCTACCGCAGATTAGATAAATTTAGTAAATTGGGTGTTAGGAAGGTTAAAAGTTCGCCTCTGTTCCAGCTTGGCTGACGTTGTGTGTGCTTCCGTGCTGACCGGTGGGTATCGCTGTTACCATTAGTCAGTGTTGGAAAGGCAACGTGTCGAAGTGTATAGATGCTCCTCTGTCTCAGAGACAAGCTCGGTGGAGGTGGTCCTCCGAGTTGCATTCTAGGAAGGGGGTATTTATGGGACAGAGGCCATGTTTTAGGGTCGTTTTACAGCCACCTGCTGGCCCTCCTGGCCGACAGGTATGCGTTAAGCAGCTACCTCATGGTCCTCCGATCGGGAGGCCCACGATGCTGCGGCGCAGGGGTGGGTCCAGAGACTTGTCTGGAACCTACCACCGCGGCCGAGGAATGGTCCTGAGCTGTCGGTCCTGTGTGACGAAGCTGGACAGCCGAGGAGATCCCAGGGGAGGACCCGTCTTGGAGACATCACGCAGCGTGCTGGTCTATAGAGGGGCCTGGTGACTCGGTTGCAGGACGTATCCAAAAGAAGTAATTATACAGCATAGTGTCGCCGGTTCAGATTAAAGGTTCAGGCACTGTGACTGACTGTTCACTGCAGAAGATCTGATACATCCTGTGGCAGAGGATTGTGCAGATTTACCCCCCCCAAGTAAGTCTGTGGCAGAGACTTTAGATTCGTGCTGCATATTGGCTGCTAGACCGGTGAGAGAGGCCTATCCAGACGAGCAAAGAGTGTGTCCCATAAGGGGAATGCATTCCACATAATTATCTGAAATCTACCGGGACATTTGTCGCTAAGATATTAGAAGAAGATATTTGAGTTTCTCCTGAAGGTTTCCTTTTCCACCTCTTTCCTGCTACTTCCTAAAGTTTGACTGTTTAATAAAGCATTGAAAACGTACTCCAGTGTTGGTGCGTGTGTCGTCCAGTAGTAAACTTAACGGAAACCCTAGACTCGGTGACGGTGAAACAGAGGGAAGCAAAGTGAAGGTAACAGACCCGCTTAAACCAGCAGCTCCACCGAGAGTAATTGCTACACCACTAATATTCCTTTATATTGGCTTTTACATTTACAAATAAAGCAATTTGAAAATTGGATGAAAGGTTTAGCACTGAAAGATAAAAAGAGCATTTTATATACAACTATATGGATCAGACCAAAATGAGGGACAAATGAGGGGGAAAGAGGGACAGAGGGGCATTGCTCCAAATCAGGGACAGTCCCTCAAAATCAGGGACAGTTGGGAGCTATGATGTTTGCTGTTCTGCGAACAGGTGAACACCCGATGTTCGAGTCGAACTTATGTACGACACGAACATCGATCTCATCCCTAGCTGTGACCAATCATAGCGAGCACATGATTACATGTAAGCAAAACTGTCATGAATAGAAGTCATTCATGACAGCTTGCTTACTATTGTGATGCTGTAATTGGCCCACAACTATCACATGGTACCTGGGCCAATCACAGCACCCTGTACCATGTAATTAACTGTAGCCAATCACACCATCACAATAGTAAGCAAGCTGTTATGAATGAAAGCCATTCATGACAGTTAAAACTATTCTTTATAACAGTGATCATCACTGTTATTATAAGCAATAACAGTGTAAAAAAAAAATCCCTAATAACCCCCTAGGGTAGTATACAGTGTCAAGATTGACACTGAACTACTCTGATGACAGTATGTGAAAAAAAAAAGTTTAAAAAACTGAATACTTTTTTTACATTTTATTTTTTATCAGTATCTCAGCCTGAAACTGTAACACAATGGAACTTGCCTTATTGTAATTTTTGTTTTTTGTTCCTATATGGATGTTCAATACATTTTAAGTTCAGCAATCCTGGGCTATTATTTCTATATGCTGTATGGCTGTTGGAAAAGCCTGATTGCATTGCTCTAAAAGATTTGCCACCATTTTTTGATATTTATACAGTATCTCTCAAAAGTGAGTTCACCCCTCACATTTTTGTAAATATTTTATTATATCTTTTCATGTGACAACACTGAAGAAATTACACTTTGCTACAATGTAAAATAGTGACTTGTATAGCAGTGTCAATTTGCTGTCCCCCTCAAAATAACTACAACACACAGCCATTAATGTCTAAACCACTGGCGACAAAAGTGAGTACACCCCTAAGTGAAAATGTCCAGATTGGGCCCAATTAGCCATTTTCCCTCTCCGGTGTGGCATGTGACTCATTAGTGTTACAAGGTCTCAGGTACAGTATGAATGGGGAGCAGGTGTGTTAAATTTGATGTTATCGCTCTCACTCTCTCATACTGGTCACTGGAAGTTCAACAAAGGACCTCATGGCAAAGAACTCTCTGAGGATCTGAAAAAAACAATTGTTGCTCTACATAAAGATGGCCTAGGCTATAAGAAGATTGCCAAGACTCTGAAACTAAGCTGCAGCACGGTGGCCAAGACCATACATCGGTTTAACAGGACAGGTTCCACTCAGAACAGGCCTCGCCATGGTCGACCAAAGAAGTTAAATGCACGTGCTCAGCGTCATATCCAGAGGTTGTCTTTGGGAAATAGACGCATGAGTGCTGCCAGCATTGCTGCAAAGGTTGAAGGTTCAGCCTGTCAGTGCTCCAACCATACGCTGGACACTGCATCAAATTGGTCTGCATTTCCGTCGTCCCAGAAGGAAGCCTCTTCTAAAGATAATGCACAAGAAAGCCTGCAAACAGTTTGCTGAAGACAAATAGACTAAGGTCATGGATTACTGGAACCATGTGCTGTGGTCTGATGAGACCAAGATAAACTTATCTGGTTCAGATGGTATCAAGTGTGTGTGGCGGCAACCAGGTGAGGAGTACAAAGACAAGTGTGTCTTACCTACAGTCAAGCATGGTGGTGGGAGTGTCATGGTCTAGGGCTGCATGAGTGCTGCCGGCACTGGGGAGCTACAGTTCATTGAGGGAACCATGAATGCCAACATGTGACATACTGAAGCCGAGCATGATCCCCTCCCTTCGGACACTGGGCCCCAGGGCAGCATTCCAACATTGTAGCATTTCCAACATTTCTTGAGTGCTGTCACATGAAAAGATATAATAAAATATTTACAAAAATGTGAGGGGTGTACTCACTTTTGTGATATACTGTGTGTGTGTGTGTGTATATATATATATATATATATATATATATATATATATACACACACACACACACACACACACACACATACATATATATATATATATACACACACACGACCATGGCGAGGCCTGTTCTGAGTGGAACCTGTCCTGTTAAACCACTGTATGGTCTTGGCCACCGTGCTGCAGCTTAGTTTCAGAGTCTTGGCAATCTTCTTATAGCCTAGGCCATCTTTATGTAGAGCAACAATTGTTTTTTTCAGATCCTCAGAGAGTTCTTTGCCATGAGGTCCTTTGTTGAACTTCCAGTGACCAGTATGAGAGAGTGAGAGCGATAACATCAAATTTAACACACCTGCTCCCCATTCATACTGTACCTGAGACCTTGTAACACTAATGAGTCACATGCCACACCGGAGAGGGAAAATGGCTAATTGGGCCCAATATATATATAGTGTATTGTAATATGGGAGAATGTAACTCAGTGGTAGTAACGTTTTCAGTGAGCCCACGATAGTCAGAACTGTAATAAATTTGTTTAATAAATTTGTTTAATTCTACGCTTAGGTAATGAAAGTAAGGCTGCTGTCTCCCCCGGAAACTCCACTAAGTGAAGTAATGATATAAAATATATAGATATGGAGGGGTAGATAGTGCTGCCAATAATCTAAAATGTGTAAGTGACTACAATAATGTCAAAGCAAAATCCTCATAATTACTTATAAACATGAACCTCATATAAATCATCAAGTGTAATCTAGAAAAAGGTGCAAATCAAAGTGCAATGTGCTAGTATGTGCAACAAGTATAAAATACAAAAGTGACCATCAATTAATTCATAAGTAAAGCACATATATAAAGTGCTGGTGTATAATAATAGCCCAAATGTCGGCAGCAAGAAATGACATGTGAACATATCCTATGATTTATCACATTGCGGAGGAGGCTGGTCCACTGAGCACCAAGATCAAAGGTTAATCTGTTTATATGCAATTTAACCCTGCAGGGGTACTGCTATCCGGTGAGTGTGGAACTGAGAGGGGAGCATGTGTGAAAATTCACTTTTCTGCACAAAAGTTGTGTTTGATTTTCTGCACAATTTACTTTGGAAAAATCACAATATTAGGGACATTATTATTAATTTTGTAATTTCCTGTTGCCAACATTTGGACTATTATTTTGCACCAGCGTTTATATATGTGCTTTACTTATGAATTCATTGACGATCACTTTTGAATTTTATACTTTTACTAGCACATTGCACTTTGATTAGCACCTTTTTCTGGATTACACTTGATGATTTTATATGAAGTTGTTGTTTATGAGTAACCATGAGGATTTTGCTTTGACATTATTGTAGTTGCTTACACATGGACTTGTCGGCCCCACTTTTGTTTAAAAATAAAAAAACAGGAAAAGGACAAAATAATACCAAGTCTCCTGGCGCAATCTCTTCGCAGTACCACTTCTGAGGCCTTTTGCCTTGGTCCTCCAGACTGATTAACAGCACACTAGTGCTCACATACAACACTTGCAGCTTTCTCAGATAACTTTAGTTGCCGCTCCCTGCTACATGAGCCCACATCCTAGCATCTCAATAGTGGAGTCTGCTGGCACCCAAATGAAGCCCTCCTGTCTCCTATCCTGAGACCTCTTGATTTTTGGGTGAAGCACACCTTTCCCCTCAACAGAGAACACCTGTCTCCTAATGGGAGCCCGAACTATGCCCAAGACTATACTTATAAAGGATGTGCACACCTGCACACACAGCCTGCCGGTCCCCAGTAAGACCTGGGTCGAAGGTTTCTTCCCTCTCAAAGCATTTTGAAGCCTCTAAACCCCGACCCTTTGACCCAATTCAGGAATACCAAATCCCACCTTTCTCCGCTCAGTACGAACATTCCAGACCCCCTCACTCTGCATTCACGAGAATCCTGTGCACTTTCTACCACCATGTACATAGTAACAGGGCCCAGCCCTGTCACAAAATATATCTTGTGTTTAGGGTTCCCCCATAAGTCAAGGCCCAGGGGGTTTGGAATTTGTCCCTTTGAGCTAGGTTTCAAGTACCCTATGAAATTAGGTTTGACAATATCTCTTTTGTAAACTGTTATTATTGCAAATGCTATTTGCTATTATTTGTGGTGATTGTCCTTGTTATTTAATCCACCAGGCGTCTTGCCCAAATAAACATCTTTTCTTTCAGCCTTGGTGTGTCAGGGGGTATGGTATTGCCTGACAGGTCTTTATCACTGGAAACCAGGGAACCCAATCATCCAGCGGCTTAATCGGGGGTAGCGCTACACTCCTATTATAAAATAACAATGGTACAGAAGTCAACCAGCTTCTAAAACTTAAAGCAAAATCTGCTTTACCTACCTTTTGCCTAGCTCCCCCCCCATCTAATAAGCTTACAACCACATAATGTCCCCATTGTGGAAAATGTTCTCTATTAAGACATCACTTTTATCCATCATTTTTCTAAAGTAAATAAAAAAGTTTTCAAATGAAAATATTACTTTCTAAAATTAGAAGTCTTTTTTTTTCAAATCTCCAGTTGCCTTTGCTAGATGCCTACACTACATTTTCAGTGCTCTGAGTATTAGGCCTGGCATTGCCCCTTTTAATGTCATTTGGTTTAAAATTTATAGCTGTAGGCAAAGCCAGATCACCCGCCATGTCAATCGTTGAACATTTTATATTATATTATTATTATATACATTAAATTCTCTGCCAGTTATCATATTACATGTAAAGTGCAGTGCTAAATTAAAATAAGATGGCACCATGCATAAGTAGCATGTGATAACTATAAAGTGAAAATGTGCAATAACCACTGTAACTAATGTGCAATATGCAAAATAATTAATATATATGACAATGCATAAACATACGTTAAACTGTGAAATGCAATATCAATAAAAAAGCCAAATGTGATGGCAAAAACAGTGTAAATATATAAAGTTAATTTGTGACTGAAATTCGATGAAAGGGATCCCCTGTGGAACATATACAGTAAGTGTGGATCAAATACTTGACCGCGTGATGCCTGTCACCACAGTAAGATAAAAGGCTTACCAGAAAGCCTGCGACCACCCTTATTAAGGGGGGTCATACAGCGGTTATTGGGTCAGAGATTCACAGAAGAGATGTCTGGGTGTCTCCCACCAGAGGTCTCCATACACGCCGGGTGATGATGAAGTAGCCCCAGCAACAGGATATATGGATATGCAAGGAGAAAAAAACTCCAGATAGTGTAGTATTGTCTCTTTAAGTATTTTTAATAGCACTGCTGCAAAGCTGCATATATAATTTGAGACTCAAGATAGTTCTCCAATGCAAACAAACAAGAAGAATTCCTTACAAGTAAAAAGTCCGTAAAACGTCCATAAAAACAAATGCGCATGCACAGAGCGTGTGTGCGTAGCGTCCCGACGATCGTTTCGTCAGATACGATGCCATGCCTGCGCCCACGATGTATATACTCTCTAATGGCAAGACAAGGGAGCGCCGCCATTGGTCATACAAAATTACCCAAAAGCGCTCATTGGATAAGCGAACTAAGCCTATCATGACTGGAATAAAGAAATTGCCCTATACATCGTATTGGCAGAGTTGGTTAGTCCGTTATCCCAGGAGAGCACATACATAGCCAAAGCTACAAACCCATGGTGAAGGGCGCATACTGCCATCTTGTGGTGAATCAAAAGAAGGTTTTTAGCATTGCAATATAATAAGTTACCACAAAGTGATGGTATTGCACATTTTTGTGACTTATTTGTCCTTTATTTACAACATTTTACAAAATAACACTTTTATTGTATACATTCTAAACAAATCATAGCAAACCCAAATTTTATTTAGATAAACCTTGTGATCGGCAGACCCATTATACATATGTACATATAAGTTCTTAAATGCTAATGGACCTTAATTTGTACATTACGTGTTTGAGGGAAAATGTATTGAATGCTTTAGCAAAGTCCAGATAAACAACATCCACTGGCCTCCTTCAATCTAAATGACTGCTTACTTCCTCATAGATTGTTAGTAGAATGGTCTGATAAGATGGATTCATAAATCCATTCTAGTTGATACTTACCATTTTTGCTGGCAAATTCTTGATTATTGTTCCTTACCATACCTTCCCATACCTTTAATGCATTGATGTAAGGCTAACTGGTCTATAGTTACCTGGTATACATCTTGAACCTTTTTTGAATATCAGTACAACTTTTGCTTTTCATCAATTGGTTGATACGATTCCTGTCTGTAAGGTCTTCTAAAAATTAGGAAACATGGCCTAGCAATAATAAATAAACTATAACTAATTTCTTTGAGGACTGTTGGATGTAAGCCGTCTTGACCTGGAGATTTGCTGATACTAAGGTTAGGTGTAGACTTGCGTCTAAGCCACTACTTCTCTGAAAAGGGATCAGTGCTTGGATCCTTTTTGAGAGCTGTTTGACAGGCAGTAATAAGGAGATGTGACTCCTCTTCACCACCTGTTTTAACCCCATAATTGCTGCACAAACACCCAACTGGGTGTTTGTGGTTCTTCCTCATTCACTTGAATGGGTTTCCTGTGGTGGGCTTGCTACCTGCTGAGCATGATATGTTAGTTAGTCATTGGTGTGAAGCAAAGTATCGCGATCAGTGCAAGTCAACACCCCTGTCTGCTACCATTGCAGCTTAAGGGGGGTTGTGGCTGGGGGGCTCTAAAAACATGGCTCAACCATGTGTTCTTAATGCCCCCAACCCTAAGTCTAAACAAGCTTGAAAGTATTTCTAAAGTCTAAACATCTTGCAACTTAATGCATTCTCTGCATTAAGGTAAATAACTCCTCGCTATCTGTCCTACCACACCATCCCTACTAAACACTGTGTCACCATTCAGGGGCTATCTCCAGCTACAGCACAGCTCCTCTCACTTCCAACCTCCTCAGGAGAAACTGAGGGCAGCGGAGCCATAGGCTCGCTCTGCTGTCAGTCAAATACTATTAATATTTGGGAATTTTTATTTATTTTTTGTTTTGTGGGCTTTTATTTTATGTTAATAGGACCTTTTTTAAGTTTTGGATGCTCAAAGCAAAACATTCATTGACCATCTGTTTGTTGGGCTGTCTTTTGTTCACAGCACACCACTGCATTGTTTAAGAGAAAAAGACTGCAAAAAATAACAGTGTGCACCTAATCCTCCTCTTATTATATCACTCACATTCACCGCACCCCCTATCCCCACAAGTAAAATAAAAGTTAGGCATACACCAGTTAGGTCTATTATCCTTGATGATAACTGTCTCGCTGCTGGACAAATTCATACTGACGTATCCTCTGTAGTATCTTATTTCTTGTAGTAAAGACTCAGCTTGTGCATTTGTCTTTAGTAGAATTTGGGCCTAGTCTTGCTATTTAAAATTGTTCTATTGCTGGCCAATTTTACAATTCTGTGTCATTTGTGATCTTAGTTCTTGTTGTAAAACATCTGCATGCACTCTTTTTCTCTAGCACATTGTCAGCCAATTCTACCTCATTAAAATGTCCTGCGGCTGGCCTATTTTACACTACCGTATCATCTGCAGTCTTTAAATCCTTAATTAAAGCTTGATAGAAACTACCCAGGGGCAGGAAAGTTTTTTGCATCAGCAAAAACAGGGACAACAACAGTAAACTAATGGCAATCTCTATTTATAACCATTTAATAAAAAAGCATTTGTCACTGCTAAAGCTACCTGCAAAAAGCCTTTTTTTTTCAAACTGAAATTAATCAGATTGGGGTACTGCTGCTTTATGTAAGCCAAGCTAATGAGAAAATAAAATAAATAAAAACTCCAAGAGTATTTCCCAGCTTCTCATGCCTTTTTTTTTTCTTTTACAGTAGATTGCCTATTAGCCCTAACATTGGCCAGAATTTAACAAGATTGCCTCCCCATAGAATTAAGTGGAATTCTAAGTTCGGGTCTGCAGTATTTCAAACACTTTTGCTGAACCCTTGGCGAGTCAAACCTGGGCAGATGCACCATCATTCTGATTCACCAACCAAACACATGAAGCAATTCTATTCACTGTTAATTGTTAGAACACATGTGACACGGCAGTCAGGAAAATACTATACAGCATATTAAATAAAGTTATCCTTCTGTGGGTCTGGTCCATTATCCCTGAGTTGCATGTGATTCCTTTCTTGCATACGTTTGCCAGGCTAAAAAGCTGTAAAATATGATTAGAGAACTATAAATTATTTAACAACATAAAGTAGCTAAATGTTGTTGCTGAGCATAGTATTTTTTTAAAACACACATACATAATACAATTAATTGCATAATAGTTGTTGATAGTATAGGATTATGAGCATTATTACATGGAAATTAGTTAGTCTGTGTAGCAAATGTTAGGTCGATGTATTTATAAAAACAGCTATGAGTTAAAGTGTGTGTAAAATATTTTTTTCTTGTTTTGGTTTAAAATTCCTGTGGGACTTTTACTGTTATCCAGGGCTCTGAGATTTACCCTACTTAGGGAAAATCTGCAAGAGGAACACAGACAATTAAAATCAGACAGGGGATCTAGTCATCCCATACTTTGTTAAAGAATAGTTAAGAAATTACCCATGCAGGGAATATTAGAACAGGGTGGGAAAATAGACATGTGACATACATTGGTCTGGCAAAGCAAACTGAGAATATGAAAAATCCTGCTCAGATGAAGACTGTCTATACAATACATCTGTACAATCAAGGGTCTAGCTAATATATTCAATCAATATATACCCATATATACCCATATATCAGGCAGGTTTTGTTTTTTTTGCGTTGCATACTTGTTGGTAAATCTAAAGAAGATTCTACAATCAGATAGTAACATGTGTGGTTAGCTTTAGTATACTTACTCTGCCTCTCTAGCTTTTTACAAGTGAAAAAAAATTGATAACAGCTGGTAGTTGGTACAATTAGTGAATGTACTAACTGTGACTATGATGTGATGATGATGTTAATAGCAGTAAGTGAAATCCCCAGCAAGCTCCCACTCTAAGTGAAATACCTGGAAAAAAATCTATATAGTATTTTGTTTTTTTGTAGATCAAACATTTAGATCATTAATGAAGTGTTACAGATGCCAATGATGACCTGCCAAAGAACTTTACCAAAACGCAGTCAGTTTTGTGATCCGGAAGCACAGCCTCTCAGTAAAGAGAGCTCTGAGATCTGAGTGGAGGAAAGGCACACACCTCCTTCACACAGAAACTGAGGCTATCAATCGCAGGTGTGCTGGAGCTTCCCCGTCACCTTTTTTTCTCTTGGTGTCAGGAAAACTTGTCAGAAGTTTTCATGCTGATAGCAGAGGAACGAAGCAGCAGACAGAAATGTCACACAGTGCTCTGGATTGAGACAAGTACTGTACACACTATACAGAGGTTTACTGGACTGGATCATATTTCATGTCTGAGAACCACTTTAAAGTTCACAAAAAAGCACACAAAAATGGAACTTCCGCTTTTCAGAACCCTCCCCCCCTCCGGTGTCACATTTGGCACCTTTCAGGGGGGAGGGGGGTGCAGATACCTGTTTAAGACAGGTATTTGCACCCACTTCCGGCATAGACTCCCATGGGAGTCTGTGCCTCTTCCTGTCCCTCCGCGCTGTCTCCTGGGAAACACACAGCTCCCAGGAGATAGCGGGGACCAGTTACGATGCGCAGCGTGACTCGCGCATGCGCAGTAGGGAACCGGGAAGTGAAGCAGCAATGCTTCACTTCCTGATTCCCTGACCTAGGATGGCGGCGGCAGCTGCCGAGAGTCGAGCGATTTATCGGCTTCGGCTGCCGACATCGCTGGACCCTGGGACAGGTAAGTGGCCATGTATTAAAAGTCAGCAGCTGCAGTATTTGTAGCTGCTGGCTTTTAATATATATTTTTTAGGTGGACTCCCTCTTTAACTGTCAGCATATTGGCATGCAGCAAATCTAATTGACCCCTAGAATTGTCTCTCCCTCTCCCAATTTAAATGCTGCTGCACAGAGTTATCAGTAAGTTTATAATAAACACAAAAGCAGGCACTTACACTGATTGCAAGTATTTAACAGGCATTTTATCAAAATGAATATTAAACATTTATTGATGATTTTTATATCTGCCTGGAGTTCAACTGTAGATACTGCACATGGCACAACGTTGATAGAGTGTGTTGTATTAATAATTTACAATGTTGCAACTTAGTTCTGCATTTTCATTTAAAAGCGGGGCTGCCATCTTGTGGTGAGTTAGCTGTACAGCTGGCATAGCTCTTATTTTTATTCCATGTTCAATTTATATGATATATATATATGATATATATAATATACAGTGCCTACCCTCATTGGCATTTTTTGTGTTTTGTTGCTTCACAACCTGGAATTAACATGAATTGTTTGTTGTTTGAGGATTTGCATCATTTAATTTACAGAACATGCCCACAACTTTGAAGATTTTTTTTTTAATTGTGAAGCAAACAACAAATAAGACAAAATAACAGCTTGTCACATATTACCACTGGGATTTTTGCCCATTCTTCCTTGTAAAACTGCTCCAGCTCCTTCAAGTTGGGTGGCTTGCACTTGTGAATAGCAATCTTTAAGTCTGACCACAGATTTTCAATTGGATTGAGGTCTGGGCTTTGACTAGGCCAATCAAACACATTTACATGTTTCACCTTAAACCACTCAAGTGTTGCTTTGGCAGTGTGTTTGGGGTCATTGTCCTGCTGGAAGGTGAACCTCTGTCCTAGCCTCAAATCACACACAGGGTTGATTTGAGTTGCATCTTGATATAGCGCAGTCCTTTACCCTGCAGGGTCCCAACACGCTTACAAACACATATATATATATATATATATATATATATATATATATATATATATATATATACACATACTAGGGCTAATTTGTAGACAGGATCTGATTAACCTACCAGCATGTCTTTGGAGTGTGGGAGGAAACCCACGCAGGCACAGGGAGAACATGCAAACTCCAGGCAGATGGTGTCATGGTCGGGATTTGAACCAGCGACCCTATTGCTGCTAGGTGAGAGTGCTAACCACTACACCACTGTGCTGCCAGAGTGGTACAGGTTTTGCTCAAGAATATTCCTGTATTTAGCACCATCCATCTTTCCCTCAACTCTGACCAGTTTCCCAGTTCCAACTTCTGAAAAACATCCCCACAGCATGATGCTGACACCACCATGTTTCACTGTGGGGCTGGTGTTCTTTGGGTGATGTGATGTGTTGGGTTTGCGCCAGACATAGCGTTTTCTTTGATGGCCAAAAAGTTCAATTTTTGTCTCATCAGACCAGAGCACCTTCCTCCATACATTTTAAGAGTCTTCCACATGCCTTTTCGCAAACTCAAAACGTGCCATTTTGTTTTTTGCTGAAAGTAATGACTTTCTTCTGGCCACTCTTCCATAAAGCCCAACTCTATGGAGCGTACGGCTTATTGTCGTCCTATGTACACATACTCCAGTCTCTGCTGTGGAACTCTGCAGCTCCTCCAGGGTTACCTTAGGTTTCTGTGCTGCCTCTCTGGTTAATGCTCTCCTTGCCCGGTCTGTGAGTTTTGGTGTGCGGCCGTCTCTTGGCAGGTTTGCTGTTGTGCCATGTTCTCTCCATTTGGTTATGATAGATTTGATGGTGCTCCTAGGAATCATCGATTATTTGGATATTTTTTTATAACCTAACCCTGACTTGTACTTCTTAACAACATTCTCCCTTACTTGTTTGGAGAGTTCCTTGGTCTTCATGGCAGTGTTTGGTTAGTGGTGTCTCTTGCTTAGGTGTTGCAGCCTCTGGGGCCTTTCAAAAAGGTGTGTATATGTAATGACAGATCATGTGACACTTAGATTACACACAGGTGGACATCATTTCACTAATTATGTGACTTCTGAAAGTAATTGGTTGCACCAGAGCTTTTTATGGGCTTCATAACAAAGGGGGTGAATACATACGCACATGCCAATTATCAGTTTTTTATTTCTGAAAAATAGTTCTATGTATATATTTTTCTAATTTTACTTCACCAACTTAGACTATTGTGTTCTGAACCATCACATATAATTCAGATTAAAAAAATGTTGAACTAAAGGCTGTAATGTAACAAAATAGGCAAAAAGCCAAGGGGGGTGAATACTTTTGCAAGGCACTGTATATATCTATAGAGATATATATATATATCTATATATATATATAGATATATAGATATATACAGTGGGGACGGAAAGTATTCAAACCCCCTTACATTTTTCACTCTTTGTTATATTGCAGCCATTTGCTAAAATCATTTAAGTTCATTTTTTTCCATTAATGTACACACAGCACCCCATATTGACAGAAAAACACAGAATTGTTGACATTTTTGCAGATTTATTAAAAAAGAAAAACTGAAATATCACATGGTCCTAAGTATTCAGACCCTTTGCTGTGACACTCATATATTTAACTCAGGTGCTGTCCATTTCTTCTGATCATCCTTGAGATGGTTCTACACCTTTATTTGAGTCCAGCTGTGTTTGATTATACTGATTGGACTTGATTAGGAAAGCCACACACCTGTCTATATAAGACCTTACAGCTCACAGTGCATGTCAGAGCAAATGAGAATCATGAGGTCAAAGGAACTGCCTGAAGAGCTCAGAAACAGAATTGTGGCAAGGCACAGATCTGGCCAAGGTTACAAAAAAAAATTCTGCTGCACTTAAGGTTCCTAAGAGCAAAGTGGCCTCCATAATCCTTAAATGGAAGACATTTGGGATGACCAGAACCCTTCCTAGAGCTGGCCGTCTGGCCAAACTGAGCTATCAGGGGAGAAGAGCCTTATTGAGAGAGGTAAAGAATAACCCAAAGATCACTGTGGTTGAGCTCCAGGGATGCAGTCTGGAGATGGGAGAAAGTTGTAGAAAGTCAACCATCACTGCAGCCCTCCACCAGTTGGGGCTTTATGGCAGAGTGGCCCGACAGAAGCCCCTCCTCAATGCAAAACACATGAAAGCCTGCATGGAGTTTGCTAAAAAACACCTGAAGAACTCCAAGATGGTGAGAAATAGGATTCTCTGGTCTGATGAGACCAAGATAGAACTTTTTGGCCTTAATTCTAAGCGGTATGTGTGGAGAAAACCAGGCACTGCTCATCACCTGTCCAATGCAGTCCCAACAGTGAAGCATGGTGGTGGCAGCATCATGCTGTGGGGGTGTTTTTCAGTTGCAGGGACAGGATGACTGGTTGCAATCGAGGGAAAGATGAATGCGGCCAATTACAGGGATATTCTGGACGAAAACCTTCTCCAGAGTGCTCAGGACCCCAGACTGGGCCGAAGGTTTACCTTCCAACAAGACAAGGACCCTAAACACACAGCTAAAATAAGGAAGGAGTGGCTTCACAACAACTCCGTGACTGTTCTTGAATGGCCCAGCCAGAGCCCTGACTTAAACCCAATTGAGCATCTCTGGAGAGACCTAAAAATGGCTGTCCACCAACGTTTACCATCCAACCTTACAGAACTGGAGAGGATCTGCAAGGAGGAATGGCAGAGGATCCCCAAATCCAGATGTGAAAAACTTGTTGCATCTTTCCCCAAAAGACTCATGGCTGTATTAGATCAAAAGGGTGCTTCTACTAAATACTGAGCAAAGGGTCTGAATACTTAGGACCATGTGGTATTTCAGTTTTTCTTTTTTAATAAATCTGCAAAAATGTCAACAATTCTGTGTTTTTCTGTCAATATGGGATGCTGTGTGTACATTAATGAGGAAAAAAATGAACTTAAATGATTTTAGCAAATAGCTGCAAAATAACAGAGTGAAAAATTTAAGGGGGTCTGAATACTTTCCGTCCCCACTGTATATTGATACAGTATTGTCATATACAATTTCAGTATGCCCATGCCATGCTATAAATGAAAAAAGTGGTGTGATACCCCGATTATATGTGACTGAGAACTAATGTTTTATAAGTCAAATGTTTCATGTGACAGGCATCATTAAGGATACAGGCATTAGGTTATACATTATCTCAGAAAAGTGAGTACACCCCTCACATTTTTGTAAATACTTTATTATATCTTTCCATGTGACAACACTGAAGAAATGACATTTTGCTACAATGTAAAGTAGTGAGTGTACAGCTTGTATAACAGTGTAAATTTGCTGTCCCCTCAAAATAACTCAACACACAGCCATTAATGTCTAAACCGCTGGCGACAAAAGTGAGTGCACCCCTAAGTGAAAATGTCCAGATTGGGCCCAATTAGCCATTCTCCCTCCCCAGTGTCATGTGATTCATTAGTGTTACAAGGTCTCAGGTGTGAATGGGGAGCAGGTGTGTTAAATTTGGTGTCATTGCTCTCACTCTCTCATACTAGTCACTGGAAGTTCAACATGGCACCTCATGGCAAAGAACTCTCTAAATATCTGAAAAAAAGAATTGTTGCTCTACATAAAGATGGCCTAGGCTATAAGAAGCTTGCCAAGACCCTGAAACTGAGCTGCAGCACGGTGTCCAAGACCATACAGCTATTTAACAGGACAGGTTCCACTCAGAACAGGCCTTGCCCTGGTCAACCAAAGAAGTTGCGTGCACATGCTCAGTGTTATTTCCAAAGGTTGTCTTTGGGAAATAGATGTATGAGTGCTGCCAGCATTGCTGCAGAGGTTGAAGGGGTGGGGGGGTCAGCCTGTCAGTGCTCAGACCATACGTCGCACACTGCATCAAATTGGTCTGCATGACTGTCATCCCAGAAGGAAGCCTCTCCTAAAGATGATACACAAGAAAGCCTGCAAACAGTTTGCTGAAGACAAGCAGACTAAGGACATGGATTACTGGAACCATGTCTTGTGGTCTGATGAGATCAGGATAAACGTATTTGGTTCAGATGGTGTCAAGCGTGTGTGGCGGCAACTAGGTGAGGAGTACAAAGACAAGTGTGTCTTGCCTACAGTCAAGCATGGTGGTGGGAGTGTCATGGTCTGGGGCTGCATGAGTGCTGCCGACACTGGGGAGCTACAGTTCGTTGACGGAACCATAAATGCCAACATGTACTGTGACATACTGAAGCAAAGCATGATCCCCTCCCTTCAGGGACTGGGCCGCAGGGTAGCAATTTAACTGAATAACGACCCCAAACACACCTCCAAGATGACCACTGTCTTGCTAAAGAAGCTGAGGGCAAAGGTGATGGACCGGCCAAGCATGTCTCCAGACCTAAACTCTATTGAGCATCTGTGGGGCATCCTCAAACGGAAGGTGGAGGAGCGCAAGGTCTCTAACATCCACCAGTTTTGTGATGTCTTCAAGGAGGAGTGGCAACCTGTGAAGCTCTGGTGAACTCCATGCCCAAGAGGGTTAGGGCTGTGCTGGAGAATAATGGTGGCTACAAAAAATATTAACACTTTGAACCCAATTAGGACATTTTCACTTAGGGGTTTACTCACTTTTGTTGCCAGCGGTTTAGACATTAATGGCTGTGCGTTGAGTTTTTTTGAGGGGACAGCAAATTTATACAAGTTGTACACTCACTACTTTACATTGTAGCAAAGTGTCATTTCTTCAGTGTTGTCACATGAAAAGATATAATAAAGTATTTACAAAAATGTGAGGGGTGTACTCACGTTTCTGAGATACCGTATATCCTAATGCCTGTATCCTTAATGATGCCTGTCACATGTAACATTTGACTTATAAAACATTAGTTCTCAGTCACATATAATGGGGGTGTCACACCACTTTTTTCATTTACAGCATGGCATGGGCATACTGAAATTTGTATATGGCAACATGCATGCATTATCTATCAACCCTTTTGGGTGTATGATGAAATAGTATAAGAATAAAATATCTACATTGTTACCTGATTGGAATAAAACTTATAAAGGCAACAATAGAGATCACGATGAAACTGAAGCCACTAAACCAGTCTAGAGTAACTTGATATATTGCAATATATGCTGTTGATGTTGCCACAGCCACAACTCCCATGATGATCTGAAGTACTGCAAATACTTTTCCTGAAAAAGAATACAGTTGTCATTCAGTTATCTGCCAACAGGAGTATACAATAATGCTTATGTTTCCTAAAAGCTAACCTGTACAAGGCCCTGCTCATCCTCATTCCCTAAGCTCCCCCACCACTCAGTTTTGCACCGAGAGCCAATGAAAATACTAGACATGTGCACTGCCAAAAAATGTGTTTGTTTTTGTTTCATTCGTTTTTTGCTTTTTTCGTAAATTTGAAAAAATTCAAAATTTGGAAATTCGGAAATTCGAAATTGAAAAATTTGGAAATTCGGAAATTCGAAAATTCTAAAATTTGGAAATTCAAGAATCTGAAAATCCGAAAATAAGAAAGGAAGATTCGAAGGAACGAAAATCCAAAAATTCAAAATAATAACTAATAATAACTAACTATTAAATTATAGGTATTCGAATTTCCTTTCAAATTTGTCTGTTAGTGAATGTAACGAATACAAATTCATCTGAAGTTCCAAATTATTTGAAATAAATAATGACGCATCTTAACAAATTGAATGGAACAAAATAATAATAAATAATAATATGTTTTTATTATTATTATTATTGTTATTTATTATTATTAATTCGTTACGTTCCTTTCGTTTAGATACGGCATTCGTTATTACAGATCATTTGTAACTTTGGATAAATTCGTATTCGTTACGTTCACTAACAGCCAAATTTGAAAGGACATTCCGATACTTATAATTTAATAGTTAGTAATAGTTACGTTATTATTAGTTAGTTATTATTTCAGATTTTCAAATTTTTGAATTTTCGTTCTTATTTTCGTTCTTTTGAATTTTCACATTTTCATTCTTATTTTTGGATTTCCGAATTTCCAGATTTCCGAATTTCGAATTTGCTATGTTATAGGAACATCCAGAAATGTTAAAGTGTAACTAAAGGCAAAACTTTGTTTTGTATAGAGTAATGGAGGGTTTAGGGCAGGGGTACGCAGCCTTTTGAGAACAGTGTGCCGAAAATGTTTTCAAAGAAATTGAGCGTGCCGATTTTATTACAAAAAAATGTCAACTTCACACTCTCAATCCAGTGTCCCCATTGGAAGATCTCCTCTCTATTACTGTTCTGATGTCAACCCAAAATTTTGGATATTCTTCTACTTTCACTTTCAATGATAATGGTAAACAGTACAAATAGAGAGGGTGACTCTCCCTAGACAGCAATAAAAACCTGACAGGTGATCTAATCTCTCTCCACTCTATCCAAAATGAAAACAAAAAGTCATAATATCTGCTGTTAAGCAATAAATTATCAGGGCACTAGGTGGAGCAGTAGGAGCTGGTCTGAAGTGAACCACAGGCACACACATACAGATATATGTGTGAATATTTTACATTGTCACAAGAACATTATATATTAATTTTCCAGCAAAATAGACATAAACTTATGTGTTTGATTTTTCACATAAATGGTGGTGGAATTTTATTTGTATGCGTGCATTTTGATGAAATTTTAATGCAAGCAGTTTTTCTGTGTGTATAATTATGCATATGGTAAATATTGTGCAGCACAAGAAGTTAATTTAAAGGTATACAGTGGGGCAAAAAGTATTTAGTCAGCCACCAATTGTGCAAGTTCTCCCACTTAAAAAGATGAGAGAGGCCCGTAATTGTCATCATAGGTATACCTCAACTATGAGAGACAAAATGTGGAAACAAATCCAGACAATCACATTGTCTGATTTTTGAAATAATTTATTTGCAAATTATGGTGGAAAATAAGTACCGTATTTATCAGCGTATAACACGCACTTTTTTCCCCTTAAAATCTGGGGAAAATCGTGGGTGCGTGTTATACGCCGATCCCCGGCGATCTCCGCTGATTATTTGCAATCGCGTCGACATATACATCCGAGTGTACAGATTTAAATATGTCGCCGGCGGACTCGGCGGAGCAGAGCGAGCGCCGCGAGATCGCAGGGACTGAGCGGAGCCGAGATACACATAGCCGAGTGTTCTCGACTCTTCTCGGCTCCGCTTACAGTCACGCCCAGTCCCTCCATTGGACCTGTGTTATGTCCATCATAGGGCGGGACTGGGCGTGACTGTGAGCGGAGCCGAGAAGAGCTGAGTATACTCGGCTATGTGTATCTCTGCTCTGCTGAGTCCCTCCGCGGCGCCATATTTAAATCTGTACACTCGGATGTGTATGTCGGCGCGATCGCAAACAATCAGCGGAGATCGCAAGGCTGCACTGGGGCAAGGCTGCACAGGGGCAAGGCTGCAAGGCTGCACTGGGGCAAGGCTGCACAGGGGCAAGGCTGCAAGGCTGCACAGGGGCAAGGCTGCACTGACAAGGCTGCACTGGGACAAGGCTGCACTGACAAGGCTGCACTGGGACAAGGCTGCAATGGACACTGGGGAAGGCTGCACTAACAAGGCTGCACTGACACGGCTGCAAGGCTGCACTGAGAAGGCTTCAATGACACTGATAAGGCAGCATTGATGGGCATTTAAATGTAAGTTTTTTTCCCTTAAACTTCCCTCCTATAAGTTTTTTTCCTTAAAATCCCCTCCTAAACTTGGGGTGCGTGTTATACGCCGATAAATATGGTATTTGGTCACCTACAAACAAGCAAGATCTCTGGCTCTCACAGACCTGTATCTTCTTCTTTCCACCACCAATAAGGTTGATGCCCTTAGTTAGGGGGCAGGAGGTGGATCATGCTTAATATAAGGGCCCACAGAGGAAGCATTTTTGACCAAAAAGGTATTAGCAGGCATCTTGCGGACATTTAGAGTAATTTTGATGAAGCCATTAACTTGCCAGCACCAGACCACTTACCAATGTGTAGGGAATCAGTCCCTCAGTAGCTGGGCCAGCGAGGTGCTGGTTCCCCCTAACCAGAGAGTCAGTAGTGTTCAGCTCCTGCGAGGGAGGAGGGACTCTCTCATATGACATGCCACCGGCATTGTGCCACTAACAGCAGATTTACTTGTGTAGTCAAAGGCTACATTGACACTGGCCCCATACATTTATTTATATGAACGCAGGTGAAAACATTCTGAGAGGTATAGTCTTTGTTTTGCATTTTAGATTCAAAATGTACTTATGTTTAGATGAGTTTTGCAGTTTACATGAGAAATCTGTTTAAATGAGTTTAAGTGCTCACTGTAGACTTTTCCCTTCAGATTTCCTTTTATCATACATTTACATGTACAACAAAAGAAGTTAGAGGATAGAAGTGGGACTTTGCATGAGGCATGTCGGTGGATATATAAGCTCGATAGTCCATGATGTAATGTAATGTCTAGGGTGACTCCTTTACATTATTATATTCTCAAAGGATTTGCAAGGTACTGATGGTAAAAAAGTTTAATAGAGTTCATCCTAGGACATAGTACAATAATGAATAGGAACATCATAGGACACAGTTTGACATATATAGACAGTCTAGTAAAAAGCATAATTCAAACAAAAATTGTACAGTTACAGAAAAGAATACATTGTACAATAAATGAATATGTGCATCCATAGTTGGTAACTCAACGTGTTTCTTGGCTTTCAACCAATCATCAGGAGTCAGATGCAATTTAACTACATTTAGGACAATAAAACATCTATTAGTATACGGACAAGTATATAGAGAGAGGGTACAGAGAGAATCTAAATTTCAGTGGTACTCACAAACAATGCATTGGTCGGTAACAACCAATGTACTGGGATGCAACAGTGGTCTGGGTCAGCAAAGTCTCCCCCGGGGTTGAGGCAGAGAGCACGCCCCCAAGCCCAATGGTCACAGCTGCCAAATTGGCCAGAGCACCCCAAAGGACCGCCGGGTAGGGGCAAACAGCGAGGCCATATAGCGCTGGAAAAACTGTGAGGAAGAATGAGAAATGATTGAGTGCAGGTGAGCCAGGGTAGGAGTGTGTGTGAATGTGAAAAGGTTAATGTCTTGGCCACGACTGCACATCAAAAAGTGAATGAGTGTGTGTGTGTCAAAAGAAAAACAAAAAAAGTGATAGGAGGTGTCAAAAAATAAAATGTGTGTGCGGCATGGAGACCAAACACAGCAACCATGAACCGGAGTAGGAGTATGCAAGGTGATTACCTGTGTCATGTGAGTGCCGGGCAAGGCCAAATGCCCCGTCATCACGGCGAGACATCGGAGTAACTCGGTCAGAGGCCGCAGCTATGTACCGCGGGCTGGGGGCGTGCTCACGCCAATGTCATGTGAGGGCGTGGTGACGTCGCAGGAAGGGAGGGAAGCCAGAACCGCGATATCCAATCGTGGTAGCTTCCCATCCCTGCAGAGCCTCTTTCCTTAATGCTATACAGGATTTCTTATTATTATAGCCTATTATACTCCATATATACCAATCTTATTTTTTTGTTCTTTCTCTTTCCCCCCTTTTTTTATACTAGTCAGAGACTTATTGATTAAATTCAATGCTAGAGCTTTATATATATATATATATATATATATATATATATATATATATATATATATATATATTTTTGTATATTGATTTAATTCAGTGCAAAGAATTATTTTTTATTATTTTTTAATTTTTTTTTTTGCTGCATATTGATTCAATTCAGTGCAAAGAATTTTTCTTTTTCTTTTTTTTCTTCTCCTTTTCCCTTTTAATCATACACATGATCTCTCATTATAGCCTACATATCTACATGGTGTCTATCGGGTCTGTCTTCCGGGGTTGCGATGTGCCCAGTTTGCGACCCGTCACTCATCCCATCTTACGATGGGGGCGGGCCCTGACCTTGGCGCATCGGCGTAATGATCGCCACGCATATATAGCGGCGGCCTCTGACCGAGTTACTCCGAGTTACTCCGATGTCTCGCCGTGGTGACGGGGCATTTGGCCTTGCCCAGCACCCACATGACACAGGTAATCGCCTAGCATACTCCCACTCCGGTTCATGGTTGCTGTGGTTGGTCTCCATGCCACACACATTTTATTTTTTGACACACCCTATCACTTTTTATGTTTTTCTTTTAACACACACACTCATTCACTTTTTGATGTGCAGTCGTGGCCAAGACATTAACCTTTTCACATTCACACACACTCACTCCTACCCTGGCTCACCTGCACTCAATCATTTCTCATTCTTCCTCACAGTTTTTCCAGCGCTATATGGCCTCGCTGTTTGCCCCTACCTGGCGGTCCTTTGGGGTGCTCTGGCCAATTTGGCGGCTGTGACCGTTGGGCTTGGGGGCGTGCTCTCTGCCTCAACCCTGGGGGAGACTTTGCTGACCCAGACCACTGTTGCATCCCAGTACATTGGTTGTTACCGACCAATGCATTGTTTGTGAGTACCATTGAAATATAGATTCTCCCTGTACCCTCTCTTCATATACTTGTCCGTATACTAATTGATGTTTTATTGTCCTAAATGTAGTTACATTGAATCTGACTCCTGATGATTGGTTGAAAGCCAAGAAACGCGTTGAGTTACCAACTATGGATGCATATGCAATAATAATTTATTGTACAATGTATTCTTTTCTGTAACTGTACAATTTTTGTTTGAATTATGCTTTTTACTAGACTGTCTATATATGTCAAACTGTGTCCTATGATGTTACTATTCATTATTGTACTATGTCCTAGGATGAACTCTATTAAACTTTTTACCATCAGTACCAAATCCTTTGAGAGTATAATAATGTAAAGGACTCACCCTGGACATTACATTACATCATGGACTATCGAGCTTATATATCCACCGACATGCCTCACGCAAAGTCCCGATTCTGACCTCTAACTTCTTTTGTTGTACCAATAATTGGGATGGATGCATGTCAGTGCATTCCCTGGAAATAATGTGGACAGGTCACAACTCCATTTTTTGATATACATTTACATGTGTTCAGATCCATTTAGAGTATCTAATCTGCCCGTGGACATACAGCATTCTGTTTTTTTAAACACAGCTAAACTAAATGTTCCCTTAATGAATCTAAATGCAACGTAAGACATATACCAATTCAAATCATTATATGTATTAATATGCATTTAGAAGCGTCCTATAAATGCATACAATTGCAAGTATGTCATTGTGAGTGTGCATGAGGCCTTACCCTAGCAGATGAGGCAATGTAATAATTGTTCTGTTCTGGGTGCATGCAAGTGAGGAATGTCATTTCTATTTATAAGAACCTTGTAGTTCTTATAAATTAATGCAATCTCAACCCGGTAGGACAACACTGAATCTTATTAGTAAGGGTATTTATGCATGCCTTAGTCAGTATCAAAGAGTCATCACAATTAAATCATTAAAAAGTAAATGCATATTCTATAATACAAGTTAATATAGAAATAACCTTTAAAGTGCTTTGTAAAGCTTGAGTTGTTTTAATAAAATAATAAACATTTTATACTTACCTGCTCTGTGCACAGGGCAGGTTTCCTGCTGGTGCTCCTGGCTCCTCCTCTTCAGCGAGTGCCCCCATAGAAAGCTGCTTTCTATGGGGAAATTTGTGTGAGTCGCTCCTGAGCTGCCCTGTCTGCATCTATAGATACAGACAGTGCGGCTCAGCTCTGCCCCCTACTCCATCTTCACAGAGTTTGATTGAAAGCAGCAGGAGTCAATGACTCCCACTGCTATCAATCTGCCCTGTGAGAAGAGAGAGAGAGCAGAGAAAGCTGCTGCTCTTGGGCTCAGCGCTTGAGAATCAGCTCAGGTAAGTAGAAGAGGGTGCTAGGGAGGTCCTCTGGCACAGAAGTTTTTTTAAATTTATGCATATAATGCTTTAATGTAAAAAACGTTAAGGCTTTATAACCACTTTAATTTAGTCTTGGAGTGGGGAAGGGATAAAACTTCTGTTTGTTTTTTCTTTCTGCCTGTGACCCCATTGGTCAAACACAATTCCTGTGTGGTCACTGGGAGAGGATTTGGGTAGAATCTCACCAGCAGGGATGTACAGTGCCTTGCAAAAGTATTCACCCCTTGGCTTTTTACCTATTTTGTTACAATACAACCTTTAGTTCAATGTTTTTTTAATCTGAATTATATGTGATGGATCAGAGCACAATAGTCTAAGTTGGTGAAGTAAAATTAGAAAAATATATACATACAACTATTTTTCAGAAATAAAAAAAGTGATAATTGGCATGTGCGTATGTATTCACCCCCTTTGTTATGAAGCCCATAAAAAGCTCTGGTGCAACCAATTACCTTCAGAAGTCACATAATTAGTGAAATGATGTCCACCTGTGTGCAATATAAGTGTCACATGATCTGTCATTTCATATACACACCTTTTTGAAAGGCCCCAGAGGCTGCAACACCTAAGCAAAAGGGACCACTAACTAAACACTGCCATGAAGACCAAGGAACTCTCCAAACAAGTAAGGGACAATGTTGTTGAGAAGTACAAGTCAGGGTTAGGTTATAAAAAAATATCCAAATCTTTGATGATCCCTAGGAGCACCATCAAATCTATCATAACCAAATGGAAAGAACATCGCACAACAGCAAACCTGCCAAGAGACGACCGTACACCAAAACTCACGGACCAGGCAAGAAGGGCATTAATCAGTGAGGCAGCACAGAGACCTAAGGTAACCCTGGAGGAGCTGCAGAGTTCTACAGCAAAGACTGGAGTATCTGTATAGGACGTCAATAAGCCGTACGCTCCATAGAGTTGGGCTTTATGGCAGCATCATGCTGTGGGGATGTTTTTCAGCAGGAAGGTGGAATAATACTGCGCAAAAATATAAACCAAATATAACAGCTGCTACACTAAAATGTGACAAAATTCAATACAAGGGGTGTGGAAAAATGTAGCGCTAACAAAGTATGTGCACAAATAATTAATGCAATAAAGTGAAAAAATATGTATGAAGTCCAACATATGAATGAAAAATAAACAATGGTGTGACTGAGTATCTGGCCCCAAATCCTAACTAGGAAATGGGAAAACAAACAAGTAGAAGTCCTCAAACAATGATGTGTAAATCTTCTTGGCATGCAAGTAATAATGTGAAACATCCACAATGGTGAATTTGGAAAGTGAAACAAATAGGTACTCTTACCAGAGCAGGTGGACCCGGATGTCAGCGACACCGAATCGTAAAAGCTTAAAAGATCGAATCCGTGGCTCTCCTGGTGGGACTTCAGGTGGTCATCTGTCAGTTCTCACACTCTCCGCCCCCCCTTTCTTCTTTCATATACACCATTTTTTTGATGAGAGTTGCTGTGGAGGTTCCTTTCGAGATGTCGGCTTCTTGGTCGGGTCAAGTTCATTGAGGTCCTTTGGAGCTATCCGTAGAAGACCCTGGACTTCTACCCCCATCGGAGAGAGCCACGGATTCGATCTTTTAAGCTTTTACGATTCGGTGTCGCTGACATCCGGGTTCACCTGCTCTGGGAAGAGTACCTATTTGTTTCACTTTCCGGATTTACCATTGTGGATGTTTCACATTATTCCTTGCATGCCAAGAAGATTTACACTTCATTGTTTGAGGACTTCTACTTGTTTGTTTTCCCATTTCCTAGTTAGGATTTGGGCCCAGAGACTCACAGTCACACCATTTTTTATTTCTCATTCATATGTTGGACTTCATACATATTTTTTCACTTTATTGCACTTGTTATTTGTGCAGATGTTTTTCAGCAGTCGGGTCTGGGAAACTGGTCAGAGTTGAGGGAAAGATGGATGGTGCTAAACACGGGGATATTCTTGAGCAAAACCTGTACCACTCTGTGTGTGATTTGAGGCTAGGACAGAGGTTCACCTTCCAGCAGGACAATGACTCCAAACACATTGGTAAAGCAACACTTGAGTGGTTTAGGGGAAACATGTAAATGTGTTGGAATGGCCTAGTCAAAGCCCAGACCTCAATCCAATAGAAAATCTGTGGTCAGACTTAAAAGATTGCTGTTTACAAGAGCAAACCATCCAACTTGGAGGAGCTGGTGCAGTTTTGCAAGGAGGAATGGGCAAAAATCCCAGTGGTAAGTTGTGGTAAGCTCATAGAGACTTATCCAAAGGGACTCAGAGCTGTGATAGCAGCAAAAGGTGGCTCTACAAAGTATTGACTTTAGGGAGGTGAAAAGTTATGCACATTGACTTTTTTTGTTATTTTGTCCTATTTGTCGTTTGCTTCACAATAAAAAAAAAACATCTTCAAAGTTGTGGGCATGTGCTGTAAATTAAATGATGCAAGTCCTCAAACAATTCATGTTGATTGCAGGTTGTGAGGCAACAAAACACGAAAAATGCCAAGGGGGGTGAATACTTTTGCAAGGCACTGTAGATGGCAGTAAATCCCCTTTTTCCTAGAAGAATTAGGAAGTTTAAAGCCTCCATCATGCTTGTATTATTCTGAGTTCCTATTAGTGGGACTTTCTTCTTGTGTCACTGGGACAGGATGTGAACAGAATCTCTCCAACAGGGACACCGGCATAATCTGTCAGGCTTTTAGTCTTGTCTGTATCCCCTTTGAGGATATTTTCACTCAATTCCTGTGCAGTTTCTGCCACTGTTCTAAAAACCCAACACAGGTTCCTGACCCGTCCCCTCTCTAATGAAAACCAAAACAAATTGTATTGACTGTAGCGTGAATCCACAGAAAGAATAAGTAAATAACTATTCACAAATAATATTCATGGCAGACTATAGTGATTGCTCTGCATGACAAGCTTAGGTATGTAGTTGTCAATCATAAGAAGTATACTTATATTCCCCTTACCATAAGATGACTCCTTTGTGAGTTTGGATAATATAGCTCTGATTGTTGGCATGGGGATCAGAGAAAACATCATGGCAAGTCTGGCTAAAATATAAGAAAATAGTAAAATAGTATCAGAAATAACAAAGTATTAATTTTAGAGTTAGAATTTTTCACTTGCTGACTTTAGTGTATTTAGTTCCCATCAATCTGATTTATGAACGTGGCATAAATAATTTTTTCCACAGTAAAATCTAACAAAAGGGGAACTAAATGTGATTTATATGCTCCTAAAGGGTTGATTTGAGAAACCTAAGAATATCATATGCACATATCATTCTTTTATAAAAAGCAAGGTCCTCTGTCTCACCAAAAGAAAAAATGATTATACACGTTTTTGGTGATAATATGATGTCATGATGGCTTATGTAACACTGTAAGAACCACTGCTATACATCAGCAAACAAGCAGTAAGAGTGTCTTCTGTTGCAGTTCATTTTCAGCTCAATTTAATATGCATCCATTATTTACATAGTTATTAAAAAAAACAGAATGCTATTTAAGAAAATATTATATATACAATTAGGAGATACAGGTTTATAAATGTACCCTGTGTAAAGGAATTGAGTCAACTAAATTGGGGGGGGGGGGGGGGTGAAGGTAAACCTTGGCTTACAAGCTTATAAGCTTATAAGCCTACCTATACTGATATAGTTTGAAGGTGAAAAAATGGGCTATAGCATAAAAAGGACCACAAGGTCTATGTAAATATATGTGCATATATAATAAAAGACCACACCCATATGTTTACCACAACCACAGTTCACCCATCTGGTGCACCAGGGTCTGTAAATACAAAACAACCCAAGGTTTTTTACTTACCGATGTAATATAGATAGGTCCAGCGTACAAAAGCCATTATAAGAATTCCAGCCAAAAATGAAAACATTCCAAAAATGACCAAGCTCAAATCTTGTAAACATCTGGAGAAAACAAAAACACCAAGAAAACTGGTAACAAAGATTATGTAGGCCGCAGCATTTCCATAGCCAACTTCTACTGGGCCCCAGCTCAGTGGTTTCTTTAGCACAAAAAAATTGATCACATCTTCAGCACCATTGACTGCAGAATTATATAAGGTAGCACTCAAAAACAGGAGAAAAATAGTAACTTTAGAGGAAAATATATATGTTTTCTTGTGTGTTGCAATCTCTTTGGAAGAATTAATTAGTCTGCTGCGTTCTGTAGGAACTTCTTGAGGAACTGCTTGGTCTTCAGCTTGGTCTTCAGCTATTTCAGAGATAATCTCCTCTTTTTTAACAACCTCACCATGAGGAGTCTTCAAAATAAAAAGGATATACAAGTGACAAAACGCATAACTTGCAAGGCTGCAGCACACCAAAATTATCCCTGGGTGATTATCAACTTGGTAATTAAATATATGGCCAGAAATTAGGCTTCCAATGAATCCAGCTAAGCCAAATGTGCACTCTGTGATAACAAGTCTGAGAGACCTTCTCATAGTGGAGGAATCCAGTGAAGCCCATGCCATAACCGATGACCAGTAAGCTATGAACCAACCACACAAGCCATTGAAAACAGCTGGGCCAAACATGACTTGTATGGGCAAGTCCCAGAGAGTTACAAAGAGAAGACATAAACTGGATATAAAAAACCCAACAAGTGGAACACAAAGTGTTACCTTTCGTTTCCCTGTATCTCCTATTTTTGCCAGAATGTAGGCAGAAGGCAGAGGGGTCAGTCTGATGATGAGGTTGTATATGATGTAGAAATTAGAGATGGACTTCTGTTGTACATCTTCGCTGGAACTGTTCGATAGTGTGTTTGTCTGGTTGTAGTAATTTTTTACCACCAAAAGTAAACTAGTATCATAAAAGCAGCCAGCTAACTGGGATCCAGCTACCACTGGCTCAATCCATGTCCTCATTTTTATGAACTTGAAATTGTTTACCTTTTGAAATAAGAGGTCTTCTTCAGATGATTGAACACCAGCTAGAATTCGGAGCTTCTTTCAACTAGCCTAGATTTTCCATAGTCTAAAGAAAACTAAAGTCTTAATTTCACTGTGAATGTATTCTAAATAGGTTGCAAAGAAACGTTGAATCTTTGTGTTTCTTTCTATCATCTTCCGACATCATGAAACCATAAGTAATGGTTACAGAGAACTATGTCTGCAGTAAAGTGATGAATGTTTAAAATAATCTGAGGAGCTTTGTTTGTAGGTCAGTCGTGACAAAACAAACTGGTTTTCAGATATGTAAAACTTCCTCCTTTGCCAGACTATTGTGATTCGCTGACTTAAATGGAGAAGTAGGTATTGCTGTCTAAGTGTGATACAGCTTGGCATGAGGAACAAGGAAGAGATAAATGGTTGCTACGTCATTTTAGAAGCTGAAATGTTGTAGCTGAAATGTTTCTAAAACATTGTGGTAACCTTTATTGTGGAAAATCCCATGCTGAAATATATTGAACTTTCTGCAGATAGCAAAAAAAAAACAAACAAAAAAAAAAAACAAACACTTAATGTAAAACATGAAATATCTTTCTAGATGCATAGAATTTAAAGTGTTTGTAAAGATTCAGTTTTTTTTTAAAATAACAAACATGTTATACTTACCTACTTTGTGCAATGGTTTTGCACAGAGCAGCCTAGATCCTCTTCCCGGGGTCCCCTGCAGGCGTTACTGGCACCTCCCCTCTGCTGAGTGCCCCCACAGTAAGCTGCTTGCTCTGGGTGCACTCATGCGTGCTCACTCCCGAGCCACCTGTGTGTGTGTCTATGAGACACACAGAGCGTGGTTTGGCCCCGCCCCTAGTCACTGAGTGATTGACAGCGATCCCTTCTTTGCACTTTGCAAGCTGAGAAAAGTAAAGAAGAAAGATGACCTCACAGTCTAGGGCAGGGAGATAACCTGTTTTCTGAAAAAGATGAACTAACTCTATTCGCCCTCCTCACCCCCTGCTGCACTTACCTCTGGAGATGCTGATGCTTCTGTGACAGATCCAAGTGATTTACTGTGCAGGTGCTGACCAACTAAAATTGCTCTGGTCCATCCTGGAAGTGCTGTACAGAGAAGAGGGAGAAGAGCAGGGATTTCAAATCCCCAGACCTCTGGACTGGCTGTGTGGGTATTGACAGCTCAGCATCCCTACAGCTAAGTACAGCAGGGGCCGGGTGGTGGGTAGGGAGGGTGTACAGTGTTAGTTCACTTTTCTCTGCAAAAAATTAAGGTGAACTAACACTTTAACTGCAGCAAAAAAAAAAAAAATGAATTAGGTCAGCAGCCTGGCTGTGTTACCTTGTAGGGCTGTCTAAATATCAGGACTGGCTGGACAAATTACATATCCTCTGGCAGTAGTAGAGTATTATACCATGTTAGCCATCAGTTAATGCAGAAAGTTTGGAGTTTAAGTTATACCTTTTTTTGCTGAACAACCACACTCAAATAATTTCACATGGACAGTAAACTGTTTGCCCATAAAACAAATGAAAGCACTGCAGAAATTGCATTCTGTAAACACTTAAACACATGCATGTTTCATCTGTAGGCACACAGCAGAAACAGTTTTTACTTTAACCGCTAGCCGACCGCCTTACGCAGATATACTGGGCAGAATGACATGGCTGCGCAAATCTCCGTACGGGGGCGTCGTCCCCTTTAAGAGCCACCAGAGAGCCATTTAAGTGCCGCCGGCCACACGCGATTGTGTGCACGAGAGCCAGCACGGGTATTTGTGTGTGTAAACACAGGAATCCCTGTTCTGTCAGGGGAGAGGAGACCTATCGTTTGTTCCTACAAAGTGGGAACAACAATAGGTCTCCTCCTCTAGTCAGTCCTATCCCCATACAGTCATAACACACTGAGGGAACACACATTTAACCCCTTGATTGCTCCCTAGTGTTAACCCCTTCCCTAACAGTGACAATTTCCACAGTAATCAGTGCATATTTATAGTACTGATTGCTCTATAAATGTCAATAGTCCTAAAAATGTGTCAAAAGTGTTCGATCTGTCCGTCGCAATGTCGTAGTACTGCTAAAAATCGCAGATCACCACCATTTACTAGTCAAAAAAAAATGCCATAAAGATGCCATAAATCTTTCCCATAGTTTGTAGACGCTATACCCTTTGCGCAAACCAATCAGTATACGCTTATTGTGATTTTTTTTTTTTTTTTTTACCAAAAATATGTAGAAGAATATATATTGGCCCAAACTGATGAAGAAATTAGTTTTTTAAAACATTTTTTGGGGATATTTATTACACCAAAAAGTAAAAAATATTGTCTTTTTTCAAAATAGTTTTTTTGTTTATAGCGCAAAAAATGAAAAAAGTAGAGGTGATCAAATACCACCAAAAGAAAGCTCTATTTGTGGGGAAAAAAGGACGCAAATTTGGTTTGGGTATAGCATTGCATGACTGCGCAATTGTCAGTTAAAGTGACGCAGTGCCAAATTGTAAAAAGTGCTCTGGTCAGGAAGGCGGTAAAATCTTCCGGGACTGAAGTGGTTAAGTCACACTGTCATCTTCAGGAAATCGGCAACGTAAAATCATTTATTTATTCATTTATTTATTTCTCTGACAATTTTGCAGCAATCAATTTTACCAACCACATGTAATCTGCAATGCTTTCTGCTTTCTGCAGTTGTCTGTTCTCTGCTATGCTCTCTGCACTGCTCAGTGACTAGAAGCTGCATGGTATAATTCAGAATGAGTATGCTCATTCTATTTTTTCCTTTAACGTTATTCTGGACTCTATTACAGTAAAAAAAAAAAAAAGGAGGAAAAAAAATACATATACTACTCTGTGTAATTTGTGTATTGCTGTATGAATTATTATCATTTTATAGATTTTAGATTTGAAGGAGCAAAGCTGTGATATATAGGAAAAATCTATATTTAGGTCAACCCCAGATTCACTTGTCAGTTTTTCAGGTGAATCTGATCAGATGCCTAATGTAAAGCCTCGCACAGACGCTTTGACTTTTGGACGACAGAACGTCTGATTTTTGTGGCATGCTAGTCTCGTATCGAAAGTGAAGAGGTTACAAACAATACGAGAATTTTCCTTTGACAGAATACAACGTCAGAAGTGACGTAACGTGTTGAATAGTTTTGTATGTATTCTTTCGTTTCTGAGCATGTGTAGTCTTCCGCTTACAATTTTTTTCGTACCAAAACCGCACCGAGGAAACGAAAATCAGACGTTGAGTTCACATCCGACAAACATTTTATAGTCTGCACATCCAGCTTTTGTCTGACGAAAAAGTGAAATTGGCTGTCGAAAGCACCATACTAACAGTAAGATTTGTGGACGATCGGTCGTCGTCACACAATTGACGTCCGAAAATCAAAGCGTGTGTACGGGCCTTAAGTCAACGGGCAGATGGATGTAAACGGACACATGCCCAATTACCTCCAAGGTTGTCTATGTCCAAAAGCTAAGAACAGGAAAGGTTTGCATTCGTTTCTGCTTTTGCGGACCTAAATGTGACAGTAAAAGGATGTAAACAGACGCACATCCATTTACATCTTCTTGCCCAAAGACCTAACATATGTCAGTTTGCCTCTGGTCACAGGCTGGTGAAAAAAAAAACACATGGTTCAGTTTTTCTTCCGCCCGCTGAACAGATCCTCTGTTGAAGGGTACAGAGGATGGCCACCTAAAAGGGCCCTAAAGGTTACACCTGAATGGACCAGAGAGAAAACTTAGGCTAGTTATGCACAGCTCAAATTCTGGCTAATTCTTGCTGAATTGGCTGAAAATGGAGCAGGGAGTGGCCCTGTCAGCATCATCAATGAACTTCAATTGAAAAACAGAATGAGTGAGGTGAAAAATTCTCGCCTGAACAGTAACTGCATCCAATTAGATGCAGTCACTGTTCGGCTATTCCGACAGCTGCTTATGCTGCAGCTGTCTGAAAAAAGGGTTGGCAGTGCAGATTCCTCCATCCAAGCTGCTTAGCATGGATGGGGTAATCAAGTGATTTCTCACGTTTAGCCCACAGCAATGAAAGAGCGAAATCTACAAGTGTATGACTAGCCTTATCTCCTTGCTCCCCTCTACCTGCCTGCTTGGTTTAGAGACAAAACAAGCACATTTCA
Organism: Lithobates clamitans; assembly: GCA_037952925.1. Classification (NCBI taxonomy): domain Eukaryota; kingdom Metazoa; phylum Chordata; class Amphibia; order Anura; family Ranidae; genus Lithobates; species Lithobates clamitans. The sequence continues at coordinate 9,248,771 of JBBGZY010000372.1, forward strand.
ATTGTAATCTTTCTTTAGCAAACCCATAATGACACAGTTGACATCGGTGCAAAATATTTATTTGTAAAATAACACTGTCATTTCCCAATAAGATTCTGCAAATTTAGGTGTGACCGGTTAAAATGTCATTCATCATCTCAAAAATGTCACCAGACCCGTCCACATCTCCGGCTCTTCACAATAGCCATACCAGGTAGAGAAACCTAGAGATAAGAGGTTATGCATGTGTTTAATATAATTGTTGTGGGAAAATACCTTTCAAAATGCTCTATACCATAACTAAATGAAACATGGGCAATACCTATCTTTCCTACTTGCTGCCACTACATATTAATGTTTATAATACTAATAACACATCATGAAGGTATCACTATGCTTACCTTCTTTCCATTCCCCAAGCTTTTAAACATACCGGGATTTTTACGGATTGCTGCTTCAGCTATTTCAAATACATTCCTCCTCCTCCTCTCTGCCTAAGCAGACTAAACAATACTGTTACTAATATAGCCACTTTTTGTCTAAAGTCAGCAGTTAAACCTTTATTTTTTCTTTAACCACACCTGCTGACAAATGCAGAGCTTAGTGACACATAGCTTTCAGAGTGAGGACAAAGGTCTCTTATATTTGGGCAGTGAGTGCCAGTCCTGCTTCACCTTCATAATGCTGTGGGATAAGTAAATTGAGGGAATAACTGGATCTCTGAGAAAACAACAAGCAGCGTTTTGGTTCAAGGAATATGCACCAGTGGGCATGACCTTTCATGCTGCACCCCTGCCTCTTCTCAACATCCATATTGCAGACCCTCTAAAAAGCATCTCTGCTGCTGAAGGCATCGACTCTGTGAACCTCTGGCCGCACACTATTTACCCTTGGAGCCTTCGTGCTGCACAGCATCATCCCTTTGAGGCTTAACTGAGCATATCCTCAGGGTTGACTCTACTCAGGGGGGAGACGCTCAATGGGACCCCAAGTAAAAAAGGTCACCGCCAATAGCCTTGGGTGGTGGTAAGAATTGGGCCCCTCCTGGTATCCACAGCGGAAGTGTATGTAGCATCTTCCCAGTGTAGGATGCTAGGTAAATTTATTTATTTTTTGCTCCTTCTGCAATCAAGGGAGCAGTGATCATTAGTCCTGGTCTGTTCAGGGTTTCACAGGCTGGGAGTTTGATTGCTTTATTCTGCCTCTGGGAGAAGCTTTCGGAGCTTAGGGAGGGAGATTCAAATAACCAGCCTGAATATTTATAATGCTCCAGCCAATCTGTGTAGAGGAGTATCCAGAAGGGAGGTGGGGAGATGATAAATAGTCTGAAGCACTGGAGAGCTAGGTTCCCTCTCCACATGAGGGTTCCATAGCCTGGGGGGGGGGGGGGGGGGGGGGTAGCTGTTGCCTTCAGGCAGCCCATGGACTAAGCAGGTTTTTAGAGGCCTCAGCAGTGTCAGGGCCGAGGGCCTGGCTGGACCTTAGAAGCTGGTGTGAAGAAGAACTGTTTCACTCACATATCTGGAGGAAACTGGAAGGTGGCAGCTGCTCTTGGGATTTGTGAGTAAACACCCTATATTGATCCCAGTGACTGTGTAGTCTTCTGAACATTGAACTGGGTGTCAGCAGTTGTGCACTGGCATAAGGTAACCAGATGTGAGGTCTTGGACTGTCCAATACCCACAAATGCTTAAGGAGAAGACTCTCCTCTAATTGCTAAGTACTGATTGCTTTGGAGTATCCCATGCCCTTACCTCTCTCCTGTTAAAGTTTCTTCAAGCAATAAATCTTAAAAAACATCTTCTGAACTGTGTTATTGAAGTCTGTGTCAATGGACTGGTGCTTGGGGAGACGGACAGCCTCTGTAATTTTAGGGAAGATTCAGTTAATACTAGTGGCCCCTGTGTGGGGGTAGCCCTACATCTGAAAAAAGTCAAAAAACATTTTTTTTACATTTTTTTTTCATTTGCCATTTTATCATATAGTATAAATGAATACTAAATACTCTTCTGAACATTTGCATGCGGATTTATTCAGTCTGCGTAGAACCATCCAATCTACAAACCTGTTTTTCTGAACTGTATGATTCTCTGTGGACAAAACTACATAGAAATATTCAGGAGATGGATGCGTTTAGATGGACTGCTGTTTTTTTGGAGTCTATTTCTATGAAAATGAAACTGAAATTTTTTCCTTTTTCTAGGAAATAATAATTCTGATAGTTTCACTTAATGATACGGCAGATCTGGATAATTTGTTTCATATCTAAAGCCAAAATGTTAGCTATGTACATCGGTTGATGATATTCTGCTGCTTCATGATCAGTGTTGTTTTGAGGTATTTACATGAGATTTGTACAAATAAGTCGCTTGCGCAGTTCTCCCCCACACTTTATATTAAAATATATGTTTAAAGTGTATCTAAAACCAAAAGGTTTTTTTTTTTTTTTTGTCTAATATAGTGATCAGAGGTTACAACCCCTGCTAGGTCTTTTATGTCTGTCTGTTGGGGAGATTCGCTCATTTTATTTGTCCTGGTGACCCTTGTAGCAGTGCAAGGCTGACAACATTAAATGATTCCCATCCCACATCCACAGCTGATGATGTTGTTTTTATTTTTTATTTTTTGAACAAGGCAATTACACACAAAAAAAAATGTGTACTTGCCTCCAAAGCTCCTATTGTGATTTCTGTCTGCTGTCTCCTTCCTGTGCTCTCTGCCTGAGTAACTTCTGACAGGTTTTGAGACTCCAAGCAATCACGGGTGATGGAGTGGGAGGGCTCCAGCGCACAGCCTATGATTGGTAGCCTCAGCTGTGCATGTTTCTCTATGAGACTGTGTAGAGGGGTATCTAATTCCTCCACTCAGGTCTCAGATTACACTCAGCTCTCCTGTGCTGTATAGTGTGTGATGTCAGATCCCCATTCCCACCTCTGGAAGCTCAGTACTGTTGTGTAAACTGTACACTTTCAGTGGCCCTGGAGAACAGAGGGCTGCAGATAAACAGGTACAACTTATGCAGGAGTACATAAATCTGTATCAACTGGGGTTTCACTTCACTGGGTATATGTAAGGATATATAACCACTTCCCCCGTCCTGCATTCCCCCTCCCTGCCTCTCCAGTGTCTCCACCCTAAACTATATCCCCCTCCCTGCCTCTCCACCGTAAACAATAACCCCCTCCCTGCCCCCACCCTAAATAATAACCTCCTCCCTGCCTCTCCACCCTAAACAATAACTCCCCATCCCTGCCTCTCCACCCTTAAAACACCCCATCCCTGCCTCTCCACCCTAAATAATAAACCCTGCCTCTCCACCCTAAATAATAACCCCCCTCAATGCCTCTCCACCCTAAATAATAACCCCCCTCCCTGCCTCTCCACCCTAAACAATAACCCCCTATCCCTGCCTCTCCGCCCTTAATAATAACCCCCCATCCCTGCCTCTCCACCCTAAATAATAACCCCCCCATCCCTCTAAAGTTGGGAGGTATGATTTAACCTCTGCAATGTGGGGAGCTCAGCATGGCAAGAGAAGATTTTGTCCGCTCTCAGAGTTCAGTTTTAATGTAATGAACACACACTCAGGCAGGTTAAGCTAAATGGACTAGTGATTTTTTCGACCTTGCCAACTATATGTAACAATGTCATTTACATACTACTCCCAACTCCCTGACCTTTTTAATGTGATTTTTTTTACAATTATATACTTTCTACCAGTGACTTTGCATTAAGAAACTGCTCAGGCACACTCATATAAAGTAAATTGTGGCTTGCAGGTTTATATATTCATCTTGACTGCTCAAAGGCCTTGTCCAAACCTAGCTATCAAATAAAATAAGAGCTTTGCGAGGCACCCTTTAGGTGAGAGGCATTAAACTATTTCCTTTGTCAAAATAATTATACCAACAAACAGTATATACAATTTAATTCACTTATTAAAAATAATATACAATATATATATAAACATTCAAGATAAAAGGTAAAGAAATTATTATATTGTGATGAGTTCTGTTTATGCACCCCTGGCACGATGGAATATTGAAGAATATTTAAAGGCGGCAACACTGAAAAAACAAAAAAAACATATTTAGTTAAATACATGAAAATAAAGGTACAGTTTATATCACTGATTTTAAATCATTACATGAAATTAAAAGGCTGATATATATATATATATATATATATATATATATATATATATATATATATATATATATATATTCTCTTTTTGGGGGGCTTTTTGAGGAAGCAGTAACAAAAAACTTTCATGCAAGAAACATGGAAACCATTGCTGACAAATCCTTTTTAAAAATGGCAGTTGCTTGGCTGGCATGCTAAGCTTTTGGCTTCAAAACATTTCATAACTAACCTAGAAAAAACATGCATTTGAACTTTTGACTGTTCTCTGACTTTCCTGTTTGCAGTGGCGGCTGGTGCTCAAAATTTTTAGGGGAGCGCAAACAAACTGTCATCAAAACGCATCCACTGTGTCATCAAAAACGCATTCACTGTGTCATCAAAAACGCATTCACTGTGTCATAAAAACGCATCCACTGTGTCATCAAAAACGCATCCACTGTGTCATAAAAAACGCATCCACTGTGTCATCAAAAACGCATTCACTGTGTCATCAAAAACGCATTCACTGTGTCATCAAAAACGCATTCACTGTGTCATAAAAAATGCATCCACTGTGTCATCAAAAACGCATTTACTGTGTCATCAAAAACGCATTCACCGTGTCATCAAAAACGCATTCACTGTGTCATCAAAAACGCATTCACTGTGTCATTAAAAACCCATTCACTGTGTCATAAAAAACGCATCCACTGTGTCATAAAAAACGCATTCACTGTGTCATCAAAAACGCATTCACTGTGTCATCAAAAACGCATTCACTGTGTCATAAAAAATGCATCCACTGTGTCATCAAAAACGCATTCACTGTGTCATCAAAAACGCATTCACTGTGTCATCAAAAACACATTCACTGTGTCATCAAAAACGCATTCACTGTGTCATTAAAAACCCATTCACTGTGTCATAAAAAACGCATCCACTGTGTCATAAAAAACGCATTCACTGTGTCATCAATAAAGCATTCACTGTGTCATAAAAAACGCATCCACTGTGTCATAAAAAACGCATCCACTGTGTCATAAAAAACGCATTCACTGTGTCATCAATAAAGCATTCACTGTGTCATAAAAAAACGCATCCACTGTGTCATAAAAAACACATCCACTGTGTCATAAAAAACACATCCACTGTGTCATAAAAAACACATCCACTGTGTCATAAAAAACACATCCACTGTGTCATAAAAAACACATCCACTGTGTCATAAAAAACGCATTCACTGTGTCCACTGATCCCAGAAACCATGATTGTCTCCTTAATAGCAGCCAGCATCTCTTTGAACAAGGGGGAAGAGGGGCAAGTTATCAAAGAAAGATAATCACAGTGATTTGGGGGGCTGGGAGAGGATGCTTTATGTGCTAGGGGCCACTTTGGGAGCAGAGAGGATTTGTGCTGGGGGGGGTCTAATTTTATATTCAACCCCCCTTCTAGCACAAATCCTCTCTGCTCCCAAAGTGGCACCTAGCACATAAAGCATCCTCTCCCAGCCCCCCAAATCACTGTATCTTTCTTTGATAACTTGCCCCTCACGTCCTGTGTATGTGTCCATTCTCCTCCCCCCCCCCCTCTGTCTGTGTATAGGTGTCTTCAGTCCGTGTGTAGTGAGACAGGAGGGGGGGGGGGGGGGAATGGGGAAGAGAGGGACAGATACATGCAGCTGTGCTGTGTTGGAGCTCACCCTGCTTGCCAGACAGCAACCCATCCCTCATATGGCTCTTACCTTCCTCCTGCAGCTCCGCTCAGCCGAAGAACGGAGCTGCCGACATCACTTCCGGCTCTCGTCTTCTTCACGAAAGCCGGTGTCTTGCCGAGAATGTTCCCTCGGCGGATAAGTTCCCCCTGTACTGCGCAGGCGCAGCGCCTGCGCAGTACATACTACTCTCAGCCGCCGGAGATAGCCGAAGCTCAAATGCTTCAATCAGCTGTACACGGCGCCTGCGCTCTGGGTCCAGGTTCCTTCCCCACCATCCAAGTGGACCTAGAGGGGGAATCTAAAGGTGCCGAGCGCAGCGAGGCCGTGCCCGAAGCGTGGCGAGCGTAGCGAGCCCGCGAGGGGCCCTCTTACAGGCGCCGTGTACAGCTGATTTTCAGCTGTTCTGCTTCGGCTATTTCCGCCGATACCTACTGCGCAGGCGCAGTAGAGGGGGGAACTTATACGCCGAGCGGAACTTTCTCGGCAGAACACCGGAAGTGACCTCAAGATTTGAAAAGCACTGCTCTCGCCCATAGAATCACACTATGAGCGGAAGCTAATCGGCGTTTTCGTTTGCGCCACAAGGCGGGTTAAAAGCCCGCAAATGAAGCGCCGCGTCTGCAATCTCGTGATTGCATTGACGTGGCGCTTCCCATAGTGCACTGGCGTCCGGCGCCACAGTGCACTTTGTTAAAGGACTTTTTTTTTTTTTTGTTCTTAAAGGGGCCGTTAAAAAAAAATTTTTTTTTTTTGAATTTTTTTTTTTTTTTTACTACAGGAGGGGGGGCGGCGCCCTGGCGCCCCCTATGGACGGGCCGCCACTGCCTGTTTGTATACTTGTTCCAGGTAAGAAAGTATTTGTGCCAATATGGCAGCATAACAGCCAGGCAGCCAGCAATTTCATAGGTGCCCCCCCCCATATTTCTCTATAATAGGCTTTCCTTAAGAAAACCTGTGCCTAAAAGAATACAAAGGCTGGCATAGCTGGACCCTCTTGCTGAAACTGCTGTCATGCTGAGAGGAGGTCCTACACTTCTTTTTTTTTTTTTTAAAGTTTTATTTATTGCTTTTATAACATAACACTTACAATTAAACACAAGACCCAATGGGCCACACACAAAAAAAAAAACAAAAACGGAAGAACTATTAACATCCTTCAGCATTGACTCTCTCCTCCTCCTTCCAGACCTTCACTCAATGACCGGATCGGAACAATGATAGTAAGGCCCCCTTCCCCTAATAACAATTAACAACACATTTCAATATGTCAAATGGTTATATACCTGTTTAATCTCACATCAAATGCATGTCATTATGTGCCACTTAATCTGCCACCGTAGTTTCACTATTCATCCAACTGCCCCACACTTTGTCAAATTTCTGTGGTATGCCCCTGCTAGGTCCTACACTTCTTAAAGTGGTCATGGGGGGAGAAGTATGGGGGTTGCCATTGTACACCTCCTTCTGAAAATGCTAGATGCCTGGCCATGTCTGACTTCTGTATGTTTCAGTAACATTCCAGGAACATGTATGCTTTAAATGAGTGCCAGGAAAGTGTTGGAACTACTTAGCCTTATACTTGTTCTGGGTTAGTGATTGAATCTGGGTTCACATATGGTGTGGACGCGGCTCACAGCAGGGGGTCCAGTGCGTCTCTGTTCACCGATTCAGGTGCATATCCGGTCCGAATTTTTGCCTGAATTTGCACCTCGGAACCAAAGACGCACAGGACCCTTTCTAATTGCGGACCGCGGCCTTCCCAAAGCTGTCTGAACTGGTACAACTTGTCATGCGAAATTGTGCAAGTTGTGGGCAGGGTTACTCAGTCTGCACGTGGGGTACCTTTCGTCCTGAATGTGCTCACCAACGTCTGGGACCAGGTGGGGACTGCAGTCATGTGAAAATCAAAAATCTAGGAAATTATGCAGTCATAAAAGTACAGAGCTATTCTGAAAGATACTGTCCCATATAACTACTCACTGATGCATGTTGCATTTAAAAGGGACACTGCTGAGCCCGTGCCCTCTCCACTAGTCCAGCGTAACTCTGTTACCTCACTCCCAGTAACAGAATGGGGTCCTGCCGTGCACATAGCACAGACCTCATGTGTGCACTTGTTAACTTCTTCACTCCCATGCAATGTGACCAGGTCATAGATCTGTTACGTGGGTTTGATTATGATTGCTACTGGAATCTGACCGCTAGGGAAGGAGCCAGAGCATTGACCCTCTCAATACCAGAGGACCTGGCACTTATACCAGGTACCACACTTCACGACTGGCTGCAATGTACCTTACACTAGTCCTTGGTTACCCATAACAACTGCAATACCCCTCTTGCCTGCCTTGTCGAGTGACTAGACCTTTGGTAGTGGCTTCACTTCATACCCCGTATGTGCTTTACTGACTCAAGTTCTTTTAATACTCCAGAACCAACATGCACCCCTTTGAATAACTTTAGACCAGGCTTAGAACAGTTGATGCAAATTTACTTAAAGTCTTTGACAATCCAGTTCAACATGAACAATATATATAAAATGATGATACTCCCGTACCTTCAGCTACCTAATGAAACAAAAAAACCTACTGCAGCAAGCACCTAGTCAGCTGATCCTAGCAGATAATAAGATGATTGGTAATAATGATGCTGCATTGTGGGCTTACTGATAATTACTGAGAATAAACATAAAGTGCAAAAATACTAATAAAATGATAATAACAAAAGCTAATAAAAAACACAGTATGGTCTATGATAAAGTGTGTGTGCAGGTGAATCTGAAATATCATCCCAAAAAACAGTGACACATAATAAGGCTAAAGTGCAGAGTGCAAAACAGTGCCTGTGCATCCATAAAAAAGTAACACTAGTGATGTGATCAATCCAAAAGAAAATTAAGAATAAACGTTCGAGGAAGCACACCAAACTTGGGTGATCAGTAATAAAACGGAAAATTTATATCAAATACTTACCGTAATTTTCCTTTCCTGATAGGCTCCATGGCAGCATACGTGTGGGTAGGCTCCGCCTCCATAACTACCCAATAGGACCCCCTCTCCCATAAATCTTTGCTCTAGGCTGCTATCCATGTTCCGTAACTAGCCTACTCCAGACATTTTGGGAGGGACTCCTGCTGCCATGGAGCCTATCAGGAAAGGAAAATTACGGTAAGTATTTGATATAAATTTTCCGTTTTCCTGACAGGCTCCATGGCAGCATACGTGTGGGAAATAACTCGCCCCAAAATACACACGGGCGGGCAAAAATGTTTGAGCAAAGAAACCAAATTTATTTTACATTGTCAACCGACAATACTTGTAAACCAAAATTAATAGATGACAGAGCCGCAGGCTCAACACAATAATGAGAAACAAATGTGTTTATAGAAGACCAGGAAGCCGCTCTACAAATGATTTCAGGCGCGACATGCCTTGAAGCTGCCCACGAGGTCGAGATACTTCTGGTCGAATGAGCCGTCACTGCCTCTGGAGGAGCCAAGCCCTTTGCCTTGTATGCCCTCTGAATGGTCTGCACAATCCAAGAAGAGATTGATCTGACCGAAGCTCGCTTTCCTTTGTTTTTACCATGAAGAAGAACGAAAAGGAATTCCGTTTGTCTGAATGGACTTGTGACCTCCAGATATTGCTTTAGAGTGTAGCCTACGTCAAGTGGATGAACATCCTGATTGTCCGTTGTTCTGAAAGTAGGAAGTACAATCTCTTGATTTTCATGAAAGACTGAGGTCACTTTAGGGTTTGACCCAAGCATGGGAATCAACACTACCCTATCTGGAAAAAAGGTTAGGAAAGGTTCTTCTGAGCCTAAATTTCTAATCTCTGACACTCTTTTAGCCGACGTCACGGCTACTAAGAAGGTGATCTTGAGCGTGAGATCTCTCATGGAAAGAGGTTTGTCAGGATCTGATCCGAGATTGGAGAGAAAATCCAAGACAATAGGAAGGTCCCATTTGGGGAACCTAGGTCTTCTTTGAGGCTTAAGCCTGATAGCTCCTTTAAAGAATTGACGGACTAATGTATGATTAGCCCAAGATACTCCTGTGAAGGCCGAGATGGCTGAAACTTGCACTCTTAGTGAGCTGACTGCTAAAGATAGGTCCAGCCCTGATTGGAGAAAACTTAGAATGTCTTCTACTGCTGGAGACTTACACGGATTTGACCGGGAAGACATGTGATCAGAGAATTTAGACCATATCCGTTCGTATACTCTGTTCGTACTTCCCCTCCGGGCACTAAGAAGAGTTGGAATAGCTTCTTCCGGACAGCCTAGGGATTCAAGCCTTTCCCTCTCAAGAACCACACCCTGAGGTGTAGGCAAGATGGGCATGGGTGTAACGTCAAGCCTTGCGACAGTAGATCCGGCCTGAGAGGAAGGGGAACTGGGTCTTGATAACTCAGGAGTGATAACAGAGGAAACCACGGCCTGTTGGGCCAGAAAGGAATCACTGCAATGATCTCCACCCTCTCTGTTCTGAGCCTCCGGAGGAATTGCAGAATCACCGGTACCGGAGGGAAGGCATAAGCCTTCTGAAACTTCCAACGCTCTGAGAGAGCATCTATCCCGTAAGCCTGAGGGTCTCTGAACCTCGAATAATATCTGGGCATCTTGTGATTGCATGGAGAAGCAAAAAGATCGACTTCTGGAAGTACTCCCAGGGTCAGAAGCCACTCGAACACCCCTCTGTGGAGAGACCACTCGTTGTTGTCCATTTGTACTCTTGAGAGAAAGTCCGCCTGTACATTCTGGACCCCCGGAATGTAAACTGCCGAGATGTTGGACAAATATTTCTGAGCCCAGCTCATTATTGGCTCCACTTCTTGTAGCAGTGACCAGCTGCGGGTTCCACCTTGCTTCTTTATGTAAGCCACCGCGGTTGTATTGTCCAACCTTAGCATCACAGATGAACCTTCTATTAGGTGACGAAATGACAGGAGTGCCTGAAAGGCGGCCTTCAGCTCCAGAATGTTGGAGACAATCCCCCGAGCAGGGAAACCCCATCGGCCTTGCGCCACTTCTGAAAGGCAGTGAGCGCCCCAACCTCGATTGCTGGCATCCGAGGTTAACGTGATCCATGAAATGGGCATGATTGAATGGTGATTGCGCAGATTCTTCCCTTGAAGCCACCAAAGAAGAGACGTCCTCATGGATGGCGTAAGGTGTATGCGCTGGATTTGGCTGGAAGAATCCCATTGCTGAAGGAACCCTTTTTGGAAGGGTCGTGTATGCCATTGGGCCCACTTCACCATAGGAATGGTAGCTGTCATTGTGCCAATTACTTTCAGGCATTGGAGAGCTGAGAGGTGAGACGACGCCAGGGCTGCGTGTATTCTGTCTCGAATCACTCCAATCTTCTCCTCTGGAAGGGAGATGGTGCCTTCCAATGTGTTGAAGTGAGCCCCTAGAAACACCAGAGATTGTGTTGGCTCTAAATGGCTCTTCTCTAGATTCAGAAGCCACCCGAATTCCTGCAGGGTGGAGATGACTAAGCTCCTGTGCTCCAACAGTTGATCTTCGTTCTGAGCTAGGAGAAGTAGGTCGTCTAAATAGTGGTGGAGGCGAACCCCTTTGATACGGAGTAGAGCCACAACGGACAACAGGACCTTTGAGAAGACTCGAGGTGACGTTGTTAGGCCGAAGGGTAGACATGTAAACTGCAGATGCTGATTGCCTACCGCAAAGCGGAGGAACTGTTGGAACTCTGTTGCCACTGGCACGTGAAAGTATGCATCTTTCAGATCTATTGAAATCATCCAATCTCCCAGATGTATTGAATGTTGGATCGTAATTAAAGATTCCATTTTGAACTTTTCTTTTCGGATAAAAGAATTGAGATGTGTTAAATCTATTACTGGCCTTCATGTACCGTTTTTCTTCTGTATCATGAACAGAGCAGAATACATGCCTTTGCCTTTTTCGTCTTCTGGAACAGGGACGGCTGCGCCTTGATCCAATAAACAGCTCACGTAGGTTAATAGGACCTGCTTTTTCTCTTCTGAACCTGGAAGAGCTGTGGGAACAAATCTGAGTCTTGGGGTATTGCTGAAAACCCACTTGTGACCGGAGGAGACCGTCTTGACGGTCCAGTAATCTCGGATTGAGGCCGCCCAGACATGCCCGAAGTGGCGAAGACGAGCCCCCACCTGGCATGCCTGAGCGGGCCCAATCTCAAAAGGACTTTGTGGCATCCTGGTTGCCAGAGGAACCCCCTTTAACGGGTTTCTTGAAAGAAGACTGCCTGGCTTTCCAGGATCTAGAGAACTCCCGACCAGGTCTGTAGCTGCGCGCATCCCTAGCGCGATCAGAGTTTTGTCTTCTAGGAAAACTACGTTTCTGATTTTGTAGGCGTCTGTCTTGAGGGAGGAAACCAGACTTCCCACCTGTGGCCCGGGTTATGGCACTGTCGAGCTTATTGCCGAACAATGAAGAACCTTCAAACGGAATTCGGCACCAAGCTTGCTTGGAAGCTGGGTCTGCCAACCACGGACGGAGCCATAGGGCACGACGAGCTGAAACAGCTGCCAACATAACCCGGGACATCAGGCGGATGACATCAATAGATGCCTCCCCAAGAAAGGCTGATGCCAGCCTGATCTCTTGGATAGGAGAATCCTTAGCTGTTTCAGTAGAGATACCTCTTAAGAACTCATCCACATTATCAGACCAAGATTCCAAAGCTTTGGAAACTGCAGCTATTGCAAGTACTGGCTTACATGCCATTCCTGACGTCAGGTAGATCTTCTTTAAATCTGAATCAATTCGCCTTTCCAAAGGATCTTTAAAAGATACAGTGTCTTCCAAGGGAAGCGTTACATATCTTGCTAGTCTCATTAAAACTGCATCCACTAATGGGGCTGATTCAAGGTGCTTTACTTCCTCTTCCTTGAAAGGATATAGTTTCAAGACCTTTGACTGCATGGAACTTTTCTTGTCCATTTTGCTCCATTCTTCAGAAATGACCTCACCCAGCTCAGAGAGAAAAGGAAAATACTGTCGCTCCTTATTGAGCTGCTTAAAAAACTTCCTCTGTTTTGGGGGGGGAAGTAACTGGATCTTCCCACTTCAGGGCCTCCTTTACTGCCTTCACCAATGAAGGAACTAAAGCGTACTCAAACCCCACGCCAGGATCTTCCAGATCCGATTCGCTGTCTGAAACAGGAGCAGAAGGGTGACTTGGTTGGGAGGAATCCCATGTCTCATGCACAGAACCTTCGCCCACTGGAGGGCATAATGGGTCTGATGGGGAATCACGGGGCTGCTGGGCTTCTCTCTCCTGTAGAGATTCTTTCACAACCCGCCTAACCATAGATTCCAAATGCTGGTCTGCACCATCCCTCTCATCTGCGGCTTTAGAGAAGCAGTGATCACAGAGAGATTTGTCTGTTGGAACAGGCATCCTACATCCCCAGCATGATTTCCCTGAACTCTCTTTAGAGTGAGATGAAGGGGGGTGAGAAGGATTTTTATTGCGCTGTTCAGATCTGGAAGATTTATGATGGCTAGACCTGGAGGAAGATTGCCGGTGGTGTGATTTTGATGATCCACTTCCTTTATGAGAACTACGGTGTGGATCAGACCTAGTAGGGCTGTGAGGAAAGAAACACAGAGAAGATAGAAAAGAAAATCAGCTGGTGTCCTACTCTCAATCCTTGTACAGGCAGAAAGGCAAAACTGCAAACATACCTGCTACAAGCGGGCTGGCCACTAGGGGGCAGTGAGGAGTCCATAATGTCAAATACAATAGGAAGCTGCAGAGACAGATTCACAGGATCAGCTGACTGACAACAGACCTCCACCCCCAGACAATAGAGATTGTCTTACCTTGAACCGCCAAGATAGTAGCCCCGGGAAGTCGCTGTATCTCCCACGATCATTCCCAGGGCTCTGAAAGCTTCCCACAGCTTTTAAAAGTGGCGCCCGTGACGTCATCGCCGACGTCAGACGCGAGACGCTCGCGCGCATGCGCGAACCAAGCCTCGACTTCGTATTGGGTCCGCGCATGCGCAGAACGTACGCCGGTACCCGGAAGTCACAGAGAGAGCGGCTGCTGGAACGCAGAGAGCGTCAGCACCAATCTAGGACACCAGGAAGCAGGAAGAAAACACACAGAGGTATGATACACATAAACACTGCTGCCATATGTGAATGAAATGTAAAAACTTTACCCCTCCACCTACGATCACCTGGGCCGAGGAACGCCATCCATACACATACACACCGGACTTGGCAGCAGATAATGGTCGCCTGAAACATTAGGCAATAGACCGTGCGCACATAGACGAACCGATCCAATCTTCAGCGCTACTCTGCTATACACTCCATACCCTGCTTAACAGTCAGGGCCTATCGGAGGAATCTTTGGCACTCTGCATCATCGATCGTAGGGAGGATTTATCTTCAGGTAGGAGAACCAACACCTGGTCCTACGGAGGAGGACAAAAAAGGAACATGGATAGCAGCCTAGAGCAAAGATTTATGGGAGAGGGGGTCCTATTGGGTAGTTATGGAGGCGGAGCCTACCCACACGTATGCTGCCATGGAGCCTGTCAGGAAACTGTATTTAGCAGTCCCAAATGAACTAGTATAACAATGCAGGACATTTCATAAAACAGTGTCCAAAGTGAATAATAAGTGATGATTCCCTTCACTGTGAATGGTGCAATGAAATTGGCCAGTGTCTAGCCAATCCAAGCTGTGGTGGCACCTGAATATGCATTAGCCCCTCACCTTACTGCTGTAAGGTTACAGCATAACTTGAATCTGATGCTTGAAAAAAAACCAAGGGGTCTTCAATCGGCCCCTCTAATGGTAAACACACCGGTGCCTCTTTATCCCATCTCCAGTACTCCAATATACCTCAGGTTGGGTACAGCCTCCTTTCAAATGTGGTACACTCAGGGCAGTATGGATGAAAGAAAGATCCCAGATAGTATAATACCGTATTGACTAGCGTTTATTAAAATAACACAATACAAACACTCACATTAGAAAAAAATGATCAGATAACACTCCACGAGCCGCAAGCTCATCTACCTGTGTCACCTCTGGTCTGTGCCTATTGCTCTAATCCCGATATCATCACACCACGTGACTTCATCAGGGGATCTCCTACACGCACTTTATCATAGACAATACTGTGTTTTTTATTAGCTTTTTTATTATTACTCTATTTGTATTTTTGCACTTTATATTTATTCTCAGTAATTATCAGTAAGCCCACAGCGCAGCATCATTATTACCCAATGAACAATATATAACCTAACCCTAGCTACTACTGGTCAGCTGATCAGGAATACCTTCACAGGTGGTGGTCCACAGCTTGCATATTTCATGACTAGGCTGTCCACCGGATAACCGATGTTTCCAATGGACTGCAAGGCGCAGCAGTCCTACAGCATGTCTGCTCAGAATCCAAAATGCCACCGTGGAAGTTGCTCTTGGGCCCCAGCCTTCCCCCTATTTATATCACAGGTGGGAAGGCTGTATTACAAAGCCCGGGAATAGCTGCACACAAATTAACTCTTTCCCCCAGCCTGGGCCAGCCACTAACTAATCTAACATACCTGTGGGCAACCTGCCTACAAACCTCTGAAACACTGTTGATACATGTTTGATAAAAATTAATTGAAAGAGAAAAAAAAGCATCAAGCAGCTTTACTGTAGCCACTTAAACCCCTCAAATCTAGTTTATTTAAGGGCTGGATTACTTTAGGAATCGCGCAGGAATGCACTGCGCGTTCCTGTGCAATTCACATGCAGTTCAGTGCAGTGCAATTTCAGCCCATTCATTTTAAGGTATGGCAAATGCTTGTTATGTACAATTATGAGTGATGCCTGAATAAATCACCTCTAAAATATATTAAAATTTTAACTAGTTACCAGAAGTACAATAAAAGGCTATATAGTATGTGTGGTGCTCACCTGATAGGGATGAGGCTCAGAATGGAAAGAATGCCTGATATAATAAAGCAAGTTCCACTGAATGAGGTTAAAGTGGCTTGGTAGATCTCATTGAATACAACTGATGTCAAAATTCCTGTAATTGCTAATGACAGTTGGAGTACAACAAAGATTTTTCCTGGAAAAAAAGTATCATGATCACTTGAAAAAAAAATACAAAACTATTGGTCTTATTCAATAAAATGTATTCAAATTAAATACTAATTCTTCAATGCAGTTCCTCCTGGCAACCAATCAGCATATGCCTGCTGTGACTCAGTACAATGAATTCTGATTACTGCATTTAAAATTGCATTTAGGAATGTGATATTTACGGTATTTAAAACATTCAAAACAAAAAAATTTAATTCAGTATTTGTTTATTCTATATAATAATAATTCCAATATTTGTTCATTGTCAAAATATATATATATATATATATATATATATATATATATATATATATATATATATATATACACAGTGGGGACGGAAAGTATTCAGACCCCCTTAAATTTCTCACTCTTTGTTATATTGCAGCCATTTTCTAAAATCATTTAAGTTCATTTTTTTTCCTCATTAATGTACACACAGCACCCCATATTGACAGAAAAACACAGAATTGTTGACATTTTTGCAGATTTATTAAAAAAGAAAAACTGAAATATCACATGGTCCTAAGTATTCAGACCCTTTGCTCAGTATTTAGTAGAAGCACCCTTTTGATCTAATACAGCCATGAGTCTTTTTGGGAAAGATGCAACAAGTTTTTCACACCTGGATTTGGGGATCCTCTGCTATTCCTCCTTGCAGATCCTCTCCAGTTCTGTCAGGTTGGATGATAAACGTTGGTGGACAGCCATTTTTAGGTCTCTCCAGAGATGCTCAATTGGGTTTAAGTCAGGGCTCTGGCTGGGCCATTCAAGAACAGTCACGGAGTTGTTGTGAAGCCACTCCTTCGTTATTTTTTGCTGTGTGCTTAGGGTCATTGTCTTGTTGGAAGGTAAACCTTCGGCCCAGTCTGAGGTCCTGAGCACTCTGGAGAAGGTTTTTCGTCCAGGATATCCCTGTACTTGGCCGTATTCATCTTTCCCTTGATTGCAACCAGTAGTCCTGTCCCTGCAGCTGAAAAACACCCCCACAGCATGATGCTGCCACCACCATGCTTCACTGTTGGGACTGTATTGGACAGGTGATGAGTAGTGCCTGGTTTTCTCCACACATATCACTTAGAATTAAGGCCAAAAAGTTCTATCTTGGTCTCATCAGACCAAAGAATCTTATTTCTCACCATCTCGGAGTCCTTCAGGTGTTTTTTTTAGCAAACTCCATGCAGGCTTTCATGTGTCTTGCACTGAGGAGAGGCTTCCGTCGGCATTCTGCCATAAAGCCCCGACTGGTGGAGGGTTGCAGTGATGGTTGACTTTCTACAACTTCCTCTCATCCCCCGACTGCATCTTTGGAGCTCAGCCACAGCGATCTTTGGGTTCTTTTTACTTCTCTCACCGAGGCTCTTCTCCCCCGATAGCTCAGTTTGGCCGGACGGCCAGCTCTAGGAAGGGTTCTGGTCATCCCAAACGTCTTCCATTTAAGGATTATGGAGGCCACTGTGCTCTTAGGAACCTTAAGTGCAGCAGAAATTTTTTTTGTAACCTTGGCCAGATCTGTGCCTTGCCACAATTCTGTCTCTGAGCTCTTCAGGCAATTCCTTTGACCTCATGAGTCTCATTTGCTCTGACATGCACTGTGAGCTGTAAGGTCTTCTATAGACAGGTGTGTGGCTTTCCTAATCAAGTCCAATCAGTATAATCAAACAGCTTGACTCAAATGAAGGTGTAGAACCATCTCAAGAATGATCAGAGAAAATGGAGAGCACCTGAGTTAAATATGAGTGTCACAGCAAAGGGTCTGATTACTTAGGACCATGTGATATTTCAATTTTTCTTTTTTAATAAATCTGCAAAAATGTCAACAATCCTGTGTTTTTCTGTCAATATGGGGAGCTGTGTGTACATTAATGAGGAAAAAAAATGAACTTAAATGATTTTAGCAAATGGCTGCAATATAACAAAGAGTGAAAAATTGAAGGGGGTCTGAATACTTTCTGTCCCCACTGTGTATATATATATATATATATATATATATATATATATATATATATATATATATATACACACTGGACTGCCTGCCCTTTAAACTTCACTCAGCTGATTTAGAAGGACCCATAAGGCCAGCCCCTTCATAATAAAAGAATGAGGTCAAAGCAACCATAATGACAGTGTGCTTTATGTGTACTAAAGAAGTATAGGGAGCGCTGCTGACAAACTGCATAGGGAGAGATAAGTGTATTTCTCTCACTGACAGGTCTGGCAAAGTAAAGTAAACCCTTACTAAATGTCATGCTGATTATCTTGGAGAATTGAGGGGTGGGGAAGGGAAGGTTCTTTCCCCTTTTCTATCCTTTGGTACATCTCAATACTGCTGATGTCCTGCAGTCTGTCCCTGTCCATGTGCACTACAGTGAAAACAGGCTGCAAATGTTTTTTCACAGGGCATATTTCTTAATTGTAACTGGCTGCAACAGTTTTTTCTGTTTACAAGCTTTTTTGGTGAAAACACTGGGATATATCTGGACAATGTGCATCAACACAGAAGCTTATAGTTTCCTTTGGAATAACATGTGACAGGGTCATTTAAAGGCAGGGGATTGTGAGAGATATTGGCAAAGTCACCCCATAAGTGCCCAAATAAGAACCTTTTTATCAGTATCACCAGCTGTTATGTTTGTGAAAACTAGTGATTAAAATAAAAATAGGCTTTCCTAATGATATTATCATGTTTGTGGTTGGGTTTACAACTACTTTAACAAACAAGTCGAGTTAGTTGAATTACAGTGCAGTTGTTACTGACAGCCCATTCAAGAGATACCTTTTTTTTCTCAGCACTTCATTGCATCTTTAACCACTTGCCAACTGCACGCCGATATACGTCGGAACAATGGCAGCGGTGGGCAAATGGGCCTACCTGTACTTCCACTTTAATTGGCGGGGCTAGCAGGCGCGCGCACCTGCCGCGTACAGCGTGACCGCGCCCGCGGGACCCGCGGACTCGATGTCCGCCTGTGTCCCGGCAATTGTGTCACAGAGCCGCAGAACGGGGAGATGCAAACAAGGCATTTCCCCGTTCTGCCTTGTGACATGACAGAGATCACTGCTCCCTGTCATCGGGAGCAGTGATCGCTGTCATGTGAGTTGAAGCCCATCTCCCCCACTCCCTAGGACACACTTAACCCCTTGATCGCCCCCTAGTGTTTAACCACTTCCCTGCCAGTGTCATTTACACAGTAATCAGTGCATTTTTTTAGCACTGTTCACTGTATAAATGACCATGGTCCCAAAATAGTGTCAAAAGAGTCTGATGTGTCTGCCATAATGTTGCAGTCATGATAAAATTCGCAGATCGCCGCCATTACTAATAAAAAAAAATTAATAATAAAAATGCCATAAAACTATTCCCTATTTTGTAGATGCAATGACTTTTGTGCAAACCAATCAATATACTCTTATTGCGATTTTTTTTTTGACCAAAAATATGTAGAAGAATACATATCGGCCTAAACTGAGGAAAAAAATGTTTTTTTAAAATATATTTTTTGGGGATATTTATTATAGCAAAAAGGAAAAAAAAATATTGCTTTGTTTTCAAAATTGTCGCACTTTTTTTGTTTATAGCACAAAAAATAAAAATCGCAGAGGTGATCAAATACCACCAAAAGAAAACTCTATTTGTGTGGAAAAACAGACGTCAATTTTGTTTGCGACCGCTCAATTGTCAGTTAAAGCGGCGCAGTGCTGAATCGCAAAAAGTGCTCTGGTCAGGAAGGGGGTAAAATCTTCCACGCCTGAAGCGGTTAAAAAAAAGAAAAAAGTGAAAACACTGTACACAAAAAATATCACACACCTTCACTCCAGGTGCATTGCAACCCCTTGCTTTATCCCTATATATCATTTTTTTCAAAAAAAAATCGGAGCTAAAGCTATTAGGCATTGTTGGGTCAAAATTGGCTAGCACCATGACAGTACCTAAACCTGACCAGGAAAATGTGCTAAAATGTGTAAACACAAACAAGACGGGTGCTTTGACACAGTAAAAAAAAATTAAAGTGTATCGTTTCAGAGACACTTGATAATAAAATGACCAGCACCAGAATAGTTTTGTTGGCAGATTGAAGGAAGAAAAGACTTATGCTACGTACACACGATCGGACTTTCCGGCAATAAAAGCGTGGATTTTTGTTCGAAGGTTGTTGGCTCCAACTTGTCTTGCATACACACGGTCACACAAATGTTGGCCAACAATTACGAACGTAGTGACGTACTAGACGTACTACGTGGTTTTTCAGCTCTTTAGCGCCACCCTTTGGGCTCCTTCTGCTAATTTCGTGTTAGTAGAAGTTTGGAGAGTGTTGATTCGCGCTTTTCTTTTTGCGTTTTTTAGTTTGTGCTTCATTATTATCCCATTAAAGAAGAAGAGAATTGTGCGCTGCATTTGGAGATCTCCTAATTTGCCACATCACAAATGTTAATTCTCCATTACGAACGCTAGTTTACAAGACCGACCACTTCTGCTTCTGAGCATGCGTGGACTTTTATGCGACGGACTTGTGTACACACGATCGGAAAGTCCGACAACAAAAATTTGTTGGTGGAAAATTTGAGAACCTGCTAGCCAACATTTGTTGGTGGAAAGTCCGACAACAAATGTTTGATGGAGCATACACACGGTCGGACTTTCCTCCAAAAAACCCACATCCAACATTTGTTGTCAGAAAATCTGATCGTGTGTACGGGGCATAAGGCACAAGGCAGGTGTTTTGTTACACTAAAAATGAAACTGTCAAAGACGCAATAAATACAAGGCAGTGTTTTTTTTTTTTTATGTCAGCAATTTAATTTTTTTTAAATGCCAAGAAAAGATGCCTGTCTGAGTGTACCCAAGAGCTGCAACCTGGGAGTTGGTCAGCGGAAAAATCTATCACTCATGGTGTGGTTGGCTGTGAATACGAGGAGCTCTATAGACTTTTGGCTTGTTTCTTGGGCAAACTGGACAACTGTATCACGTTTTCAAGACAACAAGCACATGCCTAAATTTTGCTTGGTGATAATATACTTTTTTTTAAATTTACTTCTACTTATTTCCTATCGCCTATTAAAATACAGCTATTGGTAGGGATGGAGCTCCATCCCTAAGCCACATGCCATGCCATGTTTTCAAAATTCCTTGGATCTTAAAAATATGAGGATACTAAAATACAAATCATACATACTGTATACAATAGTATTTAAATAGTAACAACTTTGCCAGAAAAATGAGCACATCCAGTTTTGATAAAAAAAAAGTGACATTCCAATAGTGTTGGACCCAGTGCGCTTAGTAATCTGCATTCAGTGACAGACCTGGTCAGACAATTTCAGGTTTTCCTACTCTTCCAACATAGTGAGCTAGAAATTAGTCCTAAATTAGTAAGTAACGTAAAGGCACAAGTCTACTCACCATATGATGATCCTTGTATATGTTTGGATAAAACAGACCTTATTGTTGGCATTGGTATCAAAGCAAACATCATCACAGCTCGAGCTGCAAAATAATTAAACACAACGTTTAATAACAATGTTTGCTGCAAACATTTCTGCCTTACAAAACATTATATATGCCTTCTTTAAATCGGCGCAATGTATCGCAAAGTCTAGGTAAAATAGGTAATAAAGCCTCTTTTTTTTTTTTTTTATTAAACTAAAAAAAAGGTTATACTTACCTTCCGTCTCTATCCACTGCTGTCCCTTTCCTCCTCTTCTGGAGTAACCTGCTGGCTCTATCCACTGCTTTATCTCGTGGGTGCCCCCATAGCAAGCTGTGTGCTGTGTGCTTTGGGGGCACTTATGTGGGTGTGCCCCTGAGACGGGCTGTGTGCATCCATAGACAAAAACAGCATGGCTTGGCAATGCCACCAAACCCCTCCTCTCCTAAGATTTGATTGACAGCAGCAGGAGTCAATGGTTCCCGCTGCTTCCCGAGTCTCCTGTGAGAGCAGGAATTTAAGGCAGAAGACCTGCAGCTGGGACAGCGCTCGATCACCAGCTGGACTCGGGTAAGTATTTCGGGGGGAGGGGGAAAGTTTGTGGGGGGTTTTTTACCCCAATGCTGAGAATCCATTAAGGTAAACAACTGTTATGCCTTGTACACGCGATCGGACTTTCCGCCAACAAAACCGTGGAATTTTGTCCGAAGGGTGTTGACTCAAACTTGTCCTGCATACACACGGCCACACAAATGTTGGCCAACAATTCAGAATGTAGTGATGTACTATGCGGTTGTTCAGCTCTTTAGCGCCACCCTTTAGGCTCCTTCTGCTAATTTTGTGTTAGTAGAAGTTTGGTGAGTGTTGATTCGCGCTTTTCTTCTCACGTTTTTCATTTCGCGCTTTTCAGTTCATGCTTTTCAGTTCACGCTTTTCATTTTGTGCTTTTCAGTTAGTTTCTGAACGGCCATTCGTCAACCAGACATGTTGCAGAATCGGAGGAGATAACATGTTATTTATTATTGGCCTTGGAGTTATTGCTTTGACATTTTTATTTTTGGTTGAATAATGATTTGATTTGGTATATTTTTCTATATTTTTGGATGCATAGAATGCACTTTTTGGTTCAGTTCTATTGGCAGATAGCATGTCTAAGTTATTTTTTTTACTGCACAATAAAAAAATTGTGGAGCATAATTCTTTGCTATGTGTTTTACTTCAAATGACAGTTTGGGAGTAGGCAGTTACATTTTAAAAAATACAATGTAAAATCGACAAGGGACACCAACATAGTTGTATCTTTGATCTTATAAACCAGGGGATAATGGTGTTGTGGTAACTTGCACAAATAATAATAATAATAAAAAAAAAAATAATAATATTATTCTTGATATCACTAGAAAAAAAAGCCTTTGAAAATTTGTTTGCAATAACTCCATCAGTATCACAAACAAAGCAACTTCATTATTATCCCATTAAAGAAGAAGAGGATTGTGCGCTGCATTTCAGATTTCATAATTTGCCACGTCACGAATGTTAATTCTCCATTACGAGTGCCAGTTTACTGACCGATTCTGCTTTCGAGCATGCATGTTTGTACTTTGGTCTTTTGTCCGACGGACTTGTGTACACACGATCGGAAAATCCGACAACACACATTTGTTGACAGAAAATTTGAAGACATGCTAGCCAACATTTGTTGGCGGAAAGTCCGACAACAATTGTCCAATGGAGCATACACACAGTCGAATTTTCCGCCATTAGCCTGACGTCCAACATTTCCCCACAGGAAAATCCGGTCGTGTGTACAGGGCTTTAGACTTAAGAACAAATTTAGTATTTTCAGAAGTTTAGCAAGAACTCAATATTGTTTTTCACAACAGAAACCACTGTGTGCCAATGTCAAATGTTCTGGTGCAGGTAGGTCACATGACCAAGGAACAGCATAATCACTGACACTTCCTGATTGGTCACGACAAATGTAAGTTTCAAATAAGCACAATAGAAATACTATATAGAAGCACATTGAGGGAAAAAAGTGTGAGCTAAAATGTCTTTTTCATCCCCAAAGGTGTCATTGTCTAGTTTGGCTTACAATGTCAAATATTTTACATATAATTACATAGTTAGTAAGGTTGAAAAATGACATTAGTCCATTTAATTCAACCAACAATATTTGTATTATTATTCTGATCTGTAAGCAGGGCTTCCTATATAATTGCAAGTCCATAATGTCTAGATTTGCTTGTAGATTATCCATGTCTGTAACATGATCTAGGAAATATGAGGAAGGAAAAAAGTGGAAGTGACATATATGAGAGCAAATAGAGCAAAACTGAAAACTCTTTGGTCAAATTTTAAAATGAATGCAAACTTTATCAAACACCATATGTAAGGTTTTTTAAGAATATTACATTCATATGTCTTGTCAATTTATGTAAATTTATAAATGCTAGGGCTGTAAAATTAACCAAATACAGTATATTACTGTAGATTAAATCATCTAATTTTGTCTAGAAAATGCTCTGATGATTTCTGTTAACCACCACAGACAAAAAACAATAGATCTATGGTTTCGTATTTGAAAAGGAAATTAGACAATGTTTTATTTCCATAATGCATTGGAGACATTACAAATGTGATATGGAACTAAACTTATGTTCCTAAGTTTTTGTTTCAGTCTGTGTCTTGACATAGACATGAAGGACACAGACTGCAAAAAACACACTTTTTTGTCTGTAAAAAGTCTGCAAATAAAAATCTGACAGTTTTCATTCCTTTCCACTTTGTCCAAAGATAAAAAGCTAATTGATTAGAATTCGACAATAATCAGATGCTGGGGGAAAAAAAAAACAAAAAAATTATGCAGCCATGATCAGGTGCCTAAAGAAAAGAAAGTACCGGATTGAGTTTTAACTGTTGAACTTACCAATAAAATACAAGAAAGTCCATCGTACAATTGCCATAATGAATATACCAGCGCAGAAGGACAATATTCCCATTATAATTAAAGTTACATCCTTTAGACATCTGGAAAAAATGCAAACTCCCAAGAAACTGGTGACGAATATCAAATAACCAGCAGCGTTGGCATAACCAATGTACGTAGGACTAAACTTTAGAGGTTCCTTAATTAAAAATAAAGAAAGTACATCCATGGCTCCATCCACAGAGATATTGTACACTATAGCAGTAGCAAAAAGAAGAGCAATGAAAAATTTGGATGGAGTCTGAGCAGGGAGGCCCCCCAAAGGTCCATTAGTTTCACCCAGCAGGTTAGATCGCTCATTTGGTTCAGGTAAGTTTCCGTTACGGACTTCTTGTTCATCCATTCCATCAATTGAATTCTTACGCAGTGCTGTTTCATTATAAGGCTCTTTTAAAATAAATATACTATATAACAGGCATATAAAATAAAGTGAAACACTGCATATAACTAGGATTGCACCTGTATTATGTGTTATTGTATATGATACAAAGATGTGTCCAGAAGCAAGGCTGCCAACACAACCAGATAGTCCATAAACTAATTCAATGACAATAAATTTGAAAGATCGTCTTTTTTCAGTTGAATCCACGGCTGCCCATGCCATAACCCCAGCCCAGTAGGTTGTGAACCAGCCTGTTAAACCATTTAGAGCAGCAGAGCCAAACATCACTTCAATAGGCCAGTCTAAAAAGATGACAAGCAATAGAAAACACCTAGATAAAAAATACCCAAGCAATGGAACACATATTGTGACCTTTCTTCTCTTATTGTCACCAATCTTTGCTAGGATATATGCTGACAACAATGGGGTAAGTCCCAAAATTAGGTTGTGAATAATATAGAAGTTTGATATAGCTTTCTGTAGTGTGACCGAATGAGATGTGTTTAAGGATGTAGCAGTCCGGTTATAATAATCCTTGACCACAAAAAGTAATGCTGTATCATAAAAAGAGCTAGCAACCTGTGCCCCAGCAACCACTGGCTCAATCAAAGTCCTCATCATTATCATGACTGAACACTATACTTACTACAGTTAAAAGTATCAATCCTTCAGACAAAGAGGAAGTTGATGATTAATAAAAGCTCAAACAGTAGAGAACCTTTCAATGCGAAGAGAAAAAAAAAATAAAAAAAAATACAGTCCAAGATATTAGATCTGCTTCCTGCCAATCTTTTCTTCTGAGTCGTCTTAGCTGGTAACTTGAAGCATGGAAATGATAAACAAAAGTGCATTTGTAAATTATGTGCATATATAATTACTAAATTAGCCAATACAGGAAAAAAGTCTGACTGCACTTACTTCCTGATATGAAATACATTGCATATGTGGGTGGGACAAGGGTTTGTATGCTAGAGTTCAGATGAAGTTTAGACAGGAATGTGGATTGGTCACATAATTGACGTTTAAAGACATTTTTTGCAAAATGGATATAAAGATCACCTGGACTTACACTGCACTGGACTTACAAGGCAGCAGGGTATGCAGGAAAAAGCCAGTGAACACAGTAATTGTCAAGACTCTATCCGCAGCAGATGCTCAAGAAGACCTGGCATTCCTGCCAGTATCTTACATGGCCGCATGAATGCACATTGTCGCACACAAATGGGCACACAGATGCACACTGGCACACAGGTGTATGCACGAATGCGCGCTGACACATGTCCGACCCGGACGCCAAACAGCCTTTATAGGGGGGCCAGTCCCTCTCTGTGGTTGCTGGTTGATTTTGGATCTCCCAGGAGTTTGTTCCCGTGTTACCTTGCATCTGTGGATATCTGTTATTGACTCTGCTTGCCCCTGGACCTGTCTTCTGCTTCCTGATCTGACCCAGCTTGTTTAACAGATTCTCTTCTGCCTGCCACTTGATCTGACCCCAGCTTGTTTTATGGACTGTCTCTTCCTGCTCACCTGTGCATGACCCTGGTTATCCTCCTGACCACGCTTGCTCTTGTCCACAGCCAGGACCTGACCTTGGCTTGAACTAGCTTCTCTCCTGATTTCTGCTCTTCCTGAGTTCTGCTATTCTCCACAGGCACCACCTGTCTGCAGACGCTACCCTGGTGTTTTACCTGAGTATCTAGACATCTCCAGTCAGAGCATCTCTGCAAGCAATTCCAGCAGGTGCCCTGTGCT
This sequence comes from Lithobates clamitans, assembly GCA_037952925.1. NCBI lineage: Eukaryota > Metazoa > Chordata > Amphibia > Anura > Ranidae > Lithobates > Lithobates clamitans. The sequence goes on from JBBGZY010000372.1 coordinate 9,275,239, forward strand.
TCTTTGAGCCTGGCTCCTCCTGTTCCACCTTCAGGGGAGTCAGGAGCTTAGCCGCAAGGGAAGCCCTCTCTCCATTGGCCTCCAGCATCAGGTATGTGATAGTAATACACAAAGAGACAAACAAACAACACAGGCTCTGTGTGCACAGGTGCAGTTAATGAGGCTGAAACTGATAGGGGAAACAGACTGGTGCAGAGAAAAAAACTGAAGAGCAGAGTGAGACATGGAGGTGAAGGAAGACGGGCTGCAGGTAGAAGTGCATGTATTGACAAAAGCAGGATACAGACAAATGAACACATGGCTTGGCTGCATGGGAGCAATAGGAACACTAGGGATCACAAGAGGAACAGGGAAACACTTGATAAGAACACAGAGGGGAATCCCCTGCAGACAACCACACTACTGGAACCACAGGAACTCTTTTGTTCTTCCTTTCTTCAATCTCTTGTGATTCCTGGCTTAAAGGAAGCTATTTGTGACTCTTCACTAAGCTATATTTCCAGATCACTCGTATAGTGGTGACCATTACAGTAAATTGTTTTGTATACAGTGTTGGTTGATACACAAGATGCAATGTAGCAGAATATGTTTTGGGGTATAATTCTAAGTATGCCTATGGTGTGTGTGAAAAATATTTTATTCATTGACAACATTGTATAAAAAAATACATTTTTATTATCGCTAATGAATTTTCCAAAAACTTGTGGCAAAAATTGCATTTTTAAAAGACTCCTTTTACCTCTTAGAAATGACCCTGGGGTGTTTGCTTTAAAATTGGGGTCATTTTGTGGGTGTTTCCACTGCCCTGGTGCTCCAGCACCTCTAAAATTGTGATAGGTAGTCAGGAAATTAGACATGTCATTTATGCTCCTTGAAAGTCCAAAGGTGCTTTTGGGTCCCTCTATGCATCTAGGCTGTGAAAAAGTCTCACACATGTGATATCCCCAGACTCAGGAGGCATAGCAGAATGTGTTTTGGGGTGTAATTGTAAGTATGCCATTGCTGTGTGTGCGAAAATTAACTTGTTAAAATGAAAACTTTGTGAAAAAACACATTTTATTAAATTTTTTCATTTACTAAAAAATTGTGACAAAAATGACATCTTCAAAAAACTCATTACACCTCTCACTAAATACATTGGACTATCTACTTTCCAAAAGGGGGTTATTTGGGGGATATTTTTACTGTCCTAGCATTTATTGCCTCAAGAAGGTGACGTAAAACACGTACGTCGGGACTATAAACGGGGCAGTGGCCAATAGCTTTCATCTCTTTATTTATTCTGAGCATGCGTGGCACTTTGTCCGTCGGATTTGTGTACACATGATCGGAATTTCCGACAATGGATTTTGTTGTCGGAAAATTTTATAGCCTGCTCTCAAACTTTGTGTGTTGGAAAATCTGATGGAAAATGTGTGATGGAGCCTACACACGGTCGGAATTTCCGACAACAAGGTCCTATCACACATTTTCCGTCGGAAAATCCGACCGTGTGTACGGGGCATAAAACTGTCACACTTACTAAATAATATAGACTGATTTAGGTTACTTTTACCAAAGACCTGAAACTGAATACATTTTACAAATCTACATTTTGGCATGATGTAGATTTTATTTGCTAAATTTTATAACAAAAATGTTTTGTTTTTTTTAAATATGGTCTTTTCCCCTTTTAAAATGTTTTACTATCCAAAGTTAAAACAACAAGGGCAGAAGATAGATGTAAAGATGAAAAAAGGTCTGAAGGTTCGCTTTAAACATGGGGATATTATCAACAAGGACAGTCAGAGCCATGTTAAGACAAGAACTGGCTGGGTCCATGACGGGGACAGACCACTTTTTAGAAATCTCTCTTCTATAGGGCATTGCTGAGCGCTTGGGAGAAACACATACGTTTTCCAGTTTCAGGCAGTAATTACACAGGACCAAACACAAAAGGAAATACACTGGAAAAGGCTAAACAGTTTAAGGGCTCTTAAGAGACCATAGGCTTGTCTCCTTAGAAGTAGCCAATGCAGACAGCTTCAGAGTTCGGCATGGGCATGACTGTGCCAAAAATAATTGAGATAATATCCTTGAGTTTTGGAGTAATGAGTAATCTCTACAGCCTGAGGCTCCTTGTGCATTAATCTAAATCTACAATCATATCTCAGGCACTGGCTCAGCTTGTCTCCACCAAAGCAATCAATTGTACCAGCAACAGGAATGGCACACACTGAGATGCAAAATAATATTCTTCCTTTATAAAAATGGCCAGCAGGAACAAGCTCTATTCTGACATTTTTCACAGCGCTTTCACATATAAATGTACGTGTGTGTATGTATAAAAATTAAAAACATTTTTACATAAATAGTTAGTACATTTGCATAAGGATGTGAAATTGGGTGTAACAAATGCAATTTATTCAATTTTACAGCACGCCAAGGGCTTAAAAACGTGGAATGCATTTTGTAAAAATGTATATTTTTGATGCGTTTTTGGTGCATTTCCTACAGAAATCAATGGGAGGTGCACAATGCAGGACTTTTTAAACCACAGCAAAAACACAGTGCAGAAATGTAAACAGTTACATAGGATTTAGGGCACATTCTAACCAGAATGTGGTGAAGGAAACCCACATTCTGTGCATGTTTCCCTCAAACACATTCAGAATGCACTGTAGTTGCAATCGGCAGCAAGTGTAAGGTTAATGACACCCCAAACGCAGGTTGTAAATGCAATAAGTTTGCCTGCACCAATTTGCTTGGTGCAGAATTCCTATGAAATCCAGTTGTTATTCCTTTTTTAAAGTAGTGCATGCTCTACTTTTGTGCCGTGCCTGTGCGATTCAGGCAATTCAAAATACCACACTCAGACATACAGACACTTTGAAAGGGTTAAGCCCCCAAAAGTTAATGGGGATTCTGAAGAGAGCTGTGACAAAGACACTGATCTGGACAATCTTTGCCAAGACCTTTAAGGGTGATGCTAGAAGCTGGTCAGGTCCAGTGGTTTCCTGTTCTTGAGCCTGTGACCTACCATTTGTGTTTGTGTGGGAATACCACTAGGGGTAATTGTGGACCAGGCTTAGGCAGAAAGAGTTAACTACTGAATGAAATAACCATTGGAGGCAGCAAAGAGCTCAAGTCAGGATGGTGGCAGTGGGGTAGAGTGAAAGCAGGGAGCAAGCAACCCTGTCCTTATCATGGTTCAGAAAGGTGTGCGTGCAGTTGCCTCATCTACATGGAGACTACATGAGCTCAGTGTGGCGTACGGGCGAGACCTGGCAAAGGGCATCAAATTCAAAAAATGGTTGTATTTGTCTTTGTCCCCTCCAGTAATGTGACAACAGCAACACAGAACAACATAACCGCTAAACATCATAACCCTCCTGATACTCCATGTTCATGGGACCACACCCTGCACCCTCACCCCCCCCTTTCCCCCCCGCTTCCCCCTAGCTTCTGTTCTCCCTCTCCTTCTTTCTTACCTTTCTCTCAATTTCAACCCTACCATCCTTTACAACTTTCTATTACTCCAGGTAAAGGAGCTTTCCCTGATAAAAAAAAAAAAAAGAAAATGTAGGGACCTGACAAACATGGGCCATCGACACCACACTTTACTATGAAACCGAGACACAAGCAACCTCCCTTAGGAAGGTGTCCTTCCTGATATCATTGCATACTTAAATAGCAGAAGAGAAACCAGGGAATCTTCCGGGGACACATGAAACACTTCTCAAACACATTATATTGCTTGTGTCTACCACGCTACATCATGAGGTTACAAATGTTGTTCAGTTTGTGATGTTAATAACATTAATACTCTATGTATCTTTGAATGGATAGTATATAGTTCAAAGTATTAACCTGTAACATGTCGACCCGTGGGGGTCTCTTCCCTATCAAAAATAAATAATTTTGAAAAAAAAAAATGGTTGTAGCCCTCAGTTCCTGCCACAGAATAGTGAGGCAAATGGTCCAGCAATGCAGAGTTAACCCATTAGGAGATTCGGAAGGTAACCATCCAGTTTCCCATAAGGGTGCAAGGCCCTGTCTTATCACTGATTTCTTCTCCTGTGCCTTCCTACCAAGCAGAAGGATTGGGAGAATGGGACATGCCCCCTCAGGATCTTCGTCCTCCTGGTGGGCACACCACCTAACTTGTCTTCAGGAAAACAGTTTCACCAGATGGGTGTACCAGGGCCCTGGAGCTGTAAAGCAATTTATAACTACCTATGTGATTGTCCGTAGCAAAGTCCAGTGCTAGAAGACACATTACAGGCTGGCGCTGCATCTTCCTCGTGGCGGGGTTTGGGTAGAGCATCCAAGGCTATTCTGATCTGGAGAACTGTAAACTGGAGCTCAGTGCTCTGCAGCTACTAAATAAACTTAATACAAGGAAAATGCTATTAATAAAAAGAAAAGTGTGTAGCTTCTTGCAGAGATGACAGAAGACATCCTTTCTCCTAGGGCACTAGCAAAAAAACATGCATACTGGAAGTGGGAGGGGTTCACCTTTTCAATATATTTTAACACACAAACATTAGATCTTTATTCAAACAGTGCCTATAGCTAAATGTGGTATACTTCAGTGGTTCTCAACCCTGTCCTCAAGTACCCCCAACAGGCCATGTTTTGGGAATTTCTCTTAGATAAAATAGCTGTCCAAAATACCAAGCAATTGATCTACAGCAGTGGTTCTCAACCCTGTCCTCAAGTACCCCCAACAGGACATGATTGCAGGTTTTCCTTTATCTTGCACAGGTGCTTTAAATCGGAGTCAATGGCTTGGTATTTTGGACAGCTATTTTATCTAAGAGAAATTCACAAAACAAGGCCTGTTGGGGATACTTGAGGACAGGGCTGAGATCTACTGGTTTACTTAAATAAGAACAGAACAGAAGAAGCCTGCTGAATAAGATTTGGAATTAAATGCCTTCACCAGCTCTGTTCAGGGAACAATTTTAATTTTGTTGCCTTCAAATGGGAATTCCAATTACCTAGAACATGTTTTTTTCTGATACAATTGACTTCAACATGTGATGGCAGTTAATTCGGGGTTAGCAGGTGCATTACCATCACAACCCTTGGAGAAAAAGCCGATGACCTCCAAACATAAAGTTCATTTCCACCTACTACTCAAATTTGATGGAAGGGAGAAGCTGCGCTATATATATCTATACCATCAGTGAGTTATAGATAATGAATATGTGTGCATTGACAAAGTCCATAAAAAACACCCAAGTGAGCTTGATCCAAACATAAGTGCCGCTACCTAATAGAAAACTCGCTTACCAGATGGCAAGCAAAAGCATGCAGATGGCTATAGCCCAGCCACGGCCTTTGCTTGATAAGGGAACGTCCAGACTAATATACCCAGATGAGTCGTCAGTGTAACGCAATCACTTTTGATCGTGGATGTCCGGTAGTCCCGGTAACTCAAACCAACATTGCGGCAGCAAGCCAAGTGCTCACATCTGTAGGCCTACAGATTATTACAGATTATTAGATTAGATTAGAGTATTCTGGGACAAAGGTGGTTATTCCAACTACCACCAACACTGAAAATTCTTGTAAAATTCCTTTTGTTTTATGCTAAAAAATGTACAGCTTTAACCTAGTAAGGGGGTGAGTCCACCCACAATTGGTAAATGGAAAAGGCTGGTTAATCGTAACCATATGCTTTAATTTTGCAAGCTTACATATGAATCTGTTCCCAACAATTTGAGGCTATATGGTCTAGATGGGTGAATATACAAGACAATATTGAACCCTTTTACTGTCAGGAGGGATGGTTTCTGGGCATTAACTGAACTGACAATTTGCACAGGCTGCCTTTGTCTTCATATCCCTGTATTGCTCCTTTTATTCAACAAAAATATTAATAGATGTCATGGTTTCTTGTGGAAAAATAGGTACACCCTTTGCATCAATAGGTGCTATCACCCCCTGTAGCAGATATTACTTGCTGTAGGCATTTTGTGTAACTGTCCACCAACCTCTGATATTTTTGACTATTCTATGCAAACTTTCTTCAGTTGCAAGATGTTTGTAAATTTTCCTTGCATGAATGGCCTGCTTCAAAATCTTTCTACAAAATGGGCATCTATTGAGGGCTTTGATTAGGGCATTCCATTACCCTATTTTTCTTGTTTAGGACATTGGGGGATTTGATGGTTTGCTTTGGATCTGTACCAGGCTAAAACATTTTGTGTCAGCTTTACCTTTTGGATAAATAGCCTCATATCCTCATCAAGAACACTTTGCTATGATGCACAATGTCTAGTGGATTCAATGACTTAGCTAAGCCCTTATGTACACTGCTGCTGGTAAACAGACGTTCAGAGGCAGTTGGATGCTTTTTTCAACTGCCCCTGAACTCATCCAATGTTATCTCATGTGTACATGTACACAGGTTTGTTTAATGTCATTTTTAGGCAGTTGCCTTTAATAGGCTTTTTTTTTAAGACAAAAAAATTAGTTCAGACGCCGAAGTTTCAGACGTTTCAGGCGCCAAATGCGGCTAAACGCTGTAACTCGCGTTTAGCCGTGTTTCGTTTACAGGTGTTTTTCATTTTTGGCTATTTTGAAAAAAAAAATATTTTTTTTTCAAACGCTTCTAAACGCAAACGCAGCTAAACGTAGCATGTAAATGCGGCAAAACGTTTAAAAGTAGGTTACTATCTGTCAAGTTGAATCGTTCAGGAGAGGTTGTAAAAACGTCCCATGTATATTAAGCCTTAAGTTTCAATTTTATATGTAATGTATTTTTTATAATAATGAAAAATGTTAATGCAACATAAAAACAAAATGGATCCGAATCAATTCGGATCATTTGTTATGTTACACTTTTCTGATGCTTCAAACACTAACATAAGGTCCGATTGAAACCAATGAATACAAATACATTTTGTTGTTTTTGTTATCATTTATTTCAGTTGATATTCATTATTTTTCTGATTCTGAGGTTTGGATACATACGAATCTCAAGATAACAAACTTTGGTTCGTAACAAAACGAATCGCACATGTCTATTCCATGATCCCCAGGGGCTAAATCTGCTGCAGACTTTTGTTTCCCTTCTGTTGAATTAGATTCCCCCATGAGCTCAGGATAAAGAGACTCAACAGACACAGCAGTGCAATGTATCAACTCAATTATCAAATATTTATTCCGTGAGTCAGATATTTCTATAAAGCAGTGGCGGAACTACCAGGGTCGCAGGGCCCTGGAGTTCCGCCACAATGGGGGGACTCGAAGCCCGGAATGTTGCTCCAGGGTTGCTGGCTGCAGCTATGAGAAGAGAGTGTCTATTACACTCTTTTTTACACTGCCCAGAACCCGTACTGACAGCCTGCCCCCCCTCCTTACAAGGACAGGAGAGGAAAGAGAGAAAGAGAGAGCAGAATCTTCTCCTCCTCCTTCTGCACCCCCTCCTCCTGCGTGTGCCTGCGGCCCCACCCACGTTCCAATTCCCGGCAGCTCTGTGCCTCGCAAAGGGAAAGTCCAACAGCCTGCAGGTGGATAGTGGAAGAAAGGCCAGTGTTCTGCCAAAAATTCCAACTCACCAAATCCTCCAACCACGTCACTTCCAGTGACTCTCCAGCAGCAATAATTGTCTGTTTTCACAGAACACCGGCAGTGTATACACTACGGTACACGACGAGTTGGGTAAGGAGGAAAAAAGTTGGTAAGGCAGCCATGTTTTTGGTTAGTAGCGGGCGGACTAACAATGTCCACTCATTATAATGTGTACTGTTGTGTATACCTAAAACCTATTGAGCATCTGTGGGGCATCCTCAAATGGAAGGGGGGAGGAGCGCAAGGTCTCTAACATCCACCAGCTCCGTGATGTCGTCATGGAGGAGTGGAAGAGGACTCCAGTGGCAACCTGTGAAGCTCTTGTGAACTCCATGCTCAAGAGGGTTAAGGCAGTGCTGGAAAATAATGGTGGCCACACAAAATATTGACACTTTGGGCCCAATTAGGGGTGTACTTTTCTTGCCAGCGGTTTAGACATTAATGGCTGTGTGTTGAGTTATTTTGAGGGGACAGCAAATTTAAACTGTTATACAAGCTGTACACTCACTACTTTACATTGTAGCAAAGTGTAATTTCTTCAATGTTGTCACATGAAAAGATATAATAAAATATTTACAATAATGTGAGAGGTGTACTCGCTTTTGTGAGATACTGTATACAGTGTGTATGTATGTGTGTATATATATATATATATATATATATATTATATAAATATATTAGCAGAGGCCCTAAGGAATACAGTGCCTTGAAAAAATATTCACACCTCTTGAAATTTTCCACATTTTGTCATGTTTTTTTTTTATTTTCAAAATTTTTTATTTTTCTTTTAAAAATACAACTTATCAATTCATTATTATACAGCTTTGAATTCCAATGTATCATAGACAAAAACTGTACAATTACAATACATTTCATTCCACAGTCTAACATGTATAACCCTCCACCCTAACAAACAAAAAAAACAAAGAAAAAAAAACTCCTCAACTATCTCCTTATGCCGTGTACACACGACCGGACTTTTTGTCGGACGGAACTCCGAAGGACTTTTCGACGGAGTTCCGACGGAGTTCCAATGAATTGGACTTGCCTACACACGATCACACCAAAGTCCGATCGTTTCGAACGTGATGACATATGACCGGACTAAAATTGGGAAGTTCATAGCCAGTAGCCAATAGCTGCCCTAGCGTTGGTTTTTCCACCGGACTCGAGTCCGTCTGAAAGATTTGAAACATGTTTCAAATCTAAAGTCCGTCTGATTTTTCGACAGCAAAGGTCCGATGAAGCCCACACACGATCGGATTGTCCGGCGGATTAGTTCTGTCAGACCTATGCTGTCGAAAAGTCCGGTCGTGTGTACACGGCATTACACTCGGTTGTTTAAAAGAAAATTAATCAATTACGCCCTACTCTTCCTAGAGATTACCCTTCATTCTACCATACCCCCCTAACCCCTTATATACCAGTACATATAATCAAATCTTATACTCTGTACACACGACCGGTTTTGCTGTCGGAATAAACTCTGAAGGTTTTTCCGACGGAGTTCCGACGGAATTCCGCTCAAGCTGTCTTGCATACACATGGTCACAGACAGTGGCAACCTGTGAAGCTATGGTGAATTCCATGCCCAAGAGGGTTAAGGCAGTGTTGGAAAATAATGTGGCCACACAAAATATTGACACTTTGGTCCCAATTTGGACATTTTCACTTGGGGTGTACTCACTTTTGTTGCAAGCGGTTTAGACATTAATGGCTGAGTGTTGAGTTTTTTTGAGGGGACAGCAAATTTACACTGTTATACAAGCTGTACACTCACTACTTTACATTGTAGCAAAGTGTCATTTCTTCAGTGTTTTCACATGAAAATATATAATAAAATATTTACAAAAATGTTAGGGGTGTACTCACTTTTGTGAGATACTGTGAGACCCCTGTGTACTACAGTAGCAGAACAACAGATCAGTTTTTTATGGAGGTTCCGCAGGCCAGGGTTTTAGCGAGGTATCGGTGTTTGAAAAGGGACATTTGTTCAGCAGTGGGTATGCCAGGTCCCATACAATTTTTCCAGTTGTGCCCATGTAGGCCGGGCACTCATGGGCCTGGAGCTGGTAATCTCTTCCTTCGTATATGCGGAACGTGTAACAGATATCCCGTGACTCTCTCGCAAAGTTTATAAAATTTGACTCTGTATCTGAGCCCTTTTGCTAAGAATATATTGTTTTATTCCTAGCCGGCCTGAAAAGGGTGCCAGGGACTCTACACATATATGTTGATCAGAGACATAGAGTTCTGCAAAAATACATTTATGAGTGGGCAAATTTTACATAATTTATCCTAATTTGGATGATTTTGGGGAGGGCACTGGGTATTGTCGCTGAAATGAAGGAAGCGCATAATCATTTCATATCGTGACCTGGACATTATGATGATTGGGGGTTGTTGGCAATATACTGCTGGGCATATAGATTGGTCTGGTCCACGATGAATTGCAGCAAAGTGTCTGGCAATAACAGATAAAAGCAATCAATTTCTTTGAAGTTTTCCGTATTGGCCTGCACACCTGGCTGTGCGGTGAAATTGGGAATTCTTGCTGATCCCGAGTTGGGAGGCAGCCATCTTGGGTTGGCAAGACCAGCTGGGAGGTATGTATCGGCCCTTTCTCTATGGGGACATGACGCCCCAGTGCTGGTAGTTGAAGGATTTGCAGGTCCTGTGCTGGGACTTGGGTGCGATACGGCACCGCTGGTACTGGGCATTTGTTCCCGGGGCCTATCGCTGGTGGCAGCGCTGCTACTGGGCCTAGGCATTTGTTCCTGGGGCCTAGTGCTGGAAGCAGTGCTGGTGCTGGGCCTGGGAATTTATTCTTGGGGCCTAAAGCTAAGAGCAGTGCTGGTACTGGGACTGGAAATTGGATCCTGGTTGCTGACAGCTGCCTGGTTTCCTTTTAGGAGGGACCCATTCTTCATCCGAATCATTTGCCGATCCACTACTTTTGATTGGTTCAAATGCTGAATTTGATTCAGAATCAGAATTGGCATTGGAATCTGACTCCCCGCTGCTCTCATCAATCATGGAGAGGATCTGGAACGGCTCCTCACTGTTGTATACTCTTTTGGACATGACGCTGATGGCTGTGTGACCGGTGGCAGGTGACAGTCACTGATGGGCTGTGCGACGGGTGAGAGATGGGTGGCAGGTGACAGTCACTGATGTTATAATGGGAAAAATACTGTGCTATAGTGAACAAAGGATTTCTTACAAATCATAACACAAAAAAAATTGAATGATGTGAAAAAACCATACAAGCTATCAAATAAATGGCTACAAAATTCTAGCAAAAACAGCCGCTCTATGTGAGATACACACACCAACAGCAATGTCGGGAGGAAGTAAAGGGAAAACATCACTGGAAGTGGAGCAGAGGAGGTGAACCTCTGAATGGGAACCATCCCTTTATTCTGGAGTTGCATTTACATCCCTCCGTGGTGTGATCGATCCCCTGTGGCTTTGTGGAGCAGTGTTTTTCCTCATCCCCTCTGGATAAAGGCAGTGGAGTATTGGTGTCCAACCATTCCATCCAGTTAAAGGCCCCGACCGGGTTAAGGTCGCAAGTCCCTTTTGGCTTGCCTTGTGGTAAGCGCGCATTTCTTACTGAGCTATCCCTGTGGTGCGGTGGTGGAATTATTTACCTTATCATATACTCATTCCACTTAGAAGATCGGGATTTGAGCCATAAAGCCTTATCATAACACTATCTATGGACTAATTTCACTTTATTAATGCTGTATCAATTAATCAGTATTGGTTCATTAATTTATGGGTATACACATTTTTTATGTTAACAATTTCCATGTTTTATTGACAGTCACTGATGGGCTGTGCGACGGGTGACAGTTGGGTGGCAGGTGACAGTCACTGATGGGCTGTGCGACGGGTGACAGATGGGTGGCAGGTGACGTTCACCGATAGGTGATGATGGTGTGATGGGCGATGGTCACTGATGGGTAACAGGCCACTGTCGGTAACGGGTGATGGTCACTGACGGGTGACAGGTGATGGTCACTGATGGGTGATGGTCACTGACAGGTGACGGGTGATGGTCACTGATGGATGATGGTCACCGACGGGTGATGGTCACTGATGGGTGACGGTCACTGACAGGTGACGGGTGATGGTCACCGACAGGTGACGGTCACTGATAGGTGACGCGTGATGGTCCCCGACGGGTAACAGGCCATGGTCACTGATGGGTGAAGGGCGATGGGTGACAGGCCACGGTCACTGATGGGTGACGGGTGCACTGCTGACGGTCATGATGGTTACTTTATGGGGTGACTGTTGGGTGACAATGGGGGGGGGCATGTGACAAGTGTTGTGCTTGGTGCAGACACTACAGAACACAGATCTGTAACCCACTACTCCTGGCTCTTCTCTCCTCACACTGGAAACGGTGGGAGGAGGTAAGAGCCGGTAATAGTTAGTTACCGGTCTGTGTTTACATTTAGTGATCGGCTGTGAATGGATCACAGCCGATCATGTGGTAAAAGCCGCCAGCCAATGGTTATTTACCACTGTCGGTGACGAGCAGTGTTTCTGGGAACACGCCGCCACCGACATGCATGCGCAGTGTGCAATGGGGCAGTGGGGCAGTACTATCCGTGACTTGATCATGGCCGATCACGTGGTAAACAGCCATGCCTAATGGGTGTTCGCCCCTGTCGGTCACGAGGTGTGTCTCTGTGACATGCCGCCACCGACAGTGCAGGGATGCGTGCAATCCCTGTTTGAATGGTAGGACGTCATATGACGTCGTCCCAGAACGAGAGCTGCACCACCCCTCCGTCATTTGACGGTGGGCGGGGCAGCAACTGGTTAAAGATGGCGGTGCAGGAATGGGCACCCCGGCAGCACAGAGGTGGGACAGAAATAGGTAAGTATGAAGAAAAAGTCACATGATATTTAATAGGGTCTGCACATCCAGGGAGGGGAAGGATCGACCGATCACATGACCACTGTGAATGGCTGGCACAGTGGTCACATGATTGGGAGCCTGTCCCGCTGACTCTCAATCATTAGCATTGAATGAGAGGTGTATCTGACAACTTAGTTACTGTGCTGGGAGCGTGATTTCAGCATAAAAAGCTCTGCCATCCATGGATGCATACATGCAGCATGTGAGCATTAAAGCACACCTTCTTTGCCGCCAAACATACAGTATGTGGTGCATATGTGGTTAATCACATCATGGCTCCTTGGGGCCCATTTTTATTTATTTTTTTATTTTTTTGCAGAGGTTAAAAGTGATATTAAAGGCTTTCCTTTAAAATAACAAACATGTTATGGGTAAAAAAAACTTTGACCCATCCTCTGTCTGTATGCTCGATGATAAATAAAGAATTTGAAAAAAAACCTTGAGCTTTTAGAACCACTTTAATTCTGCTTTAAAGAGATAGTAGAAAAAAAAATAGGCCCAAAGGGATTTATGGGGATATTGCCCAAAAATGTGCACGGACGAAGGTATAAAAAGTAATAAACAATTTTATTCAATATGATGGGTGACAGGTTAACGAGCGGGTGATTGGTTGCTAGGATGGTTCTAGCAACCAATCAGCAGCTTGCAGCTCCCACTCTCTGCCACTGTAACCTGCACCCTCTGCCCTGTCTGTGTAAGGGTACAGGGGACTGAAGACAGTAATGGGGTGATGAGGAGGACAATAATGTAACGGGGGTGACTGAGGATTCTGATGCAAAAACTAGATTGTGATATGAGGCTCTGTTTAGATTTGCATGTGTAGGCAGGGCTGCTGTTAAAAATCACGGGGGCCCTGTACAGCCTACCTACTTGGGCCCGGGGCCTGAGCCCAACCACTGCTCGCCCTAGCCCAAAGACAGCAGAGAAAAAGGAGACAGCGTGAACTGTGTGCCTTGGAGTAAATAAGGATGTGGCAAAACTGCACTAACAGTGGGGGGCAGGTAACAGGTGTAGGTATGTAATTTACAAAATTCAGGTGTCAAGAATATGTAGTGTACAGAGTGCAGGGGTCAAGACTATGTAACTTACACAGTGTAGTTTTAGGAGTATGTACTGTACGCAGGAGTCAGGGGTATGTACATAGTGCAGGGGTCGGGAGTGTTTAAAAAACAGAGTGCATGGGGCAGAAGTGGGTAATGCATGGAATGCAGGAATCTGGGATATGTAATGTACAGAATGCAGTGGCTAGGAGGGGGTAATAGCAAAGGCAGCCAATGGGGGTATACAAAAATATCCCCCCCATCATGTTCAGTGGCCAAATGCATCCTACTCCACTGAATGGGGATGCCTCACAACCATGTACAACCAACACAGTTGCAGCGAGGTGGTGCAGGTTTTTAGGGATAAAATCAGATGGTGAGCAATATAATTCTTCTTTGCCGCCTGTCAAACACCCTCTGAAAAGTGATCCAACGTGGTTCACTCTTCAGAGAGCAACACTAGTGTACTCTAATCTACAGCAATGTAACCCAGATGTGTCACTCCAAACATGTTTGATATTACCCAACAGTTCAAATGCAGCACTGTTAGTCCCCCCCCCCCCAATACCTGGTCTGGGCAGCAGATGCAGTGCTTTTTTTTATTGTGAAGCAAACAACAAATAATACCAAATAACAGAAAAAGTCAATGTGCATAACTATTCACCCCCCTAAAGTCAATACTTTGCTTTAGATAAGTCTCTATGAGCTTGCCACATCTTACCACTGGGATTTTTGCCCATTCATCCTTGCAAAACTACTCCAGCTCCTTCAAGTTGGATGGTTTGCGCTTGTGAACAGCAATCTTTAAGTCTGACCACAGATTTTCTATTGGATTGAGGTCTGGTCATTGTCCTGCTGGAAGGTGAACCTCCGTTTTAGCCTCAAATCACACACAGAGTGGTACAGGTTTTGCTCAAGAATATCCCTGTATTTATCACCATCCATCTTTCCCTCAAGTTTGACAAGTTTCCCAGTCCCGACTGCTGCAAAACATCCCCACAGCATGATGCTGCCACCACCATGTTTCACTGTGGGGATGGTGTTCTTTGGGTGATGTGATGTGTTGGGTTTGCACCAGATATAGCGTTTTCTTTGATGGCCAAAAAGTTCAATGTTAGTCTCATCAGACCAGAGCACCTTCCTCCATACATTTTGCGGAGTCTCCCACATGCCTTTTCGCAAACTCAAAATGTGCCATTTTGTTTTTTGCTGAAAATAATGGCTTTCTTCTGGCCACTCTGCTATAAAGCCCAACTCTATGGAGCGTACAGCTTATTGTCGTCCTATGTACAGATACTCCAGTCTCGGCTGTGGAACTCTTCAGCTCCTCCAGGGTTACCTTAGGTCTCTGTGCTGCCTCTCTGATTAATGCCCCCCTTGCCCGGTCCGTGAGTTTTGGTGTGCGGCCATCTCTTGGCAGGTTTGCTGTTGTGCCATGTTCTTTCCATTTGGTTATGATAGATTTGATGGTGCTCCTAGGGTTTATCAAAGATTTGGATATTTTTTTATAACCTAATACTTACTTGTACTTCTCAACAACATTGTCCCTTACTTGTTTGGAGAGTTCCTTGGTCTTCATGGCAGTGTTTGGTTAGTGGTGCCTCTTGCTTAGGTGTTGCAGCCTCTGGGGCCTTTCAAAAAGGTGTGTATATGTAATGACAGATCATGTCATGTGACACTTAGATTGCACACAGGTGGACATCATTTCACAAATATGTGATTTCTGAAGGTAATTGGTTGCACCAGAGCTTTTTATGGGCTTCATAACAATTGGCATGTGCATATGTATTCACCCCCCTATCAGTTTTTTATTTCTGAAAAATAGTTTTATGTATATATTTTTCTAATTTTACTTCATCAACTTAGACTATTGTGTTCTGATCCATCACATATAATTCAGATTTAAAAAAAAAAATGAACTAAAGGCTGTAATGTAACAAAATAGGTAAAAATCCAAGGTGGGTGAATACTTTTGCAAGGCACTGTACATCTGATCCTCACTTCCTCCTGGGCACTACCGAGCTGGGCAACTAAGGCTGGAACGGAGATAGACCAACGGCAGACTTTCCTTCCTCTCTCCCCTATCACTTGTTATCACATGACTGGAGAGAGGAACGAGAAGCTGCCTTCAAAACGGTGAGTACATATGGGAGGGGGAGGAGAGGGAGGACACTGATGTGAAGGGAGCTGCTGATGGGGGCTCTCTGATGGGGACTGTGATGTGAAGTGGGCTGCTGGTGGGGACTCTGATGTGAAGGGAGCTGCTGATTGGGACACTCTGATGTAAGGGGGGACGCTGTTGGGGACACTCTCATGTAAGTTGGGCGCTGTTGGGGACACTCTGATGTAAGGGGGACGCTGTTGAGGACACTGATGTAAGGGGGACGCTGTTGGGGACACTCTGGTGTAAGGGGGGATGCTATTGGCGACACTCTGATGTAAGGAGGACGCTGTTGGGGACACTCTGATGTAAGGGGGACGTTATTGGGGACACTCTGATGTAAGGGGGACGCTGTTGGGGACACTCTGATGTAAGGGGAACGCTGTTGAGGACACTTTGATGTAAGGGGGACGCGGTTGGGGACACTCTGATGTAAGGGGGACGCTGTTGGGGACACTCTGATGTAAGGGGGATGCTGTTGGGGACACTCTGATGTAAGGGGGGACGCTGTTGGGGACACTCTGATGTAAGGGGGACGCTGTTGAGGACACTCTGATGTAAGTTGGGCGCTGTTGGGGACACTCTGATGTAAGGGGGCACTGTTGGGGACACTCTGATGTAAGGGGGACGCTGTTGGGGACACTCTGATGTAAGGGGGGTGCTGTTGGGGACACTCAAAATTAAAGTGGGCCAGTCATGAGGAAGTCCAGGGCCAAATTTTTGTCCCAGTCCAGCCCTGACCGCACTGATCAGTAATATAAATAGTATCTTCTGGGTTGTTACTTGATTCATTACATGCATTCAAACTGTTGTCATCCTCCACAGTTTTAGCCATTGAGGAGTCTGAGCTATTCGATTTTTTGGGTTTCTTGAACACAAACCGATCCATATTTTGGAATTCTGTATGATACAATTTTTTTTTTGCTAGAAAGCAGTGTATTTCAAACTGGACATACGCAATTAACTTAGTATATCAAGAGTATATAACCTATAAAGGCCTGAAGGCCCATACACATGATTGGACTTTTTGACAACAAACATGCAAATTAGCTTTTTTAAGGCAACATCCGACCGTGTGTACGATACATCGGACAAACTTTTTCGGTTTTCATCGGACAAATGTTGGCTTTGCGAGCAGACAAACTTGGTGGCAACAAAAGTCCGACGTCGGCATGTCCGATCGTGTCTACACAAAACCATCAGACTTTAGTACAAAGTACAAACATGCATGCTCAGAACCAATGCAAAAGATCAGACAACAATACAGAAGTTGACCAAAGGGTGGCGCCAGAGAATTGAATGTCCTCTTTTGAAGTGTCGTCAGTACATTAAAACGTCACTACGTTTGTGTTTGTTGCCTAAAAAAAGTCCTGCCGTGTGTATGCTTAACAAGTTCACGGCCAACGCCCTTTGTACAGAAATCCACTGAAAAGTTTGTATAAAGTCCGATTGTGTGTACGAGGCTTTACAGCGCTTTATTTTAGCAGCAGCACTAATAGTCCCACTGGCCCCAGCAAAAATAGCCCCCCAGCAATAAAAGATCACCTACAGTAACAAAAGCTTCCTTCAGCAGCAACAACAGATCCACATTATCTACTGCAACATAAACAATAAATCATTAGGACCCCGTTTTACATTTGAGTGTTTTGTAGCTTGTAGCTCAAAGCTCAAAAACACTCAACAAGTAAAAAATGTGAAAAATAAATAAATTATTTATTTAAAGGATAAGTTCACCTTTCGGAAATTGTTACATGTTCCACCCATTTTTAGTGCTGCAGCAGCTGCCCGCTGTCCACCTCCCTGTGGCAGCAGTATAGGTAGAAGTTCCCCGGACTAGCTGCCACTGTTTGAAAACCAGCACAGCTGTGTGGCGATCTGCCCCCACGGCCACATCATTCAGACACTCCGCTCTGTGTGTCTGAGTGAATTATAAGCCCATCCTTGGCTTTGCATCCTTAGCAGCTGTCAGCTTGTAGTTCTCAATGAACAACCATGGAGCTGTGGAGTGCTGTGGTAGATCATTGAGTATTCCTGTCAGGGAGTATTGGCTTACCAGTACGGGTAAGCCGATACACCGACAGTGTACATGAGACCTGCATGGCATCAGTGATCTGCTGATCGCTGGTGCAATGCTTTCCAAGCATCTGTAACAAAAAATAATAAATGCACATTTTTTTTATCGATGGGCACACTGGCAGCAATTGATGGGTACTGTAGCTGCATTTGATGGCACAGTGGTGGCAATTTATGGGTACAGTAGCTGCGTTTGATGGGCACAATGGTGGCAATTGATAGGCACAGTAGCTGCGTTTGATGGGCACAGTGGCTGTAATTGATGTTTTTTTTCAGTTTGTTTGCGCCCCCCCCAAAAAATTTTAAGCACCAGCTGTCACTGCTCCAATGTGGGCTGACGTACAGGCAAGTTAACCCACATTGGCACATACCAAAGACATGTAGTAGAATACATTTTGGCCTAAATTTTTGAAGAAAATGTATTTTATTGGATAGGTTTTATAACAGTAGTCATAGTAGTAGTAGTAGTAGTAACAGTCTTTTGTTGTTTACCAAAAAATAAAAAACCTAGTGGGGATCAAATACGACCAAAAGAAAGCTCTATTTGCATGAAAAAATTATATAAAATTAATTTGGGTAAAGTATTGCATGGCTGCGCAATTGTCAGTAGTGCAGTTAAATAGCAAAAAATGGCCTGGTCCTGAAGGGGGAAAATCTTCCAAAGGTCGTGGTTAAGTTGATTTTTAAATGTCATTTTTTTAAATTGTTATTTTTTAAAATAATAATAATAACATTAATAACATAATATTATCGAAGCGTTATTTTAACACATGTGAGAACAATTTAAAAAAAGACATTTAAAAATCGACTTAATGTATGTATGGGCAAATTTTATACATATATATATATAACATTTTTTTTTTTTGTTTATGTACATTACATATACAATTCAAATCAATATGAACACTGCCTGGCTTGTCAGCAAAAAAGTAAGTGTATACGTGTATATATATATATATAATATATATATATATATATATATATATGCACACTTACTTTTTTGCTGGCAGGGACAGGGTTCATATCGAGTTGCCTTTTTATTTTTTTTATTTTTGGTCCATCGTGTGACTGCCCTTCCCTGCTCAGTGCTGTCTCACTGGCACTGCTTACCTCACTGAGCCACCCGCCTGCCGCTATCTGAGTCCAGGCTGAGGCTTCGGTGAGTCTGCTGCTTCTTCCAAGGGAAGGGAGAGAGAGGGGGCCGGAGGGGGACAGAGTGCAGATGTATATCAATCCGCCGCCGCCTACGCGACCTGCGCTGCCGGAACTATACAAGACCCATCGGAAAATGCGGCTGGATCACTCCGCCGCGCCGGTGGTCCCGGCGACTCCCTACAGTCCCTGCAGTGCAGGCTGTGCAGCAAACAGAAGCTTTTTCTTGCAGGACCAACCCAGGCCAGTGGTGACATGAGCAGTAGTCACAACTACTCACAGCAGTCACAACTAGCAATTAGAGCACAAGGATGATTAAGGTGTGCCTGGGCACACCCGGCACACCCCGTGGGTACACCTATGGTGGTGGTGCTGGTGCCACAACACTGTAAGCCCTCACAGTTACTCTTGGTGGGTGCAGGAATGGGCCCTGCTGTGAAATATTAGATCAAGAATTGTAATTACATGTCCCTGTTGAACAGGGGCAGAAAAATTGGGCCTTAGGCACTGGTTCCACAACACTGCAACCCCTCACAGATGCTATTGTTGGAGCACAAGAATGAGCCCTGGTGCAAAGTATTGCATCAAAAATTGTAATTACACGCCCCTGTTAAACAGGGGCAGAAAAATTGCCACAACACTGCAACTCCTCACAGATGCTATAGTTGGAGTGCAGGAATGAGCCCTGCTGCAAAGTATTGCATCAAAAATTGTAATTACACGCCCCTGTTAAACAGGGGCAGAATAATTGGGCCTTGGCCACTGGTGGCGGTGCCCAGAACCAAGAATGTTCCTACAAGCTATCAGCATGAAAATTGAGGAAGAAGAGGATTGTCACTCAGCATAACAGGATAGTCACTCAGCATCAGCATAGGCAGTCTTGAAGGGATCTCACATTTAAAAAAAAATCAATCGGTTACATCAGCATCAGGTGCTTGGTAGCTGGTGATCCAAGACTGATTCATTTTTATGAAGGTCAGCCGATCGACCGATTCGGTGTACAGACGCACCCTGTGATCGGTTACAAAGCCTCCAGCAGCACTGAATGTGCGTTCCAAAAGAACGCTGGATGCAGGACAGGCAAGTAGCTCAATTGCATACTGTGCAAGCTCTGGAAAGTGATCCATCCTCAAGACCCAGTAACCCAGAGGATTTTCGGTGGGAAAGGTGTCCAAGTCTGATCTTGCCCCTAGGTAATCCTGCACCATGTGAATCAGATGCTAGCGATGGCTGCTGGAACCGATCAGATCTTGGGGCTGAGGACTAAAAAATTGTCTGAACGCATTGGTCAGTCGGCCACCTTCTCCACCGCTCCTTCTGTGACTGACTGAAGCCTCAGCAACATGTTGTCCAGGAGAACCAGGAAATTGTAACCTCCCAGGCTCTGGAAACGCGTTGCACAAACCTTTCTGCAAGGCCTCCCGAAGAGGTTTCATTCTCTGCTCCCTCTGCGATGACAAGATAAGGTCCGCAACCTTACCCTTGTAACGTGGATCAAGGAGGGTTGCCAGCCAGTAATCATCCCTCCCCTTGATACCATGAATACGAGGATCCTTCCGCAGGCTTTGCAGGATCAGGGAGGCCATGCAGCGTAGGTTTGCTGAGGCATTCAGTCCGGAGTCCTCTGGGTCACTAAGGACGACATGATCCGCAGCCACCTCCTCCCAGCTACGTACAAGTCCATGGATTTCTTTGGACTGTAAATGATCCCTTGAAGACTGCTGCTGATGCTGAGTGCCAGGCTCCACCTCCATGCTGACACAATCCTCCTCCTCCTTGTCCTCTTCCTGTGTGATCGGTGGGCACGCAGCATGGCCAACGTTGAGTTCCACCTGGTGGGCATGTCACAGATTAGGCGGTTCTTGGGCAGGTTAAATTCCTTTTGGAGGTCAGCCAGCCGAGCACTGGCATTATATGACCTGCGGAAATGCACACAGACTTTCCTGGCCTGCCTCAGGACATCCTGTAACCCTGGGTACCTACCCAAACACCGCTGCACCACCAAGTTAAGGATGCCTATAAATGCCTATGAAGCACCGCTGGTTCCGAGGACAAATCAGCACAGGAAGAGGCCATGGAGGAAGAAGAAGAGGAGGGGGTGGAGGAGAGAGGTGTGGCAGAATCACCACTAGTAGAATTTTGGAGGCGTGATGGCGGAACAACCTCCAACACTACTGCACCCTGTTCTGCATCCTTCCCAGCTGCCAGAAGAGTCACCCAGTGCACGGTGAAAGATATGTAAAGTTCCTGTCCATGCCTGCTGGACCATGAGTCAGCGGTAATATGCACCTTACCGCTGACCGCCCTGTCCAGCGAGGCCAAAACATTGCCTTCCACATGCCGATAGAGAGTCGGAATCGCCTTCCGTGAGAAAAAGTGGCGTTTGGGAACCTGCCACTGAAGAACCGCACATTCCACAAACTCATTGAAGGGGGCAGAGTTTACCAACTGAAAATGCAGCAGTTGAAGTGCTAGCAATTTAGCCAAGCTAGCATTCAACCGCTGGGCATGTGGATGGCTGGGAGCGAACTTCTTTTGGCAGTGTAGCAGCTGGGGCAGGGAAATTTGCCTGGTACAATCTGACGTTGGTGTAACGATAGCAGATTGCCCGCAAGTACTTGGCTGTGACATATCTAATTCTACACCTTCATTCCACTCAGTGCAGGTTTCAGAGAGGACTGAAGATATAGTGGGGTTAGAGATCCCAGCTGATGAGGAGCAAGGAGGGGTCCGCTTTGTTCTTTGGTGTGGGTTTTTTAGGTACGCTTGCCAACGAACTGCATGGCAATTCGACATATGTCTGGTCAAGCATGTGGTGCCCAAGCAGGTGATGTTTTGGCTCCACGAGATACGCTTGAGACATATGTTGCAAATAGCAGCAGTGGGATCTGATGCACTCATCTCAAAAAGGGCCCACACCAAAGTACTTTTGGAATAACGCGCACAGACAGCAGCGCCCTGCACATGCGGAGCTCTGCGGTATGATGCAGTCGGTGTGCTGCCCTTAAGCTGGCCCCTGGAGGGCATCCTGCCTCGTTGGAGATGTGCCTCCTCCTCCTCTCTCCTATCAGGCACCCACATGGAGTCAGTGACCTCATCATCCCCTCCCTCCTCATCACTGAGCAAACCTGGCAGTATGCTGCAGCTGGGGGAACATGACTGCCAGATTGCTGTCCTTCTTGGGCACCCCCTCTCTCTGGGCTCACGTTACTGCCTTCTTCTAGCTGGGTACCATCATCGGAGCCTTCAAAACGCTGGGCATCCTCCTGGAGCATGTACCCAACACTGTGGTCAAACAGTTCGGGGGACTCCTCAGGAGGACATGGTGGGGCTAGGGAAGGAGTGACCGATGCCATTGAGCCAAGGGAAGAGGCCGCGTTGGCAGCTGCTTTGCCAGACAAAGTACCCTGAGTCTGGGTGAGAGAGGATGAGGAGGATGAGGACGGCTTGGTCATCCACTCTACCAAGTCTTCCGCATGTTGCGGCTCAACATGGCCAACTGCCAAAAAAAAAGACAAGTGTGTCCAACGGCCACGTGCTGATGAGGATGCACCGTCTCCACGCCCAGCACTGTTGCCTCTAGACACAGAGCCTGCTTGCCCTCTTTTATTGGCTTGTGACTGTTTGCCACTCCTTGTTGGCCTTCCAGACATACTAATGGCCTGCAGTGAGATGTAGCTGCACAAAGCTGGGATGTATATATATACTGATACTGCAGCTAGCAGAATCAACTGCCTGCCTGTAGTATTATTAGTATGAGAACACCAGCAGTTGTCTTCAGGTAGCTTTAGGTGCATACTGTGCAGAGGACACAGTACACTAACTGTAAATACTGTAGCTGCCTGCCTGTGATATTAATAGGATCAGAATAACAGCAATTGTCTTCAGGTAGCTTTAGGTGCACACTTTGCAGAGGATGCAGTACACTAACTGTAAATACTGAAGCTGCCTGCCTGTGGTACTAATAGGATTAGAAGAACACCACAAATTTTCTTCAGGTAGCTTTGGGTGCACACTGTGCAGAGGACGCACTACACTAACTGTAAATGCTGCAGCTGCCTGTGGTACTAATAGGATCAGAAGAACACCACCAATTTTCTTCAGGTAGCTTTAGGTGCACACTGTGCAGAGGACGCAGTATACTAACTGTAAATACTGCAGCTGCCTGCCTGTGGTATTAATAGGATCAGAACAACAGCAATTGTCTTCAGGTAGCTTTAGGTGCACACTGTGCAGAGGACGCACTACACTAACTGTAAATACTGCAGCTGCCTGCGGTACTAATAGGATCAGAAGAACACCACCAATTTTCTTCAGGTAGCTTTAGGTGCACACTGTGCAGAGGATGCACTACACTAACTGTAAATACTGTGGCTGCCTGCCTGTGGTACTAATAGGAGCAGAAGAACACCAGCAATTTTCTTCAGGTAGCTGTAAATGCTGTAAAACACCTGCCTGCCTGCCAGTAGGAAGAGAATAACAGGAACGGATCTAGCTAAACTGAATACCGTATATATATATATATATATATATATATATATATATATATATATATACACACACACACACACACACAACACCTAGAATGCATATATATATATATATATATATATACACAATACACTGTAAGTGCAGCTAACTGACTCGCCTGCCTAATCTATCTAACTTAAATCAAATGACACTGTCTCTCTGTCTATCTCTTTACGCCGCCACAACACACTACACAAGACTGCCACGCAGGCGGCCTTATATAGTGTGGGGCGTGTACTAAACCCCCTGAGCCAAAATTGTCCAAAGCAGCCCATTAAAAAAGTGATAGGCGGAAAAGCGTAAAAAAAGTGACGAGCCCTGAAACTGGTGTGCCCTGAGTGTGCACATTTCTAAAGGTTGATAAGCACTGAATTAGCTACTCATTCAGGAATTTAACCTAGAACCAGTTGTGTCTATATATTCATCTCTAGGACACCCAAAACTTTTTGTCTGAACTAAGTTTCTAACATTCTCTTTCGGAGTTCTAAACTGTATATCTAGGCAAAATGCTTCTTTTTTTTTTTTTTTAAGGAAAGGATTGGAACCATTGCCAGGTTTCCTTTGTCCAACTAGGTAGGAGTTCTCTATGCCTTCTGTCCAGGAGACACAGCAGAAAGTGTGAGAAAATCTCTGCAATGTGAAGTGAAATCCCCTCTCTATTAAAAAAAAAAAAAATGTACACTTTAAATATACAATTTTACAGGACTCATTAACATCAGGACAGTTCACCCAATATCTTTCAACTACAGACATAAATATATTTTCAAGAATTTAGGGGAATTCTGGGGAAGTTCCAGAATGAGGTGTTTCACTACACATTTGAATTCAACATGTCAAGCTACATTCCTTACCAAACTGAAAGTAGATATTATAGAAAGTGCTATTTTTTTTTTTTTTGCTCTTAACTAAATATTGAGTTACTCAAAAGGGTTATCACTTTCCATTAAAAAAAATATATATATTTGACCTCAAAGGCCAAAATGAAGCCACAAAACATGAACGGTAGGACAGCTGGAGTGTCTAAACTAATAATCTATGGGGGGGGGGGGGCTGGAGAGACAAAAAGAATAAAGCCCCATACACACTATCAGTTTTTCTGCTGACTTAAAAAAGGGTCATGTACATTAGCAGCCCATTTAAAATGAATAATGCAACAAGTGTTCATAAAAGCAATGTAACACAGTGCAAAAGTGTAAATCAAGCCTAAAGCCCCATACACACAATAACAGTTTTTCTGCTGACTTAGTCCTTCAGATTTACCAAAACCATGTAGTGCAAGGGCCTGCCTGATTGCATACACATTGAAACTCCTAAGGTTTGACCTCATATTATATGGTTTTGGTAAATCTGAAGGACTAACTCAGCAGAAAAACTGTTATTGTGTGTATGGGGCTTTAGGCTTGATTTACACTTTTGCACTGTGTTACATTGCTTTTATGAACACTTGTTGCATTATTCATTTTAAATGGGCTGCTAATGTACATGACCCTTTTTTACAATGCAGTGCACCACAACGCATGCCATTTGTGTTGTGACGTGCTGCAGTCAGGTGCATCGATCATTAATGTATTAGTGTGTTGGGTGCGTTAACAGAAAGCACAAGTCTAAATGAACCCAAATAAGAAAAAAAAAGAAGATGATCTGCAGTGTTGCAACTGACTCAAAATTTGAAGAAAACACATGCATGCACATCATGCATCAAATACTCTGTGAGTAAAGCGCACATAGGTTGCTTATATCTATGTTGCTTCTTGCTCAGTGTTGTTCTGACTAGATTAGCTAAATACTCCCAGATGCATCAAAAGAAAGGTGTGTAAATTATCAGTTATTTTTCTTTTTTTTTTTGTTATAAGCAGTCTGAAGGCTTAAAGTGTTACTAAAACCACAACAGTAACGCTGAGGACCCTAAGGGGTTAATCCTGTGCATTGTGTAAAAAAGGCAGTGTGATCCTGTCTCTCTGATTCTCCTCTTATTCCATTGACTCCTGTCCATTTCCTGAGAGAACAGAGCCTTGGGGGCAAGCTGCACATGCTCAGTTTGGTGTGCATTGCTAGAGAGTTTTTTTTTTTCTTGAGAGAGTACATGTGATCAGCACATGGCCAATCAGCACAGTCCAGACAGAGGGTCCTGCAGCCTTACAGGACAATCAGGGGGAAAATGAAAACTCCTCTTACAAGCTTTAACCAGACACTAATACAAGTCACAAGAATGCTCTAACTGCTGATGGGGGGGGGGAAAAAAGGTATTGAAAGCGGTTTTCCGGCTGAAATTTTACTTTTTAGATAAAAATACCCCTATAATCCTCATGCTTAATGTATTCTAGTAAAGGTATGCTGTAAACTAAGGTCCATTTTGTATTTTTGCACTATTGATTTCTTACTTTTTTAAGTCCCAGCCACCTGCGGCCATCTAATGTGTGAGCATTTGAAGCCAGACTGTATCTCTTCCTCTATTCCATAAATGCTTGAATGCTGGTTACCCAGCATGCACCTCCAGATCTCGCACATGCTCAGAGCAGCACGAGCAGTGTAATAGGTTGTAGGTCGGGTTTCCATAAAAACAGCAGTGTCAGGGGAAGTTGCCACCCCTTAGCTATGGAAACCTCACCCCCCCCCCTCCAGGAACCAGAAAGTTTAGATTTATAATCTTTGTAAATGTAGATAGAAATATAAAAAGCTCCTGCAAAAGGTAATTACTTTTTAAAAGATGCTAATTGTAAATGATATCATGAACACACATGCATGTGTATATGTGTGTGTGCGTATATATATATATATATATATATATATATATATACAAACACAAGAGATATAATTTACAATTAGCATCTTTTAAAAAAGTAATTACCTTTTGCAGGCTCTGCCCCAAATTCCCCCCATCATAATTACCCCCATCAAAGCTTGCCCCCTGCATACTGCCCCCATCAAAACTTGCCCCCTGCATACTGCCCCATCAAAATTGCCCCCATCAAAATTTGCCCCATCAAAAACTGCCCCCATCATACCTGCCCCCATCATAGTACTCTTTTATAAATGATTAGTAAAGGCTGTGCTGTCCCCCAGGCTCTGTATGTAATCAGAGCTAAGATGTTCCAGCCGCCTCTCCCACCGCCCATCATTGTGTATAAGAAGCTTTGTTAACCATGGTACAAAAGCCTGGTTACCCTTTTTTAACCACTTCCCGACCGCCGCGCGCCGATATATGTCGGCAGAATGGCACAGGTGAGCAAATGGGCGTACCTGTACATCCCTCCCTCCCCGTGGGCGCAACGGTCGGGTTCGTTAAAGGAGTGATTAGTCTCCAGGGCAAGACCAATGATTTATGGTCTGGACCTGATGATCGCTCCCAGCAAATGAAAACCTTCCCCTGCCTGTGTAAGTGTAAACACAGGCAGGAGGAAGTGATGTCATCTCTCCTCGTGGAGTCTTTTCGATCCCAGTGAGAGAGAGGAGACATCTAAATGTGAGTTTCACCAACAGTACACTGACATTAGCCCCTAAACCCCCCTAATAAAGGTTTAAAGCTTTGATCGCCCCCAGTTAACCCTTTCACCCCCCGTCGCCAGTGTCACTAATCGATCGCCGTATTTGTGTCACTGGTGACGCTAGTTAGTCAGTTAGGTAATTAGTTTCACCATCAGGTTTTTATAGCCTCAGGTACCCCCATATATTACCCAATAAAGGTTTTAACCCCCTGATTGCCCCCTAGTTAACCCTTTCACCCCCCGTCACCAGTGATCCCCATATTAGTGTTACGGGTGACGCTGGTTAGTTAGTTTGCTTTTTATAGCATCAGGACATCCACCGTATATTACCCAATAAAGGTTTAACCCCCTGATCACCCGGCAGGTGATATGTTAGGTTTTAGCACCAGTCAGGGCCTGCGTCACCCCAGGCAGCGTCAGATTAGTGCCAGTAGCGCTAACATCTACACACAAACCATACACCTCCCTTAATAGTATAGTGTCTGAATGGATCGATATCTGATCAGATCTATACTAGCGTCCCCAGCAGTTTGGGGTTACCAAAAACGCAGTGTTAGCGGGATCAGCTCAGATACCTGGGAGCACCTGCGTTTAGCCCCTCCGCCCAGCCCAGCCCACCCCACCCAAGTGCAGTATCAATCGATCACTGTCACTTACAAAACACAACACACATAACTGCAACGTTCGCAGAGTCAGGCCTGATCCCTGCGAACGCGAACAGTTTTTTTGGTAGCGTTTGAATCAGTCGCTGACAGTCAGGAGCTTTTTTTACCTGTGAGTCTCACTAGTGTACCAGTAAATTTAGAGACCAAAATGTCAAATCGAAGATACACTAGTGAAGAGGCCTACACGTTTCTGCGCATGACAGATAGTGAAGAGGAAGTCACTCATCTGTCAGATTCAGGCTCACAATACGAACCTGTAGACAGCAACGGCACCCTGACAGATAGCTCTGACGACGGAGTTGTGGTCCCTGCCAAGGTCAGGCGTACCAGACCCGATCATCTTCTGCTGTCGTTGAGGTGCAAGAACCGATAGGGTTTTTGTATGGAGCAGAGAGCCAGTACTAGCGCCGCTCATCCTTCTGGTGAACTGACAAGCAGGAATGGACTGGCCATCGGGACTACCGGGAGTTTCCTGGTGGGCCGATGGCTCAGTGTGGGCCGGTTTCAGGCGCATCTGCGGTGCATGGCGATCTACTCGTCAACCGCCAGCAGCTGGCGCCTGACGGGTAGATCCAGATTTAGCCAGCATGCAGAGTAGCGCAGGAAGCGTCTGTACTAGTAAGTTTTCTCTCTCGTGTCATCACGCTTCTCCCCGGTGGCCACTCCTCACTTCTCGTCTATCCCAGATGATCTTACAAGCCAATGGGGATAGACGAGAAGAGAGGAGGGGCCGCCGGGGAGCAGCGTGATGACACGAGAGAGAGAATTTACTAGTACAGATGCTTCCTGCGCTACTCTGCATGCTAGCTAGTAAGATCCCATAATGTGCCATGTGCCCCATAATGTGCCCCATCATGTGCCCTGATGTGCCATAATGTGCCCGAGCCCTTATGTGCCCCGTGCACTGATGTGCCATGTGCCCTGATGTGCCATGTGCCCTGATGTGCCCCGTGCCCTAATGTGCCCCGTGCCCTGATGTGCCCCATAATGTGCCTTGATGTGCCCCATCATGTGCCATGTGCCCCATCATGAGCCCTGATGTGCCCCGTGCCCTGATGTGCCATGTGCCCTGTGCCCCGATGTGCCTTGTGCCCCAATGTGCTGTGCCCTGATGTCCTGTGCCCTGATATGCCCCGTGCCCTGATATGCCCCGATGTGCTGTGCCCCGATGTCCTGTGCCATGATGTCCTGTGCCCTGGTGTGCTGTGTCTCAATGTTTTGTGCCCTGATGTACTGTGACCTGTGCCCTGATGTCCTGTACCCTGATGTGCTGTACTCTGTACTGTGCCCTGACGTGTCCTAATGTGTTGTGCCCTGTATGCTGATGTGCTGGGCTCTGTACCCTGATGTGCTGTGCCCTGATGTACTGTGACCTGTGCCCTGATGTACTGTACCCTGATGTGCTGTGCCCTGTACCCTGGTGTGTTGTGCCCTGATTTGCCCTGTACGCGGATGTGCTGGGCGCTGTACCCTGATGTGCCCTGTACGCTGATGTGCTGGGCGCTGTACCCTGATGTCCTGTACCCTGATGTGTTGTGCCCTGATGTGCCCTGTACGCTGATGTGCTGGGCCCTGTACCCTGATGTGGCCTGATGTGCTGTACCCTGATGTGTTGTGCCCTGGTGTGCCTTGTGCCCTGATGTGCCTTGTGCCCTGATGTGCTGGGCTCTGTGCCCTGATGTGCTGTGCCCTGTACCCTGATGTGGCCTGATGTGCTGTGCCCTGATGTACCGTGCCCTGATGTGTTGTGCCCTGGGCCGGTCTGGATGAAGTCCAGGGCAACATTTTTGTCCCAGTCCAGCCCTGCTGACAAGCACCAGCGGCCTAGTACACCCTGCTCGTACATCCAGCACTGCAGTATCACGTGGTGACGTGGCAAGTCCCATAAGTGCAGTTCAAGCTGGCGAGGTGGCTAGCATGAGTAGAGTCCCGCAGCCACCAATAAGAAGACAAAGACAAGCCCGTTGAGCTCATAGTGCCCTTCCTGCTGCATTCGCCGATCCTAATTGGGAACCCACCACTTCTGCAGCACCCGTACTTCCCGCATTAACTGGCCAACCCGGAATTCAGGTGGAAACAGTTGATTTTACATCACTTGATCTTTATTCGCTGTTTTTCACCGAAGATCTCTATAGATCTATTGTGGACCAAAGCAATTTGTATGCTGGTCAATTCATCGTCGCTAATCCCCATTTGACCCTTGCCAGAGATTGGAAACCGAATACGGTTTCCGAATTTAGACCTTCCTGGGCCTATCCCTCCTCATGGGCGCAACTAAAAAGGAGTGAGTTGCGGTCATATTGGTCCACTGACCCAATGCACCATACGCCCGTGTTCTCTGCTTCCATGCCCAGGGCACGATATGAGCAGATCTTGTGGTCCATGCACTTCAACGACAATGAACTCTGTCATCCCCAGGGTGACCCTAAATTTGATCAGCTCTACAAAATTCGGCCCCTCGTAAACCACTTCAACCAACGTTTTGCAGCCTTGTTTATTCCCCATCAAGTTGTCTGCATTGATGAGTCCCTGATTAGGTTTTCTGGCCTCTTGTCTTTCAAACAGTATCTTTCCAGCAAGCATGCCAGATATGGGATCAAGATGTATAAAAACTCTGTGATAGGGCCACAGGCTATACATATAGTTTTATAGTTTACGGGGGAAGAGATAGTCATGTAGAGCCGGAGAACTGCCCAGATTACATAGGGGACATGGTGTCACCCTTATTCGGAAAGGGGTACCACTTGTATGTTGACACCAACATTATTGCCACTTTTTAGTCACTTATTTGATTAACAAATTGGAGCATGTGGCACAGTGCGATCTAATTGATGGGGCTTACCCCAGCGGCTTGTAGATTCCCGTCTTAGGCTGGGGGAGAGAGCCTGCTTGAAGTGTAATAACTTTCTCGCTGTGAAGTGGAGGGAAAATTTATTGAATTGTATTGTACTTGTACTGTCTGCCCTAATGTTGTTGTAAAGCGCTGCGTAAACTGTCGGCGCTATATAAATCCTGTATAATAATAATAATAATAATAATAATAATGTTTTTGTTCTGTCCTCCCTTCATGCAGACACGACAGTCCAAATTCCTATGGCGACTGGCGTTGTGGAGAAACCCCTCTGTGGCCACAAATATAACCTTAATATGGGAGGGCTGGACCCCAACGACCAGTTGTTGGCGCCATACCTAATTGCCTGTAAGGCCAGACGCTGGTACAAAAAAGTGTCTGTATACTTATTTCATTTGGCTTTGCTGAATGCTTTTGTGTTATACAAATCTTCAGGACGAACTGGATCCTTCCTTAAATTCCAGGAAGAGATCATCACAGCCCTTCTGTTTCCAGACGGTGCTCTGGCCCAACTTCCCAAGGCAAATGCAGTAAGCCAGCTGCATGGGAGGCATTTTCCTTATGTCCTCCCTGGTACCCCTACCCAATGAGCACCCCAAAGAAAATGTTGTGTCTGTAGAAAGCGCGGATATAGGCGTGACACCCACTATTTTTGTCCCTCCTGTCCTGACCATAGGCTTGCCCATGGGGTGTGCCCAGGCACACCCTAATCATTCTTGTGCTCTCATTGCTAGTTGTGACTGCTGTGAGTAGTTCTGACTACTGCTCATGTCACCACTGGCCTGGGTTGGTCCTGCAAGAAAAAGCATCTGTTTGCTGCACAGCCTGCACTGCAGGGACTAAAGAGTCGCCGGGACCACAGGCGCGGCGGACTACCAGCCGCATTTTCCGATGCGTCTTGACCATACTGGTTTTTGCATTGGTAAATGTTTTGAATGCTACCACTCACTAGTGGAGTTTTAGTGTAGGGTACAGCACTGCACAGACTAGGACAAACTTACACAGGGTCTCCAAAGATGCCATCGCATTTTGGGAGACCCAAACCCGGAACCGAACCGTTACAGTTACAAAAAAAAAAAGAAAAAAGTTTAAAAAACTGTTCTGCTCTTTTTTACTGTATTCTACAATGCAATGATTTATTGTTACTATGTTTTATCATGTTTGCTTCTCAGGTATGTAATTCTTTTATACTTTACTGTTTACTGTGTTTTATTGCTAACCATTTTTTGTTTTCAGGTACGCCATTCAGCTGCAGCACAGGTTTATTTATCCTGACAGCAACAGCGTTTGCTCCCACGATATGTAAAGCCATGACTCTAGCACTGTCGGAGGTGATTTCACCACCACAGTTAAAAAAAAAAAGAGCATATATGCCAAAGCATGGGGGCAGGGGTGGAGGAGCGATTTACTTAACATTAGGGGCGAATGCCCCCATGCTTTGGCATATACTTTTTATGGTTCAATAAGTTTTATTGATGTTTTTACGAGAATATAAAGAATATTAACATTGACATAAAGGAAGACAGAATACAAAAGTGTAAACAGTGTCAGTTACCTGACTTATAGTCTCCTACTAAACAATTATATATTTTTTAAATATTAAGATAGTGCAAACATTTTCTAGGTATCAGAGTTATTATAGATGAAGTGTGACTTCAAACCCATGCGACAGGTGTATGTTAACATTTAGGTATTAACTACTCTATGCTGGGATGCCCCTTTGGGAGCCTGCTGCACCCCTAAACATAGGTAGCCTAGAGTAATCAACGTGTGCATAGGTTATATCAGGAAAGTTAGTATCAGAAACTTTGGATCTCCATTTCCACGGGAGGTCCTATATTCATATTGCATCTAAAAGGATTATATCGGAGATCTAGAGAAGGGAAGAGGTAGAAAAGTTAGATTAGAAAAAGGCAGAATAGGTATAGAATAGAAAGGAGATAGAGAGGGAAGGGGGGTGGGGGGGGGTAAGGAGAGATGTGGAGACAGCGAGCTTGGTCTACATATATGTATTTATATGGGGTCTTCATTATAAATAATGAGTATAGTGAGTAAGGGTTGCTCAATCTCTATGAGGGGTTCTTAGCAGAGAGTCTTTGTTTGAGTTTGTCTGAGGTAGAGTAACTCCTCCAGATACTCCAGACAAAGGAGAATTTGGCGTATTTGTCTAGGGCTTGGGCCTGCATTTCCTCCATTAGCATGTAATTGTTTACCTCTCCGACCCATTCTATTAAGGAGGGGGGCGTAGTAGTTTTCCAGTGTCTGGGTATGAGTTGTCTACCAGCACTAACGAAAAATTTCAGGAGGCCGTTTTTTTGCGATTTGACTGTCCCTGGGAGGATGGAAAGGAGGGCTATAGAGGATGATGGTAATAGTGGCTTGTTATATACTTCCGAGTAGATTTGAAAAATTTGAGTCCAGAATTGGAGAATAACATCGCATTCCCACCAGATATGTATATAAGTACCTTCCATCGTGTTACATCTCCAGCATCTGTCTGAGTTAGGCATATACTTTTTAGGCACAGATTGCGTTTAAAAGGTTTTGTTTTTACTATCTTTTATTGTATTTGCTTTGCAGGTATGGTAAGTCTTACTGTTATACTGCAATGTTACTTTGTTTTATTGTTAACCATCATTTGCTTAGCAGGTACGCCATTTAGCTGCAGCACTGATTTAATCATCTTGAGAGCAACAGCGTTTGCTCCCACGATACGTAAATCAGCGACTCCAGCGCTGTAGGTGATGTCACCACCACAGTTAAAATAAAGTGGTGCATGTATGCCCATCATTAGAAGTGGGTGGATGAAGGGCAGTATTCTAATGGTGGGCATACCTACCGATCAATCTTTTTTTTGTTCAGCCCACAGGTTGCATTACAATGTATGCCCAACAAGGACCAGCAACGTACTGGTATGTTGCTGGACTTTGAGTGGTTATATCAGAATGATACCTGCAGGTTTAGGTATCATTCTTTTCAGCCAGCGGTCGGCTTTCATGTAAGAGCAATCCCAGCGGCTAATTAGCCTCTAGACTGCTTTTATAAGCAGTGGGAGGGAACGTTTCTCTCTCCCCCCCCTCTGTCTTCCATGGTTTTCTTTGACTCTCCTGTCCCAGCAGGGAACCAGAGAATGCAGGCGGTGGTTCTGCCAGCTGACCATAGAGCTGATCAGAGACCAGAACAGCTCCAATCATGTCTATGGCCTAAGAAACCGGAAGCTACAAGTATTTCATGACTTAGGTTTCACCGGATATAAACAGCACCATTGGGAAATTGGCAAAGCTTTTTATCACACCGATCTTGGTGTGGTCAGATGCTTTGAGGGCAGAGGAGAGATCTAGGGTCCAATAGACCCCAATAAAAAAAAAAAAGTGTACCTGTCACTACCTTTTGCTATCATAGGGGATATTTGCATTCCCTAAGATAACAATAAAACTGCTTTTAAAAAAATAATTTAAAAAAAATTAAAAAATTTTTAAAAAAGCACCCCTGTCCCCCCGTGCTCATGCACAAAGGCGAACGCAAGCGTCGGTCTGGTGTCATATGTAAATAACAATTGCACCATGCATGGGAGGTATCACTGCAAAGGTCAGATCGAGGGCAGCAATTTTAGCTGTAGACTTCCTCTGTAAATCTAAAATGGTAACCTGTAAAGGCTTTTAAAAATGTATGTAGTTTGTCGCAGCTGCACGTTTGTGCGCAATTTTAAAGCATGTCGTGTTTGGTATCCATGTACTCGGCCTAAGATCATCTTTTTTTATTTCATCAAACATTTGGGCAATATAGTGTGACTTAGTGCATTAGAATTAAAAAAAAAAAAAAAAAAAAGTGTTTTGCATTTGAAAAATCGCTGCGCAAATACTGTGTGAAAAAAAAAAAAAAAATTACAACACCCACCATTTTAATCTGTAGGGCCTTTGCTTTAAACAAATATGTAATGTTTGGGGGTTCAAAGTAATTTTCTTGCAAAAAAATTATATTTTATCATGTAAACAAAAAGTATAAGAAAGGGCTTTGTCTTCAAGTGTCTAGAAGAGTGGGTGATGTGTGACATAAGCTTCTAAATGTTGTGCATAAAATGCCAGGACAGTTCTAACCCCCCCCCCCCACAACTGACCGCTTTTTAGAAAGTAGATACCCCAAGCTATTTGCCGATAGGCATGTTGAGTCCATGGAATATTTTATATTTTGCCACAAGTTTTGGGAAAATTACACTTTTTTTGGCACAAAGTTGTTACTAAATATATTGTTCAAACATGCCATGGTTATATGTGGAATTACACCCCAAAATGCATTCTGCTTTGGGTTCCTAGTCACATACAGGACCCCGAAAACCAATCACCACCTTCAGGCTTTCTAAAGGCGCAAAATTGTGACTTTACTCCTCACTACCTATCACAGTTACAGAGGCCCTGAAATGTCCAGATAGCACAAAACCCCCCCAAATGACCCCATTTTGCAAAGTAGACACCCCAAGGCATTTGCAAAGAGGCATGGTGAGTATTTTGCAGATCTCATTTATCTTTGAAAATGAAGAAAGCAATGAAAAATTAATTTTTTTAAAATTTTTTCGATTTTCAAAACGGTCTCAAAAAGCAAGATCTGCAAAATACTCAAAAGGCCTCTCAGCAGATAGCTTGGAGTGTCTACTTTTTAAAATGGAGTCATTTGGGGGGGGGGGGGGGTGCTATCTTGGCATTTCAGGGCCTCCAAAACTGTGATAGGCAGTGAGAAGTGAATTCACCATTTTACGCTCTTAGAAAGCCTGAAGGCGGTGATTGGTTTTCGGGGGCCTGTACGTGGTTAGACTGCCAAAAAGTTCCACACATGTGGTATCCCACGTACTCAGGAGATGCAGCAGAATGTATTTTGGGGTGTAATTCCACATATAACCATGCCATGTTTGAACAATATCTCATTTAGTGACAATGTTGTTTTAAGAAAAAAAAAAAAATTTTATTTTCCCGAAACTTGTGGCAAAATATAAAATATTCCATGGACTCAACAACATGCCCATCAGCAAATAGCTTGGGGTGTCTACTTTCCAAAATGGGGTAATGGGGGGGGGGGGGGTTGTGCTATCTTGGCACTAAACAAGTAGTAGAGTATTGTATTAGCCATCAATTAATGCAGAAAAGGAAAAAACTTTTGATCTTTTGGAATAATTTAGATCCCTTTGTCAGGCTTTCTACATTTCAGGAAAAAAAAAGGGAAGCAATTAACTAGAACTATTAAAAAAATATTATATATTT
This sequence comes from Lithobates clamitans, assembly GCA_037952925.1. Lineage (NCBI taxonomy): Eukaryota > Metazoa > Chordata > Amphibia > Anura > Ranidae > Lithobates > Lithobates clamitans. Next base: position 9,310,947 of record JBBGZY010000372.1, read on the forward strand.
ATTTATAGTTTACTGATCATCCTTGTAACAGTGGAGTTGACTTACTAAAACTGGAGAGTACAAAATCTGGTGCAGCTCTGCAAAGAAACCAATCAGCCTCCAGGTTTTTTTTTTTGTGTGTGTCAAAGCTTAAAAGGGTTGTAAAGGTCTGTGTTTTTTCACTTTAATGCATCCTATTCATTAAGGTGAAAAAACACCTGTCAGTGACTGGCCCTCCAGCCCCCCCCCCATTTTACTTACCTGAACCCTCAGACTTGGCCCACAGGGATGTGCCGTCTCTCTGCTAGGGGGTTCTCAGCTGTTGATTGGATAGATTGATAGCAGCGCAGCCATTGGCTCCTGCTGCTGTCAATCAAATCCAATGATGTGACCGTCAGGGGCGGGGCCAAGTCCTGCATCTATGGACATCGAATGCTGGACTCGGGAGCGCACCCGCAAGGTAACCCCCCGGGAGAGCGCTTCTCCCAGGCAGTTATCTGATGCGGGGGAGGAGCCGAGAGAGCCGCCGAGGGACCCCAGAAGACCATCATCGGGGCCACTCTGTGCAAAATGAGTTGCACAGTGAAGGTAAATATGATATGTTTGTGATAAAAAAAAACCTTTAGTGTCACTTTAATTGAACAAGGTGAAGTTAGAAACTGATTGGCTACCATGCATAGCTGCACCAGATTTTACACTCTCCAGTTAGGGCACTTTCAGACCCCTTTCACACACTGAGGCGCTTTGCAGGCGCTATAGCGTTAAAAATAGCGGCTGCAAAGCACCCTGAAACATCAGCTTCATTCACACTGAAGCGGTGCGCTGGAAGGGGGCGTCAGAAAAAGTCCTACCAGCAGCTCCTTTGGAGCGCATTAGGAGCGGTGAGTTCACCATTCCTAAAGCGCCCCTACCCATTGAAATCAATGGGCAGCGCCGCCGGACCGCCGGCAAAGCGCCGCTGTAGCAGCGTTCTGCAGCCGGTTTTAACCCTTTTCGGCCGCTAGCGGGGTTAAAAGCGACCCGCTATCGGTCGAATAACGCCGCTAAAAATAGCGCCGTTTTACCGCCGATGCGGCTCAGTGTGAAAGGGCTCTCACACTGCCAGCGCCCGGGTGTCGGCGGTAAAGCGCCGCTAAAAATAGGCGGGTGCTTTTAACCCCCTCTAGTGGCCGAAAAAGGGTTAAAACCGCCCGCAAAACGCTGCATTCAGAAATGTAAAAAGCCTGACAAAGTTAGCCCAAAAGTTTAACCACTTCAGCCCCGGAAGGATTTACCCCCTTCCTGACCAGAGCACTTTTTACAATTTGGCACTGCGTCGCTTTAACTGCTAATTGCGCGGTCATGCAATGCTGTACCCAAACGAAATTTGCGTCCTTTTCTTCCCACAAATAGAGCTTTATTTTGATGGTATTTGATCACCTCTGCCGCTTTTATTTTTTGCGCTATAAACGGAAAAAGACCGAAAATTTTGAAAAAAAATGATATTTTCTACTTTTTGTTATAAAAAAAATCCATTAAAATCAATTTTAGTCATACATTTAGGCCAAAATGTATTCGGCCACATGTCTTTGGTAAAAAAAATGTCAATAAGCGTATATTTATTGGTTTGCGCAAAAGTTATAGCGCCTACAAACTAGGGTACATTTTCTGGAATTTACACAGCTTTTAGTTTATGACTGTCCATGTCATTTCATGAGGTGCTAAAATGGCAGGGCAGTACAAAACCCCCACAAATGACCCCATTTTGGAAAGTAGACACCCCAAGGAAATTGCTGAGAGGCATGTTGAACCCATTGAATATTTTTTTTTTTTGTCCCAAGTGATTGAATAATGACAAAAAAAAAAAAAAAAAAAAAAAATTACAAAAAGTTGTCACTAAATGATATATTGCTCACACAGGCCATGGGCATATGTGGAATTGCACCCCAAAATACATTCAGCTGCTTCTCCTGAGTACGGGGATACCAAATGTGTGGGACTTTTTGGGAGCCTAGCCGCGTACGGGGCCCCGAAAACCAAGCACCGCCTTCAGGATTTCAAAGGGCATACATTTTTGATTTTACTCCTCACTACCTATCACAGTTTTGAAGGCCATAAAATGCCAGGATGGCACAAACCCCCCCCAAATTACCCCATTTTGGAAAGTAGACACCCCAAGCTATTTGCTGAGAGGCATGTTAAGTCCATGGAATATTTTATATTTGGACACAAGTTGCGGGAAAGTGACAAATTTTTTTTTTTTTGCACAAAGTTGTCACTAAATGATATATTGCTCAAACATGCCATGGGCATATGTGGAATTACACCCCAAAATACATTCTGCTGCTTCTCCTGAGTACGGGGATACCACATGTGTGGGACTTTTTGGGAGCCTAGCCGCGTACGGGGCCCCGAAAACCAAGCACCGCCTTCAGGATTTCAAAGGGCATAAATTTTTGATTTTACTCCCCACTACCTATCACAGTTTTGAAGGCCATAAAATGCCAAGATGGCACAAAACCCCCCCAAATGACCCCATTTTGGAAAGTAGACACCCCAAGCTATTTGCTGAGAGGCATGTTGAGTCCATGGAATATTTTATATTTGGACACAAGTTGCGGGAAAGTGACAATTTTTTTTTTTTTTTGCACAAAGTTGTCACTAAATGATATACTGCTCAAACATGCCATGGGCATATGTGGAATTACACCCCAAAATACATTCTGCTGCTTCTCCTGAGTACGGGGATACCACATGTGTGGGACTTTTTGGGAGCCTAGCCACGTACGGGGCCCCAAAAACCAAGCACCGCCTTCAGGATTTCTAAGGGCATAAATTTTTGATTTTACTCCTCACTACCTATCACAGTTTTGAAGGCCATAAAATGCCAAGATGGCACAAACCCCCCCCAAATGACCCCATTTTGGAAAGTAGACACCCCAAGCTATTTGCTGAGAGGCATGTTGAGTCCATGGAATATTTTATTTTTTGACACAAGTTGCGGGAAAGTGACAATTTTTTTTTTTTTTTGCACAAAGTTGTCACTAAATGATATATTGCTCACACAGGCTATGGGCTTATGTGGAATTGCACCCCAAAATACATTCTGCTGATTCTCCTGAGTATGGGGATACCACATGTGTGGGACTTTTTGGGAGCCTAGCCGCGTACGGGGCCCCGAAAACCCAGCACCGCCTTCAGGATTTCTAAGGGCGTAAAGTTGTGATTTCACTCCTCACTACTTATCACATTTTTGAAGGCCATAAAATGCCCAGATGGCACAAACCCCCCCCAAATGACCCCATTTTGGAAAGAAGACACCCCAAGCTATTTGCTGAGAGGCATGATGAGTACATGGAATATTTTATATTTTGACACAAGTTGCGGGAAAGTGACAATTTTTTTTTTTTTTTTTTTTTTTTTGCACAAAGTTGTCACTAAATGATATATTGCTCAAACATGCCATGGGCATATGTGGAATTACACCCCAAAATACATTCTGCTGCTTCTCCTGAGTACGGGGATACCACATGTGTGGGACTTTTTGGGAGCCTAGCCGCGTACGGGGCCCCGAAAACCAAGCACCGCCTTCAGGATTTCAAAGGGCATAAATTTTTGATTTTACTCCCCACTACCTATCACAGTTTTGAAGGCCATAAAATGCCAAGATGGCACAAAACCCCCCCAAATGACCCCATTTTGGAAAGTAGACACCCCAAGCTATTTGCTGAGAGGCATGGTGAGTATTTTGCAGCTCTCATTTGTTTTTGAAAATGAAGAAAGACAAGAAAAACGTATTTTTTTTTTCTTTTTTCAATTTTCAAAAGTTTGTGACAAAAAGTGAGGTCTGCAAAATACTCACTATACCTCTCAGCAAATAGCTTTGGGTGTCTATTTTCCAAAATGGGGTCATTTGGGGGGGGTTTGTGCCATCTGGGCATTACATGGCCTCCGAAACTGTGATAGGCAGTGAAGAGTGAAATCAAAAATTTACGCCCTTAGAAAGCCTGAAGGCGGTGCTTGGTTTTCGGGGTCCCCTATGCGGTTAGGCTCCCAAAAAGTCTCACACATGTGGTATCCCCGTACTCAGGAGAGGCAAAAGAATGTATTTTGGGGTGTAATTTCACATATTCCCATGGCATGTTTGAGCAATATATCATTTAGTGACAACTTTGTGCAAAAAAAAAAAAAAAAAATAATAATTTGTCTTTTTCCCGCAACTTGTGTCACAATATAAAATATTCCATGGACTCAACATGACTCTCAGCAAATAGCTTGGGGTGTCTACTTTCCAAAATGGGGTCATTTGGGGGGGTTTTGAACTGTCCTGGCATTTTATGCACAACATTTAGAAGCTTATGTCACACATCACCCACTCTTCTAACCACTGGAAGACAAAGCCCTTTCTGACACTTTTTGTTTACATGAAAAAATTATTTTTTTTTGCAAGAAAATTACTTTGAACCCCCAAACATTATATATTTTTTTAAAGCAAATGCCCTACAGATTAAAATGGTGGGTATTTGATTTTTTTTTTTCACAAAGTATTTGCGCAGCGATTTTTCAAACGCATTTTTTGGGGAAAAAACACACTTTTTAAAATTTTAATGCACTAAAACACACTATATTGCCCAAATGTTTGATGAAATAAAAAAGATGATCTTAGGCCGAGTACATGGATACCAAACATGACATGTTTTAAAATTGCGCACAAACGTGCAGTGGCGACAAACTAAATACATTTTTAAAAGCCTTTAAAAGCCTTTACAGGTTACCACTTTAGATTTACAGAGGAGGTCTACTGCTAAAATTACTGCCCTCGATCTAACCTTCGCGGTGATACCTCACATGCATGGTGCAATTGCTGTTTACATTTGACGCCAGACCAACGCTTGCGTTCGCCTTTGCGCGAGAGCAGGGGGGGACGGGGGTGCTTTTTTTTTTTTTTTTTTTTTTTTTAATTATTTTTTTGATTTTTTATCTTATTTTTAAACTGTTCCTTTCATTTTTATTTTTTTTAAATCATTTTTATTGTTATCTCAGGGAATGTAAATATCCCCTATGATAGCAATAGGTAGTGACAGGTACTCTTTTTTGAAAAAATTGGGGTCTATTAGACCCTAGATCTCTCCTCTGCCCTCAAAGCATCTGACCACACCAAGATCGGTGTGATAAAATGCTTTCCCAATTTCCCAATGGCGCTGTTTACATCCGGCGAAATCTAAGTCTTGAAATGCTCGTAGCTTCCGGATTCTTAGGCCATAGAGATATTTGGAGCCATTCTGGTCTCCGATCAGCTCTATGGTCAGCTGGCCGAATCACTGGCTGCATTCTCAGGTTCCCTGTTGGGACAGGAGAGCCAGAGAAAAACATGGAAGACGGTGGGGGGGGGGGGGCATTTCCTCCCACTGCTTGTAAAAGCAGTCTAGAGGCTAATTAGCCGCTAGGATTGCTTTTACATGAAAGCCGACCGCTGGCTGAAAAGAATGATACCAAGATGATACCTAAACCTGCAGGCATCATTCTGGTATAACCACTCAAAGTCCAGCAACATACCAGTACGTTGCTGGTCCTTGTTGGGCATATATTGTAAACTTTTTTTTCATGCAGCCTGTGGGCTGAACGAAAAAAAGATATTGATCGGTGGGTATGCCCACCATTAGAATACCTCCCTTCATCCACCCACTTCTAATGATGGGCATACATGCACCATTTATATATGCCGAAGCATGGGGGCATCCTCCCGCAAAAGGCAGGAGCAAATTGCTCCTCCACCCACTGCCCCCACGCTTCGGCATATATGCTGAAGTATGTAACTGTGGTGGTGAAATCACCTCCGACAGCGTTGGAGTCACGGCTTTATGTATCGTGGGAGCAAACGCTGTTGCTGTCAAGATAAATAAATCCGCGCTGCAACTGAATGGCGTACCTGCTAAGCAAATGATGGTTAACAAAAAACAAAGTAACATTACAGTATAACAGTAATACTTACCATACCTGCAAAGCAAATACAAAAAAAAACCATAGTAAAAAATAAAACATTTAACGCAACCTGTGCCTACCTAAAATATATATATGCCGAAGCATGGGGGCATCCTCCCGCAAAAGGCAGGAGCAAATCGCTCCTCCACCCACTTCTGCCCCCACGCTTCGGCATATATGCTGAAGTATGTAACTGTGGTGGTGAAATCACCTCCGACAGCGTTGGAGTCACGGCTTTATGTATCGTGGGAGCAAACGCTGTTGCTGTCAAGATAAATAAATCCGCGCTGCAACTGAATGGCGTACCTGCTAAGCAAATGATGGTTAACAAAAAACAAAGTAACATTACAGTATAACAGTAATACTTACCATACCTGCAAAGCAAATACAAAAAAAAACCATAGTAAAAAATAAAACATTTAACGCAACCTGTGCCTACCTAAAATATATATATGCCGAAGCATGGGGGCATCCTCCCGCAAAAGGCAGGAGCAAATCGCTCCTCCACCCACTTCTGCCCCCACGCTTCGGCATATATGCTGAAGTATGTAACTGTGGTGGTGAAATCACCTCCGACAGCGCTGGAGTCACGGCTTTATATATCGTGGGAGCAAACGCTGTTGCTGTCAAGATAAATAAATCCGCGCTGCAACTGAATGGCGTACCTGCTAAGCAAATGATGGTTAACAAAAAACAAAGTAACATTACAGTATAACAGTAATACTTACCATACCTGCAAAGCAAATACAAAAAAAAACCATAGTAAAAAATAAAACATTTAACGCAACCTGTGCCTACCTAAAATATATATATGCCGAAGCATGGGGGCATCCTCCCGCAAAAGGCAGGAGCAAATCGCTCCTCCACCCACTTCTGCCCCCACGCTTCGGCATATATGCTGAAGTATGTAACTGTGGTGGTGAAATCACCTCCGACAGCGCTGGAGTCGCGGCTTTATGTATCGTGGGAGCAAACGCTGTTGCTGTCAAGATAAATAAATCCGCGCTGCAGCTGAATGGCGTACCTGAAAACAAAAAAATGTTGAAAAGCAAACATGATAAAACATAACAATAAAACAATGCAGAATAGAATACAGTAAAAAAGAGCAGAACAATAGAGAGAAAATAGAGAGAGAGAGAACAATAAAACGACAACTATTTTTGGTTTTTTTATTTTATATTTTTTTTGTGTATTTTTTTTTTTTTTTACTTTTTTTTTTTTTTTTACTTTTTTTTTTTATAACTGTAACTTTTAAAACTGTAACGGTTCCAGGTTTGGGTCTCTCAAAATGCGATGGCATCTTGGGAGACCCTGTGGAAGTGTGTCCTAGTCTGTGCAGTGCTGTACCCTACGCTAATACTCAACTAGTGTATGGTAGCGTTCAAAACATTCACCAATGCAAAGACCAGGATTGCCAGGACAGGAGGGACAATAATACCGGGTGTCACGCCTAAATCCGCGCTTTCTGCAGACACGACATTTTCTTTGGGGGGCTCGTTGGGTAGGGGTACTCTGGAGGACATAAGGAAAATGCCTCTCATGCAGCCGGCCTACTGCATTTGGATTGGGAAGGTGAGGTGGAGCACCGTCTGGAAACAGAAGGGCTCTGACGATCTCTTCCTGGAATTTAAGGAAGGATCCAGTCCGTCCTGAAGCTCTGTATAGCACATGAGCGTTCAGCAAAGCCAATTGAAATAAATAAACAGACACTTTTTTGTACCAGCGTCTGGCCTTACGGGCAATTAGGTACGGCGCCAACAACTGGTCGTTGAGGTCCACCCCTCCCATATTAAGGTTGTATTCGTGGACACAGAGGGGTTTCTCCACAACACCAGTCGCCGTAGTAATTTGGGTCATCGTGTCTGCATGAAGGGAGGTGAGAACGAAAACATTCTTCTTATCCCTCCACTTCATAGCGAGCAAATTATTATACTGCAAGCAGGCTCTCTCCCCCAGCCTAAGACGGGACTCTACAAGCCGCTGGGGAAAGCCCCGGCGATTAGGTCGCACGGTGCCACATGCTCCAATCTGATGATCAAACAAGTGACTAAAAAGTGGCACGCTCGTATAATAATTGTCCACGTACAAGTGGTACCCCTTTCCGAATAAGGGTGACACCAAGTCCCACACTATCTTGCCAGCGCTTCCTATGTAGTCAGGGCAGTTTATCGGCTCTACGTGACTATCTTTGCCCTCGTAAACCATAAATCTACATGTATAGCCTGTGGCCCTGTCACAGAGCTTATACATCTTGACCCCGTATCTGGCACGCTTGCTGGGAAGGTACTGTTTGAAGGACAAGCGGCCAGAAAACTTAATCAGGGACTCATCAACGCAGACAACTTGATGGGGGGTAAACAAGTCTGCAAAACGTTGGTTGAAGTGGTTTACGAGGGGCCGAATTTTGTAGAGCCGATCGTATGCAGGGTCTCCACGAGGACGACAGAGTTCATTGTCGTTGAAGTGCATGAACCGCAAAATCTGCTCGTATCGTGCCCTGGCCATTGAAGCAGAGAACACGGGCATATGGTGAATTGGGTCAGTGGACCAATATGACCGCAACTCACTCTTTTTGGTTATGCCCATGTTGAGGGAAAGGCCCAGAAAGATCTTAAATTCGGAGACCGTAATTGGTCTCCAATCTCTGGCAAGGGAGGACTGGGGATTAGCGGCGATGTGTTGACCAGCGTACAAATTGCTTTGGTCCACAATAGATCTATAGAGATCTTCGGTGAAAAACAGTGAATAAAAATCCAGTGGCATAAAGTCAACTGTTTCCACCTGAATTCCGGGTTGGCCAGTGAAAGGGGGAAGTACGGGTGCTGCAGAAGTGGTGGGTACCCAATTCGGATTGGCGAATGCAGCAGGAAGGGCACTATGGGCACGACGGGCCTGTCTTTGTCTTATTGGTGGCAGCGGGACACTAGTTGTGCTTGCCACCTCGCCAGCTTGAACTGCACTTATGGGACTCGCCACGTCACCACGTGATACTGCAGTGCTGGATGTACGACCAGGGTGTACTAGGCCGCTGGTGCTTGCCAGTTCACCAGAAGGAGTAGCGGCGCTAGTACCTCTCTGCTCCCTACGAGAGCCCTGCGGTTCTTGCACGTCAAGGACAGAAGAAGAAGATCGGGGTCTGGTACGCCTGACCCTAGCAGGGACCACAACTCCGTCGTCAGAGCTATCTGTCATGGAGCCGCTGTCCTCTACAGGTTCGTATTCTGAGCTTGAACTTGACAGATGAGTGACTTCCTCTTCACTATCTGTCATGCTCAGAATCCTGTAGGCCTCTTCACTAGTGTACCTTCTATTTGCCATTTTGGGCTCTAAATTTAGGGGTACACTAGTGAGACTCACAGGCAAAAAAGCTCCTGACTGTCAGCGACTGTATCAAAACGCTACCAAAAAACTGTTAGCGATCGCAGGGATCAGGCCTGACTCTGCGACCGCTGCAGTTATGTGTGCTTAGTGTTTTGTAAGTGTCAGTTATCGATCGATACTGCACTTGGGTGGGCTGGGCTGGGCCGAGGAGCAAAACGCAGGTGCTAGCAGGTATCTGGGCTGATCCCGCTAACACTGCGTTTTTTGGGGGGACCCTAAACTGCTGGGGAGTATAGATCTGATCGGATCAGATATCGATCCGTTCAGATACTATAGCACTAAGGGAGGTGTATGCTGCGTGCGTGGGTTTTAGCGGTACTAGCGCTAACCTGACGCTGCCTGGGGCGACGCAGACCTTATCAGATCCTAAAAACTATAAATCTATCACCGCCGGGCAATTAGGGGGTTAAACCTTTATAGGGTAATAAACGGCGGGTGCCCTAAAACTGTAATAAACTACAATAAACTACAAAAAACAAACCAACTAACCAGCGTCACCTGTAACAATTATATGGTGATCGCTGGTGAAAGGGTTAACTAGGGGGCAATCAAGGGGTTAAAACCTTTAGCAGGTAGTATATGGGGGTCCCTGTCGCTATAAAACACTGACAGCGAACCTATATACTTACCTCCCTAACTAGCGTCACCTGTGTCACTAATACAGCGATCAGAAAAACGATCGCTTAGTGACACTGGCGACGGGGGGTGATCACGGGGTTAAAACTTTATTAGGGGGGTTAGGGGGGTACCCTGGACCTAAAGGGGGGTACCCCTGACCTAAAGGGGCCTAACCTAACTGCCCTAACACTTGTTACTGTCACAAACTGACACCAATGCAAAAAATCAGAAAAAAAAAAAAACTGCTATTGGTGTCAGAGTGACAGGGGGTACAGGGGGGTGATCAGGGGGTGATCGGGGGGTGACAGGGGGGTGACAAGTGTGCCTGCGTGTTCTACTGTATGTGTAGTGTTGGTGCACTTACTTGGATGTCTTCTCTCCTCGGCGCCGGACGAAAAGACCGGCTCAAGGAGAGATGACATCACTTCCTCCGCTTCTGTTTACATTCACAGAAGCCGAGGAAGTCTGTCATTGGCCAGGAGCGATCGCGAGGTGGGGGCCACGAATGAGTGGCCTCCCCCTCACCTTTGATCGACCCTGACCTCGATCCGACCGCCGCAGGCACCGGGGGGGGGTCCGATCGGACCCCCCACCCGCGGGCAGGCAGGGACGTACAGGTAAGCCCTTTTGCCTGCCCGTGCCGCTCTGTCGACGTACATCGTCGTGCGGCGGTCGGCAAGTGGTTAATAACTTAAGTAAGCCAATAAAAGGGTATGAAACGTACTGCTGATTTAAACTGAAAGTTCAATTGGACTTTAGGAAACTTGTAGTAAGTAAACTCTGGGAGGCAGCTTTTGCTGACCTACTTCTGAAAATGCTGGTTGAACGATTACCTCTGGCTTTATTACTTTTTGGAGTTGATTGAGTAAAGGAGTAGATAATGTTTGAGTTAGTAATTAAATAAAAAGCTGTATATATGCAAAAAAAAAAAAAAAATATTTTTCCTGCACATGATTGAATGATTAATGTAAGCACAGCTTCTCCTTTTTCACTAAGCTAGGTGAACATTTACTTTGCCAGATGAAATTCTCTGCTACGTCAGTAAATTAACCCCTCGGAGTCAGTGAACTAGAACAAGCATGCAAAAAGTAAAGTCCTAGACTCACAATCTTGATACTTGTTCTATTCAGTGACTCTTGAAGCCAGCCTTGAAGTCTCAGATCAGCATCACAGCCAAGTAACTGGCATTTTTAAAAGAAGAGGTCAGCAATGGAAGCTTCCATAATTTTTCTCAGCTCCTTTTAGATGTGTCAAAGGGCTGGCGAAGAAATGAAAACGTGGAATTAAAAAACACCAGAACTCCAGTTTGTGTTTTAATGAGAAAATAATTATATACTTGCATTGTATGCTTCACAATCACTATAAAACAAAAAGCTGAATAACATGTAAGTGGTTAACATATATATTTATATATAAAGCCAAGTACAATATGATTGTTTTGTCTGCCATTAAAACACAGCCATCATTTCATTGAGCTATTAAAAAAACCCTTTCCTCGCAAAGTATTTTGGTATCACATAAAAGCCTGCCTTTCAGCAAAGAAATATAACACAGCCAGAAAGCAATTATCCTGAAGATGGGATTCATATTCTTTTTTTAAAATACACATTTAGCTTTTCTATACATATGATATAAAAACATTTTCCTGTTCTTATATTTATGCACCCCATTTTGAAATCAACTGGAGCTTTCCAAACTTAAGTTCTAAGGAAAAATCAGCAGTAAAATGAATTGCATTACCAGAATCCATCCATGGATAAACAATATTTTGAAAACTGCTGATAACTACATGTACTATGCGTAAGATACTTAAAATTTTGATATTGCAGTAGTTAAATGGCATAATGGCAGTTATTGGTTATGCATTTCTGTAGTGTGCATCAAATATGTGATGTATCCCTTTCTAATGCCGCGTACACACGAGCGGACTTTACGGTAGACTTGGTCCGGCGGACCGCAGTCCGTCGGATAATTCGGACATGTGTGGGCTCCAGCGGACTTTTTTTTCCCCAAAAGTTCGACGGACCTAGAAATAAAACATGTTTCAAATCTTTCCGACGGACTCGAGTCCAGTCGAAAAGTCCGCTCGTCTGTATGCTAGTCCAACGGACAAAAACTACGCTAGGGCAGCTATTGGCCACTGGCTTTGAACTTCCTTGTTTTAGTCCGGTGTACGTCATCGCGTACGAATCCGTCCGACTTTGTTTGATCGTGTGTAGGCAAGCCGTTCATTCGGAAAGTCCGTCGGAAAGTCCGCCAGACCTAGTCCGTCGAAAAGTCCACCTGTGTGTACGCGGCATAAGTAATACTAAGCTGCACCTTTGATGAAGTTGTCTTTTAAGCCCCCCTACCTCCTAAATGCAGCTTGTTCAGCAATGTACTTACCTTGGCCTTGATCAAATAATATTTTTTGTGTGGCCCTACCCAGTGCAGCATAGCCTTCAAAGACCAGCTCTTCTTCCAACTGAACAGGCAAACCCAGGCCCCACTCATTCCTATGAGAGAGCTGCACTCTGCAGGACTGCAGAAGATGTCATGAGTCTGGTGTAAATGCAATGTGAAGAAGAGCCAGACAGAGGTTTTCCTTTTGAAGGCTGCATGGCACCAGGAAGGCCCACATAGCAAACATCAAACGGATCGGGGAAAAAAGTAGATACACTACTAGGTAAGTTGCACTCAGGTAGGTGAGGGGGGATAAAAGGACAAGTTAACCAAGGACGAATAAGAAGACTGCATACCTACCAATGGGAAGGAGGTGGGGCAAGGAATGTGCAGCCAATGATTATACAAAGAAAAGCAGCCTCTTTTTCTATCATACCTATAGGCAAACAGTGCTCAATGGGAAATCCAGCCCTGACTAGGGGACAGTAAAATGTGTACAAGTGCAAATCTGCAGCAACCCCGTGTCAACCAGTCAAAGGCAATTGCTGACTGGTTGCAATAAACTTTAAAAAGGTATGAATAAGAAATATGAAAAGTAGAGAACCTAAATCCAAACTACATTTTATATTATCAGCTGGTGCTGCAACACAGCCAACTTGGCTAAAACAAAATGAGAAAATCATCCACAGACATCAATGAACTTTGCAAACAGCATACTTTTTTTCAGTTGAGGAAAAGTAACCTTGTTTTGTTCAGCAGTCAGAACACTCCAACATAAGCTTTTTTTGAGAATACACTAACTGTTAAATTGTGGCCGCTTTTATTTTACATAGAATAAATATAGGCAATACATTCTTGTTGCATAAAAATAGTTTTTAGTCCAGAAATTTATTTGAAAAGTTCCTATTGTTATAAGTGATATGTAAAAACAAACAACTGCTATACTTAGGTGATTATAAAAACACACAAATAAATATGATTGTTTTCTAAAAATTGTCTTCTATCTTTGCATCTGTGGCTCGTGCGAATACCATTGTCTAGAAATACTGATTTACATGAGTGCATTAAAAGTGAGTACACAGCTTACACACAGAATAGCCAGACTTTGTGTTCATACAGGCCATGACAAAATAAATCAGAGGCCCACTAGTGGCAATGTTTAGGAAATACTGGATATGCCTTGTAAAGTATTATAAGCTTCAACTCAAATAGATTAATTTTCGTAATAATATATATATTTTTTTTTAGTAATCGTCTTTTCTCACAAATTTTTTTTAGTATGCTTAAATGTCACATGCATTAAATCATTCTCACAAGTGTCACCTGCTCTTTTCCAATTTTCTACCCATAGCAAAAAAAGAAAAAAAAAATACAGTAATCCTAGAGCTATATTTGTGCGATCACCATCACACCACCCAGACACACCCCACTAAAATCCCAGAGCAAGAATACAAACACTTATATTATCACTCGCTTGGTTGCTAACCCTGTCAAATCATCTACTTATTAGAAGGTAACCTTGGACGTTTTTGTGAGTAACAGTCATATTCGATAAAGGAATGCATAGTACAATGAAAATATACAAGTGCAGTAAATTAAAAAAAAAAAAAAAAGGGAAGGATCTCAAGTGAACACAACCAGATCAGTAAGAAATAATAATTCTAACAGATTGAAGTGTGTTACTGCACTGCTCACATCCTCATTGTTCTTTGCGCTGCTTTATTGAACTCTAACAATACAGGTTGCAAGCTGCTCCATATACAGTTAATAAAATTATTGGTTCTAAGTATTTGCAATGCAAAGGTTCAGACTGTCAGGCATTCAAAACAGATTTGGCCACAAAGATAAAATACATTGGAGTTGATTTACTAAAGGCAAATAGATTGTGCACTTCCAAAGTGCAGTTGCACTCGCCAAGTGCATTTGCTCAAGAGTATAGTAATTGAGGTAAAGCTTCATTTTACAATGAATACCCAATGACATGCAAGGAAAATAAAAATAATTTGTTTTGCTTACACATGATTGGATGATGGAAATCCACAGAGCTCTACCATATTTTACTAAGCTCTGGAGCAACTGCACTTGCAAAATGCACAGTCTATCTGCCCTCAGTGAATCAACCTCATCTTGTTGCTAAAGGGTGTATCCCATGGCTATCTTTGGGAGGCAATGCATCGCCTCAGAAAAGCACAAAAGGACTTTTTCAGCAGTGGATTCATGGTATGTGTAAAAAAAGTTATTTTCATCTTTAAAATTAAAAGAAGTATGGGAATGTTTTTTTTTTTTCCAGAATCATACTTACTTGGGTGGATGCAGCATCGGTCCAATGCTGCATCTGTCTTCCAGTGCCTCTAAAACTGAGAACCGAGCGATCAAACCCCTCCAAATTGCTCAGTTCTCAGAGCTCCACGAGCATAGAGCTGGTGACTGTCAGTCATCGGCTCTCTGCTCCCCTACTGCGCTCACTGGAGCACTGGGCTGTGGAGGCGGTGGGAGTGGTTGGCTCAGCCTCTCAGCATAGAGCTGAGAGGCTGAGCCAGCTGCAGGTCCAGGCATGTGGGCAGATCCCAACCATATGGCTGTGATCTTTCCTGAGCCTGGACTGCTGTCTGCTGAAAACCGGTCACAGGAGTGCAGAACGAACTGCACTCCTATGATCCACAGGAGAAGTACAGCCAAATCTTCTCCTTTAAGTTATTTCAGCCTGACACAAATAAGCAGTGTTAATTTTAAAAAGCTGAAAGTTCACTATCCATGTAACTTGTAATCATTCAGGTCAAGACAAAAGGATGGGTAAAATGCTTATGCTTTAACTGGATATCATATGCACAGTGGCAAACTGTTTCCAACCCAATGGCACTTCTGTTTAGAATTTAGAGGATTTTATTACTAAGAACTGAAATTTATTTTGTAGCCAACAATTTTGACCAGCACTTTTACAACTGTCCTTATACTAAAACAATACAGTCTGCTATACAATTAAGACACTTTTTAAAATAAGAATGACTGACAACAGTGCTTTATCTCACCAGGGCATGTCGCTATAACTATATTAGGAAACCTTACTCTCTTACAATTGTCTATATACTGGTAAGAATTTCAAATTTTTATTGCTTTGTCAAAGGTCAATGTTGTTTACTGTAAATATTTGAATACATTTATACTTCCACTAGACTTGCAATGCTTCAAAAATGGCACATCATTTCAAAAATAATTATCTCATTGGGATGATTACCTAAAGGAGTACATTTTTTAATTAAAGCTAAACTCCAGGCATTAACCCCTTCACACACCTTTTGCCTCCCTACCAATTGCAATGTTTAAAAAAGTCTAAACTAAAAGTCCCCTTACTTATCCAAATCTGTGGTTATGTGAGGTGCTGGGCCCAAAGTCTTCTGACATCTTAAATGCAGAGGAAGTGGGTCCTGTGCAGTGACATGGACACTTCCTACTGGCTGTTAAATGGCAGGGTTCTTTAAGACTACACAGTGTGATTACCCCATGATGAGGTTACCAATTGGTGCAGATAGAGACTGCAGAACTGCATTACTGGTCATCACTTACAGAAGCAATGCCATAAAGTGGCACAGAAGCCAGGTGTAGGCGAGTAAAATACAGCTTTTTTTTTATAGCTGGTGAAAGAGTGGGAGTACTGGGGAGGAGCAAGAGGGCTTTAACCACATGAACCCGTACTCACTTGAACAACTAGTCATATACAGGAAGAATAGAAATATACTTCTATCGCATAAATGAATGCCTGGTGTAGATACAGCTTCACTGAGCGAAGTGGAAAAAAAAAAAAAAAGTCTTCCGTATATCCATCCCCTTAGTGTGTCATTTAAATTCGACTGTGCTTCTGGATTTAATACTGAAGATTATTTTGTGTACAAACATATCAGAAATGTTTGAAATAAAAAAAAATAATTATTATATTTATATATCACTTACCATATATTTCCCTACATTTTACAATTGCAACTAGGCCACATTTAATCCATGATTTCCATCCCTTCAACTTATGCCTGTATTTAGTGAAAACACGTCCAATATGGGGAACCCTCAGCCCTTTTAAGGATTCAGAAAGTGCTACCTCTGAACAACGGTGATAACAGAGGTGTCATTGATTGCATCTGAATGTGCTTATCCAAGCTGAATAAAATGTAACCAGAAGAATGAGGAAAAATGGGTTACGTTTCTTTG
The DNA here is from genome assembly GCA_037952925.1 of Lithobates clamitans. NCBI lineage: Eukaryota > Metazoa > Chordata > Amphibia > Anura > Ranidae > Lithobates > Lithobates clamitans. Next base: position 9,327,468 of record JBBGZY010000372.1, read on the forward strand.
TTTGCACTTTTCTGTGCCATAATTATGGTTATATTAACAAAAAAAAACCCAAAAAAGCAAAAATCTGGTTAACCCTTTAGTCCCTGAGAGCCAAAGTGTAAACACGCATACAGTTCTTGATTATGGTGTTGTGCTTTAAATATGGAACCTTCAAAGTGGCCACTATAGTATATATGTCTGCAATAGTGATGTAGGCCTCTGAAATAAATATAGGCATATCTGGCATAAAATACCACAGAAGCAATTTATGTCAAACTATTTACAGACAAAAATCTAAGCAATAAAGGGCCAAATGGTCTTTCAGAAAAATAGATGAACTTTTTTTTTTTTAATTTCCTCAAACCTCCTTCAATAACCATGTATTGTTAAAAGCAACATGTCCAATACTGCATTGTTAGATATAGTGTAAATTGTTTTGTAGCACCCTGCATGTAAATGAACCTGCAAATGCATGTAAAGGGCCAATCTTTTGTCAAACGGGTGCTGCTTCCAACATGCATGTAAATACGGCAGGGCAAGACAAGGGTAAAGAATTTGAAAAGCGATCCAAAGCTGCATTTTCAAAAAAAATTAAAAAAAAGAAGAAATTGCACTGCATGTTTGGCTTTGTTCATTGTCCATGCCTAGTCCTGTTTTTAGGATCAGCCTGTGTGAGTGATCCATCTCCATTTCCTGAGAGTCCAAAGCTTAGCTGGGCCTGGCACTGCCTCCAGTGCCAGTCACTTCAAGCATGTCTTCTTTCTTATAATGTTCTGAGTAATCTCTATATGGATTGCAGAGGCTGCTTATCGTTCAATAAATATGCAATTAATGGATTCATTTTTTTTTGGTTTTCTACATCTTAAATGCAAAAAGGTTATTCGTCTTCTTCACGGTTGGCGTATATCCCTGCTTCCCACCGCAATGCCTGGGCACTTTTTCTACGACTCACTCTTACTGCCTCAAGAACCTGCAACAAAATAAAATAAGCCATCAATGTTCACCTGTGTAATATGTCAGTTCTGTAAAGACTGTACATGTGCACTAAACAGTCATACTTGGCAAAATTACTTGACACAAATGTTTCACTTACTAGTATTAATAGTAGGGTATATGAGTAGCTGCAACAGAAATCAAGTTATCGTATAGACTTTGATTTAATGCTGTGTAAAAAAAGAAAAATCAATCCTATAATCATTGATAGCTTTGCCCAATCAAATGGAATTAAGCCCAAGTAAATTTTTGTACTTGGATAAATTTAGGAGACAGAACACTGTCTTATACAGGTGAAATACTGTCTTACAGGCCCATTGCTGGGGTAGGCACAGGTTCCTTTGACTGGTGCCAGTTTATAACAAGGCTATACGTCTGTGGTTTCAGGCCAATAGAGCTGCTTACAACTAAAACGTTAAAACATCCAAAGTGGTTACTTTTAGCACTTAATGGCTGCGTGCTTGTTCCAACTCAGTGAATGAGTAGATCGCAGAGCCTTTAAAATTAGTTAGAAATGGCAGCTTCCATATTTCTATAATTACAGGTTTACTTCAAATACACTACAGAAAGAAAGGGCAGCAGGGGGAGTCAGGCAATGATTGGCAGGATCAAGCAGAAGAGACTATTTCTCCAAGGGAATAGATAGTATTGTGTAACCAATATATCACACACACACACACACACACACACTAACCAATAAAACTGATTATGCCAATGTAGTACTTGAAATTACTAATAATGTTTATGCTAGTCATAAAAAGTGTTGCAACAGACTAGACCTAATATAAATACTAGTCTCTGTTATGGGGTCTACTCCCAAAAGACAGACAATGGGACACAAAAATCCCTACAAACATTCCACACATTGAATTTAAGACATGCAACAAAACATGTAACTGAAAATACAACTATCTTTATAAAACACTAATAAAAAGTAATGCATATTTACAATATAGAAAAATGCAATTCTGGCCATTTGGCAGCTGGTCACTCTTCTTTGTAAGGAGGCTTTGCTGAGCCCATGGAGTATGGATTATGCATCTATACGGATTCCAACCCAGTTCATTTTTGGATGCCAAGAATATGTACTGGTCGTTGAGGCAGGGGTGGAAGAGAGAAAAGATCCCTGGTGCCACACATAAACTGAGTCCTAAGGTGGTATGAGAGAGACAACCTCAGCCTAGGGTCCCACCAGGCCACACCCAAACGTGTTTCACTCCGCTCCCCGGAGCTTAGTTATGGGGAGGTGCAGCACCAGGGATCATTCCTCTTTTCCTTCCAGTGACTACAGGAGCTGTGATGAGCACCATCCCTTGCTGGCCCATCCTGCAGCAGTTGCAGCTTCGCCCACACTACTCCCTATAGTGATCAAGCCTGAGCAGCACACTAAACAAACCCTGGGTCTCATTGTGGCAGGGGTGCCAGGCTAATATGCCCTGACATACTTTCTAACATCTTTTGGCAAATGCCAAAATTACAGTCCTTCTCTTATATAGAATGGGTTTGCTATGAAAAATACATCACTTTGTATAACAGTGTGTACTGCTGGATAACCTTGCATGTCAAAATCTGACAGCAACTCTGTCTACTAACTACCTTAGAATCCATTGTTCAGTTTATAGATGCACAGTGCATTATTCATTAACAAATTGTTCACATGTCTTCAGTGCATAGTTTCCTAGAAACACCAATTAGACATCCATGATAAAGTCCTCACACCCCCAGTAATTATTTGAAAAACCAAACCCTTTTAGAAAATCCTGCTTAAACAACTTTGATATTTACTTGCATTAGTTGGGGTCTGATGCAATGATCTATATGCTTGAAAATCAATTTGGATCACATTATGCTCTCACTTTATGTCCAACAGGCTTTCCTGCTTCATGACCAGCTTGGTTTTCACATTTTGGAGATGTTAAAGTTTGCAGCAGACCAAATGTGGTATTTATTACATAATAAATGCCGCAGCTAGCTTTTATTTCATGGTCCCAAATTAAATTAAGCATTAGAGAGTGGGGTTTTGTACAGAGACAAATCATTTACAAAAGAATGAATTCACAGTGTCCGAGCTTGTAAAATTGATTTATTTCCAACTTACTGTCGCAGCTACACTAACTGGCTCTTCCTGGCCATATCTCTAAGAAGCATATACATTAGTTGGCTAACTGGGTTGATTTCATGGCTATGCTGAATGTTGGGCACCAGGAGCTATAAACTTTTCTTTGATATTACCATATTGCTTACAGCTGAGTCCTTCTCCCCCTGAACCCTTGTAAATATTTACCCCCCTTGAGTATTATGAGGTCTCCTTAGCGCCTGTTCGATGGGATCCTTCATGGATTTACAGTGCCACCTTACATTGAGACAGGCCCCTAGACCCCTATTGCCCATACTTACGGTATTCATATCATATCATGTGAAACCTAGCCCAATCTAGGCCTGGCCCCACATCGAATCTTACATTGTTCCTGTGACCTCAACAGCAAACAAAGTTGCTCAGGTTACCTTTGTAGTTCGCACCTAGACGTTCACTGTCATACATAGGAGTGTTTGCATTCGTCCTATTTTTTTTTTTTTTTTTTTAATATATCCTACCTTTGATTTTTGTACTGCAAAATGTGATAAATAATAAATCCCCCCCCCCCAAAAAAAAAAAGCATATACAGTACGTCCTGTGAGATATGGATGCTTTTTTTATGACAAAGACCTACTATGGGCCCTTATGAGCTGATCAGTTTTACAACTGTGTCCATTCTGTATATTATATCTATATCTATACACACACACACACACACACACACACACACAGCAATGCATGCACAAAAATTAAGCTAACAGTCAGATTACAGCTAGCAATTTTTCAGCCAGTTGCCAGTTTAAAAAAATACCTAAATAAGTTGTAAAAGGGATTCGGTCTATGAAAAAATACTTTAAAAAAGCAGCTAGCAAAAGAAGATCCTTAATGCAGAATCTTCTGCTTTGAGGTGTATCTGAAGCCTGGTCTCCAACTGTGTGCTGTGGTTTCTTCTGCCAGCTCTTATGTCAATGTCAATACTGTGTCAAGGGGCAGCAGATGCAACCAAAATGTGCAGTGGAGTTGCAGATATGTGTCACAGTCAAAACGTCAGATGCTGAAGATTCTCCTTGAGGATGTAACGCTTGAAGACTCACTGGAAAGGTAAGAGTTAAGCCTCTCCTTTTCCTAATATACATACACACACACATATATATATATATATACATACATACATACATACATACATACATATATATATATATACACACACATATACACACACACACACATTATCTCACAAAAGTGATTACACCTCTCACATTTTTGTGATTATTATATCTCTTCCTATGACAACATTGAAGAAATGACACTTTGCTACAATGTAAAGTAGTGAGTGTACAGCTTGTATAACAGTGTAAATTTGCTGTCCCCTCAAGATAAATCACACAGCCATTAATGTCTAAACCTCTGGCAACAAAAAAGTTAGTACACCCCTAAGTGAAAATGTCCAAATTGGGCCCAATTAGCCATTTTCCCTCCCCGGTGTCATGTGACTCGTTAGTGTTACAAGGTCTCAGGTGTGAATGGGGAGTAGGTGTGTTAAATTTGGTTTTATCGCTCTCACTCTCATACTGGTCACCGGAAGTTGGCACCTCATGGCAAAGAACCCTGAGGATCTGAAAAAAAGAAATTGTTACTCTACATAAAGATGGCCTAGGCTATAAGAAGATTGCCAAGACCCTGAAACCGAGCTGCAGCACGGTGGCCAAGACCACACAGCAGTTTAACAGGACAGATTTCACTCAGAACAGGTCTCGCCATGGTCGACTAAAGAAGTTGAGTGCACGTGCTCAGCGTCATATCCTGAGGTTGTCTTTGGGAAATAGAGTGCTGCCAACATTGCTGCAAAGGTTGAAGGGTTGGGGGTGCGGGGTCAGCCTGTCAGTGCTCAGACCATATGCCGCACACTGCATCAAATTGTTCTGCATGGCTGTCGTCCCAAAAGGAAGCCGCTTCTAAAGATGATGCACAAGAAAGCCCGCACACAGTTTGCTGAAGACAAGCAGACTAAGGACTTGGATTACTGGAAGTCCTGTGGCCTGATTAGACCAAGATAAACTTATTTGGTTCAGATGGTGTCAAGTGTGTGTGTGGCAGCAACCAGGTGAGGAGTACATTAACAATTGTGTCTTGCCTATAGTCAAGCATGGTGGTGGAAGTGTCATGGTCCGGGGCTGCACGAGTGCTGCCGGCACTGGGGAGCTACAGTTCATTGAGGGAGCCATTAATGGTAACATGTACTGTGACATACTGAAGCAGAGCATGATCCCCTCCCTTTGAAGACTGGGCCGCAGGGCAGTATTCCAACATGATAACGACCCCAAACACCTCCAAGACGACCGCTGCCTTGCTAAAGAAGCTGAGGGTAAAGGTGATGGGCTGGCCAAGCAAGTCTTTACACCTAAACCCTATTGAGCATTTGTGGGACATCCTCAAATGGAAGGTTGAGGAGCACAAGGTCTCTAACATCCACCAGCTCCGTGATGTCATCATGGAGGAGTGGAAGAGGACTCCAGTGACAACCTGTAAAAGCTCTGATGAACTCCATGCCCAAGTGGATTAAGGCAGTGCTGGAAAATAATGGTGGCCACACAAAATATTGACACTTCGGGCCCAATTTGGATATTTTCACTTAGGGGTGTACTCACTTGTTGCCAGCGGTTTAGACATTAATGGCTGTGTGTTATTTTGAGGGGACAGCAAATTTACACTGTTATACAAGCTGTGTACTCATTACTTTACATTGTAGCAAAGTGTAATTTCTTCAGTGTTGTCACATGAAAAGATATAAAATATTTACAAAAATATGAGGGGTGTACTCACTTGTGAGATAGATAGATATATCTATCTCTCACACACATACACACAAGGTTTGTTGTCATCTGTTCACACCAAAGTTTATATCCTTTCATACTAAAAATATAGATACTAAGAACAAATATGTTATAAATGCCTACATGTACAATACCTACATATACAAGACCAGTTCCACAAAATGTGAGGTATAAGCCTAAAAGCCTTCAAACCTGTCCAGAGTGGGTAAGGCTCTCAGAAGAGGAGAGTTTTTGGTCTAAGGCAACTCACATGGCTTCGCCTATAAAACTGGTCCTGAATACGTATATAATCTTGGAGGAAGGGAAGATTATAATGGGATCCCCAAATATCTATAGGACTTAACAAAAGTAATGACACAAAGATGGAACAAGAAATGAGGGGTGGAGGAAACCATGCATTAGAGGATATGCATGCTGCAGTGGAGATAGGCAATTCACAGGTACCTCAGTAGTAACTCTGTAAGACAGTAATTTACTGGTGTACTGGTGAGAGAGAGGAAAAGAAGAAAAGTTAGTGCACTAAACAGATACTGACAGATGACAGATAACAGTAAACCTAGCATATTAGATGTAAGACAATCTTTTAGCAGGGAGGCCAAGCCCTTTCATCCTATTCAAGGTGTTTGGTAATAACATGCTTTCGTAAATTCTTCAAGAGAATTTCTAAAAAATTAGAAAGAAGAACATGTTGATGGTTAATTTTTCCACAACACAGAATTACACTGCATTAGACATCATTGAAATATTTTATACTGATTAAAATGTTAATGTACTATTGACGTGTTAAAGACACTGTACAAGAAACATGTTTAACACTCATTTATTTTAAAATGCAAGTGAAAAGCACATCTGAATTTTGTATTGTAATACATCTGATCAAAATTTACAAAACAAGTTGCAATTTGTGAACTAATGGACAATCTGATCTGGTTAATTCTTTTTCTGCACCACCTTGACATGCCTGATAAATTAGCTTCTTCCTAATATTAAGTGGAGTTTTAAATCACAAACAAAAAATGTTAGAGGCGTTAAAAAATCATGAACTCAAAAAATTCTTAATAATGAAAACTCAAGTAGATTAGACTGTGCAAATGTTTTAGGGCAGGTGTGAAGAAATGATGTAAAGTCAGAACCTAGAAGAACTGATGCGGTTTTGAAGGCAAAGGGTGGTCACACCAAATGTTTTGATTTCTCTTCTGTTCATTTACTTTTCATTTTGAGAATTGGTAAAAATAAACTACTTTTTTTAAGTATTCTTAATTGAAGGCATTTTTTCACACCTGCCTAAAACAGTGTTAAAATAGTGCTGTACATCATCTAGAACCCGATGTCAAAAGGGTTTCTGACTGCTGCCTGTGAAGCCTCTTTAACCTGGGCCTGTGTATGTGTGGGGCAGCATCTGCACATTATCAGTGAAAGCAGCAAGCTCTGATGGCTGGCACACGTAGAGACAATGTGCTGCTTCAGAACACCGGAGGGCTCACAGCCAACAGCCAGGCTTCCTGGTATCATCAATGCTGGGAGGGAGGTAGCAGTGTAGGCTATCTGGTACAAAAACTCTCAACACTTCCGAAAATGTCAGAGTGACACAAACTACAGAGCTCTTACAAAAAATGCATAACAAATTACTTTTACAAGGGTAGCATCAGTAAGTGTGAATTCTAAATATTTTATTTATGTGCCTGAAGGTTTGGCAGTTAAGTTATACCCTTTACTGGCTTCTGTAAACCACGTCTGAACTCTTTCGAAAACCTTCCTGACCAGGCCATTTTTTGTGATATGGCACTGCGTTATTTTAACTGACAATTGCGTGGTCGTGCGATGCTGTACCCAAATTAAATGTATGCGTTTTTCCCACAAATGGCTTTCTTTTGGTGGTATTTGATCACCTCTGTGGTTTTTATTTTTTGCGCTATAAACAAAAAAAAAAAAAAAAAAAAAAAACCACAATATTTTTTACTTTCTGCTATAAAACATAGCCAATAAAAAATGTAAAAAATAGAATTAATTTTTTTTTAATAATATTTAGGCCAATAAGAAAAGTAGTGATAAAAAAAATACCAATAAGTGTATATTGATTGGTTTGCGCAAAAGTTGTAGCGTCTACATACAATGCAATATTTTTATGGAATTTTTGTTTATTTTATTTTTTTTACTAGTAATGGCGGCGATCAGCGATTTTCAGCGGGACTGCGACATTGCGGCAGACAAACTGGATATCTGACACTTTTGAAACTTTTTGGGGACCAGTGATACCAATACAGTGATCAGTACTAAAAAAAAAAAAATGCACTGTCACTGCACTAATGATACTGGCAGGGAAGAGGTTAACATTGGGGGCGATCAAAGGGTTAAGTGTGCTTGCTCTGATTGGGGAAAGACAGAGATCCGGATTCCTGCTTAGCAGGAACACAAGATCTCCATCTTGTCTCCTTGCAGAAAGGTGATCTGCCTCGTTTACATAGGCAGATCGTCATTCTCCCTCTCCCAGGAATGATCGTGGGTGGCTAGTGGACATTGGGTCCGCTGGACCAGTGGATTGACAGCACCACTAGCCAATCACGGTGCGATCGCGCCCCCCCAGTGGAGCCACCTAGTGGCTATTGAACAAAACAATGTACTGGTTCATCGTTTCATGCAATGGTGCCACATTGCCACAGTAAATACATGGGAGGCTGGTCGGCAAGTAGTACCTCTGCTTCTTCATTTATTGCTCTTTTTTAGTGTTTTTCTATGCAATCACTTGACTGCAAAAGCTCCAGCTCAATACCCTTTTTCTTTGTGGTTGTGGGCTTAAACTCTCTCCCAGCCAACAACCCCTTATGCCCCGTACACATGGTCGGACATTGATTGGACATTCCGACAACAAAATCCTAGGATTTTTTCCGACGGATGTTGGCTCAAACTTGTCTTGCATACACACGGTCACACAAAGTTGTCGGAAAATCCGATCGTTCTGAACGCTGTGACATAAAACACGTACGTCGGGACTATAAACGGGGCAGTAGCCAATAGCTTTCATCTCTTAATTTATTCTGAGCATGCGCGGCACTGTGCGTCGGATTTGTGTACACACGATCGGAATTTCCGACAACGGATTTTGTTGTCGGAAAATTTTATAGCAAGCTCTCAAACTTTGTGTGTCGGAAATTCCGATGGAAAATGTGTGATGGAGCCCACACACGGTCGGAATTTCCAACAAGGTCCTATCGGAGTTATGGATGCAGTGGGAGGGATGGATGCTGGTGGACCTCCACAGGACACACAGATTGCCTGAAGCTTTGTGGTCATGCATAGATCTTAAAAAAAAAAAAAAAAAAAAAAAAAAAAAAAAAAAAGCTATTCAGATGGGAGTGTATTAGAAAATGTATGCAGGAAGTTTGAGGAAGCAACATTTAACAGGTGTATATTATGTAGCCTTTCCTTCTACTGTAAATGATTAAGGATGCAAGCTTTTGTGATCTCTTAGTTTCCATCCTCAGGCTTCATGCAATTCCTTTTTGCATTTGAATTGGAAGGAAAGAAGAGGCCCAAGGGGATCTGAAAGCTTGGGTAAAGGGTATCACTAAAACTCAATTTCTGCATTAATCAATGGTTAATGTGATACAAGACGCCACTGTGAGCAGCCTGAACACGGTTACTTGATGACAGTGTCTCATTAAGGACAAATGTTTATTTGAAAAGCATAAAGAAGATGCATCAACAGAAGTTTATTAGTCTTGGGGACCCTGTGCACATAGCACTTGATCCTATTCAAATCTGTTCAGTGGTTTAAAATTAAAATGCTAAAGCTCAAACTATGGGCAGTCCATGTTGCCTGCATTTATGAGGAGAGTACACATGTAACTGTCAGCTTGTGTTGTTCTTGATGTTAACTTTTACACAGCAAATAATGTGTGTTTTCCACTGCCATAAAAAGTTTTCAGTGAATGCAGCAAAATGAAAAAAATACTGAACTGAAATCATTTGCAAATGTTACACAATAATGAAAACAAGACATTGCTGTAAAAAAAGTTTATATTACACTTTGTGTAAAAAGTCAGCTATCATATGATCAAGATTTTGATTTAAACAATGTTCTCCAAACAAATGCCTTATGTCACTTTTACTGACATTATGCGTTTGTTTATACATTGTACTGTTATTAGGTGTTTTTTGCTTACTTGGATTTATAGCTTTTCTTACTGTACATTCGGTGTCTGTATGTTTTATTCAGGTATTAATTGCTCTAAGATTGAAAAGGTCTGTCAGTGAACTTACAGTAGAGTCATCCGCTCGCTCACGCCTCTTGCTTTTATGTGTCTCAAAATCATCCATAAGCGTTTGCATGAGGTTTCTTGGACGCTGGGAGGCAGTGGCATCTTCTAGTAGAACATCGGGTGGTGTCGGGGAACATTCTGCTTTTGATGTAGATGAAGTCCTTACTTTCTCGATTTTGCCTAGATAGATCAAAACATATTAGCAAACTAAACAATTGGTCATATTTAGTATCATATGTTCTCGCACTCACCATTCTGTGTTCCTAAATCACTGTACTGCCTCCAGAAACTAAAATTAGAATGGCCACTATGGGCCCTACACTAACTAGTAGAATTTCATTCAAATTTTTGGGATTTTAAAAAAGGACAATTAGTCAATTTTCTAATTGTTAATGGGGTCAAATTGATGTTCGTTTTCAACCGCAGGGACAAGAAAATTCAAAGCAACAGACTGGAAAATATTTCCAAAACAATTGGATTTCTAACAGCGTAGATGTTCTTTGTTCAGGAAAGTCCATTCATTCCAAATGTTAAAACCAAACAAGAGTTTGAAGTAATTTCAAAAGGTTAGTCGTCAAAAAAAAAATCGGACTTGATTTACTGGAGGCAGATAAACTCACTCAGCAAGGGAATTTGCGCCAGCGCTTAGTAAATGAGTGGAATCTCTGCTGACTTCCATCGTCCCACCATGTGCAAGCTATTTGGACTCCGTTGAATAATTTAATACACCAAATTCCACACAAAATGCCAAACTGCAGGAACAGGATAACAGTTCTCCCCAACCATTCCCCCCTCCCCATTTGTTCCGGGTACCAGGTTAGAAGGTTAGAGCTATAAAAAGTTGACTTAAGAGGGAAAGGTACAAATCTGGCCTGCAAAAGTATGGCTGGTGACCATGCAAGATTTCCAAAGCCATGTGGTACATCCATGTTTTAGGAAGCCATGTGGTACATCCATGTTTTAGGAAGCCATGTGGTACATCCATGTTTTAGGAAGCCATGTGGTACATCCATGTTTTAGGAAGCCATGTGGTACATCCATGTTTTAGGAAGCCATGTGGTACATCCATGTTTTAGGAAGCCATGTGGTACATCCATGTTTTAGGAAGCCATGTGGTACATCCTGCACCCTCTAGCTGACTGACTGGGTAACTTAAGATTTCTAAAGAGATGTTATAGCTCTCCTGATGATAGAAGCGATTTCTCACTCTATAAACATATACCCAGTTGAAACAAGTGTGTGTCACAATCCATTTGCAGAATGATTAAGTATTGGATTGTGATGTTCAAACTGCATTACTGGTGTACATGGGTAGACTAATTCAGTCCATATCCATAATAAGCCATCAACGGCTCATTGATTCATGCCCTACAAATAATTGTTTGCTTGGAAATCTATTTCGTATAAAAAAATTATATATAAATTTGTATTTAATCTTATTGTATATTCTTGTGGAATCAATTCCCTTTAAAATAAAGATATGGTTTTGTAGTCCCAGCTGGAAGGAATAAACTGGGCATTATGGATATACAGTATAGAGAAAGGGGCAAATGAGGGAATAGTCTCTTTAGACTTTGTACAGGTGGTTAGCATTTGTCCCATTGTGCGGTTTTAGGACCCATCAACTTGTGTGCACTAAATATGCAATTCTGTAGATAAATAATTCACTTCCTGGGGTCATTTTTCCTACGCACTTGCCCCAGGGACATTTTTAGCAACTATGCCTCCCGGAGTTTGCAATTGTTTCACATATACATACATATTATATATTAATTTATATGCACATTGTGATGTGCATTGGTATATCATTTGAAATGATACACCAATACAGCACACCACAATGCACATATACCCATGAATCAATGTTAACATGCAGTAAAATGTGCATTTTACCATACATCATTGTAAGGTACATATGAGAAAGTGGCCTAACAGTATTCCTGGTGCTTAAACTCTCAGAATTATAATTAATTAAATGAAGACAAAGATAACTTGGGTGACTTAATCTGTCAGTAGTGTTAGCCCTCTAAATAGGTAAGGAACGGAGAAAGCAACACAGAATTAGGTCAGACTCTGTTATATCCAATGTCTTTTTTAGTATTCTGCACCAATTTCTATCAAAATTATTCTCATAATTATAATCTCATTAAAATACTTAGTAATTGCAGTAACCAATGTTTTAAGTTCCATTCTTCATACGAGGATTGGCTTACTGCTACTTATATATGGATGTGGGTCATCACTATTTGACAAAAGAATGCAATCTTTCTGTCCTGATTACTTTAAAGAAACCATGTTGGGTCTAAACAAATCAAAATTCCCCTGCAATAGAATAGGTAGCAATATCTTTCCTCTGTTCCAGTACTATAGCCCCAGTGTCTCTCTCATTGCACATTTACTTTTTACAGTAACACTTTTTTTCTACATAATATACTGTATGACCACTAGGTGTCACACTGTTAAAGTGAAAAAAGATTTTTCTTCAAAGAGCCATAACATCCTGACTTCATTATAAAAGTGTACACAGGCAGAAAATTTTTTTTCTAATGCTTCTTAATGTAGCTCTATTTCAGCCAATGTGTCCATGCGCCTTGTGGAATTTAGATTTGTATTATAGGAGCAGCATTCAGGAACATAAAAAATGTCCCAAATCTGTATTCAGAGAGGAGATTACTAGCATAATTTACACAAAAAAAAAAAAAGCGTGGTTAAAATAAATGAATATCCTAGCCAATAAAAATGATGCGCTTAAGCATACACTTCTAACTGCCTTATACCCATACACACATATAATTACACATCAGTTATACTAAAGGAGCCAAGAATGTGTGTAATGTTGACAATTGATTAGGTGGCTGTAAATCTTCTGGATCGCTTCTAAGGACCCCCCTGAACAAGGGGCCCTGGAAACCACATGTTGGGAGTCACTAAGTAGAGAGGAAGGAGACCAGGGAATGTCCGTTCGCTGATCCTCCCTCACAAATAGGAACCTGGAAGTGGTTTACTACGTCGCTTCACTTCCGACAAAGTGTCAGACTGCCTGCCATACCATCGCAGTCCCATTATAAGTCGCTGATCGCCGCCATTACTAGTGTAAGACATTTTTTTTTTTAATGAAAAATTCCAGTATATTTTCTACCAAAAATATGTAGCAGAATACATATTAGCCTTAATTTATGAAGAAATTTGATTTTTTTTATTAGTTTTGGTTTAGCAAAAATGTAAAAAAATATAGTTTTAAAAATTTTTGATCTTTTTTGTTTATAGCGCAAAAAATAAAAAACCCAATGTTGATGAAATACCACCAAAAGCAAACTATTTGTGTGGAAAAAAAAAATCACATTGTTTGTGTACAACGTTGCATGAGCGTGCAATTTTTCAGTTAAAGTAACCCAGTGCCATATAGCAAAAAAATGGCCTGGTCATGAAGGAGGATAAATCTTCCAAAGGTCAAGTGGATAAACAATCTAAATGTCTTTAAAATCATGGTATTAAATTGTGTTTGCCTCTGTCCCAACTCTCTTTACCAGCTTCTAGGGGCAATGTACAAATTTTACAATAGGAAGTAATTGATTTCTATTGTGAGTGTAGATTTAAGTAACCACTGCCGCATACCTCCCAACTGTCCCTGATTTCGAGGGACTGTCCCTCATTGGGAAAAAAGTCCCTCTGTCCCTCTTTCCTCCTCATTTGTCCCTCATTTTGGTCTGATCTATAAAGTTGTATATAAAATGCACTTTTTAGCTTTCAAAAAGTGTTTCAAAAGCCAATATAAAGGAATAGTAGTGGGGAAAAAAAAAAAACACTTGTGGGTTTAGCTATTTATTTTTGTATAATTCACCTTTAAAAGGGGTGTGGTAGGGGGCGTGTCCAATGCCTACATACTTTTGCTAATGGGTGTCCCTTATTCCCATCTGAAAATGTTGGTAGAGTGTACAAGGTGTGTTCATTAGTCAAAGTGTCAGTGAGTAGAGAGACTACCCCGGAGATGAATTGTATATGTTAAAAGGAATAAAGAAGATATCCAGTTAGAATGGGACTATTATTGTCGCTTTCCTTGTTATAGCCTATACTCAGGCCCTTGCCAACAATAGTGGGGTCACATTGCACTTCCTGTTTCGTTTTTGGAGGGCAGAAGTGAGAATTCCTATTGGAGGCAAGGTTCACACCTGTGCGGGTGATTGACGCTGCGGGACTGCACTCATTCCCGCAACCACCCGCACAGAAAAATGCGCTGCCGTTCGGAAGATGTGTGGGGGTGCCATTAATCCTAATGGTACCCCCCCACGCACTAGAAACCGCAGTGCAGCTTCCTGCACTTGGAACCACATTGTTCTGGTGGTTTCTGTGCAGCAAGCATTTTCAAAAATGGAACAAGGACCTTTTCAAATGAATGGGCTGCTGTGCCCACGCAAAACGCGGCTTGCAGAGCCGCACAAGTGTGAACCTAGCCTAAGGGGTCCATTTATCAATAGTCTCAAGGAAAATTTACACAACTTTACCCAAGACTTACCAAAATTGAATCTTACGTTAAAAATGGGTGAAAATGGTTTAACGTTTAAGTGAAAACATTAATAAAACTTATAGATATTCTAATGGAAAACAAACAAACACACACACACACACACACACTTGTCGGAGTTTCATATGATTTTTGCCAGCGGCTATAGCTGCTAGCTATAAACACTATGTTCTCCCGGCCGGGATAGCTCCCCACTGGAAGAACACAACAGCTCCGTAAGGGATTCCCCATCAACACTGTGTTGATGGGGGAATCTAGCAATTTTCTTTCCTGCAACCCGTGGTTGCAGAAAAAAAAAAAAAAAAATCACACCATTTTAACAGAATAGGTTAGGGTTTTGTAGTCATAAATGATATGATTGAAGACTGGCTGAGCTAGCTTATTCAGTAGATAGTGTGTGGATCAATCATAATGTACAGCACAGAACCCTTAGGCAAAAAAAGTGATTTTTCTTTTTTTTTTAAATTAAAATAATAAACATGTTATATTTGTGTGCTCTGCGCAGTGATTTTGCACAGTGCAGCCCCAAATCTCCTCTTCTGAGGTCCCCTGGTGGCGCTCCTATCCACCCCCCCCCCCCCCCCATGTTTGTGCATGCTTGATCCCGAGTCGGGCTGTTTGCGTCTATTCAGACATGTAGCCGCTCTCAGCCAAGCCTGTGACAGTAGGCAGAGGGGAGAAGAGCTGCTGCAGACGTGCACATTGCTGGGATCAAGATCACGCTCAGGTAAGTATATAGGGAAGGCTGCAGGGGAGCTACTATTAAGTTTTTTTTAACGTGGTTGTAAACCCTTACAAACCACTTTTCACTACAAGTAAGTCTATAATAAGGCCTACCTGTAGCTACCCAGGATATATCCTAAACCTGCACGGTTTAGGCGATATCCCCTGTATCATCGTTTGTGCTGTTGCTTCAGCTAAAGTGCCATTAGCAGCCACTCCCGTGCACATGCACGGGAGTGACATCATCGCGGCTCCGGGCAATCACAGCGTTGGAGCCCCCGATACCTGGAAATAACTCACCAGGCAGAGCAGTGTGTCGGGACCACTGCAGGGGCTTCGATCTAAGGTGAGTATTTCATATTGAGCTAGTATCCTATGCATACTAGCTTAATATGCCTTTGTCTTGCAGAGTTTTTTTTATTTTTCTGTGGGTTTACAACCACTTTAATGCAGATAATGCATTAAGCTAAAAAAAACTTTTCCTTCACAACTACTTTAATTCATTCCCAATGAGCAGACATCATGGGTGGCTAACTTAACCACTTAACATTGCCCACTGCAATATACTGTGGCAGGGTGGTGGCTCTGCGCCAGATCACGTACCTAGTATGTGATCTGACACTTCCAGGTCTGGGGCGCACGCTGCCGGTGACCCGCTCCCACTGTGATTATACACAGTGGGAGCCCAGCGGCGGGTACCGCAGACCCGATGTCCGCAGGCACCCGCCAATTACACAGGACACAGGCAGAACTTGCCTTGTTTATTTACACAGGCAGATTGTCATTCTGTCAGAAGGGAAGGCATTGAACCTGTGTTTCTGAAAAGCAGGAACACGGATCTTTGCCTTCCCCTAGTCAAAGCACCTCCCACACCGTGAGTGAGCCCAACCTAGGCACAGTTAACCCTTTGATTGCCCCTGATGTTAATACCTTACCAGCCAGTCTTATTGGTACAGTGGCATTACATATTTTTAGCACCGATCACTTTATTAGTATCACTGGTCCCAAAAAAAAGTGTCAGTTAGGTGTCCGATGTGCCCGCCGCAATATCGCAGTCCCACTAAAAGTCACTGATCGACATTACTAGTAAAAAGAATTTAAAAAAATATATATATATATTATATATATATATATATATATATATATATATATATATATATATATATATATATATATATCCCATATTTTGTAGACACTAACTTTTGTGCAAACCAATCAATATATGCTTGGTGCGATTTTTTTTTTTTTTTTGGTGCGATTGTTTGCCACTACCCTCAAAAATATACCACCAGCTCTGAAAATACTCCTCTCTCCGCTGGGTAGAAGATGCTACCTCAGCTGTCCTCTAGAGTTACAGCCTCTGGCAAGGTCTTTAGCATTGACACGTCCACCTATTGTGGTTCTTCCCACTATCCCCTTATTCTCCATAGGACACAGTAATGATGTAGAGGCCATCATGACATGTTAGAGGTCCCAGAAGACTGCAGGACCATTCACAATGGGAAGCTTGCAGCTTCACAGCCGAGTGCTCACAGTTAAGATGCCGCCACCGGGGACCAAAGACCGGTGGAACAAAGGGCTCAGGTGAGCACAGTGCTGGATCCTAGGACAGGTGAGTATCTGTTTATTACAGTTTTGTATCTGCTGACTTATTTTTTCAAAATGCTACTGGAGCTCCTCTAAGACTGGGTACACAAGGGCCGAATATCATAAGGACACAAGCAACAATTGAAACACATTTTCTAATAGAATAAGAATAGTTTAGAACCCCTCCACCAGGATTGTATTGCTTTCTGTGCACTCATGAGGCATGCCAAGTTGCACCCAAGACTAATAATGAATAATTGCTGGATTTACCACTCTCTTTAGAAATATACTTGGCATTAGAAGGCTGGCTTCACATTTTGTTGATGGCTGTTTTTCTTGTCACATCAGTTCAATGTGGGCTTATCCACTAGTGCTTTGTAGAAAAACCTCTATTGAAAAGAGATTTAGCAGACAATACTTATGTACATAACACACATTTGTTTGGTGAACTCTTTCCCAGTGAGCTAATTGGCTTGTAATTTCCAACAGATGGCATGAAGCCAGACAGAGGAGAAAATGCAATGCAGCAGACTATTCATGGAAGACTACTGCATATATTAAAGAGGTTGTAACCCTAAAAGAAAAAAATAAATTCTGTTCCTTTAAAATCAGGTTAAAAACGGCATAGTGCTTGTGCTGTCTAATCTGCTGTTAATAAAAATCTGGTTGATCCTGCCTGTTCCTGTATCCCCCTAGGTCAGTGTTGGCACCCCAGATATTTTGGAACTAGGTTTCCCATGATGCTCAACTACATTGCAGAGTGCATGAGCATCACGGGAAATGTAGTTTCAAAACATCTGGCGTGCCAAGGTTCGCCATCACTGACCTAGGTGAACTGACCACGGTAATCATGGCTTCTGATCCATTATACCATAGTCAGTTTACGTGCCTCCGTCACCCCGCAGTGTTAGAGTCTCTCCTCCCTCTCCTTCCTTGCCTGTCAGCTCCTAGTGTGTGAGCGATCTCCTCTCCGCCCCTCCCGTCCTCTCCTGTTGCTAGTAGTAACTGGCAGTGGAGTCAGGATTACTGCCAGCCCCTCTGCTCTAATAAAGTATGCTACACCGAGCAAATTTTTTTTTTAAATGGTGCCGCTATATACCTTATTTTAGATTGCCTCCCGCCACTCTCCTCCCCGAGCTAAAGACTACAGCAGGGGGGCTGAGCGGACAGCACAGTGGTCACGTGATCTCATGGCTGATGTCAGAGGGGAATCTCATCTCATTTCCAAAGGCTCCTGCTGCTATCAACCTGTCCAATGAGGAGAGACAGCGGCTGGAGTGGCTGTGCTTGTGCTGGATCAAGTCGGGCTCAGGTAAGTAAAAAAGGGGGGTCTGGGGAGAGCTGCAGCATAGAAGGTTTTTTACCTTAATGCATAGAATGCATTAAGGTGAAAAACCTTGAGGCTTTACAACTACTTTAAGCCAAGTACACCCGATCAGAAAATAATGTGAAAAATACCGCTATAGGAAGCAATCGTACAATAATCTGATTGTTAGTACACAGCTTTTGAGAACGGATCAGGACAGGTCGTGCAAAATTATCTGATGGAAAAAGGGTAGCACCCTCTACCAGAAGGTAGGTGCTAGTAAGGGTTATTTTACTAGGTTGTTCAACACAGGCAAATTTAGGCAGGCTTATGCTGCAAGCTAGGCCTGTCTGTTTTGATCTGAGGGCTGGGAGTGGTCAGAGTAGCAGTGGGTGTGATCACCTGGGCTCCAGTTCTGAGGTGCCTCCCCTGCTTCGAGGGAGAATGTTCTGGAAGAGGAGGCTGGGCCTAGAGCTAGAGTGGCAGGCAACTCATGTGGGAGCCCTTACCAATCCCTAACTGGTGTTGGCAGGGGGCGGGCCTCCTATATAAGCTGAGGTCACATGCTGCTGGGGAGGTGTAGTCGGCTGGGTGACGTGAGGAATGGAGTGCTAGAAAGCCGCAGGAGTACACTCATCTGGGGGGGGGGGGTGTAGCAATTGCAGGAAGAGGCCCGGGGAGAACTGTGAGGGAACATTGCCTCTTCACGGTCATTGGCAAGGTCTGTCACCACACGGTCGGTGGCAGGGAACTCCTGGAGCAGAGAGGCAGGAGAAGCTGTCGGAACACATGGTCCAGACAAGTCCCTCAACAAGGACTCAGGGCTGGAAGGTCGCTGAGTGTTACCACAGTGGATGGCTGCAGGTGCCATGGAATCTGTAAGCGAACTCTGCTTCTACACGGTCACTAGCAGAGTCTTTATATAGCACACGGTGGGTGGTGAAGAGTCCTGTATCAGAAGAGACTGTGGAGATGTGTGTCAAAATAGTGTGGCCGGCTGGCACATGGTTTTTAAGTTGGACTGGCTGGGAGCAGTAGTCCATTTCCTAGAAGATAGACTTTAACCTACTAGGCCTCCGGGGAGAGGTTCTGCAGGCCTCAGGCTTAGTAGCAGTGAGTCACCAGAGCCAGTAGAGGGGCTTATTCAGAGTGAGTTCATACTACCCAATAGAAGAGGAAGTATCATACTTTAATTAGCAACTACAAGATTGTGCAGGAGGAATCAAGTTGGTACAAGAGGAAACAAGTTTGGGCAGGAGTTGAAGAGATCTAAGACCATTGCTTTTACACGGTCAAAAGTGATGTTTCTGTCACTCACATGGTGACGGATGGAGAACTCTTAGGAACTGTAGTCTGCATGGAGATGCAGGGAGCAACAGTCTGCATGGAGATGCAAAGGGAGTAACAGTCTGCAGGAAGCTGCAGGAGAAGAGTGCTTTGGATTCAGGTTAGTACACACTATAGTGGGATGTGCTTTGTTAATTTTTCATGTTTGAGGTTTACAACCAGTTTAATTTATTAATACATGATGAAATCAAACTACCGTATTTATCGACGCACTTTTTTTACCCTGAAAATAGAGGGCAAGCCCTGTTTTTTTTTTACCAACAGGGGGCGGAGATCGGTCGGTCCACCCCCGGGTGCCACCCATTGGGAGGGTGTCAGGCCGGCCGCTCTGCCTCTCCTGGCCCTGGGACAGCACTGCCAGTAAACTTTAAAAGGTCAGAAAACATTACTGCCAGCCCTTTGTCATATACCGCTTCTCCTGTGTCACTGTCAATGTAAATCTAAGCCTCTGAATCCCTCAATTAATGCCGCTCATTGTGGCCATTCTCCTCCTCCTCGTGTAGTAGCTTTTGATTGGAGAAGAGCAGTCATGTGACCATCAATGAAAGAGGAGAGCAGTCACATGACCGGGCCCGGCGTTAATGGAGGTATTTAGAAGCTTTGATTTACAAATGAGAGCGACACAGGAGGAACGGTGTATGAGAAGGGGCTGACAGGTTGACAGTGTGAAGTTTTCGCAACCTTCGAGTATGCTGGCAGCACTGTCCCAGGAGACTGGGAGTGCAGGGGTGGGCTTTATAATGAAAGGGGTCTGTGTACTATGAAGGGGGGGCCGTGTGTTGTGCAGGTGGGCTGGGTGTTGTGCAGGGGGTCTGTGTACTATGTGCAGGGAATATGCATATTCCATGCTTGACTGATCCCCCTGGAAGCTGGAAAACACTGAAGTAGACACCGCTATTCCAGTGATCTCCATTTTCTTCTGCACCCTATGCTGAGCAGTTGCCCTGCTGCATTCCGAACACAAGAGGTCAGCTGCTTGGCACGAGAGCCATTTAGAAAATGCTTTGCATTTTCTGGATATATGTAAAGTGATTGGACGAGGTGGAAAAGCGGGGCGGCACAAATTCACTCAAATGTGATGCAAGATCTTTTAAAAAAATTAAATAATTTATGAACATTTAAAAAAAGATAATGGTAAGCCTTCCTTTATTCTAGTAAATCAAACATTTTTTTTTTTAGCTCCAAAAACTCCTGAAGGAGGTTTTCTTTTTTCATCGATATAAAAGGATATGTATGTATAGCTCAAATCGTTTTTTTCATTTTAGAACGTTGGACCCTTTGTCCAGATTTTTTTTTTAGCTGTCTCCAATGGGTAGATTACACCTGTCTATTTGTCCTGTTGGCCATTATCACTAAAATACAAACTTATGGGAAATCTAAACAATTTTACAGTTCCCTAAATAGGAATGGAGGGGAAACATTTTAATAGGGATACTTATTCTGGACACTTTCTAAGAGGATAATGGAGCACACTTTGTAAAGATTTTCTTTCCCTTTCAGTTCCAATTTCACGATTGAAAGTAAAAGGGAAATCTCCCAAATTGGACAACATACAATAAACTGAAAGAGTTTAACCCCTCCCTAAAATTGAAAAAAAAGTCTATTCTTCATTTAAGGATTTTAGAAGCATAACTTACCTGGTGCTGTTTTGTAGAAGGCTGTTCGTGTTGGCATCACAGGTACATTCTTACTTAACGGACTTGTTGGACTTTGCAAGCTTTGCCTTTGTCTCTGCTTCTTCAACTCTTGCTCCCTCTCCTGTGCAGCTCTGATCTCCTCTTCAATCATTGAGAGTGTTCTCTGCTTCCTTGATCTAAGTTTAAAAGGGCCAACTGTTACCTCGGATTCTTGTGTTGCCAGAATGGAAGCAGTGCTTCTGAGTTCAGCAGCTTGGGAATACTTGCTAAAGTAGCTCTCCTGCCTAGTTTCTTCAATGGGATCTTCTTCAGTTACTGGAGGTATAGACAAAGGTTCAGGAATTTTGTGTTGCCTAGTTGGAGGCTCCTGCTCTGAAGCCTCTGATGTTACTGTTGCACCTCTTGTTTCTTGCACTGGTGAAGAAACTTGAGGTGGCTCAAATGTGGTTTCATCTTGACCCTCTGGAGTATATGGCCTTGGATCATCTTTTACTATGTCCTTCTGTTCATTGAAGTCCTCCCTCCTTTCATGGTTGGGCACTGCTGGATGCTCTTGTATACTGTAGTCTCTTATCCCAGCTTTTTCAGCAAGAGCCTGTTGAATTACATTTTGTACCAACACACCAGCCTGATATTCTATCGGATCCTCAGAAACAATAGAGTCATGCAGCATAGAAGATGGTGAATAAAAGCCTTGATCACTAAATGATTTGGACACTCCCTCTACTGAGTAATCATTCTCATGTAAAGGTGTTTGTGGCTGTGAGAAGTCACAAAGTGAATGTTCATGTAGGGTATTAATAGTTTCATTTGATGCACCACTGTCACTAATATTGTCCATACTGAAATCATTTGAAAGTGTCTCCATAACTGTGGTGTCCTGAGATTTTACAGATAAGTCATCTAAACCAGAGTCCAGCTCCTCAGGTATAGAAGACACAGTAACAGATTTAATAAAACCATCTGAAATGTCAGTATCATCATCCTTCACAACAGTAGGTTTTGCTGAAGCACTGACAAATTCATGGTCTTCTGTCAAGGCCTTACTAGAGTGTTCACTTGATGACTTTGGTAAAAGTGTCTGATAGGTCCTTTGCTGTTCTTCAGAGGAACAGAGAACTTTTTCTGCTTTGACTAGTGACACGTCATCAGGTTTGACTGTTTCACACTCATTAAATGGATTCATAGGTGTGACAGGTGACTGAGCTTTGTTATCATGGCTTACTTTATAGAAAGGTTTCACAGAAAAAAGGTTGGGAGCAACTGATCTCTTTGGTGGAGCTCTGAAGCTGGTCTGGCTTGTATTTTCCATGTTTAAAAACTGTTTTCTTGCCGCTGAGAAATCTATTTGTTCAGTAACAATGTCTTCCTTATTCACAGTAGGAGATGTTTCTGAAGGTACAGGTGAAACAGAAGCACTTTTAATTGGTGGTGAAGGTATGGCCTGCTGTTTTTGTTTGCGCTCTTTATATTTCAGGTGGGACTCTAGGTGGTCAGAATCTAGCTGCTCCTCTATTGTTTTTTCTTGAGGTGGATTCCACCACTTGGTTGCAATACCTGGGTTCTTTTTCACAGCTTGGCTTTTAATAAGCTCAATTCTCTCCTTTTCTAGTTCTACAACTTCCTCTGATGGTCTGACTTTTCTTACTCTTATATGTTCCTTCTCATTGAAATCTTCAAAAAGTTTTGATGGCTTTTTTTCCTCATGGAATGCACGAAGTTCAAACTTTGCTTCTTTTTTAATGACTTTTGGAATATTCTCTCCATCTTTTGATGACCTCCGTGAACTATTTGAGGAATTTGGGCTGGCAGGGTATGTAAATACATCAGTGTGATCATCTTTCAACTCCTCTCTAGAATGTCCATTAATTTTAATTGGTTCCATGCTTTCTGTGGATTTATCAATTTCTACAACTGGGAGAGGTTTACGATCCACTGCTATAATATCCATTTCTGAAGTGCAACGGTCATTGCTAATGCTAACAAAAGGACCTGAGCCATCAACAGTTATAGTAGCAGCTGGTTCTGGAGAAGTCGATCCATTGAAAGGGTTGTCTGCAGCAGTGTCACAACAGTTTGCTTCTAACACCTCATCTAAGTATTGTATCTCTTTAGCAACATCGCTGTCTAGCGATTCGTGTCTGTCCTTAAGTCCATTATGGCTTGCAGCAGTAGAGAGTAGGTTACTCTGATTGTCAGCTACAAGATCTGAACTGACTACAGTCACTCCTCTAAGCTCTGACACCTCAAAATCCATAGTTTCGTTGCTTGTCAAGACAATATCTATAGGTTTTGAATGGTTGGCACTAATTTGTTCCTGGTCCCTCTTCAATTTAATATCATCCTCTGGAATTGGTTGTCTCTAAAAAAACAAAAACAAAAAAAAAACCATAATATTATCAAATGAACTTCAGAGGACACATTATACATAGTTGTTGGTGGACTGTGGTTAAAGAGGTTTGTTCTACATTATTATGAACATTTTAATGTACTTAATGTATAAATGCCTTTTTTTTTAAAAGACTAAAGTGGTCAGCTTGGCCGATCAACGTAGTCACATCCCTCAGCTGCCCAATAGCCATAAGATTACATTGAGTAAATTAGGTGAGACACTTACATGTGTATGATGGTAACAAAACTCCTAACTGCTTTATATTGACTTTGACATTAAAGCGGAATTAAAGTGTTACTAAACCCAGGACCCTGCATTCCCTATATCTGGTCTCCCACAGTATGCAGAACACGGAGATGCAAGCATTATAGTAAATCTAAACTGCTAAATCCTTTTTTCACCAGCAGTTAGAGCATTCTTGTGACTTCTATCATTGTCTGGGTAAAGCCTGTAAGTGGAGTTTTCATTCTACTGTGACTGTCCTATGGAGGTTGCAGGACCCCTGACCCTCTGTCTGGACAGTGCTGATGGGAGAGTGCATGTGATCCGCACAGGGCCAAAGAAAAAAAAAAAAAAAACACCACACCAGCAATACACACCAAACTGAGCATGTGCAGCTTGTTCCCTAATGCTCTATTCTATCAGTAAAAGGACTGGAGTCTGTTGAAGAAGAGGGGGGGTCAGAGAAGGCTGGATCAAACAGCCTTTATACACAATGCAGAGAATTAACCCCTTAGGTTCCACAGTGAGAACAAGCATGCTTTACTGCATATACAGACTGATTTTACTGTTGTGGGTATAGCAATACTTTAAACCAAAAACAAAAAAAAATGTAATATATTACAGCTTACTAATTATTAGATACAGTATCTCACAAAAGTGAGTATACCCCCTCACATTTTTGTAAATATTCTATTATATCTTTTTATAATGACAGCACTGAAGAAATGATATTTTGCTACAATGTAAAGTAGTGAGTGTACAGCTTGTATAACAGTGTACATTTGCTGTTCTCTCAAAATAACTCAAACACAGCCATTAATGTCTAAACCGCTGGCAACAAAAGTGAGTACACCCCTAAGTGAAAATGTCCAAATTGTGCCCAATTAGCAATTATCCCTCCCTGCTGTCATGTGACTCATTAGTGTTACAAGGTCTCAGGTGTGAATGGGGAGCAGGTGTGTTAAATTTGGTGTTATGGCTTTCACTCTCCCATACTGGTCACTGGAAGTTCAACATGACACCTCATGGCAAAGAACTCTCTGAGGATCTGAAAAAAAGAACTGTTGCTCTTAATAAAGATAGCCTAGGCTATAAGAAAATTGCCAAAACCCTGAAACTGAGCTTCAGCACGGTAGCTAAGACCATACAGCAGTTTAACAGGACAGGTTCCACTCAGAACAGGCCTCACCATGGTCGACCAAAGAAGTTGAGTGCACAGCGTCATATCCAGAGGTTGTCTTTGGGAAATAGCCTTATGAGTGCTGTCAGCATTGCTACAGAGGTTTGGGGTGGGGGGGGGGGTCAGCCTGTCAGTGCTCAGACCATACGCTGCACACTGCATCAAATTGGCCTGCATTGCTGTCATCTCAGAAGGAAGCCTGTTCTAAAGATGATGCACAAGAAAGCCTGCAAACAGTTTGCTGAAGACCAGCAGACTAAGGACATGGATTACTGGAACCATGTCCTGTGGTCTGATGAGACCAAGATAAACTTGTTTCAGATGGTCTCAAGCGTGCATTGCAGCAAACAAGTGAGGAGTACAAAGACAAGTGTGTCTTGCCTACAGTCAAGCATGGTTGTGGGAGTGTCCTAGTCTGGGTCTGCATGAGTGCTGCCGGCACTGGGGAGCTACAGTCCATTGAGGGAGCCATGAATGCCAACATGTACTGTGACATACTGAAGCAGAGCATGATCCCCTCCCTTCAGAAACTGGGCCGCAGGGCAGTATTCCAACAGGATAACGACCCCAAACACACCTCCAAGACGACCACTGCCTTGCTAAAGAAGCTAAGGGTAAAGGTGATGGACTGACCAAGCATGTCTCCAGACCTAAACCCTATTGAGCATCTGTGGGGCATCCTCAAACAGAAGGTGGAGGAGCGCAAGGTCTCCAATATCCACCAGCTCAGTGATGTCATCATGGAGGAGTGAAAGAGGACTCCAGGGGCAACCTGTGAAGCTCTGGTGAACTCCATGCCCAAGAGGGTTAAGGCAGTGCTGGAAAATAATGGTGGTCATTCAAAATATTGACACTTTGGACATTTTCACTTAGGGGTGTACTCACTTTTGTTGCCAGCGGTTTAGACATTAATGGCTATGTGTTGAGTTATTTTGAGCGGACAGCAAATTTACACTGTTATACAAGCTGTACACTCACTATTTTACATTGTAGCAAAGTGTCATTTCTGCAGTGTTGTCACATGAAAAGCTATAATAAAATATTTACAAAAATGTGAGGGGTGTACTCACTTTTGTGAGATACTGTATGGTAGCTGCATTGTCTTTTTTCCCCCTTTTATTTCCACCTGGAAATGTGCTCAGTAACACACCTCCTGTATACCTTTTGGATATCAGCATTTTTAATATGGGGAGAAGGGAGTGTTAGATGGACTAAACAGACTTCGACAAGCCATAGATGATTCTATTTGAGTGAAAAATTACTTAAATCCCCCATCAATATGGAAATAAAAGAAAAGGCCTAAAAACAAACTAATGTAGCTAAGCTACATCAAAAACATGGCAATCTGTAATATAATAAAAAGTTCTCTTTTGGGGTTGATACTTCTTTAAAAAAGAATTGTTAAAAACATAAGGCCATTTTACTTTCATAGTAACTTTATCAGCAAGATACTTGAGTTATGTATGCAATATGGGATACTATGTTAAATACCTATATTTTATCCTTTATATTATCGGCAGCAGCTATGTATACAATTATCTATCACTGGACAAATCATTTAAGCAGAGGTTTAATGTTTCTGGGACATGTTCCCAATCTCTGCACCTGTGAAAGCAGAATTCATAAACTGCTCACTCATAAAACATTCTCTCCTTGATAAATATTACTTCTAGCCTTTGACAAGAAAAACATATGCAGGCTCCAGAAAATGTCTATTGTAACAGTTTGGGACTGATGAGTGTCATGTAAACATTGTTAAAGCAGGATGTTGGTAAATTCTTCGCATGCTTTGCTTGTCCCTAGGCAATAACATATGACCTACCATACGATTGTGGTATTGGAAGTCACTTAAAAATACGTTTTTTGTTTTTTGTTTTGTCTGGGAGCTCATTCACACAAGACGAATAAAGACTAATTCCACGTACACATGGTCGGACTTTTCAGCTACAAAAGTCTGACAGCCTGTCCAACAGACTTTGGACGGACTTTTGGCGGACTTTCTAACGATCGGAGTTGCCTACACACGATCACACCAAAGTCCGATGGATTCGTATGCGATAACGTACACCGGACTAAAATAAGGAAGTTGATAGCCAGTAACCAATAGCTGCCCTAGCGTGGGTTTTTGTCCGTCAGACTAGCATACAGACGAGCGGATTTCTGGGTCCGGCAGAGTTACGACGTAAAGATTTGAAGCATGTTCCAAATCTAAAGCCTGTCAGATTTGCGACTGGAAAAGTCTGCTGAAGGTCCGGTGAAGCCCACACACGATCAGATTGTCCGCCGGACTTGGTCTGTCGGCGTCCGTCGGACAAGTCCAGTCGAAAAGTCCAACCGTGTGTACGCGGCAGAAGACTTTGCTTATATATGGTTACTGCTTTTTAAGCTCTAAAAAGTAGAATTCCACACTAATGTTTTACGTGGATGGGCTTTAGGAGAGATAAATATGAAATATCAACACCTCTGACAATCGTAAAATTGTTAAGCACTAGAACCTCCTTTTACTTCTCCCATTAGGATCAGTCATTTTTAATACAAATTGCACTGGTGGAACTCTCAGTGCAGGATTCTAGTGCAAGTTGCTGATGGCCAACTTAGTGACATTTCCCCACACATTGCCTGTGCTTAACCATGTGAAATTACAGGTCAGATCCATGATTATTTTTACAGCACCCATCTTGTTTGGTGTGCAGGAAAAAAAAGTGAATTTTCCTGAGGGACAGTAAAGGGCACAGCAGTCACACTTCGGTCTCTTGGACAGAGGCCCAGTCACAGCTACAACTGTCAAGACCCAAGATACTATGCTCCAAACCCCATGAATAAATATTCAAGACCTAAAATCTGTGCTTTGTGGCTTCCCCCCCCCAGCAAGGGATGGAGGTCCTAAGTCAGGCACCATCCGATTCTGGGCTTGGGAACCAAAAGCTATATACCAAATTCACACAGGAAGTTTTATTTCCAATTGGTTTTACGGTACGAAGCGGTGGACAAGTCTATTTGATGAAGCAACAGATTGTCCTCCTCTTTACTCCAGCACCTTCCTATTTGCCCAGACCCTCCATTATACCAAAACAGGCCAGTGTAAGAGCTGTGAGGGGATGAGCCGTACTATGGTGCTGCAGGAAAGTGTCGCTATTTTCATACTAGAATGCTCCAAGATTTGGGGCATGTACAGAATTGACAAGTTACCATCAAACTTTTAGAAACTTTGCACCACTGACTTTCAGTCAAGTGTCATTATATTCGTTGTTTTATAGTCCAAATCACATCCTCCTAGAAATTTATAATAGGATGTTTATGTGAAAATTATGCCTATTATATAGTAACACCTTTCATCCCAAAGACATAGATTGAGGAGTTCTGGCTCTGTATTTAATGTTTTATTACTACTTTTGTTATTTTCTACCCTACGCTATTGTGAAGGCTTTGTCAAGCCACAGACGAATCTTTCCTATTCCCTGAATAGAAAGAAGATGGTATTAGCTGACACAGTGGGTGATGAGTGATTCTTTAGTTGTGGTGTATGCAAACAGAAGAGCTAATAACTGGCATTTACGAGAGATTCTTGACTACAGTGATGCATTAAAAAGAGAACTTTCTCTGATGTGTAGGTTAAAGTTATTTATGAAAGCTGTAACTAATGGACTTATTTTTGGTAATGCTAAAATTAGTCGGATTTAGTCTTCATGTTGTTTTATCCATTTAAAACAAACAATGTCCTGTTGAAAGAACTGAAAGCTTTTTGCATATGAAAGTCTGTTTATTGCGGAGATAGATACACACACACACACACACACACACACATACTATATTACCAAAAGTATTGGGATGCCTGACTTTACACGCACATGAACTTTAATGGCATCCCAGCCTTCGTTTATAGGGTTCAATATTGAGTTGGCCCATTCTTTGCAGCTATAACAGCTTCAACTCTTCTGGGAAGGCCGTCCACAAGGTTTAGGAGTGTGTCTATGGAAATATTTGACTATTCTTCTAGAAACGCATTTGTGAGGTCAGGCACTGATGTGGATGAGAAGGCCTGGCTCGCAGTCTCCTCTTTAATTCATCCCAAAGGTGTTTTATTGGGTTGAGGTCAGGACTCTGTGCAGGCCAGGCCAAGTTCCTCCACCCCAAACTCACTCATCCAGGTCTTTATGGACCTTGCTTTGTGCACTGGTCCAAATCCTTTGGTGGAGGGGGGGGGGATTATGGTGTGGGGTCCTTTTTCAGGGGTTGGGCTTGGCCCCTTAGTTCCAGTAAAGGGAACTTTTAAGGCGTCAGCATACCAAGACATTTTGCACAATTTCATGCTCCCAGCTTTGTGGGAGCAGTTTGGGGTCTACCCTTCCGGTTCCAACATGACTGCGCACCAGTGCACAAAGCAAGGCAACTGCCGGTTGCGGTTTTGCTCTATGTCACAGATTGTTAGCTCTTTGCACGACACTGCCTCCTTTTCATCAATCAAGAGCTGCATGCTGCATAAAATCCATCATCCATGTGTGACATACAAGTAGCTTTCTGTTTTTCTCCTTATGGATTTGTTGGCAAGATGGCCAAAAATGGGGCAAATGACTTTCAAGCTTCTATGGCTTTTACAAATGAGGGCTGGTATGAAGAAGAAAACATTCTCTCTTCAGTTATAGGCAGTATTTTTTTTCCTAACAAACCTTTTGTTTTGGATTGAACTGGAGAGGGGTTAAAACCAATGTCAGGTTTTATCATTGGTGAGATCACACAGCACACAGGGACAGATTTGTCCAATGAGGCGGAGACATCAACAAAAATCTCAAAGTTTCTACCCATTCTACCTCTGATTAAAAAATATTCAGTTTGGTCTTGCATTGTAATTAACATAAAATATATCTTATTGTGTTGACCCTCCCTACACATTTTCATTACATACTGTAAATATTGCTTGATTTAAAATCATAGTGGCATATTGTGAGGCCAGGTCTATTTCTAGAGTATTGACATGATGTCCAAATAAAGCAATATCCAGATGTTATCATACCACTGGGAAAAGAGAAAAATAAAAAAAGCATCACAAGAACTCATTGAAGAACATGTGGCATACATTTTTTTTATGTTAACCCAACTACCACAGAAAACACAGCTATTAAGTCATTCCATGGGTGCAGACTGTAAAAAATAAGCCTATTTCTGCACCCAGGAGTCATAAGCGTTTCCTGTAAAAACGTATGACAGAGTGCGGCTGTGCACGTCGCTGGTAACTGCACATCTCGGCGTCTACATGCATACAGGGACTGATGTGTGCTGCGCCCCCCCCCCCTCCGGATGCAGGCAGTTTTCGTCCAGGGCCACTCATTGAACCCTGTAAGCCAGCAAATACTTTGACGTGCAGTTACCAGCAAATTGCTGCAACCTGTCATTCATTTGTGCAGGTTCCTGCCCATGGCTATATACATAGTCCTGTACTCCAGGATGCAGAAAGATACGCTTCTATTGATAGTGTATGGCCCACTGCACCCATGTGAATGAGCCCTAAGAAGCAAGTAACAGACTAGCAGTATTCCCTGCCAGCGGTCATCACAGAGTATAAAATACTAGCAAAATGGTTAATTCCTATATCCCAAGCAGCCATATCACTGAATGTTCCAGTGTAAAAAAAGTCATACATAAGGCTAAAAACACAGCCCTGCAGGAAAAGCTGACAGGTTTCATCTCAAAACAGCCTTAGTCATCACACAAGGCATGAGTATGTTTGGCTGTGAACAAATGGTCTTGGCCACCTAGGTAAATGTGAACAAATAGGTACACCTGGAAACATTGAAACCCAAGCACAGCCCGCATATAAGCCTTGACTAAAGCCTAGAACACACTAGTAGTTTTTTTTTTTTTCTTTCAACCCAGCAGGGCCGAACAAAAAAAAACCTGCCAGGTCAGGAGGAGCTACTGTACTACCTATCTGACATTAGTACAGCTATCTCCCTTGCTGTTCTTGTGTCCTGGCAGGGGAATGCCATTGGCTGAGAACGCTGATCGGGAGCCGATCGGCAGACCTTTTTCCTGTCATGCCCCTTCGAACCGCCAGCTTCTGTCAGACTGAGTGAAGTACACACTGGCCGAATATCAGTCAGTTTCTATTGAACTGGCTGATGCTACCCGACATTCTGCCAGTGTGTACTAGGCTTTAGATTTGGAGCTCGAGCATGTTCTCTTCACCTCTGAATTCCACAAGCTATTGGAGTGGCTTAGGGCACCTCTCTACTGGCAACAATAGGCCCAAGGTAAATGTTTTCCTGAGAAAAATATGGAGCCTGCCAATGCTGACCACCTTTTGAAAATTCTAGTTTCTCTGCTATATTTGAATGCGTTTGTCTTTAATACTTTTCACTGACTGAACAAATACAGTATGTGGCTCAGGAAAGTGAATGCAAAGTCAGATGTCCTAATCTGCATTCTTGTTCTGGGTTATCGATATACTGTATAGAATTCAGAAGGGTCAACATGATAGCCAGTCAACTAGCATTTGTAGAATGAGAAGCCAGCATCAACAGCCTTCAGATTTCCCTCGAGATAGGTTTGCCCATCTCTCCAAGTCCTAAATCTACTGCTGGTGGAACTTAAGGGGTTAATGTGACTTCCTGAGTTTGTGGGACATCTGTGCATGTAATCAGCAGGGTGGGCCCTCAGTCGGTCACAGGACATTCATTAAAAAGTCTCTATTATTAGTAAGTGATATAAAGCTTATAAATTGCTCTCTGTAGCTACAGAGAAAAGCTTGTTTCCCATAGCAAAGAATTTGGGGTTTGCCTTGATCTTCAAACTCACAACCCCTCAAAGTGCATGACAGAGCAAGTCCTGAACTTTGTTTTGGATCAAGTGAATGCAGATGAATCCAGCTATAAGTGTATTGCTGATTTCCATGTAAAGCATCCATATATTATAAATTCCTACACGATCTAGTTGTTAAAGGCCCATTAACATCTTTGGGCTGGGGAATACATACCAGTTCAGTGTACTCTTAATTGGTTTTTAATGAGCTATGAAAGCCAGACTACGTGGGACTCTAGACTGGTAGAAATTAAGGGAAATATTAACCTCCTTTGGGAGTTGATACTTACACAGTTTTGGCGTCTATAGAATTCTGTTTTAAACAAAAAAAAAAAAAAAAAAAGACGATGTCTAGATTAGAGGCTTTTCCAGAAATAAGAGTAGAGGTAGATGGCATTGATTAGAAGTGCTTGGACATTATTCTAATCAGTCACCACTATAGATACCTTTGCATACATGCAGTTTTGTTTTTGTACACCTACATACCCATTACAAAAAGCTACTAAAAAGACAAAGCGCTCACAATACTACCATTGGATAGTAGATCATAACTATTTAAGTATCTGAGCCTCTAAAACTGAATACATACTTACCAACATTCCTTAAAATAAAAAAAATAAAAAAAAAATTAAAGAAAAAAAAAACTGTCAGGACACATCCACAAAAGTAAAAAATGGCAGTGTGATTCCAAAGCCTCCTGCCATGGCAAATTGTGTCCACCACCCTGGCAGTTAGATGTTCTGTGGGGCATGGAGGGCATATGACCGTTTGCAGAATGAGGGGAATATCCTGCAGAATGTGGGACACCTGGCAATGAACAAGCCATGGTCCTTATTACTGGCATGTTGTCCTTTGGGAATCCACAAACCACCCTTGTGGTTTTAGAGGTCTCTGGTGAACCTACAAAATGCCAGGAACACAAAGTTTTACCAGGTCCATGAAAGAGTTGTAGACGTACTCAGTAAACACGATATGTGATAAAGGAGCCAAGATTATTGTCCTAAAGCAGTACTATTAGTGATGTCATTTTTGTCTCTATTGGGAACATTATCCCTCACTTCCCGTCAGGACAGGAAGTGATGCGAAAGCTCTCCAATAGAGAAACCAAAAAAAAAAAAACAAATACATTTTTAGTAGAGTGAGGAAGGATAAGACTGTTTTTATGGCTGTCCATGTGCCAACGAAAAATACCCCCATTTCTTGTATGGGCTTCACAGGGACAGGTAACAAGGGGTCACAGATAGAAAGAAACCCCTGACAGTTATTTTAATGCATTCCCCACTTCAAATCCAAAATTTCCATCAAAATGATTGTATTGAGTTAAAGCGTTACTAAACCCATACATTTAACAGTTTCAAAAAACAGTTACATTCCTGGCATTCTGGGAATTCCAATTGTCACATTTGCTTGTGATCTCAGCCAAACTGTCAAACCATTACATGGCTGGTGTCATAACTAAACTCACATGTGCAGCACCATGGCAGCTGCAGATCAAACAAAGGCTAAAGCCTTGTACACACGGTATCATTGTTGGCCAACAGAGTGTCTGATTTTTGTCAAAAGGGCGTGTACCAGGGTCTTGTCTTGCATACAAACGGTATACAATTGTCATGCAAACAAGAACATAGTGACGTACTATGAGGAATTTCAGCACTTGAGCACCACCCCATGGGCCCCTTCTGGCAATTTCGTGTTTGGTGAGCATTGATTCCGAGCATGCGTGTTTGTACTTTCGACTTGTGTGACGGATTTGTGTACTGACCATACGAAAATCTGACATCAAACCATTGTCCGCCGAAAATTTACTAGTCTGTCATCCAACATTTGTTGGCCGAAAGTTGGACAACAATTGTCAAAAGGAGCGTACTAACGGTAAGATTTCAGGACAACAGTCTGTCAACAATTGTATCGTGTGTACGAGGCTTTAGATAGAAACTTTCTTGGCTGAAAAGGATAGGAGGGTTTAGGGTTTAAACTGCCCATACACTCATACATTTCTAATTAACAGCTTCCTTCATCCCTGCTAAACAGCCTGATTTGAAGAATTTCTCCTGACTCCTCCTCCTCCTTCTCCTGAGATTATGACAGCTGTTACCCACTGTGACTGCATCTGATTGGATGCAGATGCTATTCAGCCAACAATTTTCCACCAGGTTCCTCTGACAAAAGTCTATTGAACACTCAACGTTTGTCAAGCTGGGGTGGTGCCAATACAGGCACCAACGACTCGAGTTTCAGTTGACTGAGCAGGAGTCGAGCCGTATAAGAGAGTCTTTAGGCTTTAAGTGTCCATGGTCTTTACTTACTAGTTCTCAAAAGATCAGGGTGTGATGTGCGGTAACCCATAGCAACCAGTCACAAATTATCACTGCTCTAGTATGTGGAAATCAATTATCTATGGTTGCCCTCTGATCCCTCCTGTATGGATTTGTATTGTAAGTGTACTGTCTGCCTTAATGTTGTAAAGCGCTGCGCAAACTGTTGGTGCCATATAAATCCTGAATAATAATAATAATAATAATAATAATAATAATAATAATAATAATAATATGGTTGCAATGGGTATGCACTCTATGCAAGCCCTTTAGATTAAGCTACTAAAGCTGGAGAGTGCAAAATCTGCTGCAGTTCTGCATAAAAACCAATCAGCTTCCAGTTTTTTGTTTTTTTTGTCAAAGCTTAATTGCACAAGCTGAAGTTAGAAGCTGATTGGCTACTGTGCAATGCTGCACCAGATTTTGAACTCTCCAGTTTTAGCAAATCATCTTCCCAATAAGGAAAAGGGGGATTGTCCTAACCAGGGACAAATCCAAACTGAATCCTGATTTGTTTTTTAAAAACAAACAAATAAAACTGAACGCTACCAGAAAACGATTACAATTTTCCACAATTCTCACAGTTACTAGTATTTGAAGCAGTTTCTAAAGTTTAGAGTGTTGTGCCAGGTCTTCATTAAGTGTCCTCCAGAGATACTGGCCAGCTGCTGCTCTCTATGAAATGATGTACGGAGCACTTGGGCTACTGACTGTCGCTTGTTCTGAGTAACTGGATATAACTACTACCCCACCGCACTCTTTCACTTTCGTATGTAAAATCTGATCAGACTATTGCTGAGAAACAGAAACCGCTTGTGGTCAGTACTAAACAGACAATTGTTGTTTCCAGCACATGGAAAACATACAGATGCTAAATCCTTTACTTTGAAAGTACTTTGTCTTGGTTGAAATTGGCACTGCAAGGAAAACAAATCGCAAGCCAATAAAATAGCCAAAAATGGCAAGTCAAAACACTACATCAGCTAAGGAGGCTCTTTCGCTAGTATTGTTACCAATTAGACAGAATATTTGGAGAAAGACCTCCAAATACTGTGTGTAATATAGAAAAGCCTGCTTAGATTCACAATGAGTGGTCTCTAAAAAGGTAATAGACAAAGACCCCCATCCTTGATTGCTCTTCACATGCTGAGTACAGGCGATGAGCCTATAAAACAAATTTACAAGCAGCCTTTCTAAGCAGGATGCAGGTTGTCACAAAAAGGGAAAGCGGTGCTAATGACACAAAAGTAAAGCTTACCCCCTCGGATTGTCCCGAATCCAGTATCCGAGCTGTCCCAATCCTTCCTCCTCTCTATCCAACTCAAAATTCCATCCCTGCTTTCTTGCAAGGAATGATGTCACAGGAATGGGGGCTGGGATTTACACAGAGGGCAGCTCTGACTTCAAGTCAGTTTGTACAATGAGACCCTTCTAACACTAGTCAAAAAAAAAAAAAAGAAGTGTGTGTGAGGGCGGGGAAGGGAAAGGAAATCCAGGCCTCCTTTTTACATACACAGGCTTGTGACAGCGTCTGCCTGCCTTAGACCTTACTTCATTAGTTAGTAAACGGGGATTTCTGGGCAGCTTGAACAGACAGATGTTGGAGTGTCAGTCAGGACAGCCTGAAATATACATCATGGAGGAAAAAGAGGGTGGAGGGGAGGAAGCACAGCAAACATTTCTATTGTGATTAAGTAGCTAGGAAGGATATATGCTTGGCCTGCTTGGCTGCTTTCTTGCGGCTATTGTATAAAACAGGTGATCATTTGAGAAAAGAAGAAAAATAAAAAAAGTTTTATCAATATATTACAAAGATTACATGTACCTAAATGGGTTTCTAATTTTGATGGAGTTATTCTGTCCCTGATAGAAAAGTGCAATTTATTGACGATCTGACGACGATTTATTATAGTTAGGGCTCTTTCACACGGGCAATCCGCCCAACGGACTCCACTTTGCTCAGCAGGGAAATCGATCAGTTGATCCCCATTGAGAAAAGACGGATGACAGGTCTGTCTCCGCTCACTGTGCAGAGACAGACCTGACAGAGCCCCGCTCTCCTCTAAGGGAAGACCGGATGAAAAACGGACCACCTGTCCGTTTTCATCCAATCAACGGATGGAAAATAGGGTCACCATCCATCTGGATTTCACAGACAGGATCGGCTCGGATAGCAGCGGGTGTCAGCAGACTAGTCATCGCTGACATTCCCCACTCCATAGGAGCAAATAGAGCGTCCAATCAGATCCGCCTGAAAAACTGACAGGTGGACCTGATCGGAAAGCCTGTGTGAAAGGGGCCTTATTTATATAGCATCAATTTATGCAATGTTTTTACTAGGGATGCACCAATACCAGTTTTTTCTGAGCGAGTACCAACACTGTTCCTCAAGTCAGTGGCGAAGCTAGACATTCTTTCACCCGGGGCAAAGAATCAGTTCAGCCCTCAAGTACTCGCCAATACCAAGTACAGATCCCTATTTTTTTCCATGTGGTGAGGTGCGTTTTGAGCCCATACAAAATGGACTCAAATCACACTGCAAAGAATCGCATGTGATTGAACAGGCATGCTTTGTGATTTCTGTCTGAATCACATGTGGGGTTTCCCACACCTCTCCTGTGTGAAACCAGGCTGGAGTCACTAAGACAAGCCTGGGTTCACACACATGCGGTGCAGAAAACCGCGTGTGGTCCAGACAGGAATTGCACTGCTTTCCTGTTTAAATCACATGCGATTCTTTGCAGTGCGATTTGAACCCATTTTGTATGAGCACAAATCTCACAGCACAACACAAAAAAAAGTTATCGGTTTTAGGTATTGGAGCATTTGCACGAGTACAAGTACTCATGCAAATGCTTAGTTTTCGGCACCAATACCGGTATCAGTGTAACACTCATTTTTACACACACACACACACACACACACACACACACACGGCTGCAAGTTCTAACCGGCTGCTGGCTTTAAGACCGTTCAATAGAAGCTGGTTGTGAGACAGACTTCTGTACACACTGTCCAAAAGTCAGCCGGTTCCTGCTGAACCAGCTGATGTTCGGATCGGGTGTACCCATTAAAGTGGGGTTCCACCCAAAAAAAAAAAAACTACATGAAAAATCCTAAAAAAAAACAAAAAAAAAAAAAAAAAAAAAACACATTTGGATATTTTTTTTTTTTTTTTTACTTACCTCTAAACGCCTGTTGCTAGGGGGTCCCTCGTAGTCTGCCTCTTCCAGTGCCTGGGCTGGTGACATCACTTCCCCCTCGGCACGGGAAGGGCTCCGCTCTGCTCCCTCCCTCCTGTCAATCACCTGGGACCCATTACAGGTCCCAGGTGACTGAGCGGCCAATCACGGCGCGCGGCGCCACTCGCACATGCGCAGTGGGTGCCAGGCTGTGAAGCCACAGCCCGGCGCCCACAATTGCAAGTCCGGCGCATCTGAACAGAGGGGGAGACGAGCGGGGCTTCGATCCCCTGCATCGCTGGACCCAGGGACAGGTAAGTGTCCAATTAAAAGTCAGCAGCTGCAGTATTTGTAGCTGCTGACTTTTAATTTTTTTTTTTACTGGACCTCGGGTGGAACTCCTCTTTAACTCACATTCATACATACACATACTAGGGACAATTTAGACAGGAGTCAATTCACCTACCAGCATTCAGTTTGAGAGGAAATCAGAGTACCAGGAAGAAGACTAATACAGGCACAGGGAGAACAGGCAAACTCCAGGCAGGTACTGCCATGCTTTGTATTCAAACCGACAACCCTAGAACTGCTGGCGGAAGTGCACACCACTTTGCCACTGTACTCCTACGTTATACTCAAGCATTCTGTAAATGCTTGAAATCACGTATTAGATTGAGAATTTTTTTTTAAATCACGGAATTTGATAAACTAAGTACTGCTTTAGAAAACTGCCCACATTGATTCAGTGGTCAAGCTGCCCATACACAAATTGAATTTCGGCTGATTTCTCATGAATCGGCCAAAATTTGTTCCATCAGCATGACCCATCTCAACAAAATTAAATTTTTCAATTGACTTTTCTTGAAGAAGCTGGGCAGAAATTTCTCAGCAGAACAGCGCCTGTACCCAATCAGATGCAGTCACAGTCGATGCGGAAGATTCTTCCAACCGTGTTTATTGTGGATGGCGAATCTGTTAGATTACAAATGTATAAGTGTATGGACAGGTTAACTCTGGACAGAGTTCTAACAGCTGTGGGTGCTGTCTGTCAGAATACAATGGGCAGCACCAGCACTGCAGATTCTACGCTGTATAGCATGGATATGGGAAATCAAGTTATTTCTCTCATTTAGTCCATGGGGTTAAATAAGAGAAATGTGTCTAGTTCAGCTGGATCAGTGTGTGGCAGTACCTGCTCAACAGAAGTTAATTGTTTGATCAACGTCTGTCAAAAGGACATATTGAAAAATGTATCGATCATCAGGTGCAGTCTCTGACTGGTGTATTCTGACAGCTGCAGGTGCTGCCATCAGACAACAATGTCCTGGTGGGGAGGATTCTTCCATTCACCTGGTTTGCGTGCATGGAGATATCTGTTCTTTGCTTTTAAGTTCAGCCCACTGACTGAATGAAAAAAAAACGTAAGGACCCTTTCACACAGGAATTCTGATATTACTGCTCGACAGGGGTGTATACATTTGTCAGCCTCGACTCTCTGCTTTGTAGCTGTGACAAAAATAACTCGGGCTACAGAGTTTGAGAGGTGGCACCGCCTGTCAAACTTGCCCTCTCAGATCAATGGCGCTGCATTCACAACCCCGAGCCAAAGCTTGCCTCACATTTGCGGCACGATCCCACAATGTAAAATTGCTGCCCAGGAAAGTACAAAAAAAAACAAAAACCAAAAAACAAAAAAAAAAAAAAACCACTTTGTCAGGAGGTGGCAATAGCCCCTCCTGAATGCCTGCCAGCCACCATGGATTGCTGTTTCTGGGAGCAGGAAACCAGCATGAAAGAACCCTTATGCCGCGTACACACGGTCGGACTTTTCGTCTACAAAAGTCCGACGGACGCCGACGGACTAAAGCTGGCTGACAATCCGATCGTGTGTGGGCTTCCCCGGACTTTCAGCAGACTTTTCCACCCTCAAATCTGACGGACTTTAGATTTGAAACATGCTTCAAATCTTTATGTCGTAACTACGCCGGACCCAGAAATCTGCTCGTCTGTGTGCTAGTCCGACGGGCA
The DNA here is from genome assembly GCA_037952925.1 of Lithobates clamitans. Classification (NCBI taxonomy): domain Eukaryota; kingdom Metazoa; phylum Chordata; class Amphibia; order Anura; family Ranidae; genus Lithobates; species Lithobates clamitans. The sequence continues at coordinate 9,366,846 of JBBGZY010000372.1, forward strand.
AAAACCCACGCTAGGGCAGCTATTGGCTACTGGCTATCAACTTCCTTATTTTAGTCCAGTGTAAGTCATCACGTACAAATCCGTCTGGCTTGTGTGATCGTATGTAGGCAAGTCCGCTCGTAAGAAAGTCCGCCACAAGTCCGCCAAAAGTCTGTCGAAAGTCTGTCGGACTTTTGTAGACGAAAATTCCGACGGTGTGTATGCGGCATTACAGTATATGGCCATTTTCGCACATAGCTCCCAACTATTGCGTCGTTCTTTGGAACTAAATCATTCTATCCCCATTTCTTCCATAGTTGTTCCTCTTTTTAGTCTGATATATAGACCTTTAAAAAAAAAAAATATATTGTAGTATTTAACTATAAAAGGTTTCATCCTTCAAACCTTTCATCCAACCTCTAAATTATTGGATTTCCCATTTTGAAGTCATTATATAGGAAAACACATGGTGAAAAAAATGACAAGTACTATTTTTACATAGTGGCAGGGGTGTAACGTTCATGCTTTATGCTAGAACGGGTCTCCCTTTACCATCTCAGACAGGTTGGAAAGTATGGCTTAGGTTCCCTTCAGCAGCAAAGTAATTATTTAAATATGTTCTCAAGGTCGGTCAATATGGTCTAAAATATCTAGATACTCACACAGAGCAAAACACACAATGTAAACTCTAATCAACAAGGTGTGTATGCACACACGTGTGCATGTGTATGTACAGTATTTATTAAAAAGGTACTTATACATTGTACATTCACATCGGTCCCTACCCTACAATCCAAGGTCCCCAACTCACATTCATATACTAGGGGCCAATTTAGACAGAAGCCAATTAACCTACCAGCATGTCTTTGTAGTATGGAAGGAAACCCGAGTACCCGGAGGAAACCCACACGGGCACAGGGAGAACATGCAAACTCCAGGCAGGTAGTGTCGTGGTTGGAATTCGAACCAGCGACCCTTTTTACTGCTAGGTGAGAGTGCTACCCACTACACCACTGTGCATGGTATATATACTGTACATACACTAACACCAATGATGGTAAATGCAAGTATATTATTATGTTATGTCATTTAAGATGACATCATGGTAGATGACAGTACCACAATTCCCTGTAGGCCTTATATTACACATTGCTAAAGTTTTTCAAAAAGGGATGCTGGCTGCAAGCATCACCTTGACCTTCTGCGCGCTCTTTAAAAATATTGTGTACTGAATCTACCAAATAAGATGCAACTGGCTTTGCTTTGTGATAAGACATGTTAAACATATCTTGGAATACTGAGTCTGTAGGTGCCAAAGTTGTGTATTTCTTTCTTCTTAACTGATCCCATGGCTACAGATAGACAGTATGCAGCATACCGTGCCTGTAAGTGGCTCTGCAGGACCAAGGACCACAGGTCTCATGTCACCCATACAGCAGACTAAAGAATACATAACAATATAAGCTTTAGATATGCTGAAGCACTTCAGGCCATGCACCGTATTTAGCAGTAGAAAGGCCCCTATCACATGGGTGGAACAAATCAGTTTATTCGGGGAACCTGATTGGAAGAATCATGTTAGTCTATGGAAAAATGGATTTAAATGGACTTCCATCCATTTACAAGGGTCCAGCCAGTTCCAAAACAAATTTTTCAGACCTAAACATTACGAATTGGAAGCAGATGTTATTGGATGTAAGTCCAGAGCTAATACGGGTGTGAAAAGCTCTGGTATTTACGTGCAGCAAAAAAATAAAATAAATCCATGAACACGGATGTCACAAAAGTGATATCCATCTCATTCTGCTCCGATTCAGCAGGGGATCTGTTCATGGATCTGAAAGGCCCATGTGAAAGAGGCCTTAAGAAAACTTTGCTCCTTCTGTATTTTCTTTTCTCCACACAACTTGTATGAGTATTGCTCACACTTTATCTCTCTGACAAAAACTCCAACCAAGCCACACAATGTAGCCTTTTCCAAGCAAACACACCTTTGTTTATTTGGAGGCTGGCATTCCAGAACACAATATGATATATCAGGACTGCCTAATGTTTATTTACATAAGGCAGTCCAGCACATCTAGTCAATTTCGGCTATTAACATTTACAAACAATATCCTCATTGGATAGTTTTATTGTAATGGTAAAAGTATTTCCTTCTGCTTTTGTGTGTTAAACATCCTTATAAAGCAATGCCAAGATCTCTCCAGCAAGCAGAGAAAAAAAAAAACTGCTGGTATTTGGAGACACAGACGTGTTTTATTAGTACTCTGCATGAAAGACACTTTGAAATAGGTTAAGGATTGGATATGAGGTATGTGTACAGTACATGTGCCTCTAAATGAATACAGTGTTTGTGGGGTTACCGGCCAAAATCAAAAAGGCGTGTAAATCTTGTTTTTGACAACATCTAAGAAGACGTGTCTTTTAAAATGATATTAGGTGTTTTAAGCATTTCCAGCAGCTGACTTAAAAGAGAAGTTCAGGATTTGACAAAAAAAAAAAAAAAACAACATTACTCACCTAGGTGGATGCAGCTCTGTAGTGAGAGCTGAGCAATCAAACCCCACCGATTGCTCACTTCTCCCCTCTGCTCTGAGCAGAGACACGGGACTGTCAGTCACCAGCTCCTTACTCTACCCTCCAGCGCTCACTGGAGTGCTGGGCTGTGAAAGATGATAGAGGGGCTGGCTCAGGCTCTTGGTGAATCGCTGAGAGGCTGAGCCAGGTGCCGATCCAAGCTTCTGGGTGGATACCGACCATATGGTCTTTTTATTTCAGCCTGCTGTCAGCTGAAAATGGATTACAGGAGTGCAGAAAGAACTGCACTCCTGTGATCCATAGGAGTAGTATGACACAAATAGCTTTGGCCATACTTCTTTAAACACTGAGTATGCAGATTCTTTACATTTTAAGCCTTGCCTATGTCCCAGTTTAAGCTAGTGCCATGACCACTGCCCCAGGAATCCTATTTCAGGGTGGCTCCTTTTTCTTGCAGCATCCTTTGGAGCCACCCTTACACGGAGGGACTAGATGATTACAACTCTACACAATGTGCATCAATAGAAATTGATAGCCCCATAGCATAGGGTGGCAAAGCACTTTCCCGCTTCTCCCTCCTGCTTCCCCTCCCTTTTCTAAGCCAACAGACTGAATCCAGACTGCATTGTCTACTTTTAAAGGCCTCTGGCATACTGCAGTTTGAAAAAGCTCAGTAAAGAATTTTTTTTTACTGATCTAGAATTGTTTACAATGTGCCTGTACACACATGCACATAAACATGCGCCGCACACTCTGGGGTAAAAAAATAATGGAAGAAATCTGTGTTTCTGTCAGTATTTTGCGCAAGTACGCGCATACACACACATGAGCATAAGTAATTTACCATTTCCCACCCAATGACATCAACTGAGTGGGGATATCTGAAAGATGCCTGCAGCTACAGGCATCATTCAGATATCTTCTTTTAGAGTCGTCAATTTCCTGCACCGCAGGAACAATCATAGCGGCTGTTCAGCTGCTTGATCGTTCTTACAGGCAGCGGGAGGGGACCCCCCCCTCTCCAGCCGCCCTCCTGTGCTTCTCCCGGCTCGCCTGTTCGATCGGTGAGAGAGAGAAGGAATTGGTCCATGCCGGAAGTTTACCATAGAGAATCAGGCGGGCCAGATGGCCCCAGCTCGATCTTTCGGTGGCCCCGCGCGCAATGTTATGACGTCACGCCCGGCCTCTGCATTTGAAAAAATGCCACTGCCTCGGCTCGGAAGCCAGGATCGTTTTAGTTTTTTCAGGCTTCCCAGCCTAGAGGTGAGATGTGGGGACAAGTTATTGACCCCAGATCTCGCTGTAAAGAGGATCTGTCATGCACTATTCCTATTACAAGGGATGTTTACATTCCTTGTAATAGGAATAAAAGTGAAAAAAAAAACAAAAAAAAAAAAACACAACAAAAAAAAAACACAACAGTAAAAAAACACAACAATAAAAAGAAAGTGCCAAAATAGAAAAATAAAAGTAAAACAAACAAAAAAAAAAGGAAAAAATGTAAAGCACCCACATCCCCGTGTGCGCGCACACAGAAGCGAATGCATACGTGGGTAACGCCCACATATGTAAACGACATTCAAACCACACGTGCGGTTTCACAGCGAATGTTAGAGTGAGAGCAATAATTCTAGTGCTAGACCTCCTCCGTAACTCTAAACAGGTAACCTGTAAAAAATTTGAAAGCGTCACCTAAGGGGATTTTTAAGTACCAAAGTCTGGCACCATTCCACAAGTGAGTGCAATTTCAAAAGCATGACGTGTTGTTAGGTATCCATTTACTCGGAGCATCATCTTACATCATCTTTCACATTATGTTAAAAAAAATAAAATAAATAATGGGCTAACTTTACGGTTTTTTGTTTTTTTTAATGAATGAAATCGTTTGTTTTCCAAAAAAAACAAACACATTTGAAAAATTAGTGCGCAAATACCGTGTGAGATAAAAAGTTGCAACGACCACCATTTTATTCCCTAGGGTCTCTGCTAAAAAAAAACCATATATAATGTTTGGGGGTTTTGAGAAAATTTTCTAGCGTAAAAATTATAATTTTTTTATGTAGGAGCGACGTGTCTGAATTGGACTGGGTAGCAAGTGGTTAATTTTCCCTAGGGGCATATTGTGCGCATATACGCACATAAATAAGCATGAATACGCACAAACCAAATGCCTAAATCACGTCCAAAAAAAAAAATCAGATGCTCCAGGTGGGTGCTTGGGTGTGCTGAAGCGCACCCCAAAATTCACAAGCGGCTTCTTGCACACTTTTTTTTCCTTTTTTTTTTTTTTTTTTTTTTTTTTTAATAGCATTGTACCTGAAAGTTCCCTTATTGATGCCAGAAGTTTGGGGACTCTTTTTTCCCTGTGGAGAGATACAGCAGCTCTGGCTGCAAAAGCCGCTGATCCTTAGTTAGTCCAGGCAGGGGTGGACTAATAGGCACTCCAGTGTCAGTGAACATGCAGAGCCTGCAGCTGCTCCACTCCTCTGCTGCCTCCTCAGCCAATGGGAAAGGCACTGTACCTGCCCCCTTCCCCAGCCCACCTTATTTGACTTGCAAGCCGTACAGGAAGAGGTGCTGGCAGCTGGATCAGGCTGGAGAGGAGAACACAGCCTGGGGAAGAAGCTTCAACAGGCAGAGAGATAACCAAGCACCTGCAATGTGAGTTTGAGTTTTCTCCCTACAAATGGTCCTAAGGAGGGGCACAAGCATTTTCTGTCAGCATGCAGAGAGCAGGCTATAACAGTGTGGGATACTGAAGGTTGAAAAAACAGCATCAGAGGACAAGTCTATTTTCTCAATCTATTCATGCTCCATTGTGACACCAGCAAGGCTTTTGGTTAAGATCCTCAGTGTGTTCTTTCTATATTATTGCACTACCTAATATCTCATACAAATAACTTGCAAACCAAAGTCAGTTGTCAGCCATTACCTTTTGAATGCAATGGCTTCATATACTTGAAAAATAACAACATCAACCAGTTGTCGATGAATGTAAAGTGCTTGTGCTACAAATAATGTGCAAATCCAGTCCACAGTTATTAGCCCTAGTATATCTTTATCTGAGACATGGAGGTTCACCTCATGCATTCACTCTGTACGTAACCCGCGCCGCACTCTGTACGTAGCGCAAAATATACAAGTAGGCACTTGGTATTCACTCTTAGTGTAGAGAGAGGAAGAGGTGGAGTCTAAAGAGGAAGGGGTGTGGTTTACAAATGACAGAGCGAGTCATAAACAGGAAGGGTGTGGCCTTGACAGGAAAGGATGGGTTATATTTAAATTAGGGGGTGCATGAGTTTAGTCAGGCAGCACAAAACCTAAATACATCACTGGAAATACATAACACACTATTCCTTTTATATTGTATATGCAGAGCAGCAACTTTCAGAGGAACTCTAGCACACAAAAAAAAAAAGAACCTTGCAGTGGGCCCCTCCCCACCAAGGTGATCTAATAACTTTATTCCTCAGTCCTGAAGGCCTCCTCCTATTCGTGCATCAGGTCCCCTAAAGCCTCTCTTTGCTGCCCGACCAGTCACAGCCCTCTGACATCATCCCATACAATGTAAGACCAGAAGTCCTGTATTGTATGAGAGGATGCTGAGGGTCCACATGCAGAACTACAAGTCCCATGAGGCATAGCAAGACTGACAGCCACAAGCATGACACCCAGAGGCAGAGGCATGATGGGACTTGTAGTTTTGTAACAGCTGGAGGTCCGCTAATTGCATATCCCTGCCCTAGGCAAAACAAGCAATTAAAGTGGAAGAAACGCCTAACTCTTAACCATTCGTAAAAACATTCCCTCCTCCCCCTATCTATCCTGCATACCGAGTATTAAAAAGGTCTGTGCACTTACCCATTTTTAATCTGCCCTTGTCCGGTCACATAATCCATCAGCTCTGGCTCCCCTGTGTCAGGGAGTGGCTGTAGTAGGAGGGGTAAAGGAGTGCTTCCTTACACAGGGAAGCTGCGGAATCACATCACCAGACTGGACCAGATTACAAAAAGGTAAGTACACAATCTTTTTTTATACAGGATAGGTAGGAAGAGGCAGGAGGGAACATTTTTTTTTTCATGGTTTAAAGGTAGGCTTTAATACCAGGTTACCCTTGCACCAAGGGTAAAGGTTTTTGGTCCCCAGAGTTCATCTTTAAGAACAGTATTTATAACCAGAAGGGCCACAGAGCAGAACAGTGATTGTTTTAGAGTTATAATCCTCTAAATAAACAAAAAAAATTTTTACGTTGTTCTCGTATCTCCGCTAGTCAATAAATTACGTAAGGGAGTCTTTATCCCAGTATGTGACCCCTTTCTCCTCCTTAGTATGTCAATGAAACAAAAAAAGAAAAAGGGGGGGGAAGATGTTTGCCTCCTATGACAATGCAAGCTTCCAGCGGCTTTCTATGCGCAAGCTGTTCTGTCGCTTAGCGTGATGTATGGTGGGCACAGACTTAACCCTTTTTAAGGAATAGGCTATAAAAAAAAATTAAAAAAAATACTCCTAGAGAAATTTCTTCAAAATATTAGATTTAGTGATTTTAGCAAATGGATTCCAAGAAATGTTTCACATTACCTTTTGTGCCTCTTTTAGACTGCAAGCTCTCATGAGTCGGGCTCCCCTACCCTTCTTGTATTGTATCTGTACTGTCTCCCTTTTTTTAAAGTGCTGCACAAACTGAGCACTCTAAAAATTCTGTATAATTTCTAGCACCCTTTATTATGAAATTACTCCTAGCCTTACAATTCTAAACTGGTAAAAGGCATAAAAAAAAAAAAATTATTATACACACACACTATTGGGTTGCCTGCCTTTACACGCACATGAACTTTAGACCCCTTTCACACTGGGCCGTTTTTTCAGGCGTTTTTGGGCGAAAAATAGCACCTGAAAAACGCCTCCCCTGCTGCCCCAGTGTGAGAGCCCAAATGCTTTCACACTGGGGCGGTGTGCTTGCAGGATGTTTGAAAAAGTCCTGCAAGCAGCATCTTTGGGCGGTGGAGGAGCGGTGTATACACCGCCCCTGCCCATTGAAATGAATGGGCAGCGCTGCTGAAGCGTCTGTAAAGCGCTTCGGCGCTCTTCAGGAGCTATTAACCCTTTCTTTTGGCTGCTAGCGGGGCGCTTTTAACCCCCGCTAGCGGCCAAAGGGTTAATAGTGCCCGAAAAGCGTTGCTAAAACGACGGTAAAGCACCGCTAAAACTAGCGGCACTGCTAACGTGGCCCGTTGCGAGTGTGAAAGGGGTCTCAATGACATCCCAGTCTTAGTCTGTAGGTTTAGGAGTGTGTCTATGGAAAAGTTTGACCATTCTTCCAGAAGCACATTTGTGAGATCAGGTACTGATGTGGACGAGAAGGCCTGGTTTGCAGTCCCTGCTCTAATTCATCCCAAAGGCGTTTCTAATTGGGTTGAGGTCAGGACTCCGCACAGGCCAGTCAACTTCCTCCACCCAAAACTCGCTCATCCATGTCTTTATGGACCTTTGTTTGTGCACTGGTCCAAATAACTTGGTGGAGGGAGTATAATGGTGCAGGGTTGTTTTTCAGGGGTTGGGCTTGGCCATGGGAAGGGAACTCTTAAGGCATCAACATACCAAGACATTTTGGACAATTTCATGCTCCCAACTTTGTGGGAACAGTTTGGGGATGACCCCTTCCTGTTCCAACATGACTGCGAACCAGTGCACAAAGCGAGGTTCATAAAGACATGGATGAGCGAGTTTGGGGATAAGGAATTTGACCGCCTTTCACAGAGTCCTTACCTCAGCCCAATAGAACATCTTTTCGATGAATTTGAGCAGAGACTGCGAGCCAGGCCTTCTTGTCCAACATCAGTGCCTGATCTCACAAATGCACTTCTGGAAGAATGGTCAAACATTCCCATAGACACACTCCTAAACCTTGCGGACAGCATTCCCAGAATAGTTAAAGCTGTTTTAGCTGCAAAGGGTGGGCCAACTCAATATTGAACCCTACGGACTAAGACTGGGATGCCAATAAAGTTCATGTGTGAGTAAAGGCAGGCGTCCCAATACTTTTGAGAATATAGTGTATATATCTCAGATAAATGGTATGTGACCAGGAAATCATAGGAAACAATTGATGAACAGCACAATTTGTTCAATCACAAACCAACAATGCAGCAACAGCTTCAAGTGTTCCCACTCTCTCATGCTCCTGTTTGATTGTACTGTACATCATTTGTTTTCATCTTTAGAGGAATTAAAAGTTTTTAAATTGCAGTGGATTTCTGGTCCCACCGCCATAAATTTGATCTAATACCGGAGCAGTGAGTACAGAGCCTGCTTGATATGGAGATCATACATTAGATATGACATTACTACAACGTGCAGTAGACCCAAGTTTATCACCTAGGTAGCACAAATACATTTTTTACATAATATAAAACAAAGCTTACTTTAGACTGCCTCGAATCCACTGTAACTGAAACTCAGCCCACATGCCTCCAGCTCCAAATGTGCTCTTTTATTTACATGCTGGTATTGTACATTTGTTTTTCATTTTGGATAGAGTGGAGAGAGAGTAGACACCTGTGGGGTTATTATTGATGTCTGTGCCTCCATTAGGGAGATTTGCCCTCTCTATTTCTTCTGTCATCACCAATAGTGAAAATGGAAAAAAAATCCAGAGCAGTAATAGAGGGGAAATCTTTCAATGGAGGTCACTAGTTCTAGTGAGCCTGGTGACAACCAGGGATTTTCCTCACTTCCTGTTTAGCTATGGGACAGGGAGTGAAGGGCAATCTCCCTAATGGAACACACCCGAATGGCAAATAAAAACAAAAACAAAAGCTAAAAAAAAAATAAGAAAAAAAAAAACCTGATAGGGGTTATAACCCTCCCTCACTCTATTCACAAGAAAAAAAAAAAAAAAAAAAGAAGAAGTTTGCCTTTAGTTCTACTTAAACCCAGTTTTCAGGGTTTCTTTGGCTATCCTTATTCAGTTTTATTCCATATGATTCCAAAGCACAGAGGTCATACATAGATGTGGTAGCCAGCTTACTGGGAAATGAAGCCAATGGTATATGATGGGGTCTTGGGATGGTTCCTGGAGTAAAGGGGGGACAAGGATTTTAGCACAGCAACCAGTCAGAAATTAGCATTGGCAGTCTACTTTCAGTGGGCAAATGATTGAAGCTGATTGATTACTAAGGATAAACACGCAATCTTCCTGGCTTCAATCATGGAAATTCTTACAAAGCACACAGTATTGCTGGTCCTTACTGATGAAGTGATTCTGTCAATTGTACATTACTTAGCAAATTAGTTTAAGCACTATTCTTGCAAATGGCTATGGATAAATTAAATGCCTTTTTTTTGGGACTGTATAGTAAAATTTTAAAGTTCTGTATATAATTGTATTCTATTTTATATGTATTGCACACTGCCCTCACTGTGCGCACGGCACTAAATGTTTTCAGTACAGTACATGTTTACATTCTTTCGAGTCCTGATTAGAATTAGCCTGCCTATGTTACGCCCCTTGTTATCATAAAAGTACAATTGTAATATTAATGTGATACCTACGTAATCATGTGTATAAAAACCTTCAATTCCATCATAATAAAAGCAGTTATTTGGAAAGATAGGGAGTGTATCTTTTGTTTCTGTTCCCTACTGCAGTAGTTATTAATTTGGAACCACTAATCAATATGAGGATAGGAGTTGCCCATCTATAAATTTCCATGTCAGGGCTTTAGCATTCTTTCTAATCTACTCTAAAGCCTCGTAGACACGGTACGAAAATCAGGGGGATTGACATTTGACAGGCTGTTGTCCGAAGTTCTCACTGTTAGTACGCTCCTTTCAACAATTGTTTGCCAATTTTCGGCCAAACAAATGTTGGATGACAGGCTAGTAAATTTTTGTCAAACGACAGCTCCAAGTCAGATTTTCGGATGGTCAGTACACAAATCCGTCACACAAAAGTCAAAAGTGCAAACGCGCATGCTCGGAATCAATGCTCACCAAACACGAAATTAGCAGAAGGGGCCCAAAGGGTGGCGCTCAAGAGCTGAAATTCCTCGTAGTACATCACCACATTCGTCTTTGTGGCATGACAATTTGTGTAACGTTAGTATGCGAGACAAGATCCTGCCACACGCCCTTTTGACAAAAATCAGACGCTCGGTTGGCCAACAATCGTACCGTGTGTACGAGGCTTTAGACATGGTCCACAGTGAATATTAATGTCACAAAAAACAAATCCCATTATGTGCCTTACAGACATGAAGCAATACAAAAAGGAATGTGAAGACAACTACTAATGAATGGGATCCATTTATTTCATCACTGAGATATGCATTTTAAATGTACAATGTATATATTAACAGACTAAGAATAATATAATGTGTTTACCTTGCTTCTGTCAGGACAGTTTAACATCACTGAATTGTCCATGCTATATATAATCAGTGCTTAGTCTCAAGGACACCTTAGCAGATGCCTGCGTCTCATAATTACCTAACGCTGACACTCTGGACAGGATGAGCTTTTGTCACTGTCATTTGCATTTTACAAATGAAAATGGTGACTACAGATTCTTGCAGTACACTACATCGCTGCTACTTTTAAGCATGTTTATTTTCAGTGCCAAATCTTGTTCCTTGCAGTTATGTAATTCCTAGTTAGGATCACGTGTGAATACCACAGAGCATGCATGTCTAAGGCCTCATAAACATGGGCACATAAGGCCATACAATGTAAATAACAGGCATATTTCCACATCCAGGTAACCCAGCTGCAGTGTACAGCCACGCAAAATAATAAAAGGTTGAAGATAGCTGTACATGGGTAACTATTTTCATGTTACTGAGTTTAGAAAACCCACAGCAGTAAAATTAGTCTGTATATGCAGTAAAGCATACTTGTAACACTCATTGTGGAACCTAAGGGGTTAATCCTCTGCATTGCGTAAAAAGGCTGTTTGAACCTGTCTTCTCTGTTCCTCCCCTTCTTCCACTGTCCCCAATTTTTCTCTTGATAGAACAGAGGCAAGGGGACAAGCTGCACATGCTCAGTTTGGTATGGATTGCTAGAGAGTTTAGTTTGTTTTTTTCTCGGAAGAATGCATGTGATCAGCAGAGGGCCAATCAGTACTGTCCAGACATAGGGTCAGGAGTCGAGCAGACTTATAAGACAGTCAGAGAAGAATGAAAACTCCTCCTACAAGCTTTAACCAGACACGGATAGAGGTCTCAAGACTGCAATATACTGCTGATGAGAAAAGGTATTTAGCAGTTTATATTTAATAAATCTATTGCGTTTCCATGTACTGTGGGAAACCAGATATAGTGATCGCAGGGTTCTGGTTTTAGTAACTTTAATAACAATTGGGTTTTCTATTTTTTACTAAATAAAAGGAAAGAGACCAACATTAAAAAAAAAAAAAAAAAAAAAAAAAAAACACATCTTCCCTTGCTTTCTACGATAAAAACAGATCATATAAAAATGGCAGAAGAGTACAAACACCCTAAAATCACACCTTTTTAGAAAGTAGACACCCCAAGGTGAGCTATTTTTTTTTTGCCACAATTTTTGGAAATGAAGAAACGTGCTGGTATTGTGATGGTTAAAATATGGAGCGTTGTAATGTTGCACTAGATACAACACATCATTAATGTACAGGCCATACACAGAAGGAGGAGGAGGAGGTGAAGGGGTTAATATACAAGTCCCATACAGAGAGAGGTGTGAGGAAGGGGAGTGTTAAAGTTGTTCTTTAGAATAAGCAAATTTGCTCTATATTCAAAAGTTATGTGTATTCTTCCTTGAATTTTGTTTTGTTTTGTGTATTTCTTCCAGATCTGTGCAGTAATCCAGTGTGAAATGTTACTGCTGTGCAGGAACTTCCTGTAATAAAGACCAGTCACTGCTGCTCTCTCTGCAGTGCAGGATGACTGGTCTTATCTCTTCCCCATCCTATAGTTTTCTGTAGGCAGTCTGTAGTGGGTGGAGTCTGCTTGGCCCTTCCCACATCTCTGCTCTCTGCACAGCAGTGATGTCGTCACTGCTACTTTTACAAGGTAATGTCCGTGTTTGCAAAGGCATTATGGTGTAAAATAAAATTATATTAGTTGTGGCTGTTGAAGAATGTATTTAAAATGCAGTTTTTTTTTTTTTGTATCCAGAGATCAGCTAAAAATTAAGATGTTATAAATTGTTTTTATGCAATCAGTATGCCTGCATGCTGGCTCTATAAAAGGGAAATACCAGTTATGAATTTAGGAAGTAATGACAGACTTGTAGAAATTGCTGACCAATGTGTTTGGCAAAAAATGCGCTTCCCATGTACACGATATATTGAAAACTTTGTACTGGTTACGACAACGCCAATTCCTCATTTGATGAACATCTTGTTTCTACCACTTTCCTGTAAAGCTGGTCATACATGGTTTAGTTTCTTTTTTTTCGTTCCAGCCTGCTGAGCGAAAACAAAACTGAACCAGTTCCTCATTCACCCATTTGATGTAGATGGGGGAATCCTTCCCACTGTATCATTGTGTTCTAACAGTGGGACTTCCCCAGCCATCAGCATTCACTGATCAGCACTGCAGCCAATTTGCATGATCAGCAAATCCAGCCAAACAAGCTGGTTCATGAAAAGTCGATCGATAGATTGACTTCTCATAAAGGGAACAGCCATAAAAGGATCAAAACTTGGCCAGTTCCTGCTGATGATGCCAAATTTGAATCCATGTTTGGTCAGTTTAAGACTGATAGAAGACAGATAATGTCAATGCCTAAAGGATACAAAACCCCAAACCTCAAAACCATCCTACCTTAAATCTGCTGCTGTCTGTAATCTGGAACTATAAATTGTTCAGTCATTAGGCTCTCCTTCCTCCCCTTCCTTCATTGTGAGATAAAAGGGGAGGGCTCTCCAATGTAAATACTAGCATGTTTACATTCATCATTGCTGTGATTGGTCATCAAGCTGTCACAAACAAGCGCACTGGCTGAAGATTGTGTTTCCCTAAGTGACAATGATAAATGGTACTCTAGAAACACACGTCCACCTCCCCCTTGTTTTTTCACAGTATGGCTGATGGAGTTGGTTAAAGAGAAACTGAACTCTTATGCCGCGTACACACGGCTACAAAAAAGCTACAAAAGTCAGACAGCCTGTCTGACAGACTTTCGACTGACTTTTGGCGGACTTTCTAACGACTGGACTTGCCTACACATGATCACACCAAAGTCCGACGGATTCGTACGTGATGATGTACACCGGACTAAAATAAGGAAGTTGATAGCCAGTAGCCAATAGCTGCCCTAGCGTCGGTTTTTGTCCGTCGGACTAGCATACAGACGAGCGGATTTCTGGGTTTCGGCGGAGTTACGACGTAAAGATTCGAAGCATGTTCCAAATCTAAAGTCCGTCAGATTTGCGACTGGAAAAGTCCGCTGAAGCCCACACACGATCGGATTGTCTGCCGGATTTGGTCCGTCGGACCAGTCCGGTTGAAAAGTCCGACCGTGTGTAAGCAGTGCCCTAAAAACAAAAAACAAAACAAAGCACCCGTGACCAGTGATCTCCCTGCAGCTGATCTTTCCCCATTACTGACTTACCATGCTTTTTTCTACACCAAGTCTCTAAATAGAGGCAGGATTTTATTTTCTCATGTCAGAGCATTCAGCAATATAATCAGTGAGCAGTATAGCAGAGAAATGACCAAATCTCCCTTTAAATCTCAGTAGATTAGAAGTAACATGCAGCGGTGCCTTAGATTTTACAGACATACAACTATGAGATTGTAGGCACAGGAGTGCCTAGGCACCCTCACCTACCAGGAAGTGCACTGTCATTTTTCAGGAGGAATTCCAGACGATTCTAAAATTTTTCCTGCGACATAGCAAGTCTTCACTTTTTGAATTCTATCCCATTATAAAGGAACTTATAAGGTTTAAATTACTGAAAGGATTATGCAGCTGGCCTCATTCTGAAAATGTTAGTTGCCTGGCTGTTAAGCTGATAAACTTTAAGCTATTGTAAGTTAACCTTTACAGAAAAAATGTAAAAGGTGAACTACCACTGTACACCCCCCCTCCCTCCCCACTGTACTTACCTCCAGGGGTACTGAGCTGTCAGCACTCTTAGCCAGTCAAGTTGTCCAGGGATTTGAGATCCCCTCTTCTGCGTACATTGCTTTGGGGATAGACCAGATTGATGCACTGTGATGGCACGGACCAACCACAAACATTCTGGTCTGTTCCAAAAGTGCTGCACAGAGAAAAAGGGAAAAGAGCGGGGATTTCAAACACCAGGACCGCTGGAGTGGCTGTGGGGGTGCGGACAGCTTAGCAACCTTGGAGGTAAAGACAGCGGTGACCAGAGTGATGGGGGAGGGTGTACAGTGTTTGTTCACCTTTTTAGACATGTGCAATTCACTTCAGGCCTAATATATATTTGGACAAATTTTTGGTTATTCGGAGATTCTGATGTATCCAAATCTCTGAATGAAATAGTAACGAATTTTGTTGAAATTCATTTAATACATTTGTTTTGCAAAGAATTCAAAATTTTCTGATCTGATTGGTCGAGAATTGTTCGACCGGTTCGAATTCTGTATTAAGAATAGCTGGTTGTTAAGGAGCCGTGCCGGGAAGCTGGCCGCCGCATCCTTAACAACCAATGACTCATCAGCTGTCAGCGGGCTTCCCCATTGACAGCTGAAATATAAACAAAAGAATGCCGGCAATGAAAAAGGCAGGAAAAAAAAAAAAACCAGCATGCCCCACGCCCAATCCATACCAGGCTACGTCATAGGACATTTTTTTAATAAAGGAAATGTCAAAAACTCGTGTTGTGTCTTCATTCACTTTTTCACACTTTTTTGGTGAATGGGTAGGCCATACTCATTCACATGGGGGGCTGGGATCTGGGCCGCCCCTCCCTTGTTAAATGGGGCTTCCAGATTCTGATAAGCCCCCTGCCCGCAGACCCCCACAACCTCTGGCCGGGCTTGTGGGGGAAGAGGCCCTTGTCTCCATCAACATGGGGACAAGGTACTTTGGGGTTGGCTCCCATGTTGAGGGCATGAGGCCTAGTATGATTCAGGAGGGAAGGGGGGCACTTGCGCTTCCCCCCTCCCCCCTCTTTCCTGGCCTGCCAGGCTGCATGCTCAGATAAGGGTCTGGTGTGGATTTGGGGGATGTGGAGGGGGGACCACATGCCATTTTTTTTCTTTTAAATTTTGCCGTGGGGTTCCCCTTTAAAATCCATACCAGACCTGAAGGACCTGGCATGGATTGAGTAGGGCCCCACTTTTTTCTGACTTTCATTGCCGGCATTCATTTGTTTACATTTCAGCTGTCAGTGGGGAAACCCGCTGACAGCTAATGATTCATCGATTGTTAAGGATGCGGCAGCCGGCTTCCCGGCCCGCTTCTGAACAACCAGCTATTCTTCACACAGAATTTGAATCGGTCGATCAAATGAATTCAGAAACAAATCAACAAAACCAAATTTATAACATAACGAATCTATCCAAAACGAAACAAATTTTTCCGTTCTGCACATGTCTATCACCTTTACATTTGTTCTCTAAAGTCAATAATATGAAACAAGAATTGTTTATATAGTTATACAGTGAGCAATCCAGAGAGCGTTGAACCCAGGAACAGCCAGCATTTTTTCCCAAGCAGGTCAGCGGGGACCAGGGGGGCGGGGAGGGTGTACGGCAGGGGTTAGGCAACCTTAAAGAGGTGAAGAAGATCTACCTAAACAACATGGGAGAAGTCAAAGATCACCGGGCACAGTGTCGCCTCCTCACACAAGTTTTAAACCTGTAATTGCTGTGTCGCAATCGTGTGCATTGCACAGCAATCATGGGTTTAAATGAAGTGATGAGGAGGCAACATATCTCCTCCTCACCACCTGTCAAACACACTCAGATCACTTTTTAGAGGTGCAGCAGCAGCACTTGTAAATGAGCCCTTAGTTGCATTCGGTAGTGGCACCCTTAGGGCTCGTTCACACGTAAAACCCTGCGATTGAGTTGCAGTTTTATTGCCCCAATCCCTACCCCCTTTAGCTGCTGAGGCAGCAGCCAAACGGTGTACACATGCTGCAGCAGGAATTAAGCCCCCTGTTGCCTTTGGTACAAGCCACCACCTGCCAATTACAACCCATTCAAGTAAATTGGACCACTCCACATGCGACAGGAGCCAGCATTACAGAGGCGGCATTGGCTTATGCGGCTCTTGCCCTCTACTACAGCTGCAACTTTACAAGTAGTCCTTCTGCATTGCACTCTGTTTTATGCTCTAGGATGGCGGGTAAGCAAGCCCAGACTGCGATCTACCAGTCAACTGTCTGATCTACTGGTAGATCACGGTCTACAGGTTGCTGACCCCAGGTGTACGGTGTTAGTTCACCTTTACATTTCTTCTGTGAAGTCAATCATATGAAACAAGAATGCTTTATAGTTATTCTCAGTTCGTAATCCAGAGAGTGTTGAAGCCAGTAATAGTCAAGCAGCCAGTATTTTTTTAATTTTTTTACAGACAATCCCCAAATGTCTCTCTGCAAGAGCCCATTTACACCTTGGCATCTTGGTGTGTTGTATTTACCTCAAAAAAAAAAAAGCAATAAACACACACCACACATGCGCCATTTTATTGCAGTGCTACAAGAATGGTTCACAGAATAAAAAGGGTTCTGTGGACAAGAAAAGAGGAGGGCCAGATGAATATCATTATGGCTTCTGTGTATGACAGTCACAGTGCCAAAGTATAGCAAGAGCTAGAATATTTGGCATAAATGAAATTGTAAGTGGCATACACCGTGTAAACTTTTTTTTTTTAACGCAGCAAAGTTTGCTTGAATTTCTGCTTTAAGGTTATCATTTTTGCGATTATTTGCAGTTGATGACCGGTTAACTCTTCCTGTAAGATGCAAATGGAGTAAACTGAATCCCCAGGTTCCCTTTTTTATCATTGGAAGGGGCAGGCTGACTTTTCTTAACAGTTTTTAGTCTAATGTAAGCATGCAATCATATAACACATGAGATTGTCCTTGTACACTACTTGTACTCAGTGTGGCCACATAATGTAGTTTCATGTTCCTCTAGAACTCTCTAGGGCTCATAGAGAAGTGTGGCAGAACAAAGGTACAGCAGGCCTTGGCATAGCATTCATGAGAACGATTCCAAATACTCTTTTAGCCTGAGGTCAGAGAGTGCTCAGTGGGAGTGCAGAATGTGCTCTGGACATTCCCTTTCAACTTGTGTGTAAGGGGACTTTTTTTCAGCTTCCTCGCTGCATTGGCAATCCCCTCCTTGCCCATGATAAATCTTGCGACTATGAGTGAATAATAGACTCAATTCCTGTGGCTGCTGTGCCTTGCTTTTAAAAAGGAAGAATAACTAAAATTAACTTGCTCTATGGCTTTTTGGCACAAGATGCAAAATCTTTCTGAAGCTTGACCCCCTCAGGCTCTATTTTCCCAACCAAGCAAAACAAGGAATAGCAAAAACAGGCCAAAATCTATCCAAAAGCACATGATTATCAAAAGGTTTTCTATGAGTTGTCTCTTAATACACTAAATCAATTTTCTTTAACAGAAATCCAGGCCATCAGGAAATGTGCACACAAATGCAATTATTGCAGGCTTGAAAAGCTAAATGCTAATGTGTCTGCCACTGTCCTCAGCCTGGAAGCATTAAGATGGAATGACATATGCCCATTAACCTATTGTTAGTAAACCTCCTGACACAAGAGTAGTAAAGTGAAAAAGCTGAAATACAACAAAGAAAACAGTGGCCTGCAAATAGATAGGGTGCTCAGTAAGCCACCACATTCATCTGGCTTTACTAAAATGTGTTGTAGGCTGGTCAAATGCATGGTCATAAAAGTGCGGATGAGGATTCAAAGTTGTCCCGCTATAAGACCAATTGTAATCAAATGAACCGTAGCAACATATACTTTGCCATCATTTTAAAGTCTTAAGGCTGGGTTCACACGGAGCGGATCCGCTAGCTCAGTGGGGGATCGCTCCATTGATCCCCGCTGAGCAGGCGGATGACAGGTCTGTCTGCGCTCACTGTGCAGGGACCGACCTGTCAGAGCCCACTGTTCTTTATGGGGAGATCAGATGAAAACAGACAGCATGTCAGTTTTCATTCGATCCGCTGGAGGGATGGCGAGCTTATCGCCCTCCGTCTGTTTTGAGCGGATCTTGTCAGATCGGATGACAGGGGGGTGTCAGCAGACACAGCTCCGCTGACATCTGCTTGCCCATAGAAGTCAATGAGTGGCCCGCTCAGATCCGCCTGAAAAACGAACGGGCGGGTCAGAGTGGGCCGATCGTGTGAAAGGGGCCTTAAAGGGTGACACGGTTTATGATGGCCTGTGTTTTGTCAGAAACAAAGGTCTTTAGAGAATGATGATTATCATTGCCTCTGATATAAAAGAATACATCTATTTTTAGATTTATTTAGTAGTACCAGTTTTTTTTTTGCACCTATATTGTTACAGCCGTCATTCCAGTTTTCTAAAATCTGTGTCTTATTGTACAAACATGGTTCTGTGCTTGGCCTTAATAAGTAACAGCCCCTTTCACATGGACGTCCCAATCTGACCTGCCTTTCAGTTTTTCAGGCAGATCTGAAGGAAGCTTAAAGAGGAGCCCCATGCCCCCCCCCCCTCAAATGATTAAAAGTCAGCAGCTACAAATACTGTAGCTGCTGACTAGTAATATTAGGACACTTACCTGTCCAGGGATCCAGCTGTGTCCTCACCTTGCAGCTTCACAGAAGGTTTCCTACTGTGCATTTGCGAAGTGCACTGCGCTTTGTGAATGGGCTGGCTGCGAGGGGGGGGATGGGAGAGCCGAACTTCCGGTTCAGTTCGCCACGGCAAAGTGGAAGCGGGTACTTGTCAAAATCAAGTATCCGATCCCCCCTCAAAAAGGTGCCAAATGTGGCAGTGGAGGGGGGGTAGACAAGCAGAGCTTCCCCCTTTTGGGTGGAGCTCCACTGTCTATGAGCAGGTGAATGTAAACAAACTTGCGTCTTTACATCCAGGTCAGCCTAAGTCTGAAAAAAAAGGTTTGAAAAAGTAAAGGATTGCATCCATTTACATCCCATTACCTCCTATATTGTCTAGGTATGAAAACAAACGGAATGGGTCCTTTTTCTGTTTTTTTCAGACCTGAAGTATGTAAACAGATACATATCCATATCTATCCACCTGCCCATAAACCTACCATGAGTCCATTAAGATTTGTTTTTTCCTCCACTACAATATTAAGGAAAAACGGAACCGACAACAATATCACAAAAGTGGCATCAGGTTTTGTTCAGTTCTGATTCAGCAGGGGATTTATTCAGGGGTCCCCTGCTGATTGGAACATACAGTGCCAGTGTGAAAGGACCCTTAAAGCAGAAGTAAACCCATCCATAAAACAGTTTAATTTCCGGCACGTGCCGGAAATGTAACACTCCCATTGGTTGTGCTCTCAACCAAACTGTCAAACCGACCAATGGCTGGTGTCATAACTCATCACATGTGCAGCATCATGGCAATTGTAGAATAAACAGAGGCAAAGATGGCAGCTTCCTTGGCTGAAACTGATAGGGGGCTTTACTTACACTTTTAGCTGGCCATAGATGGTTTGAAATTTGGCAAGTCCAGCAGGGACCGGTCAAATTTCAATCCATCTATGACCGTACCCATTCCGGCTTATTGGAAACTTTTCTTACGATCAGCACTGCACCCAATTGGCTGCAATGCTGATCAGTGTATTCTGAAAATGGAGGAGTCCCTGCTGTCAGAATACAACACAGTGGAGAGGATTCCTCCATCCACCTCAATTGTGTGGATGGGGAATCTGTTCAGTTTTTTTTCAATTAGCCTTCTGACTTATCGAAAAAAAACTTATCCATGTATGGCCAGCCTAACACACACATACATTATCTAGGTTTTAAAAAGAAGGCCCTAGCAACCAAGCCTAAATTACCAAGTCTTCTGATGTTGACTATTTCATTAAAGTGGCTTATTGGTTTTGTGAAAGCCTAACTCAACATTTAATGTCATTTTAAATAGCTAGTTTTAGGCCACCTTGGCCCAAATAAACTATTTAATGTCACATTAAATGTGGAGTTAGGCAAGCCATACATGGGTCAAATTTCGTGCGAAAAAGAAATGTGCATGTGCAAGAAAAGAAGATTTTTTTTGTAGCAACAGGAGGTGAAATAGAAGGCTTGGTTGGTCGAATTTCGAAATCAATGGTGGCACCATCGGATCACAAAACACTAAATTTCTGATTTTCAAAAGAAAATTCTTTCAAAATTCGACCAATGTATGGCCAGCTTTAGGCTTTTAAAAATCCCCATAATCCTTGGCATAAAAAAGGTTTCACCCAGCTCACTATGTGTCATGATGCTTCTTGGATGGGCTTCCAATTCACCACACAGTCATAGATCTGTCACATAGTGGTTTAGACAAATGCACAGTGCAGTTGGAAATCTTGACTGGCAGGAGAAGTTAAACAAAATGTTTTACGCTGACATATTATGTTAAACTCTGTTCTGTAATGTGATGCATTTCCAAACCTGGGCATGTTCTAACTTTGCTAGATTCTACGTAGCTGTGTTTCTGACATCTGACCAGCATATTCTGGGACTGGCGATAACCACATTAATGCCTTGTTACTGAGGAATTTAATCTGTCTTCAAGACAGAGGTTGCTGGCTTGTTTTCATTTCTTCCTCTCCATATCTGGAAACAGTGCTGTCTCTGTATCTTTGCCAATCAATGAGCCAGCAGTAAAAGAGCTGAATATAAACACATACATACAGGCCGCAGGCAGAGCGAATAATGCTGCTTCAGTACAGCTTATTTTTCACTTCTGATTACCAAGCAGTCCCTACCTTATTGCTGATGACACACACAACTCTTTTGTAATGTTTCAGTTTGATACAATGTAAGGTCCTGTACACGTATCGCATTGCAGGTACAAGGGTTCCCGTTCGCAATTTCTGCTGCTTGATTTTCACGCAGTTTCCCAGGTCATGGATATGGCAGTCTATTCCCTGTAGCGTTTTTGTCACCCCGAAGAAGCTCCTGTTCATTCTGTTGTGCAACTTTCACTGCGTTTGGAGTGCCATTAATAATAACTATTATTTAAAAGGTACTTCTATAGCACCGTCAATTTACGCAGCGCTTTACATATACATTGTACATTCACATCAGTCCCTACCCTCAAGGAGCTTACAATCTAAGGTCCCTAACTCACATTCGTACTGTGGCCAATTTAAACATAAGCCAAATAACCTATCAGCATGTCTTTAGAGTGTGGGAGGAAACCGGAGTACCCAGAGGAAACCCACGCAGGCACAGGGAGAACATGCAAACTCCAGGCAGGTAGTGTCGTGGTTGGGATTATGGCATCCAAACACTAGTTGCACATTGCGATTCTGCCCAAGATTCCAAATCACGTAATGTGAACGAGGCCTAAGATCCATCCTTTGAAAGTTCTTAATATTATTGCAAAACACCATATAGAAGATATCAAATATACAGATGGCACATCTTATGATGAAATTACCTACAACTATCGCTTCTGCACAAACAATATCCGTGAGATCACCATACATGCACAGAGTAGTAGATATGAACAGCAGGTAGAAACCAAAACCAAAAGTCCTCCATTGTAGTGGGTCTGCATCCACAGTGCAAGGATTAACCATTAGTCTAGGTCTAGGGTAGTGATGGTGAACCTTGGCACCCAGATGTTTTGGAACTACATTTCCCATGATGCTCATGCACTCCAGTGTAGTTGAGCATCATGGGAAATGTAATTCCAAAACATCTGGGGTGCCAAAGTTCGCCATCACTGGTTCAGGGAGATCAGGAAAAACAGTTTTAGTTACCTCATCTTCTGCTCCTGCATGCTCCTCCATGTTGCTTCTAGAACAGTCCCAGCAGCCTCTTCTCCACTGAAGTTTGGTGGTCTAAGATACACTGACATGAAGACCGATGCAGAGACCATAGCTATGCATTGTACATGAGGATGCTGAAGGACGGTCCACTGCAGGAGTGGATAAGGTTGCCATTTGTCACAGGAGTAAAGGATCTGATAAGTAAAGGAGCTCCTACCATCCTCTAGACCACATGTGTCAAACCCGGGGGCCAAATCCAGCCCTCTAGACCATTTCATGTAGCCCTCGTATCTCTCCCGCAGCTGTGATACGCCCTTCATCTCCACCCCACCTTGTCTTGGCAACAGAGGAGGACAGAACTCCTCTGCCAGATCTTGCGCCTCTCCCTGCAGCCATGGAGAGGCTTGTGTCTGCCCCCTCCCATCCTCAGCAGTCAGCAGCAAAGAGGAGGCCAACTCCTCATACACATCAGGCGTCTCTCGGTGCAGCTGTAGCACTCCCTCGTCTTCACCTCCCCTAATCTCAGCATTCAGAAGACACCAGCAGCTGACTCCAGCTCTCCTCTGGTCCTCCTCCAGATTCTGCACTTTCTGCTTCCCAGCTTTGCAGTAGCACAAGGTAAGGGGGGTGAACTGTGATGTAAGGGATGGTGGGGGGGCTCTTGACATCTGATGTAAGGGGGGTGGAGTGCTCTGGAAGTCTAGTCCTACTGCTACAACCGGCCCTTTCAGGGCAACCATAATGCTGCTACGGCCCAAAAAATGAGTTTGACACCCCTGCTCTAGGCTAAACAGGCAGTTAACCCTTGCAATGTGGGGGCAGCCCTAGTGCAAGTAGTGCTTTTTGTTTTCCTGGAGTTGGCCTTTAAGGCTCCATGCACACTGAAGCTCATAAAACGGCTGTTTTTGGGAGGTTTTTGTTTTTAACAGCCCATAAACTCCTCTCAATGTTATCTTATGTGTCCATGCACACATGGACGTTTTTTCAGCAGTGGAGTTTAAGGGCTATTGTCTGAACGCCCTAAAATCGTGTTCAGGAGCTGTTTTTCTGACCACAAAAACGCTTAAAAATGTTAAATGCGCATAAACGCTGAAAAAATGCTCAAAAACGTGGCTCACCAGCGTTTAATGTTTTTGAGATATGAAAAAAAAAAAAAAAAAACCACACACAGCTAAAAAACGCTATTGCAAAAACGTTAAAAAACGCACTGCAAAGCTACTGGCGTTTTTAAAGCGTTATTTAAACATTGAGCGTGCATGGGGCCTAAAGCTGTATTAACCCCAAAAGCAAACCTTTATTATATTGCAGCTTAACAATTTTTAGATGTGATGGTTGCATTAGTTTTCTTTTTTAGGCTTGCTTTTATTTTCATCTGGTGATCCAACCAGTAAGTCCGTTTTTCAAAAGAACAAGCTCTCTTGCAGATATATCAGTTTACAGAGATGAGACAAACCATTTACCACTGACAGGTGTGCTTAAAACATTTTATCCCAAAAGAAAAAAAAAACTGCTTGCTGTACCTGCTTATAAAGTATTAGCTGGAGTTTGGCTTCAATTTGTTAGTGTATCTAAATCTGCTAGTACATCGAACACTTCTCTCCCTCCAGACTGACAATGCTGCTGTCTGTTGTGCCCCTGTGCTCTTTTATCCAGAGTGGGGGCACTGTAATACAGGAGGTGTGTTACTGGCCAGATCACCAGGTGAAAAAAGCCATAAACAGAAATGCAGCAAACAAGGACTGGTAAGCTGCAATATAACATTATATGCAATATAAGCTGCAATATTATATAACATTTTTGGTTTTGAGTTTAATACCGTTATAAAGCCAACCTCTACTTTTTAACCGCTTGCCGACCAGCCGCCGTCGTAATACGGTGGCAGTTTGGTTCTCCTGCGCAAATCGCCGTAGCTGTACAGTGGCGCCTCCGCACGCTACGGGAGCGTGCCTGTGGGTCGGGCGGATCGCCTATTATAGAGGCAGAACAGGGAACTGCCTTTGTAAACAAGGTGGTTCCCTGTTCTGACAGGCGAAATGACAGGGATCTACTGTTCCCAGTGATCGGGAACAGTGATCTCTGTCATTTCCCTGGCAGCCCATCCCCCCTACAGTTAGAACATACATAGGGAACACATTTAACCCCTTTGATCACCCCCTAGTGTTAACCCTTTTCCTGCCAGTGACATTTACATAGTAATCAGTGGGCATTTATACCACTGATCACTGTATCAAATGTCAATGTCATTTTTTGGGGGATATGTATTCTAGCAAAAAGTTAATTTTTTTTTCAAAATTGTCGCTCTTTGTTTATAGCGCAAAAGATAAAAAAACATGCAGAGGTGATCAAATACAACCAAAAGAAAGCTCTAATTGTGGGGGAGGGGACGCCAATTTTGTTTGGGTACAACGTCTCATAACCGCACAATTGTCAGTTAAAGCGACGCAGTACCGTATCGCAAAAAATGGCCTGGTCATTAAGGGGGCAAATCCTTCCGGGGCTGAAGTGGTTTTTGCACCAATTTTTTTTTTTTTTTTTTTAATTTCCGGTTATACATACCCTAAATGCAGCAGGCTTCTGGCTTCTCATTGAACAACTTTTCTGGTTGGCATTGGTGGTGAATGTTCATCAATGAAGCAGAAAGCAGCAATGACTTTATGACATTAGCACTGCTGTCTGCAGTATTGTACTGTGAGCCCAGGCCAAAGTGGTGGCAAACTCCCAAAAAGTCTGTCCATGGCCATCAGGGCTCATGAGAAGTACACAGAAGGCAAAGTAAATTGTATGCAGAGACAGCACCAGCAATAAGGTGAACATTTTACTATTTACAAATTGATTCAGTGGTGAGGTTTGATAGCTCAGGTATTTAAAAAAAAACAAAATCGGTAGGTACAGCATAGTAAAATCTGGTCTTGTTTGCGCCACATTAAAGCGTTACTAAACACACAACAGTAAAATCAGTCTGTATATGAAGTAAAGCATGCTGGTTATACTCACTGTGGAACCATAATACTCTACATTGTGTAAAAACACTGTTTGATCCTGTCTTCTGATCATCCCCTTCTTCCACAGTCCCCAAACCATCTCCTGATAACACAGAGCCTATGGAGTCAGGCTGCACATGCTCAGTTTGGTGTGTATTGCTAGAGGGTTTTTTTTTTTTCTTGGGAGAGTGCATGTGATCAGCACAGGACCAATCAGCACTGTCCAGACAGAGGGTTAGGGGCTCTGCAGCCTTATAGGACAATCAGGGGAGAATGAAAACTCCTCCTATAAGCTTTAACCAGACACTGATAGAAGTCACAAGACTGCTCTAACTGCTGATGAGAAAAAGTATTTAGCAGTTTATATTTACTAAAACTATTGCATTTCCATCTTCTGTGTACCGTGGGAGACTAGATATAGTGAATGCAGGGTCTGTAAGGGTTTATGACCACTTTAAGTGAAGAGTGCAATTAAACAGGCCAAGAAAAACTTGCCTTGCTTAACATCACCCGATCTAAAAAAACGAATATAAATTTATGAAGTGCGTGAAATAATGACCCGCAGCAATTAAACTTCTTTTTATCTGACTGTACACTGAAAGCTTTTACTTTTAAAGGGATACTGCTCCTTTAAAGAAGTAAACGTGACTTATTGACTTTCAGCTAATTAAAGCACTCAATTGGCTTGTTGAATTACAAAAGTGTCATGCATTCAAGTGGTACTAGCTTAATGTAGCTTTGTACAATCTGCCTGAAACTCATCTCATTACAAAGGTGGCTCTCTACATAACAAGGCTTGAGATGTTGATGTGAATTGGTAACACTGCATTCTGGGGACTCAGCAGGGTGCAGTAAAACAGGATCCATTCACTGGTACACAAGAGCTTTTGCTGTACATATGGGACTGGGGTCAACTGAGCACCATCCCAGAGGATTGAATAAACTAAACAAAAAAAAAAAAAATATATAAAAAAAACTGAATGAAAAAACACACAGTACCAATTTGTTAATGGAAACTGCATACTTCAGTTATATTAGGATATAAATCCATTGGTGGATCTTTGCATATAGTATGTAGCTGTGTTACTAGATGATAAAATTTAAATATACAGACAGAATCAGAAACTAAATTAAATGTTCTGCTATATTTTGTTGGTTTCTGATTCTAATGCCGCGTACATGATCGGTGTTCTCGTCGGAAAAAGATATGACGGCTTTTCCGACGGGATTCCGCTCAAGCTTACCTTGCATACACACGGTCACACAAAAGTTGGCTGAAATTACGACCGTCAAGAACGCGGTGACGTACAACGCTACGACGAGCCGAGAAGACGACGTTCAATGTTTCTGAGCATGCATAGGATTTTTGCATGTTGGAATTGCCACAGACGATTGCATTTTCGGATAGGAACTTTTCCTGACCGAAAAATTGAGAGCATGCTCTCAATCTTTTTGCTGGCTGGAATTCAGCCAGCAAAAGTCTGATGGAGCATACAAACGGTCGCATTTTCCGACGAAAAACTCTCATCGGTCTTTTGCGGGCCGAAATTCCGATCGTGTGTACAAGTCTATTTTTGTGATCAGTATTGGTATTATTTATAGGAACATTTGGCTCTCTCCTCCGCGGTGTCCCTTGAAGATTTCCCATAGCCTGGGATGGCATAGACAATGTATCCTGCTCTGTGTGGATGCTGGCGAAATTTTGGTTTGTGTGTATTCATGTTTAATAATTTTTTTTTTTATTTGTCTTTCTTTTTAAGTGCCATTTACTGTTGAAATGCATCATTGATGGTATCTTAATATTTAACTATTTGGGTTAGTGTGTTTTTGTAATTGAACATTTTGCCCTTTTTGTAGATGGATTATCTGCTCTATTATGCTCATGTCCTGAAGAAGCGGCTTTCCAGTGAAACGTGTACACAAATGCTTGGACTAGGTCATGACTGTTTAAAAATTGTGCTTCCAGCTATTTAAATTTTTTATTGTATTTTTAAAAGTTTGTAATAAAGTATTATGGTTGATTTTATTGAATATCATTGAAATTGAGCCTCCTATTTGTATTATTTCTGGTTGTAATCCCTCCCCTTATTTTATTCTTTGCTTATATTTGGTTTGGGTTTCCTGCAAACAGCTGCGGGAGGGAAGTCTCTCTCCCTCTCCTTGGACATGGTTAGGGGATAGCAGGTGAGGAAGAAAGCAGAGACTAGCTGAAAACGCACTATAATCGTACTAAATTAGGACAGCTCAGCGTTTTGAATGCAGTTTCCATTCAACTCTATGGAGATTCGAATCCCAACCATGACACTACCTGCCTGGAGTTTGCATGTTCTCCCTGTACCTGTGTGAGTTTCCTCCGGGTACTCCGGTTTCCTCCCACACTCCAAAGACATGCTGGTAGGTTAATTGGCTCCTGTTTAAATTGACCCCTAGTAGGTGTATGCATGTATGAATGCGAGTTAGGAACCTTAGATTGTAAGCATCTTGAGCACAGGGACTGATGCAAATGTACAATATATATGTAAAGCATTGTGCAAATTGTCAGCACTATATACATACCTGTAATAAATAAAAATTGATCGCAATGTAGCAGTGGAATAAAGCCCTCTTAAAGTGCAATGCATATATGCACTTTGCGCTTTACCAAATGTGATATTTTAATCAACAGACTTGATTAAAAAATATTTTGGGATAAATACATTGGGGTGCCCAAATTAAGTAAATGTTGCTTTAGGAAAAATGCATTGAATGCCCTTTGTCCTTTTTTTTTAAAACTATTTGTTCCCAATACAGACCTAGCAAAGAAAAGTATATGTATCCAAACTTGCAACCAAATTAAAGACCAATCTGACATGGGAAAAAAAAAAAAAAAAAAAAATAGGACTCCTCATTAGTGCTAACAATGACTGGATGTGAAAATGAACACCCAGCTAGGGATTATACTGGCTGATGCACTGTGATTAGTGCTGTCTAGTGATGCTGGCAGGAGTCATTCTCCATTGCTTTTCACATGTATTCGCATGACCTCAGGGACAGGTCATTTGACATATTAAACCCAAACATTACTTATTGAATGGTAATTAAAACTGGACTCCATGCTTGGTATCAGCCTCTTGCAATCCTTGTACAGAGAGCTCAGACTAGGAGATGTAGAAGCAGCATTAAGGAGCTAATCAGTTGTGAGGGAGTAGAAGACAGAAATAAGCTCATCAGTCTGCTGCTTCTCCTTTCACTATCCAATCACAGACTGGAGGGAGGAACATGCCCTCCAAGGGTTACTATACAGCAGTAAATAAAAATGAGATCGTCTCACCTGCAAGAGGGCGGTGCTGTGTAAGTGGCGGTTCACACTATGCAGTGCGTTCCCGTTCAAATCACATGCGATTCTTCAGCAGTGCGATTTGAGCCATTATTCTGTATGGCTCAAAACCAACTGAATCTGCACTAAAATCGTTTAGGACCCTTTTTGTTTACACCCATGCAATCTGATTCTGCAAATCGCACTGTGTTTTGCAAACCAATTTCAGGGTGTTGTTAACACACGTACCCGAAGCAGTTCGCATGAACGGGGTGCAATTTGGATGCGGTATCGACACATATTTTGCAGCGAATTCGCAGTGCACAAGTGTGAACCGGCACTTAATTTCAGGGCCAGGTGGACATACGTTATGTACATTTGATCTATGTATTAGGCCTTATTCACATGGGGCATTTCAATGCATACCCTGTGCGAGGGCCGCATTTACCCACATGAGGATCTACAAGTCTTTTGTGTATCCCCATGCAGGCTGTCCCGTTTATTTCAATTTGGAGGCAGAAAATGCATGAACACAGCTTTTGCTCCCAATAGGACATCGGTGTGGGTAGTCGGCCGTAAATGCAGACAGTGAGTTCGGGAACATGTACCTGCTCCCACACAGATGTCATATTAGGACCAGCAGATGGGTCCATGCATCCGCTGCATCCTGACATCAGTGGAACTGCCTACACAAGAATGCATGGAAATCCTGTGCAGGTAAACATGCATGGCCCTTGCACTGGCCAAACATTGATACACCCTGTGTTAAATGAGGCCTTATACTGTTTGGCCAGAGTTTAAATTAGAAGAAACTATGCAACATATCAAGACCAATGAAAGGAAAAAAATAACCCACCTTATGATGTCACAGTTAAATCCAGTTACTGCTAAATTTTGCCACTTTAATATAACATTAGGTTTGGAGTATTGCAAGTTCATTGTAAAGTATCACTATTTAGGAATTTATACTTGCAGATATACAGTGTTTCTTTTAAAAATGATTGTTTAGCAGTCAATAGATACAATAGAGTGCTTGGTTAGGCTCCCTTCACACAGAGGCAACCCGACTTACAGCGCGACTTTGCAAGGCAATTTGGAGGCAACTTCAGCACGACTTTGCACAACTTACAACGCGACTTAAACTTGCCTCCAGAACAGGCGACTTTGGCTGTGGCCAATCACAGAATAATTGCAGCCCGAAATCGCAAAAAGTAGTACAGAAACTACTTTTTGAAATCGGTGCAGCGACGTCACAGCGATTAGGACGGTGCCATTGACGTCAATTGCCGCCGATTTTACATGTCAAATCGCATGTCAAAATGCTCCAGTGTGAACCAAGGATTACACCTTGCTAAGTGAGAATAAGATATAGAAGTAGACATTTAGCCTCGGTTCACACCAGAGGCGGCACGACTTGCAGGTCGCCTCACCGACCTGCACACGACTGCCCGGGCGACTTGCAAAACGACTTCTGTATAGAAGTCTATGCAAGTCGCCCCCAAAGTCGTACAGGAACCTTTTTCTAAGTCGGAGCGACTTGCGTCGCTCCCCTTAGAACGGTTCCATAGCACAGAACGGGAGGAGACTTGTCAGGCGACTAGGTCGCCTGACAAGTCGTCCCTGTGTGAACCGAGCCTTATAGGTAAACCAGATAAAATATTAGGGAAACATACATCATATTTAGAACGTTGAAGATGCCACATGTAGTTTAAAGTGGTTGTAAATGATACCATTTTATTTTTTAAAATAGTAAATATGTTATACAGAGCGCCACCGAACCTCTTCTTTTGGGGTCCCCTGCCTGGGCTCCAGGCTCCTCTTCTCTGGTGGCACAGCTGTGGGCCTGCTTCTGAGCTGGGCTGTGTGCATCCATAGACACACAAAGCATGGCTCAGCCCAGCCCCCCCCACTCCTTCCTCACAGGATTTTATTGACAGCATCAGGAGGCAATGGACCCCACTGCTGCTTCCAAGTCCTGTGGAGGAGGGAGCTGCTGCAGATGGGCGCAGCGCTGGATTGAGACTCAGGTAAATATACAGGGGGGGTGAAGGGGTGACAACTGCTAGGACATTTTTTACCTTAATGCAGAGAAAGCGTTAAAGTGTTACTAAAACCCAGGACCCGCCATTATAGCTGGTCTCCCACAGTACACAGAATAGGATAATGCAATTATTTTAATAAACTGCTAAATACCTATTCTCATCAACAGTTAGAGAAAGTCTTGTGACTTCTATCATTGTCCAGCCAAGCACTAGTTCAAGATGTAGGAGGAATTATCTGACTGACCTATGAGACTGCAATACCCCTGACCCTCCGTCTGGACAGTGCTGATTGGCCTGGTTAACATGTACTCTGATCATATGTACTCCCCCAAGAAAAAAAAAATAAAAAAAATTGTCCTGCCTTTACAAGTTAAATCTGTTTATTCTAAAGAATCTATATTTTGATCTTCTGAACTTGTATTTCCAGACTGCTTTAAACTGATCGAAACTATTTTACAATTAAAGCAGTATTAAACGCAAAAGCAAACATTTATTATATTGCAGCCAATTCTCAGATGTGATGGCTGCATACATTTTCTTTTTAAGGCTTTCTTTCATCTGGTGATCCAGCCAGTAAGTCTGTTTTTCAACCATTTACCACTGAGAATTGTGCTAACTCAGGTATGATCAGGTAACTGATTATAAAGCGTTCAGTGGAGTTCATCTTCAATTTGTTAGTGTATTTAAATCTGCTAGTACGTTTAACACTCCCTGCCTCCTATACTGACAATGCTGCTGTGTCCTGTGTGCTCCTTCATCCAGAGTGGTTTCTCACTAAATACCGGGAGGAGTGGTACTGGCCAGATCACCAGGTGAAAACAGAAGTAAAAAAGCCTAAAGAAAAAAAAAAAAAAAAAACACACGGATGCAGCCATCACATCTAATGGTTGGTAAACTGCAATATATTCAGCTTTTGGGTTTGATAGCGCTTTAACTTTCTTGTCTGCACATACATGCTATATTGAAGCTAATGCAAAAATGACTTAAATGGACATTAGTAAAGACAGATTTGGATTGGTAGAGCTTAAATGTTCTTCTTGAGCTGGCTCTGGGCAGTCTGATGACATTGACAATTAGAGGGATCACCACCTTTCACTGAGTCATGTGAACAGCGGTGATTAGTAGGCGTTTCACACCCACCAGAACATAATATACTACTTATACTCTGACTAAGCCCTCGTTCACATTGACTTTGGCTTTGAAATCGAGCGACGTCATCTGAAAATCGCACGATTTCAAAGCCGCATGTCAGTGCGACTTCATAGAAATCTGTCCGGCTTCACGCACAGATGTGTATGCAAGTCGCGCCCGAAATCAGCAAAAGTAGCGCAGGAACTACAAAGCCGGCTTCGCACCGATTGTCAGCAGTAGAGTGCAACTTTGCGATTTGACCTGTCAGTGTGAACGAGGGCTAAACACTTATTCAAAATGAGTAATAAGACCTGATGGTCAGTCATCACTCTACCCAACAAGCACAATTTAGCGCTTGCCATGCATCTCTCCATTAAAATAGATTAGGCAGCAATGAGAAACATCAGGATATCTTAATCTAGCTGAATTTTAGCAGGAATAAGCATTGGAGGAGACATTTGCACAATTGCTTAACAAAACATTACATTATGCTGCTAAATCTGCCGGTGTATGTCCACCCTAAGGTACAGCTAGGGTTGCCACCTCATCCGTTTAAAACCGAACACATATGAATTACACAGGTTCTGTGGCTGATTCAAGTGGTAATTAAACTCACTTGGTGTTTTATCTACATTAAAATTAGCCTCAAAACCTGTGTAATTCATATGTGTTCGGGTTTAAAGGGATGAGGGGGCAACCCCACACAGAACCTGTATAATTTAATATGTTTTCAGTTTTAAAGGGATGAGGTGGCAACCCTAGTTCTGTGGCCGATTAAGGTGGTAATTAAACTCACTTGGTGCCCTATCTGAATTAAATTAGCCTCATAACCTGTGTAATTCATACGTGTCCGGGTTTAAAGGGATGAGGTGGCAACCCTGGGTACAGCGGTCAGGATAGAATCCTGTAGGCCGCCATGGTTGACCTCCATCTAATGCCCGTCTGGTTTCCATAGCTACAAGTCCCAGACCTGGAACAAGCATGCCACAAATCAAAAAAGTCAGAAGAATTCCTTATCTCTATACTTTATCTAATCTGGGACCAATACAATATTGAAGTCAAAGCATCAGCCTGGAAGCCAGCCAATTAGAATTTTTAGAAGAGGTCAGAAGTACAGGTTAAAATATTTCTCTCATGACAAGGTACCCCAAGCCCAAAAAGCTGTACATCTATACAGTAGATAAAATCGAAGTATCATTCATCTTACCCGAACACCTTGATCCATAGAGAGACAAAGCACCTGCCATGGTGCTGTGTACCTGAACATTTTTAGGAGTACTTAGGACTACAAAGAAGCTGAAGATACAAGAAGGTTCTCAAGGCTGCTTGTTACAGGCACTCATTTCCTTGGATGCAGGGTCCTCGTAATACCGTGAGCTGCTCTTGGGATATTTAACAGCCTAGAGGGACAAAACTCCATCTGCATTTGAAGCTAGGGAGTCAAACTGTGAAAGTAAAGCAGGATAAGTAGCTTTCTCTCTCAGGAGGAGCTTAGATCAAACTCAATTATCACAGCAGCTTGAACCTACCCACCCCTTTTCAGGCTCTGTTTCTGACAACTGCAGGTAATGCTAAGAGCCAAGCTTTTCCTCCCTGCTGTTCTTGTACTCACCCAATTCATTAGTACTGAAAATATTCTAAAGCCTACTACACACGATGAGATTATCAGACGAATGATTGTCTGATTTTTTTTTTGCATGCTAGTCTCATAGCTCCCAACTGTCCCTGATTTTGAGGGACTGTCCCTGATTTGGAGCAATGTCCCTCATTTTGATCTGATCTATATAGGTGTATATAAAATGCACTTTTTATCTATCCAAAAGTGCTTTCCAGCGCTAAACCTTTCATCTGATTTCTAAATTGCTGCATTTGTAGATTCCAAAAGCCAATATAAAGGCATAGTAGTGGTAAAAAAAGAACTTGTGGGTTTAAAGCAATGTTGTTTTCTTGTACAATTCTCCTTTAAGGGGGCGTGTCCTATGCCTGCATGCTTTTGCCGATAGGTGTACCTCATTCCCATCTCAAAAAGTTGGGAGGTATGTAGTCTCCATATAGGAAACGAATAGGTTACTAAAGTACAAAAATTCTCATACGACAGAATAAAAATTTGAAAGTAATGTATTAGTATTGTATTTTCAGATGAAAACTGTACTGATTAACCACTTCCCGCCCTCCTATAGCAAAATGACAGCCGGGCGGTGTAAAATCACGGCTGATCACAATGTAAACAGGAAAAGCCGCTGATCGGTTTTTCCTCACTCACGTCTGATAGACGCGAGTAGAGGAGAGCCGATCGGCGGCTCTCCTGACAGGGGGGGTCTGCGCTGATTGTTTATCAGTGCAGCCCCCCGCGGATGCCCACACTAGACCACCAGGGAAGCCGTCAGGACCACCTGGGAAGGGGGCAACATGTGGATGGCCAGGTATGTACCCCATGGCCATCCACATGTGCAAATGAATGCCCAATCTGTGCCAATCAGTGCCCACAAATGGGCACTGACTGGCACCATTATGTAACAAATGACATCAGTAATACCCAGCAATGCCACCCATCAGTGTCATCAGTGCCACCCATCAGTGTCCATCAGTGCCACCTATCAGTGCCCATCCATGCCCATCAGTGCCCATCAATGCCCATCCATGCCACCTATCAGTGCCACCCATAAGTACCCATCAGTGCCACCCATAAGTACCCATCAGTGCCACCTACGAGTGCCTATCAGTGCCACCTATGAGTGCCCAGCAGTGCCACCTATGAGTGCCACTTATGAGTGCCCATCAGTGCCACCTATCAGCGCCCATCAGTGCGGCCTATCAGTGCCCATCGTCAGTGCCACCTCATTGGTGCCACCTCATCGGTGCCCATCAGTGCCGCCTTATCAGTGCCCGTCAGTGCAGCCATATCAGCGCCCGTTGAAGAAGAAATCGTACTTTTTTTCAAAAAGTTTTAACAGAAACAAAGAAAAACTTGTTTTTTTTCAAAATTTTCGGTATTTTTTTATTTGTTGCACAAAAAATAAAAATCACAGAGGTGATCAAATAACACCAAAAGAAAGCTCTATTTGTGGGAACAAAATAATAAAAAATTTGTTTGGGTACAGTGTTGCATGACTGCGCAATTGTCATTCAAATTGCGACAGCTCTGAAAGCTGAAAATTGGCCTGGGCAGGAAGGTGTCTAAGTGCCGGGTATTGAAGTGGTTGAATGAAAATAGTAAGAACTGGTATCGTATGAAAAAAATTTTCATGTTTGTCTCTTCTAATAATTTCGGACGAAAGCTGTGTACTAATGATCAGATTATCGTAGGACCGATTCGAAAGCATTTTTTTGTACGATGTTCTGATCGTTTGTACTAGGTTTTACTGTAGACATCCAATTTATTTTTACATTTAAAAAATAGGTTGAAACAAGACACAATTCCATCTGGTTCAACCAATGGAAAAAATAACAAATATACATTTCCAAAATCTCCATATAAAGAACACAATACTCACAGTTGAAGTATTACCTTCCAACATCAAAATAGATGTCATTGGTACATAACAAAACTGATTTATTATTATGTATTTAGAATTAGTACAGAGAGTAGTGAGTAAGCATGCAAAGTTTAGTTGTTAATCTGTTACTCCTTTAGCCTTGTACACACGGTACGATTGTTGGCCAACCAAGCGTCTGATTTTTGTCAAAAGAGCATGTGCCAGGAACTTGTCTTGCATACTAACGGTACACAATTGTCGTGCCACAAATACGAACGTAGTGACGTACTACGAGGAATTTCAGCTCTTGAGTGCCACCCTTTGGGTCCCTTCTGATAATTTCGTGTTTGGTGAGCATTGATTCCGAGCATGCGTGTTTGTACTTTTGTGTGATGGATTTGTGTACTGACCATACGAAAATCTGACGTCAAACCGCTGTCCGCCGAAAATTTACTAGCCTGTCATCCAACATTTGTTGGCCGAAAATTGGACAACAATTGTCAAAAGGAGCGTACTAACGGTAAGATTTTAGGACAACAGTCTGTCAACAGACAATCCCCTGCCAACAATCGTACCATGTGTACGAGGCTTTACTATAAGGGTGGCCATAACTTTCAAATTATGTTTCTGATCTGACGCCCTATGCAATGCTTCAATGAGGGTTGGGCCATTTATGATTGCGTCTTGGAAATCAAAAAAGATTGCTTGTGTTGTTGGAAATGAATATTTCCAATAATGCTGATTTTCAGCTTGCTGGAAAATCTAAGCAAACCCTAGCAAATCCCTCTATCTCTTCACTGAGTAGAGAGAAAGGAACAAGAAATCACATGTGCTCCTTCAAGCCATCAGGCAAGTCAACCACGTACAGCAGTAGGCCCTGATAATATCAAGAACAGGCAGATGTTTCCCAACCAGGACTGTATTTTCCATACTGACACATGTGGGTCATTGCCTAAGCAGCTGGCTTCATGTGGGCTGCACCATTCCTCAAAAATTTACTGACTCTGACAACTATTTCACTGTTCAGAGTATAGCGTAAACCACCTACTGCCTCCAATAACAAACCATAGCACTAAGGTTGATTACCAAAGGCAAATAGACATTGTACTTTGCAAGTACAGTTGCACTCTGCAAGGGAATTCGCTTTGGAGCTTAGTAAACAAACATGTGTAAGCAAAAATACTGTTTTTGTACATTTTCCTTGCATGTGATTGGATATTCTTTGCTCCGCTTCCACCCGACTTAACACGTGTATGTGGTCCCACTGCAATGGGGTTTTTCCCATGAGGCCGCATGGGAAAAAAAAAATAAAGAAAAAATACCTGGATCAAGGTTTGATCTGGGTTAGTGCCAGGGTTAGTGTTTGGGTCAAGTAAGGGTCAAAGATCAAGGTCAGTATATTTTGGGCAGGATTTTTATTTTCTTTTCTTAAATTAGCATCAGTGTCAGTTAGTGTCAGTGTGCTTTAGGTAGGACAAAAAAAAAAGCAAAATGCTTCTGGGCTGTACTACGGGTGCAAACAACAAATAACATACACATATGTGGTATCGCTGTGATCATCAGGAGCAGGAGAATTTATTTCAGATTGTTCTTTAGTGGAAGGTTATGGTAGTAACAAGAAATATACAGCTAGATTTAAAAAGATATTTTTTTTTTTCTATTTTCGACCGGACTCGTCGGACCAGTCCGGTCGAAGAGTCCGCTCATGTATATGCGGCATAAGCCTAGTACACATGGGCTGAATGTTGGGCAACATCAGCTGGTTCAATGAAAAACGGCTGATATTCAGCCCATGTGTATTGCAGGCGGTCTTACAGAAGCCGGCCGTTTGGTTTTTATTGAACGGCCAATGTCGCCCGTCAGTCTGTGTGTGCTAGGCTTTAGGTGTGAAGGGGCTAAGCTCTGGAGGAAATGTCCTTACAGAGTGCAACTGCACTTGCAAAATGCACAGTCTATTTGCCTTTAGTAAATATACCCCATTAGATTTTCTAAAATAATCATGACGCAATTATTTAGGTGCGCTTAGAGTGGCATTTTGTCCGAATAAACCCTGCTCTCCTCCCAGTATTCTTGGGAAGATATATAGTATGTCCCTTCTTTGACCAGTCTTAAAGTGGTTGTAAAGGCAGACTTTTTTTACCTTTATGCATGAAGGTAACAAACCTTCTGGGTGGAGCTTCCCACCCAGCCCCCCTAATACTCACCTGAGCCTGATCTTGATCTAGAAATGTGCATGACAGTCAAGGCTCTCTTAGCTCTCCCATTGCTCACTGGTTTAGAGACAGCAGTGGGAGCCATTAGCCGGGCCCCCACTGCTGTCAATCACAGCCAGCGAGGAGGGAGCTGGGAGTTGGGGCTGAACTGCATTCTGTGTGTCTTATGCCGCGTACACACGGTCGGACTTTTCAGCTACAAAAGTCCGACAGCCTGTCCGACAGACTTTCGACGGACTTTTGGCGGACTTTCGACGGACTTGCGGCGGACTTTCTAACGAACAGACTTGCCTACACACGATCACACAAAAGTCCGTCGAATTCTTACGTGATGACGTACACCGGACTAAAATAAGGAAGTTCATAGCCAGTAGCCAATAGCTGCCCTAGCGTGGGTTTTTGTCCGTCGGACTAGCATACAGACGAGCGGATTTTTCGACCGTACTCGAGTCCGTCGGAAAGATTTGAAGCATGTTTCAAATCTAAAGTACGTCGGATTTGAGGCAAAAAAAGTCAGTTGAAAGTCCGGAGAAGCCCACACACGATCGGATTACCAGCCAGCTTTAGTCCATCAGCGTCCGTTGGACTTTTGTAGACGAAAAGTCCGACCGTGTGTACGCGGCTTTATGGACATTTTGGACACAGAGAAACAGCTCGGGAGCGAGCACGCACGAGTAATCCCATAGCAAGTGGCTTGTTATGGTGGGCACTCGGCAGGGGGGAGGGGCCAGGACTGTCGGCGGGGGACCCAAGAAATAGAGGATCGGGGCAGTTCTGTACAAAACCATTACACAGAGCAGTGAAGGTATAACATGTTTTTTTTATATTAAAATCAAAAATGAAAGTTTAGAATTACTTTAACCTTGATCACAGTAAGAAGTACCGTATTTAGGATAATCATGACAAGTATTTTACCATTTTGAAGAATACAAGTATATTTGCATCTTAGATTGTACCAAAACCTAAAGGATGTTCCTGTCTAAACTTGCACCAACGTTAAAGAAAATTTTATTTCTCTAAAAACATTTGCTAAATATTTTGAGTGCCAAATCAAGCTTTTTACCACATTCACAGTCTATATGTAAATTGTATAACATTCAGTAGAGTATACATGATGTGTTGGAACAATAAACGATCGTTCCATGACTAATTGGTTGGCCAATCTCCAATGTACTGTATATAGAAAGCTTAATGCCCCGTACACACGATCGGACTTTCCACCATCAAAACCGTGGATTTTTGTTCAAAGGTTGTTGGCTCAAACTTGTCTTGCATACACAGGGTCACACAAATGTTGGCCAACAATCCCAAACGTGGGAACGTGGTGACGTACAAGACGTACGACGAGCCGAGAAAAAGGAAGTTCAATAGCCACTGCGGCTCTATTTGCTTGATTCCGAGCATGCGTGAACTTTTGTGCGACGATCTTGTGTACACATGATCGGACTTTCTGACAACAAAGTTTTGTTGACGGAAAATTTGAGAACCTGCTAGCAAACATTTGTTGATGGAAAGTCCGACAGCAAATGTTCGATGGAGCATACACACAGTCGGACTTTCCGACAACAAGCTCACATCCAACATTTCCCGTCGGAAAATCGAACCGTGTGTACGGGGCATTAGGCTCCATGCACACTGAAGCTCATAAACGGCCGTTTTTGGGAGTTTGGGCGTTTTTTTTAACAGCCCATAACTCCCCTCTATGTTATTCTATGTGTTCATACATGCACGTTTTTGGACGTTTATCAGCAGTGGAGTTTATGGGCTGTTTTCTGAACGCCATAAAATCGCATTCAGGAGTCGTTTTTCTGACCACAAAAAACGCCAAACGCTCATAAACTCTGATAAACACTGATAAATGCTCAAAAACATGGCTCGCCAGCATTTTTTAACGTTTTTTATCCATTGAAAAAAAATAAAAATAAAAAATAAAAACAAACAAAAGAAAAAAAAACGCTAACGTGGAAAAACTCTAAAAAAACACGAATAAACGCTATTGCAAAAAACGTTGAAAGACTCACTGCAAAGCTACTGGCTTTTTGTAATGTTATTTTAACCTTCAGTGTGCATGGAGCCTTACACATCTGCTCAGCTTGCTCAGTGCTGTGAGACTCTCAGTAGCTGGGTAAATCTAATGCCGCGTACACACGAGCGGACTTTCCGGCAGACTTGGTCCGGCGGACCGGACTCCGTCAGACAATTCAATCGTGTGTGGGCTCCAGCGGACTTTTTTTCCCAAAAGTCAAACGGACCTAGAAATAAAACATGTTTCAAATCTTTCCGATGGACTCGAGTCCGGTCGAAAAATCCCCTTGTCTGTATGCTAGTCTAACCGACTAAAACCGACGCTAGGGCAGCTATTGGCTACTGGCTATCAACTTCCTTATTTTAGTCCAGTCGTACGTCATCATCATATGTGATCATGTGTAGGCAAGTCCGTTCGTTGGGAAAGTCCGTCAGAAGTCCTTCAAAAGTCCGTCGGATAGACCGTCGGACCAGTCCGGTTGAAAAGTCCGCTCGTGTGCACGCAGCATAACTCAAGGGTAGTAGCTAAAACCCATATAAGCTACAGTACAAAGAATGTCATAAAAACGGGCACAAGAAGCATCAGAAAAGCAAAATTCGACTGTGCAGATCTCTACAGAGGTGCTTTTATAGAAGGCTACTGAAAAAAGGAAACATATTGTCATTGTAATTTTTAATGTTTGTAATGATATATTAGTGTAATACCTAGAAAAACCTAGCAGTATCAGTGACAATACATTTTTCTACATAAAAATACAGAAAAATCCTTCCATATAGAATAGTATAAAATTCACGTAGAGACACTTCAAGCTGCATTCCATAGAGAGGCCTATAATACAGGAATTCCAGCACCATGGCAATGTAAAACACTCAAGTATTGTCTGCGTTTCAGGTCCCACATATTAGTTCCACTGGGCAAACACCTCTCAATATTAGGATTTCTTCCCTAAACAGTGCAGTCCAAGCTAAAAAAAAAAATCTGCTTTTACCAATTATTGACTTTTTAAATGAAAAAAATATTTAAGCTAAAATCCCAGACAGCTTAGCAAAATAAACATGTCTGGTAAAAAGAATATGTGTCAAAAAAACAAACATGACATCACAAGCCTGAAGATTTTTTTTTTGTATCAATAGTGGCTGCATAGCTGTGTGAATCCTATATACAGTATTTACAGATATGGGAAACTAATCCTCATCTTATCACTAGCTTTCCAATTTCAACCATTATACAGATTTTTCATTTAGGCATATTCACAAATAAATTACTGCATTGAAGACAATTATTAATAATAATGCAAATAAACATACAATTGAAATGTGTTGGTTTATATATTGAACATTGTTATTTCTATTATAGTACTATACATATTCATATAATACATAATGTTTGGAGTTTAGGTGATACTCTTTATGGGAAAGGTTAATTTATTCAAGATGCAAGCTTTCAAGATCTTCCTTATGTCCCTTTTTCGGGCATTGTGCCATTGCTATAATAATACAAATTTAATGCTAATTTCAATGTTACAAAGTATGGGAATCTTCACATGTTATGTTCAACAGCGCTTGCAACATAACCTATGACCTAACATCCATATACATTCTTGGGCCATTTCAGATAGAAAAAGAATGAACTTACCAGCATGTTTTCAGATTCTGGTCCGATTCCAAAGCAGTCAAAGGAAACACAAGGAGAACATAGAAGCGCCATGCAAATTATGATCTAATTAAGACCTAGCACTGGAAAGGCCAAAATACTAACCACGTTAGCACTGTATGTGGAATATGTTTCCACCTCCTATCATCAAGTGGTGAAATATCAAATATACTAGGAGCACCACCAACTGAAGAAGTTGTCCAAGGTCAATTATAAAGTCTATACTTTAGTCTGGTATGAGAATACCAGTGTGACAAGCACAGCCCTACTGAAACTGGGATCAAAAAGCAGTGGAACAGAATACTTATCCTGCTATTCGATTAAAATTCCAGGAGACGCCTATTTCACCATTGTTTTCATTGTTTACCTAAAGGTTTCTGTTGACAGTGCTAACACATGCTATTAAGTCCTAGGTGTCTCATAGGCACATCGCTATCTGTAGCAGACATGTTAATAAAGCATTTAATTGTACATGGGTTTCAATTACCCTTAGAAAATTTTCACATTTCTGGCTCAACATAGTAAATGGCAACTTTGTGATGCCACCGAAAAATTACTGTATATTTGAAATTTGGGCTTGGGAACACATATTAATTAAGAGTCTTAAATGCCAAATTAAAGAGTACATCCATGTATCCATTATAATGCTTGTGGATTTTTAACTGTCAAGCATCATGTCAGCTATTACAAATATTGACATAACTGGGATGAGGCCATTACTCTGTTTTTTTTTTTTAGAATTACAATATGGGCAGCACAGTGGTTAGCACTTCTGCCTAGAAATACTATGGTTGGTTCAAATCCCAACCAC
This sequence comes from Lithobates clamitans, assembly GCA_037952925.1. Lineage (NCBI taxonomy): Eukaryota > Metazoa > Chordata > Amphibia > Anura > Ranidae > Lithobates > Lithobates clamitans. The sequence goes on from JBBGZY010000372.1 coordinate 9,408,903, forward strand.
AGCTCTACCTGCTTGGAGTTTACATGTTCTTTCTGTGCCTGTGTGGGTTTCCTCTGGGTACTTGGGTTTCCTCCCACACTCCAAAGACTTGCTGGTAGGTGTTCTGTCCTAGTATGAGAGTTAGTGACCTTAGATTGTAAGCTCCTTGAGGGCTGGGACTGATGTGAATGTACAATATATGTAGAGCGCTGTGTAAATTGACAGCATTATATAGATACCTGTAATAAATAAAATACTAGATGCTGAATGCTCCATGATGCCTGGTTGGTGCTACTGTGCCCTGAGGCTGAATGGCTTAGCTAATTGTGGGCTATGCTTTATGTCATGTTAAGATGAACATGGTCTATGGTGTCTGGAGAGATGGCCAGAGAAGCTCAACTTTAACAGCCATAGTTTCCTGTAATCACCTCTGAGACGTCTAAGTACCATTACCAGCATTTTAAGGGGGAGAATTTTCCTTATGAAATTTGAGATCGTGACTGTGTGTGTGTGGAGGGGGTAACAAAGTGGCAAAAAATCAATAATCAGTAATTACTGGATGATGTAATGTCTGGGACCGCAAACACAGGGTGACTGCACACAGAAAAGAGCTTTGTCAGAGCAGAATGGGGCATAATGAATTTGTTTTCTAATGTGTAAGCCTTTCTTACATTCATAAATTGATATTGTTTTAGTGATACATATATACAATATATACCTACTGTAGATGTTACACACCAAAATTGTTAGCATCATGGGACAATCTCATCCCTTAAACCTGAATTATATATGAAATATACATATAAAAGGTATACTGTATATTATATTATTTCAGTTTTTTATTTTTATTTACTAGTAGATCACTAAATGTATTTTCAAATGCAAGCAGTTTTAAGTGCGTGATTTTAACTTGGTATCAGCCTCTTGCAGTCTCTGTACAGCACAGCTGGAGCGTGAGACTTATGCCTCGTACACATGGTCGGACTTTTTGGGAAGCTAGGTCCGACGTACTTGTCGCCAGACTTCCGGCGGACTACCGCCGGACTTTCTGAACGGACGGACTTGCCTACATGCGACTGGACTTTCCGGCAGACTAGGTCCGCTGGTCTTCCCGACGGACTTTCGTCGGAGTTGCGGCAGACTATCAGAATGAATGGACTTGCCCACACACGGCCAAGTCCGTTCATTTTGAACGTGACCCGGGTACGACGGGACTAGAAAAGGAAGTCAATCTCACCGCTTTTATCGGCGAGATTGACACCTTGCGAGCCCCGTCGCAGGGCATACCAGGCCCTTAGGTCTGGTATGGATTTCAAGGGGAACCCCCTACGTCGAAAAAACGGCATGGGGGTCCCCCCAAAATCCATACCAGACCCCGATCCGAGCACGCAGCCCGGCCGGTCAGGAAAGGGGGTGGGGATGAGCGAGCGCCCCCCCACCTCCTGCACCGTACCAGGCCGCATGCCCCCAACATGTGGGGTGGGTGCTTTGGGGGAGGGGGGCGACCTGCAGTTCCCCACTCCAAAACACCTTGTCCCCATGTTGATGAGGACAAGGGCCTCTTCCCGACAACCCTGGCCGTTGGTTGTCGGGGTCTGCGGGCGGGGGGCTTATTTGAATCCGGGAGCCCCCTTTAATAAGGAGGCCCCCAGATCCCGGCCCCCCCACCCTATGTGAATGAGTATGGGGTACATTGTACCCCTACCCATTCACCTAGGGAAAAAGTGTCAATAAAACAAATACACTGCACAGGTTTTTAAAGTAATTTATTAGACAGCTCCAGGGTCTTCTTCCGGCTTCAGGGGTCTCTCCGGTTCTTCCCCGCGCTCTCCGGGTCTTCTGCCGGGCTCCTCCACTATCTTCTGCTCTTTTGCAGCTCTTTTGTTAGCAGGGGCCCGGACTTCTGCCTTCAGTCTTCCGCCTTCTTCCTTCTCTTCTCTCCTCTCCTTCTCTCCTTCTCTTCTTCTTTTCCTCCGATGTTGAAACGAAGCTCTCTCCGGCTGGAATGCTCTCTGAGCGCTCCGATGTGACTTATATAGGCGGTGACCCCGCCCCCTTATGCCGTCACAGTCCCTGGGCATGCTGGGACTGTGACGGCATAAGGGGGCGTGGTCACCGGGTGATGTTGACCACGCCCCCTTATGATGCAGGGCGCCCCCTCCCCAAAGCACCCACCCCCCATGTTGAGGGCATGCTGCCTGGTACGGTTCAGAAGGGGGGGCGCTCACTCATCCCCACCCCCTTTCCTGACCGGCCGGGCTGTGTGCTTGGATCGGGGTCTGGTATGGATCTTGGGGGGACCCCCACGCCGTTTTTTCGGCGTAGGGGGTTCCCCTTAAAATCCATACCAGACCTAAGGGCCTAGCATGCCCCGCGCTTGCCGCAATAGGAAAATCTGTTTTTCCTATTGTAGCGAGCGCGAGATGCAGTACCCTGCCCTTGCGTTGTATCTGGTCCGTCGGACCAGCATACAGAAGAACAGGCTTTCCGTCAGGAACTCAGTCCGGCGGAGTTACGACATAAAGATTTGAAGCAGGCTTCAAATCTAAAGTACGTTGGATTTCCGACCGAAACGGTCCGTCGGAAGTCCGATGCAGACCACACACGGTCGGATTGTGCGCCGGATTTGGTCCAGGGGCGTCCGTCTGACTTTTGTAGCCGAAAAGTCCGACCGTGTGTACGCGGCATAAGAAGCAGCACACGGAACCAATCAGGATCAAGATCCATGTGAATAGGAAGAGAAAGCAGAGTGATAGAGAGACATGAGCTCATCTCTGTGCACCTCCTTATTTCACTGCCAAGTCCCAAGCTGTGGTGGGTCCAAGATGACTTGGGCTTAGAGGAAGTGGGTTGAATGATGCTGGCCAAGGACATCCAGTGGCAAAAAAAATGCTGCAGAGGAAATCTATGGACTGAAACTGAATATTACAGAAATAGCTGGTTTTGTTATTATTGCTTTTAACCTGTTGTTACACATGTAACACATATATGCATCAATAGGTAATGGGTTTGATTAACTAAAACTGGAGAGTGCAAAATCTGATGCAACTGTTCATAAAAACCAGCTTCCAAGTTTTTTTGTCAAACCTTAAAGTGATATTAAAGTCTTGTTTTCTTTTAGTTAAATATTGCACAAAGCAGCCCGAATCCTCCTCTTCTCAGGTCCCTCTTGGCTCTCCTGGCCCCTCCCTCCTGTTGAGTTCCCCCACAGCAAGCAGCTTGCTATGGGGGCACCCAAGCCGAGCAACAGCTCCCTGTGTCCATTCGGACATGGAGCTGCGGCCTCGCCCCGCCCCCTTTCTCTACTCATTGGCTGACTGACTTTGATTGACAGCAGTGGGAGCCAATAGCGCCACACTGCTGTCTCAGCCAATAAAGAGCGGAGTCCTGGGCAGCCGAGACACTCCTGTAACTTAGTTGGCTCTAGATGGACCTCAAGTAAGTATTAGGAGGCTGAGGGGGCTGCTGCACAGAGAAGGCTTTTTATCTTAATGCATGGAATGCATTAAGATAAAAAACCTTCTACTTTTACAATCACTCTAATTGAACAAGCTGCAGTTAGAAGGTGATTGGCTACCAAGCACAGCTGTACCAGATTTTGCATTCTCCAGTTTTATTAAATTAACCCCCCCCATGTTTTTGTGTTGACAACATGCTCGCTGTGTGCTCACAGCACAGAGACCAAGCTGCCAAAGACAGCTTTCAATGCCTACTAGCAATTGTTAGCACGCAGGACTGGCTTCCGATCATGTGACCACTGTGAAAACCAATGAAAGTGGTCACGTGACTGTCGATCTTTCCCACCCCAGGGCATTCAGAACTAGTGCCTGAGTAAGTGGAAAACGATTAATGTCTTTGTTGTTTTCGGCAGGAGTTCTGCTTTAAAGCCAACAGCTTGCACACATTTATATTTCTACCTAAAAAAAACTGTCAGATGAACATGACTATAGAATATTTCAGATTAACAATAAACATTACCAATAAGCAATAAAGACAAGTCAAAATGTTTTTGCACGTGCTGACCTATAAAAAATAAGTAATTATATTTAGAAATATGAACACAAAAAAGGTAATTAACAATTTATAAGCTAGGGGCAAAATGGGCAGCTGCCCAAGGCTCAGTCATTGTTGGGGGACCCAAAGCAGCTGCCCTTGAGACCGCCAGAGTTTGGCTGCTAGATGCTCACTACTGTCACATGTAAATACAGAAGCCCTGCTTCTGTACTTACAAGTGACAGCGCTGCTCTCCTGGCTGCTGCTCTGATTCCTCAGGTACACACCGATCTATGAGAGCAGAGGAGGAAGAGGATGGGGAATCTGCATAGGGGAAACTGCTTCTGAAACCGGCAGGCTGCACAGACATTGGACATGCTATGAGTAGGATTTGGGACAGAGCAGAACTCTGTACTGGAATCTGGGGGGTGAGCTTTGAACTGGAATTGTTGGGTGGAGGAGGGGGGGGGTGGGAGGAGAGACTTGTACTTGGAGGAGTGGAACTCTGTACTGGAATCTGGGGGAGGAGGAAAGCCACATTCCCTGAACCCTGCACTCTGTACATAGCGCACCCCTCAACCCTGTACTTAGCACACCCCTCAACCCTGCACTCTGCATGTAGCGCACCCCTCAAGTCTGCACTCTGCATATAGGGCACCCCTCAACCTTGCACTCTGCACGTAGTGCATCCTCCAACCCTTCACTCTGTACATAGTGCACCCCTGCACTCTGCACCTAGGGGGCCATGTTCCCTGAACCCTGCACTCTGTATGTAGCGCACCCCTGAACCCTGCACTTAGTGCACCCCTCAACCCTGCACTCTACATGTAGCGCACCCTTCAACCCTGCTCTCTGCACATAGAGTACCCCTCAACCTTGCACTCTGCACATAGCGCACCCCTCAACCCTGCACTCTTTACATAGCCTAAACCTCAATATTAGGGCAATTTTGCCACACCTGCAATTTGCAGAGGTTATGTGTAGTAACCTCTAGCAACCAATCAGTGAGCAATAATGATTTGCAGTAACCTCTAGAAACCAAGTAGTGAGCAGTAATGATGTTCTGCAACCTCTAGCAACCAATCAGTAAGTGGTAATAATGTGCAGTAACCTCTAGCAACCAATCAGCAAGCAGAAATGGTGTGCTGTGACCTCTAGCAGCTAATCAGTGAGCAGTAATTATGTGCTGTAACCTCTGGCAACCAATTACAATCGCTGCCTGATCTGCTGCAGTAAACTCATTTTGAGTCTGCAGCCCTTGCTAAGACTGTACCTTTTTTCCTGCAGTATGGTTAATGCTTAATATCAATTGCACAGAAAAGCTACTTTGGGCAGTTAGCATCTATGTCATAGCCTTGCCTTTAAGAAAAATGGTTTTATTGTTTATGAAAAAATCAATAAGCACATGTCTAAACAGAGTGACTCCAAGATGGTGCCCTCCAATGAAAAGCCTTTTAGCATATCTTCTTCCAGCTCTCAGCCCAGGACCTGCTGAGCCCCTATTAGCAACTCCAGTACAAAGGCTGCATCCCAGGGTCAGCAGCCCTAGGACAAGAAAGGCCTGAGCAGACCTCCCAAACATGTATCACTTCTCCAGACACCTTCTGGGCACCCCCTTCCAAGGGATTGGCTGGGGTCTGATAAATATCCATAAATCAGTGGTCAAACCTACTATTCTATTTACTGAAAGCTTCCTCCAAAAGCAGGCGTACTTAACCCCTGACCTTAGGGAATCCCTGACCTTCATTAGGCTCATTGTTTGGGTTTTCATACATTGAGTGTCCTGGGTTTTGCTGGTCAAAGGATGTAGGGCTTCACTGCCGGGCAGGTCTTCCTAGTTAGTTTGACGTGTAGCAGGATGTTCTAGCGGAAGAAAATTTTCTAGGTGTGAGTAGAAAGGATATTATGTTTTTAATAGGTTTATACTGATCAGTATAAAAGGTACACTTAAAGCTGAATACAGTGACATATCTGATAACATTTCCTCAGATTTTTTTTATTTGCACCACTTCACTACAAAAACCTGTGTTTTTGGCTGTTTGGGCACCCGTCGACCCCAGGACACTCCAAGGCTAGCTGATCTAATGGGAAAAGTGGGTGATGTTGGCGCTTTAATTTTATGTTATATAAATATGTTTAGCCTTGTAAAATAATAAAATGCATGTCTATGTGCTGTAGTCCAAACAAAACAAAAACAAAAAATGATATCTTGCATACTTCTAGCTTATATCCAGCCATAGATATCAGACGGTCTTACAAAAGTTCTTTCTATAATCATGCATGGTTGTGTTGGCCAAACATACAATACATGTTAAGCTGGTTATTTACGGCTTGAATTACCTTGTCCTATCGATACCACCCAGCTCAATAAACTCAACAAATCATTGGCTGAACTGCAATTGTCAGTGTCTGTCAGAATACAATAGTGTAGATGGAGGAACCTTTTAGATTTCAGCCCACTGGCTAAATGAGAGAAATCTATGTGTTTATGACTAGCATGAATATACTGAGCAGAAACGTTTGTAATGAGTACATTGATATGAGCCTTCTTCCCAAAACAATAGTCATTGATGGATTGGCAAATAATCATCTCATGTCTAAGTAAAGCTGGGTTCACACTAATGCCCTGTACACGTGATCTGAAAATCGGACGAAAAATACCGCTTTCGATGCGATCGTACGATAATCGGATCATAAGTACAGAGCTTTCGAGAGCTGATCACGACAGTTCATCCGATATTTTTTTATTGGACATGCACGAAAAATTTTCTCGTACAATACCAGATCGTACGATTTTTGTTTAATCAGTACAGTTGTCATCCAAAAATACAATACAAATACACTACAACACATGACATCACTTCCAATTTTTTTATTCTGTCGTATGAGAATTTTCGTAACTTTAGTAAACTCTTCTGGTTCGATATACGACTAGAATGCAAAAAAAACAGACGATCTGTCGTCCGATTTTTGGATCGTGTGTACGGGGCATAACAGTTGGTCCAGCGATCTCCTGCGAGGTTAGTCCAGTGATCTCCCCGCTGAGCTGTTGTCTTCTGACGGGAGGACGTCCCCCACCAGAACACTCCGATCAGCACTCTCTGTCATTGGCTGAGAGAGCTGATCAGGAGTCGGTCAGCTGCTGGTTTTCCAGCTTCTGTTGGACAGACCGACCTACACATGGCAGAATGTCGGCCATTTGTTTTTTTAATTGGAAAATGTCTACCGACATTCTGCCCACGTGTACGGGGCTTAAGAAACATAGGCCAACCATAGACGGTTTGCCAGGAACTGGCTGAGATTCAAACCATGTATAAGCAGGCTGAATGTACCTAAGTCGATCACTCAACTTGAGTACAACCAGCCTGCCAGACTTTACATGTGATTTTTGCTAGTGGCTGGTATAGCTGTTCTCCCAGCAGGGATGGCTTCCCCTGCCTCCCTGCCGGGAGAATACAATGGCTCAGTGGGAGGGATTTCACTGTGTTGATGGGGGAATAAAGATGTGGTTGCGGGAAAGAAATTTGCCCCTTGTATGGCCTGCATAAGACTTGAAGGACATATCCTCTGCCTGAGACTTTTCAGGTGTAGTCAATTGTCTGGGTTGTATTCTTACTGACTGATTGCCGTAAGATAACCTGGCCTAGGGATTGCCTTTAAAGTGATCCAATGTGGATATGCATGTTTGTACTATGTGCTTTGTTAGTACAATTGCTCAACATCCACATTCATGATATGGCTGCTGGATTATAGATGTTTGTAGCTATTTTAAGCAATTTTGAACACAATTAACAAGCTTTCAAACAGAAACCAACCTACTACCAAAAATTATAATTTCATGGTGGTGTAAGAAACTATTAGCTCCGGGGTGAATTATTCTGTGCGTTCATTTTTGTATTCACAAGATTCTGGAAGTGGTCAAAATTGCCAAACGTACATTTCCATGTTGAGATGACCATCATTATGTCTTAGTGCACCATAGCATGAAGCGAACATAAATAGCACTAAAACCAACCTACTACCAGCATTTCAGATAATTTCATGGTGTTGTAAGAAACGATTAGTGGTGGGATGAATTATTCTGTGCATTCATTTTTGTAATCACAAGCTTTTGGAAGTAGTCAAAATTGCCAAACGTACATTTCTATGTTGAGATGACCATCATTATGTCTTAGTGCACCATAGCATGAAGCGAACACAAATAGCACCAAAGAAAAAAGAAAATAACATCAATTTACATCTACCTAGGATGCTGACTGATTTGAAATTAATTATGTGAATCTATTTTTACCAGTCTTCCGATTTCTTATCTTTGAAACAAAATGTCACTGATTGATTGGTAGATTGAAAATGCTCCCTGTAGGTATGTTGTTGGTGAGTGTTTTATTTGGCGTTTTGTATACCTTGAACTTTAAAACAAGAAATTATTAGTTATCCCTTGAGATATTTGCTGAGTTATTTGTAGGCACTAGATCCTTTCTCGGCAACAAGTGTGGGAGTTAAACTACAGAATATGTTTTACTAGCAGCTGTGTACAAGTGGCAGTCTTAAAACCAACATTCCTTGAAAGGAATGCATGAGGTCATTAAGGGCATATTCATATGATGAAAGGAGTCAAGATTCTCAACTCCCCTCTCCCACTGAAAGCATTAATAGCATTTTCATAAAATAATGCAGACCTTGTTAGTTTTGTGTGGCATGAGGTTTCATGTCTTAATAACTGCTCCTTAAAGAGCTTGGTGGTAGGCAATATGATAGCATTTAAAGTGCCCAATATGTAATTCTTGTTCACTCAAAGTAGGATTGCAGGAAGTGAGCATTTAATAAATAAAGCTGCAAAGCTGTTAATGCTAAAATCTCAAAATATTATTAAAAATGAATTAGTGTATGTATGTATTAATTGTTCCAGGGAGTAATGATTGTAATGCCGCGTACATGCGATTGGAATTTCCGTCAGAAAAAACTTGGATGGTTTATCCGTCTGAATTCCGCTCAAGCTTGCCTTGCATACACATGGTCACACAAAAGTTCTCTGAACTTTCGACCGTCAAGAACGCGGTGACGTACAACACTACGACGAGCCGAGAAAATGAAGTTCAATGCTTCCGAGCATGCGTCAAATTGTTTCCGAGCATTTGTGATTTTTTGAGCGAGCGTCCGAATTGCATACAGACGAACGCATTTTCGGATAGGAACTTTTCCCGACCGAAAAATGTTGCTCTCAATCTTTTGCTGGCTGGAATTCCACCAGAAAAAGACCGATGGAGCATACACACGGTCGCATTTTCCGACAAAAAGCTCTCATCTGAGTTTTGCTGGCGGCATTTCCGATCGTGTATACGCGGCATAACTGCTACTGGCAGAGAGAGGAGGCATTGTTGACCCTTTTCAGAAGGATTCCAACAGTTAGTGTCACTTGAGGCAGCACTTAAGCTGCAGAAGCTGGCCCCAACTTTATGTGATAAGTCCCACCTGCACAATAAGCCCTTCAATTTCCCTTCACTTCCTTGCCCATAGCCAAAACAGGAAGTGAGTGGAAATCCCTTCGAAGTGATGGAATCCCAGTGTGTCACCAGGGTCAGCAGAACTAGTCTAGCTATTGAACAATTTCCCCTTTATTCCTGTTTTGGTAGCAACCCAAATTTTGGGATTTCCTTTCACTTTTAATGATAACAGTAAACAGGACAGATAGAGAGGGTAGATCTCCCTAATGGGGGCACAAAGAGTAGTAAAAAAATGGACAGGTGTTCTAATCCTACTTACTCTATCCAAAACTTTAAAAACATTTTTCCTTTAGTTATACTCTAAAATAGCATCCTCCACCTCTATTTCAGTATTAGGTGTACTAGTCAGAGAAAAAAAGCACCATAAGACAAGTTTGCGTCTATAACGCACCGGCTGATGATGACAAATTGATGATGATGCCTTGAGCTTACATCAGGGGGGAAAAGAGAACATGTCCATTTTGTACCACTTCTGGGCCCATATTAATCAAAACTCAATCAAAGAATGACAGTGATTCACTACCAATGAATGTTTGGTGAAAGTCGCATTCACTACCTTACAACTATGCCCCAAGTGTATTTTTGCTAAATGGACACAGCTAGTATTTTAAAAAAACTGGATGACAATCAGAAAAATTATCTGGAGGGAAGGTTAATCTTGAAGACTTAGGGATTGATTTACTAAAGGCAAATAGACTGTGCACTTTGCGAGTGCATTTGAACTCTGCAAGGGAATTTTATCATTAGTAAATGAGGGGATGCTCTCCTGACTTCCATCATCCAATCGTGACTTCTATCATCCAATCATGTGCAAACAAAAATGCTTTTTTTTTTTTACCTTGCACGTGTAGCACTACCCCCGTACGGGTTGCAGATGACAGGGTTCCCCACTTCTGCACAGCCTGGCCACGAGTAACTTACATGCTTTCTCCAGAGGCATGGAACAGACTTTGAGCCTTGTTTTGATGTTTTATTAGGGGGTAATAACTTGGATGGGAATAGGAATTGTGGGATGCCCAGCTTGATAGCAACAAAACCTGGCACAACTCCCTCCCTATGTACAACTCCAATTGATTCTTCTCCTTTACTCTGTATAACTCTGATTGATTCCTCTTTCTTAGTTTGTATAGCTCTGATTGATTCCATCTTTGATAGCCAACAGTCTCTGTTAGAAAAGCAACAGCCCCTTATGGACTAGGAATGCTCAGTCCCTTTAGAAAGTAGCACAATGTGTTGTGAACTGCATCCTAGGAGCAACCTCCAATTCCCTTGCAGACACTGGTCCCAGCTCTACCAACTGCAGGAATACTAGCCCACCTGGCTGCTTCTTCACCAGTCTACCCGACTGACTCTCTTCATCAGTCTACCCAACTGATCTCCCAGGGCAAGGCTAGGGTAGATTTAAGCACACTGCTGTCTTCCAGAGAGACCCACTACTTGTGGCGTTGTAGTACTCTCACTGTCCTCCTTGCTCCTGCTGCCTCTCTGGGAAGACTCCTTCCATGCTTCTCCTATTGTCAGAATCCTCCTAGGCCAGCACCTGAGCCCTGGCCCGAGGCAGAGCACCCCCCCAGACTAGGTGGTTCGCCTTAAGGATGAACGACAGTCCCCTCAGCACTCCATCTTCATCTTCCACGGACTCTCCTGCTGGCATGACTCATTTTTTTATATTTAAGGGTTGGCTTAACCCCATGCCAGGCCCACTGCCCAGGGATTGACCAAACTCCCCCAAGTATACAGAACAACCCTCCTAGCTTCTGCTCTAGAGCTTACAGAACGTTCTGCAACTTTCCAGAACCAGGGGGAGGCACCAGAGGGTTGTCTGTATGAGTCACCCAGCCCTGACCTAAAGTGAACCCATGACCAAGTTAAAGACTCACAGGTTTATGCATAACCCAGACATAAATTTCCCTGTACTTACACTAGTAGCACGCTAGAGGGTGCTACACATGTGATTGGGTATTCTTTACAAAGCGAAGCTTCATCTCATTTACTAAGCTCTGGAGTAAATGCCTTTGCAGAATGCAACTGCACTTGCAAAGTGCACAGTCTATTTAGTAAATCAACCCCTATGGAACCAAGGCAGATTAATGTGTGCTTCTATAATTGGAGGAGGGGGATAAAAAGGGTGGACATAGTTGGCAGTTTTGACAGGTCAGGTGGCTTTTATCAACCCTCGCAGCATTGGAAGATTAGCACTGTGGGGATATGTGGAGGGGCAGAGGACAAGAGATTTAAATGAAGAGAGCAGCCATACCAGCATATGGAACACTTTTCATTGAAAGTACTGTTCCTTGTGCTGATAAAATAAAAGGTTAAGGGCTCGGCTACTTTGGGGCCCCCTTGCAGTACCCTAGTTAGCCTGTCATGTTTTTACAATAAAAGTTATTCATGCATTCTAAAATGCTAGATAATAGTTTTATCTTATACATTTGAGTTAATTTTGACAAATGTCTTTATGGCCAGTTTTGGCAAAAGATAAAACATTTCATGTGTCAACTGACTTAAAAGAACTAGTAAGGATTTAGTTTCTTGAACTAATGACTTAACATTCCAGAGCATTCTATCCAACTATGTAGGTTGAGATGCTAAAAAATGAGACTTGGAAAACATTTTAATGTATACTCCGTTGCTACTAGAAAATTGAAGGACAGCATAACAGGCACAAAAGCAGACTTAGAATTTCCATCCTGGAAGACACCTGAGTATGTGTGCACCATACATTGATTCTAATAAATAAGTTACTGGGCTACATGTGGCATTTTTAAAATTAATTATTTTTTCATGCTCAGCATATGAATGCAAAGATACTACATATGTTACAGCAGACCTGGGAAAATTGTGGCTACGGGGCCACATTGGGACCTCTGGCTGTCCCTATCTGGCACTCGATGCCCACACTGTCAGCATACCTCTCTGAGCCTGTCAGCTTCCTCATTACGGAAGATGACAGGCTCCGAGAGACATGCTGACAGATGTCCATGTGAAGAGCTGCAAGAACTGGAAGGAGAGAAGCTGAGGAACTGATTGCTTCAGCAGTAAAGCTCAGTTCTGGTGAGAAGGCATTGTTTAGGAGAGTCCCAACACTCTCCTGCCACTCTGCTAGCTTATTGCATCAGTGCCTGCATGCTGCATACTCCAGGAGCAATGCACTTGTTCTTTTGTCCAGGTCAGGACCTGCAGAAATCTCTGCTGTACTGATCTGAGGCTCTCTCCTTCCAGCCGCAATGCTTTTCAGAGGACATTAAATAGGGGGTGAGGAGGTGGCCTCTGCACCGCCTGATTTAACCTTATAATGCCACACTACTGCACCGCCTGATGTAACCCTATAATGCCACACTACTGCACCGCCTGATTTAACCCTATAACACCGCACTACTGCGCTGTAATTGCGTGCATTGCACGCAGTTGCAGAGAGGCCCTATTGCACTCAATGGGCGAGCTTGACAATGCTTCCTAAATAGCAATAGCAGGTCGCTGATTTTGCTCATTGCCTGAAGCAGCCCTTTAGCTCATAGGCTTACGATAGCTATACAATTAAAGTAGCAAATTGTTTCTTGTTTTTTAATGGTAGCAATTTGTTTTTAGTATATATATATATATATATGTATGTATATATATATATATATATATATATATATATATATATATATATATATATAATCATAAATTAACTTTGTATGTTTAAAACATGCTTGTTATCAAGAATTATTTTGGCAGTAATTTTATCTAGGCTATAGGCGTATAGTTTGAATCTGACATTTGTTTACATCTGAATTTATCCATGAAAACAGGTCATGCATCACAGTTTCTATAAAGTTACATAATAGGGTGATAAAAGTTAACCTGCTAGTATAGGCTTTGAAGGCTAATTATGTGTTTAATGCGGCTTGATCTCAAGTTCCTAACAAATTTCGTAGCAGCTAGAAATGTTCAAAGTGATAATATAGAAAACATTGCACATTTTCAGCTAGAAATGAACCCTTGTTTGTTGTAGATTTGTATAACTCTAGCATAGTGTCCCTCTTATATACAGCAGACAGAAGAATGTAAACGGCATCTAAATCAAGTTACTTGTGTTAACCTAATAAATTATACATTGGTACTTGATAACATTTCTGCTTTAATGAAGAATGCCCTTGTTAGTCACGTCCTGGATATATTCACCTAGGAAATACTGACACACTTTTATGTCATTTATTGAATCTCTCACATGACAAGCAACAGAAAGTAGATCATTTCTTAAATAAACTTGGAATAAAGCTAGGATCTGAGAACACAGGAACGTTCCAAGGAAAATGAGCACAGAAAGCCTAAGGCTACATTCACGCGGAAGTTTAGCAGTGCCAGGGGCACTGCTGGCAAGGACCAGTAGATTCTAGCTGGTGGTTGTATGCTGCCTGAACACACTGCGACTTCTGCTTTTGTGTGCAATGATCTCTGCACATGAAAACCTGACCCTACTCAACTGGTGTATAGGAGCCCCATTCCAACTGCTGGGGGCTATGGCCACATTCGTATCTCTTCTGTCCTTTCTGCTCGTGTCTTACCAAGCATTGTTGTGCGGTGCAACGCACATGCTTTTCTTTGGCACACTGGGGTTCCATTTAATATGGATGGCAGCACAAAGCAATAAACCATAAGCACATAGGTGTGAAGTTGACCTTAGTTTATTGATTCATTTATTTATCGATTTGTTCTTTTGTTAGCTCACTTCAGACCAAAGGAGAAGCCTTCTTTCAATTTGTACTGTCAGAAATCCAGGGACCTGCATTATTAACCTTCTTCTAAAAATGCTAGTTACCTGGCTGTCAGGTTGATCCACTGGCTTTAATATTTTAATATTTTGAGTCCCTGCCCTGACCTTGCATTTTTATAGGCAGAGATCAGCTATGGCAACCACCATAATACTTGGGGACAGAACTCAACAGCTATTATCCAAACTGATAAGAGGCATTGAGGAGCTCAGCTATGAGGAAAGATTAGAAGAGCTGAATCTATTCTCTCTTGAGAAGAGGAAATTAACCTCCCTGACAGTATTCCTGAGTGTGGCTCGGGGTTAAATTTCAGCACCATTAGTGGTAACCCCGAGCCACACTCGGGATTACATTGAGGGATCCTGGTGTGGTATACTTACCTTATCCCTAGGATCCTGCGATGTCCCCCCACGGTGTTTGCAGGCTCTGTCCTCCTCCCGAAGCCGTCAGGCTCCGTTCCCTGCGAGCGTTACAACGCATGGGGCGGAGCCTGGCGGCAAATTTAAAAAAATTGTAAAAATCGTAACACATACAGTACTGTAATCTTACAGATTACAGTATTGTATGAAATCATTTCACATCCCTTTGTCCCCAATGCTTTGTTCAATGCCCTGCATGCAGTTCTATATTATATATACTGTTCTTTCTGCCTGCAAACTTGAGATTGTCCATAGCAACCAAAAAGTGTCCCTTTACGTCAAAAGTGGCTTTAGACCAGCTAGAAAACAGCGATAGTAAATTAGAACACTTGCAGAATTGAGCGATAGTGAATCGCGCGGAAATTTATTTTATTATTATTATATATTTTTTTTATTATTTATATTTATTTATTATATTATAATTTATGATTTTGTGTTTCAAACTTCATCATACCCAGGATGTCTACTAGACTCTTGGTGGACAGATTTAAGTGTGTTATTACTAAGAATTACAGGCCTACAATATAAAACGCCAAATTTCTATGCAAAATAATTGTACCGCTTTGAGATGCAAAAACCTGAAATAATCATACCGCCAGGGAGGTTAAGGGGGGATATGATCAACATGTACAAATACATAAGGGGTCTATATACTGAACTTGAGTTGAGTCATTCACTTTAAGGTCATCACAGAGGACAAAGGGGCCCTCTTTATGTCTAAAGGAAAAAAGATTTCATCTCCAAATACGGAAAGGTTTCTTCACAGTAAGAGCTGTGAAAATGTGGAATAGACTCCCTCCAGAGGTGGTTCTGGCCAGCTCAGTAGATTTCTTTAAAAAAGGCCTGGATACTTTCCTAAATGTACATAATATAGCTGGCTACTAACATTTATAGGTAAAGTTGATCCAGGGAATATCCAATTAAATCTCAGGGGATCAGGAAGGATTTTGTCCACTGCTGTAACAAATTGGATCATGCTTTGCTGGGGTTTTTCGCCTTCCTCTGGATCAATTGTGGGTATAGGATTGTGTATATGGAATTGTATTATTTTTTTTTTTATTATTGGTTGGACTAGATGGATTTATGTCTTTTTTCAACCCGACTAACTATGTAACTATGTAACTAAATATTCACACCAAAGAGAAGACTTTTTTTGTGCGGGTAATTTAGTCATTATTTGTTTAATCTCTCATTAGGGCTTACACAAAGTTCAATGTATCCAATTTTGGCAGTAATACTTGTGTATACATGTTAAAGTCATCCATATGTTCATCAATACCATAAGAAGGCAAGGTTTTTCACTTTGTTTCTAGTGGCCCTTTCACTTTATCCTGCATTGGCAATGCAATGGGTCGCATTATGGTGTGGAGAGGCATCTAAGGGTGTCTTCTTTTGACATCTGGGCAAGTTAACTACTTGTATGTTGTAACGGGTTTATATTAAAGCAGAGGGATGCTTATTTGGGGCTCCCACTGTTACTGCCATTTAGTGCAAGGATGCACAGCAGACCCACGCAATTTAGCAGACTTAAAGGGTAACTCCACTTTTATGGGGAAAAAAATTTGCAAAAAACATAAAAATAACATAGCATATACAATTGTGATACAAGTCATATTGTAAATGTTATTATAAATTACTTTTCCTCTTTAATCTGCAGCACTGTAATTTTCAGTAAAATGCAATATGGCAACCTGGAGGTATTCTGTAAACAGATGGTGTACAGAACGCCCCCTAGAAATGTAATTTCCTGCTTGTGTGATTGGCTTACTGGTTTTCCCAGAAGTCTATACTAAGATACAAATCAGATTTTGAGCATCGCCTACAACAAACATTTTTTTTTTTGGATGAGATACTCTCAAAGAGAAATTATGTCTAAAGGGAGGCAGAGTTGCAGACCCTGCAACGTTTCTCATTAGCTCCCTGCAGGTGCAGCAGCTGAATGACAATTATAAAATCACTCCCATACAAATTCACTCAGCACATGGACATAGACAAACAGCTATTCCTTCAGAATAACAAAAGATAAGTATCTGCAACAAGGCTTGTTATAAAATTCTTGCAATGTACACTGATTACCCAGAGGAAAAATGTTTATTTCTCAACAGAGTTACTCTTTAATTTTCTAGTTTGCTAATCTCCTTCAACAACATTGCTCCTTTGCTGTCATCGTTTAACAGTCTTCTTCTGGAGAGCTAGAGTGTTCTGTTTTATTAGTCAATTTCCAGCACCTGGCTCTTACTCCTGGCATCTATAAGGTCCACATGTGTGGCATTCAGTGTAAAGTTACAAAGACATTTTTTAGCAGACGGGGAAAAAAAAAATATGCCAGTAAAGATGGGAGAAAAGACATAAGGATTAATTTACTAAAACTGGAGAGTGCAAAATCTGGTGCAGCTGTGCATGGTAGCCAATCAGCTTCTAACTTCAGCTTGTTCAATTAAGCTTTGACAATAAAACCTGGGAGCTGATTGGTTATTATGCAGAGTTGCACCAGATTTTGCATTCTCCAGTTTTAGTAAATCAACCCATTAGCTCACTATAAAATCTGACCAGCTAGCAATTTTTTCATATGTAACTTTAGTTCTGCTTTACAACGGTATCTTAGCAATAAATAAATACTGTTGCTGTTTACACTGAGAAATCATTTGTAAATGTTTGAAAACAAAATTCAATCAATACAGCAATTAACAGTATATATTTATATAAAAGCAGTCCCATGTGTCACCATCAGATGTGTTTGCATACAAAACACAATCATTGATTGCTGATGGCTTAGTAAAGGTAAGATAAACAAAAGTAGTATTAGTAGCGTAATAGTATTAGGAGTACTAATCACAAGATTGGAAAAATTGCAGAAATAAAAATATGATGAAGTCAGCATCATAGCAGTTCTGGAGTATAACCACAAAAAAAAAACTAAATTATATTTAAGAGTAGAACAATGTTTCGGGGGGAGGGAGGGGGGGATAAAAATACAAATACAAAGCAAGAGAAAAAGTAAAAGAGAGCAAGATCATCCATAGGTAGGTGCTATCTCCTTGAGAACAAAGTGGGGGAATACTCATGAATACTCATACCTCAATGAATGACTGGAGCAGCAGGATATACTAGGGTTGATTGACTAAAACTGCAATATCTGGTGCAGCTCTGCATAGAAACCAATCAGCTTCCAGGTTTTTTTTTGCCAAAGTTTAATCAAACAAGATGAAGATGAAAGAAGCTGATTGGCTACCATGCACAGCTGCACCGGATTTTGCATTCTTCAACTTTATTAAATCAACCCCACTGTTCTCCTCACCTGATAATGACAATGACAGGTACAGGCTTTTGATAGTTTGTGCTTCTCCATAAGGAAGAAGATGATCAAGCCCCACTCAAGTAATAATAGGGTTTCTTTTTTTAACAGTCAGCCACTGCACTTATTCATCTTAATTCATTTTTATTTTTAAGTTGGCCATAATAACATATTTAAATTGTGATTTTATAAACTGCAGGCCATCATTAGACGGTTGCTTTTATAGCCTACAAAAGTAAAAAATACGATTTGATAATTGCCATTTTTTCACTAATTAGCTTGCAGAGGATGTGATAGGACAAACAGAGAGGGCACCCTACATTCTGATTTAACGGACGCATTTTGTGCTTTCTGTCAGGGTTTCATGATATAGTCATTGATTCTATGACTAAGTCCTGGGAGGAGGGACACAATGCATTAGTGAATCTAGGAGGTGAAGTGCCCTCCCTGCTTGCCCTAAGCGACAACGTTTGTTGAGGTAACAGACTATACAGTGTACCGCTTGATTGAAGCCCTTGGACAGAAGGGAGGGGTAAAGGCTGGAGGGAGACCTGAACATATGGCTGGAGACATGGGGCACTGGAGGGACTTGGAATTCTGTTCAGAGGATAGTGTCACTCACATAAGATTTCTTTTGTCTACTTTTCACATGGGGCTCAAAATATATGTCACTTCATTAATACAGTGCTGATAAAAGGAAAACTATTCTGATTTGTGATTAGGTTTATTTTTTTGTTATTTAATTTTATTTTTTTCATATCATTTAATTTATATAAGCTCTCTGTTTTACATATAAACATTTGATACATGGCATATCGATGACACTGATGTCAAAGGGCATTGTGGCTTTTCTAAATAAAGAATGCAGTAGAAGCTGTTTGCCTTCATACTCTCTGTATCCAGTTGACAGTCTGTAGATCCCTTTTGGAACAGAATATGCCAGTAGGGCACTCATCTTTAGTCATTTAGTTGTATGTGTGGAAATATGTGCTTGTGAGCTTTTCTCAACAGACCTTTTAGTCCAAATCAAAAGGAGCCAAGCAGAAAATTGTCATCACAACAACTTTTGCATCCTATGAGATGCGGCCACTGTTTAGGTACTTTGACAGCTTAGGCTGGCGGTCAAAAGACAATAGCCACAGTGGGAGATTTATCCACCCATGCTCTATATCATAGATCAGGGATCTCCAAACTTTCTAAACAAGAGCCAGTTTACTGACCTTCAGACTTTAGGGGGGGCGGTCATTGGGAGTAGAAAATGTCACAGCATCAGTGTGAGTAAACAATGCCCCATCTTTGGTGTCAGTGAGAGGAATTGTGTCCCATCATTTGTGTTATTGGGAGGAATTGTGCCCCATGGTTGGTGTCTTTGGTAGCAGTTGTGCCCTATCATTGAGCCCCATTGTTGATGTCATAGGGAGGAAATGTGCCCCATCATTGGTAGGAATTGTCCCTCATCATTTGCGCTATTGGCAGGAATTATGCCCCATTGTTGGGTGTCATTGGGAGGAATTGTGCCCCATCATTGGTGTCAGTGGGAGGAATGCCCCCCCTCCCCATCTTTGGTGTCATTGGGCCCCATCTTTGGTGTCATTGGGAGGAATTGTGCCCCTTCATTGGTGCCATTGAATGAAATAGAGCCCAGAGGGCTCGATAAAAGCAAGCAAAGTCCCGCATCTGGCCCCCGAGCCACAGTTTGGAGACTGCTGTCATAGATAAAGGAATCTGTTTGTACGGTGTCTAAAGCTTAAACACTGAGGCAGATTTACTTAAAACTGGTGCGCACAGAATCTGGTGCAGCTGTGCATAATAACCTATAAGCTTATAGGTTTTATTGTAAAAGCTTACTTGAATGAGCTGAAGTTAGAAGCTGATTGGGTACTATGTAGAGCTGCAGCAAATTCTGTGTGCACCAGTTTTAGTCAATCTCCCCCATTGTGTTTATATTATCAATGGTCATACAGACGGATTCATAACCAACTTTAGATCTTATGCACAGACAAGTTAACTGCATTGATAGGTTCTCTGGAAAGTCATCTGACCTGCTTTCTTTAAAGGAAATTGTCTCTGTGATCACAATGTTTTGTTTTGGCAGACTGCAAGTGAGGCAGAGAGGAAAAGATTCTTACTGTATCCAAGGCGGATCGGCAAACAAATAGTGCAGTCAATGGTCTAGTACCTGCAAAGCAAACTTGATTCCAGGCACGTAATTCACAGAATTTCTCTAGCCTGTTTCTAGTAAATATCAGATGATTGCTTACCTTACTGGCTTCACTACAGAGCACTTTATGTTCTAGTTCCTTCCTAAAATATATTTTAGTACAGAAAAGCTCAGGTATAAATATACCAGTGGTTTCTAATGACAGAGCTCTTTAGAGCTCTGTAACTTATAGTGTTGTCTCTGTGAAGGTATGGAATTTAGCTCACCTCCTGATCCAGTCACCAGAATAATGTGTAGTCTGTGCCCACGGTTTCATACCATTGGGACTTAGTGTCCACCCTCACCACTGCATCACTATAACTGACACGTAGATACGGTTACTGTTTCAAGGAAGAACTGGGTTCTTCATTCAGATCTGTTCAGTCATTTAATGAGTACAAAGAATGAGCACATACACATCCTATTTTTTTATATCTTTCCCATGTGTATGTCTACTTGAATCATGGGGACACAATAAGAATGAAGTGGTTTTTTTTAATGCATAAGGGTTATGTGGCCAGTTTGCATGTAAATACTACTCAGTAAAGTTCTTTGTAAAATAGGAATTAAAGCGAAGTTCCACCCAAAAAAGGAACTTCCACTTTAAGTGCAGGTGACCCCCTGACGTGCCACATTTGGCATGTCATTTTTTTGGGGATGGAGCAGGTACCCTGTTTTTTTGGGCTTCCACTTCCTCCCCTGGCTCCGTGGCACCAGAAGGAAGTTCACCTCCCTCCCTGCAATCTTCTGGGACACGTCACTGGTCCCAGAAGATTGCCCAGCCATTCACAGCACGTAGCGAGGCTCGTGCATGCGCAGTGTGTGCCCGGCTGTGAAGCCACAGCCAGGCGCCCACAGTTAGAATGCCGGCACCTCGGAGAGGAGGGCGAGAGGAGCAAGGCTTCCTGCATCCTGCACAAAAGAGCTGTTTGTGTGATACAATAAATTAAATAATAGGATGTGGGTGTAGATTATAGACCTAATAATAGCATGTAATGCCATTCAGAAGCTTCTAGGCTGAGCAAGATATTTTCTTGTATTAAAAAAGACATAGACACGAGAGTAAGAAACATCTGGGTTGATTTACTGAATGCAAATATAGATTGGGGAAGGAAAATTTCCCGTTAGAGAAAATTGAACTATACTTTATATGGTTTTTTACCTGCCTCTGGATCAGCTGAGGGGTTAGAATTCCAAGGAGCAATCAGTGATCAGGTGTAAATAAATGTGGTTTTACAATATCATTGTCAGAAAATTAAGTCCTGCTAGATCACTTCAGTCTGGCCCATTTTGCAGGTATAGCTATGTAAAACGTTAAAAATAGGTGTCTATACTATTTAAAATCCAGTAATACACTGTCTCACCCTGCTCTGTACATGCTCAGTTTCTCTCCATTTTTAGGCATTTTTAGGCACTGTAGAGTTTGTAGAGGCCGATCTGCTGACAACCTTAAGGCGGAATTAAACCCCCCTATCCTTTACAGCCAAGGAAGCTGCTTCTGTTTGATCTGCAACTGTCATGGTCCTGCGCATGTGATCAGTTAGGACACCAGCCATTTGATGGTTTGACAGTTTGGTTGAGGACACAAGCAAATGTGATAGTTACGCCCCTCAAACACGATTGGATTTTCTGCCAACAAATGTTGGATGTGAGCTTGTTGGCGGAAAATCCAACCGTGTGTATGCTCCATCGAACATTTGTTGGCGGACTTTCCGCCAACAAATGTTGGCTGGCATGCTCTCAAATTTTCTGCCAACAAATGTTTGTTGTCGGATTTTACGATCATGTGTACACAAGTCCATCGGACAAAAGTCCAAAGTACAAACACGCATGTTTAGAATCACGCTTTACTATTGAACTTCCTTTTTATCAGCTCGCTATACCTCTTGTACTCACTACGTTCGTAATTGTTGGCCAACATTTGTGTGACCGTGTGTATGCAAGACAAGTTGGAGCCAACATCCATTGAACAAAAATACACGGTTTTGTTGTTGGAAAGTCCGATCGTGTGTACGGGGCATAATTATTACCTGAGCCCCACCTCTGTCCAGTGATGTCCACGAATCCCTCGGCCATCCGGGGCTTGCCACCTTATTGGCTGAGACACAGCCGCGGTGCCATTGGCTCCCATGGCTATCAATCAAAGTAAGTTAGCCAATCAGGAGAGAGATGGGGTGGGACCGAATGGCAGCTCCGTGTCAAACAAAAATCCACGGTTTTGTTGTCAGAAAGTCCAAACGTGTGTATAGGGCATTAGCAATCCTGGCATTCCAGGAATGTAACAGATTTTTGAAACCAATAAAGCCACGGGTTTAGTTCCAATTTATAATTTACTGATGTTCAGGGGCTCTGGGCTTCAGCAAAATGGCAGCCTCAAGCAAGAAGAAACGGAGCAACGCTGGAGGCAATTTACAGCACACATTACCGTAATTTTGGTAGCATAATTTTTACTGTGGAATGTATGTTCCTTGCTAAAGAACATTATTCTTTATGAAGTTGCTATGGGTAAAGTTCCACTTTAAATATTTTAACACTTAAATGGAGAGTGCAAAAACTGGTGCAGCTTCGTACAGAGACCAATCAGCTTCCAAGTATTTTGTCAAAGCTTATTTGAACAAGCTGAAATTAGAAGCTGATTGGTTTCTTTGCAGAGCTGTGCCAGATTTTGCACTCTTCAGTTTTAGTAAATCAACCCCTATGGCTCATTCCAAATGACACCTTAATTAGGAATTCCAAAAAAAAGTACAAAACCTGCAGCAGCAATTGTAGCAGGTCTTTCAAAGTACTATCAGTGCTGTGGGAGGTGAGCAAATATTCTGTTTTTGCTTTCTTAAATTAATTATTGCCAGTACTAAGAATAAGCAGGCACCTGTTTTTCTTTCTTTCTTTTTTTTATACATTCTGAAAACCACCTTCAGTCCATTCTACCAATGCGGCTAAACAACCAAACATGCCCTACCAGAGGCTGGCGGGTTTGCAAAAGTTTCTCTGCCATAAGCAGGAAGAATAATGTGCCAGAATGCACAATGCACTGTTGTTGTTGCTTTCTGAAAGTCAGGATTTGTATAATCATAGCCACACCCAAACTATATCTCTTATGTTTCAAGATTTTCAATGGGCAATGCATTGTGTAAAGCTGGATACACACTATACAACTTTTTTTTTAGTTTAGATTTACCAAAACCATATAATATGAGGTCAAACCTAAACAATTTCTATTTGTGTACATTCAGGCAGGCCCTTGCACTATATAGTTGAAGGTAAATCTAAATCTGACGTTGGTGATGATACCTCTTTTGTGTAGTGCAATCGCTGTTTACGTATGACGCAGGACTGACAGACTGACTACAGGAAATTGAACACCAAAAGTTGTATAGTGTGTATCCAGCTTTAGGGGGGAAGTGGTGTGTTTTTTTTTCTCATATCCCAGAAGATGAAATAGTTTGGGGGCTCCGGAAGAGCTGTAAAGATATTTATTGTATCAAATTAGAAAGAAATGAGTACCTTATGTTCTTAAAGTCTAGCAGAGATGTTTGTTTAAAAGATTTTCTCCGCTTCAGGTTTATGTTACAAAAAACCTTCGACCTCTTAGGTATTTGTCACCTTTGATGTTGGATTAGCTATTAGATATGTTAATAAACTTCAAACCAGTTCTTTGGCAAGCTGATCTTGTGTTATGCACCTCAATAGAAATGTATTTAAAAGATCATGCTGCATGTATTGATTATGATGTCCATCTACAGTCAAAAAGAAAGTCAGAATTCACTTTTGAGGGCACATTGTCTTCTTTCCATGCAGAGAAACGCACACAATATGACCCTGAGGCACTTTTCAAGTTTTTTAGAAATAAAAAACTAGAAATATCGCTTGTAAAGTGCCTGAAAACTGCCTCCCATGCCGCCCGAAATGTGAAAGCCCGAGTGCTTTCACACTGGGGCAGTGCACTTGCGGGACGTTAGAAAAAGTCCTGCAAGTAGCATCTTTGGGGTGGTTTGGGAGCGATGTACTGTATATAGCGCTCCCAAAACGCCCCTGCCCATTGCAATGAATGGGCAGAGCTTCTGAAGCGCCAGCAGAATGGCACTCCTGCTCAAATCGCCGTAGCTATACGGTGGGCGCTTTAAGGAGTATAGGGGGCACACACACGCCCACCGCATCCCTAAGGAGCCGATGCGCGTGCCTGGTGGCCGATATGTCCACTGGGCACCCGTGATCGCTCCTGACAGAGCGGGAACGAGGATTTGTGTGTGTAATCACACAAATCCATGTCCTGACCGTGGAGAGGAGACAGATCGTGTGTTCCTAGTATATAGAAACAACGACCGCGTCTTCGCAAGTCAGTCCCATCCTCCCGCAGTTAGAACACACAGTGAGGGAACACAGTTAACCCCTTGATCGCCCGCTAGTGTTAACCCCTTCCCTGCCAGTGACATTTATACAGTAATCAGTGCATTTTTATAGCACTGATCGCTGTATAAATGTCAATGGTCCTAAAAAATGTGTCAAAAGTGTCCGGCCGAAATGTCGCAGTCCCGATAAAAATCGCAGATCACCGCCATTACTACTAAAAAAAAATAGTAATAATAAAAATGCCATAGATCTATGCCCTATTTTGTAGACGCTATAACTTTTGCGCAAACCAATCAATATGTACTTCTTGCAATTTTTTTACCAAAAATATGTAAAAGAATATATATCAACCTAAACTGACGAAGAAATTATATATATATATATTTTAAATTGGGATATTTATTATAGCAAAAAGTAAAAATTATTGTGTTCTTTTCAAAATTGTCGCTCTTCTTTTGTTTATATCACAAAAAATAAACAAAATAAAAACCGCAGAGGTGATCAAATACCACCAAAAGAAAAGCTCTCTTTGTGTGAAAAAAAGGACACAAATTTTGTTTGGGTACAACGTTGCGCAATTGTCAGTTAAAACGAAGCAGTGCCATATCGCAAAAAATGGCTTGGTCAGGAAGGGGGTAAATCCTTCCGTGGGTGAAGTGGTTAAACAGCGCTAAAGCAACACTAAAATGAGTGCTAGCACACAGGCGGCCCCAGTGTGAAAGGGGTCTATGGATTGATATACTATAGGCAAACTTTGCAAGTGCAGTTACACTCTGCAAGGGCATTTGCTCCAGAGATTAGTAAATGAGGTGAAGCTTTACTTTACAAAGAATAACGTGTATATCTGTTGAGTGCTGTAGAGGAGAATCTGCAGGTAGGTCACATTAGGTTAATACAAGGAGATGATATAAGGAAAGAGTCAGTACATAATAGTGGTTATATACATTTAATAAAATGCACATGAGTGAGAGTTCAGTATAAAATGTCCATGAGCACTGGTGTAGTGTAGATCACAATTAGGAGCACTGGGATGGAGGGGCAGCCAGCTGTCAGAGTTAGAAGCAGCTCTGTGGATTGAGGCCTGGTTTACACCTATGCATTTTTTGGTGAGTTTTCTGTTTTACAGAAACTCACTACAGTCCATTTAACATGGTTTCCTATGGATGTAGTTCACATTTGTGCATTTTATGGAAAGGACCAGGTACTTTTTTCAGGTTTCAAACAGCTAAAGGGCAGACAGCATAGCTAAA
Source organism: Lithobates clamitans (assembly GCA_037952925.1). NCBI lineage: Eukaryota > Metazoa > Chordata > Amphibia > Anura > Ranidae > Lithobates > Lithobates clamitans. Next base: position 9,434,650 of record JBBGZY010000372.1, read on the forward strand.
GTCTACACCACAGGTGTCAAACACAAGGCCCGAGGGCTGAATCCGGCCCTCCAGGCCATTTCATGCGGCCCTCACACCTCTCCTGCAGCTGCAGGAGAGCTCCAGCCCTCCTCTGGTCCTTCTGCGGACCCTTACTTTCTGATTTCAAGCAATGCATCCAGCTTCTTCCCAGCAGCAGCATAAGGAAAGGGGGTGCACTGTGATGTAAGGGAGAGTGGGGGACTAAATTTCTGACGGTGGGGTGGTTCTTGACATCTAATGTAAGGAAGGAGATGCGCTGGACATCTAATCTTACAGATACAACCGGCCCTTTTGAGGGCAATCATAATGTTGATGCGGCCCACGATGAAATTGAGTTTGACACCCCTGGTCTACACCATGCAGTATACTGCTCCCTCCCTGAAACATGCATGTCTAAAAGGCCCCTGGGCATGCAGTCTTTCACTTTTGGAATCAGCAGGAAGATGATGTATCACTCCCCCCTTATAGCTGTTATGAAGAGCCAAAAAACAGCAGCTGCAGCTAAAAAGATGAACTGAGGACATATTTTTATAGTAAGAAAAAAATATTGAAACAATACTAATATAATATTTTCTGTAACTGAGTAATGCTCTTTATTAATACTTAAAGTAGAACTATACTCAAAACTTTTTTTTTTCCATTTTGGATAGAGCAAAGCAGGTTTATAACCCCTGTCAGATTTTTTTTCACCATCTGTGTCCCATTGCAGAGATTTCCCTGCACTTCCTGTCCCATAGCCAAACAGGAAGTGAGAGGAAAAACCTACAAATTAAGGGCATTCCTTGGAGACCACCAGGTCCAGAACTAGTGTACCTATTGGAAGATTTGCCCTCTATTACTTTTTTGGGGACAACCCAAAATTTGGGATTTTCTTTTACATTCACTTTTAATGATACTTGTAAATAGTACAAATAGAGAGGTGAATCTCCCTAATGGGGGGCATAGACAGTAATAAAAACCCGACAGGTGTTCTAATACCTCTCCACCCTATCCAAAACTAAAAAAAAAGTTTTGCCTTTAGTTTTACTTTATTGTAATGAATGTGACTTTAGTACTCCTTTAACCTGAAGCAAGCATACAGAATAGGAAAGTCAGAATGATGTCAGCACCTCTAATCTGCATATTTGTTCCATGTCAGCGATTCAGAAAGTACTTAAGCCATTGGATAAACAGGAAAACAAGCAGCTAGCATTTTCATGCATAAGGAGCTTAGAGAGCTGGGGGAGAAGAATCAACAGAACACTGGTCTTCACATTGAAAGGTTGTGCAGAAGGGGTGTGTTTGATCATTGGAGAAGGATAGACAGAGTTCTTAGCAAAGCCAGAAAACTGACCACACTAGGATGGATGTGCTCTCATGCCTAGTGTGGTCAGTTTTTAATAGGAAAGTGGGGGAGTGGGGGCTGGCAGGAACACCAGGCATTTCATACAATGGGATTGAAACAAAGAGAACAGATTACTTATTCATATATGCACATGGTATAGCGGGCACATATAAGAAATATGAAATGTTGGGGTAAGATATTCTTTAACCACTTCCCACCCAGCCTATAACAGATTGACGTCCAGGAAGTGGTTCTGTACAGTGTTGTATGACCGCGCAATTGTCATTCAAAGTGCAACAGCACTGAAAGCTCAAAATTGTCCTCGGCAGGAAGGGGCGAAAGTGCCTGGTATTGAAGTGGTTAAAGGAGTTGTAAAGGCACAAGGTTTTTTATCTTAATACAATCTATGCATTAAGATAAAAAAAAGCCTTCTGTGTGCAGCAGCCGCCCCAGCACCCTATATTACTTACCCGTGCCCCATCCCTGTCCAGTGTTGTCTCTCGACAGGAGGGGGGGGGCCAGGAGTGCCAGCTTCCTCTGGCATTATGCAGGCTTTGTCCACATAGTGTGTTTACCACATAGACAAAGAGAGAGACCTGTGAGCTAGCTGCCACGTTATTGGCAGCTAGTTCATATTCCATACAAAGGAATTTAAACAAAGAGAACAGATTACTTATTCATATATGCACATGGTACAGTGGGCACATATAAGAAATATGAAATGTTTGGGTAACGTATTCTTTAAAGGAGTTGTAAAGACAGAAGGTTTTTTATCTTAGTGCATATCTATGCATTGAGATAATAAGAAAGCCTTCTGTGTGCAGCAGTCGCCCCAGCACCCACTAATACTTACCTGAGCCCCATCTCTGTCCAGCGATGTCCACGAATCCCTCGGCCGTTCGGGGCTCACCACCTGATTGGCTGAGACACAGCAGCAATGCCATTGGCTCCCACGGCTGTCAATCAAAGTCAGTTAGCCAATCAGGAGAGAGAAGGGGTGGGACCGAATGGCAGCTGTGTGTCTGAATAGACAGACGGAGCTGTGGCTTGGCTTGGGTGCCCCCCATAGCAAGCTGCTTGCTGTTGGGGCATTCGACAGGAGGGAGGGGCCAGGAGTGCCAACAAGGGGCCTGAGAAGAGGAGGATCTGGGCTGCCCTGTGCAAAACCACTGCAGAGAGCAGGTAAGTATAACATGTTTATTTTATTTTTTTTAAACAAGACTTTACAATCACTTTAAGTGCTGGCCATATAGACAGGAAATGAGCTTCCCCTGGCTTTATGCAGGCTTTGTCCACATAGTGCAAGGGTCTTCAAACTACGGCCCTCCAGTTGTTCAGGAACTACATTTCCCATCATGCCTAGTCATGTCTGTGAATGTCAGAGTTTTACAATGCCTCATGGGATGTGTAGTTCCACAACAGCTGGAGGGCCGTAGTTTGAGGATCCCTGACATAGTGTATTTACCACATAGACAGAGAGATACCTGTGAGCTATCTGCCACGTTATTGGCAGATAGTTCATATTCCATATGCCAAGTCCAATCTAGCAGCGATCTTTGACAGTTTTTGATATTGAAAACTGCTGCGATACATTTGTTTATTAGGCGCAGATCTGTTCCAGTTTATATTTTGCAACCTGAAATGGGTCTTTCTGATTTGTCCACATGGCACACTCCACTGCAACCAGCTTCCTGTATCATTATAATGGTGCAAAAAAGCTTTGTTACTTCCCCAGCTTGTCGCAGAGATTCAGAAAAATTACCAAAACGCTGTAACAGCATAGCAGCTAATGTGCAATGGACAATACAGCATTTAATGATTTCAGTCTGCAGATATAACACCTGCCGTTACTTTAACCACTTGCCGCCCGCCCTATTACAGAATGACGGCGGCAAAGTGGTTTGATATTCCTGATCGGACGTCATATGACGTGATCAGGAATATCGAGCCGCTGCGCGCCCCCAGGGGCGCGCATCGCGGCGATCGTTGTTGCGGGGTGTCAGTCTGACACCCTGCAACACCGATCTAGGTAAAGAGTCTCCGTCGGAGATCAGCTGTGTCCAATCACGGCTGATCACGATGTAAATAGGAAGAGCCGGTGATCGATTTTTCCTCACTCGCATCTGACAGACGCGAGTAGAGGAGAGCCGATCGGCTGCTCTCCTGACAGGGGGGGTCTGTGCTGATTGTTTATCAGCACAGCCCCCCCCTCAGATCCTACCCAGGACCACCAGGGAAGCTTCCCAGAACCACCAGGGAAGTGATCCACACTGGACCACCAGGTATGCCCCTAGACCACCAGGGAAATGCTACTGTGTGCCCAGGCAGCTGCCAATCTGTGCCCAGGCAGCTGCCAGTCAGTGCCCACTGCAATGCCTACCACTGCCAGTGCCACCAGGGATGCCCATCAGTGCCTCATTTTAGTGCCGCGTATCAGTGCCCATCAGTGCCACGTATCAGTGCTCATCAGTGCCCAGCAGTGCCGCCTATCAGTGCCCATCAGTGCCCAGCAGTGCCGCCTATCATTGCCACCCTATCAGTGCCTAGCAGTGCCCAGCAGTGCCGCCTTTCATTGCCCATTAGTGTCACCCATCAGTGCCCATCAGTGCCAACCAGTGCCACCCAGTGCCACCTATCAGTGCCCATCAGTGCCGCCTATCAATGCCCATCAGTGCTGCATATGAGTGCCACCCATCAGTGCCGCCTACCAGTGCCCATCAGTGCCTCATTTCAGTGCCCATCGTCAGTGCCCGTCAGTGCCTGCTCATTGGTGCCACCTCATCGGTGCCACCGTATCAGTGCCTGTCAGTGCCGCCTTATCAGTGCCCATCAGTGAAAGAGAAAACTTACTTATTTAAAAAAAATTTTTAACAGAAACAAAAGCAAAACTTATTTTTTTCAAAATTTTCGGTCTTTTTTTATTTGTTTAGCAAAAAATAAAAACCGCAGAGGTGATGATAAATGATAAAAATTTAGTTTGGGTACAGTGTAGCATGACTGCGCAATTGTCATTCAAACTGCGACAGCGCTGAAAGCTGAAAATTGGTCTGGGCAGGAGGGTGTCTAAGTGCCCTGTATTGAAGTGGTTAATAGTATTATATAAATACAGCTGGAACAAGTCATTTAAGAATATTAGACAGAACCCAGAGATGACAAGTTTAAGCTGTAGATCAAGGAGTGGTAAATACAGAACAATACAACCTACCTTGAACAGACACCAAAACATCCACAAAGCAATCATGTTTATATTCTTCCTCACGGAACGCTGCTTTCCATAAACATACAGCAGAAAGGTAAGGTATGATTCCTAATTTATAGTGCTTGCAAGGACATTTCTAGAAACGACTGTTATCAGATAGCTGGCACAAAACAAAAGTCTCTGGATAACACGATATACAACCCAAACAACTATAAGCTACCAGCTACAACTAGGTTTAACAAGGAAGCAGTTCAAAGTGGATAAAACACGTTCATACCTCAAGGACACATCCTATTAAAGGAAACTATGCCACACCTATATTACTAATAAAACAAATCAACAAAATGAAAGAATGACATTTAAATAACATTAAACGTAATATCTATCAATGGCGTATATAATTCACTGCTCAGACTTCAGAACTGTATGCTTCAGGGACTGGAATACAATATTCCCAAAACACCCAGACATCCCCAAACATGTGGAGAGAGCAGCCTATATACGGACATCTATATTGAAGCAGGTGCACACGGATTAAATAATACAATGTATAATAAGGCACCCAGCGTTGTCTAACATGTTCAACCTTTACACTGAAATCCCCAGCTTTTCTACAGACAAGTCACTTAGACAGCTGATGCTGATGATTGCTGGTTGCTGATGCGTCCAATTTACTCCTAGGAACAATTCTCACACTTGAATGTTCTAGCCAGGAAGGAAGTATCACTTGTAATGTTTAGAGGTAACACCAAACTAAACAAAAGAGAACATCACACACACATGCAACATGGAGTTCCTCTCATTTTGTAACTTCAAGTGCTGGAAAAAACAAAATACCGTTTCCATGTGAAAATAGTAATGCTTGTTTTGCGTCCAGACTTAACAGCTGAACTTTTTTAATGGTGTTCATTAAAAAATGAATTCAAATAAATGTCATATGACATTCATTCAAAATGGGCATGGTTCTACAAGAGGCATATTGTTACCCTATTAAACAATGTAATTTGAAAATACTGTATATACAATATCATAATAAAGGCAGAAACATAGCTAAGAAGGTAAAAAAAAAATAATTAAACAATGCAACTTTTGTACACCTACATACCCATTACAAAAAGCTACTAAAAAGACAAAGCGCTCACAATACTACCAATGGATAGTAGATCATAACTATTTTGATTTTAATGTACAGAGAAGTATCCGGGCCTCTAAAACTGAATACATACTTACCAACATTCCTTAAAATAAAAACTGTCAGGACACATCCACAAAAGGAAAAAATGGCAGTGTGATTCCAAAGCCTCCTGCCATGCTAAAATGTGTCCACCACCCTGGCAGTTAGATGTTCTGTGGGGCATGGAGGGCATATGACCGTTTGCAAAATGAGAGGAATATCCTGCAGAATGTGGGACACCTGGCAATGAACAAGCCATGGTGCTTATTACTGGCATATTGTCCTTTGGGAACCCACATAAACCACCCTTGTGTTTTTAGAGGTCTCTGGTGAACCTACAAAATGCCAGGAACACTGGAAGTATTACCAGGTCCATCAAGGAGTTGTAGAAGTTCTCAGTAAACATGATATATGATGATAAAGGAGCCAACATTTTTAGATGCTCTATTCTGGACCCTCCAACAAGCAAAAAATCCTAAGTAGTTACTTGTTTATGAGAGGGCTAGGCAGATGTGTTTGCCATAATTAACCCTCTCTGTATTGTGCAGGCAGATCTTCATTATCATTTGTCACTAGATTTGAACACTGTCTGTCCTAACAAAGGGTTAAAGATGTAAAGGCTGGGCTACTTGCATTGTATGGTAATGAGGACAGACTTGGGACAAGCTCACTCTAACATTGTTCAAAAAAGCCTCGCAGTCAGCCATGACAGCTACTCCTTAGAATCTAAATTTAAAAAAATCCTAAAATAAGAAATAAGGCATGCTGTGTGAATGAGAACATATAGAAAACATTAGGGTTTTCTCAAATTTGACCGCAAAAGTGGACCCTTTAAAAAATACTTCAGCGGTAAAATTGTTTCAATATATGTATTTCAAATGTGTCTGTACCTGCTTGCTCGGAGTCCAGCAATCATCAGTATTGACCAAAGAATACTAAGCATATTCTGTAAAATAGTACAGCCAACTAAGCAAGGTACTCATGTGCAAAAACATCCCTTAACAAATAAAGCCTGACACAAAGACTGCAAAAAAAAAAAAAAAAATGAGAATCTATTTCTTGCAGGTTTTAATGAACTATCACCTAAGTGGATACTTTGCTATTTTCCTAAATACATGTGATAGAAAGCATAAATCCTGTAGGACCTAATTTTAACAAGTGTCCTTTTAAAACAAATTGCAAATTGCTTTGAAAATCTCTGCAGCCTGAACACACACATTCAAACACTGTCAAGGTCAGAGCTACCTCTCACTTAAGTTTTCTATTATCATCATCTGTCTTGTCTTTCAAATTCTCTGTCTAAAATTTTTTATATTATACTGGGGGTTATTTCCGGAAAATACAAGGTTATGTTTAGGAAAAATTAGCTTCTGAAACATTTGAGAATGTCTAAAAATCTTAAAATTTTCATAAAAATTTGAAAAGCTATCTTTTCTTTCTTGAAAATTAGAGATATTTCACAGGATCATTTATAGGACATGAATGAAAGCAATACACAAATGACATGACAAATTGTGAAACACGTTGTACCGTATTGTTTTATCTGTTTAGATATGGTATTATTAATGTTAACCTCCCTGGCGGTATGATTATTTCAGATTTTAGGTGCTGAAAGCGGTACCATTATTTTGCATGGAAATTTGGCGTTTTATATTGTAGGTCTGTAAATCTTAACAATAACACACTTAAATCTGTCCAAACCAGAGTCTAGTAGATATCCCGGGTATGATAAAGTTTGAAACACAAAAACATAAATTATAATATAATAAATAAAAATAAATAATTAAAAAAAAAAAAAATAGTAATAAAATAAATTTCCCCACAATTCACTATCGCTCAATTCTGCAAGTGTTCTAATTTACTATCGCTGTTTTCTAGCTGGTCTAAAGCCACTTTTGACGTAAAGGGACACTTTTTGGTTGCTATGGACAATCTCCAGTTTCCAGGCAGAAAGAACAGTGTATATTATGTAAAACTGCATGCAGGGCATGGGCCAAAGCACTGGGGACAAAAGGGATGTGAAATCATTTCATACAGTACTGTAATCTGTAAGATTACAGTACTGTATGTGTTATGATTTTTACTTTTTTTTTAATTTGCCGCCAGGCTCCGCCCCCGTGCGTCGCGCCGCTCGCAGGGAACGGAGCCTGGCACGTAGAGGCTTCGGAGGAGGACGGAGCCCTCGGACACTGCGGGTGACATCGCAGGATCCCGGGGACAAGGTAAGTAACGCCGCCCCAGGATCCTGCAATGCGATCCCGAGTGTGGCTCGGGGTTACCGCTAATGGTACTGAATTTTAACCCCGAGCCACACTCGGGAAAACCGCCAGGGAGGTTAACGTGGTTGTAACGGCTAAAGTTTTTTTTTTTTTACCTTAATGCATTCTCTGCATTAAGGTAAAAAAAAGGTCCAAGATTAGCTCCCTCCCAGACCCCCTAAACACTTACTTGAGCCTGAACTTGATCCAGCGCTGTGCATGAGAGCAACATTGCTGCTCTCTCTTCTCACTTGGCATGAAGAAAGCAGTTGGCTTCGGTTGTTGTCAATCAAATCCAGTGAACAGGGAGGGTTTGTCTATAGACACACATAGCCTGACTCAGGAGCAAGTCCACATATCTGCCCCCATAGCAAGTGCCCCCATAGCAAGTGGCTTGCTATGGGGACAGACACTGAAGAGGTAAGCATAACATGTTTGTTATTTTAATTTAAAAAAAATAGCCTTTAGTAACACTTATTATTATTATACAGGATTTATATAGCGCCGACAGTTTACGCAGCGCTTTACAACATTAGGGCAGACAGTACAATTACAATACAATTCAATACAGGGGGGGGGATCAGAGAGCCCTGCTCATTAGAGCTTACAATCTAGGAGGGAAGGTCAAGTTATACAAAAGGGTAATAGCTGTGGGGGATGAGCTAATGAAGAAAACAGTGCAGTTGTTAGATGGAGGCAGGATAGACTTCTCTGAAGAGGAAAGTTTTCAGGGATTGCCTAAAAGTGGATAAATTTGGAGACAGTCTGACAGATTGGGGAAGGGAATTCCAGAGGATGGGCGAGGTTCGGGAGAAGTCCTGGAGGTGGATATGGGAGGAGGTGATGAGTGAGCTAGAGAGCAGGAAGTCTTGGGAGGAACAAAGAGGGCGATTTGGTTGGTATTTTGAGACTACGCTAGTGATGTAGCTGGGGGCAGAGTTGTGCACGGCTTTGTAACTTATTGTTAGTATTTTGAATTTAATTCGTTGGGTGAGTGGCAGCCAATGGAGGGATTGGCAGAGAGGGGTAGCAGACACTGAGCGGTTTGTAAGGTGGATGAGTCTGGCAGCAGCATTCATGATGGACTGAAGAGGGGATAGTCTATTTAAAGGTAAGCCAAAGAGAAGGGAGTTGCAGTAGTCAAGGCGAGAGATAACCAGGGAGTGAGTGAGGAACTTTGTGGTATTATGTGCCATTTGATTAATAAAGTAAAGTACAAATTGACAAAGGAGGGCACTAATTGGGGCCCACCTGCATGAGACTGTGGCCAGCACACCTTGATAAGGATTACAGTTAGGAGTTAATAGGTTAACTGTTGATTAAAGGTTATGTTTGCAGGTGTGAAAGATCCAATGGTATCACTTGGAAGGTGCTGAAAGCTGGGACAGCCTATAAAAGTACAGCTGCAGTGGGGCTCATTCTCTCCCCCCCTCCTGGATCGGATTAGCAGAAGAAATACTCCCACCCTCCCTCCCCTAGTCGCGTGCAATTTTATGTGGTAGGGTCACCCCGGATTTCCGGGGGGGACTGTGGTTTAATTAAAGAGTATAATTAATGGCTGCCTGAGTTCTGAAAACTGGGCAGGAATTTTGTATGATATTAAAGGATTTGTTTAAATGGTTAAACCAATAAAGTTGCCGCGGCCAATAATTCCTGCACCTTCACACCTTTGATTAGCCCCAAATTCCTACACCTTCACACCTCAGATCAAACCAATTCCTGCACCTTCACACCTCAGATCAAACCAATTCCTGCACCTTCACACCTCAGATCACCCCAATTCCTGCACCTTCACACCTCAGATCAGCCCTAATTCATGCACCTTCACACCTCCGATTTGAACCCAATTCCTGCACTTTCACACCACAGATCACCCCAATTCCTGCACCTTCACACCTCAGATCAGCCCTAATTCATGCACCTTCACACCTCCGATCAGCCCCAATTCATGCACCTTCACACTTCAGATCAGCCCCAATTCATGCACCTTCACACCTCAGATCACCCCAATTCACCTGCTCATCTGTCCCACCACTGTATCTCCCTGCTCATCTGTCCCACCACTGTACCCCCTGCACATCTGCCCCACCACAGTACTACCCTGCACATCTGCTCCACCTCTGTACCCCCCTGCTCATCTGCCCCACCACTGTAACCCCCTGTACATCTGCCCCACCACTGTACCACTCTGCTTTTCTGTCCCACCACTGTAACCCCCTGCTTATCTGCCCCACCAATGTATCCCTTTTCTCATCTTCCCCACCACTGTAACCTCCTGTTCATCTGCCCCACCAGTGTACCCCCTTTCTCATCTGCCCCACCACTGTAACCCCCTGCACATCTGCCCCACCACTGTAACCCCCTGCACATCTGCCCCACCACTGTACTACCCTGCACTTCTGCCGCACCACTGTACCCCCTGCACATCTGCCCCACCACTGTACCTCCTGCACATTTGTCCCACCCCTGTTCCCCCTGCTCTTCTGTCCCACCACTGTAACTTCCTGCTCATGCATTCCACCGATGTACCTCCTTTCTCCTCTGCACCCCTCTGCACATCTGCCCCAGTTCTGTACCCTCCTGCTCCTCTGCCTCACCACTGTAACCCCCTACTCATCTTTCCCACCAATGTACCTCCTTTCTCATCTGCCCCACTGCTGTACCCCCTTGCTCTTTTGTCCCACTGCTGAACCCCCTTCTCATCTGCCCCAACAGTGAACTGCCCCTGCTCACCTTTCCCACCACTGTAACCCCCTGATCATCTGCCCCATCACTGTACCCCCATGCTTTTCTGTCCCACCGCTGAACTCCCTTCTCAATCCTCCCACCACTGTACCTCCTGCACATCTGCCCCACCACTGTAACCCCCCTGCTCATCTGCCCCATCAATGTACCCCTTTTCTCATCTGCCCCACCACTGTACCTCCCTGCACATCTGCTCCACCACTGTATCCCCATGCTCTTCTGTCTCACTACTGAATCACCTTCTCATTTGTCCTAACACTGAACCCATCTGCTCATCTGCCCTGCCACTGTAACCCGCTTTCTCATCTGCTCCACCAATGTACCTCCTGCACATCTGTCTCACCTCTGTTCCCCCTGCTCTCCTGCCCCACCACTGTTCCCCCTGCTCTCCTGCCCCACCACTGTAACTCCCTGCTCATCTGTCCCACCAATACACCTCCTTTCACATCTGCCCCACTGCTCTACCCCCCTACTTTTCTGTCCCACCACTAAACCCCCTTCTCATCTGGCCCAACACTGGACCCCCTGCTCATCTGTCCCACCACTGTAACCCCGTTCTCATCTGGCCCAACACTGAACCCCCCTGCTCATCTGCCCCATCACTGTGCCCTCCTTCTCTTTTGTCCCACAGAAGAGGAGAGGGTACAGTGATGGGGCAGTGATGGGGGGTACAGTGTCTTCTGAACCCCTCCTGCTCATTTTCCCCACCGCTTTATTCTCCTGCTCACCTACTCCACCGCTGTACCCTCATCTCTTCTATGAGATGCATGATATGCAGATTGGTGAAAGGAAGCAGAGATGAGACACATCTACCTGTCCTGGTACACTCATTCTGCTGATCCACCTCTCGCATCCAGCCCACGTGCTTCTATGTGATGTATGTGATGTCACATACAAGCAGCTGGAATGGATGCACAATGATGAGCTCAGGTCAGGGGCATTTTCTGAAAGCAGTGGGCCTGTGTGCAGGATCATAAGTTGGGCCCTCACAGCTGAGGAAAAGTGTGGCGCGAAGCTCCACAGCAAAAGTTGGGTGTGATTTTCATTGCGCTGAATACTGCCTTTGGCTTAAAGGGACACAGAGTGCAGGAGTTCAGTAGTAAGTAACGCAAAGGTTCAGGAATAATTTCAACAAAGTTCGCCGAAAGCTCAACAGTAATTCCACAAATTGTCACCTGATTGTGGTTTTCTCAATCACAGTGAAATCCCTTCTTTCTGAGATTAGTAGTGGCAACCAAGCGAGTCATCTTCCTCGAGATGGTGGAGGAGGCTAGCAAAACTGTGATTGGTTTAGCAGTGGCCAATGACAGTCCTCCTCCTCCTGGAAACAGGGACCCCCCCCCCCCCACCAGAACTGCACCCAATTTCTTCTCCATCACAAAAGCTGACGATTGCCGCTACATCAAAGTTAGAGAACCAAATAATGTTTCCCATCTTTTACAATGTGTGGGAGCACAGTGCCTCCCCCTCAGAGCAGGTACGGCCTGGGGAATTCTGAGATTGGAATGCAATAGTGTCTCACTGACATTTCCCTGCGCTGCTCTGCTGATGTGGAGGGGGTCGAGTGTCGGCAAAAGAGGCTTTGAGTGCCATTGGTGGCACCAGTGCCAGGGGTTGCCTACCCCTGATCTAGTCTATACTGACCTGCATATATCATAAATGCAATGTTGATAATATAAGTTGACAATAGTGATGGCAGCTGGCCATTAGTCATTTATAATAAAAGAAGAATAATGTTGTTTCCTAATAACGAAAAGACCTTGCGAGCCATAACAGTCCAATGCCAATAAAGTGGAAAATAATAATACCCAGCTGCAGACGCAGATCACGTTTCATAACCGTGCAAATTAGTATAAAGAAATAAGTGCGTTGCGCTAGAATAAACAAAATTAATGAATATACCCCTAAGTGTAAATTAAGCCAAATATGTATCGATCAAATAAATTAAAAAAAAATATATGTGACAAATTCATAAGCATCAAATATCAATCAAATAAATAAATTCATATGTGACAAATTCATAAATAACAGCACGTAACAAACCGTCTTAAAGTGCAATGTGCATATACAATATCAAAAAATCCAAAGTGCATACATAGATATAAAGTGCTCAGTGCCCAACATAAATATCAAATAGTCCTATCCGATATTCCTTTGTGATAAGTAAAAAATCATAAAATGAATGCCAAATGAAGCGTATATAACAGTGTCCATATATAATGTCATCCAGTATGCTCATCCAATATTAGGTGCGGCAAAACCATGCTCCAGTGCACTTCGGTGACCCCCCCACTCTGCATTTTGAATGCAGAGTGTGACACAGAATTGAGTTCTGTACACCGCCACATCACCACGTTCCTTATAAAGCTGCATTCATTGAACCTGCTGGAGATCGGCACCTGAATATCAGTATAGAGCCCGGGGGTGGCTCCAAAGCGTGATTTGACACAGTTAGCTGCTGTGTCACACGCTCTGAGGTGAGCGCAACAGCTTGGGGGGGGGGGGGGGGGGTCACCGAAGTGCACCAGAGCATGGTTTTGCAGCACCTAATATTGGATGAGCATGCTGGATGACACTATATATGGACACTGTTATATACGTTTCATTTGGCATTAATTTTATGATTTTTTACTTACCACAAAGGTATAATGTTGTTTCCTAAGGCAGAATTCCAGGCATATATAAAGATACAAACACAAAATGCAGCTGCTCTGTATTCATTCCGAATGGCACCTCAAAGCAATTTACTAACGAATGTGCATTGCAGCAAGATGTGCATTGTGGTGTACTTTCGAAAATGCTACATGCACCTTTTTTGGTGCATTTTGGTGTGATAGGCAGCTGTTCAAATGAATCGTATGCATTACCACAATGCAAGTTAACATGCAAAATACCACAGAGCAAGAGTGTAAGTGTGTTACTAAATTACAGCAGAGAAAATCATATTTCCTGCTGTGAAAGAGCTATGTAGGCGTTACGTCTTATTATGCTGAGTGGACAAGTGAGGCAGCAGAAGAAGCTGGCAGACCAGACTGTAAAATAACCAAGGTGTTCACCACTAATAAAAAGAAAAATAGACAACACAGAAAATGATCAATAAAGAAAAAATTGGGAACCATGATAAAGTTGATGAGAAGGAAATACAAAGAGCATGTGCAAAGGCACTAAAAGCCAGCATGGACTCAAAGGCAATAAACCTTCAAATCTCCTCTGCATTGTATAAATATATAAATATAAATATATAAATATATTGGACCTGGTTGCTGCAGGCTAAACACTTAAAATCTCAGCAACTGAGTTATTGACAGACTTGCAGCAAGCCAATCTATCAACCTTTCTTCATCCTAGTGAACCGTATCTACAGGTTGAGGAACAAATTTCCTTCCTACTGGCCTGATGAAGACTATACTGCCTATGCATGCTCAGTGATATTACCGGTGGTGTTGCCAAGGAGGATGACAATGGTAGACGAGATCTCAAGTGCTGACCATACTCCTAACAGTTTGGACTCGTCGTAAAGGAGTTGTAAAGGCAGAAGGTTTTTTATCTTAATGCATTTTATGCATTAAGATAAAAAAACCTTCTGTGTGTAGCAGCCTCCTCAGCACCCCCCAATTATCTACCTGAGCTCCTTCTCTCTCCAGCAATGTACACGATCCCCTCAGCCATCCAGTACACTCAGCCAATCAGGGGAGAGAGGGGCGGGGCTCCTTGTCTGAATGAATACACGGAGCTCTGACTCGGCTTGTGTGACAACAAGCTACTGGCTGAGGGGGCACTTAAAGGAGGGAGGGGCCAGGAGCAACAAAGAGGGACCCTAGAAGAGGAGGATCCGGGCTGATCTGTGCAAAACCAACTACACAGAGGAAGTAAGTATAACATGTTTGTTATTTCAAAAAAAAAAAAGCCAGCCTTTACAATCAATTTAATGCTGGGTCCTACAAAGGCCTGGAAAGTGCTTTTTATTGTATTGTTTTTGTCATTGTGGTGAAGGATTGGAAAGTTTACAGAGAATGCCACAATATGCCTGATGGGCCACAATGGACACATACAAATATTTCTTTAAATATTTTGGCCTGTAGAGTTGCAACTCACCTCCCTGGATCCAAGGCTTGGATATGTGTTGCAAAAAAAGCTATGGAAGAGGAAAATGTGGGAAAGGGGCAAGTAGGGGTGCAGACAGAGGATCACCTGGTCAAGGTGTGGAAAGGATTTAAGGAGCACAAACCTATAAGAGGCAGTGGTTTAGACTATAGTGGAATATTAGTAATACTATTCTTAGCTTGTAATCTCTAACGAGCAGGGCCCTCTGATTCCTACTGTATTAAACTGTATTGCAATTGTACTGTCTGCCCCTTTGTTGTAAACTGTTAGCACTATATATATATATATATATCCTGTATAATAACAATACTATTAATAGTAATATTTAGTATAGACTGCAAAGAATAGTGGGATAGGTAGTAAGAGCAGTATAGCTAAAATATATATAGGGGGCATTAGATGGGGAAGTATGATCTTTTATAGTGTTGCAACTAAGGAAACATGTAATGGGCAATAATGGCACAGGATGAAATGAGTCAGTGACCACCAGTAAAGTGGGTAACAGTGAAGTGTGTTGGAAGCATTAGTAGGAAGTTTATAGACTAGCTGTGATTTAAGTAGGTAAATAACTGCGTATAATTCTCTAAAAGCTACAGAAAGTTGTCACTTTTAAAAACATTTGTAATCTGACTTGCTTTCTTTTCTTCTATTTTATTTTGTTTTTAATGTAGATATTTTCAGATTAACCCCTTGAGGTAGGGAAGATTAGTTACTAACACCTGTTGACTCAAGGTATCAGCCACACACATAATACACTAGTTGCAATCAGTCATCCAATAAAAAAACAGGCCATACATGTTACAATTTTAAATTAGTTTAAACCACTTTCCATCCAACAGGAATCACAAATATGACCAACCAAGTAATTGTCATTAAAGTATCAATATACCACCCATGAGTTCAATCGACCAAGAGAATATGGTTGCTTGTGAAATGTGAAGTTAAAACCAGGATATAAGCTGACAGCTGCAATACAGTTTATTAATAAAAAGTTAATGGAAAACAGAAAAAAAAATATTGCACGGCCTTTGAAAGTGATTTTGTTTGAAACAAATGCAATCCCATCTCCATGCAGTTCATTGAAACCGCCATTGTATGTCTTCTATTGCTTTGCAATTTTGACAAAAAACAAAAACAAAAGTTTGATCACTGTACTGATTTGCCACACGTATGGCCAACTATTGCTTTGCACTAATGCCGCGTACACACGGTCGGACTTTTCACCTGCAAAAGTCCGACGGACGCCGCCGGACAAAGTCCGGCGGAAAGTCCGACCGTGTGTGGTCTCCATCGGACTTCCGACGGACCGTTTCGGTCGGATTTTTGCGGAAATCCGACGTACTTTAGATTTGAAGCCTGCTTCAAATCTTTACGTCGTACCTCCGCCGGACTCAGTTCCTGACGGAAAGCCCGTTCGTCTGTATGCTAGTCCGAAGGACCAGATACGACGGAGGAGCAGGTTACTGCATCTCGCACTCGCTGCAATAGGAAAAACAAATCTTCCTATTGCGGCGAGACACTTTTTACCTAGGTAAATGGGTAGGGGTACCATGTACCCCATACTCATTTACATAGGGTGGGGGGCCGGGATCTGGGGGCCCCCTTATTAAAGGGGGCTCCCAGATTCCGATAAGCCCCCGCCCGCAGACCCCGACAACCAACGGCCAGGGTTGTCGGGAAGAGGCCCTTGTCCTCATCAACATGGGGACAAGGTGCTTTGGGGGGGGGGGGGCGCAGGGCGCCCCCTTCCCCCAAAGCACCCACCCCCCATGTTGAGGGCATGCGGCCTGGTACGGTTCAGGAGGGGGGGCGCTCGCTCGTCCCCACCCCCTTTCCTGACCGGCCAGGCTGCGTGCTCGGATCGGGGTCTGGTATGGATTTTAGGGGGACCCCACGCCGTTTTTTCGGCGTAGGGGTTCCCCTTTATAATCCATACCAGACCTAAGGGCCTGCGACGGGGCTCGCAAGGCTTCAATCTCGCCAAAAAAAGCAGCGAGATTGAATTCCTTTTCTAGTCCCGTCGTACCAAAGTCACGTTCAAAATGAACGGACTTGTCCGTGTGTGGGAAAGTCCGTTCGTTCTGAAAGTCCGTCGGGAAGACCGGATTCCGGAAAGTCCGGCCGTGTGTAGGCAAGTCCGGCCGTTCAGAAAGTCCGGCGGTAGTCTGCCGGAAGTCTGGCGGCAAGTACGTCGGACCTAGCTTTCTAGAAAGTCCGACCGTGTGTACGCGGCATAAGAGAAGAAGCAGAAAAACACAACCAAACACAACCACTGTGTATCACTGACTGCCAAAATATGGCTACCTCCATGTAATTTATAATTACAAACATATAATATACATAGAAACATTGTTAAGATTTTTGGATCAGTGGATCACTTTTACATGCTTATTCAAAAATAATTATGGATTCCTTTTAATAAGCTGCTGCTGCTAATTTGCCCATTGTTATATGTGCCCCAATGTTTATTTTTTTTATTTTTTTTTCCATAACTTTTATTGTTTTCTGGATAATTTGTACAAACAAGAGGTTATAACAACATATTAATACTACTACTACTACTAATAATATCATACAGTCTTCTCAAAGTGGTACACCATAAAACAAGTGCATGTTTTCATGGTATAGTTATGTAGATGTAAGGCTGAATCTTCTAAAATTACATGAAAGCTGATAATCTTTCAAATGAAAGGTCCATGAAATACACTGTTCACAGTAAAAGAAAAACTGTACAGTAAACCATCCAAATGGTATTATTGTCTGTACCTGTATATTAGCGAGGCAATCCATTTACATGTAGGTTCATGCTGAAATAGATGCGTTCTCCCTGAACTGGCCAAACAATGTAACAGATGGTAAATTTTGCTATATAGTAAAAAAAAACTTTGTCAAGCATGGGTGGTTTTTCTGTTGATTGTCTGATGGGATTGCATTGAAAAGAACAATCACCTCAATTAACATTGTTTAATTTTTGGAGAAGAAAGAGAGCCATAAGAAAATCTAAAACTAAAAAGCTTTGAAGTCCCAACGCAACTTTTCTACCTTTGACAATAAGAGAGGTTGACAAAATAATGGAAAATTACCAATATAGTAATATCAAAGACTATGCCTTTAAAACAGCGTCTGTTCGCCTTGGAATGTTGCCTAACAGGTTCTAACTGAGTACATTTGGATGTTTGTGAAAATAACAATCATGTAAGATTTTAATCAGCAAGCATATAGGGGCATTATTATACTGGAATATAGAAACAGCACTAGATAACAGTGCTTTCGTCATAGCTTGCATACCTATACCTACCCCTCCCTCCTGCATCTTTAGTCTGCACCTGAACCCCACATCTGGGCCAGAATTTTTAATAAGACCTTACAACTTGGCACTCATGGGGCTCTTTGCTAGATTTTACCAGATACAAATACCCACTCTGATTACCAAACTGAATGCTTTCCAGATTTCTTCAACTGAGACTTGCAATTTATGCCTTGTTTCTGATACCAATAACTCTGGCCTCTGATAGAAGTGAGAAGTTTTTAATTATTAAGCTGACTGGTAAAACTCTTCCCTCTCTCTGGGACAGAGATTTACAGCTATACGTCCCCAATGAGTTCTGCCATGGCTAGAAATCTATACAACCCAAGTTTCTACACAGCGTGTTGAGGCTGATGATAGATAACAGTCTGAGATAGGCTCTTCATAAATATGGTGTGGATCTGCTTGCGAATTCCAGCCCTATCGCACATTTGATTGATATCTAAAACTAGCCAGCCATATCTAGGATTAGAATTTTTTTTGCTACCTTCTTCAGCCTTATGGTAAAATGCTGCATTTCACTTTACCATTATCATTACTTGATTTTAATTTCCTTATGAACCTCAGCTTTGTTTTTGCTGTGTTTCTGTGTCAAAATTCCTAATAAAATCTTTGCAAAACAGACTCTGACCTTGGATAAATGTAATTTCCAAAATGAAAACACCGCAATACATTACAGCTTTTCAAAGTTCACATAGTACTAAGTGTCTCTGTTGGAAGAGGGGAAGAATAAAGAGCCACAAGGCCCTAATTCGGACTTTACAGGCAAGATAGACAATGGTATAGCACAAAAATATATTTTTATTCACAATGAAACATATCAAACAGGTCAAGTGGAAAATAATTAAAAACATATGATAAACATTTTATAATAGGTAAATATCTAATGTAAACAGGAGAGTTGACACCAAATAAATGGCAGTGAGCCGCTGTGCGTCAACATGTTTTGTTATTTCGCTTCCTCAGGACACACTTGGGGGTAGTTGAAAGGAACAGGTCTCACTTGTCAGCATAATGTTGTCTCCACATGGAGAACTCCCAGATGATCACTAGAGAATCACCATGTAAAGCAGGAAATAGTTTCTTACTAATGCCAGCGACCGTATATGGGGCTGATGGCTTAAAGATATATAAATATAAATATACACTAGCATGGTTCACCGGGGGAGGAAGGAGACAAATGTAAGGATGTAGTTCATGAAAAGGAGAGTGAAAGAAAAGGAAAGGGTAGAACAAACAACACCTTTCCACCTGTTTCCAGTCCACAATAACAGAGGCTTCAACAACACTCAACACAACAACACAAGCAGGGGTGGTCTACTTGTTCCCTGGGGAGATACTGAACCTCATGCCATTGTGGCATGTTTAAATATACCTATGGAGTTTGTATGGTCATATTGACTGCAGGCAGATGTAGGACAGTTTGATATATCCAGCCTTAAAGGAACATATATTTGTCCATATGGAGTGTTGTTGAAGCCCCTGTTATTGTGGACTGGAAACAGGTGGAAAAGTGTTGTTTGTTCTACCCTTCCCTTTTCTATCACTCTCCTTTTGATGATCTGGATCCTTACGTTTGTCTCCTTCCTCCCCGGTGAACCATACGAGTGTATATCTATATTTATATATCTTTAAGCCATCAGCCCCATATACGGTCGCTGGCATTAGTAAGAAACTATTTCCTGCTTTACATGGTGATTCTCTAGAGATCATCTGGGAGTTTTCTATGTGGAGACAACTTTATGCTGACAAGTGAGACCTGTTCCTTTCAACTACCCCCAAGTGTGTCCTGACGAAGCGAAATACTGAAATGCGTTGATGCACAGGGGCTCACTGCCGTTTATTTGGTGTCAACTCTCTTGTTTACACTATATACTGTATTTATTGGCGTATAACACTCACTTTTTCACCATGAAACTCGGGTGCAAATAGCGTGTGCGTGTTATACGCCGATACTTCAATTTTAGCTGCCTTGGAGGAGACAGGGAGGGGGGCGGGACGAGCGCCGTCAGATTACATACAGTGAGAATCTCCTGTTTACTTGGCGGCCTCTGTAATAGGAATTCCCGTCTCCTGGGCCGCCATTGAACCACTGCTCTGTCTATCATAGGAGATTCTCACTGTATGTAATCTGTCGGTGCTCGTCCCGCCCCCCTCCCTGTCCCCTGTAGGCTGCAGATGGGCATTGATCAGGCTGCTGCATAGATGTGGACTGGTGAGGCTGCATTGATGTGGACTGGTGAGGCTGCATTGATGTGGACTGATGAGGCTGCATTGATGTGGACTGATGAGGCTGCAGATGGGCATTGATGGCAATGGTGAGGCTGCAGATTGGCATTGACCCTTATTTTGCTTCAAAGTTCCTTATTTAAAATGTAAGTTTTTTTTTTTTCCTGAAACTTCCCTCTTAAAATTAATGTGCGTGCTATATGCCTATGCGTGCTATACGCCGATAAATACGGTATTTACCAATTATCATATGTTTATCATATGTTTTTAATTCTTTTCCACTTGACTTGTTTGATATGTTTCATTGTGAATAAAAATATATTTTTGTACTATACCATTGTCCATCTTGCCTGTAAAGTCCAAATTAGGGCCTTGTGACTCTTTATCCTTCCCCTCTTCCAATTCAATTATATATGTGGCTTTAGGAGTGTTATTCCAATTTTTGTAAGTGTCTCTGTCGACAAACTTATAACCTCTTTTCTTTATGGAAGCGGGACATGCAAGTCCATGTTTGTCTAATGCCGTTGTTTTGAGACTGTTCCGTTTGCCACAATACAGCATTTTGCTAATTTATTTTAGCTCATACTTACTGCTAATTGGCAATCGACCTACTATGACTCACCCTTACAACTAGGTTTGTAATTGGGCTTTAGATATTTTAAACTTAAAATCTTGTTTCATGTTTTGCCTTTGTTATTTGTCCACCCCTGTATACCTAATTCTTATGCGTTCTATGTGAGGAGGACAAATAGCTGCTGCAATTATGTTAACCAGCCTCTAAGTGCCAATACCTGCCAGGCAGCCCACATTGGCTACAAAATGAAATCCGTGCACAGAATTTTTTTTTTAAGTAAAGCTAGTAGCTACACCCACATAATTACAAAACCTGAGAAAACTGACGATAGATTTGTATAATTAATCAAAATGTTAAATTCTGAAGTCTGTTAGAGTTTGAAGGAATAACAATAAAGTATGAGCATATGGGAACAATTTTATTTTACATTTTTGTTGTTGGAAGGTGTGGAGTTTCCCTTTACAGTTTGAACACTACTTACTAATGAGATACAGGCTTACCAGCTGTTCAGCAACTAATGCAAGATATATCTTTCATTACACTACAATTTGATTTGATTGTAGCCGTTTTACAATTTGTAAATGTATTATGTTTCATTCAGTGTATATTAAATGTACAATTGAAACAAATATTGCTTATTAAAGTTTATAATAAATTCATTTACAAAGATTTATTTGCTATATTTTGTTTTATAGGTGCAGTTCTGCCCTATTGATAAGGGATGTAAAATATCTATGGGGATGTAAAACACCCTGTTTTAGGGAATTTACAATGAGTATTGTTTAAGATAGACATGGGCCTCCAATGTAGCATAGTGCTAATCACTGGAAAAATGAAAGCTACAAGTTTTCCTTCATGTCCCGTGAGATCAGAAGTTGGCCTATTTAACAAGACTTACCAGGAGATAACATGATTAAGGGACATATCTGGCTAAATTGTATCCTCAAATCAAGAGGCAGCATAGTGATGTAGTGGTTAGCACTCTTCACACACGCACTTAGCACTCGCAGCATTAGGGTTGTTGGTTCGAATCCCAACCACGACTATACCTGCCTGGAGTTTGCATGTTCTCCCTGTGCCTGCGTGGGTTTCCTCCGGGTACTCCGGTTTCCTCCCACACTCCAAAGACATGCTGGTAGGTTTATTGGCTTCTGTCCAAAAATTGGCCCTGGTTTATGGGTGTGAGTTGGGGACCTTGGATTGCAGACCCCTTGGGGGTGGGGACTGGTGTGGGTGTGTGTGTGGAGCTCTGAGTAGATTGATGGCACTACATGGGTACCTTAAATATATAAAAAATTATAATATAGTGGATGGGCATCTTGATGGGAGGCAGGGGATGGGGACAATTGTGGGTGCTCACTCAGGTTGAACTGGATGGACTGATGTCTTTATTCAACCTTAGTAACCTTAGTAAGTGTGTAACTGTGTAAGAGCCATTGTGTTTTAGGACACTGCCATCGTTCATGGCAGAGCATGCATTATTTCCTACATCTGCAGAAGTAAAATGGTGAGAATGGTGAGGCATCTGGGGTAAATTTGGTTACACAATCAGGGGTCATATACCAACTAAATGGTACTATGTAAATTTTCTTGAGCTAAAAGTGTTTGCAGAGCATTTTATCCCAATCAGCTATGTCCATGTCCCCCAGGTCATTCTCCAATTTACACATACATGAAAATTTAGAGCTGGGGATGCAAGGGTCATTTTAATAAAGATATTCTGAGATGAAATAGCATTTCTGGAATGTTTGATTGAGTTACTTGGTTTTGGGAATTGTTGCAAAGTAGAAAGTAACAAAGTAGATATTTGCCAGCACACCATGGATCGACACAAAGTAGCGTCCAAACGGATAGTTTATCACAACACAAGGAGAGTGCAACGTTTCATAGTCACGCAGGACCCCTTCATCAGGCATGTGATAAACGTCGGGTTAGGCCTCATGTACACTAAACGGACGTTTAGGAGCAGTTGGGCATTTTTTTCAACTGCTCCTGAACTTTCCTCTATTTTATCTTATCAGTACATGTTCACAGAGTTGTTTATAGTCGTTTCTAGGCAGTTGAGTTTAGAGGCCTTTTTTGGAAAGCAAAAAAATTAGTTCAGATGAGTTTAGAGGCATTTTAAGCGCCAAACGCTTCCAAACGCGGTTTTGTTTACAGACGTTTTTCATTTTTGGCTATTTAAAAAAATTTTTTTTTTTTTTTTCAAATGCTTCTAAACACAAACGCGGCAAAACGCAGCTAAACGTGGCATGTAAACGCAGCAAAACGAACGTTTTAAACGTGGGTTACTATCTGTCAAGTTAAATCGTTCAGGAGAGGTTGTAAAAATGTCCCGTGTACATTAAGCCTAACAGTGAAAAGAATTTAAATAACCATCAACCAATCAGAAAAGAAAGAAAACCAAAATTCCTCCCACCCCCAGACAGGTATGACGTCACAAATTCTGTCAAAAGACTCATAAAAATTAGCACGATATCACAGATTTGAGAAGAAACGTATGAAAAGAGGGGGTTACCAAATAATATACTATCACTACCTGTGTATTGTCATGATGGACTTGATGATGTGGATCCTTAGTCACTGTGAGAACAGACCTGTTGCTAGGGAGCATCTGTATACAGCACACAATCTGGATATAGATCAGCACCAGTGCAGGGATCAATAGTTGCAGGACAGATCACAGCAGCGATCACCGGCCGTGCATGCGCAATGCGGCGGCGGTAACCAAGCAACGGGGAATGCTGCAGTGCTGGGGCCGCCGATGCCATTCCCCTTCTCATCCCTCCTCCCCCCTATCCCCCCTCCCATTTCTCTTCTTCCCCCTCCACCCCTAATTTTCTTCCTCCTCCTCTTCTTCTTCTTCCCCTTTTTTATCTTCTTATTTTTTCCTCTTTTCACTCTTTTTTATTTATTTTTTCTTCTTTTCTTTTTCTTTTTCTTTTTCTCTTTTCTCTTTTCTTTTTTCTTTCTTTTTTTCTCCTTTTCTTTGTATTCCTTATTGTATTTATTTATTTAATTTTTCTTTATTTTTATTTTTACTTCTATTGTTTATTGGTTAATATTTTTTATTTTTATTTATTTTTCATTTATATTTATTTCTATTTTTACTTATTTCTTATCACCATAATGGATATCTCTTTTCTTCTCCTCTCTACACCCCTCCTCCTTTTCTTGACCTGGTTTACTAACCCATATTTATTTATATCTCTCTTTGTTTTCTATTACTCATTGGTCCCAGTCTTTTTCTTCCTTTCATGTTTCTCTCTCTTTCTTTTGTCTGTTTTCATTTCCTGTTCTCCTCTCCTTGTTCTAACGCTGCTTTGACGGCTGTTTTTCTCTCCACTCACTCACGTTCCTCACATTCACTTCTCTTCCCCACTTCTCTTGAGTGGACGCAATCAACCTTGATGGGCGAGAACCTTTAAATAATAAAGCAATTTTGGGAGGTAAGACATCCAGATTGTACTTATTCTTTAAAACCACGATATGGTAAGGAGTTCTAGGTGGTTAGGACACTTGAGAGTTCCTTGTAGAGGGATGGGTAATCCACTTTCTATAGTGAGTCGAAGTAGAGGGATATATAAATACACAGAGAAGTTTTGTAGGCCAAGTAAAATAAAAGTTTGTTTGAATTTGATGGAGAAATGGAGGATTTTGTTAAAATCTTTTTTGTTTAATTGACCTTGAGTCCAAGATTGCTTTGAAATCCAAGAGTGCTACATAAGTTGAGTAAGGTGATGTGGGGGGAAATACTATTCAACAAAATATTGTCGGTGTACAACAGGATCTTATAGTAAGTATTTGAAATTTTAGGGGCCCAGGTTGATGGATCTGTCTGAATTATCACTGCAACAGACTTCAGGGCTAAAATAAAAAGGATTACGGTTAAAGAGCATCCCTCCCAGTTACTCTGGATTACAGGGAAACATTTGTAACTTATCTTATTGAAGCAGAGAAGCAGAGGCAGAATTGCTATAAAATCATCACCCTAACCCCATTTGCAGAGGGCAAAATGCACATTTTGCCAGGACAATGTAGTGAAGGCTTTACACACATTGAGGGGAAGCATCAGTGTTTTCAAAGGTCTAAAACAGGCTAGATGGATGAGCTGTATTACATGATGCACATTGTCCCTGTCTGTCTGCAGGGCACACTTGGTCCTTTTGTATAAGTCGGCCCAGCATCTGTGAGGTTTTTATAGCCTTCTGTGTTCTAACTAGGTCATATCCTATGTACAGTGTACAGTAAACCCTTAGTGCCCTTAGTGGAGGAGCCTTGAGAGTGGGCATGAAATCTGCATCATCCTCAGCCCGGCCTATAGATGCAGAAAGAAGGTGCCAGCTGCAGGTAAAGTTTCCTGGATAATAGCTCTGGTTGGTATGGAGTAGTGAGATAGGGAGCACAGAACTGCACAGGGGGAAAAGTATGTTGGGCATACCTGCTTCAAGGTTATTGTTCCAGGTCTTCTTTACTATAATGATAACTGACCTACAGAACTGTATCCTCATTTTATCAATTCACAGTAGATTTACATGGCTGAGGCTGTTTTTAATACACTGGACACTGGATGAACAGACTGTCAGGGAAAATCCTCAGAATATGCATCTTTACTGACATGAGCATCCGTTTCTGACAACACAAGGCAGACGTTGATTTTTAGATCACAACATTTTTTTTCATGCTCTGCTCTTCTCAGAATTTAGATGAGCTGCTCTGAAGTGAGATATTACAGCAAACATTGAAACTTAAAAATATCAAATAGAGACAATTTGACTGAAGATTGGGGATTTCCACCAGGGAATTAATATGCACAGTTTTGCTTGAGGTAGCAGGTGAAGGACATTTTTCTTTAAAACTTATGTCTGGATAACAAACTTTCATTTTCAGAACTTTTTTTACATTATTAATGAGGATTTCCAGTTGTGTTGGAAGTCGCTTATATTTTTTTTTGTTCCCCACAGACCTAATATGATTGTGTCCAGGAACTGTACTTGCATGTTTTATCTGCAGTGTCCCCTGCTGGTGAAAATTGGTAATGACTGTAAAAAAATACTAGAAATAGTTTTTCAACTTTGCAGTCCAATAAGCACCAGACTTAAGCTGGCCATATATGGGTAATTTTTTTTTGCATTCAACCAGTAGGCTGAATGATAAAAAAAAAAAGTGATTCCTCCATTCACTCAAACAAGGTGGATGAGGGAACCCCCACACTCCACAGGACATTGAGTTCTGACAGCGGCAACCGCTACCTGCATCCTAGCAACCAAGAATGTTAGGAGGCAGGGGCTGCTTATGTCTGAGCAACCAAGGATGCTATCTTACAAACAAGATTTAATATTGCTGCCAGCAAGTTCCTATGTAAAATCATGTGCCCCATGTACATGGGGCCCTAATCAAATGAGTGTTATGTATAACATTTCTAACACGCATATTCAGAATCTAGTTAGTTATGCATTAAATGAAGCACTGGTAAATGAGAAAAGAATGTAAAAAAGGAAAGCTTCTCTAATCTGTACTGACTGCAGTTAATTAGTTCTCTTCCTCGCTTGTGCTGCTTTGTGCTTCAGAAGACTCAGAACAAACTGTCCTGTATCATGCAAGGATCTCTTCACATGCTGTGTCATTATTTCTTACTGCTCTCTAGTCATCACATACTTTCTTGAAGTCATATACTTCTATAAGAGCCATACCAGGAGCCATACTCCAAACAGTGTTATTAGGCAAAAAGATGAAATCTGGGTAACAGTCATTGTTATTGCATAGTCATAACATTCTATAATTACTGTATTTTATAGTTTAAAGTGATTAACACATTTAGGGCTGAAACAACTAATCAATTAATCGACAACTAATCGATTATGAAATGAATCGATTACTATTTTCATAATCGATTAATCGGCAAGTAACATAATGGGGTTAAAAAAACCTAAAATGAGCCCTTTATAATACAAAAAGAAGAGCAAATAATCGCTACTGTAAATATTACTTTCACAGTTCTACAGTAAAAAAAATGAACCCCTTACAGTAGTGATTATTTGCTTTTTTGTACTATAAAGGGCTAATTTTAGCTAATTGTGTTACTAAATGTCTTAGACCTGGTTCACATCTATGTGTTTTTTGGTGCTTTTTGCAGAAACGCACTTCAGTTCATTTACATGGTTTCCAATGGGACACATTCACATCTGTACTTTTTTTCAGCCCCTGCATATTTGGAAAGGGTCACTTTTTTTAACGCAAAACGGTGCTTTTTTGGTTCAATATACTTCAATGGAGAAGCTGCAGAAAAGCATGTAATGCGTTTTTGCAGCAATTTGTGTTTTTTTTTAATCTGCCCAACAACAAATTGGCCAAAAAAAAAATGCAAAACCGCAAATCGCGTGTGCAAAAATTTAAAACGCACAGTAAAAAGCACTGCAGAAACAGATCAAAAGCTCAAGATCAAAAACTGCATAGGTGTGTACCGAGCCTTATGTTGGACACACGGATCGATTTTCAGACAAGAATATTCAGACAAAAAATCTTTGTACATTCGCTGATTGAAGGAATGTTGTTTGAAATTTTCACTTGTTTTTAACATTCTGTTTTTAAAATGAATGTCATTTCTGAACGAAAACCACATACACTGTCTGAAAATTCCTTTGACCAAGAAGTTTTCTATTTTTTCCAAATGTTCCCATCGCTGTGGTTGAAAATGAACGTCAATTTGACCTCACTAACGATTAGAAAATCAAACGAACATTCTTAAAATGAAATTTTTTTGAAATAAGACATTGTTAAATAAAAAAATTTGATCTGAGTCTGATGATATTTACCAGATTCACTCTTTAATAGTATATACAGTATATATCCTCTAATAGTATATACAGTATATCTCCTCTAATAGTATATACAGTATATCTCCTCTAATAGTATATGCAGTATATCTCTTCTCTAATAGTATATACAGTATATCTCCTCTAATAGTATATACAGAATCGTTCTTGCCAAACCAATCTATTAACCTTCTATGAGGAGGTGAGTTGCCATCTAGATAAAGGAAGGCCCGTAGACGTGGTGTATCTGGATTTTGCAAAAGCATTTGACACAGTTCCCCATAAACGTTTACTGTACAAAATAAGGTCCGTTGGCATGGACCATAGGGTGAGTACATGGATTGAAAACTGGCTACAAGGGCGAGTTCAGAGGGTGGTGATAAATGAGGAGTACTCAGAATGGTCAGGGGTGGGTAGTGGGGTTCCCCAGGGTTCTGTGCTGGGACCAATCCTATTTAATTTGTTCATAAACGACCTGGAGGATGGGATAAACAGTTCAATCTCTGAATTTGCAGACAATACTAAGCTAAGCAGGGCAATAACTTCTCCGCAGGATGTGGAAACCTTGCAAAAAGACCTGAACAAATAATGGGGTGGGCGACTACATAGCAAATGAGGTTCAATGTAGAAAAATGTAAAATAATGCATTTGGGTGGCAAAAATATGAATATAATCTATACACTGGGGGGAGAACCTCTGGGGGAATCTAGGATGGAAAAGGACCTGGGGGTCCTAGTAGATGATAGGCTCAGCAATGGCATGCAATGCCAAGCTGCTGCTAATAAAGCAAACAGAATATTGGCATGCATTAAAAGGGGGATCAACGCAAGAGATAAAACGATAATTCTCCCACTCTACAAGGCTCTGGTCTGGCCGCACCTGGAGTATGCTGTCCAGTTCTGGGCACCAGTCCTCAGGAAGGATGTACTGGAAATGGAGCGAGTACAAAGAAGGGCAACAAAGCTAATAAAGGGTCTGGAGGATCTTAGTTATGAGGAAAGGTTGCAAGCACTGAACTTATTCTCTCTGGAGAAGAGACGATTAAGAGGGGATATGATTTCAATTTACAAATACTGTACTGGTGACCCCACAATAGGGATAAAACTTTTTCGCAGAAGGGAGTTTAATAATACTCGTGGCCACTCATTACAATTAGAAGAAAAGAGGTTTAACCTTAAACTACGTAGAGGGTTCTTTACTGTAAGAGCGGAAAGGATGTGGAATTCCCTTCCACAGGCGGTGGTCTCAGCGGGGAGCATTGATAGCTTCAAGAAACTATTAGATAATCACCTGAATGACCGCAACATACAGGGATATACAATGTAATACTGACACATAATCACACACAGAGGTTGGACTTGATGGATTTGTGTCTTTTTTCAACCTCACCTACTATGTAACTATGTAATATCTCTCCTCTAATAGTGTATACAGTATATCTCTTCTGTCTGTTATTCTCAGAGTGGATTAGATATTTTGCTCCCTAACCATATAGTTGGTTATTTATATTTACCACTGCATAGAGATATTTAAGAATAAATTGCCTTTTTTAAAACTTTACATATTAACTTAATTATACACCACCATTTTTTTGAAGGTTATTAACTGATTAATCAAAACAACAAACAGCCAACTAATCGATTATGAAAATATTCGTTAGTTGCAGCCCTAAACACATTAAAACATTGATAAGGTTAATGACATAGATCTTAATTGATAAGGTAAAAGTGGAGCTCCCCCTAAAAGGGGGAGCTCCGCTTGTTCGCACCCCCCCTCCACTGCCACATGTGGCACTTTTTGGGGAAGAGCGGGTACCTGGTTTTGACAGGTACCCGCTCCCACTTCCTGGTAGAATTGCCACACAGTGATCTACATAATTTCGGGCCTCTCCTCCTCCCCCCCCCACTGCCTGACACACAGAGGTCCCAGAAGATGGCGGGACCATTCAGAAAGCACAGCGCAACTCGAGCATGCGCAGTAAGAAACAGGCTGTCAAACCTCAAGGCTTTAATTCCTGTTTCCCTTACTACAGATGCCGGCACCTGCACCCAAAGCCGATTGATGAATCGGCTAGGGGTGCTGACATTGTGGGGTCCCTGGACAGTCCTTATATTAAAAAGTCAGAAGCTACAGTATTTGTAGCTGCTGACTTTTAATTTTTTTTTTTTACAGACTGGAACTTCTCTTTAATGACATGGAAACATAGTTTCTCTTTAATAGCTTATTATTTATTTTTTATTTTTTTAAAAGGTATCTCCCATGGGACTGTTGTAGCAATAGAAATCACACAAAAATAGAAAATCTTTATTATACAATGGGTTAAAATTGCTGGTCTATACATTCCATGTCCTGGTGAATTAAAATCATCACATGCTAACCTCACAGGGGGCAGGGACGATCAAAACACTGCATATTATAAAATTAAGAAATTGCATAACCTCCAAGATCTCCCAACGTGTTTCAACTATGCGTAGCCTTCTTCAGAGTGTAATAAAGTGGAAGCAATCAAACATGGACATGACCCAGTGTTCAAACCAGAAAAAAGCAGCTAAAAGCACAACCCGTCCGAGTCCCAGTTTGAGATGGACCTATACACCCACAGGAGATCAGTGATCTTCAGGATGGGGCAACCAAAACAAGCTCCACCATAGGGGCTGTATCTGGTTCAAGATGAATGACTATGTGAGAGTGAACTAAAAAGTCCAAAAAAAAATCCAAAAAAGGAGAGAACTCCCTTGTAGGCCATGTGGCACAAGCTATCAGCCTGGGACTCCAACATATCTTTAATAACTTTGTCTAAGAACATATCTATAGCCAAACATGAATTTTCAAAAAAATGCACGATCATGCATACTGACACTATTCTTATAATTCTATAGTCAATAAAAGCAGCATTCTGTTTCCCATATGTTTAATTATTAACCTGGAATTACTACTGCTGATCCTATTGGCTCATATTTGGTTTATTAAAGCTGGCCATAGTTGGATCAAAATGTGCCAGTCTTGCTGAACCTGGTCAAATTGTGATCTAGCTATAGGCAGGCTGATTGTACAGAAGTCAAACTCTTAATCGACTTCTGTACAACCAGGCTTTTGGTTTTTTTTTCTCGATCAGTGACGCTGGCTATAGCCGGATACACTGGACCCAAGGTTTGCTCAGTTTCATTCTTTACTATTTACTACAACTTGTTCCTTCCTTTCCAAGCTGTGGGTCAGAAAGTATTTCATAAAATAAACCTGACTTTTACCTTATTAACGTTTTCAACCAATGTACAAAAAAAAAAAGCCATTTCTAACTGCATCACACACACATACTAATCACTTCTTTATGTCAATGGAACATACACGCTTATAGGTAACAAAATTATTTACAATATATCCAAAGTCAAAACTTTTTTTTTTGATAGAGTAGGCAATGATTAACCCTTTCATGACTAAGCCTTTTTCTGACATTTGTTGCTTACAAGTTAAAATCTGTATTTTTTGCTAGGAAATTACTTATATTTTTATTTATTTCAGTTACTTATATAGCGCCGTCAATTTACGCAGCGCTTTACATATACATTGTACATTCACATCAGTCCCTACCCTCAAGGAGGTTACAATCTAAGGTCCCTAACTCACATTCATACATACTAGGGACAATTTAGACAGGATCCAATTAACCTACCAGCATGTCTTTGGAGTGTGGGAGGAAACCGGAGTACCCGGAGGCAACCCACGCAGGCACAGGGATAACATGCAAACTCCAGGCAGGTAGTGTCATGGTTGGGATTCGAACCAGCGACCCTTCTTACTGCTAGGTGAGAGTGCTACCCACTACATATATAAATATTTTTTAGCAGAGACCCTAGAGACTAAAACAGAGGTCGTTGCAATAATTTATGTCACACAGTATTTGCGCAGCGATCTTTCAAAGGCAATTTGTTTGGTAAAAATACACTTTCATTAATTAAAAAAAAAACAAACAGTAAAGCTAGCCCAATTTTTTTATATAGTGTAAAAAGGTGATGTTACGCCGAGTTACAAGATACCTAACATGTCATGCTTTAAAACGGCGTACACTCATGGAATGGCGAAAAACTACAGTACTTAAAGATCTCCATAGGCGACGCTTTAAAAATTCCTACAGTTTACCAGTTTAAAATTACAGATCACTTTTATTGCTGTCAGAAGGAATGTAAAAATCCCTTCTGACAGTAATAGGCAGTGACAGGTACTCTTTATGGAGAGATCTGGAGTCTATATGACCCCAAATCCCTCCTTTGCATATCAAAGTATTCAAAATGCCAAGTTTGGCTGTTTTGAATACTGTCATTTCTTTTAAATTTGGCAAATTGAAGTCTTCTGTAAACCGGAAGTGATGTCATGACATCGTGTCCGGGTTACTAGATCTGAGACCCGATCAAAAGCCGATTCCAGCTTCATTTGGGTCTCCGGCCAGTCGATGGACATTTCGGCTGGTCACTCGGACCTCCCGGTGGGATGGGAGAGCCCAGGAGAGCCGCGGAAGGTGGCGCGGGGGGGAAATTTTTTTTGTTTTCTTTATTTTCCCTTTCATAACTTTTTTTTATTCTCTGAGCATACAGTAGATTTATTTTTGTCTAAATTCAGTACATGTTGACTGACTTACTACCTCTACTGGAAGTCTGTTTCAAGCACTTTCTACATTAAAATAGTTCAAATGTTTGCAGAAGAACTGTTTCCTTCCTGTGAAAATTGAGTAGAGGAAATATCTTATGATCTAAACATGGCTAGTTTAGTTATAGTGATA
Source organism: Lithobates clamitans (assembly GCA_037952925.1). Taxonomy (NCBI): domain Eukaryota; kingdom Metazoa; phylum Chordata; class Amphibia; order Anura; family Ranidae; genus Lithobates; species Lithobates clamitans. Next base: position 9,467,174 of record JBBGZY010000372.1, read on the forward strand.
GTGGCCCTTAAGGGTCCTGCTACTTATGAGGCTTTAAATCATAGTATATGATCAACTCCTGATGTCAATTTGCCTTGCAAAACACTGTTGAAAATTGATTAAAATCTGACACATAGCAGTCTGTAGTATAAGGCTCCTTTCACACTTGTGTTGTTGTCGACCACCCCTTGAAAATCTGTGATTGGTGGTGGATCACTTTTCATAAATGAAGAGAGGTTTGCAGGCATTCAGCTAACTCCTAATGCCTGTTTTTTTTTTTTATTGCTTTTTCTGTTTTTAAATTGCCAAGCGGCTCGTAATTGCAAGGCAGCCCCATTGACTTATTTTGTAAAGTTCAACAGGTAGCACACAATGCAGTGTATAGAAATTGTCTCAATGTGTACCCATCTGATCAGCACCGTGTGTGCTTGCAGGTGGGCAGTAGAAACATGGATCAACTGTCTGTGTTAACTTTTCCCTGGCCACAAGTAGTCAAAAGAATCGGTTCTTTGCTGTTAGCTCTTGGGGAAGAGACTTTCAGTGCTTACAGCAGCTCTCTGGACAGGAATAAAAGACACAATTGAATGCAGCTCTGTGGTCATTAATTTATCATTCAATTTATTTATTTAAATGCAAGTAGAGTAAGTATTTGAATTTGACCTGGTATGTGCCTCCTGCAGTTCCTGTACAGCAGAGCCCAGATTGAAGGAGAAGCAGCACAAGGAGCCAATCAGTTGTTTTGAGTGCAAGTAGCATACTGATAAGAATAGGGAGCTCGCTCATAAAAAGATGAGCTCATCACTCTGCTCCTTCTCCATTCACTGTCCAGTCACAGATTAGGAGGGAAACCTGTAATGCCGCGTACACACTACCGGTTTTGCTGTCGGAATAAACTCCGAAAGTTTCTCCATCGGAACTCTGACGGAATTCCACTCAAACGGTCCTGCATACACACGGTCACAACAAAGTCCGACCCTCCAGAACGCGGTGGCGTACAACACGTAAGACGGGACTAGAAAAAGGAAGTTCAATAGCCAGTAGCCAATAGCTTCCGTCTCGTACTTGCTTCAGAGCATGCGTTGTTTTTGGTCCGTCGGAACAGCATACAGACGAGCGGTTTTCCCGATAGGAATTGGTTTAGTCGGAAATATTTAGAACATGTTCCATTTCTAGGTCCGTCAGAGTTTTCGAAAAAAAAAAGTCCGATGAGGCCTACACACGATCGGAATAGACGATGAAAAGATTCCGTCTGACTTTTTCTGTCGGACATTCTGCTCGTGTGTACGCGGCTTAAAGAAAAGTGAATCTGCAACAGTTAAAAATCAGTTCCCCCTGCTAGGCAGGACTGTGCTGTGGGCATAGCTGTTTGCCTGGAGTTCAAATTTAAATAAAAGAGTTTGCAACTATGCTCTGACCTATCTTTAAACATTTACCAGACTCCAATGATTTAACTGTTGTAAACTGGCACGTTGTAAATGATAACTGTCACATTTGCTTTTGCTCTCAACCAAACTGTCAAGCTATTTATTCATGAAACATGAGTTACCACAATAATTCCTAATTTTACCCTTAGCAATGAACCCTGGCCATAATATTAACATTTAAGATGAACCCTTAGGCCCCATTAACATTTTGCGTCATGGCAACGCAAGTTTCTGCTTGCTTTTTTCTTTGCGTGTTTCTCGTGCATTTCTGTGGGTTGTGTTTAGGGCAGCCATTCATTAAATCTCCAGGAGCTTTTTAGGCATGGAGCATTGCACATTTTTCAGCGTGCATTTTTGCCACGCTTGTAGGGACAAAACGCGCACCTGATAACCATGTTTAGGGTGCCAATTAGGAATTAATGTGAAGAATTAATAACACGTGTTGCACGTTTTACCACAATTTTAGCCTGATTTGGAATCATGTGCATAATCACCCAGTTCTGCCAGCGATTCCAAGTTGCTTAGGTGTGACTGGGACTTTAGTCCTTGCCAAAATATTACATTGAAAATTGAAATCCCCCTTATCATCAACTGTTCTTTATTGCAAACTGCAATATTTAATTAACTAGCAAATTGACATACTTCTCCCAAATATTCTAAAATATTTACCAATGTCAATTATATTGCTATGACCAGGATATGTACACAAGAGTCTCTAAATTAAGAAAATATTCTTGCTTTTCATAGACAGTTTCCATGTCTTCCAGTATTTTGTCCAAACACAAGCTAAAACACCATCCACACCACCTTCAACGATAGATCTGCAATCAGTCTCACTGCATGCTTCCTACAGACTGTTCAATACCTTTTATAGAACAGATTATACTGATCAAACAAACAACTGCTGTTGTTTACTTGTGATTTTCACACATATTTATAGCTTCAATATAATAGGTGCTAGCATTTTGAGCCATCGGCATGTTTAACTAATTCAACTCTCAAATTTGTGTATGCCGCACAGAACAATCGCCATATTTTAGCTAGGGGCCTAGTGATTCATTTTCTCATTGTATAGGATTCTGAAGTGATACAGAGAAATATTTAAAGACTAATAAGGGTTTCTTTGCCGTTATTGTCCTTTATAACAAAAAAAAAATTCCCATTAATTTTATGTGTAAAATACAGATACAGTCAGTTAAAATAAAAAAGAACATATGCAGCACATGCCTGCAATACTTGTACTTTGTAAGTTTTATCAGAATGCTGCAGGTGCAGAAAAATAATAATGATAATCCTGACTGAAATCCAGTGATCGTCTAACCTTACCATTGGGGGTTGCTGCACAGAAATCTCAAGCAGCGTTGTAAGTGTTGCCTTATGGACTACTTAACTTTAAGGCTGCTTTCACACTGGGGTGGTAGGGGGCGTCGGCGGTAAAACAGCGCTATTTTTAGCGCTGTTTTACCGAGGTATTCTGCCGCTAGCGGTGCGGTTTTAACCCCCCCCGCGCTGGCGGCCGAAAAAGGGTTAAAACCCCTCATATAGTGCGGCTATAGCCGCGGTATTGCCGCGGTATAGCCACGCTGTCCTATTGATTTCAATGGGCAGGAGCGGTTTAGGAGCGGTGAATACACCGCTCCTTCACCGCTCCAAAGATGCGGCTAGCAGGAGATTTTTTCTTCTCCTGCCAGCGCACCTCTGGCTTTCACACTGAACAAACAGCGGAGGCTGTTTTGGGGCGGTTTGCAGGTGGTATTTTTAGCGCAATAACGCCTGCAAACCGCCCCAGTGTGAAAGGGGCCTAACACATTGGGGTTAGATTCAAGAAGCGCTAAGGAGCCCACATGGGAGCTCTACAGTCCGGGCAAAGGGAGCACCAGACAGGACCAGGAGGGACAAGCTGTCCCTTGAGGACCATGACCACTGATCCATTACTTGTGCTGCATATGACACAACCACCAGTTGTTATGTTCTGTTAGAGACCAAGTTCCTCCCTCTTCCTTGTCTGTGTGATTAGTCATAGCCATCAGGTGCCATGGGAGGAGACATTTCAAGCACGGGCCTTGGAGATACAGACTCTGGCTTGCCAGTTGCCATTGATTATGCAATGGGGGTCCAAGGACTGACTCTGGGGTGTGTGTGTGTGTGTGGGGGGGTTAATTATTAACACTGCCTCCAATTAAGCTGTAGAAAAAGATGGTTCTGCAGTTTAATTACAATTCCCCTTTCCCAGCTTTATTAGTGGCAGTATGATTGACTTTTCTTGAGGAAGGGGGCCCAACGTATGATCTTGCACAAAGGCCTGCTGCATTCAGAAAACATCCCTGCCACAACTGTTTTATTTCCATTCTGTTTATATTAATGATACGTATTTTCCATATTTTTTACCTCACAAGACAATCAGAGTTTGGCTGTATCAGATTCTGAATGTTTATTTTGAAAGTGGCTGCTTTCCAGTGTACTTTTCTACAGTTATACAGGAAGCTGGCCTGTCATTACAAATTAACATTGCTGTTTCCTATCTAAAGTTCCTAAAGGTCACCTTTCATAGTTACTTGCAAGAACAAAAAAAAACCTCTTAAATTGTACAGGTAAAAGCCAGTAAATTAGAATATTTTGAAAAACTTGATTTATTTCAGTAATTGCATTCAAAAGGTGTAACTTGTACATTATATTTATTCATTGCACACAGACTGATGCATTCAAATGTTTATTTCATTTAATTTTGATGATTTGAAGTGGCAACAAATGAAAATCCAAAATTCCGTGTGTCACAAAATTAGAATATTACTTAAGGCTAATACAAAAAAGGGATTTTTTAGAAATGTTGGCCAACTGAAAAGTATGAAAATGAAAAATATGAGCATGTACAATACTCAATACTTGGTTGGAGCTCCTTTTGCCTCAATTACTGCATTAATGCGGCGTGGCATGGAGTCGATGAGTTTCTGGCACTGCTCAGGTGTTATGAGAGCCCAGGTTGCTCTGATAGTGGCCTTCAACTCTTCTGCGTTGTTGGGTCTGGCATTCTGCATCTTCCTTTTCACAATACCCCACAGATTTTCTATGGGGCTAAGGTCAGGGGAGTTGGCTGGCCAATTTAGAACAGAAATACCATGGTCCGTAAACCAGGCACGGGTAGATTTTGCGCTGTGTGCAGGCGCCAAGTCCTGTTGGAACCTGAAATCTCCATCTCCATAGAGCAGGTCAGCAGCAGGAAGCATGAAGTGCTCTAAAACTTGCTGGTAGACGGCTGCGTTGACCCTGGATCTCAGGAAACAGAGTGGACCGACACCAGCAGATGACATGGCACCCCAAACCATCACTGATGGTGGAAACTTTACACTAGACTTCAGGCAACGTGGATCCTGTGCCTCTCCTGTCTTCCTCCAGACTCTGGGACCTCGATTTCCAAAGGAAATGCAAAATTTGCTTTCGTCAGAAAACATGACTTTGGACCACTCAGCAGCAGTCCAGCTCTTTTTTTCCTTAGCCCAGGTGAGACGGTTTTCGCGCTGTTTCTTGGTCAACAGTGGCTTGACACGAGGTATGCGGCAGTTGAAACCCATGTCTTTCAAGCGTCTCTTGGTGGTGGATCTTGAAGCACTGACTCCAGCAGCTGTCCACTCCTTGTGAATCTCCCCCACATTTTTGAATGGGTTTTTTTTCACAATCTTGACTAGGGCGCGGTGATCCCTATCGCTTGTACACTTTTTCTGACCACAGTTTTTCCTTCCCTTTGCCTCTCTATTAATGTGTTTGGACACAGAGCTCTGAGAACAGCCAGCCTCTTCAGCAATAACCTTTTGTGTCTTTCCCTCCTTGTGCAATGTGTCGATGGTCGCCTTTTGGACAGCTGTCAAATCTGAAGTCTTCCCCATGTTTGTGTAGGCTTCAGAACTGGACTGAGAGACCATTTAAAGCCCTTTGCAGGTGTTTTGAGTTAATCAGCTGATTAGTTTGTGGCACCAGGTGTCTTCAAAATTTAACCCTTACACAATATTCTAATTTTGTGACACACGGAATTTTGGATTTTCATTTGTTGCCACTTCAAATCATCAAAATTAAATGAAATAAACATTTGAATGCATCAGTCTGTGTGCAATGAATAAATATAATGTACAATTTACACCTTTTGAATGCAATTACTGAAATAAATCAAGTTTTTCAAAATATTCTAATTTACTGGCTTTTACCTGTATATGGGGTCACCTCACTATTTGAAAGTTTCAATCCTAGCACAGGTTGAGGTGGTTTGGGATTTTAAATTCATGACAGATTTTCTTTGAATGCTTTAATGCTTTGTTTTTTTTTACAATAAACTAATCTTCCTCCCTGTGTCACAACTAGGTCAGCCAACTTAAAGTAAAGGTATCACCTAATATCATACAGTACAGGTACCTGCAGAAAGCTGGCTTATTAGCCTGAAAACCTTCATCTCTGTTCCCATCTGAACTAGTTTTACTTTGTTACTTGGTTGATTCCTTTGACTTCAGGATAAATCCTAAAACTGCCATTCCCTGTCTAGTAAAAGAACTTCAATGTCATATGAGGGCATTTTCATTTGACAGAGAATGAAGCCAGGAAATAAGGCATAGGATGAAACAATTTTCAGAGGTGCACACAAAGGAGATTTTATTGACTAATATATGAAATAGCAGGTATATTGTAGTGTCTGTTTTCTTCTTTTAAAAAATTTAAATGTTTAAAATTTGCCTTAAGAGTTTCAGTGCACATTCATATAGCTAAAATTGCATTTGTATGGTTTAAACCAAATGTTCTTAAACGTGTTAATCCAATGACCCAAATATGAAAATGATTACTGTACTGGGACCCAAGCAGAATGATTACCAAAATTTCAGCAGTGCCAACTAATAACAATTGCTGATGATTAAAAAAATACATGAACAGTAAATGTAGTTATTTCCATTCCAGTATAGTTCTCAGTGTTTTCACATTCGCAAGGCAGAAGTGAAATGCTAATATACTGATAATAGAATAATAATTATAATTCAAAACTGAGATGAGATTATATATATATATATGTAAAACAAAACAGCTTTCTTCAATTTTAATGGCTCACTGCCAGTTTACCAGTCCCACATTAGAGTTTAGAGTTCCCATCTGCTTCGGGTGCTGGAAAGGCTGCAGGAGTTCAGCAAACAATGTCCCAGTCTCCAGACAGTCCATACTTTGTCATAGCTCTGAACTACTCCACTTCACCTCACAGACAGGTGATAACTTCTTCCTGCTCCTTTTTAAGCCTCCCCTGCGGGCAGGTTAACCCCTTTCAGGACCAATGTCCATGCAATTAGGATTGGAGGCTCATTCCCACCCAAACTCTCTCTGAGCCTCATAAATTGTGGGTCACAAATGTGGACTTACCAATCCCGAGAGAAGTGCAAATCAATCCTCTCCCCTCCAACCGGACTACCCTGCAACCCCTCACCCTGCATGGGTGAGAACCCCTAGGCACTCAAAAATGTCTTTTATCGCCCCCCTTAAAGGAGCCACAACCCAAATAATGGGGAAATATACCTGCTTTACAGGACGCATCCCTGGTGTCTAATATACAAAAACTATTTTGAGGGCAACCTTAGGCAGATATAAAAGACAAAAATGTATGCAACTCTGTATTTGTAATACATCAGGTATATATTTAAAATATGAATCAGCTTTTTGCAGTCCCTGTACAGAAGAGCCCAGATGTTGATTGTGTACTCCCCCCAACAACTCACATGTGCTCTAGTTCCCTATACCAGTCTGTGCTGTCAAACATAGTCAACATGCTACTGTGTGTATCATTCACCACTGATCCACTGATATAGTGATTGGGCAAACTAGGCTACACAGTGACCCCTCACAAACACGTCTATGTTATACAATTTGGGTCTTGACCCTTAGTTTAAGAAACACTGGTTTAAATAATGCTTTTGGTTGATTAAAATGTCATCCAGTTGGGTTTGTTTTCATTTTGTCATTTAGCAAAAAGATTTCACCAATTGAAAGAGGGCAGCATTGGTTAAGCATTACCAAATTACTGTGATTGTTTTGTTTTTTTCCCCTTACACTGAGGCAGTTTTTGTTCTCTACGACAGTGGTTCTCAAGCATGTGCTCAAGTACCCCAACAGGCCATGTTTTGGGAAGTTCTCTTAGAAAAAAAACTGTCCAAAATACCAAGCCATTGACTCTGATTTAAAGCACCTGTGCAAGATAAAGGAAAACCTGCAAACATGGCCTGTTGGGGTACTTGAGGACAGGGTTGAGAATCACTGCTCTACAATACCATAGCACTGGTGTCAGCATCTTGACTTTAACACAGGTCCTAGACTTCATGGATTATGTCATAAGAATGGGGTGGTTTCATAAACGTTTACAGCTCCCATACTGTTTTTGGACAATTAAAATCTGCCTTAACACTTCTTTAGTAATTGTATTATGGTGAATAGGTTACCTTCGTGACTTAAAGACTGACCATAGATGTTCAATTTTTTTGTACAATTTCTCTTTAGATTTACCCTAAACTATGTAGTGTGAGGGCCTGCCTAATTAGATACAATTGAAAGTTGTTTAGTTTTGACCTCATATTATATGGTTTTTGGTAAATCTAAAGGTAAATTGTACAAGAAAATTGTGTGTTCCTGACACTCATTAGATCTGAACAAGCCACTTGGATGAGGAGGGAAACGTCCTTGAGCGAATAAGTTCAGTTGACTGTGACTAACTTCTTCAAACTATGTCTTCAAACTATGTCAACTTTGACATGATTTTGTTTCTACACCATTTCCAGTATCACCAGAGATATTAGCTAACAAGAACCTACATAAAATACTTGGGAAGAATATGAGTAGTTTGTCAATGCTTATTTTAGCAGCATGCCACAATGTCTAACTCCAACCATTCCATTGTGACTCCTATAGCTGACACAGAGGCTGGAGAGGTCTGAATAGTTATGGGAGCACTGAGAATTCCTGAATGATGTTGCAGATGATTGCTAGTGTTTTGGAGGGAAGTGGGAGGGTGGAATTTCCTTCTAAAATTGGACATTTGACAGATCGCCTGCCATGCACTCCAGCAAATACTTTGTGCAACATCTCCAGCTTCTCAGGAATGTGTTAGTTTAAAGTCTTATTGTAACAAATACTATATTATGTACATCCACTGCAGGATATGATTTTATCTGCTGGGAATGAATTATTTCTTAGATGGGAACAGTCTCAGTATGCTACTCAGAAACAGGATATGTGATAAATTGTTTTCATATGGGCAGAAAGTACCAGAGTAGTTATACATCAAAAGCCCCAAGGAGCAAAAAAAAAAACTCTATTTTTTTTACAGCTGCTCGAGAATTTCATATATTGAAACAAGGTTGTATAATAGCTGAACTTTCCCGGACTAGAAAAGAATTGCATGTAACAGTGCTTAATAGATATTTTATTTATTTATAACTTATAATATATGGTTTTCTCAGAAAGAAATGACTAAGCAATAAAAGCTTATCCTGTCCTAAGATCCCTATATAACAGCATCTGTCAATTTAAAGAATTGTTACTGAAAATTATTAATAAGGTGCTATGAGCTTTGTGGTCTAGCAAATAATGAGTTCTCCCTGCAACGAGCCACTAGCTCAAAAGGTATCTAAAATTAGAAACAAAAATTGAACGTATTTCAATGTAACAGTCCTTTGATTCTGTGGCTAAATTTGTATTCTTTTTTTTTTTTTTTTACAGGATTGTTTTCTTTTATTTTTATATGGTAATCAAAATAATGCACTTTCTGTTCTTGGGTGACTATGCTCACTCATATCATTGTATATATGTGCCACCCAAGCTGGGCTTCAAACATGTCTTCCATGCTTCATCTCCATAACGCCTCATACACATTTATGTCAAAAATTGATTGTTCAGGTTCGCAAAACAAAGATTCATGATTGGATTTCATTGCTTTCTATGGCCTTCTATTTACATTTGTACACTCAATGTTCAGAAATGTTTACAAGTTCAACCTTTTGCGAAGTTGAACATAGCTGAATGGATGTGAACGCATCTAAAAACGTCTAAACGTGTCTAAATATGTTTAAAACCTTTCTGTCGTGTGAAAGTGCTGGTGCTCGGCAATTGGTGTGAAACTGTTGCAAAGGGTCAATCTTAAAGTGGTTGTAAAGGCAGAAGGTTTTTTTTATCTTAATGCAGTCAATGCATTAAGATAAGAAGCCTTCTGTGTGCAGCAGATGCCTCAGCACCCCCCAATACTTACCTGAGCCCCATCTCTATCTAGCAATGTCCACGAGTGCTTGGGCCGTCTGTGATTCTCCCTACTGATTGACTGAGACAATCAAAGTCAGTAAGCCAATCATGAGAGAGAGAGGGCAGGGCCAAACTGGGGCTCCATCTCTGAATGGACACACAGAGCTGCAGCTCAGCTCAGTGCCCCCCATAGCAAGCTGCTTGGTGTGGGGGCACTCGACAGGAGGGAGGGGCCAGAAGCACAGAAGAGGGACCCGAGAAGAGGAGGATCTGGGCTGCCTTGTGCAAAACCACAGCACGGGGCAGATAAGTACAATTTGTTTGTTATTTTTAGAGAAAAACAACTACTTTAAGCACTGGGTAATCCTCTTTCTCCCAGCATCTGCATGGAGCAGTAGAAGAAAGTCAAGTATGTGCTGCCCTGTTCATTTTCAAGTGGTTGTAAACCCTTACATATACCCAGTGAAGAGACTGGCCTCAGGTGATACACAGAGATAAAACAAATCCTCCTTCATAAGTTGTACCTGTTTATCTTTTGTCTTCCCTTCTTTACATCTATTCAAATTCCAGAATGTATGAAGTTTGTCTGAGCTGTCAGAAAACAGGGAACGGCGAGCTGAAATTACACACTGTGGAGCTTAGAGCTGAGAGCTGATTGGAAAGAAAGGACTCCCCTCTCCACCCCCTTCACACAGGAACAGTGTTGAGATTGTAAAGCACAGGCTGTGTGCTGGAGCTCCCTCCCCTGTTGCCTCTTGGTTTCAGGAATAATTGTTAGAAATGACTTATGCTGGTATCAGAGGAATGGGGCAGCAGACAGAAATGACACTTAGGGGTTGATTTACTAAAGGCCAATAGACTGTGCACCTTGGAAAGTGCAATTGCACTCTGCAGTTGCAGTTGCTCCAGAGATTAGTAAATGAGGTAAAGCTTCACTTTGCAAAGAATACCCAATCACATGCAAGGAAAATAAAAATAACAGCATTTTTGCTTGCACATGATTGGTTGATGAAAGTCAGCAGAGCTTCTGCTCATTTACTAAGCTCTGGAGCAACTGCACTTTCCAAAGTGCACAGTCTTTTTGTCTTTAGTAAATCAACCACTTAGTGCACTGGATTGAGACAAGTATACACTATAGAGGGATATGCTTTGTTCATATTTCATGGCTGAGGTTTACAATCACTTTCAGCCAAATGTATTAAAAAAAGCTTTGATCCCTCTGCCTTTAAAGCATCAAGACACAGGCAGTTAGAAAGTGTTCAATACCTTTACATAATAAAAGATTATTGACACAACGATTTTGATCAATGTCATGTCAGGGATTGGATATTAAAAATGTAAAAAATAACCCTGAAAAACCAACATTACAAAAAAGAATGGATCTGTTTACATGAAAATTTGTATCTAATGTATCATTATACTTTTCTGTCCAATGAAACCACATACTCTAACAGTCATGTGTACTGGGCTAAGGCATAGCTGTGTGCGTAGCAGCCATTTTGTCATGTCTCAGATCACCTCAGCCATGTTGTCTTGTGAAGGACACACCACAGTGACCTTGCCCCCACCTTTTTCTTTCAGTTATCCAATACACTAACTGGTGACTGAGGCCAAGACCTTATCAGTCCAGTGATCAGACACCCAGACTTTTCCATTACCCAATCCACAATTTAAGGCTGGAAACCCTAAAAAAACTGTCACCCTCTCACTCCAGAGAACCAATAGATCCATGTCGTAAATAGCACAATCTACACAGAGGGCAGACAGTTTAGTAGAGTTCTGAAACTTCAGCATGTTTTATAACTTCCAAAAGAATAATAGCCATAATATGGACATATTTAGTTTCCTCATATAATTTGTAACGTTTCAAGTTCAGACACCCCTATGTCAGATCATATGGGGAACTGCTGGCACCACTTATTTCTCCTAGGTAAACTAGACATTGGAAACCTGCCCTGTTTATATTTGTTTTGAAGCAAATGTCATGCTGCACTTTAACATGGATGATAGCAGTCTGTAAACTGTAGAGATGCAGAGATATGAATATTTATCACAAACTGTACCTGGGACATGGTCATGAACGTAGAGTCCTCCCAGCAACCGACCCCTAGACAAGATGACCAGACGATTGGTCAGGGGCATCTGTCAACACCCCTTTGATCCCAAAGAAAAGGGAGATGCCAGGACAGTTTGAGAGTTCTCCTTTACCATCAAATCAGGAACATCAGTCAAGTTTGAGAACCGATCTCACCTGGCTCATTGACCGAACTCTAATCAACCCAAGGACATTGATTGTAAGTATCCTTCCTCCTCAATTCTACTTTTTTCTCTGTTGCTGTATTACGTCTTTATTTCTTTGAAACACCTTTTTTCTGTAAATATTTTATTTGCACCAATTTTGACCTTTTCATTATTAAAACCTTATTTTGAAAAGTGTTTCTTGAAGAGTGCTACTGTATAGGATAAATCCTCTTAACATGCCTGTCTTTGGTGGTAGTGTGTGTTGCAGACAATTATTCTAAAATCATAATTGTAATGCTAAATTGGTGGAAGTTCTGACTCTTCAGTAAACAAAAGTCAGTGGTGGCATTTAAAGGGTTAATTTCTTGATTAGCCCAGTGGCAATCGCTCTCAGGCTGCTGGCACCTAGATTGTGGTCCCGCAAGCTGGAAAATCTTTGTGTCGGGTGCAGTTGAGAGTGTCATTGTCACGTAAGTGACAGCGCAATGTGAGATTGGCCGGTCCTTTGTCTTGAGTTAGTGAGGAGGGCAGGGATTCGCTATCCGCGTTCGTCACACATACTACAAGCATAAAAACATGGAATAGGCATGTCAGATGAAGGTCTGTTCCTGCTTCATATTGCTTTCCAAAGAATGGAGTCGTTTTTTTCAAGTTATTGATTGGAGACTTTTGATTCAGTGCTACATTATTGTTATATCATTGACAAATGCATCAAACTTTTGACGACTATTAGTTATATTATCATTAGATTATAATTTATATTACTAAACGAATACGTTTTACTAGAACTTGTTTGTTCTTTTTCCTGCTTCGTGCCTTGCCTTGGGCTGTGTTCTCTAGGTGGAGTAGCAGTTGTGAGTGATGATGTGGGGCGTTACCTGGCTCACCCATCTGGCCTGAAGGCTTACCCTGTAGGCTCATATTGTTCTATTCTACTAGTGCAACATGCAAAAAGGACGAATGATTAGCTGTCTGCTTTCAAACTTTGTCTAAGTGAACGTCGGTAGTTTTTTTGTGAACAGAACTGGAGCTTTGCCATGCACGCATGTGCGGGTAAACGTCAATGCACAGAAGAATGAGCGTTTACACAACTACGGCCACGTAGAGGCCCAGTGCTGGGAATTTTAGCCCACATTCACTTTTGTCTCATTTCCATATGCCTGATTATGCTCAACATGCAACATCTTATTACCCTGTTTCCCTGAAAATAAGACCTAGCGTGATTGTCAGTGATGGCTGCAATATAAGCCCTACCCCCCCAAATAAGCGCTACCCTGTTTCCCCGAAAATAAGCCCTACCCTGAAAATAAGACCTACAAGGACTTTAACTAGGGCTTATTTGAGGGGTAGGGCTTATATTGCAGCCATCACCGACAATCACGCTAGGTCTTATTTTCGGGGAAACAGGGTAGTTGTCTAATTGTCTCAGTTCACAGTTGTACACCTAGGGGTGGATTTACTAAAGTCAAATAAACTGTGCAAGTGCAGTTTCTCCAGAGCTTAGTAATGAGGAAAATATTCAATTTGCAAAGAATACCCAATCACATGCAAGGAAAAAAAAAAAAAAAACAGCTGTTTTGCTTGCACATGACTGGATAATGGAAGTCAGCAGAGCTTCTGCTCATTTACTAAGCTCTGAAGCAACTGCACTTTGCAAAGTGCACAGTCTCTTTGCCTTTAGCAAATCAACCCCTGAGTCTCCTGACACTCTATTAATCATTTCAGTAAATCAACCACTCATATGCTAGCAAAATCCTGTTTTTTTATTTAAATTTCCCTTAAAAAAAAGATTAGGTCATTCATAGCAAATACTGTATATTTATTAACATTCTCTTAGCAAAGTAAACATACAAGTGAATGCAGCCTTTATTCCCATTGTAAATAAACTCAATATTTTTACTATTTACCAGACACAAATAATAATATTAATAATCAGGTAAAGATATATTAAATAAGTCAGTTCATCGCAGTAAAATATCAAATTTGCACTAAAAGTGTCACCAAGTAAAGGGAAAGCAATATTGCACACAAAAATAAAGGTCACTTTGACATTATAACCTCATAAAAGTAACTCCAAGTGAAGAGAACTACTTTACCATTTATCATCCAAGTTGAAAAACTGGAGAAAATAAGTAGAACTGTTGCCTACACAAGCTAGTTATATTTCTTGTCATCTCTTTAATTTCATAATGCTGGCTACAGAATGAAAACTTTTACCAGTTAGTTGCTTCTTTTCCTTGTAGTTCAGTTTTTCATTAATCATGCTTTAAATGCTTTGATTAAATGACCTTGGTAGCCTTTCCACACTAAGGAAAAAGTTATACACAACAATTATTTACAAAGTATTTATATAGTGGGTGTGTGTGTATATATATATATATATATATTAGAAGGCCAGTATGCTGGCCTGAGTTTATGGGAGGGGCCCGGAGGGTATTTAAGCTGACCACTTCCCCTTCCTCTTTGTCAGTTCCAGTGCACGATACCCTCCCTCCCATTCCCCTTTTTACAGCACTTCTCAGCAAATTCTCCTCCACAATCATCCATTACTTATCTTGGGTATGGCACCTTTTCTTGCCATACCTACCAGACGACCAAAAGCCACATCTCAGGTCTATTTATGTTGTAAGTCTTGTCACGTAATTATGTGATCCATATTTATCTCGGTCTTAGGGCCATGACTATATATATATATATATATATATATATATATATATATATATATATATATATTTATATATATATATATCCATTAGGAGCCTTCCCCAGGTATGACAAGATGACAAGAATGCTTTGACCTGAAGGATTGTATTTCTTGCCAGGTGAGTGTTGAAGGATTAGAACCTTTGTCAGCATTTACTGTAGCTGTCGTCTGTGTTCCCGTTGGGTAAGTTCACCCTTTCTGTATGTCTTGGTACCCTCTGTCACTGAGACAGGTGAGATCCAATGATGGTAAATGAGGACATCTGTTTAGGCAGCAACTGTCTCTTTCACATGGGCAGTCTGTCCATTTTTTAGACGGACCTGACCAGACCCTCCATTTTCCATAACCTCCTTAGCGGTATTCCCGAGTGTGGCTCGGGGTTAACTTTCAGTACCAAAAGCGGTAACCCCGAGCCACACTCGGGATTACACCGCAGTATCTAGGTACAGGCACTTACCTTGTCCCTGCAATGTCCTTCCGCTGTATCCTCCAGCCAATGTATCACTGTTCTGGGCTCCGTTCCCTGCAAGTGTCGCAACGCACAATTGCGAGTGTCGCAGCAAATTCAAAAAAGTACAAAAAACATAACACACACAATACATTGTAATCTGTTAGGATTAGATTACTATATCAAATCATGTCACCTCAGTTTTGTCCCTAGTGCTTTGTCCAGTGACCTGCCTGCACTTTTACCATTCTTTCTGCCTGGAAACTTGAGAACATCCATGGCAACCAAAAAAGTGTCCCTCTACGTCAAAAGTGGTTTTTAGCGATAGTAAATTAGAATCACTTGCAGAATTGAGCCATAGTGATTTGTGGGGAAATTCGTCATCAGACACTGAAAGTGACAACAGCGACGATTCTGCGACTGAGCTCAGCGATGTGCGAACTTGGTGTGTGGGTATGTTTCATACCTGGGATGTTTATTAAACCCATATGCAGTATCTAGTATTACAGTGACTAGTAATATTGCACCCTTGTTTGGACAAATGTCAGTGTTTTTGATTTGATTACATTATTGAATAAAATGTATTATTATTATATTATTATTTTTTATAATTATTTATAGTTATTTATTATATCATAATTTATGATTTAGTGTTTCAAACTTTATCATACCCGGGATGTTACAATTACAGATACCCACTCAATTTGTCCTACTGACCATTGCCACTAAGACAAAAGCGACAGGGAGTCCAAAATGTATAGCTGCCATCAGAACAGAAAATGGAAAGAAATAAGGTTACCTTCAGTGACAATGATCTAAGAAGGGAATTCCCTTTACCCAGTAGAGATTTCTACTCTGTTGAGTCTCTGGGACAGGAAATGAAAGAGAAATGAAGATGAAATAAAGAGAAATCCCCCAAACAGGAAAGCAAAAGATAAACTGACAGGGGTTTTTAAATATTCATTTAAATCTAAAATATGACTAAAGCTAAAAGAACAATGTTGGGCTATATATTGCAAACCAACATGGATACAAAAAGCTCACCTGAAAAAAGCTAATGAGGGAATTCAATACAATTTATTTGGAGACTGTGATGAAACACAATTTTAGTTTAAGATTTTCTCATTTGATGAACAGATGTTTTTGAATGTTAATTATGAAGCTATCACTATTCTTAGTTCCCAAAGAATAAACAGGAAGGTGGGAATACATTTCAAGCAGGCGGACTATTTCCTCTCATTTGTAAGCTACAATAAGTAGATATCCTATAATCCAGAGTAGGCTGGAAGGTATTACAATTATTTTCCTTTATTACTTTATACATACCCTAAGATGACTTTCTGGATTGCAAAGGGTCACACCTAGATAATATAACTGAACACTAATTTGAGAATTGTCTAAATGAAACAGCAATCATTGCTATATACTGTGGATATATAAAGTGAACTTGTCATTCATTTTTACATTTTGGAGTCAAATTCCTGCAGGCAACACAAGATTACTGTTGTTTCATCGTTCTTCTCTGTTTGAAACTTGTTTCATTTGCGCTTCTTCCGTATTTCTCCTTGAATGATAGTAATAAAAATTATTGGGAACAAAACTAGTTTCATTTAATTACTGGGATCTGGCATCCATACAGGGCTGCCATTGGCCATGGTCTTAATTGATGAGAATGCCTTAAAGTGGTTGTAGACTCTTTAACATGAAGTATATCCCTCTGTAGCGTGTACTTGTTTCAGTCCAGAAAACAAATGTCATTTCTGTCTTCTGTTTCATTTCTCAGCATGAGTCACTTCTGTTCAGTTTCAAGTTTTTCTGACACCAAGAGATGAAAAGTTGACAGGGGAGGGGGCTCCAACACACAGCCTCTGACTGACAGCCTCAGCTTTGTTCCTGTGTGCTGTGTGAAGGGGGGGGGGGGTTCCCTCCCTTCAATCAGCTCTCCTTACTGAGCTCTGCAGAGTGTAACTTCAGCTCCCTGCCCCCTGCTTCCTGAAAGCTCAGGCAAGCTGTAAAAATTCTGGACTTTAAAAGGTTGTAGAGAAGACTGCAGAAAAACAGGTACAACGTATGTGGTGAATTTGTTGCATCTCTGTGTATTACCTGAGTACAGTCACTTCACTGGGTATATGTAAGGGTTTACAACCACTTTAAAACTATACTGTACTCACCTACCCTCTAGTCTAGCATTATGAGGTCCACAAGCTCCCTCACTGGTCCCGGCATCTTTGTTCAGTCTTCCTCCGGGTTTAGGATCTTGGGCCATCTTGATTGGCCCAGCTGGGATGACATATCTCCTGTGCATGTCTCTTCTGCAATAAAAAGCATGCCTGCGTGCACTTTTTAATATTTTATTTTAAGTTCTACTTCAAAGGACAGTAAGACCTCTCCCTCTCTTGGACGAGGGGAGGACAACTGGTGGGGCATCTTGTGTTGTCTATACTTGTGGCTTTAAACCAGGGGTCTCCAAAATTTCTAAACAAAGGGCTAGTTTACAGCTTTTCAGGCTTTGGGGGGTTGGTCTGTCAGTGTGGGTAGAAAATGCCATGGTATCAATAGGGGTAAACCATGCCCCATTACTGGTGTCAGTGGGAGAAATAGTGCCCCATCACTGGTGGTGTCAGTGGGAGGAATAGTGCCCCATTATTGGTGTCAGTGGGAGAAATAGTGCCCCATCATTTGTGCCAGCAGGAGTAATAGTGCCCCCCTTACTGGTGTCAGTGGGAGGAATAGTTCCTCCTTCATTGGTATCTGGGGAAGGAATAGTGCCCCATCATTGGTGTCAATGGGAGGAATGGTGTCCCATTGTTGGTATCAGTGGGAGGAATGGTGCCCCATTGTTGGTATCAGTGGGAGGAATAGTGCCCCATCATTAGTGTCAGTGGAAGGAATAGTGCCCCAATTTTCTTCAATAACAACGCAACCTTTAAGAAACATGTTAGACTATTGCTTACTGAATCTATCTCTAGGTTCAAACGAAATTCTAAAGCTGATTATGTTCATGTCTCAGTTGAAGATGTCGGAGGACCGTTACGCCTCCTCACCGTTATCTGACTCCTTGGCACAATTGAAACTGCAGACCAGGGTGGTGGACCATCTGTGTTGGGAATGGGCTAAACATAAATAGTTTTTTAGCAAACAAAAGATCTTTAAGCAGGGTGAGCCCTCGGGTAAATTACTGGCCTATCTGGCGCATCTGGACTCCAGACCCCCAGTGGTAAATTACCTTAAGTGCATTATCCCCCACAAGATCTCCTGAACCTTCTTGAGACACTGGATCTCCCCAAACTATCTGCCGAACAGGTGGATTTGTTGGAGCCCCCGATCTCAGAGGATGACATTACCCTTGCTCTAGCTCAGTTTGCAAAGGGTAAAGCTCCTGGCTCCGATGGCCTACCCATTAAATTCATAGCCCTCTATCGGGCTATATTCGAAGCCGCAACCCTTCCTGAATCTATGAGGGAAGCAATCATAGTCCTTATCCCTCAACCGGGTAAGGACCCCCATCGCACAGAATCTTATAGACCTATTTCCCTACTACAAACAGACCTCAAAATTTTGGCCAAAATCCTGGCTCTATGCTTAAACAAAGTAATTCTCTCATTGATACATTCAGATCAAAACACGGCATTCAATACCAGACGTCTCTTCATGAACCTTCAGGCCTCCCATGACCAAATCTGCTCTAGAGTGGTAGACTCCCTTAATGCGGCCTAAGCATTTGGTTCGGTTAAATAGCAGTACTTGTGACAGTGTCTTTGCTGCTTTGGATTCGGCCCCCAACTTCGTCAAATGACTCACCATACTCTATGATACATCACAGGCTAGGGTGGTAGCAATGGCTTAACGTCTGTCGCTTTCCCGCTTTCAAGGGGTACACTGCGGGGTGCCCCATTTAGCCCCTTATATACGCACTGGCTGTAGAACCCTTAGTGGTGGCCCTTGGGGAACACCCTGATATTAGAGGTTTAACATCTGGATCTGTGGGGGAAAAGGTGGGGCTATATGCAGATCCCATGATCCTTTACCTGGCTGACTCTGGCCCCTCTCTTTCAAATGCGTTACAGATCATAGGCAATTTCAGTAGATTTTCAGGCCTTAAAATAAAGGCCTGAGAAGTCCTAGATTCTCCCCATATATGTTTTCCCGATCCGAAGACCAGGCTAATGTGCCCTTACTAAGAGTTAGCACTTTTAAACACTTGGGAGTCCAGGTTTCTAGAGATGTAGCTGACTATATCTCACTGAATGTAGAGCCTCTTCTCCCACTGATTAAAGCCAAAACACAGACGTGGGCCAAATTGCCATTGGGAGTTATGGGCCGCATGGGACTAGTCAAAATTATACTTTTACCTAAAATTCTCTATGTACTATGGCACACTCCGGTCTACATTCCACTTAGAAACTTTAAAACTATGGACCCTTTGCTACAATCTTTCATATGGGGTCCTAGCAGACACAAACTGTCCTGGAATCTCCTGCAGATCCCAACTTTCCTAGGGGGCCTTGCAGTTCCGGAATTCAGGTCATATTACTTGGCGGCACAGCTCTTTTTTTTTTCATTTTTATCATATTGCTAAGACTGACAAATGTATATACCTGGCCTTGGCATGTCACTCAGCGGACTCACAAATTCCATTCTGCTGCATGGCCTACATGGCTCATTTGTGCTCCTAAATCGCTCGGGCCTTATATTTCAACACAAGCAAATCTGGGATCTGGCAATGTCCAAGATGGGGACAACTGGGTTTCATATTAATACTCCCTTGTGGTACAACAAACTTCTCCCAGAACTCCTTCAGATACCCGATCCCACTATATGGATATCTAGTGGAGTTTACTTACTGTCCCACATTCTCATAAACGGAGCACTTAAAACCTTTGATCAATTAAAGGCAGAATTTAACCTCCCCAACTATATGTTCTTCTGTTTTCTCCAGGTACGCCATGCCCTATATACTCAGTTCACGGGCTCTTACCCCAACCTACCATCCCTGGATGCACTTGACATAATCTGTAGTAATGAACTACGTCAACTCATATCTATTTTTTACAACATGCTCATTACTTCACCTGCCACTAAATGTACCTACACTATTAAGATTAAATAGGTTGATGTTGTTGGAGAGTTGGATGATGAGGACTGGGGCGAGGCTCTGGAGACCTGCACTCTTGTGTCAACTAAAATGTTGGATAGGCTTACACAAGTCAACATAACACATAGGGCATACTTGACTCCACATGGGTTAGCCAAATTCCGTCCTTCGAATAGTTCCACGTGTCCCAGATGTTTGATATCAGTTGGCACCTTTGGCCAGCTCCTCTGGCATTGCCCCATGTTCAAGGATACTGGTCACAGATTGTCCAATTCCTACATGATCAGATGGGCTCCCCGGTGTCCCTTGATTCTAAGCAATGCCTGTTGGGAATCTTTCCTGACTCTGATTTAGATAATCACACTCTCAGATTCCTACATGAAACCTTGTTTGTAGCTAGAAAGATTATAGCTTGGAATTGGATCCAGGCTGTGGCTCCTACGGTGGCTGCCTGGATTGCTTAAAATAATAATACCCTACCATACAAAAAGATTATTTACATCAATAGAGGGTGTCCGGGCAAATATAATAAAATCTGGGACAGATGGCTCCAGTCCTCATCAATTCTCCTGAATCCACAATATGTATTACTAGCTGATTGCAACTGGCCTTGTGTAGCTCATGTGAATTATATACATCATATGGTCTATACTGTAAATGGAAATCAATCATCACCAGTATTGTTACCTTTTATTGGTTTATTTATTTATGTATGCATATATTTGTTTTTCTTTACTGGGTTATGCCTCGTAATGCTTGAATACCCTGTATACTTTTGCATAAAAGTCAATAAAGTTTGTTTCCAAATAAAAAAAATTTAAACATGCTTAATTTCCTACTACGAGTCACATATCCCAGAGGAGCCCCTCACCATGTGTAAGAACGCTTGGTGACACCAATATCTTTCATGACCCATGAGATACACTCCCACCTCTGATGGCACCTGCCATCAACTGTTTTTTTACAATGTAACATCTTGGTAGCCTGTACCAATACATACACATTTCCACAAAAAAAAAAAAAATCATGAAGTACTAAAATTATTTTTTAACCAGCCCTAAACTCAATATGTACAGAGTGTATTTTCAATAGTAAAGGAGGCATTAGGAAGGACATGTCGTTGTAATAAAATCAGTATAAACATACCTTGTTACAGCCATAACAAGTCATTTGTTTCCACGACAGTTGACTTAATGCCATGAAGCCTGTGAGCAAAGGTCCTAAACTCAGCAGAGGCTACAATAAAGGGCTCAATCTCCTTGCACTGTCACCAAAGCAAAAAACAGGTGTAGCTGGCAATGAGGAAAACTGCATGCCCTCAATGGGCTCAATATGATGACTGCAGAAAGAAGCATAGGAGACAAAAACCATGCTTACCTTGCTAATATTTATTGTAGTGACAGAGCGAAAATTTTTACTGGGTATTTTCACAAGAAACTTTTTATATGGTATCTGGGGTGGGCATTGTAATGAGGACAACCTTAAAGTCCTCGTATAAGCATTGAATAAGAGCTTGGCTGAAAATATGGGAATAAAGGAATAGGAATAAAGTGAACCGAAGTGCAAATGCCAACTAATAGGAAAGGAGGGAAAAATAGTTGTCAGCATTATGGTGTGCCCCCACACCCCACCCCACACACACACACACACACACACACACACACACATACATACACAACTTCCCTTACAGTGACGGAACAATCACGGTCGCAGAAGTCGCACTTGTGACTGGGCCCTGCCGTTCCACCACTGTGGGGGGGCCCGAGCAGTGTTGCCAGCCTCCCGTTATCTACGTGACAATTCGAGAAAACAGTTATGTCCGTAGGGACATAACTATCTAACTGTGTAACTATGTCCACAAGCTGTCAGAAAAGCGTTTTCCTTTTTTGTACACCTGGCATCTATCACACTGGCTGAAAAAGCAAATTGTGTCTAATATTTTCTCTGGAAGAATAAACTTGATGTACTCCTTCATCACCAATCAAAGTATAACTAAACGAAAAACTTTTTTTATATTAGATGTGGGTAGAGTGCCAAGCATTTTATGCTGTTTGTGGTCCTGCTAGGAAAAATCAGTTGCTCTTAATTGTTCTGATCACCAATGTCGCCGGTAATGAAAGTGAGGGCTAATTCAAAATTCCGATCTACTACCAGAACAGTTGCCACCAGAAATCTCTATCTCCCAATGGGAACTCCTGTTCCAGTGACAACTGTCTAAGAGGACAAAGGATATAACCCTACCAAGCCCCCCAGTGACATAAATCATAAAGAATATCAAAATAAAAAACAAAGTATAGGTTAGATTAAAGTTTGAGCGTAGTATAGTATAATAATTTTGGTAGGTAAATACTATAATTGTTTATAGAGGTCTATGCATATCACATCAAAAATGGGCCAACTGAGAAAGAGAGACAGAGGGATTTGGTTCCAGAAGATGGATTGCATTTGCATTACTCACATTATAAACACATGGAAAATAATTTGTGTTGCAAAGTAATATTTATATTACTTACCTGAAAGTACTTTTATAGTAATAATTTAGATGCAGCAATGCAGATATGATCAAGAATAGTAAAATTATTAGTCAATACGATGTTTCTGTCATATTGATGGATAATGGGATAACACAGCATACAGTTGACATCCCGTGGCAGCTTAATGTCTACTCCATGCATTTTTCATCTTTCATAATCCATCAGCCCAGCCATCAAACTATTCACATAGACTGCCTGCCACACAGCTGTCTTTGGATACAAACATCCCTAATTATTCAAAGTGAATTTTCTGGAATCCTCAGGGAATAAAATATTACATGATTTTGACCTAATTATATCTAGGTCTTCTGTGATGTTTCCCTACTATATAATATGAACGGTAATGTCCCAAGGTTATTTGCTAGGACAGAACTCTTCCTAGCTGACGATGAAGAATTTAATTGTTCATTTTATACAGGCTTTTTTTCAAGTTACATTAGAAAACAGGGTTGCAGTATCTGATCTGTGAAAAATGATTTTGTTCATAGAATTAAAAAACAAAGATTCCCTGCAAACTTAAATTGACTCTGTAACGGGAAGCATGGGGCAGCCATTGCTAGACTTCTTTATATAATGCTAGTTGCCTGGCTGTGTTTGACTGAAAGTGGACCTTCACCCTAAAATATAAGTCATGTTTCCCTGCCTCTTCCCCACTCCCTCTCTTACAGTTGGACATGAGGCAAAGACATCTATTAGGGGAAGTCAGGAGACTTTGTCATCTTTGCCCATGCGTGAGAATTCACCTGCACATGTGCAGATGTGCCAAAGGGTTCGGCCAGGAGCCAAAGGCTGGGAAGAGCCCTTTGACACATTTGCACATGCATTACAATTGCATTAAAGAAGGAGTGAGGGGTAAAGCTGGTACAGAGCAGGAATTTCACTAAGCACTTTTGGAGTCAGAGATGGAACAAATATGCTGTAAATGGGTGTTGGGAAAAGAGTCTGATTTACTTTTCTCTATAATCACAAAATAAACAGAGGGTGCACAGGCCTAGTGCATTATCCTCAATAATATATTTAATGAATAAAAGAGGTAAGTATTATACTCACAAATACACACGTGTCACAGCTTTAAAAAAAAAAAAAGTTATAGGTACACAATGCAGCTTATCACATAACAGATCAAATATCCAGCAGTACATGCTAACGCATTTTGAGGCCTTGCCTTTCCTCAGAGCCAACCCTATCAGTATACCTATTCCAGGTTAGCAGCTTAGACAGCATTATAGCCAAAGAATAAGCATTAAAGCCAGAGAACTAACATTCCCAAAAAGAGAGTTTGCAAAGGACCTGTCATATGCAATCAATGATCTATGAATTGAGGTCAGGTGAATAATATATGATAGCTCGTTTCTCATTCATTGAAGCTATAGTGCAGTTTCTGTGAATAGAGGAGGGGGGCAGGAAGGGCGGGCATAGTCGGCACTTTTGTTTTTGTATTCTTTTGCTTTTGGCTAAACTTTAAAGGAGAAACATAGCCAAGGCTATACTTCCCCTATGCATCACAGGAATGCAGTTTGTTCTAAAACCGACTGTTGGCTGGCATCACTCAACCGGTCCAGGCTTGGGAAAGATCACAACTTTAAAGTCGGGATCCACCCAGATGCCTCGTTCGGCAGCTGCCATTGGTTTTTTTTTTAAACGTTCCCAGGTCAATAACCCCATAAAAGAATAGATTGGGCCTTCTGTCTTTCCTGGCTTCAAGGTCATTTTGGGTTATTAAATTACAAAGTAATGAAAGTATATATCAATCATAACAGCCAGGGAACTAGTCACTCCTCACAAAAGTCAACAACAGGCTCCCTCATCTCTCTCATTCAAGGTTCACTATAGAGTTTTACACCAGAAAGTCCACGATGATGTGAACTTCATTGACATGCATTTCAGATGCATTGAATGTTTGGAGGACTCGAATTCAATGGACTTGTTTGGACCTGAACATTCAGGTCAACCCACCAGACTGGGGCATGCAAGATTTTTTTCCCAACTAATTGGTCAAGAACCTTTAAAGTCACATTAGACACAGACAGGGAAAAACATAATTGATTTAAGTTCATTATATATTCATTACCAATCATCAAATTGATTTTACATACAAGCAATAAACCCAAATCCTTTTTGATTATCAGTCTCCTTTATAATTTGTAGCATTTGCACATGCAGAGGGAGGGTCAGAAATCTAAACCAATCAGCACTATTTTGCTTTTTAGAACACCGAAATTACCGCATCAGAGTGCTGCTGTGCCTTCTTGGTCCAATCAGAGTCTGTTGGTGATGATAGACCTTTACTAATCAACTGCAGTGTTGTCTACAGAGGTCACAAGGAATGGTAGACCTGGCTGTGCTCTTTGGAAGGGGTTCCTGATTTTTTTAGACTGGCTGAATTGAAGTAAAAAAACTTTGGCGGGTAAATCATTATATGTAACTATGCACGTAGATGAGTCTAGCTTTAAAGATAATCTGCCAAAAAGCTAACATTCACAGATTTTTTAGGCTATAAACTGATACCAGGGTAGTAAAGCTATGAACCTATTTGACTTTACTGCAAGTAATGTCTCTGTTCCAAATTTACCCTGAACAGGAGGGAATAACAGTTTTCATCCAAATCTTCTCCTGCAGATATTTTGATACATTACCAATACGTATAAGTGATAGATTGGATATCGTTCTTCTGATGACTTATAAATGGCCCTTGGCCACAAAAAGGCCTCATTTCATCCTCTAAGAGTGACACCACATTGAATTATGAGATCAGATTAATACCTATAATGAAGCTGTTTTAGATGATAAAATCTGCATACAAAAAGAAAGGTCAACGCCAGTTTGATGACATCCCAAATTTATGTGACCTCTACAAGGCCTACATGTGCTTAGAGTGTTATATATTAGTATAGTAGGGTTCAAAGGTATATTATGACTTTACTAGCCTATCACCAAAGGCAATTACCTTTTATGGCACATAACGTGTCACATAATTTCCTGCAGCTGATGATATTGATAGGACATAAGAGCTTTTCACTTTTTTAAATGCGTATGTGAAACCTGGGCCCGACACAGCATAACTTTAGCATTGTGATTAGGAATCCAGAGCAGATCATTCCCAATTACTGAAGTCTCACAAGAGTCACTAATACATGAGGCATGCTTCTATCATTGTGTCTGTCAAAAATGAAGTGGCTGTAACTGCAGTTTCTAAAAATATGTCCTTCAAGTACCCTCCGTGGACTTGGAATGTGAGCATTAAAGCTTCCATCAATAAACCTCATGTTCAGGACATGGGTGACCCTGCGGCTATTGATGATGCCTTGCATTACATAGCATGAATTAAATGATGTACAGATCAAGTAAGTCACCTGCATTATTTTACTACACAAAAGCAGTACTTCTCAGCTTCTTCTGCTGCTGGAGACTTATTAGCCCTAGCCCATGCTATCATCTGCTTTCAGATAGGATATCCTGAAACTTGTAGTACTTCATTAGTTAACCTTGCCAGTACTTAACATAGTAAGGTATCTATATTACAATCTCCAAATATGTAAAAACTAAATATAAGGTATGGGTAATTAGGTAACGAGTTAAATTCTACAAAATTCATCCTATACATACATCCTTTAAATCAACGATCAATGATTTAAGTTCTTAGCACTAAGTTCTCAAAATGCCAATATGATTTTAAGCACATTACCATAAGTAGCAATGTATTTTCTATTTATTCTTGCCATGATTTTATTTTAGAAATGATGCCTTGTCCTTAGATGTCATTGCATCCCAAAAGCCATCCTGAGTCAGTAGTCTAGTTTTGGTAGAAGCTGCAGAGTCTGCAGGATGACTGCTGCATTCTGTTAAAAGTACCGTACCTTAGTCCTCAATGTGTCCGCTAGATCCAGTTGGATGCTTTATCTCCCCCCGATATCTTTTATAACATCTCAAGGATTTCCTATTAGAGGGATCAGACAGCAGCTGACGAACAAGAGCAGCGGTAGCAGGCAGCTTTCACTTAATGTTGTATAAACTCCTCCAGTCAGAGAGTTATTTGGTTGCAGCCCATCATCAGTGGGTGTGGATGTTGTTGAGGACAGTATGTGTGGGCATAGACAGCAGCAGTGTCACTGCGATGACATTGAGCTCCCCTGTCTCTTGCCTACCTCCCTGCCGCTCTCACTGACTAATAAATAAATGAATGGGCTGGCTAGAGCTTTCTCACTCATTCCAGTGCAATCAAGCTGTGTGTTCCGAACTAGAAAGGGTGTATGTATGGCTGTGGGATAAGATCCAAGGCTGCTCACATTACTAGCAGCTTTCCAGTCGAAGCATTGCTGCATTGTACAGCTATTAGAACCAGAAAACAATCAGATAGTGCAAAGCAAGAGATATTAACATTCAGCAAGCTTCCCAGCTGCATGATTTTAACATTTTGCACAGTGCAGAATATGTAGGTCTTTATTCTCTTCTAATTTCCCTTGTGGTAACTTTATATTTGCTTGCTCCACATGAAGAAGACTGTTGTTTAGTAATCACAGGAGGGAGGCAGTTACAAACACTTTAAAGGAGATCTATGGTCACAGAATACACTTTCATTTTTATAACATCAGCATTGTAATAAGAATACAAACAATAGCTATATTTGACAATCCAATATAAGCTTACTTGAAAAATTCTCCTTTCATGTTGTGAGTTCTGCCTGTCTGCTGATCATCTCTTTCCACAACTTACTGGATTCCCAGCATGCTTTGTTTCCTCTGCTAATTCCCACACTTTCAATTTCTAAGAACTACATATCCCATGGTACCTTGCTGCATACAACCTGTGATTCCTGTACTGTTTCCACCTCCTGAAACTCCTCCTCTCATCACCTCTGTAGTTCAGAAGGCAGGCTCTGTGAAATGTGTGACACAGCAGTGTCTGCTCACTGGGCATTGTAAATACACAAGGAAGTAAATGTGTGGGGATCTTCACAAAGTTCACAGACTTCAAGGCCATTCACATTAATAGGAGTAGACTAGAAGTAATTGAATTACAATGTGGAAATAAATATATAACATTTACATTTCCGTGAGTGTCGGGCGATCTCTCGGGCGCAGGGCCTATCCTGGACGGCAGTGGGGTATCATCCCCAAATAAAAGAAATAAAAGAAAAAAAGGCGCCTCTAAGTGCAGAATTAAAACTTTTAATATCCCCAAACAAGATTAAAAACACTTACAGAATCAAGGATAAGAAGAGGCATAACATGGATGTATGAAGCAGGTGATCCAGCATCAGGAGGTCCCAGTGTATCACAGCTCTCCAGTTGTCCCCTCCCGCTGACATCATTTCCGGGATCTATGCTCCATGCTGACTCAGACAACGTGATTGCTTCACCAGTGTTCCCAGAGCCTGGGGTTTTCACCTGCTGGTTATCCTGGGACCTTCTGCTGCTGCATATCGTTATCCCTGGAGAGCTGTGATACACTGGGACCTCCTGATGCTGGATCACCTGCTTCATATACCCATGTTATGCCTCTCCTTATCCTTGATTCTGTAAGTGTTTTTAATCTTGTTTGGGGATATTAAAAGTTTTAATTCTGCACTTAGAAGAGCCTTTTTTTCTTCTATATGTTTTCTATTAGAGATTGCTTCCCTCTTTGAGTGCAGCCCTAAGTGTTTAAAGACCACTTCATCCATCCAACAAAGACACTAACTGCCTGTTCCTGACATTCTGAGCACCCTTGACATATGTTTTATCTGGGTATCATCCCCACCCTGCACACATGGAATGCTCCCCAGCTTAACAGCCGGGGGTGATCAATGTGGCAGAGTTCAGCTGTGAGTACCGATGTCCCTGTATAGCTTTTCAGCTGACAGCATCATCGTCTCCCCTCCCTCCTGCGGCTACACAGGGAGATCGGTGCTCACAGCTATCCCTCCCGATCATTACCGGCTGTTTCCTGTCCTTCTCCGGTCCGAGCATCCAGAATTTAGAGTAAGTATACTTACCTAGGGAAAACTCTCATACCCAATCTTTCTGACATTTTTACTGCCAATTATCCTCCAATTTTGCATCAAATATCTAATCTTCTGACCCAATGATCCTCTCTACCATTATCTTGGATAGGTAAAATTAACGTAATAAAGATGGCTATACTGCCCAAAATTCTTTATCTTTTTCGAGTTTTACCTATCCCTGTTCCAGCATACTTTCTCAGAATACTACAACGTAAAGCATTAACTTTAGTTTGGGGCTCCTTGAAACCCCATCTGCCCAAACACACTCTTTACCTTCCAAAGCCCAAAGGGGGACTAGGGTTTCCTAATTTTACAACCTATTACCATGCAGCTCAATTAGCCCATATCCCTAAATATCACGTGAATAAAACGAAATTCCGCCTTGGGTTGCACTGGAATCAATAGATTGCAACCCACTTTCAATAACCAAGCTTGTATGGTCTAATTCCTCTGACCGTAAAAAACTAATCCTATAACTAAACATACATTAGCCATTTGGGATACATTTAAATTAGTAAATGGACTATAATCTCCCCATATACCTCCTTTATCATTTCTTAAAAATCCACTTTTCTATCCTGCTTGGTCTTGCCCTAAATCTTGTAGCCTCCCTGGCGGTATTCCCGAGTGTGGCTCGGGGTTAAAATTCAGGACCATTAGCGGTAACCCCGAGCCACACTCGGGATTGCATCGCAGGATCCTGGTGCCTCCTTACTTACCTTGTCCCCGGGATCCTGCGATGTCCCCCGCAGTGTCCGCGGGCTGTGTCTTGTCCCGAAGCCTCTCTGTGCCAGGCTCCGTTCCCTGCGAGCGCCGCGACGCACGGGGGCGGAGCCTGGCGGCAAATTCAAAAAAATGTAAAAACCATAACACATACAGTACTGTAATCTTACAGATTACAGTACTGTATGAAATCATTTCACATCCCTTTTGTCCCCAGTGCTCTGGCCCATGCCCTGCATGCAGTTTTATATTGCATATACTGTTCTTTCTGCCTGGAAACTGGAGATTGTCCATAGCTACCAAAAAGTGTCCCTTTACGTCAAAAATGGCTTTAGACCAGCTAGAAAACAGCGATAGTAAATTAGAACACTTGCAGAATTGAGCGATAGTGAATCGTGTGGAAATTTATTTTATTACTATTTATTTTTATTTTTTTTAATTATTATTATTTTTTTATTATATTAAAATTTATGTTTTTGTGTTTCAAACTTTATCATATCCGGGATATCTACTAGACTCTTGTTTGGACAGATTTAAGTGTGTTATTGTTAATAATTACAGACCTATAATATAAAACGCCAAATTTCCATGCAAAATAATTGTACCGCTTTCAGCACCTAAAATCAGAAAGAATCATACCGCCAGGGAGGTTAAAGCATGGACCTCCACTAATTTAACTCAACTCTGTGAACTAGCATCCTCTACTTCATTCAAAACTTTCCCTGACTTATGCGAAAGTCACAAAATTCCTAATTCAGAGCTCTTTCGATATCTTCAGATTAATTTTTTTTTATGCCCTACATACAAGAAAGAATTAATTTAGATAAATTACCGTGCTTTGAAAATATATGTAAACATGACCCACACACCAAGGGACTTAATTCAACTCTTTACACTCATCTTATTACTTATCCCAACTCAGACCCACCATCATATATGGCTAAGTAGGAGATGGATCTTGGGTTTTCGTTGGAAGCAGCCGATTGGGGTAAGATTTGGATCACAACTTATTCATCCTCACAAAACATAGCTGCCTTAGAGACAAATTACAAAGTACTCACACTGTGGTATTTGGTCCCTGTCAGAATTGCGAAATATGCTCCAAATTATTCCCCATTTTGTTTTCGTGGCTGTGGTGATCTTGGATCACATCTTCATACTTGGTGGGATTGCCGGTAGCAAAAAATTTCTGGAAAGATGTATTTCTTATGATTTCAACACTGTTTGAAATCCCTATCAATCCTGATTCTACAATAGCACTTTTAAACTTAAAACCGGCCACTCTCTCCTACTGCCAATTCAAACTTCTATTACAGATCACTACAGCCACGAAACAAACTATTGCCAAAGCTTGGAAATCCCCGTTCCTTAATAATTGCTGAAACTAAAAATAGAGTCAATCAAGCAATGATCCATGCCAAACAGAGGCTATAACTCAAGATAAAATATCCAACTTTGAGAATATATGGAATCCCTGTGTTACTCACTTTTTGCCTTCCAATTTTGATACTTCCCTACTAAGACCTTGGTAATCTCGATTTATACTTCCATTCTCTGCATTCATAGTATGTGTTTATTACCATGTACTACCCTGGGGACCCCTACTACCTCTCATTTCTTTCTTCATTTCTTTCTCCCCTATCCTACCTAAGATTACTTTTATCTTCTTTCTCTCTTCTACTTTTCCCCCCTATTCTCTCTCTCCTCTTTCAATTTACTCTTTATATAGTCCTGGTAGCAGAACTTTTATTTCCTTGGTTATCATTATACCAATTGTACATTCCAATATGTAGTATAATGGGGCGTACACACGGTTGGACTTTTCGACCGGACTGGTCTGACCAAATCCGGCGGACAATCCGATCGTGTGTGGGCTTCACCGGACCTTCATCTGACTTTTCCAGTCGCAAATCTGACAGACTGTAGATTTGGTACAGGCATCAAATCTTTACGTCGTAACTCTGCCGGACCCAGAAATCCGCTCGTCTGTATGCTAGTCCGACGGACAAAAACCGACGCTAGGGCAGCTATTGGCTACTGGCTATCAACTTCCTTATTTTAGTCCGGTGTACGTCATCACGTACGAATCCATCAGACTTAAGTGTGATTGTGTCCATTCGTTAGAAAGTCCGTCGGAAGTCCGTCAAAAGTCCGTCGAAAGTGCGCTGGAAAGTTTGTCGGAGCAGTCCGGTCGAAAAGTCCACCCGTGTGTGCGCTGCATAAGATTTTAGATTCTATAATAAATTATTTATTTTTTTATTTTTTTAATTTAAAAACTATACTCTTGATAATAATTAAGACCTTTTTTTTTATCTGAGATCATCTTATATTAACCTGGTCTAAGTTGGTTTTATCCTCTCTTATACTATGTATGACGCAATCTTTTGAGTAGTTAGATCCATGCTAAAATTGTTTTAGTTAAACTATTTTTAGTTTATGTTGGAACTACAACTCAATATTATTACCATATATGTGATCTTTTCTTTTGCTGCCACCATATGTACTTATGTATACTAATTGTTAAAATTTAATAAACAAATTTGACAAGAAAACTTACCTCCTGCTAGTTTGAGGTCATGTCCCCGTGTTCTTGATCTTGGCTCATAATGAAAATACTGGCCTCCTAAACCTTATTTACACCCTTGATGTATTTAAAGGTTTTAATCATGTTTCCTCTTTCCTTTCTTTCCACCAGACTATACATAATAAGTTCCTGATGTTTCTCCTGATGTGTTTTATCCTCCCAGACCTTTCACTAATTTTGTTGCCCATCTCTGGACCCGTTCTAGTTTATCAGTCTCTCCTCGGAACTCCTCTAGTGATGCACCATAGAATTCTGTTTGCTTTTCCCACTGCCTGGCCAAACTGTTTGTTAATTTTGCAGTCATTTGGAATAAGGACTCCCAGGACTTTTTCCTCTATAGTGCTGGCCAACACTGTACCCCCAATAGTGCAGTCTATCAAGATATTCTTTTTTCCTAGGTGCATTAATTTTACATTTAGAAACATTGAACTCCAGTTTCCACTGCTTTGACTAATCTTCCAGCAATTCCAAATCATATTCCATGTTACAGACACCTCCAGGGATTACACACCTTTATATAATCATCTAAAAGACAAACCTTACCCACAAAACGTTTATTTATATCACTTACACATAGATTAAATAGAACAGGACCTAGTATAGAGCCTTGTGGTACACTACTAGTGACTGCTCTCTGTTCTGAGTGAACCCCATTTACAGCCACGCTCTGGTATCTATCCTTTAGCCAACTGCATATCCACTGAACCACCCAAAGATTGTACAACTATGTGGAATTGTATCGAATTCTTTACTGGAATCAAACATTAGCGATAAACTAAAAAATCCAATCAGATTAGTCTGACATGATCTTCCCTCATTTGGTCTAGTCTTGTGTGTTTTTAGGCGATACATTTTCCTTCTTTTTACTTGTGATTCCATTAACTTGACTACTTGATTTATAGATTTAGCCATTTTCTCCTTTTTTTGTGTTTTGGTAGCACTGATGATGTATTTGGCCTCGTTTTTTTTTTTGTTTTTTTTATATTCTTCTCTGTCAGCTACACTTCATGTTTCCTTGAATCTCCTATATGCTGATTTTTCTCCTTTACTATCCTACTTACCTCTATAGTGAACCATATTGTTTTTTTCTTCAATTACGCAATTAATAATTTTTCTGACATACAGTAGAAGAAAAAGAAGTCCTCACTGGGGATACCATTGCACAGAACATGATAGATATACAAACTTTCACATCTTACATTATGTTATTGGACAATCAACATCTGCCTTCACGCATTCCCTGGTGACTGAGTACCTGTGTGCCTCTAAATGCTAGGGCAGCCTTTCTCAACCAGTGTGCCGCGGCACACTGGTGTGCCGTCAGAGGTTCTCAGGTGTGCCGCGGGGTCAGGGGAGAGAAGGGCTGTCAGATGAGCCCGATCTCCGGATCCCCTGCCGAACTGTACATCGGCACTGTGAGAAGCTCTGTCAGCCTCAAAAGTGAAAGTAAAGTGCAGGGAAGTGTGCTGTGCTCTCTGCTTCCCCCTACAGTGCAGTACCTGGCTGAATGAGGAAACTGGAAAGATACTGTGCTAGAAGCTAGATTCGTTTTAAAAGGGCTTTATACATGTGTCTGTGTGTGTGTGTGTGTCTGCATGTGAGTGTCTGACTGTCTGTATGTGTGTGTGTACATGTGTTTGTACATGTGTGTGTGTGTGCGCGCATGTGTCTGTATGTGTGTGTGTATGTGTGCATGTGTCTGTATGTGTGTGTGTATGTGTGCATGTGTCTGTATGTGTGTGTGCATGTGTCTGTATGTGCGTGAGCATGTGAGTGTACATCTGTATGTGTGTTTGTACATGTGTGTGTGTGTGTGCATGTGTCTGTATGTGTGTGTGCATGTGAGTGTCTGTCTGTATGTGTGTGCGTGTGTGTACATCTGTATGTGTGTTTGTACATGTGTGTGTGTCTGTATGTGAGTGTCTGTCTGTATGTGTGTCTGTATGTGTGTTTGTACATGTGCATGTGTCTGTATGTGTGTGTGTCTGTATGTGTGTTTGTACATGTGTGTGTGTGTGTGCATGTGTCTGTATGTGTGTATGTATGTGTGTGTGCATGTGCCTGTCTGTATGTGTGTGTCTGTATGTGTGTTTGTACATGTGTGTGCACGTGTCTGCATGTGCGTATGTACAAGTGTCTGTATGTATGTGTCTGTATGCGTGTGTGCACGTGTATGTGTCTGTATATGTGTGTGTGTGTGTATATATGTTACTTTTAATCCTGACACCCCCCCCATTCCTGTACCATCAGATCTGCTTTTGTAGATCTTGTTTGTGATAGCAGCAAGGACTGCTTCTCCTCTGAAAAGCAACCTATGCACAGATCGCTTTTCAGAGGCATTTGACAGGCGGTAAAGAGGCATTATGTTGCCTCCTCACCACCTGTTTTAATGCAGCATCACTACACCACAACCGTGCAATGCACACAGTTGCAGGGTAGTTGCAGTTCAGCCCCATTCACCCTGGGTATACCTCCAGCTGCAGCCACAACATGTGTACACCCCCAGCTGTTGTCTCTGCAGCTAAAGGGGAAGAATTTGGGGGTGGTAAAAACAGCTTAACTATGAGCTTTTACCACCCCTCCAACCCGACATGTGAACAAGCCCTTGGTTCACATCTGTGTTGCTGCATGTAGTGCAGCCCATTCATTTCAATGGGCTTCCCTAACCACAAACAATCAGGGAAGGAAATCCCCGACCTTTTTTTTTTTTTAAATTGCACTGCACCAAAAGCACCCCACATTTTCCAATGTGTGAGGTACCATTAAGAATTAATGGCACCCCTAAAGAGCAGAGCATTTGTCTGTGTGTCAGGAACGAGTGCGATTTTGCGCATGTTCCGCGACACACAGTAACGCGAACTAAGCCTTGGACTGGGGTGCCTCAAGACTGAAAATACTTTTTAAGGGTGCCCCGACTGGAAAGAGGTTGAGAAACACTGTGCTAGGGTATGTTACTAACACTTAATACAGTTGTGGAGACTGCAGGAAAATGTGTTCAACATTATAGAATAAGTCCAGTTGAATGTGACAAACTAGTAGTACTTATGCTATGACCTCAATAAATTAAAATATTTGGTGATTGCTTTTTCCTTTTTAAAAGGAAAACATTCAATGAATCCCAAGAATGATTTTAGCATCAATGAAATCTGTTAGAAGACCCACAGGTAAGGATTCATATCTCATACAACAATCGGCTGTGTAAGCATTGCTTAAATTGGTTTAATTGTTTCCAGGTATTGCATACTCTATGGGCAGGGCTATAGCACATCTTACTGAAGAAAGGGTGAGCCTACTGAATATCATTGGATTAAAGGAGGACTGAAAAAGTGGGGTTGCAAAAACTATAAAAAACATAGAACTGAAAATGGCACACTTGTCTATCTACTAACAATCCGTCTTTCATATTTTGTTTGAACAGGCCATCCCAAGATGAATGTAAACTGTACACTTACTGTTAATTGCACAACACTTGTCTCTTGTTCTTCGGGTTCGGGTTCAACATCCCTAAATTGCACAATCTTTTTCTTTGAGCCTAGAAGTAAAAATAATTGTGTTTATAAATTGTTGAGCCTACTGAAAATCCTCTGTAAAATTAAAACATATACACAACCAATCTGATCAAATAACGCCTGTATACCTCCAGGTCAAATAGTTTACATGAATTTTGGATATAGATGAGATTCAGAAGCCCACAAATGACTAGGCTTGAAGGAGATTTTGCAGTCTCCTTGTTAGATGAACTGCTTTGTATGTGTGTTGCAGTAAAAAATGCTAGCATTAAACAAGTTAATGGAAAAGGTATTCTCCTTAAAAATACACTAGGGACACAGTGGGGTTGATTTACTAAAACTGTAGAGTGCAAAATCCGGTGCAGCTGTGCATGGTAGCCAATCAGCTTCTAACTTCAGCTAGTTCAATTAAGCTTCAACAATAAAACCGTTAGGCTTCTATGCACAGCTGTACCAGATTTTGCACACTCTAGTTTTAGTAAATCATCCCTCTTTGTGTGCATAGTACCTCTATTGTTCGTTATTGATTCTATAAAGCAAGCTGCTCATTTTACATAACATTGGTTGGCCTCAACCTAGCCTCCAGGACTACCTCTTTACCTATGAATAGGCCAGCCAGTGAGCTCCACCCATAGGGAAAAATATAGAGCTGGAAAATATTAAGCAATCCAAGTGTGCATTCCCCGAAATAACATGTAATAAATAAAGCTTACAAAACAATTACATATGTTTTAAATAAATAAAATACTCATCATCTGTAAATTTTTTTGAACAGCGGCAGTACTGTATACCTTGAAGCTGCCCCCTAGGGTCTAACCATATCCAGAAACTTTGTTAGAGACTATGGAATTGACTTACTAAAAGCGAAGAGTGCAAAATCTGATGCAGCTCTGCATGGAATCAATCAACTTCCAGTTTTCTTTTTTGTCAAAGCTTAATTGAACAATCTGAAGTTAGAAGCCGATTGCAGAGCTGCAGCAGATTTTGCACTCTCGAGTTTTAGTAAATCAACCCCAATATGTGTACCTTACGCTCAAGATCTCAGAAACTCCCACAAAACAAAACCCCTGGTCCAATATGGTTAAATTTTGGCAGAAATGTTTCTTTCTGTCCCAGCAAGGCAATTTGATTATTTTTCTGGACCAAAAAAATGGCCACAGTATAAAATTACTTGTTATAATTACTTAGTTGTCATAGCTTTACATCTAAGAAAATCATCCAAACCTTTTTAAATTTTCATTATATTGACTTCTAATAAATGTATACATATTATAATATAACCTTTAAAGCGGTATTAAAACCAAAAATATATTAGATTGCACCCTACCAATCATTAGGTGTGGCGGGTGTATTATGCCTCGTTTCAACCGAGCGGATCGGTTCGGATCGGATCGGTTTGGAAGGCCTAGAATGGTCCGGCCTATTCAGGCGAGCGTTTCCACTGCAAGTCGGACCGACAGGGGCCATACGTGGGTTTAGAAAAAATGCCGTCATGGCGTCACACATCCACCAATCAGTGTAATGTATCATAGCTCCGCCCTAACTGAACCGTTCCATTTTCTATGGCCTCACATCTGAAGCAGGACCCTGAATGGAACGGTTCGGTTCGGTGGTATGGGCCGCTTTCATAATGGAAACACCCAAAATAGCGTACCGAACCGATCCGCTCAGTGGAAACAAGGCATTAGTGTTCTTTTTTTATGTCTTTTTTCCCTATGTTTTCACCTGGTGATCTGTAACATACCACCTGTTGTAGAGAGAAATAACTTTGGAAGAATGTGCACAAGAGGCCCAGCGGCAATGTCGGTCTGGGGGGGGGGGGGGTTTAGGTGGTAAACGTATTAGCAGATGTAATTACACTAACAAATCAAAGCCAAACTCCAGCTCACACGTTCTAATCAGGTACAGCAAACATTTTTTTTCTTTTTGGGATAAGGGTTTTACATAAATAGATAACAGTTAATTGTTTTATTCACACTTGTGGCTTGTCTCATCCATGTAAATGGATGCA
This sequence comes from Lithobates clamitans, assembly GCA_037952925.1. Taxonomy (NCBI): domain Eukaryota; kingdom Metazoa; phylum Chordata; class Amphibia; order Anura; family Ranidae; genus Lithobates; species Lithobates clamitans. The sequence continues at coordinate 9,504,656 of JBBGZY010000372.1, forward strand.
TTATGCTTGAGAGCTTGTGAAAAACAATGGATTTGCTGGCTGGATCACAAGATGAAACTAAAAGAAAGGAAGCCTAAAAAAGGAAACACATGCAGCTGTCACATCTAAACATTGATATATATAATATAATATAATATAATACATGTTTGCTTTTGGGTGTAATACTGCTTGAAGTCATCTTTTTTAAACCAAATAAACCCAGTCTGTCCACCTTTGCACCCTCCTCATATCGCCTACAGCATTCATATAGTATGGTGCATTAAACTGTCCTCCATATTAAGGCTGGCTTGCATCACACGTTTTTATTTCTTTTTTCATACATCTCAAGAATTTGTTGGCTTCTGCAGCTGCTATTTGAGTGAGGCAACATTGCTTACTGTTAAACAAGATTCCCAAGTCTTCCAGCAGCCTGTTTTATCACTTACTGTAAATTCCATTTATTGCAGGGGTAGGCAACCTTAAAGAGGCGGAGATCTACCTGAACAACATGGGAAAAGTCAAAGATCATTGGGCACAGTGTCGCCCCCTCAATTCCATACTACCTCTAAAAGTCTAATTGCCATACTACCGTGTCGCAATTGCGTGCATTACACGGCACTTATGGGTTTAAATCAGGTGGTGAAGAGGCAACATATCGCCTCCTCACCACCTGTTAAACACACTTGGGTCGCTTTTCAGAGGAGCAGCAGTGCAGTGCCTGCTGCACTTGTGAATGGGCCCTTAGTTGCATTCGACAGTGGTACCCTTAGGGGTTGTTTACACATAAAGTTGGGGGGGGGGGGGGTGTTAAAACCCTGAGGTTGAGTCATGGTTTTACCACCCCCAATCTCTACCCCCTTTAGCTGCTGAGGCAGCATTCAAAGGTGTACACATGCTGCAGCAGGGATTAAGCCCCCTGTTGCTTTTTGGTGGGTGCTACTGCCTGCCCATCGCAACCCTTTCAAGTAAATGGGGCCACTCTGCAAGTGCCTCCCAACTGCATGCTCCTGCGGAGTCCAAGGGCTTAAAGCAGGTGGTGAGAAAGCAACACAATGCTGCCTGCTTTAACCTCTTTTTTGCTGTACTGCACAAGGTTGCAGGGCACCTACAGAGTGGCCTCATTCACTTGAATGGGTCATGCTTGGCAGGTACTACACCCACCAACCATAACAGCCTGTGCGATAATGCCCAGTGTATTGCTTCACACTGACCTGAAGATCTCTTCTTTCCTGCTTCTGGTACCACTCTAGAGACTGCTAGCAGGGATATAAGGTAGAGAGCAGATGGGATCACTCCGCATGCGACAGGATCCAGCACTACAGAGGAGGCATCGACTTATGTGGCTCTTGCTCCCTACTACAGCTTCAACTTTACAAGTAGTCCTTCTGCATTGCACTGTGATGCTCTGGGATAGTGGATCAGCAAGCCCTATTGCATAGGGTTGCTTTCATTAGTACACCCACGGTGCAATGCATTGGTTACATTTTTGCTTTTTTTCCCTTTTTAAAAATTATAGTTATACACTTGATTTATCCCTATGCACAGCAGCTTGTTGCATTGTGTTATAATGCGTGGAAGGCTCTGCATGGTGATAAAACATGACCTATTTGTCCTAACACACTCCAAGCAATAGCACATAAGGCATATTGACTTTTCAATGCAGTTACGCTTGCTTTTGTCTGGTGTGAATCAGCCCTTATGGACCAGAGCAATTTTTATATTTTTGTTATGGGGCTAGTGATTCAGCAATTCTTTTGTCTACATTTTGTAGAACAAGTGAGACTTTTTTCAGGTTAAGTAAGGCTTTCTTTTGGTGATTGCCTAGCAAAAATAGCAAAAAATATTTTCTTTTCTTTGTAATCTATAGACAAAAAAAATAACGCATCTTAAAAAAATTCTAGTTGATCTACGTTGTGTTTGTTTTGAAACAACTAGTGTCACTGTAAGTAAAAAGTATACATTTTATTTAATAAATTGTCGTTATTATAATGACATATTTTACACATTTTTAAAGTGGCACCAAAAATTCATAACCCACAGTTTAAATAATAATGGTTAAAATATAGAACTAAGAAACAGAAAGTCAAAGGCAATATAATAGCTAAGAGGAGAACGGGAAGAACGTGTTATCTAGGACTAATTTAAATTAAAGTGATACTAAAGTCTTCTTTAAAAATAAACATGTTATACTTACCTGCTCTGTAAAATGGTTTTGCACAGAGAAGCATGGATCCTCCTCTTCTCGGGTCCCTCTTCGGTGCACCTGGCCCCTCCCTCCTGTCGAGTGCCCCCACAGCAAGCAGCTTGCTATGGGGGCATTCAGACATGGAGCTGCGGTTTGACCCCGCCCCCTTCCTCTACTGATTGTCCAACTGACTTTGAGTGACAGCAGTGGGAGCCAATGGCACCACTGCTGTGCCTCAGCCAATCAGGAAGGAGAGTCCCAGACAGTGGAGGCACTCATGCACATCGCTGGATAGAGAAGGGGCTCTGGTAAGTATTAGGGGGGCTTAGGAGGGCTGCTGCACGCAGAAGGTTTTATATCTTAATGCATTATAATGCATTAAGATAAAAAAAAACCTTCTGCCTTTTTCAACCACTTTAACCACTTGCCGACCACCTAACGCAGATATACTGTGGCAGAATGGCACAGGCAGGCAAAATCACGTACCTGGTATGTGATCTGCTTCCCACGGGCGGGTTCGTTAGGGGAGCGATCCAGGCTGAGGGGGAGACCACTCATTCGTGGCCACCCCCTCGCGATCGCTCCCAACGAATGACAATCTTCCTCTGCTGCTGTAATGTAAACAGCGGCAGAGGAAGTGATGTCATCTCTCCTGGGGTTGGTATTTTCCGTTCCGGCGCAGAGGAGAGAAGACATCTGAGTAAGTGCACAACACAACACATACAGTAAAACACACTAGGCACACATTTTACCCTCCATCACTCCCCGATCACCCCCCGATCACCCTCTGATCACCCCCCCATCACAGTGACACCAATAGCAGTTTTTTTTTTCTGATTACTGCATTGGTGTCAGTTTGTGACAGTTATAAGTGGTAGGGCAGTTAGTGTTAGCCCCCTTTAGGTCTAGGGTACCCCTCTAACCCCCCCTAATAAAGTTTTAACCCCTTGATCACCCCCTGTCGCCAGTGTCACTAAGCGACCATTTTTCTGATCGCTGTATTAGTGTCACTGGTGACACTAGTTAGGAAGGTAAATATATAGGTTCGCCATCAGCGTTTTGTAACGTCAGGGACCCCCATATACTACCTAATAAAGGTTTTAACCCCTTGATTGCCCCCTAGTTAATCCTTTCACCAGTGATCACCTTATAACTGTTACGGGTGACGCTGGTTAGTTAGTTTATTTTTTATAGTGTCAGGGCACCCGCTGTTTATTACCTAATAAAGGTTTAACCCCCTGATTGCCCGGCAGTGATATGAGTTAAGTTTTAGGTTCAGATAGGGTCTGCATCGCGTCAGGTTAGTGACACCCACGCACGCACCATACACCTCCCTTAGTGGTATAGTATCTGAACGGATCAATATCTGATCCGATCAGATCTATACTAGGGTCCCCAGCAGTTTAGTGTTCCCAAAAACGCATTGTTAGGGGGATCAGCCCAGATACCTGCTAGCACCTGCGTTTTGCCCCTCCGCCCAGCCCAGCCCACCCAAGCGAAGTATCGATTGATCACTGTCACTTACAAAACACTAAACACATAACTACAGTGTTCGCAGAGTCAGGCCTGATCCCTGAAATCGCTAACAGTTTTTTTGGTAGTGTTTTGGTGAACTGGCAAGCACCAGCGGCCTAGTACACCCCGGTCGTAGTCAAACCAGTACTGCAGTAACACTTGGTGATGTGGCGAGTCCCATAAGTGCAGTTCAAGCTGGTGAGGTGGCAAGCACAAGTAGTGTCCCGCTGCCACCAAGAAGAAGACAAACACAGGCCCGTCGTGCCCATAGTGCTCTTCCTGCTGCATTCGCCAATCCTAATTGGGAACCCAACACTTCTGTAGCACCCGTACTTCCCCCATTCACATCCCCAACTAAATGCAGTCGGCTGCATGAGAGGCATTTCTTTATGTCCTCCCGAGTACCCCTACCCAACGAACCCCCCCAAAAAAGATGTTGTGTCTGCAGCAAGCGCGGATATAGGTGTGACACCCTCTATTATTGTCCCTCCTGTCCTGACAATCCTGGTCTTTGCATTGGTGAATGTTTTGAACGCTACCATACACTAGTTGAGTATTAGCGTAGGGTACAGCATTGCACAGACTAGGCACACTTTCACAGGGTCTCCCAAGATGCCATTGCATTTTGAGAGAGCGGAACCTGGAACCGGTTACAGTTATAAAAGTTACAGTTACAAAAAAAAGTGTAAAAAAAAAAAACACACACACACACAAAAAAATATATAAAATAAAAAAAACAAAAATACCGTATTTATCGGCGTATAACACGCACCTCAAGTTTAGGAGGGAATTTTAAGGAAAAAAAACTTTTAGGAGGGAAGTTGAAGGGAAAAAAACTTACATTTAAATGCCCATCATTGCAGCCTTCTCAGTGCAGCCTTGTCCCAGTGCAGCCATGTCAGTGCAGCCATGTCAGTGCAGCCTTGTCAGTGCAGCCTTGTCAGTGCAGCCTTCCCCAGTGTCCATTGCAGCCTTATCCCAGTGCAGCCTTGCCCCAGTGCAGCCTTGCAGCTCGCAGTTTGAAAATGGCGCCGCTCCCCTGCGATCCTGTGATCCCCTGCGATCCTGAGCTTCAAAATCGCCGACCGCGATTTGAAAATGGCGCCGCCGGCGCCGAAATACACAGAGCCGGTCCTTGGCTCTTCTCGGCGGCTTTCGTTCACTTTTGGCTCCACTCGTAGTCCCACCCGGGATGGGCGTGACTGTGAGCGGAGCTATTCGAACCTAGCCGAGTACACTCGGCTAGGTTCGGGCGGCGCTCGAGTGAAGCCGAAAGTGGCCGAGAAGAGCCGAGGACCGGCTCTGTGTATTTCGGCGCCGGCGGCACCATTTTCAAATTGAGGTTGGCGATTTTGAAGCTCAGGATCGCAGGGGATCGGCGTATAACACGCACCCGCAATTTTCCCCTGATTTTAAGGGGAAAAAAGTGCGTCTTATACGCCTATAAATACGGTAGTTGTCGTTTTATTGTTCTCTCTCTCTCTTTTCTCTCTCTATTGTTCTACTCTTTTTTACTGTATTCTATTCTGAAATGTTTTATTGTTACTATGTTTTATAATGTTTGCTTTTCAGGTATGCAATTTTTTATACTTTACTGTTTACTGTGTTTTATTGTTAACCATTTTTTTTGTTTTCAGGTATGCCATTCAGCTGCAGCGCGGATTTATTTATCTTGACAGCAACAGCGTTTGCTCCCACAATACATAAAGCCGTGACTCCAGCGCTATCGGAGGTGATATATGCCGAAGCATGGGGGCAGGGAGTGATTTGCTCCTAACTTTTGGGGCGGATGCCCCCATGCTTCGGCATATATTAATGGTGCATGTATGCCCATCATTAGAAGTGGGTGGATGAAGGGAGGTATTCTAATGGTGGGTATACCCACCAATCAATCTCTTTTTTTCATGCAGCCCACAGGCTGCATGAAAAAAAGATTACAATATATGCCCAACAAGGACCAGCAACGTACTGGTATGTTGAAAAAAGTTTGGACACCCCTGCTGTAAGTAATGCCATGCAGGAGCCAGATAATGTCGCTGAAATTCCAGCTGTTTCTATGTCCCCTGCTATCCCTATCTGGAAGGAGCCAGTGCTGGAGGGAAGTGCGCCCTCAGGTGAGTCAGAAGGGGAAGGCAAGGGCAGGGCCATAGATTGGGGTTCCCCCAGATTGCAAGCGGAGTTTGGGTCCGAGCAGAAGAAGTTGCAGGAACCCCCATCAGTACAGACAACTTTTCCTGAACGGACCCTCCACCACCCAGACCAGAGCAGCTGAATACAGGCAGTGGGTCAAGAGGTCCCCGGATGCTTGTGTCCTCCCTAGAAAAGGAAAGCCCAGAGAACTGCCCAGGTTTTCCCAGTACCAGAGGGAGGTTCAACGCAGAGTTGCTCTGGAGTGGGGTCTGGACTATCCCTATGTCCCTCCTGAGATCATGGATGTCATCGAGAGCTCCAGTGGAGAGTGGGAGGATGATTTGGTCTGGTGCCAGAGTGTGAGGAGAGCTGGGCTCGCTTTGAGGACATTCGGGTGAATGGCGGCTGGGGGGAGCAATTCATAAAGACCGGGTGCTTATCGTGAAGGCAGGACAGCCTGCGAGGAGCCACTCAGTCTCCATCAGGGAGGCTAGGGGAGGTAGGAAGAGACTGCCTGACCCACATTTCTATGCGTAAGAGGACTGTTGCAGAGAACAGCATACCATGGAAATTTGCCACATGAACTGCTGGAGGGTAGCAGAATGTGTCCTTTCTCCCTGACTTTTTGCAGGATCAGACCGGCCTGCCACCCTACATTGTACCCGATGGATGGACCCTTTCCTGTTGCAAGGACACCAAGGGTAAGGTCTGATCCTTGAAACTAACTCTTTAAGGAATCTGTTTGTCTGAGGAGGGACCCCTCCCATCAGGAATTCCAAGAACTGTTGCCTTTTAATACTGTGTTTTTCCCTTAAGGCCCACGGGCATTTTAAAAAACAATCTGTAAAGCTAGTAATGACGCCAAGAAAAAAGCAGCGTTAAAAACACAATTTTATCCGCGCTTTGTATTGGCGTCAATGTGCGTTTAGCTGTGCTAGCTTTAGCTGCGTTTCTCTGTCTCTATTCAAAATCAATGGTTCCCTATGGGAGCCCATTGATTTGAATAGAAGTCGCACCAGAAGTAAGATCAAGATGATCCGACTTGCCGTGCGACTTGTGTGCTGGGAACCGCGACAAAATGTAAAAAAAATTCACCGCGACAAAATGTAAAAAAAATTCACGTGAGGTTCCCCCCAAGATCCATACCAGACCCTTATCCGAGCACGCAGCCCAGAAGGTCAGGAAAGGGGGGAAACGAGTGAGCCCCCCCCTCCTGCACCATACCAGGCCACATGCCCTTAACATGGGGGGGTTAGTGCTTTGGGGCAGGGGGGCCCTGCGCCTCCCTCCCCAAAGCACCTTGCCCCCATGTTGATGAGGGCAAGGGCCTCTTCCCGACAACCCTTGCCCGGTGGTTGTCAGCATCTGCGGGCGGGGGCTTATCCCGGCCCCCACCCTAGGTGAATGAGTATGGGGTACATCTTACCCCATACTCATTCACCGGGAGATCGCGTCAAGTCAACATAGGAAGAAGAACAGAGGGAGAAGACCCAGGAAAAGAGCGAGAAGACCCTGCAAAAGAGCAAGAAGATAGCGGAGAGAGAGGACATCGCAGAGAGGAGAAGAACCGGAGAGGGGAGAAGGACCGGCAGAGGGAGAAGAAGTCACTATAAGAGAGAGAAGAGCTGGAGCTGCCTTAATAAAATGCTTTAAAAACCTGTGTAGTGTGTTTATTTTTGACACTTTTTTTTTAGGTGAATGGATAGGAGTACCATGTACCCCATACACATTCACCTAGGGTGGAGGGCCGGGATCTGTCGGCTCCTAGATTCCGATAAGCCCCCGCCCGCAGATCCTGACAACCACCTGGTAAGGGTTGTCGGGAAGAGGCCCTTGTCCTCATCAACATCAAAAAACAACATCAAAAAACTTTTTTTGCATGGGGGTTCCCCTTAAGATAAATACCATTTTTACATTTTGGCGGGGTTCCCTTTTAAGATTCTCAGCACACTAGTGGCACCGCAAGTTGGATCATCTTGATCCAACTTCTGGTGCGACTTCTATTCAAATCAATGGGGAACCATCATATACAGCGTTAAGCCTCGTTAAATTGCGTTTGACACCTTTTACCAGCGTCTGGCATTTTTGCAGCTCTAGCGCTGGAGCCCTCGAACACGCTGGTCCTGGGTTTTTTTTGGAGCTTAAAAATGTCTATGCCACTTACAGCTCCTAAACGCCTTGGTGGGCATGAGGCCATAGGCTAACATGGAAAGGCGTTTTTAAGCTGTGAAAAACGCTCCTAAAAGCGGCTGTAAAAGCGTCCTCAGGCATGAGGCCTTAATGTTCTGCCAACAGGTTATAACCGCCTCCTGACAGAACCACAGGTGGAAATGTATTTTGAAGTGACCCATGTGCTATAGTTGTTGTTATTTCTGGCAGTAGGTTAATAACCCCCTCCCGCCCAGCACACAGCAGAGACCTCCTCCAGGGCAGAGTGAAGATGTGTACAGCACTGATGGGAGACTGGATCCTCCGCTACTGTAAGTCTCCACTGCCCTGCATACTGTGATGTGAACCTCCTCTGTACTTTTCAGTGCAGGTTTATTGAAAGTGAAAGTACAATTCTTGAAAAGGTTAGGAATTATTGTTACATTTCAGGTGCTACATAGATGTAATCCACATACACATTATATCTTCTAAAAATAATGATTTTTTTTTAAGAAGATATAATGTGTATGTGGATTACATCTATGTAGCATCTGATGTCACACTAATTCCTAACCTATTCAAGAATATAAGAATACACAGTAAAGGATGTGATGATATCCCAGCCCAACTCCAAGAAAGTACAGAAGTCCACTCTTGCAGGGTTGGGGCGGGGGGGGGGGGGGTATAGCCTTTTTTTACTTACCTGATTCTATGCTCCAGCCAGCTCCAGTGTTCTCCTCCTCCCTAGACCTCCCTAAACATCATCACATATAAAGGAAGATTAACCCCGTATGGTATAAGGTGGAGGCTGGAGTGTGACCAATGTCAGTCCTAACATACACAGGAGCTGCAGGGGACCAGTAACAGAACTGCAGAGAGCCCACTGAAGCAAAGGATAAGGTAAAGCTGGGTACACACAGATCAGTATTCATCGGGTTCAGCAGGGGCTGAATTTTGATTGGTGTGTAACCCTCTCTGTTAGGCAGAAACCCATTGTTATATCATCTTCTGCTGGAAATCCTTGCTTGATTACCTGCTTGCAGCCAAACAGCACCGTCCCTACTGTCAGGATACAATGTCCCAGTGAGGGGGGATTCCCACATCCACCCACTTGTGTGGAGGGAGAAATATGTCAGCCACTTGCTTGAGCCCCATCTTCATCCAGCAATGTGCACAAGAGCACTTGCTCTCTGGTGGATTGTTTGTTTTAGGTGTATTGCTTTGCACTGTACATTTGATTTGCAGCACTGGAAGTTTGGTAGTAACTCCAATGGGCTGTGGGTCCTGCTGGGAGCTGTCCATGGCCTGTGGGTCCTGCTGGCCATGGCCTATGGGTCCTGCTGGCCGTGGCTGGCCTGTAGGTCCTGCTGGGAGATGACCATGGCATGTAGGTCCTGCTGGGAGCAAGCCACTGGCCTGTGGGTCCTGCTGGCCATTGGCTTGTGGGTCCTGCTGGCCACTGACCTGTGGGTCCTGCTGGCCACTGACCTGTGGGTCCTGCTGGCCTGTGGGTCCTGCTGGCCTGTGGGTCAGTGGACCACTTTCCTGGACTTGCCTCCCAGGCCTAAGGCTGCCAGCCCTCCCCTGCCTGGCTGGCAGCCAGGCCTCTTTGTTTTTTTTTTTAATTCAATCCTTTTTATTAAATTTTCAAGGTATACAAATACAAATTACAACATCCCAATTTATTACAAATATAAAATCGCTTACAGGGGCCCGGCACGGCCCCCTCTATAATCTCGCACCAATCCCATCATACCTTTTAAATATTTTATCCAAACCCTTTGTGCCCATCCCCCCCCCCCCCAACCCTCTGGCTCTATCAGGAGAAACTCTAACTCCATACCTCAGTAAGTTAGTCTACCGTTGAAAGATAATTCGAGATTTACCGATTGCCCATTCATACCTTTCCCACACACCTAGTCTCAAGACCCTTTACGGCCCAGTCTGCAGAAGCCCCCAATCCATACACCATCTACAGACACCCCCGGTCAATACCCATCTCTTGGATCCATGGATCCCATATATTCCTGAACTTCCCATAGCATCCTCTTCTAATATAAGTTATTCTCTCTGTTCTCACCAGTCCATTCATAGTTCTAACCCATTCTTCCGGGGTAGGAGGGGCCGCCGATAGCCAGGACTGGGCTATCAGTTTCCTCGCTTGATAGAGGCATCTAACCACTGCTGTAATTTTTAGCTTATTTCCCATTCTCTGGCCAATCAAGCCCAGCACGCACACCCTAGCATCCACATCCAGACTTATCCTGAACCTAGATTCAATGATCTTCAGGATCACAGTCCAGTATCTGGCTAATTTCGGGCATCTCCACACCATATGTATGAGATCGCCCGTCTCACCGCATCTAGGACATTTCTCATCTAGTCTGCGACCAAACCTAAACAACTTCTTTGGGGTGTAATAAGCTCTGTGTATCAGCATGAGGTGGGACACCCGCTGCGACGGAGAGACAGACACCAGGGGGCCCAACGCCAGTATTCTGTTCCACTGGTCGTCTGTCAACTCCCCCGCATCCGCCTCCCATCCCCCCCTGGCACGCCAGAGCGTTTGGGTGTTTGCCATTCTAGCCATCAGTTGTCCATAGATCCTTGAAATCATTCCCTTAAAGTTAGATGTTAATACCACACTATTAAGGAGGGGGGCCTTACTCCATTCCATCGACCTGGACTCAAACTGTTTATCTAGGGCATGTCTGATCTGGAGGTAGTAGTAAAAGGATTCGTTTGGGATTCCAAATTCACTTCTTAGCTCCAGAAAGGACTTGAGGACCTTATCCTTATACAATTAAAAGGGGGGAGGGGGGGAGTTGGGACTTTAAATGAAGCACCAGAAAGGTGCCTCCATCCCTATATTGAATACAAGAGAAAAAGGGGGAATTTTGGGACTTTAAATGAAGCAGATGAGTAGTGGAGGAAAATTGATATAAAATATTTATTCATATAGATATCACAACATACAATCATTTTCATTTCATGTATATACATCTGAAACGTGCAAAAACAAAGCAAATTTGTACCGCATAACAACACATGATCAGGACAATGGATGTATGGGTAAATACACAAAGAAGAGCTGGTATGAGCATGTGCCCAAGGCACCATGCCCGCAGCTGGTACATGCACCCACAAGAAGTCTGTGTTACTACAGAATGAGTATGTAAACATCATACAGTATAAGGATGGTAAGAAAATCAATAGAAATATAAATAATGGTCCGTGTAGCTGTAGCATCGAAAAAAGCTCTACGCGTTTCGTGGGTTTACCCACTCGTCAGGAGCAGATGCAGCAAGCAGTTCTAAAAAATATACATAAAAAGATATAAAATGCTGTATTCCAAAAGAAAATTATTTTTCCAAAAGATGTTCTTCTACAGTGTAGATGGATTAGCTAGAGGCACTCACCAACCCGGACCAGAGCAGCGTGGGATTGCCGGTATATGGTCGGCAGGGAACATAACCCCCGCACGGGAGCTGAGGCGGCATAGTGCACGGATGCAACATCAGAAGGTGACAGTGACGTGTAGGAAGTGAATGGAAATTCCATGTGGCAATGGTTGAGTATATTTCATATAACAGGAGTATCTAGAAATAAAATATTGGATATGCGTATAGTTATAGAAACCTATTCAGGGTAAGAGTAATGATTTTAGTAGAAAAAACAGCATTTTATATCTTTTTATGTATATTTTTTAGAACTGCTTGCTGCATCTGCTCCTGACGAGTGGGTAAACCCACGAAACGCGTAGAGCTTTTTTCGATGCTACAGCTACACGGACCATTATTTATATTTCTATTGATTTTCTTACCATCCTTATACTGTATGATGTTTACATACTCATTCTGTAGTAACACAGACTTCTTGTGGGTGCATGTACCAGCTGCGGGCATGGTGCCTTGGGCACATGCTCATACCATCTCTTCTTTGTGTATTTACCCATACATCCATTGTCCTGATCATGTGTTGTTATGCGGTACAAATTTGCTTTGTTTTTGCACGTTTCAGATGTATATACATGAAATGAAAATGATTGTATGTTGTGATATCTATATGAATAAATATTTTATATCAATTTTCCTCCACTACTCATCTGCTTCATTTAAAGTCCCAAAATTCCCCCTTTTTCTCTTGTATTCAATATAGGGATGGAGGCACCTTTCTGGTGCTTCATTTAAAGTCCCAACTCCCCCCCTCCCCCCTTCTATTGTATTCAGATACCGGGATGGAAGCACTTGAGTATGTGGGACTGGCAGTGTTCCCCTGCCATCCCTGTGTGAGGCTACCCTCATTTATAGGGGACCCTCTAATAAGGTTTATACATCTATATATTTATATATGGACATTGCCAATATCTGTTACACATTGTCTATGAATATCCATACTGTGAGCATTGCACAGAATAATGATTAGCATTTACATGCAGCATCCCCTACGCAGGTCCCATATACCCACATTGATTGTTTTTACTCATAGCTTGAGGACATACACTCTTCCTGCCCTGGCCACTTGTTGTGTGCGGGCTGTTTGGCGCATGGATTCGGCTGGGGTCCTTCCTTCATCGCGGGAGCTGCGATGCGCCTAGTGGGCCCCTCCCTCTCCTCCCCTCATTGGCTTCGTGCTTCGGGGGAGTGGGCGGGTGCCCCTTCGCGCATCGGCGCCACGCCTGTCACGCTGGCTGTGTGACGGCGGGCACGCCTTGCGCATGACGTCATTCGTGACGTCACTGCGCCGACGTCCAGCAATAACATCGGGTGTGCTTACATGGGGGAGTCTCCGCGCCACTTACCGAGTGTTCACTCGGTTCAGGTGCGGTACCCTCTCCCCCATTGGCGCACTGGCGTGGCGTTGGCGGCATATCTGCACACTCCCCTTGCAGTGAGCTGATCTATTGACCAGTCTCCCACTGGGGTCACGGCACACCAGTCTTGTCATTCTCCTGGTGTTGCTAGATGCAACATTGGTAAGACCTTCCTTTTTGTCTTTGCACTTCTCTCCTCTTGTCTCTTTTTCGGCTCAGTCTGAGTCACATCATTTGCTCACCCTATTTTTCATATCCTTCACCCATTTCAGTTTCTCACACTTGTATATTCACTCATTCATCACTTAACACATATAATTTTCATTATCATTTTTTATTATTTCATACACCACCCTCATCACATCACTTTTCTTCCCGTGGAACTATATTAGGCTTACTCACATATAAAATCATTACTTTTACTCAGAATAAATTGATATAACTATATATATATATATTGATCTTCTCAGATATTTTTGCCATATGAAATATATTTCAATTATTACCATATGGAATTCCACATTACTACAGTCTTATGTTATCCACTTATTACTTAATACATACTCCCATATTTTCAGGTAATATCCCTACTATATTATTCTTTCCTGTGGAGTTATATTGGATCTATTTCTACTAAAATCATTACTCTTACCCTGAATAGGTTTCTATAACTATACGCATATCCAATATTTTATTTCTAGATACTCCTGTTATATGAAATATACTCAACCATTGCCACATGGAATTTCCATTCACTTCCTACACGTCACTGTCACCTTCTGATGTTGCATCCGTGCACTATGCCGCCTCAGCTCCCGTGCGGGGGTTATGTTCCCTGCCGACCATATACCGGCAATCCCACGCTGCTCTGGTCCGGGTTGGTGAGTGCCTCTAGCTAATCCATCTACACTGTAGAAGAACATCTTTTGGAAAAATAATTTTCTTTTGGAATACAGCATTTTATATCTTTTTATGTATATTTTTTAGAACTGCTTGCTGCATCTGCTCCTGACGAGTGGGTAAACCCACGAAACGCGTAGAGCTTTTTTCGATGCTACAGCTACACGGACCATTATTTATATTTCTATTGATTTTCTTACCATCCTTATACTGTATGATGTTTACATACTCATTCTGTAGTAACACAGACTTCTTGTGGGTGCATGTACCAGCTGCGGGCATGGTGCCTTGGGCACATGCTCATACCATCTCTTCTTTGTGTATTTACCCATACATCCATTGTCCTGATCATGTGTTGTTATGCGGTACAAATTTGCTTTGTTTTTGCACGTTTCAGATGTATATACATGAAATGAAAATGATTGTATGTTGTGATATCTATATGAATAAATATTTTATATCAATTTTCCTCCACTACTCATCTGCTTCATTTAAAGTCCCAAAATTCCCCCTTTTTCTCTTGTATCCTTATACAATTGGGCCAACCGGACCAAACCACACTCTTCCCACCGCCTGTTTTTCCCAACAAAATCTAGTTCCTTCAGCTGCTTATTGTTCCATAAAGGTGAGAACTCCGTAAAGCCCTCGTATCCCAGCTCCGCCTTCACTACCCGCCAGATTTTTGCCACCAATTTGTATGTTGGTAGCGTGCAGTGAATAGCCTCAGCCTCTAGTGCCCCTGCTAAGGAATTGTGCGGGTTACCTGATAGCATAATTTCCCTGCTGTTGTTCATCTCCCCCCTCTTTTCACATCCTCCCAGCTGTTGTAGTTGTGCAGAAAGAAAGTACTTATATGGATGAGGAACCGCCAAGCCTCCCTCCCCCGTCGAGCGTTGCAATGTCTGAAGACTGATCCTAGCCTGCCCTTTTTTCCATATTAATTCACGGAAAAGGGAATTTATTTTAACGAACCAGTCTCTTTTTATCCAGACCGGAGAGTTGTGGAGTATGTACATTAACTGCGGCATCCAGATCATTTTGATCAAGTTTATCCGGCCTGCTACCGACAGAGGGAGCCGGCACCAGATATCCTTTTTCCTTTTAAATCTTTCCAGGGCTGGGACTAAGTTATCACTAATAAACTGGTCAGGGGAACCAGAGATCACTATTCCCAGATACTTAAACTTTTCCACTATTTTGACTCGGGGTACTCCCTGTGGCAGCAGGCCACTAGCTGCGTCAACCGGGAGGAGAACCGACTTCTCCCAATTGACCATCAGCCCCGATATCCTCCCAAAGCCTTCCACCAGCTGCATTGCTTTTATTAATGAGGGCCCTGTGTCTCCCAGAAATATTAGAACGTCGTCAGCATATAGAGCTATTTTTTCTTCTCCCCCTTTCCTCTTAAATCCCTGCAAACCAACAGCTTTTCTCACAACTTCCGCAAAGGGCTCCATTGCCAGGGCGAACAACAGGGGTGAAAGCGGACAGCCCTGTCTAGTTCCCCTCTCAATGGATATCTTCCGCGAGTATGCGTT
The DNA here is from genome assembly GCA_037952925.1 of Lithobates clamitans. Taxonomy (NCBI): domain Eukaryota; kingdom Metazoa; phylum Chordata; class Amphibia; order Anura; family Ranidae; genus Lithobates; species Lithobates clamitans. The sequence continues at coordinate 9,519,864 of JBBGZY010000372.1, forward strand.
ATTGATTCTTAATCTGGCGCTAGGATGCTGATACAGTATTTTAAGCCACCCAATAAACCCCGGGCCGACGCCAAACCTCTCCAGAACCCACCACAAATAGCCCCACTCCAGAGTGTCAAATGCTTTGGCAATATCCAGAGATAGGACAGCTCTGGATCCTGTGTTTGCAGTCGGGGTCTGAAGGTTCAGGAATGTCCTTCTGATATTTTTGCTAGTAGCTCTATTCTGTATAAACCCAGATTGGTCTGGGTGTACCAGGGTAGCAATGCACTTATTTAGCCTAGCTGCCAGGACTTTTGCCAGAATCTTAACGTCAGACCCTAACAAAGAGATTGGCCTATATGAAGATGTGTCTACTTGATCTTTCCCTTCCTTCTGGATTAAAACTATTGTTGCTTCAGACATCGAAGATGGTAGAACCCCAACGGTCGCCGACCAGTTCAATGTCTTCAGAAGCTCCGGGACCAGCACCTCCCCATATTGTTTATAGATTTCAACTGGAAGACCATCTGGGCCCGGAGCTTTCCGATTAGGCATATCTGATATAGCTTGCCACATTTCCTCAAGAGTTATAGGGGCTTCTAGACTTATCCTATCTGCAACCGATAGGGCCGGGATCTCAGCGCCTTCCAAGAATTTTTCCATCTCACCCCTTTCTGCCCAATGTTGTGACCTATACAGCTCTTTATAATACTCAAAGAACCTTTCCCTTATTACCCCTGAGTCCGATGAAATCACCCCCTCAGATGTCCTAATTAGAGGGATTGTTGAGGAGGGCGCATTAGTGCTGGCCAGCTTGGCCAACAACCGGCCAACACTCTCCCCCTCCCCAAAATTCCTCTGTCTCTGGAAAAGTTTCCTATTTTCTGCAACCCTAATACTTTCCCTTTTATAATCCTGTTGTTTCCTTATCCAACACTCTTGGTTTACCGGGCTTGGATCCGCCACATACTTTCTTTCTGCTACCATCACTTCATCTCTGATAGCCTCCCCCCTTACCCTTGATTGTTTCTTTACTATTGATATCTGTTGGATCAGGAGCCCTCTCAGGTACGCTTTTAAGGAATCCCAGACCACCCCTTCAGACACAGAGCCAGCATTGTGTTCAATAAACTCACTTAACCTTGCCTTAATTTCCTCCTTATTCCCAATTACCTCCAACCATGTTGAGTTTAATGACCATACCCTCTGGGTATCACAACCCTGCACCCCAATTTTTACTATCAGCGGGGAATGGTCCGACACCCCCCTTGGACGGTATTCAATTTTTTTAATAAAAGGCTGGATTTCCTGATTGCCGATGGCCAAGTCAATACGGGAGAGGGTGTGGTGGGACCCCGAGAAACAAGAGTATTGGTATGTATTAGGGAAACGAACTCTCCATAGGTCACACCACCCCATCTCCTCCAGAAACTGGGCCAATCTGCCCTCAGACACACTGCTTCCCTCCTGCCCAGGGGGAAACCTATCTAGCCTGTTATTCAATACGGCATTGAAGTCCCCCACTCCAATAACAGGCACCCCTTCTTTATCTTCCATAAAATTTACCAGCTGTAGCAGGACGTCCATCCTAAATGGAGGAGGGATATACAAATTTACTATAACAAAAGGGCTACCCTCAATTACACAATACAAAAAAATAAAGCAACCCAGCTGGTCGATACTGACATCCCTGCAGGAGAACGTCAACCCGCGCTTAACCAAAACACTCACACCTCTTGAGTAAGAGGAGTACACAGAATGATACTGTGTCTGGAATTTTTTATTTTTAATTTGTGTTTTAGTCTCGTTTGTCAGGTGTGTTTCCTGCAGGCATATCATTTCAGTACCACAAGCTTCCAGTTCTGAAAAAACAGTGGCCTTTTTAATGGGATCGCTCATCCCCCTTATATTCCAGGAGGTTATACCAAACACCTTAACCTGCATAAGACACTTAACATAAAAAAATACCAATAATAACGAAACCGTAGAGGGATTAATTCCCATCTTAATAATGTATACAACAGGGCCACAAGAGGAGACTGCGTCAATACCTTAACATTAAATAAAGAAAAGGAAAACAAAAGGAAACAACCCTTCACTATTATCACAAAAGCATACTGATACCCGTGCCCTCCCCACCAACGCTCCCTTAACCCTTTACCTCGGTTCACCAATAAACCCAAGAAAAAAAAAACAAAAAAAGAAAAAAGAAAAAAAAAAATAAGATTAAAGAAAAACACCCATCGGTGTTACTTTCGTCACTCTTTTGTGAAAAAAGGGCACAGGTCGGAAGCAGCGGGAGACTCATCCCATCCCCTCGCGCCTCCTCCCCAAACCTATTCTGTGCTATTTTTAATCCCTGTCCTATCTTTGTACTATTTAAGTGCAACTTCTTGTTTGCTTTCAACGTTACCACTACCATTACCTGTGTTCTGAAAACTTTAACCCTTACTACATTTGAGCCGTTATCCCCACCCCATTGCCTATCTTGGCCAGCCCTAGGAGCTTTCCTCGTGACCTCATTAATCCCCCCCACCACATCCAACCAGCCCCCCTCCCCCCTCCCTAAGTAAGCATTACCAAACCTATGTAGTACTCCCTTCCTACCCTCTCCCCCCCTCTCTTCCCCAATCCCCTGAGACCCCCTTATCATAAGGGTCAAAAAAACCTCAAACCACCAACCCATTCTTGCACTCGCCATCTAATAAACCAATCCATCACACACCCTCCCGGTCCCTGCCAAAAAAAAAAAAAACAGTCTTGCAATCCCCCTATACTTTCAGCTGTTATCTCTAACAGTTCTTTTTGTGTTCTTCAAGCCATTCCATGGCCCCTCGAGCTGATTCAAAAAACTGGGTTGACCCTGAGGCCACAACCCGCAGCCGTGCTGGGTATAAAAGTGCATATGGTATATTCAAGTTCCGTAAAGCTCGTTTAATATCCAGAAAGCCCGCTTTTCTTCTCTGCAGCTCCGGGGAATAATCCGGGTAGAACGATATTCTAGCTCCATTGTAAAAAATGTCCCCCTTTTCTCTTGCTCTCTGCAACACCTTCATTTTATCTTTGAAATTAAAAAATCTCATTATCAATGGTCTCGTTCGCCTTTCTGCATGTATAGGGTTGGTAGGCACTCTGTGCGCTCTCTCGATAGAGAAAAGTTGAGAGAAAGTCTCGGCCCCAAAAACTTCTTTAAGCCACCCCTCCATAAATTCCTCAGGACGGGGGCCCTCACATTTCTCCGGGAGACCTAGTACTCTTATATTCTGTCTTCTCGACCTGTTCTCCCATTCATCCATTTTAAGCTTAATGGTCTCCAGTTGGGCTTGCATTCTTTTAAAGTCCTGCTGCATTGGAGCTACCATATCTTCTGTTCGGCTGACCCTTTCCTCCAGACCACTAATTCTCTCAACCACTTTCTGAATCTCTTGCCTGATACTACTGACTTCTTCTTTAAGGCCTCTTAACTCCACGCACATTTCACTCACTGAACTACTACAGGCATTTATTGCCCCCATTACTTCATTTAGGGTGGGCTCCTGGGGACCAGCTATATTCACATTATGGATATCATCCATGGTCGCTCCCGAGTGGCCCTTCACAGGGCTTTTCTTAGTTGCTATTTTCGGATTAGCCGCAGAATTATCCGCTACCTTCCCCAGGCTTTTTCTATCCCCAGATCCTCCTGTCGGGCCCTTCCCTGGGGGGATTTGGTTACTCTTACCCGGCGACTGCGAGGGGATGTGTGCAAATTTTTCTAGCTTTGCTGCAGCCTCAGCTGCGGAAACACTTTGACTCCCCTTCTCCTTGATTGAGCGGGTTGGGTGTGCGGGTGCGTTCTCCTGAGCCGGTTGCTGCTGTTCCTCGCCCTTCCTCCTAGTCATCGTAGGGCTTATTCACTTAGCAGGCTAGTTTAGCTATTGACTAGGAAGGAGAGTAATGCGCACTGTAGCTACCCTTGACCATCCAAATAAGTAATCTATTTAAATAGTCCCAACTTCTCCACACAGGGGGGAGTTCCTCACCCTTTGCCGTGATGGCAGCGCAGTACAGTGATTAGGGTAAACGTCTCAAGGCAGTAAAATCTTTTATAGAAAGTAAGTCTTTTACCTCTTTTTGTTTGTGCTTGCAGCAACCCCGTCCCAGGAGCGGCACAGGTCCAGCCAGCGTTGTTCCTCCTCACCTCCGTCAGTTACTAGCAGTCACTGCGGCTCACTGCGGCTCGCTCTCCTTCTGAATCTCGCGCTGCTTGTGCCACGTCACTGAGCTCTGTCCCTGGGACCCTGCGGCTTCCGGAAACTCCTACTCCACACGGCTGCGCTGCGGGATCCCCCGGCCGTCACCACCGTCACCTCCACCCAGCCAGTCAAGCACCGCCGCACACCCAGCACTCAGGTGAATCCACCGGCAAGCAGAGCTTATGCTTTGCCTTATCTTGCTTGGGGGATCTTCGGACCACGCTGGATCACGCTAGTTCAGCATCCGAGCAGAGACCGGGAGGAGAGCACACACACCTCCACTCACTCCCGCATCCAATCACATCCGGTCACGCCCCTCCCTCGATGTAGTCACCAAAATGTATTCAAAGTTAAAGTGGAGGGCCACCCTGTTGTGTATATGGATAGAAAAGGCAGATCCACAATCAATCCAACCCAGCAGCAACCAGGCCTCTTTGTTTTAAACTGATCTGGGCTGGGAGTGGTTCAGGGTAGAAGCTGGTGACTCACAGGCAGCATCACTGAGACCTCCCTCTTCTTTCTAGAAAGTTCTGGAAAGAGAGGACGAGAGGAGAGGTGGAGTTTTAGGGAGCCCTGACCAATCCCCAACCTGGATTGGCAGGGGGCAGGCCTCTTTAAATACATAGGGTCAGCCCAGCTGGGGAGGAGTAGTTTAGGTGGAAGAGCTGGAGATGAAGTGGTATCCACCCACTTGTGTGGAGGGAGAAATATGTCAGCCACTTGCTTGAGCCCCATCTTCATCCAGCAATGTGCACAAGAGCACTTGCTCTCTGGTGGATTGTTTGTTTTAGGTGTATTGCTTTGCACTGTACATTTGATTTGCAGCACTGGAAGTTTGGTAGTAACTCCAATGGGCTGTGGGTCCTGCTGGGAGCTGTCCATGGCCTGTGGGTCCTGCTGGCCATGGCCTATGGGTCCTGCTGGCCGTGGCTGGCCTGTAGGTCCTGCTGGGAGATGACCATGGCATGTAGGTCCTGCTGGGAGCAAGCCACTGGCCTGTGGGTCCTGCTGGCCATTGGCTTGTGGGTCCTGCTGGCCACTGACCTGTGGGTCCTGCTGGCCACTGACCTGTGGGTCCTGCTGGCCTGTGGGTCCTGCTGGCCTGTGGGTCAGTGGACCACTTTCCTGGACTTGCCTCCCAGGCCTAAGGCTGCCAGCCCTCCCCTGCCTGGCTGGCAGCCAGGCCTCTTTGTTTTAAACTGATCTGGGCTGGGAGTGGTTCAGGGTAGAAGCTGGTGACTCACAGGCAGCATCACTGAGACCTCCCTCTTCTTTCTAGAAAGTTCTGGAAAGAGAGGACGAGAGGAGAGGTGGAGTTTTAGGGAGCCCTGACCAATCCCCAACCTGGATTGGCAGGGGGCAGGCCTCTTTAAATACATAGGGTCAGCCCAGCTGGGGAGGAGTAGTTTAGGTGGAAGAGCTGGAGATGAAGTGGTAGGCTGTCGGGGCCTTTGAGGGAGCTCCCCAGTCTGGGAGGGTAACCTTGGGCTTGGGTGCGGACGGGACCCTTGCACAAACCACAGGGGTGTCCTGGATAGGAGGCACAGGAGAGAGCACTGCCAGGCAAGTCTCCAGGTAGAGGAACAACTGGTCACAGCCAGGAGGGCTTGAGTGACATGCACAAGCCTGAGTGGACTGGAGAGGCACTCCTGAGAGGACTGGGAGGATGCAGTCTGGGTTGGGTGCAGAACCAGCGGTGTGGACTGTGGTGTCATGGGCAGTGGAGAACGGCAGCTGCAGCCAGGAGGGCTAGCAGGGCCTGAAGATGGGTTACTGGGCTCAGTAGCCGCATGTAGGACAGCTAGCACCAGGAACTTTCTACTATCTGCTACACTATAGGGGCCAGTGGTCCCTGCCCGCAAAAGGCAATTGCAAAGGCCTGGCTGAGTCAGTGTCAGGCCTAATCACTTTGTGCTAGCTGTGCAGCTGTGAAGATTAGAGAGGAAGCGATGTGTAGGAGGAGAAAAACATGAAGATTAGAGCGGAAGCAATGTGCAAGAGGAGAAGTGGAGTGTATATACAGGACTGTATATAGTTGTCTCAAGCAAGTTCTACCAATTCTAATGGGCATCCCATACTTTCCTTACACCATCCAAGTTCAGTCCCCTCAATAAAACAAAAAAAAAAACAAAGCGCATTGACTGTTCTATGTCTCTGACCACAGAGGATTCCATTCTGTCAAGATCATTCAATAATGCAAAATGTTGCTATCCTTTGTTACCATTCTTTTTAATAATACTAATTAGGTTTGTGTCATTAACAAACATGGCGACCTTAAGCTGGCCATACAAGTATAGAATTTCAGCCGTTTGCAGTGCAGTAGTGCACTGATAGAATAAAATAGTTTTTTTTGTTTCTAATATAACATATACAGTTTGGTTGAAACAATAAAAGTTTTCCCTTTGGATCCATTGAAATTAGCCAGGCCTACTGCCAAAATCGACAGTAAAGTTGAGTTCACTAATGGCACAAATGTCAAACGATCTTTCCGAAAATGACCAAATTCGGCCGAAGTTCTATATGTGCATGGCAAGCTTTACTCTCATCAACTACATCACAAACAAAAAAGCCTGAACAGAACTGGGCCAGGGGCTATTCCTTGTGGAACATCACTGCAAGCTTTGACTTTTTAAAATATATTGAGGTCAAAACCATGTCTTTTGTCTTTTTCAATATCAGTGGCGGCTGGTGCTAAACCTTTTGGGGGTGGGTGGCAAACAAAACCCTTCAGGTCTGCACTCACCACTCCACAGTTCCCCCGCACTCCCACACGCAGACCTTTGAGCGTGAGCCTGGCGGTTCCTTCCAGCGTTACATGCGGGCTATCCTCAATGCCGGAAAAAGGCACCTACACATGGAAGCAGGCACTCTGTTTTTGCTTTTAATAGGTTTAACAAAACAATATTACGCTATTGGTTCCCTCCCTCTCTTTTTTTCAATGGGTCACCATGGTGGAGAGGAGGACGCATAAATACTAATCTCCTGATATATCCCTAAGAACATCCAAGCAAGCCCCAAGATTACATCAATTAAGCACCATTTGACCTTCTTTTTAAGTAAAGAGGTCATGGTTGCCTGGTCAGTAGGACATTCTAATTGAGCACATTGGGTGTGTGGTTTGGATACACTGCCAAGTGGTGATGTTTTTTTTTCACAACACGTTCTATTGAAGATACATCACTGAACATTATATGGACTGTTTAAAAGACTTTTACTTTCTTTTTACTTTTATTATTGGTTTACAATTCAAATTTTTTTAGCACTTTTTTTTTCCCGTTTTTTTATGATATTACTGGTACTCTAATATAGTTGGTAACACATTTGTATCACCTAGTGCCCCCTTTCAGGGGAGAGGCTATCCAATTTTATTCATTTATATTAGAATTTATTTTTGGCGCAAGGTTTTTTGTTTTCACTGTTAGTGAACTGCTTAAATAAAATAAATAAGAAACAACACTTTCCATTACAATTATTTTGATTTAATGGTTGAAATGCCAAATTGCTTTGTGCAATATGGGCCAAGTTACACCATTGTATTGACACATGTTATGCCTTGTGTTTGGGCAGCTCATTTAAAATGAATGGGCTGCTAATGTGCCACAGGGTGTATTGCTGAGCGGTAGACTCACAAAGCATGTACCACATCAAGACAGCGAAGAGAAATTTTCCTGGAATGTTTGGGAGCAGGATAAAGACAAAGAAAGTCAATGTCCTGTTAAAGCTGGAAGTAAGAAACCACCAAGGGAAAAAAGGATATCTTAGGCCTTTATACAATCTAATACCTGTGTAACACTAGTGCCCCGTACACACGGTCAAAATGGTGGAAAAACCTGCGCTCATGAGCAATATGTGATAAAGATAAATATATTCACAAAGTGCAGCTGCAAAAAAAACTCCAAATATCCATGAAGTGGTAAACATGTAAATAAAACTTTTGTGCGCTAGCAATAAATAATTAAATAAACCAATGAAGAGTGCCCAGGAGACACAATGTGTGTGTGAATCCCAGCAACAAAATAACAACACCAAGTGCATAAAATCATTACTTGAAAGTCCAACTAAATATTGACATAAGCTGAAAACAAGTGATCACAAATCAGTCTGTGACTAGATTCAAGGAAAAAATGGATAAAAAAGAAAAAGAAAAAGAAAAGAAAAAGTCCACTTGCTATATCTCATCACAGAATCATGAGAAATAATAAGCTGAAGGGATTCTTATCCAATGTATATTGATTGCAGACAAAGGGGTAATAGATGTGCGCTTACCCCAATCGTTGGACCTCCTCTATGGCAAGGTCGTACGAGCTTGCAGATATAGCCCTCTGCGGGGACAGAATGTTGTTATCCGGGTCCTGTCAGCATGTACCACCGACTCCAGCGAGGTCCGGACAGTCCAACTGCTCCAACATCAGAGGGGGGACTCAGGAGTGGAAGAGTCCATATTCAAGAGAAAACATAAGGAGAAAAACTCCAATAGTGTAATAATGTTTGAGGTTTTATTGCTTAAATAAACCACAAGTGTATATTTATAAGATTCCAGTAAAAAGTGTTTAAAAAAGCCGGCATAAACAAAGGCAGAACGCCCGTGCAGATAAGAACTTCGGAACACGTGATGGCAAGCACTGCGAGGCCACGCCCTACATGTTTCGTCATACGTGACGTCTTCTACGGGGCACGGGCGACGCAATGAACCATCACCTTATATGCAAACAGATAAAATATAACCACGCCTCGTCTCCGCCCATGTCCGTCATTCGACGGGGCGTGTACGGAGATCGGGACAGGTCATCATCGAGGACCGCCCTCGGGGAGGTACACAGACAGAAGACGGAAGCGGAAAGAGAAAACCACATAAAAACGGAAATACAACCAAGCCTCATTATCGCGCCAGCCCGTCGTATCAACAGGCATGCGCAAGGATACACCAAGCCTCGGTCTGGCCATCATTGAAAGCCTCCTGTAGAGGGGAACCATGATTAGAAAACCGGAAGGGCTCGAGCGTGTACCCTGGATGAAATTTTTATAAACATCCATGATGTACTAGGGACTTCCGGTATTCAGTAAATTTAAACTGGTTTAAAAAAACTTTAACATCGCACTTAGAGCAGTGCATGTACTATACGTGGCTATAATCCTGAAGTGCACCATCCATTTAATAAAATGAAAAAAGTATTTTAATACACTATGTATCTAAAAATAAAAATAAATAAAAATACCTTAAATTTTTATTATAATTAAAATAAATATGAATAAAGAAAATTCATGTATAAAAGATACATAGAAATGGAACCATTATATCTTTAAAACTTCACCCAAAAAAATTCAGATTTCAACCTGACAGCCAGAGCGGGACTCAGCCCATCCTTTTACAGTTTGCAATTTAAAAGGAAAAGAAAACAATAAAAGACTCGAAAATACACACCCAGTGGGACATATTCTTTTTGGAACACTATGTGTCTGTATCAATGGTTCCAAGGAGCCTGAGATGGGAGGTCGGCCCCTAGAAAGGTGAATCTGACCTTCAAGATTGGTACAGATATTTCAACGAAGCCGGAGGAAAATTCTTGGAATTTTTGATTCCTAGAAAGAGAGCTAAGTTGAATAGACTAGATGTCGAAATCAAACTTATAAAAGAAAAACTATCCCCCTTTAGTGCTAGTGAGGAATATAAGGAGCGATCCTCCAACTTAAGGAAAATTTTAGAGAAGGAGGAGATAGAACAAAAAAATAAGTAAAGGACAAAAATTCAATAGGGATTTTTCTGACTATAAAAATGGATCTGTATTCCAATGGCAGATAGAAATCGCCGCCGAGGAAGCTGAGGCTAATAGTAATATGGAAGTGTCAGCCCCGGGAGTTTCCAGTCATGATAGACATGATAGACAGCGGAGGGAACTAGATAGACCCCTATTATCACAGAAACAATATCCTAAACCTCCCAGAAGGGTGTCCTATCGGTCCCCAGGTAGACCTAACCCTATTCCTTATACACAATCCCCAGCTCGGAATATGAGGCTCACAGGCCCCCAAAAAGAAAACTAAAAATCAAAAAAATCAAAAATTTAAGAGACACCATAATGAAGAGAATCAATATTACCAGGGACAGTCAGGAGGATACCATGGTGGCCATTATGATAATCAGTATGACTACCATGGTAAGCCTTATGTGGATAGCCGGTCCCCAAGATATCCTATTCCTACACACAATCGCTTCCAATCACTTGGTGAAGATTGTGTTGGAAATGGTGATAGCTATGGAGGGCCTAACCAAGGGTACTATACCCCAAGGAGGGATAGAGGGTATGACCAGTCATCCTGGCACCAGCCTCCCTTTCCTCCTCAAAGGAACACACAAAGGGACGAGTACACTCCCCGACGATTCCATCGGGAGGAATATTCGCAACCCCAACATTGGGGTTTTCCCAGAGGAGAACAAAATTTCCAGCGATCAATAGAAGAAAGAGAGAAGTTAGAGGGGGGAGGAAGATTAGGAGCAAAAAGAAAACGGGTATAACCGGGCAAGGTATCTTTAACCTTAGTGGTATTCCCTTGACTTTTGATGAAACCGCTATTCTTGATAAAGGGCTTAAATTCGCACCCCCAAAACCGCTCAATAAATTCCAGACATATATGGATATACATAAGTATACCAGAAGACTGAACATTAAGCGATATTTGCTAACTAACCCCATCAATACCCTGAATTATAACAATGCGAATGTCAAACATTCGGGTTTGGCGAACGCTTCATTGTTCAACCCGCCAGGTGGCCTACCAGCTTCCATTAAAGTTTTCAGGGACCTCCTTATAAGGGACTTGGATGGCATAAAAAGTAAAAACATTAAAATGACTAAGGATTTGGAATCAGGGTTGGACCAACTTTGTAAACGCAAAGATCTGGTTGTGAGACCAGCTGATAAGGGGGGCGGTATAGTGGTTCTGAGTAAGAACGACTACCTTCAAGAGCTGGACAAAATAGTAGGAGATACCACCACATACATTCCCTTAAAATCAGACCCTAGGAATAAATATAAGAGGGAACTTGAGAATATTGTGGAGAATGGCCTTAAATTAGGGGTTATAAATAAAAAGGAAAAACAGTTTTTGATTCCGGTATCATCACGGATACCAATTATATATTACCTCCCAAAGGTCCATAAGAACCCTGTCCACCCGCCCGGCCGCCCAATAATTAGCGGCATTGATTCAATCACCTCGAGGGCCGGTAAATATATTGACAACTTCCTTCAGCCCTTAGTCCGCTCACTACCTGCCTATATTAAAGACAGCAGACATGCCATCAATTTACTTAGGGATTGTGGATATAGGAGTGGATACTGGCTCGTTACAGCGGATGTCACGTCTTTATACACAGCGATTCCCCATGCTTGGGGCATATCCTCAGTAAAATATTATTTGTATAAGGACGTGACATTACCAAGAAAACAAAAGAGGTTCATCATGGACCTGTTGGAGTACACCACAACCCACAATTTCTTCTGGCATAAGAATCTTTTCTTCCTGCAGAAGAAGGGAGTAGCCATGGGGGCAAAGTTTGCCCCCAGTTTGGCTAATTTATTCATGGGAAAATGGGAGGAGGACATCATCTATGCTCAACGTAGACCGGAACTAGTCTTGTGGGCAAGGTACATCGATGACATCCTCCTCCTATGTAACGGTACCCAGGATTCTTTGTGTGGATTCATGGAAGGTTTAAATGTGAATGATAGGGGGATCCATTTCAACTATGAAGCCAGCCTGAGCACAATTAATTTTTTGGATCTTAAAATATGGGGAGAAGGAGATAGGTTACTGACCGCCACCTATTTTAAGTCCACAGATCGAAATGCGTTCATATCACGAGATAGCTGCCATCATAAAGCTTGGCTGGACTCAGTCCCAAAAAGCCAATACGTCAGAATCAGACGGAATTGTTCTTCTATTAGCGATTTTAGGATTCAGTCTCAGGTCCTCACAGAGCGATTTCTTGAAAAGGGCTATGATGCCTCCTTTTTAAGAGAGCGAGTTGAGGAGGTTGAAAAACTAGATAGAGAATCCTTATTAAGAGACCAAATGGAAACAGGGAATTCTGCAAAGAAGGAATTCACTTGCCCGTTTGTAACCAACTATTCTCATCAACATTTTATAATAAGAAAATTGATACATAAATATTGGCATATTGTCAAAAATGACAACATATTGGGCCCCCTACTCCCTGAGAAACCCCAGGTGGTTTTTAAAGGATTACCATCGATCAGAGCATCGGTGGCTCCTAGTGTGTGTGACCCTCCAATAAGGAAACCAATGTTCTTCCAAAATCTTGTTGGGTACTATAGATGTAAGAAATGTGCGGTCTGTATGGTTAATGCCATTAAAGATCGGAAGGTGACACACTTTCATTCCATCAGTACTTCACAAACCTTCCCAATAAAATCGTTTATTACATGTTCTACAACCCATGTAGTGTATCTTTTAACCTGTCCGTGCGGGTTTCAGTATGTGGGACGCACGGTTCGCCCGCTTCAGGTCAGGTTAAACGAACACATTAGTAATATTCGGAGAGGGTTTATAGGACACCCGGTATCTAAACACTACCTCAATGTACATGACAAAGACCCCAAGGGCACTCGGTTTGTGGGTATCGATAGACTGAGTGTTCCCTGGAGAGGAGGGCCCAAGAGACGAGCTATATCCAAGCTAGAAATGAGTTGGATATACAAGATCGGGTGTCTCAAGCCACGAGGGCTTAATGTTGATATTGAGATCAATGCGTTTATTGATAACGCATGATGTAGTTTCAGATATAATACCTTATAAGTCCCCTGTAATTGCAACTATCGATAGAAGGTATTTGGAACCTTTCTTTCAGGAGGTTCATGATTGTCTGTATTGTTCCATCATATTTTCGAGTCTTTTATTGTTTTCTTTTCCTTTTAAATTGCAAACTGTAAAAGGATGGGCTGAGTCCCGCTCTGGCTGTCAGGTTGAAATCTGAATTTTTTTGGGTGAAGTTTTAAAGATATAATGGTTCCATTTCTATGTATCTTTTATACATGAATTTTCTTTATTCATATTTATTTTAATTATAATAAAAATTTAAGGTATTTTTATTTATTTTTATTTTTAGATACATAGTGTATTAAAATACTTTTTTCATTTTATTAAATGGATGGTGCACTTCAGGATTATAGCCACGTATAGTACATGCACTGCTCTAAGTGCGATGTTAAAGTTTTTTTAAACCAGTTTAAATTTACTGAATACCGGAAGTCCCTAGTACATCATGGATGTTTATAAAAATTTCATCCAGGGTACACGCTCGAGCCCTTCCGGTTTTCTAATCATGGTTCCCCTCTACAGGAGGCTTTCAATGATGGCCAGACCGAGGCTTGGTGTATCCTTGCGCATGCCTGTTGATACGACGGGCTGGCGCGATAATGAGGCTTGGTTGTATTTCCGTTTTTATGTGGTTTTCTCTTTCCGCTTCCGTCTTCTGTCTGTGTACCTCCCCGAGGGCGGTCCTCGATGATGACCTGTCCCGATCTCCGTACACGCCCCGTCGAATGACGGACATGGGCGGAGACGAGGCGTGGTTATATTTTATCTGTTTGCATATAAGGTGATGGTTCATTGCGTCGCCCGTGCCCCGTAGAAGACGTCACGTATGACGAAACATGTAGGGCGTGGCCTCGCAGTGCTTGCCATCACGTGTTCCGAAGTTCTTATCTGCACGGGCGTTCTGCCTTTGTTTATGCCGGCTTTTTTAAACACTTTTTACTGGAATCTTATAAATATACACTTGTGGTTTATTTAAGCAATAAAACCTCAAACATTATTACACTATTGGAGTTTTTCTCCTTATGTTTTCTCTTGAATATGGACTCTTCCACTCCTGAGTCCCCCCTCTGATGTTGGAGCAGTTGGACTGTCCGGACCTCGCTGGAGTCGGTGGTACATGCTGACAGGACCCGGATAACAACATTCTGTCCACGCAGAGGGCTATATCTGCAAGCTCGTACGACCTTGCCATAGAGGGGGTCCAACGATTGGGGTAAGCGCACATCTATTACCCCTTTGTCTGCAATCAATATACATTGGATAAGAATCCCTTCAGCTTATTATTTCTCATGATTCTGTGATGAGATATAGCAAGTGGACTTTTTCTTTTCTTTTTCTTTTTCTTTTTTATCCATTTTTTCCTTGAATCTAGTCACGGACTGATTTGTGATCACTTGTTTTCAGCTTATGTCAATATTTAGTTGGACTTTCAAGTAATGATTTTATGCACTTGGTGTTGTTATTTTGTTCCCGTACACACGGTCGGATTTTCCGATGGAAAATGTCCGATCGGAGCGTGTTGTCGGAAATTCCAACCGTGTGTGGGCTCCATCGGACATTTTCCATCGGATTTTCCGACACACAAAGTTGGAGAGCAGGAGATAAAATTTTCCGACAACAAAATCGATAAGGCCGAGACCTGGCCTTTGATGGTACTCAAGGCCAGCTTCTCTAACCCCATTTGCAGAAAGGCAAGGATTCTACCTACAACATACTTTCTAGGAGGCCAACCCCAGGATTCACACCAGGAAACATATGCCTTCCAGACTATAATAAATGACTCTGTAAGCTGGCTTCCTTGCATTAATCAATGTAGATATCACTGAGCCTATAAGTCCACGATTCTTCAGAATGTGGATTTCAATAGCCAAACCATTACATTTAGCATTTGTAAGGTAGGATTGAATACTGGTCCCTGCGATAGCAGGTCTGGATGTGGTGGTAGGGTCCATGGGGCCCCTACCGCCATCTTTATTATTTCTTCATACCAAGATCTTCTGGGCCACGCTGGGGCCACAAGAACTACCAACTTACTTTCCTGCTTGATCCTGCGAAGAAGTCGAGGTAGCAGCAGAATAAGAGGGAATGCATAAATCAGTGAGAACTGATCCCACGGAGTCACCAACACATCTGTTCCGCATGCGAGTGGATCCCTTGTTCTTGACACAAAGTTATCGACTTTGTTGTTGAACCAGGACACAAACAGATCTACGTCCGGGATCCCCCATCTTTGGCATATGGCCAGGAAGATGTCTGGTTGAAGGGACAATTCCCCCGGAAACAACTGCTGGCGACTTATGTAATCCACCTGCCAGTTCTCTACCCCTGGAATGAAGATTGCCAATATGCACAGCACGTGCATTTCTGCCCAGGTTAGGATATGGTTTACCTCTCCCTGGGCTGCATGACTTCTGGTGCCTCCTTGGTGATTGATATAAGCCACTGCTGTGGCATTAGAAGGTGGAATAATACTGCGCAAAAATATGAACCAAGTGAGACAGCTGCTACACTAAATGTGACAAAATTCAACAGGAGGTATGGGGAAAAAAATGTAGCGCTAACACAATGATAAGTGCAATAAAAGAAAACATTGCGTAAAGTCCAAAATATGAATATGGATATGTGCAAACAAATGAGTGCAATAAATACAAAAATATGTGTAAAGTCAAACACAAACAATGATGTGACTGTGAGTCTTTGGCCCCAAATCCTGGCTAAGAAATGCGAAAACAAAAGGGTGGAAATCTTCAAACAATGAAGTGTAAATCCTCTTGGGGTGCAAGGAGTGTGTAACATCCACAATGGTGAGTCCGGAAAGTAAAACAAATGGGTACTCTTACCAGAGCGGGTGGACCCAGATGTCAGCAACACCAAATCGTAAAGGTTTACTTCTCCCCACATTGCTTTTTATGTACTGTGATCACTTTTATTTGTTATTGTGGTTTTAATAAACCTACCTTTTTGATCCGCACTATTGGAGCCATCCCTCTCTTCTTTTTTATACACTGCTTTTTTGATGAGATTTGTTGTGGAGGTTCCTTTCATGATGGCAATTTCCTGGTCGAGTCGAGGTCATTGAGATCCTTTGGAGCCACCCATAGGAGATTCCGGACCCCTACCTCCATTTAAGAGAGCCACGGATTCCATCCTTAAGCCTTTACGATTCGGTGTCGCTGACATCCGGGTCCATATTTATCCAAATCATCCCCAAAAAGCCTTTCACCGCAAAAAGGAAAACCAGCCAGGAGCTTTTTGCATGGCGCTTCGGCTGACCAACTTTTCAAGTCATAAGATACTACGCATATGAACCAACCCAAGCATAAGGCGAGAGGTTTGAATAATAGAATCTCTGATTGTGGCAATTGCAAAACACAAAGGGGTTGATTTACTAAAGGCCAATAGACTGTGCACCTTGGAAAGTACAATTGCACTCTGCAAGTGCAGCTGCTCCAGAGATTAGTAAATGAGGTAAAGCTTCACTTTGCAAAGAATACCCAATCACATGCAAGGAAAATAAAAAAAAACAGCATTTTTGCTTGCACATGATTGGTTCATGAAAGTCAGCAGCAGAGCTTCTGCTCATTTACTAAGCTCTGGAGCAACTGCTCTTGCAGTGTGCAACTGCACTTTCCAAATTGCACAGTCTTTTTGTCTTTAGTAAATCAACCCCAAAGCCTCTGGCCTGCTGTTCAGGGAAAACCTTGAACACCTGTTTAAAATGGTCTCTCAAGGATTGACATACCCCAATTGCCGCCACTGCAGGTTGAGCCACTGAACCTGCTAAGGAGAAAATGTTTTCTTAACAGGAATTCCAATTTTTTATCAGTTGGGTCCCTAAGCACTTGTGCATTGTCAACCGGACAAGTCAAGCTTTTATTCACAGAAGATATAGCAGCGTCAACTGCTGGTATACTCCACATCTTAGTAAATTTTTAAGGGGGGAAAATGCTTATCTGGGTGATCCCACTCAGAATACATAAGCTTTTCCAGCAACGAATGGACAGGAAAGGCACACAAAGTCTAAGGAGGTTTTAGTGAACCCAAACAAGAAGTTGACCCGACTCAGTTAAGGGTAGCTTAAATGTGGAGCGGACAATTTTAGTAAGAGAATACACCAGCAATTTCTCAGCTTGTGAAGCTAAAGAAGGTCCTTCCCCACTTGATCCCTCGGAAGAGGAGACATCAGTCTCTTCACGGTCCCCTGAGAGGGATTTATCTTCCCTCTCCCATTGTTCCTCTGTTTGAGGATCCTGGGTGGTAGAAGGGGACCTAATGCGTTTTCTTCCACTATATGAAAATGTGATTAAAGCCGCTAATCTTTCCTCCAATCCAATCATGGCTAAGGAAAAAACCTCCTCAGTAATATAGACAAGGGCTGAACTGCCCTGGGAATGCCTGTGTCACCAACACTCACATGCCCCCATCTGCTTTGTGTCCCTCCGACAGCTGAATGCACCTGAAAAAAGGTGCACTTTATAGCTTACACAGCCCCGCGTTTGTGAACATCTGAGGCACATCAGCTAAGCCCCGCCCCCCCTTTCTTCATCTTCCCACCATCCCACCCCCTATTTTTTTCAAAAAAATATTGTTTTCCCGCGCGAGCGGGCCTCTGATCCGACCGGATCGCATGTGGAGGGGGGCTGGGGTGGAGGAGAGGAGGAAAGCTGATGAACAAAAAAAAAACCCTTCCCACGTCTTACCTGGGCTTGGGCTGGAGGAAGCGTGCAGCTTGTATTGACACAGAGCAAGACTGACAAGCATGGAATCAGGTACTTGCTCTTGACAGCCCCTGGTGGCGACTTTAGGCATGACAACATTTACTTTAAAGGGGAAAACCCACAAGAATTAGAAAAATTCCTTAGGAATCTTCACTTACCTTATCCAGCTGCAGGGTTCTGTGGTAAACCAGACAGACCCATTCTTCACCACTCACGGTGGGCTCCGTTTAAAAAAAAACCTTCAGGGACCGGGGCTCCTTTTTATTGGGGGGTTCCACACCACTGGACCTGTAAAGCACCCAGGAAATATGGCTGAAAAAACCAAAGCACTGGATCCCGGGGTCCAGCTCTCTAAAAAGAGAAGCGTTACAGGCAAAACCTTGTTTCTTCTGCCACGAAGCCCAGGTACCATTCAATTCGGCCTGAAAAGACACTTTGAATGGATCCGGTTGCATGGCTTGCACCGGCAAGGATTTCTCCAGCGGAGCTCAGCACAGCACATCTTTACTCGTGACCAACACCTAAGACACTGGCGAAAAAACAGGTACTCCCGATAAGGGGAGGGATTATATAGGGGGTGGAACTTCCTGTCTAGGGTGTGCCAGCGTCCATCACCTGAAGGTGCCATATAACCCATACAGTAATTACTGTGGCTCTGTGCCCCGTGATGTACGATAAAGAAATGTATTTTCCATAAAATTACCATATTACAGCATATTACAAGGGTATCCCTGTTGCATAAATGTTACATAATGTTACGAGTCATTCGACTGTAGTCTTATGAATAAACATAATATCTAAGCAAAAAAATTTTTTTTCTATATTTTTTATGTGTCTGATAAACTGTATAATTTGAATACTGATATATTAATCTTCTCTTCCAAATGCAGCAGAGGTAAAGATGAAAAGCAAAATCTGTAATCTGTCACTTTGTAAGTGACCTAAAATTGCAGCCACAGCTAAAAGAGAAAAGGAGGGATGCCATGCAATTGGGTACAGGTTTTCTAAAATGCCATACCCTGCCTGGAAACTTAAGAAGAATATGCTGCAATAATTTCAGCTACAGTATGTGCAAAGCACTCACTAAAGCTTTTAAACAATCAGCTGCCTAGAAAATCACATCAGCAGTTGTGGGCAGAGCTTTTGATGTGTTCCAGCTTCCAGCTTTTGTCAACATTGTGCTGATTTTTCGTTTTCATTTGAGTTGCTTTTTAGTTATGCCACTGGAATAGCAGAGCAGGACAAACAATATGTGTGCAAACAGGAAAAGCCAAAACATCATACCTGCAATACACATTTATTTTAGAAGAACGCATATAGTAAAAGAATATCAGTATGCTTTGAAATACATATGAGTTACATATGTCATTTGCATATAGGGTTGCCACCTGTTTGGGATTCACCCGGACAGTCCTAGTTTGGAACCATGCGTCCAGGTTTCAGACTGTCTGAGACCCGGACACATTATTCAGACCAGACTAAGTCTCTACCCTCCTCCCTTCTCTCTCCTGCCTCTAAGTGAGTACGCTAAGGTAAATCAGGGTTCTTAGAGCACTCATTACATCAGAGTTCCCCTTTACACCAGAGGCCACAGTGTCCCTCCTTACATCAGAGTCCTCTCCGTACACCAGAGCATCCTTATGTTAGAGTCCCCAGAGTTCTCCCTTACATCAGAGTCTGCAGAGTCCACCCTAATGCCCCGTACACACGGTCGGATTTTCCGACAGAAAATGTTCGATGGAGCTTGTTGTCGGAAATTCCGACCATGTGTAGGCTCCATCGGACATTTTCCATCGGAGTTTCCGTCACACAAAATTTGAGATCTGGATCTCAAATTTTCCGACAACAAAATCCGTTGTCGTAAATTCCGATCGTGTGTACACAATTCCGATGCACAAAGTTCCACGCATGCTCGGAATCAAGAGCCTCACTGGCTATTGAACTTTTTCTCGGCTTGTTGTACGTGTGGTATGTCACTGCGTTCTTGACGTTCAGAATTTCCGACAAGATTTGTGTGACTGTGTGTATGCAAGACAAGTTTGAGCCAACATCCGTCGAAAAAAAATCCATGGATTTTGTTGTCGGAATGTCCGATCGTGTGTATGGGGCATTGCAGTGAAAAGGACATTTTTGAGTTCAGATGTAAAAGAGGAACTCTGCGGGTTCAGTTGTAAAAGGGGAACTCTGTGGACTCTGATGAAAAGGGGGAACTCTGTGGACTCTGATGTAAAGGGGGAACTCTGTGGACTCTGATGTAAAGGGGGAACTCTGTGGACTCTGATGTAAAGGGGGAACTCTGTGGACTCTGATGTAAAGGGGGAACTCTGTGGACTCTGATGTAAAGGGGGAACTCTGTAGACTCTGAGGTAAAGGGGGACTCTTGTGATTAACTTCATATGTTATTTAATAGCAACATCTATGCATAGTTTATCTATGCATACTATGAAAAAAATTTGCTGTGCGACGCTGAAGTGTTCGGGTTTGACTTGAAGAAAAGGTGGCAACCCTATTTGCATATTTATACAGACACAACTTAATATATACTAATATTTTGTCAAAATCTATATGTTAAAACATACCTTTAATTACCTTGCAAACAGTTTTAAATATGTGTTCTTGTCATTTATATTGGGGAAAATTTTACAAAAGACCCTCCATCCTGTTTTTACTCAGAGGACCTATGCACATAGATGTTTTTAGGTCCTGTGTCCTCAAGCATGAAATCTCCAGTGCCCAGGGGGCTTGGTTGCTGTGGGTTCCCACTTGGTTGCTAGGGGTTCCCGCTTGTCCCACTCTTACACCTGCTTGCTCGTTACTCAATGATCTGTCCAGGGTATTTGTGTTTTTGTATTTTATTTTGGAACTTGGATGGGAGAATGGATTAATGGGATATTCCAACTGGAACTATTCACAATGGATAAGGACAACTCTCACTTGACCTCACCGCATTACTTGCGGAAGCAGTCACACTGCTTTAACCATACAGCCACATGTATGAAGGAATTAAGTCTTCTTGCTCTCACTAGCAGCAGACTTGATGCACTACATCATCTTCAGGATACTCTATAGCAGTGATGGCGAACCTTGGCACCCAAGATGTTTTGGAACTACATTTCCCATGATGCTCATCTACACTGCAGAGTGCATGAGCATCATGGGAAATGTAGTTCCAAAACATCTGGGGTGCCAAGGTTCTCCATCACAGCTCTGTAGCATCCCCTTTACTGACATCTGTCCACTGACTCTTCTAGCTGAAGTGGGTGGCCCTCACTTGACAGGCCCCCAAAGACACATATCGGTACTCACAGTAGGCAGAATCAGATGCCTCCTGGTGTCTCCCTTCCAGTCAGCTCTGCAGGACCTATGGGTTCAGCCTCGCTCTCTCTCTAGGTCCCTGGGTCAACCACCCAGGACCGCATGCCCACCTCTGCGGAGGAGAGGGCAGCAGCCCCCTCCCTCCTGGATTCTGTTCCCTGGCTCAATTCTGTGCCCAGGCTTTAAATACAATTTTCCAGCATGAAATGCAGCACTTTTCCTATGCCAATGGCCAGGACTGTAACAAAGCCTGTGCACTCACTTGTCAGGTCCTCTCCCACTGTCCAATATGCCTCCCTATTGGACC
Source organism: Lithobates clamitans (assembly GCA_037952925.1). Classification (NCBI taxonomy): domain Eukaryota; kingdom Metazoa; phylum Chordata; class Amphibia; order Anura; family Ranidae; genus Lithobates; species Lithobates clamitans. The sequence continues at coordinate 9,541,259 of JBBGZY010000372.1, forward strand.
AGTGAGGGACACTCAAACAAGCTGAGCTGCACTTGAGCACAATGGGCAGACCTAACCAATAGGTCCTGTTCCCTGGTAGGCAAAGAGCACTCTAAGTTTTACCTGACCATCTTCCTGGTAAGCAGAAAGATCAAAAACTATATTCTCTTCTAGCAACTACCTAGGAGGGTGCTACACATGTAAAAATCTGTATTGTTTGCTAGAAAGTTACTTAGAACCCCCAAACATTTTATGTTTTGTTATTAACAGAGGCCCCAGAGAATAAAATGGTGGTCAATTTTTTATGTTGCATTGTATTTTCGTATCGGTTTTCCAAATGCGATTTTGTTTGAAAAAAAAAAATTTTTTTGCAAAAAACACGATATATAACCCATTTTTTTGCACAATATAAAACATGATGTTATGCCAAGTAAATAGATACCTAAGATGTCATGCTTTAAAATTGTCCACGCTCGTGGAATGGCGACAAACTACAATACTTCAAAATCTCCACAGGCGACAATTTAAAGATTTTTACTGGTTACCAATTTAGAGTTACAAAGGAGGTCTAGTAGTAGAATTATTGCTCTTGCTATAACGTTTGCAGCAATACCTCACATGTGTAATGCGAACACCATTTACATATGCATGTGCGACCTACGTATGAGTTCGCCTCTGCACGCAAGCATGTGAGGCTGGGGCGCTTGAAATTTATTTTTATTATTTATTTTATTTATTTAAGTTTTACGCTGATTCTTTAAAAAAAAAAATGTGATCACTTTTATTTCTGTCATAAGGAATGCAAACATACCTTGTGAAAGAAATAGGCAGTGACAGGTACTATTAGACCCTAGATGTCTCCTCTGCCCTTAGAAGCATCTGATCACACCAAGATCAGGTGTGATCAGATGCTTTCATTATTTAAACGTTGTGCTGTTTACACCTGGGGAAACCAGTAAGTTACAAAAATGCTTGTCGCTTCTGGTCTCCTAGACCAGGGGTCTCCAAAGTACAGCCCGCGGGCCACATCCGGCCCCCTAGGACATTTTTTCCAGCCCGCAGCTTGAGTCTTCAGACTAACTGCAGTAAAAAGTCTCTGCTTAGGCTTTTTGGAGTTGCGGGTCTTCCGCTGCATACTCATCCAACAAAGTTCGCCCCTCCCGGCGCCACTATTGATTGCTAGGACAGCTGCACCTTTCGGCTCCTGCCTGCTGTTAATATAAGTGTTTTTTACAGTGCCTGTTCAACAGGAGGATCAGAGCTGGAAGGTGCAGCATTTCTGCACTAAAGACGTTGGTTGGATGCTGTCTTTTTTTGATAGGGAGGCAAATGTACATTGGCGGAGCTCTGAGGGGGACACAATAAATAAGCAGGGGGAGGCTTAGACGGGGACATAAATGTGCATGAGGGGGCTCTAAGGTGGAACACAAAAAAGTGGGTGGGGGCTCTGAGGGGACATAAATATATGTGGGGGACCCTGAGGGGACATAAATGTGTGTAAGGAGGGCTTTGATGGGGACACAAATGTGCAGAAAGGGGCTCTGAGGGGGGGCACAAATGTGCATAGGGGCTCTGAGGGGAGCACAAATGTGTATCAGGGGCTCTGAGGGGTAAACAAATGTGCATAGGGGCTCTGAGGGGAGCACAAATGTGTATCAGGGGGCTCTGAGGGGTACACAAATGTGCAGAGGGGGGCTCTGAGGTGTTCACAAATGTGCATGTCGGGGAGCTCTGAAGGGGGGCACAAATGTGTATTGGGGGCTCTGAGGGGTATACAAATGTGGATGTCGGGGCACTGAGGGGTACACAAATGTGCATGGAGGAATCTGAGGGGTAGACAGATGTGCATCAGGGGGCTCTATGGGGGACACAAATGTGCGTGGGGGAATCTAAGGAGGACACAAATGTGCATAGGGGAATCTAAGGAGGATACAAATGTATGTGTGTGTGTGTGGGGGGGGGGGGGGCAGGGCTCTGTAAGGACACAAATGTCCGTGGGGTGGGGGCTCTGAGGGGGACATAAATATGCATGGGGCTGTGATGGGGACACATATATATATGAGGAGGTCTATGAATGGGACAAAAATAAGTGGGGGGCTCCGAGAAAGACACAGATGTGCAGGGGGCTCCAAAGCAGACACAAATAAGCGGGGAGGCTCCAATAGGGACACAAATGTGCACTGCACTGGAAGTTTAGTCCCAGTGCATGAGGCTCTGGCATTTAGGTGCGGACGGAGGATAAAGGAGCCCCATCCTGCACCACTGCCAGCTGCCTGTCAAAATCTATCATATTCTGCTGCTGCGGATCATTTATAATTAACAGAATTTTTTAGCCCGCAAATTTGTGTAAAATATACAATGTGGCCCTCAGAGTGAAAAGTTTGGAGACCCCTGTCCTAGACTATAGACTCGATCTGATCTCCAGTCACCTATATTGTAAGCCGTCTTAACAATTGGATTGGATGCACCCCCTTCCGTCGCCTGTAAAAGCAATCCTGCGTCTCTAAAAACAATGTATGTGATTTGCCTGTGTTCCGTCAGAATCTGTGACCCATCAGATTAGGTAATGGAAGTGATGTTCTGCCAGCTGCGCATGCGTCCACCACTACCAGGTTTGCGAGAGTAACAGAACACCTGCAGTCAGAAGAAGGCGGCAGCGAACATTTTACTACACCCAGCTACATATTTAATTTTTTAGTAATTTTAGCAATAAAGTGAGTGTATATAAATAAATATAGTATGCTAACATCTGTGATGCTGCTTGGATCTTACATTTCAAAATAAGCTGGACGCTAGCTGTAGGAAGGTGGCGGACTCCATGTTGGTACACCCCGCACAGCGCTAAACCTTAATGCCGCGTACACACAACAAATGTTCGATGTGAGCTTGTTGTCGGAAATTCCGACCATGTGTAAGCTCCATCGGACATTTGCTGCCGGAATTTCTGACAACAAAAATTTGAGAGCTGGATCTCAAATTTTCAGACAACAAAATCCGTTCACAATTCCGACTCACAAAATTCCATGCATGCGCGGAACTAAGCAGAAGAGCCACACTGGCTATTGAGCTTCATTTTTCTCGGCTCTTCGTACGTGTTGTACGTCACCGCGTTCTTGACGTTCGGAATTTCCGTGTGTATGCAAGACAAGTTTGAGCCAACATCCGTCGGAAATAAATCCATGGTTTTGTTGTCGGAATATCCGATTGCGTGTACGCGGCATTAGGCTTTCAAAGCTAAACATGCAAACAGTATCACAGATATCAATATACTATATTTATTTATATATGCTCACTTTATTGCTAAAATTACTGTGAAATTCAAGATGTAGCTGGGTGTACTAAGATGTCCGCTGCCTTCTTCTGGCTGCAGATGTTCTGTCAGATGAGCAAACCTGGTAGCGGTGGATCGCATTTTCAGCTGACAGAACGTCACTTGACTTCCTGGTGGCCACAGGACGTGCTACAGACCTCTCTTTACCCCAGAAGCCCGTGGATGCATTTTGGAAGAAACCAGGAGAGACCAGAGTGACACTTTACATCAGATGAGCACCTTTTAACTTCAATCCTAGGGTCCACTCCTCCACAATTATCCACTGTGGACCAGATTCCGGTGGCACCTGCAGGACACAGGATCTTCAGCTGACATCCTCACCCTCAAAGATGTGAAGGACGATCTACCCTGTTTTTATCCTGTGAGTGCTTTTATTCTTTTATATTAAGATCGCTCTGTGACACTGCACTTGGCGCTTCCCTTCCTTCTCCCTTCTTTAGATGGGCCAGACTGTGGTCAGTGGAAAAAAGCAATGCCCCATCATTGGTTGTAATGGGAGAAATAGTGCCCCTTTTTGGTATCAGTGGGAGGAATAGTGCCCCGTTGATGCTGTCAGTGAGAGGAATGGTGTGCCAACATTGGAATTAGTTGGAGGAGTAGTGCACCAAGGACTTGATAAAGGCAAGCAAAGGGCCGCATCTGGCCCCAGAGTTGCAGTTTGGAGTCCACTGTTATAAGGGGATATCTAGAAATGGTAATTGTGCCTAAGCAGTACCCTTAAAAATTTACCTTTTTCTAGAATTCCTCTTCCTGTGCCTAGGCTCTTGAACCTATACTGTATATCTGTAATGTGAGACAATTACTACACCACTTACTGTTCTCTTCACTGGAAAGAAAGCTGCAATACAAGGATCCCCTTGCTTCTGCTTCATTCATTCTGTTGCTTCGTGCTTTCTGCATGTCAGGGAGTAGCTCTGACATGAGAAAACAACCTATCAACATGCCCACCTGCACACAGGGACCAAAGAGACCACAGGCAATACCAATGACTAGTAGGCAGAGTGCCCTCTGCTTGCCTTTTTTGAGAACATATTCACAGTTCAGGCTATATTTATTGTCACAAACATAGGTGTGCACAGCCTATTGCAATAGTGTGTGCACCATATATTACAGACACACACTCTTATAAATAAGTGTAACCAAACATTTTAACCATTTAAGGACCGAGCCTCTTTCTGAGATTTATTGTTTAGAAGTTACAAAAATTTTTTTTTGCTAGAAAATTACTTAGAACCCCCAAACATTACACATTTTTTTCCAACACCCTAGAGAATAAAATGGCGGTCATTGCAATACTTTCTGTTACACCGTATTTGCGCAGCGGTCTTACAAGCGCACTTTTTTTTGGAAAAAAATACACTTTTTTGAATTAAAAAATAAGACAACAGTAAAGTTAGCCCAATTTTTTTTTATATTGTAAAAGATAATGTTACGCCGATTAAATTGATACCCAACATGTCACACTTCAAAATTGCGATTGCTCGTGGAATGGCGACAAGCTTTTACCCTTAAAAATCTCCATAGGCAACATTTAAAAAATTGTAAAGGTTGCAGGTCTAAGTTACAGAGGGAGTCTAGGGCTAGAGTTATTGCTCTCACTCTACTGATCGCGACAATACCTCACATGTGTGGTTTGAACACCGGTTTCATATGCGGGTGCTACTCACGTATGTGTTCGCTTCTGCACGTGAGCTCGGCAGGACAGGGCGCGTTTAAATTTTTTTTTTTCTTATTTGTTTTACCTTTTATTTTTTATTTTTACACTGTTCTTTTTTTTTTTTAAATGTCACCCTTTATTTCTATTACAAGGAATGTAAACATCACTTGTAATAGAAAAAAAGCATGACAGGATCTCTTAAATATGAGATCTGGGGTAAAAAAACCTCAGATCTCATATTTACACTGTAATGCAATAAAAAAAAAAAAATGGCCCTTTAAGAGCTATGGGCGGAAGTGACGTTTTGACTTACGTGAGAGGATCTGATTGCCTCCGCAGCTGCAGAGGGCACCGGAACATGGCGGGAAGCAGGGGGCCCCTCTCCCACCGCCGACAAAATCGATCTCGGGGCGAATCCGCCGCAGAGACCACTATTATCAGAAACCGGACCGCTGGCCGAAGAAGAGGATACCTGAGTTATGGCAGCTAGCCATAACCAGAGACAGAGTTCTCCCAGTTCTCCCAGTCCTGCACAGTGAATGAATGCGAAGTGCTCTGTGCTGAGCAGCTTTCTGGGCAGCAGGGCAAGTCTGCGCCACACGGGGTGATAAGGATATGGCCAGGCACACCCGGCATGGCCCGTGGGTATGCCTATGGTCACAAAGTACATGTGGTGCAAGAGTAGATAGATGGTAGGAACACCAATGTTTTCCCATGTATTTTCTTCCATAAAGAAATGGATAACTGTTTTAAATTAAACCTTGGCTTAGTGAGAGCATTGTATATAAATGGTGGACATTGATTGAATTTCAATTCACCCAAATTAAACAAAGATCTTCACAAGCCACTTCTCTCTGAACTTTAATATAAATGAAGATAGCAATAGGAAAGCAGGGCTTTCAGGAAAGCATGCAGACCAAAAATGTCATATAGGATGATGTTAAGACTGCAAATGAATTCTTCCAGTATTTAATTAAAAGTTGACAGCGAATAGTACCAGTATATAGACTTTACGTTTTCTTATGTTCTCCAACAATGTGTGGCTGGAAGACAGTTTATTTTATCTTACTTTGCTTTATCTCCAGCTATAAACAACACATTATAAATCCCCATGGAAAAAAGGTCATGGCATCTGTTCCTGTTTAAATGTCCTTTCATTTGTGTTGTGTACAGATACTGCAAATGTTTTATGAAGGAAATGGCATTTAAATGATATTTCGGAATTACATACTGACAAACTATTTGTTAAGACTTTGAGAAGTGCTGGCATTTCCAAGGGTTTATTTTGGCTAAATTATCTGCTCTATCCTTTGTACATATATTTGTTATCTCCTATGCCGCGTACACACGAGCGGACTTTACGGCGGACTTTGCCCGGCGGACTGGATTTCGTCGGACAATTCGATGTGTGTGGGCTCCAGCGGACTTTGTTTGCTCAAAAGTTGGACGGACTTAGATTTGAAACTTGTTTAAAATTTATCCGTTGAAATCGAGTCCGGTCGAAAAGTCCGCCGTCTGTATGCTAGTTCGACGGACAAAAAGCCACGCTAGGGCAGCTATTGGCTACTGGCTATGAACTTCCTTGTTTTAGTCCGGTCGTACGTCATCACGTACGAATTCGACGGACTTTGGTGGATTGTGTGTAGGCAAGTCCGTTCATTCAGAAAGTCCGTTGGAAAGTACGTCGAAAAGTCCGCCGGGCAAAGTCCGCCGTAAAGTCCGCTCGTGTGTACGCGGCATTACAGTTTCTGTTTACTTGCATGATGCATTTGTTCATTGCTTGGTTATTAAAGACTGCATTCAAGCTTATTAAATTGTTTGTAAACCTCAGACATGAAATATGAACAAAGCATGTCCCTCTATAGAGTGTCTCAATCCAGAGCAATAAGTGCCATTTCTGTCTGCTGCCCCTTTCCTCTGCTATAAGCATGAGTCACTTCTGACAATTTTTCCTGACACCAAGAGAAAAAAGGTGACAGGGGAGGGAGCTCCAACACACAAACTAGCATATCAAAAATGTAACCTCCTGCGCTCAGGTATGGTGCCTAAACACAAAAGTACTCTCTTCTTGGCTACTCGTATAGGTGTATTGCACAGCCATCTTGCTGCCCTCTCAGAATTGCAGGTATTCTTATGCCGTGTACACACGAGCGGAATGTCCACCAGAAAAAGTCAGATGGGAGCTTTTCATCGTATATTCCGACCGTATGTATGCCTCATCGGACTTTTTCCATCAAAAATTCAGACAGACTTAGATAGAGAACATGTTCTAAATTTTTCCGACGGAACTAATTCCTATCGGGAAACCCGCTCCTCTGTATGCTGTTCCGACGTACCAAAAACGACGCATGCTCTGAAGCAAGTATGAGACGGAAGCTATCGGCTACTGGCTATTGAACTTCCTTTTTCTAGTCCCGTCGTACATGTTGTTCGTCACCTCGTTCTGGCCGGTCGGACTTTGGTGTGACCGTGTGTATGCAAGACCACTTGAGCGTAATTCCGTCAGAACTCCGTCGGAAAAACCTTCAGAGTTTATTCCGACGGCAAAACCGGTCGTGTGTACAGGGCATAAGGCAAACTACAAAACAACAAAAGAGAGGGCGCACTGACCTAGTGCATTACCATAACTCAAATTATATTAAAGCAATAAATAACAAGCAAATACTGACAAACGCATGTCATGCACAAGCATGTCCAGACAAACTGATGAGACCGCCTCCAATGGGAAGACCTCATAGAGTCCAAGAACGGCTGACACGTTTCGAGGGTTAAACCCTCTTATTCAGACCATTTTTTGGCTCTGAAGAAGAGGGTTTGACCCTTGAAAGATGTCAGCTGTTCTTTGACGCTATGAGGTCTTTCCATGCCATCAACTGAATGCAAGGGAATTGGAGACAGTCTCATCAGTTTGCCTAGATATGCTTGTGCATGACATGCGTTTGTGAGTTTTTACTTGTTATTTATTGCTTTAATAAAATTTGAGTTATGGTAATGCTGTAAGGTAAACCGGACCTCCACCACTAAAAGGCCAGTGCGGATACTTGCTCATGCTCGTACACATTGCACTCATGCTAATATTCATAAGCAAAGGACCAACATAATTCCCGCAATGCCAGTTCATCGCGCACGGATTTGTGCGCGCGCGCACATATGTGCGCGATCGCGAGCGCACACGCTTGTGCACACACCAGTTAGCACTTGGCGCCCAGTGGCCTATTTAAACTGCTCTGTCACTGTAAACAGTGCTGGATGATCTTCAGCTTCTTCCTGACCTACCAAGACCTGATCTGCTGCTCCTGTTTGTTCGTGTATGACCCGGCTCGCCTTTGGACTTCGCCTCTGCTTGTTCCTTTACTCTGTTACCTGGTATCCTGACTCTGGCTTGTTTACTGGACTTGATCTGCCTACTGATTTGGTACCACATTGACTGGCTGTTCCCGACCTTGGCCTGCCTTCTGGACTTGCTTTGCCTGCTGATTCAGTACCCTGCTGCCTGGTTGTTGCTGACTGCTGCTCTTCTCCTGGTTCCGCTCCTGTCCATGCTCTGGTGCCTAGCTGCTTCTACTTCCTGCTCCAAGGACTGCCAGCTCTACCCACCTACAGAGGGGACATCACCAGCCGGCTACCCAGCACTCGTGCCACTCCTTGCCTTTACCTGAGTACCTAGTATCACCTGAGACTAGTCATTGCACTGGGTATATGTAGGGGTTTACAATCACTTTAAAAGGCCTAGGCTGAGATAATATCATCATTCTGCTGCAGGCAGGAAAAAGCATTTGCTCATTCTCCTCTCCCCCCCAGTGGCTGGACTCCAACATCACAAGGGGTCAGAGGTTGCAGCAAGGGGTTGATCAGGCATATGTAAAGATAAAGAAGAACTTTGCAGGCATTAGAGTTTAGATGAATATGTCATCTCGAAGATTGAGCCAACTGTAGAGAAAAAGCAACGGCATTGTGAGGGGTGTACTGTGATCATTATAGTATATCAAACTCCTGTAATCTAATCACCTCAACCTTCGGATATTCTGATTACTTCTAGCTAACAAATTCCTTTGCAGTTACATATTCACACTTGTACAACTCCAAAGTTGCGCCGACTTTGGAGTGCAACTTTGATACAACTTTGACGCAACCTTGGGTGGGTGCAACTTAGATACGACTTTGGCTTTGACCAGTGATAATGGACAACTGTTGCACACAAGTTGCATTGTATAACATTCAGATATGACTTTCATGCAACTGTTGAGGGTTAACATTGAAGTCTATGGCCCTCAAGTTGCATGAAAGTCAGACCAAAGTAGTGCATGAACTACTTTAAAGTTGCCGCAACTTTAAGTCACACATATATGAACGGTTATCATTGGAAAACATGGGGAATGATTTGTCATGTGACTTTGATGTCCAAAGTTTCATGACAAGTTGCGCAAATGTGAATGGAACCTAGGGCCAATTTACTGAAAACAGTTGCTTTGTTTTTGGTAAATGCGGGAGAGATAAACCACATGACAGTTTCTCATATCTCTGGGACTTTTTTGCCCCTGGGTCTACATACCTGTAACTATGATGAGGGAATTCCCACTCTGCCTGCTGAGTTTTTAGTATACATTATATAATATTGAGGCTGTAAATGTTTTGAATGGCGTGGTCCTTACCGTAGAGGACAAAAGCAAACCGATGTAACGAAAGCTAATTCTAATATTAAATACAAATGCAAACATATTTGCCAACTTTTTTTTATTTCATTTTTTTTTCTTATATCATTTACTCATGACTACAAGTCACTGTCTCTCACTTCCCTGTATGTCATGGCCTTTCTCTTCTATAGGCACCATTCATGCCCACAGCCATCCACACAGTTTTTGCTTGGATATTTTCCCTTACACATCTGCTCTTCTGTCTCATTCATAGATTCTTGAGGGAGCACTGATTACACTTGGCTGCTGTCTGGATTACATCACATTTTGTTTTGCCCTTTGTCAGACATTTACTACTGTACACTTAAACAATATTGAGAGTGGCCCCGTCACAACTGCTATGTCGGATATTATGCACATAGCTAGTTTATTCTACAATTAGTGTAGAGACGTGACATCTGGCATTGCTATGCATCATCATTTGAGTAGCATTAGCATTCCAGAGAAGCATAAAAGTGCATATGCTACCATGGCTGACATCTCCTTTTAAAAATGCTAGGTTATTATCTATCATTCTGGTCCTAAGGCTGCAATACTTTATAATTCTGACCTAACAGGTATGCATACTCATAAATCTGCAGAACCAACATAGAATGTGGCCTGGGGCAGAAAGCTGTGAATGCCTGCACCCAGCCAGATACTGATAATGTTGCTGAGTGAGCTGGATCCTGTCTGGATACTCTTTCTGGGGCAAAGAGACAGAAGGTAAATAAGGGAGTCCAAACCTCTTGAGAGGGTCAGGACCAAGACTGGTGAGCTGTTCATTGACTGCTAGGGCTTCTACCCAGGGAACACTTCCTCCTGTGGGGGGCCCGCCCCCTTTCTCTCCTCATTGGCTCAGGCAGCTGAGACACTCCTGCAACATCGCTGGATCGAGATAGGGCTCAGGTAAGTATTAGGAGGGCTGCTGCACACAGAAGGTTTTTTTTTATTTTAATGCATGCATTAGGATAAAAAACCTTCTGACTTTACAATCACTTTAAGGATGGGCTGCCAGTGCGTTACAGTAGATTAAAAAAGCACATGCCCTTTTTTACAAAGCATAGTGCTCCACAACATGGTATACGCCATGCGATTGCATCGAATATTGCTGCATAGTGCATTGGGGTGGCATTCACTATGAATGGTACCACCATTCATAGTGAATGCCACCCCAATGCACCACAGCATGGTACGAATGTTACAGTAACATACAGTAAGGGCCCATTAACGCCAGTGTACTGAGGTAATGTGTGGGCACTGATGCACTATGGTACCATTGTGAATGGAACCCCAATACACCTTCCCGATGCACTTATGTTGTAGCGCACACCAAGTTCACAGTAATACACTATTTTGTGATGAGCTGTTCTGACCAAATCAGGTGCATGTCCAGTTTTTGTTCTGCTGAGGTTGTTAGCAGCCTATTTATTTGAACTGGCTGCCTCCAGTAGATATTAATGCACAACATACGGTAATGCAATTTAACACACCACAATGGACCACCTTGGTGAGAAAGGGGCTCTAAAATGCACTTTACATTTTTACATCTACTGGCTACAATGAAGGGGAGCATTCTACTTCACACTGGCCACCAATATTAGTGGACATTCCTCGTACCAATGACTACCGGTGTAAGGACGCATTCTTCATCAAAACCACAAACATGGAATGTGGGAGTACACTGCTCCAAAGTAATCATTTCTCCTGAGAACAGCTGTCTCCACAATTAGACAGGGTGCTGGCTCTGTTTGCAACAGAGATAATGGAAAAATAGAGCGCTGGATAGCCGCACTCCAAAAAAATGCACTTTTATTTATAAACTTTGAATATCAAAGCATCACAGATCGATACAGACTAACTGATAGTCTATATCGATCTGTGATGCTTTGATATTCAATCTTTATAAATAAAGGTGCATTTTTTTGGAGTGCGGCTATCCAGCGTCCTATTTTTCCAATCAGAAACATGGGGTATGAAGTTCGCTGCCAACTGGGATTGGAAAGTGGAGGTTCAAGACAGCTGGTTTAGGGGGACAAGAAGTATATTTAGGTTTTAAGCTCTAACGAGCAGGGCCCTCTGATTCCTCTTGCATTGAATTGTATTGTAACTGTACTGTTTGCCCTAACGTTGTAAAGCGCTGTGCAAACTGTTGGCGCTATATAAATCATGTATAATAATTATAATAATAATAAATCCAGCCCTGGGTAACTATGCAGATCAGAAATTCTAACTTTCCACTGACTTTACTAACTGCATGCTTGTACGTAGTTAGTGAGCTTTTTCAGATGGAGGACAGAAGCGGCATTTTTCTCCATACAGGTTACTTTTCCAAACTGTTGTTACACAGAGACCCTTTGTCCACCACTGCGGAGAAGAATTTTATTGCAGGATGTAAAGGAAAATCCTGAATGACTGCTGAAAAAAAAGATGGTGTGGGCCTACAGAGAACATGAAGATGTCAGAAGAAGTACTGTGGTGAAAGGTAAAAATATATGAAATATATGCAAGTGTTACACTTACACATTATTCCTGCATAAACGGTTCCTCATAACTGCTTTATTAGCAAACTATAGTGCAAAACATCGCAAGTATTCATAAACCTCTTTGCCAGATGAAAGATCAAGGGACTTTTTGGCTTGAAAACTCTTAATGACTTCAAGTATTCAGTATATAGCTATTAAAGTTTTCATCTAGCTTAAAGTGCACTAGAAAGAGCAAATGTATGTAATATGAATGAGTTATATTAAAGTATTTTTCCAAGGAACACTCCCATGCTCCTACATTTAACCTCAACCTACAGATTCTCAGTTTGGTTGCAAAAGAATTTTGATTGTGTAGGAAGCAGTTCATTAAAAATTCCTAATAAATGATATTGTGAAATTATTTCCTGCCTCAAGAAACAGGGAAACTAAGACAGAAAAGCTGATGTCACTGAATAAAAAATAAACTAATATAGTAACCACATGTTTTGTTACTTGGCTGCTCTGAAGTAAATGTATAAAAAAGGGGATTCTGTTACAGTGCCTTGAAAAAGTATTCATACCTCTTGAAATTTTCGAAATTTTGTCATGTTACAACCAAAAAACGTAATTGTATTTTATTGGGATTTTATGTGATAGACCAACACAAAGTGGCACATAATTGTGAAGTGGAAGGAAAATGATAAATGGTTTTCCAAATTCTTACAATAAAATATGTGAAATGTGTGCCGTGCATTTGTAATCAGCCCCCTTGGGTCAATACTTTGTAGAATCACCTTTCGCTGGAATTACAGCTGCAAGTCTTTTTTGGGTATGTCTCTAGCAGATTTGGACCTCTAGAGAGTGACATTTTTGTCCATTCTTCTTTGCAAAATAGCTCAATCTCTCAGATTGGATGGAGAATGTCTGTGAACAGCAATTTTCAAGTCTTGCCACAGATTCTCAATTGGATTTAGGTCTGGTCTTTGACTGGGCCATTCTAACACATGAATTTGCTTTGATCTAAACCATTCCATTGTAGCTCTAGCTGTATGTTTAGGGTCATTTTCCTGCTAAAATGAACCTCCACCCCAATCCCAAATCTTTACAGACTCTAACAGGTTTTCTACTAAGATTGCCCTGTATTTGGCTCTATCCATCTTCCCATCAACTCTGACCAGCTTCCCTGTCCCCGCTGAAGAAAAGCATCCCCACAACATGATGCTGCCACCACCATATTTCACGGTGGGGATGGTGTTCAGGGTGATGTGCAGTGTTAGTTTTCTGCCACACATGGCTTTTTGCATGACTAATAGTTGTCCTGTGGACAGATTCTCCCACCTGAGCTGCTGATCTCTGCAGCTCCTCCAGAGTTACCATGGGTCTCTTGGCTGCTTCTCTAATTAATGCTCTCTTTACCCAGCCTGTCAATTTAGGTGGACGGCCATGTCTTAGTAGGTTTGCATACACTTTCCATTTTTGGATAAGGGATTGAGCAGTGCTCTGGGAGATGTGCAAAGCTTGGTATATTTTTTTATAACCTAACCCTGCTTTAAACTTCCCCACAACTTTATCCCTGACCTGTCTGGTGTGTTCTTTGGCCTTCACGATGCTGTTTGTTCACTAAGGTTCTCTAACAAACCTCCTTATGGCTTCACAGAACAGCTTTATTTATACTGAGATTACATTACACACACAGGTGGACTTTATTTACTAATTAGGTGACTTCTGAAGGCAATTGGTTCCACTAGATTTTAGTTAGGGGTATCAGAGTAAAGGGGGCTGAATACAAAGGCCCGCCACACTTTTCACATATTTATTTGTAACAAATGTTGAAAACCATTTATCATTTTCCTTCCACTTAACAATTATGTGCCACTTTGTGTTGGTCGATCACATAAAATCCCAATAAAATACATTTACGATTTTGGTTGTAACATGAAAAAATGTGAAAAATGTCAAAGGGTATGAATACTTTATCAAGGCACTGTAAGTGTAGATTCCCTTGGATCTGGCAGTAATGTTATACTGTATTTTGTAAATAAAAATAAATAGAAATTATTATTATTATTATTTATTTAGGGTTCAGTATTTATGTGACATAATATGAATATATTACAAACAAGATTAGCTAGTCATGGATTGTATGCAGACAAATCAACAACACTGGCATAAAATTAAGAAATTTATATCAACAAGTATTACAATTACACAAGCAGAAAATACTCCACAACAGAAATTATGACTATCTTTGTGTCACTGAAAATGAAAAGATTTTATGAAACTCCCAATGCAAACTCAATGCGTTTCGAACATTCTTCTTCATCCGTTCAAGTGAATAAGATCACAATGATGAAACCCCCAGCACCTGTTCTTAAAAATACACCAACAGATAATATGCTGAAGTCATCACCCAATAGAACATGTTTATCCCATAGGGAGAACCCCATAAGGAGGAGCAGGGTAGCATATTTAATCAATTATATGGTCTCCAACAGAGTGATCATACAACCACTTAGTGGTGTGTGCAAGATCTCATAGTACAGGAGATCAGTAATCCCCCCAAAAATCTTCAAACAGCAATTATACTGCTGGATCTAAAACAATGCTTGTGATGTCCCAATGATCTTGTTACTAACTTTCCAGAAAAGTCTGTGATAAACAGGAGATAAATGGTAGACCTCTTCTGTTTTTTATGTCTGGAAGGACCCCTGGGGATGCACTCTTTGATACTTATAGTTGCTGTTTGAATACTTTTGGGGGCATTATTGCTAAGTGATTTGTGTTGTACAATCACTCTGTTGGAGACCATATAATTGATGAAATGAACCTACGATAGACATATTTCATGCTGTGCAGTATTTTCTGCTTTTTTAATTTCAATAAATGTTAACCACTTCAGCCCGGAAGGTTTAACACTCTTACTAACCAGGCCATTTTTTGTGATACAGCACTGCGGTATTTTAACTGAAAATTGCGGGGTCGTGCGACGTTGTAGCCAAATAAAATGAATGTCCTTTTTTTTCCCCCCACAAATAGAGCTTTCTTTTGGTGGTATTTGATCACCTCTGCGGTTTTATTTTTTGCGCTATAAACAAAAAAATTCTGCTACATATTTTTGGTAAAGAAAATATATTGATTGGTTTGCGCAAAAGTTATCACGTCTACAAACTATGTAAGTACAAACTATATAAGTATTCATACGTGATAGGACAGCAATCTGCCTTGTTTACATCGGTAGACCGCCGTCCTGTCTCTCTGGGGAGTGATCGCGAGTGGCCGGCGGACACTTTGTCAGTCTGGTAACAATACCTGATATTAGTTTGAAATATAACGCAGCGATTCTGTTAATCCTAATTTGATTTGATTTTTTTTGTTTGTTTTTGTTATTTGCTATTTAATTAGTCAATTTGTTAGCCGCAGGGTTTTCCCTTCCCTTTTTCTATTCTATCCTCTCCCACCCCTCCCACCCCCTTTTTTCTTTTTTTTTGCTACCTCTTACCTCTTCCCTCCTAACAGAGGAGAGAGGGTAGGATGCAAAAAAAGGTGGTGTCTTAAAGATGAAGAGAACCCTGATGGGTTTTACTTCCTCTTTTTTCCCCTGCTTTCCCCTGCATAGTAAAAGCTTAATGGGCTAGTATGCATCGCATACTAGCCCATTATGTGGCACTTACCTGCAAAAAAAGCCTGCGTTGTCTCCGCTGGTGGCCGCATTCATATTTCCTTCTGGGGCCGCGGACTCTGGCTCTGTGACTAGCCGGAGTCGAATAACGTCACTCCCTCGCATGCGTGCGGAAGCTGTCAGTCAAGGCACTTTCTAGTGAAGAAACGGCACGGAGGGCCGTTTTTTCACAGCGCATGCGCCAATGACGTCAGCACAAGTGTATATGGTAAATATCTCCTAAACCGTGCAGGTTTAGGAGATATTTACATTACCTACAGGTAAGCCTTATTATAGGCTTACCTGTAAGTACAAGTGGTGTAACTAGGTTTACAACCACTTTAAAGAGAAGATAACACACGTAGGTTAGATATATATTTGAAATATGCAGATATTTAAACTAGATGTTATCTGGTGAGCTGTATGGCTAAGAGAAATAGGATTTATTAGTTGCTATGGCAGTATTGATGCATTTTTTGAATATTAAACATTGAATATAATATATACATTGAATATTATACATTGTACTGTATTCTTATTTGAATTTTAAATAAAAAATGATTAAACCAATTTGATGATTATGTAAGACTATCACACTATAGTGCAATAATTATATATAGGATTTAAAGCTTCTGGTAAAAAAAACAGCTTTACTCTCTATCAGTGTTTGTCAGCTTGTCAAATGAGGCCCTTTACACCACCAGGGGCCAAATAAAAAATTCAGCTTATGAAAAGCTGTAGAAGACTCTAAAATGTGGACATATTACAAAAGATGGCCAGAGATTTCAGATATGGTACAGGTGTGATTGGAGACTGCGGATATGCTGTAGGAGACATAAACCGGATACTGTTTCATGAGACTGCTAGAGATTACTGAAATTACAGGCCCTTTACAAATCAATGCTTCTACACGTGTGCTTCCTAAAGCTCCCTTTAAAAAACTACTGTCACAGTATTTGATTTTTCACCTTAGAAAGATCCATTGTAAACACTTAGAGAAACATATACAATAAAAAATAAAAAAAAGTAAAGGGCAGCGCATAAAAACAAAGAAAAAGAAACCAAAACATTTATAATGTTTTCAAAAAATGCTAGGCTTAGGTTTGTGTGTGTTTTTGTATTACTATAGTTACAAGGATTGCTTTACAAATAAGCATTTAATTCAGGGGTCTCCAAACTTTCTAAACAGATGGCCCGTTTACTGTCCTTCAGATGACAGGAGGGCCATAAGATGAGAAATAATGCCCCATTTTTGTTATCAGTGGAAGGGATAGATCTATGGTGTCAATGAAAGAAATAACACCCCATCCTAGGTATCAGTAGAAGGAATAGTGCCCTATCATCGGAATCAGTTGAAGGAATAGTGCCCCATCATTGGTATTGATAGTAGAAATAGTTCCTCATTGTTGGTATCAGTGAGAGGAATAGTGCCCCATTGTTGCTGTCAGTAGCAGGAATTATGACCTACTGTTTGTGTCCAAGGGGAGAAATAGTGTCCTATCGTTGGTGTCAGTTGGAGGAATAGTGCCATAATGTTGATGTCATTGGGAGGGAGAATGACCCATAATTAGTGTCAGAAGGAGGAATAGTCCCCCATCGTTGGTGTCAGTTGGAGGAATAGTGCCCCAATGTTGATGTCATTGGGAGGGAGAATGACCCATAATTAGTGTCAGTAGGAGGAATAGTCCCCCATTGTTGGTGTCAGCTGGAGGAAAGGTGTCCCACTGTTGTTGTCATCAGGGGGAATAGGTTTGGATAAAGACAAGCAAAGGGCCGTATTTGGCCCCCAGGCCTCAGTGAAGACCACTGATTTAAATAACGTTCCCAGAGCACTATGGGTTAGCTAAATAGGCAGTACTGCAAAAGATGCCTAAATTACTATTGCCACATCTCTAGACGGACCCATCAAAAAGGGAAGAGTTACTTTTCTGCTGATTTATTTAGCTAGAGGAATTGTAATCAACATGCTTTTTACAACCCTATGGTTACATAGAACTGTATAGCAGTAAAAAGGAGCATAGATTTCCACCATCTGGCTGGATTTACTTGACTAAAACAGATTTTTTTTTTGTTTACCTGACAATAATAAATAATATGTACAAAACCAATATAAATTCTTTATACTAGCAACCAACCAAAAAAAATATTGTCTCAACTATGATTTTGGCAATGTATGTACTGCAGTATTCTGTGGCAATTCTTAGATTGTAGTACAATGTGGCAGTACTTGTAGCACTGATCTCCTCATTAGCATATAACAACCACGAACATAGTGACCCAGTTGCCCAAGCTTTCTCAGTGTAACAGTTCTCTTGCTGCAGAGTCACATCTCTTCTTACCGTAGCAGGTCACATGTTGACCTATGAAGGTAAGACACTGACTACTGGCTGCTGAGGCCTGAGGACTGCAGAAAAGGTACCTGATTACTAAACAGCTGCATACAGACAACAAGGCAAAAGAATATACAAAAGAAGAGACATAAAAGAAAATAAAGGCGACTCAGGTATGCCTATTGCCTACAAATAAAATGGACAGACTGATAAATGAGGTGCAATAAACAAATGTGGGGTCAAATATTATTTCACATGTCTCCTATACCAGTACCCACTGAAGAGAAATAGGACTGGGAATTAAAAACAGGGCTGGAGCTATTCTCGATGAAGTCTTTTTTTTCAGTTAAACAGAAACAACATTTTTGAAACAAGAATCAATCCTCCACTCAATAATGTTAGAAGAAAGTTAAAAGCTTGATGCAGGATGAATAGTTGTTTTAGCCTGTTATGCCGCGTACACACGAGCGGACTTTTCGAGCGGACTGGTCCGACGGACCGAGTCCGGCGTACAATTCGACCGTGTGTGGGCTTCATCGGACCTGCAGCGGACTTTTTCGGTCGAAAATCTGACGGACTTTAGATTTGGAACATGTTTCAAATCTTTACGTCGGAACTCCGCCGGACCCAGTTCCTATCGAAAAGTCCGCTTGTCTATATGCTAGTCCGACAGACGAACACCGACGCTAGGGTAGCTATTGGCTACTGGCTATCAACTTCCTTATTTTAGTCCGGTTGCACGTCATCACGAACAGAGAACAATTTGGGGTGTTCGTGGCAAATTCGAAAGCCGCGGAACACCCTTTAAAAGTCTATGGGAGAAATCAAAAGTGCTAATTTTAAAGGCTTATATGCATGGTACTGTCATAAAAAGTGTTTGGGGACCTGGGTCCTGCCCCAGGGGACATGTATTAATGCAAAAAGAATTTTTGAAAACGGACGTTTTTTCGGGAGCAGTGATTTTAATAATGCTTAAAGTGAAACAATAAAAGTGTAATATTCTTTAAATTTCGTACCTGGGGGGTGTCTATAGTATGCCTGTAAAGGGGCGCATGTTTCCCATGTTTAGAACAATCTGACAGCAAAATAACATTTCAAAGGAAAAAAAGTCATTTAAAACTACTTATTGATAAAAACGGCATGGGATTTCCCCACAGGGGAACCCCGAACCAAAAAAAAAAAAAATGCATGGGGTCCCCCCTAAATTCCATACCAGGCCCTTCAGGTCTGGTATGTATATTAAGGGGAACCCCGTGCTAAATTTTTTTAAAAAATGGCGTGGGGTCCCCCTAAATTCCATACCAGGCCCTTCAGGTCTGGTATGGATATTAAGGGGAACCCCGTGCCAAAATTTTTAGAACAATCTGACAGCAAAATGACATTTCATAGGAAAAAAAGTCATTTAAAACTACTTATTGATAAAAATGGCATGGGATTTCCCCACAGGGGAACCCCGAACCAAAATTTAAAAAAAAATGCGTGGGGGTCCCCCTAAATTCCATACCAGGCCCTTCAGGTCTGGTATGGATATTAAGGGGAACCCCGTGCTAAAAATTTTTTAAAAATGGCGTGGGGTCCCCCTAAATTCCATACCAGGCCCTTCAGGTCTGGTATGGATTTTAAGGGGAACTCCGTGCCAAATTTTTTTAAAAAATGGCGTGGGGATCCCTCTCAAAATCCCCCGTGTTGTCAGAGGGGGCAGGGTCACCGTTTACGTAAACGGGTGACCCCGCCCCCCTCTGACAACACGGGGAAAGTCACAGGGAAGTCCCTGTGCGTCAGAGGTGACCCCGCCCTCCATTATATGAGAAATGGCAGAAGAAGAACCGAAGCGTCACACGGCGGAAGACTCCCACTGAGGCGGATCGAGCGGACGGAGCGGAGAAGATGCCTGGAGGAAGATGCGGGACGAGAAGAGCGGAGGAAGAAGAAGATGGAGAAGAAGAAGATAAAGAAGAAGATGGAGGAAGAAGAAGAACACCGAAGGAAGACCAGAAGAAAGAACATGAAAGTAGAAGAAATTAATAAAGGACTTGTCAAAAACCGTCTCTTGTGTTTTTTAACCTTTTTGACACTTTTTTTGTGAAATGGTAGGGGTACATTTGTACCCCATTACCAATTCACACAGGGGGGCGGGATCTGGGGGTCCCCTTGTTAAAGGGGGCTTCCAGATTCCGATAAGCCCTCACCCGCAGACTCCCACAACCACCGGCCAAGGGTTGTGGGGATGAGGCTACCTCAAAGCACCCTCCCAATGTTGAGGGTATGTGGCCTGGTACGGTTCAGGAGGGGGGGTGCTCTCTCGTCCCCCCCTCTTTTCCTGCGGCCTGCCAGGTTGCGTGCTCAGATAAGGGTCTGGTATGGATTTTTGGGGGGACCCTACGCCATTTTTTTTTTAAATTTTGGCGCGGGGTTCCCCTAATATCCATACCAGACCTGAAGGGCCTGGTATGGAATTTAGGGGGACCCCCACGCATTTTTTTAAAATTTTGGTTCGGAGTTCCCCTGTGGGGAAATCCCATGTCATTTTTATCAATGAACTGTTATGTGTATTGTCGGACTGACAATTCATTAATAGCCGCGAGTAGTTTTAAATGACTTTTTTTCCTTTAAAATGTCATTTTGCTGTCTGACTGTTCTAAACACGGGAAACATGCGCCCCTCTACAGGCATACTATAGACACCCCCCAGGTATGAAATTTAAAGGAATATTACACTTTTATTGTTTTTATGACAATAACTTGCATATAAGCCTTTAAAATTAGCACTTTTGATTATTCATGTTCGTGTCCCATAGACTTTAACGGTGTCCGCGTGTTCGAATAATTTTTTTGCCTGTTCGCAAGTTCTGTTGTGAACTGAACCGGGGGGTGTTCGGCTCCTCCCTAGTCCTGACTTTAGCCCAAAACACTGCAAGGAGACATTTGTTAGCAACACTTTTCTTTTTCTCAGTCTCTTTTTTCCACAATCTTTTGTGCTTCCAAAGTTAATGAGCTTCAGCAACAGCAGAAGAAATTGCCGCACCAATAGTTCTTCTAATGACAAAGCCCCTTTTTTGAAACCCAGTAGTGTTCCTTTCTTTACCCATTATGTCACTTCCCATCTAAATTAGAAGCTCCCCCAGGATGGCCTCTCTCAACCTAGGGTTCCTCCAAAGGTTACTAGGTGTTCCTTAAGTAATAAACAATTTCTGTATCTCAGTAACCATTAACTTCGATGATCTTTAGGCTGCTTTAAAAGGGGAAAGAGGGAGCAGTCCTCCCACTGATCAACAATGTTGTAAGGGGGTTCTTTTACTACTAATTTAGGGACCACTATACTGACCAACCAATGTATGGGAGGACTTTCCACTCAACACCAATGTAAGGGAGCACTACATTTTTAAGTGTCTGTTTATTTTTTAGCCATTATTGTTACTCTTTTCATTTCATGATTATTACTATAAATAATTTAGTCTTATAGAGCAGGGGAGTTACAAATGATCTGCACTATCCACATTCTGTACTCTTTTATTTATCTTTACATTTACAACGTACTGATCATGCTTATGTGCTATGAGCTACAGATGTGATTATTTAGCAGGGGTTCTCTGAGACACAAAAATTATTTGAAGGGATACTCTGTTAAAAAATTTCTGAGAAAGGAACCTCTGGGGTCTCTCTTTTTGTATGTTTTAATGCATTTTCAATAAGAATAGGTGTATGACCAAAACTACACTACCGTGACACCAAAACTGGGATTAAAAATCTAACAAGGTTGGTCAGAGCCATGCTCTGGAAGTTGAGATACAGTGGGGAAAGAAAGTATTCAGACCCCCTTAAATGTTTCACTCTTTGTTATATTACAGCCATTTGCTAAAATTATTTAAGTTCATTTTTTTCCTCATCAATGTACACACAGCTCCCCATATTGACAGAAAAACACAGAATTGTTAACATTTTTGCAGATTTATTAAAAAAGAAAAACTGAAATATCACATGGTCCTAAGTATTCAGACCCTTTGCTGTGACACTCATATATTTAACTCAGGTGCTGTCCATTTCTTCTGATCATCCTTGAGATGGTTCTACACCTTCATTTGAGTCCAGCTGTGTTTGATTATGCTGATTGGACTTGATTAGGAAAGCCACACACCTGTCTATATAAGACCTTACAGCTCACAGTGCATGTCAGAGCAAATGAGAATCATGAGCTCAAAGGAACTGCCTGAAGAGCTCAGAGACAGAATTGTGGCAAGGCACAGATCTGGCCAAGGTTACAAAAAAAATTCTGCTGCACTTAAGGTTCCTAAGAGCACAGTGGCCTCCATAATCCTTGAATGGAAGACGTTTGGGACCACCAGAAGCCTTCCTAGAGCTGGCCGTCCGGCTAAACTGAGCTATTGGGGCAAAAGAGCCTTGGTGAGAGAGGTAAAGAAGAACCCAAAGATCACTGTGGCTGAGCACCAGAGATGCAGTCGGGAGATGAAAGAAAGTTGTAGAAAGTCAACCATCACTGCAGCCCTCCACCAGTTGGGGCTTTATGGCAGAGTGGCTCGACGGAAGCCTCTCCTCAGTGCAAGACACATGAAAGCCCGCATGGAGTTTGCTAAAAAACACCTGAAGGACTCCAAGATGGTGAGAAATAAGATCCTCTGGTCTGATGAGACCAAGATAGAACTTTTTGGCCTTAATTCTAAGCGGTATGTGTGGAGAAAACCAGGCACTGCTCATCACCTGTCCAATACAGTCCCAACAGTGAAGCATGGTGATGGCAGCATCATGCTGTGGGGGTGTTTTTCATCTGCAGGGACAGGACCACTGGTTGCAATTGAGGGAAAGATGAATGCGGCCAAGTACAGGGATATCCTGCATGAAAACCTTCTCCAGAGTGCTCAGGACCTCAGACTGGGCTGAAGGTTTACCTTCCAACAAGACAATGACCCTAAGCCCACAGCTAAAATAATGAAGGAGTGGCTTCACAACAACTCTGTGACAGTTCTGGAATGGCCCAGCCAGAACCCTGACTTACACCCAATTCAGCATCTCTGGAGAGACCTAAAAATGGCTGTCCACCAACGTTTACCATCCAACCTGACAGAACTGGGGAGGATCTGCAAGGAGGAATGGCAGAGGATCCCCAAATCCAGGTGTGAAAAACTTGTTGCATCTTTCCCAAAAAGACTCATGGCTGTATTAGATCAGTGCTTTTACTAAATACTGAGCAAAGGGTCTGAATCAGGGGCGTCGGGAGAGGTTGGCTAGATGTGGCTGAAGCCCCTGCCCCCGAAAAGCCCCTAGCCTCAGGCATGCAGCTCACAATTGAAAGCCCCGAGCGGCGAGCGCCGGGACCGATCTGATCCCGAGCGCCGCCAAGTTTGGCCAAGTGCCATAGCAGGTCCTGCCTTCTGGAGCCTACAATGCCTATGATGGACATCCCCCTGGTCCAACGCTGGGACCGCGGGACATGTGACGTCCATCATAGGCGCTGCAGGCTCCAGAAGGCGGGAATTACAATGCGGCCGCCGCGCCACATTCCCGCTCTACCCTCGGGCGGGTCGCTCTCCTCTCCTCCTTGCGTCCTCCTCCTCCTCTGACTGACTGCCTGGCTGCTGTGACACCGCACACCACAGCTGAGGTAGGTCAGACAGTGTATGTAAATGTCAGTGTATTTGGGTCAGGTTGGTCACTGTATGTAAGTTTCAGTGTGTGTAGGTCAGTGTATGTAGGTCAGTGTAGGTAGGTCAGTGTAGGTAGGTCAGTGTATGTAGGTCAGTGTAGGTAGGTCACTACCATCAGTGTATGTAGGTCAGTGTAGGTAGGTCAGTGTATGTAGGTCAGTGTAGGTAGGTCAGTGTGGGTAGGTCAGTATAGGTAGGTCACTACCATCAGTGTATGTAGGTCAGTGTATGTAGGTAAGTGTAGGTAGGTCACTACCATCAGTGTATGTAGGTCAGTGTAGGTAGGTCACTACCATCAGTGTATGTAGATCAGTGTAGGTAGGTCAGTGTAGGTAGGTCACTACCATCAGTGTATGTAGGTCAGTGTAGGTAGGTCAGTGTATGTAGGTCAGTGTAGGTAGGTCAGTGCATGTAGGTCACTACCATCAGTGTATGTAGGTCAGTGTAGGTAAGTCAGTGTATGTAGGTCAGTGTAGGCAGGTCAGTGTAGGTAGGTCGGTGTAGGTAGGTCAGTGTAGGTAGGTCACTACCATCAGTGTATGTAGGTCAGTGTAGGTAGGTCAGTGTAGGTAGGTCACTACCATCAGTGTATGTAGGTCAGTGTAGGTAGTTCACTACCATCAGTGTATGTAGGTCAGTGTAGGTAGGTCAGTGTAGATAGGTCGGTGTAGGTAGGTCAGTGTAGGTAGGTCACTACCATCAGTGTATGTAGGTCAGTGTAGGAAGGTCACTACCGTCAGTGTATGTAGGTCAGTGTATGTAGGTCAGTGTATGTAGGTCAGTGTAGGTAGGTCACTAACATCAGTGTATGTAGGTCAGTGTAGGTAGGTCAGTGTATGTAGGTCAGTGTAGGTAGGTCACTACCATCAGTGTATGTAGGTCAGTGTAGGTAGGTCACTACTGTCAGTGTATGTAGGTCAGGTAGGTCACGGCCCAGCCAAAAAAAAAGGCCTGTGTCACGTGTACAACACCCCCCCCCCCATTTCCGGCCTTGGACTTCGGGCTGAAGCCCCTGGTCTTTTTGCCACCTAGCAACGCCCCTGGTCTGAATACTTAGGACCATGTGATATTTCAGTGTTTCTTTTTTAATAAATCTGCAAAAGGGGATCTGAATACTTTCCGTCCCCACTGTATGTCTGCTGGGACAATAAAACACCTAACCCCTTTGTGTCAGGCTGCAATTTCAAATAGTGTCTTAGAACATTCTCAAAAATTTTCCCTGGCACTATTACAAAATGTTACAAATGTTACAAAATGTTATCGGATGATGGCTGGCTCATTCTGCCATGAGAGCAGTGATTAGTTTACTTTCTTCAACACATGTATTATTGCAGGTTGGATTATCAATAGGGCTAGGTTTGCTTTTGGATTCAAGTTTTGCTAAATGTTGGCTAGGGTTGGGGCTAGAATTAAATGTAGAGTTAAGGCTAGCTTTAGTGCAAGAGTAACTAAAGTAAGTAAGACTGGTGCTAAGGCTAGGTTTTGAATTAGGTGATGACAAGTGTTAGAAGTAGTGTTAGAGCTCCTTTGTTATATTACCCACAGGTGCCCAGAGATGATAAGTCTTTGAAAATGTTAATAACACTAGTACTCAGTGTTTCTATTTTGGTTACTTTTTTGGATCTGGCAAAAAGGCCCTAACTGTACCTATAGTAAGACAGCACTGATTTTGGTTTAACCAATATTGTAATGCAAAGACAGGTTGTAGTGTTCATATTATTGCTATGGGGTTAATTTACTAAATGTAAATAGGCTGTTTACTTTGAACTGGAAGTTGCACTTTGCAGGGGAATCTGTGCCAGAGCTTAGTGAAGGAGGTGAAGTTCTTCTGACTTCCATCATCCAATCATGTGAAAGCAAACATACTTTTTTTTTTATTTTCCTTGTGCAAGATTGGATATTATTTCCAAACTGAAACTTCATCACATTCACTAAGCTCTGGGGCAAATTCCCTTGCAATGTGCAACTTTTCCTTGCAAAGTAAACAGTAATTTTGCTGTTAGTAAATCAACCCCTATGTGTTTTCTTTCTGCCATTTTAATCTTAAATAGGATTTAAAGTGGAACTTTACCCATTACAACTCGATAAAAAAGAATGTTCTTTAGGAAGGAACATATATTTCACATTATTAATTATGCTACCAAAATTAGTGTGCAGAGCTGGGTGAGATAGTGTATTACTGGATTTTAAACAGTACAGGCACTTATTTTTAATGTTTTACATAGCTATACCCAGTGGTGTATTTAGGTTTTTTGCTGCCCTAGGCCTGACTAAACTCATGCACCCCCCTAATTTAAAAACGACCCACCCCTTGCTGCAGAGGCCTCACCCCTTCCTGTTTAAGAGCCACCCTATCATCTGTAAACCACCCCCCTTCCTCTTTAGGCTAATTTGGCACCTTTCAGGGGGGAGGGGGGAACAGATACCTGTTTTTGACAGGTACTCTTCCCCACTCCCTGGAGACTGTGCTGCCCCCTCTGAAGTTCGGCCCCCCTCCTCCTTCCTCCACTGTGGCATTCAGAAAGTGCAACGCGCTTCGCACACGTGCAGTAGTGAACCGTCTGGTTTCTCTTACCACGAATGATGGTGGCAAAACCCGAGAGCCAATCCGAAAATCGGCTGAGGTGTCGACATCGTGGGATCCCTAATATTATCGTGGGGTGTCCTAATATTAAAAGTCAGCAGCTACAGTATTTGTAGCTGCTGAGTTTTAATGTTTTCACGGGGTGGGGGGGGGAGTCCTCTTTAATGAGTTTGCATTGATTTCAGCAATGATGAAGCACTTTATTGCAATATCATGATCTGCATATTAATGCACTTTCACTAAATGTGGACTGTTTAAAGAGTTTGCATTGATTTTAGCATGCATGGAGCACTTTACACATGCCAGTGGCGGCTGGTGCTCAACATTTTTTGGGGGGCTGCAAACAAACTAAAAAATTCAGAAAAAAAGACATCAATTGCAGCCTCACTGTTCCATCAAACGCAGCCACTGTTCCATCAATTGTAGCCACTGGGCCATCAAACGCAGCCACTGTGCCCATCAAACGCAGCCACTGTGCCCACCAAACGCAGCCACTGTGCCCACCAAACGCAGCCACTGTGCCCATCAAATGCAGCCACTGTGCCCCATCAAACGCAGCCACTGTGCCCATCAATTGCAGCCACTGTGCCATCAAACGTAGCCACTGAGCCCCATCAAATGCTGCCACTGTGCCCCATCAATTGTAGCCACTGTGCCCCATCAATTGTAGCCACTGTGCCCTCAAATGCAGCCACTGTGCCCTCAAACGCTGTCACTGTGCCCCATCAATTGTAACCACTGTGCCCTCAAACGCAGCCACTGTGTCCATCAAATGCCAACACTGTTCCCATAACACTGATATAATTTATTAAAAGACTTTACCTGCTGTCCTAGGGGGTTCCCTTGTGCTTCTCTCTCTCTTCGCCTAATGTCACTGCCAGACCTCGCCCCAGTGCCGAGTAGAAGCAGTGCGGAGGAGGGTAGGCGGAGCATAAGGCTCCACCTCCGCCAGTCACCGGCCGCTTAGGGGGGCATGAGTCACACGCCGCCCCCCCGCACGAGAGAAAGTCCCCCCACCCGATTCCAGGCTCCCGCCCCCCGCACACATGCAGCCCACGGCGGCCGCCTTGCTGTAGCGGGCGGCACTGCTGTGTATGGGCGTGCTTGGCAAAGGTATGAACACCCAATTGCCTCCAACAAGATCCTGCTCCTCAAGCATCTGTGCATATATATCATCAGTGAAAAAATAGTTTGCATTAAAATCATCAATCAAATACATTCACAGTCGCTGTTAGAAATAATACAGAATCCTCACTACATCAAGCTGCCTGATTGTCCTCCCACGATGAAGCCACCCGAGTGCCATAGCCCAAGAAGCTCATCTACACTCTATGCATCACATGCTGCTGGGAAGAAAGCGGCCACACTTTGATGATGTCACAAAAGTTCAACAGTTTTATTAATAGCACACATCACATCTTTCCACCCTAGGTCCACTCCTCTAACGTGTCTCACTGATCACGGCTTAATCATAGAGATCGTGAAATTGTTAAATGGGTGGCCCTACGGAATGACGTAGTGTGTGCTGCCTATCAATAAAACTCTCAAATGTTTGTGAAAACATGGAAGTGTGGTCAATTTCTTTGTAATGGCTAATAGGAATAGTTGCCTTTTATACAGTATGTAAACTTATTGAGGTAGGATTTGTGCGTTCTGGACAATTCCCCTGAGGCATTTCTTCAGGAAATAGACATTTCTTCAGAAAATAAATGGAGATGATATTAGATAATGTATGCATAACACTCCTTTACATATCAACTGAAACCTTGACTTTGTCCAACAAAAGCGAAGGAATAGGGACTTTTAAGGTGCAAGACACACAAAAAAATATATCAAAAATAATTTTATTTTATAAAAGTTAAAATCAGCAAAATACAATCCATCAAAATAGGAAACAGTTACAGAATGTGCATAGTGACAAAATTCTCTACATGTTTCACCACTGATTAGTAGCTTTCTCAGGAGATTTACATTTGTCAAGCACTGTCTACTGAAAAAAAAAACAACACAGGTAATTACAATGATTGATATACAATGTGCACAGATTCATAAAATTATACACAAACACATTTATGCAATCCCAAAATTGGCTGGGGTCATAGGGACCAAACAAACGCAGGGAGCAAATATTTACCTATATGAGAGTGGATTGGTAGAAAAATGTACAATATATATACTAGGATGAAAAAAGAAAAAAGGAGAAAACACCCGCGCAATGGGATACATGCAATGGAATAAAGTATTGTTGGAACTGCTGCCACTACCGATTACTTCCACTAGGTGGAGTATGATATGAAAAAAGGAGGCTCCAGATGACATCAGAGTGATGAAACGCTTAGGGCGGAGTCAACATACGTCCTTGCATCACTTCCTGCTCCAGAGGCTTGTGTCAGCAATATAGGCTTTTGTATCTTTTACCGAAAGTGAGTACCTTTAAACGTTTTTACACCAATAAACGAATTTTCATACAGTATCACGCTATGTGGGCTCCCTCTTTCTCTTTCATTATGGAATTCCCTCATAATCCACACTAAGGACAGAGTTACCCTGTGTTATCCCGCGTTGCTACACAGTGGCATATACTGTGGATGTGTGAGACCCCAAGAGGGGGTGAAGGATCTGGTGAGTGCAGTCACTATAAGAGCACGGAGTAAGGCACGCACTGAATGTCTATTCATTGGAATATCCACCAGAAACCAGGGGGATTTTTCTCACTGCCACTGAAAGCACCTTACTACAACTGTATATATTAATAATAAGTTTATCTGTTTATTCACATCAGCACTTTATATTTATACCATTGATTTGTGTTATTGATCATATGAATATTGCACTTTATTTATATTCATTTATTTTACATCTTTATGGATATATATATAGATATTTTTATGGATCAAGTTAGTGCACGCACTGCACTTTATTAAGTCAGGTAGCCAATTTGACTTTATGCACATTCAGGATTTCTATGCACAACTGCACTGTACAGTACTTGAAGACACTCATTGAATAGGCAATATCTTCATATTTTCCCCACTCAATACCTTCCTCCCACAAAGGGAGTAGTATACACCCGAATTCATCAGGTTTGGAACAGCGCCATATCTACTTTTTTTCCTTTTCTCATATGCCAGGATGAGGCCGAGAGGTAAAAAGTCAGGAGGAAACCCAGAGGAAAGGATCATTTGGTGTCCCATAGAAGGTGGTGTATACGTCAGAGCATACTCAAGCACTGAAGGATAATAGGGAATCCAGACCTATATGCAGAGGAAAGTGGGGAGAGCTTAATAAATATGAGATCAAGGCGCTAAATTATTTCATGGAATTGTCGGAGGAGAGAAATCCTTTCGATGATCCCATGGAGGAAACCTCCCCAAGTCCACCTCCAAGCTCTCAGACTAACAGACTCTTTCCTCCTCCAAACCTCTATAAACCAAAATCTAGAACCTTTCCCACCTTACACAGCAACCCCAATATTTGGGCCTTTATACAGCAGGTGACAAAAGAAATACAGGCCACCAAATGGTAGCAGTTTAGCGGAAATTCCAATCTAAAACTAATACATCGTCAAGCTCTATCTTCTCTTAAACCAAATAATAACAACGTTATAAAACCCTCTGATAAAGGGGGAAATAAAGTGGTAATGGATCTTGACCATTACAAAAATATGGTGATGGATCTTCTGCTAAATAGAAATTGGTATCGCCCTATACCCTAAGCCCAAGTCAAATATGCGGAAACCAAGTACCGTATTCTTGTTACTCAGGCTTTCCATGATAGCCTAATTGACAAAAAGACTTGTGAATTCTTGACCGTCGACAGACCTAGACTTCCTACATTGTATGCCTTGCCGAAGATACATAAGAACATGTGTCTTCCTCCAGGTCCCCTATAGTTTCTGGCAATGGCTGTCTCATAGAGCCCGCCAGTAAACTTGTGGACGACCATTTAAGGCCCCATGTGAAGTCCTTGAGCTCCTACATCCAAGACACCGCGGATCTTCTCAGATCCCTAGATGGTGTCTGTGTACTGCAGGGGTCCTGGTTGGTAGCTATTGATGTTGAGGCCCTCTACAATTCCATTCCGATGATTGGGGGATTCGAGTTGTGGAGGGCTTCATTTCCGAACGAGGTCCCAGGGCCTCAGCATACAACAGATTTATCCTGGATCTGCTTTTGTTTATTTTGACAAATAACATTTTTATTTTCGACCACTCCCACTACCTCCAGGTGCAGGGTGTTGCGATGGGGACCAAGTGTACCCCTTCGTACACCAATCTGTACCGGGGGGGGGGGGTGGGAGCGCGAGATTTTTTCTTCTGATGACTTTCAAGAATTTTTTGACCAAGTTCTCATCTGGCGTCGTTTCATTGATGATATTTTTGTCGTCTGGACCGGCTCCAGAGAGGAACTGTTGTCTTTCCTAGCTAAATTGGAAAACAATAGCTACAACTTAAAGTTCACCATGACTTGTGACCAACAAACCATCAATTTTTTGGACATCTCTCTATATCTAAATCCTGATGGCACGATTAGTTCCTCCTTATTCCAAAAAGCATCAGCTGGCAATACCATTTTGCATGCCACTAGTTCTCATCCTAAACCCTTGGTACAAAGTATACCATATAGTCAGTACTTAAGATCAAGGAGAAATTGTAATCGTGACCAGGAATTTGAACATGAGGCCCAAGCACTGCAGTCTCGACTTTTGGAACAGGGCTACAGTCGGTCAGTTCTAAAAAAAGCCTATATTAGAGCTAAAAATAGAAACAGAGCTGATTTAATCTACTCAAAGAAAACTGTCAAATCAGCGCAGCAGGTACGTTTGATAACCAGATACTCGGGTAAACACAGGAAAGTTTATCAAATAATTCAAAAATATTGGCCTCTGTATTCCACTGACGAGATCATTTCTAAATATGTTCAACCTTTTCCCCAGATCACCTACAGGAAGTCTAGGTCATTAGGGGATCAACTAGTTCACAGTCACCTCATCCCAAAAAAAGGTGGTCAGGTTCGTAGAGGTATTGCCCCTTGTGGCCAATGTGAGTTTTGCAGATTTGTACCAAACTCCATTGATTTTATTCTCCCTAATGGGAATCTCTATAAACCGAATTTCTTTGTAAACTGTCAATCTATTGGGGTTGTATACCTCATGAAGTGCGACTGTAAAGCTTTCTATGTGGGTAAGACAAAGAGGCCATTTTTTCATAGGATAAGGGATCATTTGTCCCTTATTCAAAAGAAAAAAGATGGAAACCCGACATAGTGGCTTATATCATTCATTTGATCTATCCAAATTCTTTGTATTAGAATACTTACCTCTCAATGAAAGAGGAGGGGATGTTGATAAGAGTTTGTTGCAAAGAGAAACAAGATTGGATTCACTCCCTGGCAGCTACACCCTATGCAGAGGTTAAATGAGTCCATCAGTTTCAAACCATTTCTGTAGAGGACTAAATTGCCCATTTGTACAGTTATTTTGGCTTTTGACCACTTTTTATTGGTCTCTCTTTAGGCATGTGTATGTACTGATTTGTGACCCTTATTTGGCTGGGCTCAATATGTTCCAACACAGGGAGTTTTTGATAGAGTTTCACATATCAACAATTACCTTCCATATGTTTACCATTATATTTTTTTGAGGGTTTTTATTAACGGAGGAACCCCTTTAAGGATCAGGTGACCATACGGATACCCAGGGTGTCCATTCCAAATGCTGTCTTTCCTTGACTCCACTGGGTGACGCCGTATGTCTGGATTACATTCTGGTCTTCTTTCCATTTTGGGTTCTTTTTCCCCACTTTGAATTTGGAATATCTTAACCATCTGACCTGGTTGACACTGTTCCTGTCAATGGGTTATAAAATGGCGATGGCTTTTCCACCTACCATTTCCGCATGTGTTAGCTGACTGTGCTTCCGGTCTGCATAGAACTGACGTGATTGTGTCAGTTCCGGTGAGCCGGTTCACTTATCAGCATCACTTCCGTTTTTTTCTGACGCGACTGATGTCACTTCCGGTGCAACCGGATGTTTTCCAAGGCATCTCTGAAGCATCCGTTCCTCCCTTATGCTTTGGCGCCAAAGCCAGGCATCCAATGGGAAGGAGGAGGGGGGTATTTATAGAGGCCAATGGAGGATTTCAGAGTAGGGCCACCACGAGAGAGGGAGGATTATGTCGGTAATCTGCAGTTCCAGGTATCTTGCTTATTCAACTTATGGGAGCTTCTTTAAAATAGCTGCTCGTTTATCTGACTTGATACTGACTCCTTATAGGTCCCGTGAGTCCATACAGGGGCTTTTGGATGGTCAGTCGTTTCTTTAAGGGAAGTGGTGGATGGTGATGTTGCCAACTACTCAGCTGACTAGAGGTAGATTTGCCATTTATATATTTATATATTTATTTTTATTTTTCTTACTTACTTGGGCCACTCTATACAAATTACCTGGTCTTATTTATAAAGCTCTCCCCACTTTCCTCTGCATATAGGTCTGGATTCCCTATTATCTCTCAGTGCTTGACTATGCTCTGACGTATGTCCCACCCTCTATGGGACACCAAATGATAATTTCCTCTGGGTTTCCTCCTGACTTTTTACCTCTCGGCCTCTTCCTGGCATATATATCGTACATTTTTCTACCAATCCACTCTCATATAGGTAAATATTTGCTCCCTGCGTTTGTTTGGTCCCTATGACCCCAGACAATTTTGGGATTGCATAGATGTGTTTGTGTATAATTTTATGAATCTGTGCACATTTTATATCAATCATTGTAATTACCTGTGTTGTTTTTTTTTCAGTAGACAGTGCTTGACAAATGTAAATCTCCTGAGGAAGCTACTAATCAGTGGTGAAACATGTAGAGAATTTTGTCACTGTGCACATTCTGTAACTGTATTCTATTCTGATGGATTATATTTTGTTGATTTTAAATTTTATAAAATAAAATTATTTTTTATATATTTTTTTGTGTGTCTTGCACCTTAAAAGTCCCAATTCCTTTGCTTTTGTTGCTGCCAAAATAAAGGGATGTGGTGCAAATAACGTTCAGATGATAAGCAATCAAAATGTTTCTCCTTGACTTTGTCCAACCAGCAGAGGCCAACCCAGCACCAATATACTCAGCCCAGGAGCTCAATACAATACTGTCTTTCTACTTCTAGGTGTCCAGGATCAACCTCCACCAATCAAACACTGTGCATAGCTGCTTGAGGGACAGGATGTTATTGGAGGTAACTAGATATTTGTACCTCAATATAATAAATATTACAATTTTAACTAGTACCTTTCGCTTTATACTATTGTAGTACCATTAAAAAAATCCCTTTACAACAACTTGTTGAGTTTCTAAACATACTTTTAAATATTAATGGTTGCATACAGTATTTTTCTATGAAGGTAAATGAAGGTATCAGCAGACAATTCATGGGTGGGGAATAAAGTGTATTGTCCATTAATTATGCACCAATGACCCATTTGTTATCTGTATCTTCATTTGTAGAACACACAGCTCTAGGCCACATTATCTTATGATCTCTCTTCTAGTGGCATGAGATATTCAAGAGCTACTATCATCCATTCATTACTAGTTTATGAGTTTTTACAGCTTATTGAAATATATTACTGTGTATAGTTTTGCTATTTATTAGTTTTTCAAGCTCTTGGGAAGCAGTGAATGGCAGGTCTATCCACCCAAAACTGGAACCTGGAATGGAGGTAAATGTGTTCACAAAGTGCTGACATGAAAACCTGACCACTGTAAGAAAAAGTATCTTTTTGGTTAACTATCTAGCGGCATTAAAAAAAGATTGCATGTATAGATAAATCAGAAATAGTTTTAAACATTTTGTGAGTGTTATTACTAATACCTGAAGTTGTATGCAGAATATATGAAATATAATATAATAAAGACAAACATGAAAAGAATATACAGGAATAACAGAATGGTGGATGGACAGATTTGTATTCATTCATTGAGATGTTGTGAAATATTGGCAGAGATGCTTGGTTAGTTTAAGTGTGTAAGTGCCAAGTCTGTGTAGGCAAAAAGTTTTGAAGCAATAACAGGCTGTATAATAAAGGCAAGAGAAGCAGAAAAGAGACACAAAGCAAAGAAAAGCAAGTTTATTTCCTATAGTAATGCTATACAGAGAAAATAGATAAGCCACAATTGCAGCACCAGGTGCTCTCGGCAGTGTCATTGTTTTATATTTTTTATAGAAGTGAATGTAACAAAAAATCCCAAAATATTTACTTAATAGTAATAGTAATCTTTACGTAAGAGTACAAATGACATCACATGTAATCATACATAAGTTAAATGCTTACATTCACAATTCTCACCCGTGACCATACATTCACTACACAGCAGTGATAACACACAACATTCTCTTTGGCCTCTAATTGAAAATGCATGTTGAATATCAATTTCATGTAGGTTTCCAAAATAGAAATAATAAAAGAAGTAATCCATGTGTGCAGAAAACAAGGTCTAGCCCCCCTGATATTTAGAGTATTTTGTTGGAACTGTCACAATTAATGATCAATATGACTTAGTTTGTTAGGCTTAAAGAGATAAAGTAACCAATTTGGATAAAAATATGCGTGGACACGCATTTCCACTTACCAAATATTTGATATACCATGTCACCCAAAGCCATATCATTTTCTCAACTTTTTTAATTGGGTGTCAGATACATACTTTAGACTAGATTTCTTTTTTTTGGGGTCACTTTTACTGGGAATATTAGAGTATAGTCTATTCCAAAGAGAATTACATACAGCTCAGAAACGTAAATGCAATTACTAGCATTTCTAAAACATGCTTAATAGGTAAAATGTGTTAGGTTTACTGTCTACTTAGATTTCTATAGGTTTACCTTTGTGTAACCAATGATGCAGGTGCTAAGGCATGCAGAGGTAAGAAACACCTTCCCACCCATGTTTCTTTAGGGTCTGTAAGACCCCCTTCCTAATATCATATAAAATATGCAGTATTTCCTCGAATAATACAAATCATTTAGCTTCACCTTTGGCTGAGTGAATATAAAAGTGTTTCCCAATGAGCCATGTTGTTGGCTGCTTTTATTATGCCTGCCCCTCACATCCTATCATGTCACCTTGAGCCCCAAATACATTTTATTATGTCCCCATGTTTGGATACAGAGCTGTAACTGTATGTGATGAGGCTCCATAATGAAGGCAATTAGGGATTACTTTATCTTCCAACGCAACGATAGTTAGTTTTCCTGGACTATACATTCATTTATCCAAAGTGTGTTTGCCAAATGCTTTTATTACTGGCAAAAAATATCACTGTTTAGCCATACAACTCTGGTCCCCCTGTGCTTCTGGAACCCCATAGCTGTTGCATGGTTAGCTCTGGATTAGGTACACCCTTGTTTGGGTATTTAAGGCTTCCTGGTAAAAAATACCATTACAAATATACAATAATGATTTATGATGACTGATTAACAGTTCTACATGTCACCAGCTAATACATTTAAGGATTAATTGCATAGATACTTGCATCCACTATTGATAAACCTGTGCTTCTTGTTTTTTTTTGTCATATAGGATGCAAAGGCACATGCAAATTAATAAAGTGTAAGCAGCATAGTATAGCTAATAACAACTGTATGTAATGAAAAGAAGAGAGCAGAGTGGGCCCAAGGTTTTATTTAACAATATTCTAAATCCAAGAGGCATGTGTATTCTTATTGAATCTTGATGTTTTGTGTATTTATTCCAGATCCGTGCAGTAATCTAGCATAAAAATTTGCCTTTGTAAAGGAGAATCATAGAATAAAGTCTCTATCCTTGTGCAGGTGATGGGTCTTGTATCTGCCCCTCCTCTAGTTTTCTGCAGGCACCCTGTAGTGGATGAGGCCTGCTGGGTCCCCCTTATATCTGTGCTCTCTGCTCAAGCTACATGTGGCACAGTGATAATGTTACTACTATAGGTTAAAAACTTTGCAAAGGCATTTGGTAAGCACAAAGTGGATTTATATCCCTTGTGGTTATTGAAGAATATATTTCAATTAAATGTTTTTTGTGCCTGGTGTTTAAAGGGGTTGTAAAGGTAAAAATTTTTTCACCTTAATGCATTCTATGCATTAAGGTGAAAAAACTTTTGACAATACCGCCGCCCCCAGCCCCCCCGTTTTACTTACCTGACGCCTCGAATCTCCGCTGCTCGTTCTCGTCATCTCCATTGAAGCTCAGCCTGGTCGCTGATTGGCTGCAGTGGATGGATTGAAAGCAGCGCAGCCATTGGCTTGCGCTGCTGTCAATCACATCCGATGATGCGGCGCGCCGGGGGGCGGGGCCGAGTGATACAGCGAGCGGCTATAGCCGCCGGCTGTATCACGGGAGCGCGCCCGCAAGCACTCACCACCATGCGAGGGAGCTCGCATTAAGGTGGTTAATGCTTGCGGGGAGGAGCTGAAACAGCCACCGAGGGACCCCAGAAGACCAGGTTCGGGGCCACTCTGTGCAGAACGAGCTGCACAGTGAAGGTAAGTATAACATGTTTGTTATTTAAAAAAAAAAAAAAAAATTTACCTTTACAACACCTTTAACTTTCACTGATAAGCATCTAAATAAAAAATGTGGTGTGGTACCTGATCACTATTTAAAGTAAAGTGCAATAAAATATTAAGGATAAAATGTATACATGTTCCAAAGTGCCATAGTAATTATGTTTAGAGAGTGAAATAGAAGGCACAATGTTAATCAGATGGGAGCTATTTACATGAAAAGGGATTGTTAGTTCTCACTGTAATGCGACTTTCTTCTTAAAGTGAACCTGCCTTTTTCTCATTTTGGACAAAGCAGCAGGTTCAGTTTTATGGCATCCCAACAGCAGCACATGCTCAGCTTACCTCTTGCTGCTTCCTTCAGCTATTGGGAGCTAAAAAAAAAAAAAACAAGCAATGCTTTGGGTGTGGGGAACATCTGGCTCACTCCCTTTCCTTTCATGGGCCAGCACTGGTGTTTGGCGTTTGACTTTGCACTGCCACATGGGGGCAGAAAGAGAGTCCTCCATTTTGGAACCTACCTCTCCTTACTCCTATGTGCTGAAAGGAGCGGTGGGGGAGTGAAAGAAAGTTGAACATGTGCAGCTGGTGGGGGTGATGCCTAAATGAACCCCTCCTTGGCCAAAGCCTGTGTTCTCTTCAAATTGCATCTAGTACTAAACTTCATGCTGTTTCTTTTCTACACATTTTTACAATCACACTATATAGTGACATATCAATCACATTACCTTCTCCACCATGCATCATCTCTAATTTTCTCCTATATTTTACATTCCCTAATCCCTTTGTGCTGAGGACCTTTCACTAATGCTGAGAATAATGGGATTGGGGGTCTCCATGTACCCCAAAACAGAAATGTTCCCACAAAATAAAGATATTGATGAGGGAAGCTTTCATTTACTAAAAAACAGTTTGGGAATAAAAGAAGATATACTCTAGGTGGAAGCTGTTAGTAAGCTTTACATGTGTCACATGGGGCTTTCATCTTGCTGTTTTGTTTTTTACTGAGAAGAAAGTGAAGCAAATTCAGTGACTTTACAAAATATTCTGATTTCCACAGGGAATAGAAAGTAACACATAAAAGCTGCATGGCTTGTTTGTGTTTTCCTGTGATAAAATAAAAAACTTAATAGAGACAGACTAAACAGTCCTAGAGGCAGGGAGGATACACAGCCCTGGAACATGGGGGACATCACCATTGCTAATCACCTGTAACTGATTACATATTACTAGGCCAATTTCATAACAATGCATAGTGTAACTATATGCAATAATCCTGGGAAAACCATGGTTAATAAGCTTTCAGCGACTTAAAAAGAGGAGAAATTAAATGTTAATTTCTGATTGGCTGACACAGCTTCAGTACACAAGGGCAGCCGCTAATTAGGTATATATACATTCATTTTGATATACAACTACTGCTTAGGGAAAATACGTTTTAAAAATTACTGTTTGCGTTCATTTCAGTGGTAACAGTGACAATACGGGCTTCAAAGAGAATGTTGTGTTTGTACAGAGTTTGGAAAAGGGAATACAAGAAGGGAGAGAAGGAAACAGGAAAACAGCATTTAAAAATATTTCAGAACAGTACATCATAAGAATAGCTGCTTATTTATACACATTAAAAATGTAAATCAGAACCTACCAAAACACATTCCAAAAATCATTCACACATATATGTTAATTATATGCCATTGAGATAGAAAGATATTTCTGTTCTGGAAACCCTACAATCTTCTAGATTCATCACGTTTTAGAATAGAGCAGGGTTACAGAATCTTAAAAGTATGTAAAAATATTGTGCACTGAGTAAACAAAAGTACACACAATGCAAACCAAGTGTAAACAGTTCATATCACAAAATATATAAAAAAATCAAAAACTCACTGAGAGTGTATCAAAATATTTTCTCAAACTTTAAAAAGAAAAGCTTATGTCACTGCCACTACAAAGTCATAGGTATTAAAATTCCTATAGGGTTGTACGTGTGTACGTTTGGTTGTGGTTTCCTTCTATGTTTCTAGTATTTCTCAAACAGAAGACCAAAACTCTGTGATGTATTAAAATAACCAAATGTAGAATGTTTAGCAAGCAATTTAGATATTTTAAAAGTTGTAGAAGTAGCAGTTACACTTATATCCCAGATAGCAAGCAATTGAGCTGCAAGTTTGAAAATGACTTGCTAAGATATTGCTAGACTTGCCTGGCTTCACAGGTTTGTTATACAATTGCAGCAAGTCCGCATTGCATGACTCCAGATCAACTTTCTTTGCAAACATTCTGCAAGTCTGCTGCAAGTTCTGGTTCCGTTATGTTGTGCAATAGTCATCCCACCACAGGGGTCACTGTGACTTGCACAGCTCTTGCTGTAGACTCACCAATGCAACTTTGCTCTTTCTAGAAACTTGCCACCCAAATTTGCTACAAATTGTAAAAGTGTCAACTAGAACTTGTGCTTCAAGTGCAAGTGTACAACTTGCCAGTGAAAATGTGCAGCAAGTTAACAGACTTACAATTCAACACTGCCACAAATTTGTGGCAAATTATCCTTGCTATCTGGGATTGTAGGTTCCCTCAATCCCATGCCGGTGTTATATCCACCAAGATATCACAGTTAAAGCCACAGAGCTGCTTGCCAAAATTTTCTGCGCATGCACTTTGCACTACCATTCATTACCATAGAGAGTTCCCGAAAAACCCACACTCCAGACTAATGTTCAATAGAAGGGAATGGTGATGAGAGCATGTGCAGGCCTGGATCAGAAAATTTTGACAAGTGGCTTTGCGGCCTTATCTGATATTTTCGTGATTCAGGGACAGGTTAACATAAGGCTGGCTGGGAAAGCTGGGGGCTAGGGGGACTACAATATAAGTATAACTACATGGTGCAGTCAAACTTTGAACAATATTTCCAGAATGACATTTATGATTATGTTGATCAATCATTTGCTTTCTAAATGAATAGCTAACAAGTTAGACAGGCAGAAGCTTCAGAAGCTACAATTGGACCAGGATTCTTTGGGAGGATGAGATCTGTGCTCTATCTTTAATGTTCAAAAATGAATAATACTAATTGAACAATTGATATTTATTTTCAAATAAAAGCCACTAAATACTCTTTTCTGTGCCCTTTATTGTATTATACAGTAATGTGTGGTAATTTAAAATGTTTATGCTGGCGCTATATAATTCCTGTATTATAAATATATATATATATATATATATATATATATATATATATATATATATAGATATATATATATATATATATATATATATATATATATAGATATATAGATATATATAGATATATATATATATGAATCGTTAGTGTTTCAAGGTCTCAGGTGTGAATGGGGAGCAGGTGTGTTAAATCTGGTGTTATCACTCTCACTCTCTCATACTGGTCATTGGAAGTTCATCATGGCACCTCATGGTAAATAACTCTTTGAGGGTCTGAAAAAAAGCTGGACTCAAATGAAGGTGTAGAACCATTTCAAGGATGATCAGAAGAAATGGACAGCACCAGAGTTAAATATATGAGTCTCACAGCAAAGGGTCTGAATACTTAGGACCATGTGATATTTCAGTTTTTCTTTTTTAATAAATCTGCAAAAATGCCAACAATTCTGTGTTTTTCTGTCAATATGGGGTGCTGTGTGTACATTAATGAGGAAAAAATGAACTTAAATGATTTTAGCAAATGGCTGCAATATAACAAAGAGTAAAAAATGTAAGGGGGTCTGAATACTTTCCATCCCCACTGTATATATACATACAGCCATACCCCACTTTTAAGTACACAATATATATCTCCAATCAGAATATTTGTTTCATTTTCAAAATTAGCATGGCAGAAATGAAAGTTGAATGCTAATTGTATGCTATGAGCTTTAAGAAATGTACCTGTAAGTGCAGGTTTAACTAGCAGGGGAATAAAAGGAAATCTGTATATAAAATACCACCCTCAAAACAAGGAACATCAAATATGTAAAATTGTGATATGAATTTTACAATAATAACTCTAAATGTGTACACAAAAAGTGTTGTGGGTACACATGCTAGGAATTGTTTTGCACTGCAGCTTGGATGCGTTTACCAGTACTATATTACTATGTTGGGGTGCCATCCAAAATGAAGGGCACAGCAACAAACCATTAAATCTGCATTACCATGTGCTGCAGTAAAATATATGTTTTACTGATACCACAGTACATATAACTGTGAATTGGCACCGAGGCATACACTAAGATTACCCATTAAGCCATATTGCTGCAGTAGCTAATAATCCTGGATCATTACATCAGGGTTTGCTGATATTACATCAATATGCTAATTCCAAAACAACATTACCTTAAAGAAAAAATGCATCTTGCAGTGGAGCTGCTACCACACTGCATGGGTTATATGCCTGTTTAGGTCTAGGGGACTGCAAAACGCACTTAAATGGGCATTTTTGAAGCACTGAATCGTGCAAAAGATGCCATGGAGGTAGGTGTAACTTGTGCTTTAGACTTACCCTACCCAAACATTTAGAATTAACCTTCCTGGAGTTCTTCAATAATAATAAGAAAAAAAAGAGTGTGAAGAGAGACAAAATTAGGCCAATGTACATTTATCCTTAGTGAATCAGGTCCAAGCTTTTCTATAGAAACATGGTGCAGACATTGGTCCAGATTTACTACAAATTAAAGTGAGCTAAAGTGAATCTATTGCCAGGCCTGTATTTAGTTTCTATGAATAACGCTTTTTTGTATATGTTCCACCACTTGTGTTATGTGATTATACTAGGAAAAGCTACTGCTGCAATAATGTAGGCAACATGTGGTCTGATTCTCTGCAGAGCTACTTTTTGGCTATACAGACCACCAAACAAGAAAAAGTAGAGATAGTTTCATGTTTCCTCAATTGTAGAGAGCCTTCTAACTACTCTCAACATCCCAATGCACCCTAGAGGTCTCTTAGTCACAAATATTAAGTGGATAGAGGAGGGAAATAATAATAAAAAAAAATATCCTAATTTAATGTGCTGCCTTTATCTTGTTATCCTAGGTACTTACCCACTTATGCCCAATGGTAAATACAGCCCTGCCCATGTGCACTCCAAATAGCAATTTACATCACACCTAAGTCTGCTTTATTGAGGGACATTTAAGGACACTCAAAGCAAAACTGCAACAAAATTTGAA
Organism: Lithobates clamitans; assembly: GCA_037952925.1. Classification (NCBI taxonomy): domain Eukaryota; kingdom Metazoa; phylum Chordata; class Amphibia; order Anura; family Ranidae; genus Lithobates; species Lithobates clamitans. The sequence continues at coordinate 9,583,322 of JBBGZY010000372.1, forward strand.
GATTGCTCCTCATTAAGTCTAATAGACTTTTTTCTGTGTGTTAGCAAAATGATACAGATTTACAAGGTTTGATACAGATTTACACACATAACTCTTCGAAAAATTCACAGCGTATTTACACTGCCACTGCCCCACATACAGTATATGTCAACTGGCTCCATAGAAAGCCGGTTTGGATCACTTGTCATGCAAATCAGATGCAGTTCAAAATGTATCCAATTCGCATATATGTGAACGTGGCTTCACACTAATCATGACACATATTTTAATTCCAAATAGATGCACACTTCAGAAGTAGTCAGGGGCAGGTTTTATTCTGTTGTACTGCTACTTTAAAGGTAAAGAATTTTAAAAAGCTCCATTCTTGTATAAAGAATTTTATAAAGCTGAATTCAGACTGGGGCCCATTCAGGCTATGCATTACACTGCTTTAGCAACGGGCTGGCAACGGACCTGCACTAATTTTTTAACAGTGCACGTCTTGCCTTGTGTTGTGGTAGAACGTGTATGACGTGACTACCCTTATCTTCTGTTGGTGTCTGACCATGAGACCAACTAAGACTTTAAGATCCTTGAAAATTTAGTAGAAGTCAGTTTGCTATTGCATGCACTAAATCCAGTTTCCTTACTTTGCTACCGTGTGTATTGTTTTATACACAAGAAATATTTAGTAAGGAAGAAAAAAAATTATAATGGTTAGAAAAAAAAATGTTAATTATGTTACAGGCATAGCTTTCTGAAAATGAATAAGTGCTGTTTAACATTGAGGCAAAGGGAAATTCTCGTGAAGCTCTTAATAGCAACAGCGCTAATTTACTTTCAACGAAACATAATAAGGAAGTGAATCTGTCAAAAAAAAATCCATTGGGTAGTATGGGCAGTTACTATTCTGAGTGGCCCAGTAGTTGCTGAAGTTGTTATTCCAAAGGGCACATTTTTTCACTTGGAACAAATAACACTGGGTTTTGCAGACAAGCAGGGGTGGTGTAGCTGTGCATGACTATTTCACATTTACTGAGGATTCCTAGCTAAATGCCAGTTGCTAATGTGACAGCATGGGACTGGAATGCTTAGTACTGAATATCAAAGCCTTATTGTTTCTTGTATGATCATCACATGAAGAAATTAAATTAGTAAGGTCTTCTTCACATGATTCAGTTTTAATCTGCTATGTGTGGCAAACCTCAAAATCCTTAGCACTCCAACCTCATGGACTGGAAGGGAAATAGTATATATTCAGTTCTGAGACTCTGTCATAAAGGTTTTGCAGTAAACTGTATCCTGCCATACATTTTCAGGTATCATCCTTGGTCTATTAGTGCTGACCCCGGAAATGTCCTTAGTTTTCAGCTTCCTTCACACATGTAATTATCAAAGTATATCCGAACCTAAAATTCAATATATCGCAGCTTATCAGTCCTTAGTGGTATTGGATGCATTAGTATTCTTTTCTCTTTTTGTTGTGTTAATTTAACCATGTGATATTGTCAATAAAATACTAAGGGGTCTACAAGAATATGAGAGTCACACTCATAGTCAGCTCACCTTTATACTTTATTCCAATATCGGGGTGAAACGCATTTAGGAAGTGTGGTTTCCTGGGTGTAGATCATATGTATACAGCCAGTTACTGCTATTGAAATAAAGTATTAGGCTTCATGTACACTTGAACTACTTTGACCGCCGGCCGCAGCAAAGCGCAAAACATGGCAAATTCGAGCTGCTATTTTTCCGCGTTTTTGCGGACGGCTGTCAAAACGTTCTATCCTGAATGCGATTCTTCTGTGTTCAGGAGAGGGAGGTTAGGGGAGGTTGAACTCCCCCTAAACACTCCTAAAAACCTATGTGTACATGGACACATAGGCTTTTATGGAGTTGAGTTTAGGAGCTTTGGCAAAAAAAACGCCAAAAGCTCCTAAACTCAAGTTTAGGAGCTGCTAGTGTACATGGAGCCTTAAGATGAAGTGACTATGGTGTGCAACTTTCATTTTCTTCTATTCTTATGTTGGATTGGAGACGGACTACAAGAGCCAGCACCCATGTGGTCTGTGACTGTTAAGAAGTGGAGGTTTGGAGTGACGCCGTGGATTGTGATATGTTGACACACAGAGGTCTAGTAATTAAAAAAAATTGCTGTGGGAATGTTTAACATTCACATGAAAGCCACAAATAATCTGCATAATGTTTGTAATACTGTATTTTTGAAATGTCAGTTTCTATTTGTTGTCTTTCACAGGACAAATGTAACATTCCCTAAAATTCGCAAAGATAGACTTAAGAACTTTTGCCCAGAACAGGCTCAGAACATTCAATCAGAAGAGGAAATAATATGAGTAGGATCTCTGTAAGTGTATGGAGCAGGGTTTCTCAACCAGGGTTCCATGGAACCCTAGGGTTCCTCCAGAGGTTACCAGGTGTTCCTTGAGCAATGAGCAATTTCTTCCTCTCAGATAAGTTCCAACTAACACAGTTGATCTTTTTAGCTATCTATAAGGGGGAATTCTTCCCAATGATCATAAGTGTAAGGAGCATTCTTATCCCAATGGCCATCATACTAATGTACAGTGTATGGAGGTGTATATATATTATTTTTTAGCAGGGGTTTCCTGAGATTGGAAAGTTATTTCAAGGGTTCCTCTGTGTTGAAAAGGTTCAAAAAGGCTGGTATGGAGGTTCCATGCTCACCACTGTCAGTGTAGTGTAATGCAGCCATTCTCAGCCAGGGTTCCTACAGAGCTTGCTAGGGGTTCCTTGAGCTGTGGCTGATTGACCTACCATCTGATGTGCTTACATAATTCCCAGTCCAACGCCACTTGGTAGAACCAGCAGCATGACACTAAAGATCTTTTTAGCTATCTGTAAGGGTGGTGTTCTAATCACCACTGTAGGGGGAGTGTTTTCACCTAAGGTAAATAATGGAATTACATCTCTGCAACATTGTTTACATTTTTTATAGCAGTTCACTCTTCTGCGGCAGCTGGGTAATTACCCGGAAAAACAAATTTAATATGATCAGCTACATCTAGCATCCATCTAGTGGTATTTTCCTGATTTACTCAATGATTATTAATGAAAGTCATTTAGTTTACAGTGTACCTCATATTATTTCCTCTTCTGGTCAAATATTCTTAGCTTATAGTGTTAGGTTATTCTCTCTTGGTTGAATGCTCTGTAACTTTTCTGGTTAAACTTTCTTAGAGTTATTTTTTCTTAGAATTCCCACTGCAATTTTTTTATAAATAGACACCTTACTGTCCTAGGGGGGGGGAACTCTGTCTCACTGTAGCCTTCTGTTTCATCTCTACCCTGTTTCCCCAAAAATAAGACCTAGCGTGATTGTCAGTGATCGCTGCAATATAAGCCCTACCCCCAAATAAGCCCTAGTTAAAGTCCTTGTAGGTCTTATTATCAGGGTAGGGCTTATTTTCGGGGAAACAGGGTAGGGCTTTTTTGGGGGGTAGGGCTTATATTGCAGCCATCACCAACAATCACGCTAGGTCTTATTTTCGGGGAAACAGGGTAGTTGCCATGGGGCTGCATATGTGATCAGTTATGACAGCAGCCATTTGATGGTGTGACAGTTCACCTGAGATCACAAGCAAATGTGACATTTATCATTCATGTCTTGATTGTAACTGTAAAAGAGCTTTAATACAAGCCATCCATGACCTCTTTTATTGTAAAGGTATGCCTTCTGAAAGATCCCCAAAGATCACAACAAAGACTGTAGAGTCGGGTTTAGGTAGTTTCCAACAGCTTAGAAACACCTGCTGTCTGTTTACGCTAAAGGACTGGCAGACTGCCACATTCTGTTCTCATATAAAAACACAATGCCTCTGTTGTGAACTTTGTAAATCAATTTCCCCACAAGGCTTATTGATACAAAGATAAATGAAGGCTTGTTTTAAAGTGATTTTGCTTCTTGTTCAGAATATTTAAATACTTTAGTGTGCATGAATTAGGCACAGGTTCACATTAAATAAGCTTGAATCTGCACCACTATGGCAAACTTTTAATTATTTGCTCACGGCTGAAAGTATCTACCACTTTGCCAACTTTTACATAATTATTTGTTGAGGATAGTGTGATTAACCACCCAAAGTATCATCTAGCATGTCATAGGCCATTAAACATCCTAAATACAACCCTTTTTAGCCACATACATTCATGAAAAAAATACAAAAAAATATCAAAAATATATAGAAGAAGAAAATATAATTATAAATTATCCTAAGCTGCATCTTATGTTAAATAATACCATTTGAGTTTCTATTTTTTTAATTGTGTAAGACAGAGGATGAAACAGCAGCAAGAAAAATCATTTGGCATAACTGATGTTATATATGCAGACAGTAAGGATATTAAAAGCATGTTCAAACATTCATTAATATTTATACTGAGGATGAGATTTAAAAAGCTGTTTTCTATGCAAATGAGACAGGTCTTAGATGCGTTTGATCAAATGGTGATAGGTAAAACAGAAAGGAGATAACAGGAAACTGCTTTTCCCAACTTTCAAGGTTGTGTTTAAATACATCTGGAAAATGAGGGCTAGAACATTTTAATGAGCATACCATGGTACTAAGATTAAATGAATAATATGAGTTCCCTAAGGCAGGTCATACCTTGCCATACCTGGTACACTAACATTAAATTTCAGTTTGATTCATCACTCAGATGGTTTTGTATGTACGGTTGTATTGTTATTTCCTATGTTCCTAATGGCACAGAGCTAGTCAAACATACCACAACTATGTATGTGCCTTGGGACCCTGTACAGTAAAAATATTAGAAGGCTATAAGAAGGCTTTTGTGTAATTTTAAACAATCTCCATTTTTTTTACTTCTTCATGCAGATGTACAAAACCACGCAGACACTGTACGACACAGCGCTGCCACAGTACCATTCATCATAAGGCTTAGTTTATAAGGCAAAGAGCAAAGTGCAGTGATCCACAGCAACCAGTTAGGTTTATCTTGCACTAACATGACTTTGGTTACCCTAAAAACTGACTTGTTTCCATTGCATACTACTGAAAAATTATACTGCTCTTTGTCCCGTTAAAAGAATAAACCCAAGTATATCACCCTATTGTGTACTGCAGACAGACAGTAAATTAACACATTAAAGTGCCCTAAAACAACTGTGCATGTGAACTAACTGCCCCAAGGCTTAGTGTTTGAAAAATGGAATTTAATACATGCATTACTATACTCATGAAATATCTGTGCATTTTAAAACACATTTAACTATGTTCAAAAATATATTAAAAATAACAATAAAAACACTCACTTTTTTCACAGCCATAAAAGTTCCGTCAAATTTCATACATACGTACTGTTAGCCATATATTATACCTCGGCTACAAAAAAAATGTTAGATTGGCACTATGTAGATTGCCAGTCTATCAAAGCACAAGTAATTTTTCTATAGGTGAGATGTAAAGTGTTAGATGACCTTAATTAAGTACTTTGCACTATTTTACAACCATAAAACTCTTGCAAATATGCTTGCATGGAGCAAATTTATGGAGTTTCACAAAAATAAGCAAGATACTTCTCCGACTATTACTCTATTGCTACTTATTTTTGAAATACTCACATTTTAGATTCTTAGAAAGATGATACTGTTTGTATCTACTGCTTAAAATCCAGTGTTTTCCTGTTGTCATGATTTATATAATGTATTAGCCTGTGCTGTACAACCAGCTAATTTTAACCACTCCCTTGCATGTATGCCCTAAATGGCTGCCCATTCATACATATAAATATATCATTATCCCAGAATATAAGGCAATCAAGTAAAATCCACCTGTATCGTGTGGAAAAAATTGGTTTGATTTTTTTTTTTTAAAGAAATGTACATCCTGAAAAAATATATTTTGCCATAAACTATTTCCTCACCTCCCGGTAACCTTTATCAATATGTTATTTTCAAGTATGGTATTAAAGGTGGTAAGATAATAAATGTAAATGCCTCTGTAGCCTCTAAACAGTGGCTATTCAGAAAATCTGGTTCCTTCTACAGTGCATGTAGCAAGCTTGAAAATGCAGTCAAAGCTTATATGCCTATTGTTTAAGCAGATCCAGCAAGCCCAGTTTTATAGTCAAATTTGTACATGTCATGGCATTTTTATTTCAGAGATACTGAAAACATTACAATAAAGGACAATATTTAGGGCTAGCAGCTACTTCATACCCTTCTAAATATTTTTCAAAAATTTCAGGAAAAGGTCACAAACACCTCAACTGAAATACTGTCCTTTATTTTTTTTAAATAATTTCAGAAATTTGCAAAGTGCAGTGGAGTAAGTCGCCCAACCCAAGGTTAAATCTTTAGTAGTCCAATTTGCTGGCTGGCCAGAGAACGTGTGCAGAGAGGAAAGTGAATGCCATACAACAATGCCATAGATAGATTGATGACATTATTGCAGATCAATATTGGAGCAGGTAAAGATAAAAAATTATTGTTGGGGCTGCAACACAAAGGTTTACAATAGGCACGTTAGGCCTAATAGGACCTTATTTTGCCCTGAACTGGATGTGACTTGCTTCACTTCCAACCAATCAAAATCAGAAAACCATTTCTTAAAAGCTTCTCAAAAAATATGTAAAATCCAAGATTGGAGCTCATAGGTACCTGCGCAACATTGATATGTGGACTATTGTTCCAAACCCAAATCCTGTTTCATGCACCCTGTTATCATTTCAGCATTACCTTTAATTAGGAAAAGTGTAAAAGCTCAAATATAATGATTTCCATCTGATAACCCTCTATTGGTGTTTTTTATTCTCTGCTATGTTTAATATGAGTGAAAACAATTGTATGAGATCATTATTTGCACTGCATCTACTGTATGATTTAACATGGCCAATCATGTGCCATAATTAAAACAGCTAAATGTATTGTTTTAGAACTAATCCATTGTTATCTCAATGTTAGATATGTATGTATATAATTCTATGACAAGGGAGGCTTGGTGTTGTGTTCGTCCTGACATCTGTTGCTTAGAGTCACAGATATACAACTTTGTGATCCTAAACAATGAAGTAGACAGCACATATGGTATACATAGTTAAAATAATATATGTATAAATAAAAACTAAACCAAATTTCAAGGCAATGTAGATATCCACTTCTAGGTCACAGTATTGTACAGCTCATATCATTCTATGCGATACAAAGTTGGCAGTGTCTGTGCTGTTTGGGCTTAAAGGAGAAGGGCAATCACATTACAACACAGCATTTACAGCGAGGTTTCTTTTCTGTACCTGTAATGGGTTCTGTGGCTAGACTCTCCTCCTTGCCATCAGGAGAGGAGGGTTCTGTGGTCTCAGTGAGAAGCTTGCCAGAGACCAGTTCTGCAGCATTTCCATCCATAGTGGACACATCAGTTACTGTCTTCTCCCGCAATGACTTCTCATCATCTTCATCAATGAGAATAAGCTCAGCTTTTATGGTGTCATCATAGCCCAACACTTTTTTAGTCTCATCCTCGTCATCTATATTCTGATAGCCCATGAAGATCATTGTCACTGGTTGCTCCAGCGTAGCTTCGTGCATATCACTTCCACCACGTATATGTTGTTGTCCAGGCTTTAAAGGAAACCCTTTGCTTGGTTTATGCACCATTTCTAGTTTAGCTTCCTTAAAATGCAATTGCTCCTTCATTTGGCTAGAAATTCCTTCATTGGTAAGAGTTCTTTTGGGTAAAATGTCTTGCCCTGCTAATTGTGTGGATTTTTGTATAAGATCATCTACATCCCTTGTACTTAACTTATGGACACCATTTTCTACCACAGCACCTGCATGGTGTAGCTCATAAACTACTTTTTTACCATCATCATAGACTTTTACTCCTCTCTGGTGGAACCCCTCTGAGTCAATGGCAGTTGTAGAGAGAATCTTGGTCTCTCCTGTCTTTCTGTCTTTCTCCACATTAATTTCCATGGCGTACAATGCTTAAACAGAAACAAGAGAGGAGGTGCATGTTACAACACATAAAGCAAGTGAATGGTTAATTGGCAAACATACAGTGTCATGTGTACTAATAGCACAATGTGTTAACAGTTTGATTGACGGAAAAAATTGTTAAACTATATACTATATGTGAGCAAACATCAGACAGACGTAGGTTGAGACGAATCAGCTGTGAATTGTTACGGTAAAAAGTCCAGATGAAAAGCAGTGTGATATTGCCACATAAGACATATAACATTGTGTAGATCAGTGTGACATGCACTAATGTGAACATAGACACTGAAATCCTACCTGTCACATCTCCAAGTATTCTCTTATTCCAGAGTTGTATACTATTATACTCTATATATTCTAAATAAATGACTGAATACATTTTGTACCTAGTACTATAACATTTAACAGTCCATTACGATTTCAAAAGAAGTCTGCCAAATGGTTATGTCTTTGAAGGCTAGCGAGCCAGTAGGGCCAGTTAAAATCAGTTGTAGCCACGTAATGTAAATGCTACCCTCCCCAGAAACACATTCTTTACATTCACCCTACCACCACCACAGACCTTTTCAGGTGCCAGGAGTAAAGAAATCACTTCTGGGCATTGAGGTACATGTTGTCCACTACCCTTCCTGTCGTGTGACTGTGCTGTTGTTGGTGTTTGGCTCAGCAATGTAACTTGGAGGCAGTGGGAGAATCATCAGCGCTGTGTAAGCACCAGGGTTTTCTTTCCTCACTTCTGGTGTTTGTTGTGGAAAGGCAGGGTAATAAAAGGAATTGAGTATGTGTAATGGGGGCATTAAAGTGAACCTGTTGCTTTCACTATAGGCAAGCACACTGGCGAAGTATTCAGCAATAAAATGTAAAAAAATTTAAATGGAATGATCACCATTTACTAAAAGTGCATGGTATCTTCATTACTTGCAAGTTGTCCCCGTTAAATACATGACCTGCAGTATTGAAATTTGTGGATGTATCAAAAGCGAATACTTTACAATTGTGACATGAAGCTATGTTTAAACACATATGCCTAATCCAAGTAAGTCAGTGAAATAAGGCACTTTACGATGTGTATCTTCTGACTTATTAATGTCTTAGTTCTGTTTTGCCTAAGATTGACAGTGTAGACATATCTATTACAAGACCTATACCAGCAACATAATAAAAGTTGCAGTATTGTTATAGGCCAAACTTCACATTTTTCACAATTACCATTAATTCATACTGATAAGCTTAAGTACAGTACACTTACACAATATTTCCTGTGGTGCTTGGGAGCATAGTCAAGACATAAATGTACTACAGTGACGGCAGAAAATGATGATGAATGTATCTGACATCTTTTGTCTGGAGCAAAGGCAAAAACCATGTAGAATTTATACAGATTAGGGAAAGTCAGACCGTGTGTTTCAGGTCAACAACTGAAATATGCTTGGGAGGGTAGAACAAATAAAAATAGAACAGATTGCATTAAAAGACTGAGTGGTGGTAGAAATTAGTTTTATTCTGATGTGCATTAAGGCTAAATATAAGCTAATGTACTTTATAAAATTAAAGCACTTATGCTCTGAAATATTCAGCAGAATTTAGCAATACACTTATTTTTAAAACAGAGCTACACTTTGTTAATGAATGAATCTGAACCCCATTCAAAAAATAGTTGACTCCATTACTAAGGACCTTTTCAGTGGAAAATAATGACTCCAAAAGTAGGCCTATTTAGAAGTGTTACCTCTAAGAGCAAGGTAATGTGACATTTATGATAGGAACATATTTACAAGCCCCACCTGAAAACTGCAGATTGTTCTTACCAAACACTCTCCTTTAGCTAAGTATGGGAAAGAATACAGAAAAAGTCATACTTGTACTCTTCGCCCTTACTGCTGCATTTGACACAGTCCACAACCCACTCCAACTCGATAAACCTTGGCCTCCGTGACTCTGCTCTTTCCTGGTTCTCCTCCTATCTCGTTGTGCCTTCAGTGTCAACTACAATTCTATCTCCTCTGCTCCTCTTCCTCTTTCTGTTGGGGCACCCCAAGGCTCTGTCCTTGAGCCCCTTATATTGTCCCTTTACACCTCTTCCTTGGCCCAACTGATAGCCTCCCACTGCTTCCAATACCACCTCTATGCCAATGACACCCAGATCTATTTCTCTACTCCTAGCTAACCCCCTCGATCCCCTCATGTTTCACAAATTTACTTTGTGACGTATCATTATGGATATCACAACACTTGGTCAGACTCAACCTGTCTAAAACTGAGCTTGTAATATTTCCTTCTCCATAATCCTACATCCCCTACATCCAATCACTGGCTAAATCTTGCTGCCTTAACCCCCATACCATTTCATCACTTTATAACTAATCACCTCAAAACAACTTATTCACTCTCTGGGTATCGCCCCCCTTGACTACTGTAACTCCCCTCTCACTGACCTGCCTTTACACAGACTGTCCCCCCTTCAGTCTATCATGAATGCTTCTGCTAGACTCATACACCTTACTAACCGACCCGTGGCTGCTGACCCTCTCTGCCAATTTCCCCATTGGCTTCCACTAGCCCAACGTATAAAATTCTAAATCCGGCCACAACATACAAAGCCATCCACAACAGTGCCCCCAGCTACATCACCAAACTCATCTCTACATAACATCCAAATTGTCCACTTCTCCTAGGACCTCTTGCCACTAGCCCCCTCCCATGCTCTCCCTTCTCTAGAACATATACCATCCTCTGGAGCTCTCTACCCCAGTGTGTCTGGTAATCCTCTACTCTGTTGCTCCAGGGAAGCCCACCCAACCTAAAAACTGTACTTGGGCCACCTCTATCAGATCATCTCCAACAGCTATTACCTTTTGCACCCCCCCCCCCCCTCCCTTTAGATTCTAAGCTTTAACAGCAAGGCCCTCCTAATGATTTTGTGTTTGATTTAATCCTGGGGACTACTCGTGTGGGAAATGTGATTTGTGATCATAAACGTTATGCCGTGTACACACGATCGGACTTTCCAGGAGAAAAAGTCAGACGGAATTATTCCATCGGATATTCCGATCGTGTGTGGGCTTCATCGGACTTTTCCTTTCGAAAGTTCTGACGGACCTAGAAATAGAACATGTTTTAAATCTTTCCGATGGAGTCAATTCCTATCGGGAAAACCGTTCGTCTGTATGCTATTCCTACAGACCAAAAACGAAGCAAGGGCGGCTATTGGCTACTGGCTACTGGCTATTAAACTTCCTTTTTCTAGTTCCGTCATACGTCATCGCGTTCTAAATGATCGGACTTTGGTGTGATCCTGTGTAGGCAAGTCCATTTCGTCGGAACTCCGTCGTAAAAACCGTCAGTTTATTCTGATAGAAAAAACTCTTGTGTGTGCACGGCATAAGTATTTCTGAATAAATATGGCTTTTCAGGCCTGGAATCTTACGCTTGTTTAGTGATTCCTTGGCAGCAATGCTTGTTCACAAATTGTCAGGCTTGGACAGTTGTTGCCAAATTTTTCCAGTTGCCAGTTTTGGGCCTGCCCTTTGCAGCTATAATAGTTACAACTCTTCTGGGAAGGCTGTCCACAAAGTTTAGGAGTGTGTCAATGGGAATGTATGACCATTATTACAGAAGTGCATTTGTCAGGTCAGGCATTGATGGGGACGAGAAGGACTGGCTCTCAGTCTCTGCTCTAATTCTTCACAAAGGTGTTCTATCAGGTTGAGGTCAGAACTGTGTGCAGGCCAGTCAAGTTCCTCCACCCCAAGCTCTCTCTTCCATGTCTTTATGGACCTTGATTGTGCGCTGGTGTGCAGTCATGTTGGAACAGGAAGGGGCCATACCCAAACTGTTCCCACAAAATTGGGAGCATGCAATTCTCCAAAATGTCTTGGTATGCTGACACCTTAAGAGTTCCCTTCACTGGAACTACGGGGCCAGGCCCAACCCCTGAAAAACAACCCCACACCATAACCCCCCCCTCCACCAAATGATTTGAACCAGTGCACAAAGCAACTGACTGATTTATTATAATATTTGCCTATTTGCTGCCTGCATATTGTAACTGTTGGCTGTTGTCTACGTATAGTATACAGTTTCCCATTTGGGGCACATGTATTGTAAAGATAGCCCTTTGTTATCCTAATATTTGAAGTCACAACTGTTTAGGGGATCATATTACTATAATCTAGTCCTCTGTAGGCCTGTCACTCTCAAAGCATGACACAAATATCCTTATGTTTCACCATGGTGCATCATGTGTGTCTCCATGTCACAACTGCCCATTTGTTGCCCAAATATTGTCCTGTTGGTATATTTGTTACCTGAATTTAAAGAAAAAAAAATCTTAAACCCCTTTTGCTCTCACATGTCCCTTGCCAGTGCTTTTTCCATGAATGGTGAGCAGCAATCCATCGCTGCAGTCTGTGCCTATGCTGACTGGTCCCCTTGTCATTATGTCATCAATACTGCTGCAGTATTTAAGACCTGGGAGGCCCCCATGGCTGTGCAGCTATTGGTTCATTACATGACTATATATTTTGGTAAAAGAGGCTTTTTAGGTTAGGATTTTTTAAGACATGGCAGTTAGTTACGGTGGTAAAGTGTGAAAGAGTTGGTTCCCAGAGATCATCTTTAAACTGAACATGTGGTAGTAGACAGTGATATGTAGATACAAAGAAAAGCAGTTCACAATGCCTAGAATTGTAGAGATTCTTATTTGTTTGTGCTTTATCAATCTTTCTTGTACTGATTTATCGTACATGATATACAGCATTTATGTGGTATCAACGACTATGTATTTCCATGAATAATATTTATAAAGTGTGCAAAATCAGTATTACAATACTCATACTCCCCTGATTCTCATGCCCCGTACACACGAGCGGAATTTCCGTCGGAAAAATCTTGGATGGTTTTTCCGACGGAATTCCATTCAAGCTTGGCTTGCATACACACGGTCACACAAAAGTTCTCTGAACTTTCGACCGTCAAGAACGCGATGACGTACAACACTATGATGAGCCGAGAAAATGAAGTTCAATGCTTCCGAGCATACGTTGAATTGTTTCCGAGCATGCGTAGGAGTTTTGCGCGTCGGAATTGGTACAGATGATCGGAAATTTCCTATCAGAAATTTTTCCTACCAAATAATTGAGAACCTGCTCTCAATCTTTTGCTGGCAGGAATTTTGGGAATTTCGGCAGCAAAAGTCCAATGGAGCATACACACGGTCGGAATTTCTGACCAAAAGCTTACATCGGACTTTTGCTGGTGGAATTTCCAATCGTGTGTACGGGGCATAAATCTTACAACAAAATCCTCCTCTTGCAAAGTATCAAAGTTCATGGCACATATTTCTTTTTGCCAGAAAATCATAAGACACATTCCAAATGTCTATTAAGCATTAGCAGCAGATATTTTCACAAAAATGAGAACTGAAATATTTGAACAGAGTAACTAACTATCCAATAAAATTATGATGCAATAGAAAAATGAAACCAAGCCTTTTTGAAGCGTTATTCTGAAGTAATGCTTTGTTTTCATTAAAACAAATCCACATCTATATTTTTGACACAATAATGCTATCGCCATATTTTCTGCTATTACTACTATACATTTTTGGAAGTATACTGAAATAAAACATAAAGGCTCATAACAAATGTCACAGATTTAGAAAGATCCCCTGAATGTGACTAGATTTATAAAATGAACAAAAGTTCATTAGGCCAACATTAAAATGACTTCTTTGATACACTAGGGTTGATTTACTAAATCTGGAGAGTGCAAAATCTGGGGCAACACTGCATAGAAAGCAAATCAGTTTCCAGGTTTTATTGTCAAAGCTTAATTGAACAAGCTGAAGTTAGAAGCTGCCATGCACAGCTGCACCAGATTTTACATTGTCTACTAACTATTCTACCAGTTCTGCAAGCCTAGGCTCACATCTAACTCCCAAACCTATGTAAACACAATCACTAAAATCGCATAAAAGCGTTAATATGTTAATGTAATTTCAAAATTGATTTTCAATGATCCTATATCTGCAGCATTGATTAATATAATGCCAGTGATCCTGTCATGACAGTCCCTGTTCAAGTACTTCTTGTTATAGGGTGACAACTTTCTGTCCCTGTCTCCCAGCTGTGCTGCTGTGTTGCCTGCCTAACATATGGGCTGCCAATGGAGACTACGGGTGACTGTTCCAACACACACTATGCAGACATGGTCTACTGTTGTCCCCATCAGAAAATCCACCATGCAAAAAAAACATGCAGGAAAGGCACTTCCTGGTATAGGTCGACGACTTTCTGTCCCTGTCTCCCAGCTGTGCTCCTACGTTGTACATTCTCCTAACATATAGGCTGTCAATAGAAACTACAAGTGACCGTTTGAACACAAACTTTACAGACATGGTCTACTGTTGTGGCCATCAGAAAATCCACCATGCAAAATGCAATGCAGTCAAAGCTGCAGTGCATTCATGTAGAAAGGAAGTGGCTGCAAAAAAAAACTGCATGAAATCAGAAGCACTAAGAACAAAGAATTTAAAAAGTGAAAACAAGTATTTTATTTAAAACAGAAACAACAGTTATTTCTAATACACCTGGCTTTAGCCATCTAAATGTCATTCAGTTAAGGTTTACATCTACTTTTAGAGCAAATCACTTTTTACATACCCTTAAGCCAGCCATAGATGGTTTGAATATCGGTCGGTTCAGCAGGTGAGAGTTGAACCATGTATGGGCAGGATGAATGTACCCAAGTTTATCGATCGATCAACTTGGGTACAACCAGCCTATTGGATTTTAGATGCAATTTCTGCTAGCGGCTGTGATAGCTACTAGCAATAATCACTTCGTTCTTCTGGCGGGGGTGGCTCACACCCCCTCGGGAGAAACAATGGCTCAGCTGAAGGGATTCTACCATCAATACTGACTGTGGTTGCAGGAAGTAAAATTGCTCCATCTATGACTGGCCCTAATCTGAACAGGCATAAAAGTAAACACAGCATAGCAGCAATTGAGTAAAGTCTACAAAATCACCTTATCAATGTACCAGTGTTTAGTTCACATAAAAAGGAGGTTATTGAAACTGTTTCTCTTGTTTCTCCCATCACAGATTTTGAAAAGGTAGGTCAGAAGTAGAACAGTGATGACAAGCAAAGTAGGACTAAATATTGTTCACTTGTCTTTAGTACATAAACCTATTTCCTATACATACAGGCTTGAATGAAGCAGACCATTTTCTTATTTAATCCTGTGGGTCCAAGAAAAAAAATCTATATACAAAAAGAAATGAACTGTTCTTTCTGTGTTCCTCTGGTCTTTGTTTGGATTTTTATGCAGAGAACCAACATTTGTTTGGCTGATATAACAAAAATCAGTTTGTTTGGTGGTAAACATTTAATAAATAATCAAAAATGTGCACACAGAGGCCACATAGCCTTTTTCTTCCAACACACTATAGAATACAGACTGTTGCTATTGCACACTAGATACCACAATTACTTTGGGACTGCTGGCAGAATCAGCTATCTTGAGCTCTTATAATTCTGCCAAGGGTGCTTACCCTGCAGGATATTCCATCATTTAGAAGGAATAAATGGACAGCCCAAAAGAAAGAACATGAAATCTTTCATGTAATCTCTATGCGAAGGGCGGAGACAAGAACCACAGTGAGATTTTTATCAACACAGTAACCAAACAATATGCATAGAAACTTTCCATGAGAATGACTTCTGTCCACTGAAAACTTGAAGGAAACCTTTCCCGCGAGGTTGTCATTTTTGGCCGTTCATTCTGCAAATGCTAGTTGCTTAGCTCACCCTCTTCCTTCAATACATTGACTCACTGACTTGGAACAAGTGTACAATTAAATACTTCTGGCTTCTTTTGGAATTTCCTGATCTGTATACTTGTTCCAGGTTTATGAATGAACTACTAACGATCATTTTCAGGAGGAAGTCAACAATTTAGTTCTTTCAGGAAAATTTCTTTGAACTATTAGATTGGGGTTGAATAACCCTTTAAACGCAGTAAAAATGTATTTTCTACTTCATTTGACTTGGAAGATATACGGCATATAAAGCTTATTAAGACCAATAATCTCTCACAGTACTACTAGCATCATAATATTAGAATAGTTATTAAATAATGAGGTTTAAAACACAGCAGTCCAACATGTATCACTTTGGCTAACTGAGCATAGATGATTTAATTGCACAGGTTATTATTTAGAGAATAATTGACTTTTTTTACATAACGCACACTACAGTCCTCACTGTGTATCAATATGATCTGTTACCTATTTAGTACAAGGTGGAATATACTTACCAGGTACCTTTGTGGTCCCGTCACAAATTAGTGAAGATTCTTGATGAGAGTAAATGTTGGTGAGGTCAGGGATCTGGGAGTAGATATAGTTCACTGCATCTGGTAGAGGAGAAAGCAAACAAGATTAAGTTAGAAGCATTGTGGAGCTCTGCAGCCAGAGCTGTGCTTAGACAGCAGTAGAGTGTTAACTTATCAGAGGGCACAATGGGCATGAGAGCGTTCTACTAAACAGCTGGATCAGAGGACAAAAAGTGGACATTCATTGCCTTGTGACTAGACTTCAATAGACTAGCTGAGGTAGGAGGGAATGGGTCCAGATCCCTCAATCTTTGTAATTGGTTCATGTGGTTTTGTGGAAGTTCTGGATTTAATATGGCTGGTAAAATAATATTTAACTGTTTTATATTGAATCTAATTAAACTATAATTACCTACATTTTTATCTGCTGCAGAAGAGTAAAATCTGTACAAAAGCACTGGTAAACCTAAATTACCACTAAGCTTATACAGAAGCTAAATATCTAAGCTGAATGTATTACAACTTTCTAAGCTAAACGTATTACAACTACAGCATAGATTTTTTTTTTAATTGCTCATTCTTTGGCAAATATTTTTTGCACATAGTTGCCCTTCTGCTCTATGCTGTATAGCAGGGGTCTCAAACTGGTGGCCCTCCAGCTGTTGCAAAACTACAAGTCCCATGAGGCATTGCAAGGCTGACAGTTACAAGTATGACTCCCACAGGCAGAGGCATGATGGGACTTGTAGTTTTACAACAGCTGGAGGGCCGCCAGTTTGAGACCCCTGCTGTATAGTATAGTAATGCAGACAGCTTCATTTAAAACCTAAAATCATGTAACCCATTATTCAGGGAAGAAATCTGTGGATTGTTTATTGTTAAATTACTACCTTACACTGACTCCTACAATGTATCAGAAGTATTCTGTCAACACAATGGAGTGGATTTAATTAAAGTGGATGTAAACCCGAATTTTTTTTATAATACTGTAGAGTATAAGATTTCCTATCATTTGAGCCCAGTCTTGCCACACAGAGATAATCCATCTCTGAGCAATCCTCTTTTATTGTTCAGTGAGAAAAATCTTGACAAACAGAGAAATACTTTGTCAAATCCTCCCCCTTGCTGTGAGTGACAGGTGATTTACATATCTTGTGCACTAGCCTAAGACATGCATTATTTTTTAATTCCCTCCCCCACTCCTTTCTTCAGCAGCTCTGCAATGATTGGCTGTTCCACACCTCACCATGATTTGGCATGCTGAAGTCATGTGGTTACTTTCCTGTCCTATCACTGGATGTTAGAGATCATAGCAGAAGTTCAGTATAAGAAATACACAGGAGAAAATGCATATTGACAAGGGGAGTGTAGAGGTGGGCGGGGAGTCTACTGACATCACTACTCCACCCACCGAGCTCCAGACAACAGACCCACCCACAGAATATGCCGTTTTTCGAGTCTCATAACAGACAGAGGGGAGACATTTGACAGGTAAAGATACATGCAGGAGGCATGTATATCCTTATAGATAACCCCTATGGCAGTAGTTTAGAAAGGATGACATTGGGTTTACATCCACTTTAAGGTGTGTACAAAGTGAACAGGCAAAGTGCACATGTAGATCATGTGCACTTTGCCTGTTCACTTTGTAGTTGTAGATGACACCCCACTATTACTTTTGTAGTGCAATGCCTGTTTACTATCCATGCTCAGATGTAGGTGCAGGCCCCTTTGGTCACTTGACCTCCTGAAGATTTACCCCCCCCTCATTACCAGGCATTTTTTTTGCAGTACGGCACTGCGTTACTTTAACTGACAATTGCGTGGTTATGCGATGCTGTACCCAAAAAAAATTGATGTCATTTTTCCCACAAATACAGCTTTCTGGTATTTGATCACCACTGCATTTTTTATTTTTTGCGCCATAAACAAAAAAAGATGGACAATTCTGAAAAAATGATATCCAATATCCAATATCCATATCCAATAAAAAATGTAAAAAAATTGAATTTCTTGATTTAGGCCAATATGTATTCTGCCAAATTTTTTTGGTAAAAAAAAAATCTCATTAAGCGTATATTAATTGGTTTGCGCAAAAGTTATAGCATCTACAAACAATGGGATATATACTGGAATTTTTATTCATTTATGAATTCATTTTTCTTACTACTAATGGCGGAGATCAGCGACCTATAGTGGGACTGGGGATATTGCGGGAGACATTCGGACACTAACTGACATTTTTGACAATTTTTGTGAACCAGTGACACTAATACAGTGATCAGTGCTAAAAATATGCACTGTCACTGTTCATTCCACAGCAAATCCCCTCCCTCCAACACACTGACTAGACAACAATCAAGTGTCTGATTTGGGTAGCATTCTGGGTATGGAATCCCCAGTGGATATTAATGCTTAGCTGATACTCCTGTATCCTGTACATCCTCGAAGTTATATGGGGTCACTATTCTGCACTGGAACAGTTTGTAGATGAATATGTAGGCAGGTGTACAGAGTTTGTGTAATGCCAGGTTAAAGGAATTGTTAATACATGACCCCATAAGTTATAGGGCCATTGCAGCACAGCGACCCCATATTACTTACATGTAGATGCAGATCTCTGTACTGTATACCCCCCTCTAGAGGAATCAGGTAACAGTTTTTAGACAAGGGTAAGGGCAGTGCTAGTACCATGGATCAAGGCATGACCCCTGGATCACTTGATCATTGTCCCTGGGGGAACTTGTACAACAACTATTAGTTTGCTGTGTGAAGCCTGCAAGACAGAGGAGGAGCTGGGTATCATTTCTCCAAGGGCTGGGGATTCCCCACTTCATGCCCAGTAATTAGATTCAGATGCTGGTCATACTACTAATTAGGTCAGGTGCCAATCAGGGAATCCCTGGCCCCTGGGAAGGATTGATGTTCACCCTAAGCTCACCTGCTGCTGAGTCTTGCAGGCTGCAGATGTTGGGCCACGGGTGAAATAATATTATTTAATATTTATATTGACCCAGCAATTCCTAGCACTCTCCAAGTGGCAGTACCCGAGGTTCAGCCAAATAGAGGATTGCTTAATTGAATAAGAGTTTGGGTAATTTTGGCCACATTTAGATACCAGGAAATATGTTGTATATGGCTACATTCATCTAAATAGCCAATAAAAACAAACCTAGTATCTTGTGTTTTTACAGGCATTTGTGTGTGTTACCAGTATTTCTTATACAAACACATTAGTTAGTAGTCTTTCCTGTCTTAGTCTAATTCACAAAGAAATGCATATTCATTGATTACAAATTTGAAGAGTCCTAAAAGGCATGCAAATACTTGAAAGGTGTCTTTTAGGTGTGTAAATTAAATTCTTAATATTTTTTTTCCTGTTTTCTGAGTCTTAAATATACAAATGAGCTACTATCCATTTACAAATTCAAAAACCTGCTACATAATAATAAAAGCACACATCTTTGCGTCATTATAACTGGCCTGAGTTTGGAATCTGTTTATTGAGACAATAAACAATCATAGACTAGTATACAGAGCATTGCTCTTCATTAATACTAATAGTCTCATGGAGAGAGCAGATTTGGTATTGTTTATGTCAATTCATTATAATAACATTATTTAATAATATGCAGTTTGGTCATCCAGGTACAAAGCTGGTCATAGACGGATCGAAATTCAACAAGTTCAGCAGGGATCAGTTGAATTTCTATCCATGCGTGGCTGTCCGTGTTTAGAAGAAGTTGATAGTTAGAATTGACTTCTGTCGAGTGAACTTCTGTCGAGCAGGAATGTTGGAAAGCTTTTCTTGATCAGTGGCTGCAGTCAATTGGCTGCAGCCATTGATCCATGCATGTCTGACAGTGGAGGATTCCCACTGTCAGAATGCAATATCTCAGTATAGATTTTATTTTTTGCACTGCACGTGGATAAAGGAATCCATTCATCTTTTTTCAATCAGCTTGCTGGCTGATCAAAAAAGACAAAAACAAGTAATTAATGGCCACAATAAGGTAGGCTTGAATTGTGTGAATGCTTTTTGTAGTTAGCAGGTTTTTATGCCAAAGCCTTAAAGTTGAACAATACACCTATTATACTTATAATTCCAACTATCCAAAAAATTAAAAAAAACAATAGAATAGGAAATCTCTTACCTTTATCCTGATTCTTTAAGCTCTGTGAAAATAAGAAACTTCATTCAGGTCTTTTATACTGATGAACGACTTATATTTACAATTTTACTGTAAAATATACACCCCCTCTGTCCCCCAATAGCCTAATATCTTTGTTTGGAACTTTTGTCCAATCCCAACAGCTCCACGCATATTTAGGTAAATCCACACTCTTTTCTACTAAGCCCGCACCTTCAGAGGACTGAAAAATGTAACCATTTCAATAAAATAGGAAGCAGCACTGAAGTCATTAAAGCTGAAACCCAGCTCTACCTTTAGTCTTGTGCATTTGTACAGACTCCTCTCTTGTACAAAAATTACTCACTGTGGGGTTGATTTACTAAAACTGGAGCACTCAGAATCTGATGCAGCTGTGCATGGTAGCCCATCAGCTTATAATTTCATCTTGTTCAATTAAGCTGTGACAAAAAACCTGGAAGCTGATTGTTTTCTATGCAGAGATGCAACAGATTTTGCACGCTCCAGTTATAGGCCTGGTTCACGCCTATGCATTTTTTGGTGCGCTTTCAGTTTTGCAGAACCACACTGCAGTCAATTTAACATGGTTTCCTATGGGTCACATTCACATCTGTGCATTTTATGGAAAGAGCCTGGGACTGTTTTATGGTTTTTGGTTTCATAGACTTCAATGGATCAAAAACATGTATTGAAAAACGCAAAATGCACCTGAAATATGCAAACTGCAACCCGCATAGGTGTGAACCAGGCCTTAGTAAATAACCCCCTCTGATTTCAACACCTGTGGGCTTTTTACAGTGTGCATTAGAAGCTGCAGCACATCATATAGCACACACCTTGTTTCTTTTCTGCAGAACATTCAGCATTATCAAGTCCATTCCTCACAACTTTATTGTTGCTAGCTCACCATTTCTTTCATTGGATTTCAGTTCTGCAATGATTAAGCATTCAGAATCTCATTTGGGCATTACCTGTAGCAGGCGGAATGCAAATGCCTGTTAAGGAATAGGCACACCTCTGGACTGACACCAGCCCATTAAGTAACTTTAATATTTCTATAACTCCTCCCGAGAGCCAGCCTATTGCTGAGTGCACTTTCTCGAGGTTTCATCCGCAAATCCTCGTCTCCTGCTGGCGCTGGTTTCTTCTTTGTGAAGAAGAAGAGTGGTGAACTGAGACCTTGTATTAATTAAAGGGGTCTCAATTGTTTCACGATAAAGAATGCCTATCTGATTCCCTTGATTATGGAGTTATTTGACCGCCTCAAGGGAGCAACGGTTTTCACAAAGCTTGATTTGAGAGGGGCATACAATCTCGTGAGGATTAAGGAGGGAGACGAGTGGAAAACTGCATTTAATACCAGAACAGGCCATTATGAGTACCTCATAATGCTTTTGGCCTTTGTAACGCCGCGGCAGTTTTCCAGGAATTTATTAACGATGTCCTCCGTGATTTGTTGCATTTATATGTGGTGGTTTATCTCGATGATATCCTCATATTTTCCAAGTCCCTGGAGAGCCACCACACAGATGTCTGTTGTGTGCTTCAGAAACTAAGGGAGAACAATCTCTATTGTAAACTGGAGAAGTGCGAGTTCCATCGTGAACAGGTTAAATTCCTGGGTTATGTCATTTCCACTGCTGGTTTTTCGATGGACTCAGAGAAACTGCCGTGGATTTTTGGTCCACTGCAGCCTTTCCTGGGCTTGCCAACTATTATTGGAAGTTTATTCGTAACTTTTCGTTTCTGGTCAAGCCCCTGACTGATATGACCAGAAAGGATGGTAACCCATAGAATTGGTCTCCAGAGTCCGTTAAGGCCTTTGTGAGTCTCAAGGCTGCCTTTGTTTCTGCTCCTGTGTTGGCACATCCTGATCCTACGCTACCTTTTATCCTTGAGGTTGATGCTTCTGAGACTGGTGTTGGCGCCCTTCTGTCTCAACATCCTACCTCTGGGAGCTCTATGCATCCTTGTGGCTACTTTACCAAGAAATTGTCACCTGCGGAGTGCAATTACGAGATTGGTGACAGAGAGCTGTTGGCGATCATTTTAGCCCTGAAAGAATGGAGACATCTCCTCGAAGGTACCACTATGCCGGTTCTCATTCTTACTGACCATAAGAATCTCACATTCTTGTCTGAGGTTAAATGTCTCTCTCCCAGAAGGGTGTGATGGGCTCTTTTCTTGTCAAGTTTCAATTACATTGTCTCATTCTTATCCGGTACTAAGAATGTAAGGGCTGACGCTTTGTCACAACAATTTTCCTCTACTTCCAAGATAGAGTCGGTTCCTGTTCCTGTGATTCCTCCTGATCGTATTCTGGCTACGGTTCGCACCAGTCTCACTTCTCCTTTGGGTGACAAAATTCTTGCTGCTCAGGTCAATGCCCCTCCTGAGAAACCTTGTGACCGCTGCTTTGTCCCAGAGAGTCTCCGTCCGTGCTCCAGACTTACCATTCTCCCAAGGCTGCTGGCCACCCTGGGAAGGGTCATTTCCCAACAATTCTGGTGGCCTAGTTTACATGCTGATGTAACCGCCTTCGTAGCTGCCTGTTCCGTGCGTGCTCAGAGTAAGACACCACGACATCTTCCAGTGGGCCTCCTACAACCCATACCCAATGGAGAGAGGCCCTGGACCAACCTGTCTATGGATTTAATCGTGGAGTTACCCGGCTCCCAGGGCAACACAGTTATCCTTATGGTGGTTGACTGGTTCTGAAAAATGTCTCATTGTATTCCACTTAAGAAGTTGTCCACTTCTAAGGAACTGGCTTCCATTTTTGTTTGGGAAATCTTTTGCTTACATGGGCTACCCAAGGTGATTGTCTCAGGCAGGGCTAGTCAGTTTGTGTCCCGGTTCTGGCGAGCCTTTTGTGCACAGTTGAGAATTCAGCTTGCTTTTTCCTCTGCGTATCACCAGCAGTCTAATGGGGCCGCAGAACGAGCCAATCAGTCCTTGGAGCAATTCCGACGTTGCTTTATTTCTGAGCATCAGAACAACTGGTCAGACCTATTACTGTGGGCAGAGTTTGCTCACAATAGTGCCTTGAATTCTGCTTCCCGATTGTGCCCGTTTATGGCAAAGTATGGTTTCCAACCTTCCATGTTGCCTGACTCATTTGTTACGCAGAATATTCCCGCGTTAGAGGAGCATCTCCGTGGTCTTCGTTTTCCACTTGGACACAAGTCCAGGAGGCTTTACGACATGCTAATGATAGGTACAGACTCCATGCTGACCGCAGATGCCTGCCTGCGCCTTCCTACTAGTTTGGGGACAGGGTCTGGCTGTCATCTCGCAACCTCCGACTTCGTGTTCCCTCACTGAAGTTCGCACCTCGGTTTATTGTGCCTTTCCGTATTCTTCGCAGGATTAACCCAGTGGCTTACGCATTAGACCTTCCTTCTAATATGCATAATTCAAATGTATTTCATGTCTCCTTATTAAAACCTTTGGTCTGTAACTGCTTTACCACCTCAATGCCACGTTCTCACCCTGTACAGGTTGAGAACCATGAGAAGTATGAAGTACAGTTCATTGTTGACTCCCGTAGGTTCCGTGGGCGCATACAGTACCTGGTGCATTGGAAGGGGCACGGTCCGGAGGAACACTTTTGGGTCTCATCCTCGGACGTACATGCCCCTGTCCTCATTCGTGATTTCCATAGACGTTTTCCCCACAAGCCTGGTGATCCTTTGAGGGGGAGGGGTCGTTGAGGAGGGGGTACTGTCAGGGCTGGGCTCAGCCCTTCCTTCTCAGAGCTGGCAGCTCAGCTGTCGGCTAATTGCCAGCTCCTATCTCTCCACAGTTACTCAGCAGGTAATGATATTCTGCTGGTCAGTCCTGCCTATTTAAGCCGTCCAGCCCAGAGGATCTCTGCCTTCGCCTTGGTCAACATCACAGAAACTCTCCTGCGTTCCTGTTTAAAGACTTGCTTGGCTGACATCCCTTCTGGCTCCAGATCCTGCTTACTGTTCCACTACATTGACACCTGACTTTTTGGCTTGGCTGACTATCCGTTCTGGTTACCGAACTTTGGCTATGTTTTGACTACGTTTGTTTTATTTACTTTTATTTTTAAACAAGTGTGATTTAACTGTACTTCTGTCTCGGTCTGATTTCATGGTTTCTGACAGTTAGCCATGAGGGTGCTTCCTGTGATGTGTCATGAGGACAAACACTGCAGTCTTGGTTACTGAAGCCCCCCGATTCCCTTGCCGTTCTTGCTGTGTTTTCAATGCATTTCAATGGGGAGGTACGTTTGATGCGGTTTGCCAAATATGCACCAAAAATGCAGCAAGCAGGATTTTAAACACCGCTTCAAAAGCTGCCGATAATGGACGACAATAAATTCATATTCATTTAAATTAATGATATTAATTAAAAAGTCGAATATAATACAATACTTTATAAATATATATATATATTTTAAAAAAGTCAAATTTTGTTTTTGGCCAAGTGCATCCTGAATTTTTCGATTTTGGTTTCGCCACCAAAATGGTCATTTAGGTGCACCACTAGTTTACACTGGAAGGGATGTGACATCACAGCATTTCTATCATTAAGCCCTACAAGTCACTTTCCTGATGAGTGGAGAGCCAGCTGAATCCATTTTGTGATCATTTATTTTGTGATTTACTTGATGTGCAGGACAGGGAAACATTTATGACTCAGGCAGTGCTGTTGCAGCTATGTCCATCATCACCCTGCAGCAACATATCATTGCAATAGTGATCTATTGTTGGCTGATCGCAGCCGCTGATTGAAAATGATCTGTTGCTGCAGAGCTGCATAAGGCACCTGGATAAGATCTTTACTGCCTAAATCCCCATTAAAACAAAAGTGTAATATATATATATATATATATATATATATATATATATATATATATATATATATATATATACACAGTGAGTATTTTTATTAAATAAAAATATTCTCTCCTATAATGAGCACCAACAATGATGTTGAATGATATCATCAAAAAGTAATCGCTGACTTGTGAGAAAGTCATCATTGTGCTAATATTAGCCCTCGTCAACCCAACTTATTCTAATCTTAAAACTATGCTAACAATTTATGCAAACCGTTTTTTTTTTTTTTTTAATACGTTCCAATGTACTGTCAAGAGTGAAATAAAGCTCTCCTGCAGTAAAATGCATAAGTTCACTTTGAGCTTTACCATCTCTCTGAATTATATAAAAGTTGAACTAAGGTGATATTTTATTCAGCAGGCTTGATTATATTTTGCAGTAAGTACATTAGGGTGTGCAATTTATGTAAACATTAGGTTAGGCCATTAAAATAATGTACAAGGAAATGTATTTTTTTGCTAATTTTTTTATTTTTTCCCAATAAAAGCCAAGGAAATTGAAATATAAGAATCCAAATCTGCTACCAAAATAAATCCCTATCTGTCCCCCCAAAAATTATCTACAATACATATGCATAAATAAGACATCACCAAATAAAAAAATAAATAAAAAAAACACTCTGGGACTAAAGAAGGTTTAGAAAAGAAAAAGCCCAGGGACTCAAGTGGTTAAAATGAGGTATTTGTGGTTTTCACATTCATATAGAAACAAAAGTTTTCCTAGTGAATGTTAAATTGGGTTGGAAGTGACAATGATGACATGCATTGGTCGGTTTTAATTTCAGAAACACGACGCACTAGAGCCTTTGTCGCCCATTTGTGCACAAATAAACGCCTGAATCTTCATAAATAGCAGGTTAGATCACTGCCCCAAAGTAACAAGAAATCTGAATTTTACAGTTGTCACCAGAACAGGAGGTGAGGGACATTTTCCAATGGGGCCACCTGTTCCAGTGACAACTGAGGGATTTTTCCTGCTTCTTCTTTATCTCCAGGGAAAGAAGTGAAGGAAGATCTCTAAAACAGAACACATAGGGCATATAAAAGAAAAAAAAGACAGGGATTTCAACGATTTACTAATGCAAAACCCAAAAAAAGAGTCTAGCTTTAGATAGCCTTTAAATTTTGGGCTGATTACAAAACTCTAAAGGAGAGATTTATAAAAATTTGAGTATGCAAAATCTGGTGCAGCTCTGTAGTGAAACCAATCAGCATCCAGATTTTATTTTTAAACCTTAATTGAACAAGCTGACTTTAGAAGCTGATTGGCTACCAAGCACACCTGCACCTGAGTCTGAGTGCTCTAGCTTTAGTAAATCCCCCCCCCCCCCCCTTTACCATCCAAGACAAAAAGTTATGTTACCTTTTGTAAATCTAGAAATGATACTTCAGTCTCTTTTAACTTTTCTCTTAGGATTTGTTCTTTGGCAGATATTAATGACTCCTCACTTTCTAGTTGTTCGATATCCTGCTCCAATCTGTAAACACAGTAGAAAGAATATATGTTAACAAGATTAGACTATTCACCCATTTAATAGACAGTCAAATATATATTTGTGCTTCATTAACAGATATTTTAACACTCAGTGGTTGCATTACCATCACATAAATAAACCAACCTTGGCAGTACTTTACACAGGCAATAAAAGAAACTAAGATAAATCAATGGCAATCAATGCAATCATGTACACAATCTGAATGTAATGTAGTAAGTATTCATTACAAATTTACTCTAACTGTGGTTAAAGAGACACTGGTTTAAAAAAAAGAAAATTCTATTCAAGTATGGGGTTCTTAACTCACATGTGCCTTTTATTACTCCAAGCTGCTGTGATCGAAATTCATGTTAGAGGGTGCCTATGTTAATTTACCATGTCATACTGTATGTAGGAACATAGCCACCAGTGGTGGCCCATAATGCAGGGTGCAGGGGCCCCTATCCATGCGTCCAGACCCCTATTTTACATGCGGGGCGCTGGACGCATGGATTTCCATGGGTTTTTTTTTTAGGCACATGATTAGAGCCAGAGGCTCTAATGGGCTGCAAAAAAGGGTGGGCTTGGGGCGCAGAGCACTGTGCCCTAAAACCACAAAGTTGTGTGACAGTGGTGAATAAATATTCGCTATTGTCACAATTCCCCTCCTGGCCAATCAGGAAGCGGGTTCTGAGACCCATTTCCCGATTGGCCAAAAGGAGAAGCGATTCTATTGGCCTAGGAGGAGGAGGGGGGAGGAAGAGGGAGAAGACGCATGACCGTCGTGATGCAGAAGAGGAGACGCAGGGGAAGCCACCGCCCGTCGCCCAGAGGGAATCGCTGCCCGCGCCATAGATGGGGTAAGTGCAGGGCTGGTGGCTGTGGGTGCATTGTTTGCCATTGTTTGCTATAGAGCAGTGAACATGACTACCACTAACTTGCAGCACCTGGTTTTCCGAATACAAGGAAGTGAGAAGGAAAAGAAAAGTTTCAGAAGCTCAAAGAGAACTTTACAAGGAGGCAGAAAAACACAGTAAGAAAAAAATTCATGAAAAATAGATTACAGGGTCATTACAGGGTCAAGTAGAACTAAATGCTTTTATTCCTTTTTTTGACAGATTAAAGGAGGGTCATAACTCCTGTTAGTTTTATGTTGTCATCTGTGTTCCATTGGGGAGATTTACCTGCATTTCCTGTCCCATAGCCACAACAGGAAGTGAGAGGAAATCCCTCCAAAGTGAAGGAATCCCTGGTTGTCATCAGAACTAGTGTCCCCATCGGAAGATTTCCCCTTTATTACTGTTCTAGTGTAAACCCACATTTTGGGATTTATTTTAATTTCACTTTTAATGATAATGGTAAACAGGACAAATAGAGAGGGTCAATCTCCCTAATGGGGGCAGAAGTAGCAATAAAAACCTGCCAGGTGTTCTAATACCTCTCCACTATGTGGACTTCACTTTTTTTTGATTTTACACTTTAACCACTTCCCGTCCACCATAAAGCAATATGACATGCGTGAAGTGGTTCTATTATCCTGACTGGACGTCATATGACGTAATCAGGATAACCTGCGATCCCGCGCCGTCGGGGGCGCGGTGATGGGTGGTGCAGCGTGTCAGTCTCACACACCGAAACTCTGACAGAGACTCTTTACCATGTAATCAGCTGTGTCCAATCACAGCTGATCAGGGTGTGAACAGGAAAAGCCATGTATCAGCTTTTCCTCCATCGCATCTGACAGAGGCGAGTAGAGGAGAGCCGATCGCTGCTCTTCTGACATTGGGGTCTGCACTAATTGATTATCATCACAGCCCCCCGAAGATACCCACCCAGGACCACCAGGGATGCCACCAGGACTACCAGGGATACCCACCACTTGTGACCACCAGGTATGCCACTCATGGCCACCAGGGATGCCAATCAGTGCCCACAAATGATGCCAATCAGTGCCCATCATTAATGCCCACCAGTGCCTCCTCATCAGTGATTCTCATCAGTGCCATCTATCAGTGTCCATCAGTGCCACCAATCAGTGCCACCTATCAGTGCCCATCAGTGCCACCTATCAGTGCCTATCAGTGCTGCCTTACAGTGCCCATCAATGCCACATATGAGTGCCCATCAGTGCCACCTATTAGTGCCGCATAGTGCCCATCATCAGTGCCCATCAGTGCCACCTCATCTGTGCCCATCAGTGCCGCCTCATCAGTGCCTATCAGTGAAGGAGAAAAGGTACTTATTTACAAAATGTTATAACAGTAACATTATTTATATTTTTTCAACTGTGACTTATTAACAAGTGCCGAGATAGTCCTAAAATCCAACCTTTAGGTGAGCATGCGCGAGCAGGCAAGTGGCAGCAATTGCCTCCGCACCTCCACCCCTATATTTCTCCAATTCTATAAACTTGGATGATGGCACTTATATCTGGTTTTCACTAATGTGTAAATTGAGGCTATACTCACCTTCATGTTATAACAGTAACGAAAATTTTTGGTATTTGATCACCCCAGAGGTGATCAAATACCACCAAAAGAAACCTCTATTTGTGAGAACAAAATGCTAAACATTCTGTTTGGGTACAGTGTAGCATCACCGCGCAATATCTAATTTAAAAAGTGGCAGCGCTAAAAGCTGAAAATTGGCTTGGGCAGGAAAGGGGGAAAGTGCCTGGTATTGAAGTGGTTAAGTAGTGGATGTGTATAGATAATTTTTTCAGAAGAGGACCTCATTTAGTAAAACTTGGAAGACTAAAGCCCAAAACAGCTTGTTAGTTTTGGATAGAATTAGAAAAAGGAAACCCTGTAATCAGTATTTTTGCAGCACTTTCCTTAAAGTGGTGTTCCGGCCGAAATTATACTTTTTAAATAAAAATACCCCTATAATACACAAGCTTAAGGTATTCTAGTAAAGTTAGTCTGTAAACTAAGGTCTGTTTTGTTAGTTTATAGCAGTAGTTTGTTATTTTATAAACTTAGAGCAGGCCGTGGCCATCTTAAGTCTGGGCATCTGAAGCCAGACTGTATTTCTTCCTGGAACTCATCCTTGCAGATCTCGCACATGCTCAGTGCAGCACAAGCAGTGTAATAGGTTTCAGGTCAGGTTTCCATAGCAACGGCAGTTTCAGAGGAAGTTGCCGCCCCTTCCCAGAAGGCATTGCAAACAGGAAATGATGCGATGGGCCGCGGCCAGGGAGGAGGAAGTGAAAAATGAATACAGCAGATATACAGTAAGTGCTGAGAAAATTTTTTTAAAAAATATCCAATTAGTTTACAGTGCACAGT
Organism: Lithobates clamitans; assembly: GCA_037952925.1. Taxonomy (NCBI): domain Eukaryota; kingdom Metazoa; phylum Chordata; class Amphibia; order Anura; family Ranidae; genus Lithobates; species Lithobates clamitans. The sequence continues at coordinate 9,613,416 of JBBGZY010000372.1, forward strand.
TTAGTGAGGGATTCTGAAGAGTTGTAAAAGTGGGTGGAACTCCACTTTAATGAGAACATTTTTTTCAATCTATTGAACCAAATACGAAAAAAATGAAAGTTTAATGTGCTTATATTCTGCGCGCCTGGTTCCTCCCCCGCCCCCCCCCCATGCTAATGGAACTTCAAAATAAGACCATTCTGTTTATATTAAATGCCTTTTTTAAAACCAGTGATGGCAGATCATAGCAGGTGACAGGTAACAGCAGGACACTGTACATAGCTTCTTGAAAACATCACAGACCCTGCCTCATCACTCCTTTCAAGAGCCTTCAGCCCTGATGCAAGCTGCTGGGAGGGGGTATGCAAATAACAAAAGGCGTCAATGGGTGGTGTCAGTCGGAGTGTTCCTAGACAGCAGGCCAGGGACAGTAAAGCCTAGTACACACGGGGCAAATGCCGGGCCACATCAGTTGGTTCAATAAAAACCGTCTGACATTCGGCCCGTGTGTATGGCAGCCAGTCTGAGAGAAGCCGGCCATTCGGCCAGCTTCTGTCGGACGTGCATGCTGGAAAACCAGCAGCCAACCGGCTCCTGATCAGCGCTCTCAGCCAGCTGGGGGGCCGTCCCCCTGTCAGAACACAATAGCTCAGCAGGGGAGATCGCTGTACTAATGTCGTATAGTTAGTACAGTGGTTTCGACCTGAGCTGCCAGCTTTTTTTTGTTCAACCTGAACTAAATGTGTACTAGACTTTAGGCTGAGGGGTAAAAACCTAGATGATGCGGGACATTCCCCCATAGAAAAAAAATGGTTTTCTATGTGCCTCCTTCACAACACAATGTTGTTTTTATATATGCTGCAGTGTGCTGTGTTAAAATGCAACCTGTCTGTCTACTTTAACGCAGCTCAATGCACATGAATGCATGTAAATACAATGCAGCTGAAACTGAAAATAAAAAAAATTCATTGCCGTTCTTACTTTGACCCGTTTAAGGACCCATCACTTCACAACAGAGAACAAGAAAACGCTTCCCAACGTGCACAAAAAATGCAGCATAACACAATGGGTGTCAAATTGCATGTTAAAGGCACACGCACATGCATTTTCAGTGCGTTATGGTGAATGCAGTATGTGCAGTATGGTATTCAAGGACCCAATGGGGTGGATTTACTAAAGGCAAATTGACTGTGAACTTTGCAAAGTGCAGTTGATACAGAGCTTAGTAAATAAGCATATGCTTCGAGTTTATGTTTGTGGGACAGAGTGCAGTAAATCTAGAACGTGTGAGCACTGGGGTATCATCCCGATATAGTTGCAAAAGGACAAAGAGTATTTTGGGACTTTAAATATACCCCAGTGTGCACACTTACCATGCAAAAAGAAAAATTATCCTATATCATACGGTTTGTATAAAAATCATTTTTTATTACATACAATATAAAAACACATATTGTCTGTGAAATACCATGCAAAGGTAAGCGCATTAAATCTTCTGAGAAGGTCAACGCATTTCGCGGATCATCCGCTTCATCAGGACCAACCGAATTGGGTGTATTGAAAACACGGACAGTTAAAAACAAATCTACAATAAAGCAAAAAAGAAGAAAAATGAGCAACAGCAAAAAATACAGCCTATTCATAAGTTGTTGGTACAAATCAGGTTATCACATTTATCTGAGTATATAAAAATTATACTCAGATAAATGTGATAACCTGATCTGTACCAACAACTTATGAATAGGCTGCATTTTTTGCTGTTGCTCATTTTTCTTCTTTTATGCTTTATTGTAGATTTGTTTTCAACTGTCTTTGATTTACGTGTTTTCAATACACCCAATTCTGTTGGTCCTGATGAAGCGGATGATCTACGAAAGGCGTCGACCTTCACAGAAGATTTAATGCGCTTATCTTTGTAATGTATTTCACAGACAGCAATATGTGTTTTTATACTGTATGTAAAAAAAATGATTTTTATACAAACTGCAATGCCCCATACACACGGTCGGATTTTCCGACGGAAAATGTGTGATAGGACCTTGTTGTCGGAAATTCCGACCGTGTGTAGGCTCCATCACACATTTTCCATCGGATTTTCCGACACACAAAATCCGTTGTCGGAAATTCCGATCGTGTGTACACAAATCCGACGGACAAAGTGCCACGCATGCTCAGAATAAATAAAGAGATGAAAGCTATTGGCCACTGCCCCGTTTATAGTCCCGACGTAGGTGTTTTACGTCACCGCGTTTAGTACGATCGGATTTTCCGACAACTTTGTGTGACCGTGTGTATGCAAGACAAGTTTGAGCCAACATCCGTCGGAAAAAATCCTAGGATTTTGTTGTCGGAATGTCCGAACAAAGTCCGACCGTGTGTACGGGGCATATGATATAGGATAATTTTTCTTTTTGCATGGTAAGTGTGCGCACGGGGGTATATTTAAAGTCCCAACATTTTTTTAGTATATAAGCAGAAGCTCTGCTTACTTCCATCATCCAATCATGTGCAAGTAAAAATGCATTTTTTTTTCCTTGCACATGATTGGGTATTCTTTGCAAAGTGAAGCTTTACCTCATTTACTAAGCTCTGGAGCAAATGCCCTGGAGCAAATGCCCAGTCTATTTGCCTTTAACCACTTGCCGACCGGCTCACGCCGATATACGTGGGCAAAGTGGCACGGGTGCGCAAAACACGTTCCCGTACGTCGCTGTGTCATCCGTGGCTAGCAGGCGCGCACGGGCCTACCACGTGCCACGGAAGCGGGCCCGCAGGTGCCGCGGGCTCGATGTCCGCTGGTGGCCCGCGATCGTGGCACGGAGAGGCAGAATGGGGAGATGCCTATGTAAACAAGGCATTTCCCTGTTCTGCCTAGCAATATGACAGCAATCTACTGCTCCCAGTAATCGGGAGCAGTGATCTCTGTCATGTTCTAGTGAGCCCATCCCACCTACAGTTAGAACATGCTGAGGGAACACAGTTAACCCCTTGATCGCCCCCTAGTGTTTAACCCCGTCCCTGCCAGTGACATTTACACAGTAATCAGTGCATTTTTATAGCACTGATCGCTGTGTAAATGCCAATGGTCCCAAAATAGTGTCAAAAGTGTCCGATCTGTCCGCCGCAATGTTGCAGTCACAATAAAAATTGCAGATCGCCGCCATTACTAATAAAAACAAATAATTAATAAAAATGTCATAAATCTATCCCCTATTTTGTAGACGCGATAACTTTTTGCGCAAAGCAATCTATATACGCTTATTGCAATTATTTTTAGTTTTTTTTGTATATATTTTTTGGGGATATTTATTTTAGTAAAGTAAAAAATATAGCTTTTTTTCAAAATTGTTGCTCTTTTTTTGTTTATATTGAAAAAAAAAAACCTGTGTCTTATGAGTTTTTTTTTTTTTTTTTTTTTTTATAAAAGAAGAGTTACTAACAGTACAATAGAGTACCCAAGATACTGCAGATCAAGGTAAGACAATAAGGCCCCTTTCACACTGGAGCGGTTTTCAGGCGGTATTGCGCTAAAAATACCGCCTGAAAACCGCCCCTAAACAGCCTCCGCTGTTTGTTCAGTGTGAAAGCCCGAGGGCTTTCACACTGAAGCGGTGCGCAGGCAGGGAGGTGAAAAAAGTCCTGCAAACCGCTTTTTTGGAGCAAGGAGCGGTGTATTCACCGCTCCTTCACCGCTCCTGCCCATTGAAATCAAAGGGACAGCGCGGCTATACCGCGGCAATACCGCGGCTATAGCTGCGCTGTACGAGGGATTTTAACCCTTTTTCGGCCGCCAGCGGGGGGTAAAACCGCACCGCTAGCGGCCGAATACAGCTGCAAGAACGACGGTACAGCAGCGCTAAAAATAGCGCTGTTGTACCGCCGACGCTCCCACCGCCCCAGTGTGAAAGGGGCCTAACTGTTCCAGCTGTTGATAAGTATGATGTCATTTTTGCTAGATCATTATAAGAGGTTTTTAAATAAGAGCAAAGCAGTGTTTTTACAGATAGCAGAAAACTGTTGAACATAGCCTGGAAATAACTTCCTTCCTGAAATGTGCAATAACAAATGAAGATATTTTGTTTTCTTCCTTAGATTGAAAATGATATTTTGACAAGGGTTTAGGAAACATTAAAAATTTCCTGACTGCGGTTCTTCAAGATGTTTTAATGGCAAAATACAAATATTGTTGGAAAGCAAAGCTTTTGAACAAGAACATTATTAGGCATGATCTTCTACAAGAGTCACACTAAAGCCTTGTACACACAATCAGATTTTCAGACGGGAAATGTGTGATGACAGGCTGTTGGTGGAAAATCCGACTGTTTGTATGCTCCACCATGTTGTCAGATTTTCCATGGACATATGTTGGATGGCAGGCGTTAAAATTTTCCGTGGACAAATGTCTGTTGTCGGATTTTCCGAGCATGTGTACTCAAGTCCGTCGGACAAAAGTCCAAAGTACAAACACGCATGCTCAGAAGCAAGGACGAGCTTGAAGCGGTTGGTCTTGTAAACTAACGTTCGTAATGGAGAATTAACATTGGTGATGTGGCAAATTATGAAATCTCGAAATGCAGCGCACATTCTCTTCTTTAATGGGATAATAATCAAGCTGCTTTTAATGGTGATAATGATGGAGTTATGGCAAATGTATTTTAAAAGGCTTTTATTTTCTAGTGATATCAAGAATAATATTATTATGCTTTTTTTGGGGGGCAAGTTACCACAACACCATTATCCTGTAGTTTTTATGATCAAAGATACTATGTTGGTGTTCCTTGTCAATTTTACATTGTATTTTTTTTAAATGTAACTGCCTACTCCCAAACTGTAATTTGAAGTAAAACACATAGCCAAGTATTATTCTACACAATTTTTTTTATTGTGCGTTAAAAAAAGAAAACAAATAAAATTAGACATGCTATCTGCCAATAGAACTTAACCAAAAAGTGCATTCTATGCATCCAAATATATAGAAAATGTACCAAATTAAATCATTATTCAAACAAAAAATAAACTAAAAGCCTCATGCATGTGTCCTGTCTCTAATAGGGTCAACAATGCCAAGAGTTGGTGAAAGCAGGGGTCCGACATCCGGAGATAATTCTGAAAATCATCCAGATTATTCTCCTGGAGCTCCCGCAGCAAGGGCATATGACATAATTGATCACGATTAATAAAGCAACCTTTTTTTTTTTTTTTTGGTCCAAGAAGTCCTCCTCCTCCTGTTCCTGGACTGGACTTGGGTCAAAGCAATAACTCCAAGGTCAATAATAAATAACACGTTATCTCCTCCGATTCCGCAACATGGCTGGTTGACGAACGGCCGTTCAGAAATGAACTGAAAAGCACGAACTGAAAAGCACGAAATGAAAAGCACGAAATGAAAAGCGCGAACTGAAAAGTGCTAAATGAAAAGCGCAAAATGAAAAGCACGAATCAACACTCACCAAACTTCTACTAACACGAAATTAGCAGAAGGAGCCCAAAGGGTGGCGCTAAAGAGCTGAAAAAACATGTAGTACGTCACTGCGTTCGTGTTTGTTGGCCGACAATTCCCTGCCGTTTGTATGCAAGACAAGTTCCTGGCCAACGCCCTTCGGACAAAAGTCCAGAGGTTTTGTCTGCGGAAAATCCGATCGTGTGTACGAGGCTTTAGGCTCCATGCACAATGGCATAAAAAACATTGCTTCTACAGGAGTTTTGTGTTCTGCCTGTAGAAGAAGCTCAATGTTATCCTATGTGTCCATGCACATTAGGACGATCAGAGGCATATTTTGAGCTCAACGTTTAGAGGCAGGAGAAAAAAACTTCTGATTTCTGATTGGAGCTCACTGGCAGAAAAAACGTAAAGCTCTCCTAAACTCGTCTAGACTTTGTACAAAAAATGCTCTATATGAGCGTTTTTTACTCCCAAGAGAACAGACGTTTTTTAAGCCCAGTGTGCATGGAGCCTGAGGCTTTTTTTTTTACACCACACAATGGCCATGCTTTCAGTATTTAAAGTAAAAGTCATTTGCCCCTGTCCAGCCCCTGCAACCTCCTCAGTACAAACTTGTCCTGTTACACAGAACAGATGTATGTTTAGCTGGAGCTTAGAGTTAATGTCTGCCAGGAGCCTGGTTTAGATCCTGCGCTCCAGGATTTTATTCCCACTGCACATAAAAGAATAATAGGGATGTCTTAAAATATGGGACATGCTCTGATGGTAGACCCATTATTCTCCACAAGAGTTAAATGAACATGCACAGGACAGTTCAACAAAGATCTCCATAACAAAGTAGCCAGCTCCAGATACCAGCTTGTACTTTCTGATGTCTTTACAGAACACCATTGGACCTGTGAATTGTTGGTTACTCTGAAGAAAAAGCAGCCAGATTCCATGGTCACTAGTTTTGGTGCAATGCCTCCTACCCCTGATCCCTCTCTATTGGGCCACCATGATGAAGTATGACCTCATTAACCAAGAGCAAGACATGGCAGAAGGGCAGTGGGGGGCTATTCACTGTTCTGTCATCTTATAGAGAAATTGCAAATTCCATATTTCACATTAAAATTGCATATTGTCTCACCATATGTAAGGAAGCAAGCCTTTCAAAGTCTGGTTACTTTAGATGACTTCATGCCATAGGCGTGCGCACAGGGTGTGCCAGGAGTGCCTGGGCACACCCTAATCGTCTTGTTTGGTGCATATTCCCCCCTGTTTAGACCACTGATATTTCATCCCCAAAACAAATTTTACAAAAGCAAATAATTTTTCGAAAAATGAAATAAACAAAATTACACTGTCCACTACCCTACTGACACCATCAGTACATATACACATGCATATGTATTTGAGCTTTGGGGTGCACACGCTAATGCAAGAGGCTGCGCACACCTATGCTTCATGCTATAGGAATGTCATTGTAAACTCACTATATGAACAAGCCAGCCCACTAATCTCCTTTCAGGAATTTTCCTTGGAAGGTCATTTGCTCCAATGGGGGTGGGTTGGCCATTCCTTACACACAAGCCCTATATACTACAGTTATGACTTGGAACATTTAGTCTCATATCAGAGCTTTCTATCATGCATGCGTTTGTGATCATCTACCATGCCATATAAGCAGGTGGGACTCATGGTGAAACAACATCTTTAGTTAAAGCGTAACTCCACTTTTGTTGAGAAAAAAATTCCCCTCTGGTTGATCTATGTACATTGCAAGGATTATAACAACATTTGTTGCATATTCCTACCTTTTTTTTATTCTGAAGAAATCCCTGTTTGTTCCTCTGTGCCTCTGTGCTAAGAGAGTCTAATGGGAGTGGTTTCATAATTATCTATCAGCTGTGCACCTGCACAGCACTAAAGAGGAAATCTGCTGGACCTGCATCCCTTTAGACGTGTTCCTATTGGGAGTATCTCACCAAAAATTACATTTTTGTTGCAGGAGATGTGTACAGAACAACTCCAGGTAGCCATATTGCACTGCATTTACAGTGTCACAATTGTATATGCTATATTATTTTGTCTTTATTTGCTATTTTTTCTGACCACAAAAGTGGAGTTACCTTTTAAGTATTCTTTGTATGTTTTCTAATATTACTTATTTGTATCTGCCCGAGGGCTTTCACACTGTAGCGGTGCGCTTGCAGGACAATCAAAAAAGTCCTGCAAGCCGCATCTTTGCAGCGCTATAGGAGCAGTGTATACACCCCTCCTAAAGCGCCCCTCCCTATTAAAAACAATGGGACATAGTGCTGCTAAAACGTCGGTAAATATAGCGCCACTTTACCACCATCGCCCGCCCGCCCCAGTGTGAAAGTAGCCTAAAGGTAAAAAGACTGTGCACTTTCCAAGTGCAGTTGCACTCATTTTACCCAAAATTAGAGAATGTAGTGAAGCTTCACTTTGTAAAGAATAACCAATCCAATGCAAGGAAAATAAAATAACAGCATTTATGGAGAAATAAGTGCAAATGCACTTGCAAACTGCACAGTCTACTTGCCTTTAGTAAATCAACCCCAATGATACAACTGACACTCATGAGTCCTACTGAAGTGACACATTGGCACTTAGGTTCCTTAAATTGAACTGTAGTGACACACTGACAATTGGACTTTCACAATAGCATGCAGTTACATATAGATTCTATTTATAATAACCAACATTCAAGCTATTTCTGAAACTCCTTTGCCTTGTTTAAGTAGGTCTAGCATATATTAACTGCAACTGGGCATGACGGAAAACAACAGTGTCAAAAATCCTTAGATGAAGTATAGACATGATACTATTCCCTATATAAAAAAGTGATTTTTTTTTTTTAACGTCAATGCATCCTTATTCAAAATGGGGCAGTTTACATTGCATATGAGAACCATGTTAAGCATAACATTACAAACAGGAAGAACAACCAGCAGCAAGGAATGCAATATAAGGTAAGTATAAATACATCATACAACGATATACAGTATAATAATAGAATTTATCAGCTCGAACTATGACAGCTACAGCTTACAATATTTTTCCTGTCCAATATATATTGCATCACTTATCAGCTAAAAAAAGATCAAGGTAAGGATTTGTAACCACTGGGATAACGTTAGTAGGTGAAACCATGCAGGAACACATATGGAATCATGAAAAGGAGTGGGATAGGAAGGAAGAAGGGAAAGCATCAATAAGACTATTGCAAAAGGCTTTAAAGACAAAATTATTTATTACCCTTCAGGGAATTCAAGAATAGGGTTACTCAAACTATGCTCTTTGAAGAACTAACTTGATAAATTCAACCAAACTTGGTCCCATGGCTAGATAAAATACTACTGCCAATTTTTGTCAGTGAAATGTTTATTGAGGATTGTTGTCTGACAATCAAGAGTTGTAAAGTAGAATACATAAGTTACAATACAGTAGAGCAACTTCCACTAAGGGTGATTTCCATCTTATCAAAATTTCTCTTCTAACATAAAAGGCAGTATAAAAAAATGAACACTTTCACGTCCCGCGATTCTGCTAGGATATCAGTTATACCCAAGAGGAATATAAGGGGATCTTTAGGGATTGCCACTCTTGCTGTTGTAAATATAGTTGATATAATATGATATTCCTCCTAATAATTCTGAATTTTGGGACAGGACTATAGCACATGGATAAGGGAGCCTTCTTTAATAAAAGCACTTAGGGCAAAGTGCTAATACTTGTGGGTAGATGTGGGACAGTCCTATTGGAGTATAATATACCCTGTGTAATAGTTTAATCTGAGTAAATCTGTCTTTGGCCGATATCATGTTCAACAGAAAATGATTTAGGGAAGTGGTAAAGTGTCTGCAGAAGGCAGGCTCTCCAAGGGATGAGAATATAGTGAGATACGTCTCGGTTATTATGTGTGAAACGCATGACAAAGTTGAAGGAAGCAGAAAAGCTTGTCATTAGGGAGATGAAAAATAACCTTCAACTGGTCAAAAGTAAGGAGTAATGCCGTGTACACACGGGCGGACTTTCCGACCGGACTGGTCCGACGGACCGAATCCGGCGGACAATCCGACCGTGTGTGGGCTGCATCGGACTTCCAACAGACCGTTTCGGTCGGAAATCTAAAAAACTTTAGATTTGAAACCTGCTTCAAATCTTTACGCCGTTACTCCGCCGGACTCAGTTCCTAACGAAAAGCCCGTTCATGTGTATGCTGGTCCGACGGACCAGATACGACACAAGGGCAGGGTACTATATATCGCGCTCGCTGCAATAGGAAAAACAAATTTTCCTATTGCGGCGAGGGGGAGGCGACAATGTCCCTTAGGTCTGGTGGGGATTTTAAGGGGAACCCCCTACGCTGAAAAAACGGCGTGGGGTCCCCCCAAAATCCATAAGAGACCCCTATCCGAGCAGGCAGCCCAGTCAGGAAAGAGGGTGGGGACAAGCGAGCGCCCCCCCTCCTGAACCGTACCAGGCCACATGCCCTCAACATGGGGAGGTGAGTGCTTTGGGGGAGGGGGGCGCCCTGTGGGCCCCCCCACCCCAAAGCACCTTGTCCCCTTGTTGATGAGGACAAGGGCCTCTTCCCGACAACCCTGGGGTGTGTGGGCGGAGGGCTTATCGGAATCCGGGAGCCCCCTTTAATAGTGGGGCCCCCAGATCCCAGCCCCCCACCCTATGTGAATGAGTATGGGGTACATCGTACCCCTACCCATTCACCTAGGGAAAAAGTGTCAATAAAAAAACATACTACACAGGTTTTTAAAGTAATCTATTAGACAGCTTCGGGGGTCTTCTTTCGACTTCGGGGGTCTTCTTCCAACTTCGCAGATGTCTCCGATGTTGACACGACACTCTCTCCCGCTGTAATGGTGTGTGAGCGCTCTGCATTGACTTATATAGGCGATGACCCCGCCCCCTTATAAATTCACAGCCCTGGGGCATGCTGGGACTGTGACGTCATAAGGAGGCGTAGTCAACATCACCCAGTGACCACACCCCCTTATGACGTCACAGTCCCGGCATGCCCCAGGACTGTGACGTTATAAGGGGGCGGGGTCACTACCTATATAAGTCAATGCGGAGCGCTCACACACCATAACAGCGGGAGAGAGCGTTGTGTCAACATCGGAAGAAGAGAAGAGGGAAGAAGACGACGCAGAAGTCCAGGCCACCGCTAGCAAAAGAGCGGCAGAAGATAGCGGAGGAGCCAGCAGAAGAACTGGACACCGGGAGAAGAGGTCGAACACCGGAAGAAGAGGCCGGAGGGCGGGAGAAGAACTGGACACCGGGAGAAGAGGCCGGAGACAGCAGCGAAGTCGGAAGAAGACACCCGAAGTCGGAAGAAGACCCCCAGAGCTGTCTAATAAATTACTTAAAAAACCTGCGTAGTGTGTTTTTTTTTATTGACACTTTTTTCCCTAGGTAAATGGGTAGGGGTGCGACATACCCCATACTCATTCACATAGTGTGGGGGGCCGGGATCTGGGGGCCCCCTACTAAAGGGGGCTCCCGGATTCGATAAGCCCTCCGTCCGCAGACCCCGACAACCAATGGCCAGGGTTGTCGGGAAGAGGCCCTTGTCCTCATCAACATGGGGACAAGGTGCTTTGGGGTGGGGGGTGCAGGGTGCCCCCTCCCCCCAAACACCCACCCCCTATGTTGAGGGCATGCGGCCTGGTACGGTTCAGGAGGGGGGGAGCTCGCTCGTCCCCACCCCCTTTCCTGACCTGCTGGGCTGCGTGCTTGGATAGGGGTCTGGTATGGATTTTGGGAGGACTCCCACACCGTTTTTTTGGCATAGGGGGTTCCCCTTAAAATCCCTACCAGACCTAAGGGCCTGGTATGCCCCGCGACGGGGCTCGCAAGGTGTCAATCTCGCCGTTAAAAGCAGCGAGATTGACTTCCTTTTCTAGTCCCATCGTACCCGAGTCACGTTCAAAATGAACGGACTTGTTCGTGTGTGGGCAAGTCCGATCATTTGGAAAGTCCGCCGTAAATCCATCGGGAACTAGGTTCGCCGGAAAGTCCGGTCGTGTGTAGGCAAGTCCGTCCATAGTCCGGTTGTGAGTAGGCAAGTCAGTTCGTAAAAAAAGTCAGTCGGAAGTCTGTCAAAAGTCCGTCGGAAAGTCCGCCCGTGTGTACGCTGCATTAGACCTTGAGAGATAATATAACCCAGCGTTTTAATAACACAGTTTGCCTATTAAATAAGGAAGGTTAGGGTTTCTCCACAGCAGGGTACGTGGAGAAAGAGTATTGATATTAAGATACCTCGAGGTACTGCCAGTTTTTAACTCCCAATTATTAATTTGAGGCCCACGAAGATGCAGTATGTTTTCTCCAGTCTTTTCCCTTCTGGCTCATCCCTCTCTCCTTAGACCTCTCACACCTGACCCTTTACCTCCCCCCCCATATATATCCATATTCCTCAATCACATATCCCCCACCCCCTTTTCCATATATCCATCCCTCCTTCCCTTACTTCACTGTTTTGTAGTATTAGTGAGAATGACTGCCATGTTCCCAACCAATGTTGTGATGTCAAAGCTGCCTAAAGTAGCATTACCAGTGGGCGTTAAGGAGACTGAAAACCCAGAGGAGAGTGACCAGGCAAGGTGACATATGTCCTCAACAGGAAATGTACCGCTACACTTTGAAGACAAATGACGTTTAACAAAAGATGAGCTAACTACTACATTTATTTAAAATTTTATGTGTGTTCATAGTTTAATTTTAAAACACATGCACAATAGGAAGTGATCATGGCCATGTTTTATGTTAACACAGTGGGGTTGATTTACTAAAACTGGAGAGTGCAAAATCTGGTGCAGCTCTGCATAGAAACCAATCAGCTTCCAGGTTTTTTTTTGGTCAAAGCTTAATTGAACAAACTGAAGTTAGAAGCAGATTGGCTACCATGCACAGCTGCACCAGATTTTGCACTCTTAAGTTTTAGTAAATCAACCCCAGTGCTAGTTTTGGGCACCAAGAATCAAGCTGTCATTGTAGTAAATCTGTCTCTAATGGTATCTCTACTTCTGTTTTGCATTGCCATCCTGTGCAAAAAAAAAACATATACATTTTCTTCTGTAGTCTATAGTTGTACAATGGGGTTGTTTTACTAAAGGCAGATAGACTGTGCACTTTGCAAATGCAGTTGCACTCATTTCCCTTAGTAAATGTAATGTGGTAAGACTTCACGTTGTAAAGAAAATTCAATTAGGCACAAGAAAAATATATTTTAAACAAAATACATTTTTGCTTGCACATGATTAGATAAATGTAAATCAGCAGAGCTTTAACACATTTACTAAGCTCTGGGGAAAATAAGTGCACCTGCGCTTGCAAAGTGCACCGTCTATTTGACTTTAGTAAATCCATCCCATTGTTTGCAAGTGCCATGGAAAACTTTCCAAGAATGTATATATTTTACATGAAGGCGCATTGGAAATTCCATACAAGAAACATTTCATATGTGAATGATCAACTACATCTTTGTTTAGTATAGTATAACATAGATTTTGACAAGTCTGAGGAGCAGATGAATCACATCATGCATTGTTTTAAAGAGCAGGGTTACTGGTCAGTCTAGACTTTTACACTTTTTTGTTTACCCTGTTAAGTTTTCCCTAAAGAATTTTCCCTTCACTGCTAGATAACATTAGTTTCCTTTCTAACCACTTTAGGGATTGGCATACTAGACTCAGTTTTGTGGTGATAAGTGGGTGAAGGTTGTTTCCCACAGGAAGTAATTAGTGATGTAATTAAAGATGTCATCTTTCTAATCTATTTGGGAGTTACCATATTTTTAAAGGGTGGACATTGAAACGGAAACTCAAAATACTAAATGGAAACAATTAGGCATCAATTGCTTATTTGGCCTCCCTTTAAATTTAATCAGCAAATTAAGAGTACAGAATATGCACAGATGTCATACAATGTCATTCTGACTACAATTTAGTATAGGAAGCTCAAGGAGGTCAATTAGTAGTAATAATGACACACAATAAAGCGGAGTTCCACCCAAAAGTGGAATTTCCACTCATTGTACTCCTCCCCCCCTCCGGTGCCACATTTGGCACCTTTCAGGGGGGAGGGCAGACAGCATACCTGTCTTTCACAGCCGCGCATATTGACGTTATGGCTGGGGCTCCCTCCTCCTCCTCGCCCTGTCGCCGGGCCAGTAGGAGAGAGGAGATGCCAAGCATGTAGTAAGAGGAGAAAATGGATCGAGAAAATATGAACAAATAATAAAATGGCGCCAAGCACTTACATTGTACTTAGACAACTCTGGTCATAACCATACCCAGATGATTGTGCAGTTAGTTATTATATGTTTATTAGAAGGTGTTAGCTGACTTTGCCCTAACTTGTCAACAATGGATGGTACAATATAGTCTAAACTTTACACATACTGTATATGGACTGAGATGTTCTCAAGTAGGTTGTCTCAAAACAATCCAAGATGGTATAACTCATTACAGTTCAGAATATGATTACTAAATATTTATAACCATTTGGTTTTTCAAAATCTGTGACAACTCTACCAAAACCAGTATTGTTAGGATGTATGCTTGTTACATTTCAGCAGGCAGCAGTTCACCTTCCTCGAGTTACTTTTTCTTTGAGCTTGCCCCAGCTGTGTATCGATTCTGGCAACTACTGTTTTAAGCAAACCTGCATTTTGCCCATTCATCTTTCCATCAATCCCCGCTGTTCAGACACCCAAATTACCACCACAGATTTGGCTGCACATTTGCTGGGTCAAGTACGATTTACTAAAATGTACAAACATCTGCTCTTCAAAGGGAAAATGTACTTACTGTGCCATTTGCAATATTTAAAATCTGGTGTTTTGCACACATGCCAGGCTGAGGTGCTGTATATGTGTTTTCAAGCCTTGAAAGTGGAAAATTTAGCCATACCACACTTTAGTGCTGTGACCTTATTTGGCAGCCGATTTCAACCAATGATTTTGACTGAACAAATTAAATTTCTTGATTTTTTTTATTGGGTTTGTTTTAAATCAGAAAGTAGAAAACATCATTTTTATTTTAAATGTTTTGGTCTTTTTTTTTCATTTATATCACAAAAAAACCCCAGTGGTGATCAAATATCACCAAAAGAAAGCTTTAATTGTGTGAAAAAAATGATAAAAATTTCATTTGTGTAGATTAGAGTGTTGCATAGCTACAAAATTGGCAGTTAAACTATCACAGTGCTGAATAGCAAAAAATGATCTGGTCATGAAAGGGGTAAAAGCTTCTGGAGGTCAAGTGGTTAAAGAAAATCCCAAATTGTGAGTTGTGCCCAGAACAGAAATAGAGGGAAAATCTTCCAATGGGAGCACTAGTTCTGGTGACCCAGGGGAAAACCAGGGATACCCTCACCTTGGAGGAATTTTCCTAAATTGGAATTGGCTATGGGACAGGAAGTGAAGGGAAATCCTCCCGATGGGACACAGATGACAAAAAAGTAACTGACAGAGGTTATAACTGTCTCCTACTCCAAAATAATAAAAAAGTTTTACATTTAGTTCTATTTCAAGAATGGATTTAATAGATTTGAAGTAGGAAACGAGTCTATGAATAGAGATTGTTTGGACAGGGTAGAAGATGCATGACAGTATGTATTTTTGATGATGTTACATCTACCCATCCAAGAAAAACTAGTAAAGTTGAGAATAAAAAGATTTGTAAGATCATTTGGCAGCCTGAATTATCTGGGCAACAGTAAGCCCAGGTTATTAATGTGGGAAGGCAATCAATTAAAAGCCAAATTTGTGGGCTGCTAAAGCAGTAGGGTATGCTGTTGGGTGTTGTTAAAGAGAGTTGAAAGTAGTAATGAAATAGGGAGACAGTTAAGTCTGAAGTTAAAGTGGTTGTAAACCCCATTCATGAAATTTGACCTAGGCACATCTGTAGTGTTTACTTATCTCTGTCAGGGCTGTGTTCAGCCCTTCCTTCTCAAAGCTGGCCGCTCAGCTGTTGACTAATTGCCAGCTCTTTTCTCTCCACAGTGACTCACCTGTTGATGATATCCTGCTCGTCAGTCCTGCCTGCTTAAGCCGTCCAGCCCAGATGATCTCTGCCTTCACCTTGGTCACATCTCTAGAGACGCTCTCCTGTGTTCCTGTTAAAGACTTGCTTGGCTGACATTCCTTCTGGCTCCAGATCCTGCTTGCTGTTCTACTACGCTCATCTCTGGCTCCCTGACGTTTTGTCTTGTCTGACTATCCGTTCCAGTTCCTGAACTCTAGCTTTTTTTTTACTACATTTACTCTGTTTACCTTTTTATTATTATTATTAAACAAGTGTGATTTAACTGTACTTCTGTCTCAGTCTGATTCATGGTTTCTGAAAATCTCTCTCTAAAGCTCTAAGTGGTCTTATCTCTCTCTAAAGCTCTAAGTGCCATGTCTTTCTGCTGCTCCGTTTCTGTTTTCAGCAGTCACTTCTGACAAGTTCTCTGACACATGACATAACAGCAGCTGAAAATTTATGTCGGGGAGGGAGCTTAGAGGTAGATAAGCAGAGAGCTGGTCTATTCAGACTGCAGCTCTGCAAGTTCCTTCATTCCTCTGCCTATGTGGAGGGGGGGGGGGTGCCTTTCCTCCAATCAGCTCTCGCCCAGACTTCACACCCACTGCTGAATGAGGAAACAAGATTTGTAACACGATCTGAAATTTCCAAAGAGTGTAGAAAGGGAAAGACAGCAGACATACTAGTAAAATGTATGTAGGAGGATTTGTTTCATCTCTGTGGATCATCTGAGGCTGTTCACTTCACTGTGTATAGGAAAGGGTTTACAACCACTTTAAGGGTGAAGGCCTGGGAGCCCTACCATATTTTGTTTATTTAATTACTTGTGCCAGTTCCCATGGCTCAATTGGATCCTCCAGAAGATCAGACACATGTCTAGGAATGGCATTCCTGTCTCTAAACGGTATGCCCTGATGTCATGCACTAGAGTTTGGGAGTCTGTGTGATTAAGGGTCAAATTTTTTAGAGTAGCATAGTAGCAAAGTAGCCACAATTTCCACTGGGAGCAGGGATCATTGTTCACTCTTAATGATGTGACCAAAGCATTTTATATTCAAAACACAATTTCTGCACAGCTTGGCAATGTTGCCTTAACATGAGGTCAATGAGTCAGAGCAGCAATGGCGCATTAGATATCTATATACTGTGTGCTTAGTGGGGTAGTGACACAGCAGTCTGAATTGAAATTCCCCTTTAGCAAAACTGGAATGCCTGGTAAAAGCATGATTCACTGTAGCTCTGAATATGATTCAGCTCGGAAAAAAGCACCAAACAACTTCATGCTGTAAATTCAATTTTGGTCGTTGAAACAACAATCCAAACTCCTTACTTTAAATGGCTTCCTAATATCAGATTTACTTCAGCAAAATATGACTGGTTGCTGGGAGACACAAATGATGGCCTATTTCCACCTAAAGATTTCACACTTAAAGCGGAACTTCAGTAATTTTTTTCATCTTTCCATTTATTAAATCTTCTGCCTGTTGTTTTAACTTTGGATAGTAAAACATTTTTTTTACCTTATACAGCCCACTTCCTGTTTCTTGTCTGGTAAAAAGCCTAGGCTTACGACATCCTACACAGCTCTCTGTCTCACTCTCGTGAGAGTTTGCCAGGAAGGGAGGGAGGATGAGTCATAAGTGGGCAAATAAGAGCTGCAGGGCTGCAGAGCTGGCGCATGCCTCTGTGTGTCTGTGTAAATCCAGGAAGTGAACAGGCTACACCTTCAGCTGCCCACAGGTAAAATGGCTGTAGCCAGACTCAATGGAGGGAGATTTCTGCAGCATATTTGGGGAGTACAGAATCACAGTATATATAAAATAATATGCAAAGTGGTTGGAGGGAAGCTTCAGAATGGCAAAGATGTTTTTATTACAAATTATGTGCAGTTCCTCTTTAATGTTATCCACTCTGTCATCCCGAGCAAGGAATAAGAGAGAATGCAGAAAGGTTGGGCCAGTTATGTCAGAATAAAGCGTGAGGGATGCATCCCTCCTGTGGGATAGATTCAAGGTTAGCTTAAGTGTGTCTGGGAAATTGAGGCTGATCAGGAAACCTTTGCACTGTGTGATGTGTTGGATTTATAGTATCCACCCTCACTTGTTTCCTGTTATTGTTAAATGTAAAATTCACCAGTGTGTGGCTGCATTGTCAAATCATGGACACTCCATCTGTGGATTTTTCATCTGTTCTGATTTCTGCCAAGAAACTGTTAAGCGATTTAACTGTTCAGGATCTGAAAACAAATGAAGTATCAGTTTTGACTGGACTCCAATGAAATATTGATACTTTCTATTAATACCGTGTTTAATTAATTACACACATACTGTAGAAGCATACATTACTTGAATAGGGAGAGGTTAGAAAGGCTAAATTTGTACAGACTAAAGCCAGCCATAGATGGAGCGATTTTCTTTCCTGCAACCACTGTTAGACATATTTAGGCGCATCAAGTGTTTGGGCATTTATTGATTCCATTTGTCAGAATATAAATTTACTCTGGCCACTGGAATGAGAGCTCAAGCGCTAAATGTGCCTAGCGTTTAGAAGCTTTTTTTTTCTGACCAAAAGCGCCTCCCCTTAACACGATGATGGTGTTTGCTTTTTTTCAGCCTCTACATGCTCCTTTTCTAATACACCTGTAAAGAGCAATAATTCCTCCGTAAAATTAAACTGATACCTATAGGGGGCTTTTGAAGTGTAGCCTATAGAAAATATAGGGTACTAAATTTTGTCGCCATTTCACGGGCGCACACAGATTTAAGGTTGGACATGTTGGGTATGTATTGACTCAGTGCAACCTTGTTTTTTATATTTTACCAAAAATGTGGGTAGTTTATTGTGTTTTTTTTAAACATGTGCAAAAAATGCAAAAAACGGCTCTGGTAACGAAAGAGTTAAGGCCGACTTCTGTCCTAGGAAGCTATCATGAATGTGATTCCTTTCTGCACAGGGCTCTATCCCCAGCCTCATTTAGGTTTTGGCCAAGAGATTCCCTGTCTGAAAGCTAAATGTCAACAAATGACTTGGGGATTCAGATGATGTCATTACTCAAATATGGCAATGCCCGCATTTGGGAAATGAATTGTCACCAGGTGGGGGGAGTCTGGCGCGGAACTGGGAGGCTAGTTCTGCATCAGGTTTGCTTTACTGTTGATTGACAGTGCATAGCAGTGGGTAGATAAAAATGATCTGCCGAATTCTGAAAGCTGTCAACTTAAAAGTAAAGATGACATGATGGGGAACTAGTCTCTCAATTCTCTTTCAGGCTCATCCCCACCTCTCGCACAAAACATCTTGGGTATGTGAATGTTAGTGTGATGGGCACAGCGGCTAGGGAAGGAGGGAGCAATGTAATGCACTGTAGAAGAAGTGTCCAGTATAGACTGTTTTTGCCAGATACATGAATTAGCCGCAAGCACCTACACTTTCAGTGCTGTGCCCAAGTGTAATTCCGAAGAGCGTCTATGACACTCTTTATGAATTCCTCAGAGTGTGCCTGTAGTTCAGTAGTCAGTCTGGCTGATTTGCCCATTTAACAAGCCCTGCTTAACTTGTAAAGTAGGAAGATAGGGAATGCATTTTCCCTCCATCCTATTCATCAGTCAATGCAGCTTGGGATGTGTGGATGGGCAGTCAGGGGACTACTAAATAACACTAAAAAATACAGGTAACAGCTACTTCGTTAGGAAAATGCACTATCATTTTAAAATGAATACTGATATTTGTGTAGCAGCCTCTAGTGTAGATGGCTAAATAGTGTACATAGGTTTTTTTTGTAGTGTACGTACATTTAGGTTGAATTTGGGTCATGGTGAATGAGTCAGGGAGGCTGGATGACTCATCGCACATCGCTCTGGTACCTCCCCCTACTTGCTGGAACCTTGGAGAAGTTTCCAGAAGAATGGGAGAGAGGTTAGGAGAAGCTGCCTAGATTATTGAGGAGGGCCCCAACCAATCGCCAGCAAATGGGCTGACAGGGGGTAGGGCCCTCTTAAATACTTAGATCAGGCAGCTGGGGCAGTGCGGAGTTCGGGTGGAAACTGGAGATGGAGTGCTGAGGAGGTTGTCTAAAGATCTTGAGGGTAGCCCACTAGTCTGGGGGGGAACTTACTTCGGGCCTGGGGCTCAGGTGCTGGAGGGATCCTCCTAAAACCTCCTAAAACACATGGAAGAATCCTGTCCAGAGGCACAGAGCAGGAGTGAGGACAGCAGGAGCCAGCTAGCACCTCCGGGAGATCTGCAGCGAGGAGACAGCCGGGTGGCTGGTAAGTGTGACAGTCTTGGAGGACTGTGGGAAGTAGCCAAGAGGGCTAGTGAAAGTGGCAGGTGTGGCCAGGCTGACTGGCAGTGCCTGAAGAGGTGGTGCTGGGATAAGCAGCCACAGGAATGTAGCTGGACAATGTTTTTTTCTCTACACACAAAAAGAGCCTGCGGTCCCTGCCTGTAAAGGGCTTTTGCTTTCTCTGGCTGAGTGCCTTGCCAGATCCACCAAACAGTGTTCCAGCTGGGTCTCTGCAAGCAAGTGATGTGCTGGAGGAAGAGGAGTGTATACAGAGAGTTTATATAGTTAAAGCTACCCTGAAGAAGTTTTCTTCCGGTCAAGTGGGCATGCCATAATCATCCCATCCCATCCAAGTGTATTAAACCCTAATAAAATACAAAAACAAAGTTGCTGGACTGTTTCAAGCGAGCCTGTGAAAAATTTGGTGTGCCTGGCTGTGTAGGGTGGGGGATTCTTATTCACCAGTGCATCCTACAAGGGGGATGCTCTACATTTGAATGCCAAAGGGTAGTTTGCATTGCATGACTACACATATACTTAAATGACCTCACCTCTACCCCACATAACAGTGCTTTTACCTGGAAATTGACCACATGGGCCCAAGCCCTGCATCCTTTTGATGGGGGAGCATAGCAAAGGCAAGTAAGTGGGTGGTAGAGGACTTCTGTCAAGACAAGCTGTCATTTTGTCCTGAATGGGGAATGTGGCAAATTCTCTTTAAGTCATAAAATTAGTAAAATACTGTTTATGATTCCAAAAAAAAAAAAAAAATCAGATGATGCTTTGAATATATGGTTAGGCTGTAGATACCACACTATTTAATTGAATTCATGAGTCTCAAAAGCACTTTGATTACAAAGTCGTTAACCCAAAAACAGCTTTTAATGTACACATGGGTTAGAACAGGCCTGTGTTGGTGGTCTCGTTACATAGTATATTACCAGCTACAAACATGTTGAAATAAAATCTGATTACAGCTGCTGTGACCACAAGGGCTCATTCGATATTCAGAGTCTGCGTAAAGAACAGACAATAAAGAACTGAACATTTCAAACTGTTTATTAAGCAGCTGAAATGACTTTGTCTTCGTGTGCTTTAAATGCTGCCTGTATTTTTGGAGACAAATCCCTCTGCGTGTTTCCACCATCTCTGAAGAGAGCAGGAATGATATTACAGCAGGTGGTGGGCTTTGTTGGAGAGACACGTCTGTTTGCACACTATAAAAGGACATGGTGACAAACCCTTGTTAGCTTCATGGAAAATTGGAATGCCATTGGATTTTATGTGGGAACGAGCTTCAGATCTTTCAGTTGTTTCTCAACAAGAGAAATTAATGTAGGAAGAGTCATTCTCATACTTCCTGTTTTACTTCACTTTTGCCAAAATAGAAATAAATTATTACCCATTCAGTCTGCAACTCACATCTGTAGCAAGCTTTCAACACACACATAGACAACACAACCCTTAAAATTGAAGTAAACATTAAAAAAAAAAAAAAAGTAGGAGACTGCGGGTCTCTTATATCATAAACCATTCTTGTTTGTCAAGGTTTGTATATGTTTGTATACAATGGGCTATGCACGTGCACACAGCATGGCTCTGTATTTTGACAATGTAACTGCTGTGCACATGCATGAGAGTGACGTCGATGTGACCCTGCCAACCAAGCAAGCAAAGTGTCAGAACCCAGAAAGTAGACCAGGAGAAGATCGAAGCACCCATGACCAACAGGGGCACTGGAGGGAATCACTAGCCAGGTAAACCTGCCATCATGTGCTTATATTCTGTGCATACTATTATGGCTAAAGGCTCCTGGGCCTCCCACACCGTATTTCCTGAAATGAAATTAAAGTCCCAGCCTGAGGCCAGAAGAGGCTAGGACTTTAATTTAATTGTCGGGAAATGTGATGTGGGATATTACTTTGCCTGCACTCAAAAGTGACTAAACAGTCACCTTTCTGCCGCTATGCCTCTACTGAAGAAATGAGACCAGGAGGCAGAAAGGGGACCATCATGTGTTTATAAGGCTTTTATTTATTTATTGCTTGGTTAGTTGTCAGACCCCATCCATCTATCCTGAACATAACAGAGGGATCATTTTTGCCACGTCACTATGGAAAGCATCACAGCTGCAGCATGTGTACACCCTTATCCACTGCCTCTGTAGCTTTTGCCTCACCCACTGCCTTTGCAGCCATTTGCCTGTGCGTTACACCCTCCTAACCCTTGCACTCTGTATATTACATACCCCTGACCCCTGCACGCTATGCATTACTCCCTCCTGATCCCAGAACTATATACATTACTCACTCATGACTTTTGCATTCTATACATTAGTCACTCCTGATCCCTGAACTACATAATGTACATTATCCACTGCTGACAACTGAAATATGTGCATTATCCACTCACGACCCTTGCACTCTGTACATTACCCGTTTCTGATGCCTGAACTATGTACATTACTCACTCATGACCCCTCAGTTATGTACGTTACTTACTTCTGACCCCTGTACTCTGTACATTACATACTCCTGATGCCTGCATTTAGTACATTATATTCACCTGATACCTGCACTTGGGCGTCCGCAGGTAGGGGGGGCGAGTGACCACCCCCGGAATTGGCAAGGGTCTGCCTTGGCCGCATCTGTAGCTGTGCTGGCTCTCTCTGTTTGTGAGAGTTGGCTCCACAGCTGCTGCAGATCTGTGTCATTGAGCTTACAGAGCTTTTTACTGCCACCTCTGGCTGCTTCCTGTATGTGTGCCCCTCGTTTGCTGCCTGTAATGTATTTTCACTGGAACATTTGGAAACAGGATCTAGGAGAAGAAGGACCACCTTACAAGTGGGGGCTGTGAGTACAAGCGAACTGACATATATACAGATGAAGGGGGCAGCTGAGTGCATACAGCTATGATCAGTGAAGGGGGGTTGCCAGAAATAGAGAAGATCATATAATCTGTCCTGTCCTGTATACAGCTATATACAGCTTTATACACCTATCTTCCTTCATGTATTCCTCCATCATCACTGACTGCAGATATACTGTACATCATCTGTCCTGTATATATAACTGTATACAGGACAGATGATGTATAACTGCAGTCAGTGATGATGGAGGAAGGTCTCTATATACAGGTAGCTGTATATACTCACCTTCCTTCCTGTATATAGAGACCTTCCTCCATCATCACTGACTGCAGATACACATCATCTGTCCTGTATACAGTTATATATACCCTCCTTCCTGTATATACTAATACCATCCACCCCCTCTATATACACATACTGTACACCCTCCGTACTGTACAGGACACATTTGACGGGCACAATGAGGCTGCATATGATGGGCACATGCCTGCGTTTTATTTGATAATGACTAACCCCCTCCCCTTCATGACATTGTGGAAAAGTGGTGGAGCATGGGTGACCTTAAAATGATGCCCCCCCCCCTTGAAAAAAATTCTGCGGATGCCCATGTACCTGCACTCTGTATGTTACATACTTTTGACACCTGTGTTCTGTACAAGTTTTTAAACCCTCCCACTGTTAGCACAATTTTGCCACACCCAAATGTCTCCATGAGACACTACACTGCTTGCAGGCTTAGGAGCACGGGTGATCAGGCTTAGCCCTTGGCTTTAAATAGAGGCCCCTGTCAGGTTGGCTGTACGGGGCCCCATGCTTTCTAATAGCAGCTCTGTCTAGGATTGTGTAAAAATATTATATTTTGATTAGGTTCTTTCCTAATTAGGACGGGTATACGACTGACCCTCCTTTATTTAAACTAGTGAAGTTTTATGGCTAATTGGAGTTCAGCTTTATTATTAAACTGCAGACACCTATTTTTTTAATTATACTTTAGCACCTTATTGAGTATTACAAATATATCCTCCCAAAAAATGTAATTTATTTTGTACTACCACTAGTGTAACAACCTGAATTTGTCTTCATATCTGCCTTCCTGTGCAGTAGAGGGATGGGCAGCTTTAGCAACCAATCAGGATCTGCTGCATGCACATGTGCTGACCATGCGCATGCTGACAGGAGGAAAGAAGCCACTGCTTCATTATCCAGAAGGCTGAGAAGTGGTTTTAACAAATATGTGTTGCTGCTGCTTTGTTAGGGTTCAAGAATCTGAATGTGCTAGCTGGCAGAGGTATTTGACGGACTTCACAGAATTAAAATATTTGACAGGTAAAACAGCTCCCATAAAGGTTGCTCAGCTGCTTGCCTGGAGTTCAGCTTTCAAAATGTAAACCTGGAATACATAATACAACCATACTAAACAATAATAAAGCATGTCTTCTGTATTGAATTGTATTGTAACTGTACTGTCTGCCCTCATGTTGTAAAGCTCTGCGCAAACTGTTGCCGCTATATAAATCCTGTGTGATAATAATAATGCACAAGATTGCCATCTTTGTTACAATTTTCTTTATATGAAGCACAATAATTAAAAACATTGACATTTGTTAATGTCAGTTAATTTCCTGCTACAAAATGACAGAATGTAAAGAATATTTCATAGCCTAAAGTCAGTTAATGGAAAGAATGGGAAGAAATGTAATTTTAGCATTGAAGGACACCTAGTGGACAAGTGTAGAATTTTTGTTTAAAAGCACAATAATGATATATTGCGGTAACAATCCATTCTCACTTTATAATAATAGTGATTTTGTCACATTAATTTAGAGAACTGATTCATTTATAATTAATAATCTCCCCCTCAGATACAGTTCAACAATATGTATTGGCATTTTATTGTTTTAAATAAATTGAAATCAACCTCACATTTATTAAGCGGATATCCCAGCACAGATAACACAGGATAATTATGGTAATTAGTCATGAGCATAAATTAATGCATTTTGGACAAATCTATGCTAAACACCTAGATCTACATAAGAATATAAAAATAAGATGTAGTGTGGTTCATTTGTTCATTCATTCCTTTTTTATTTATTTTTTGGACATGAACACACACTCCCATACAGTTTGAACTGAATGGACTGGTGTTCAACCTACTAACTATGTAACTATGAAATTCATAAAGATTTTTGGTTGATATGGATTGCAGATGTTGTGATCCTTTTTGTCTGTTTTTATTAGTTAGTTATATTGGTTTGGCAGTATTCCTTTGGTGGCGTATTATGACCAGGGGCAGTTTCATATTAAGGTTACCTTCAGGGGTATGTTTTAGTGAAACGCCAGTTTCGCACTCCTGTATTCAGATGTGCCAAATCACGTTCGTTTTTGTACGTTTTTTACTTTCACATTTTTTTGCCCCTAAAGAGAATGGCATCGAAATTGCTATGCCAATTCCACATATTCAAAAAGAATGCAGTAAACAACAAGCTGGTCTATCTGTCAAACTTAGGCAAAGAACTTTTATGGCTTACTACTTCAGTGGCATCAATTTATGGGTTATAGATACAATCAAAACCAGTGACAGTCAACCTATTCAAATAATTGTTTATCTTTGTAAGTAATAGGAAAGTGTATGTATACATAGGTAAAACATACTCCAACAAACTGTGAAAACCTAAACCAGTTTTGTAATAAATATGTTGTAGAGAGTTACTGGGTAGCACAGTGTTTTCCTCATTAGCGCTCATGCCTTGCAACAAGGGGGTTCTTGGTTTAAATCTCAGCATGGACACCATCACATGGATGTTGTTGAATGTTCTCCCTGTACTTTTGTGGGTTTTCTCCAGGTACTCCAGGGGGCTCTGCACCCCCCACCCCAAAGCACCTTGTCCCCATACTCATTCACATGGAGGGGTGACCGGAATCTGGGGGACCCCTTGTTAAAGGGGCTTCTGGATTCTGATAAGCCCCTCGCCCCCAGACGCCATCAACCATCGGCCAGGGTTGTTGGAAAGAGGCCCTTGTCCCCATCAACATGAGGGTAAGGTGCTGTGGGGTGTTATGGTTCAGGAGGGGGGGGGAGCGCTCGCTCGTCCCCTCCCTTTCCTGACCTGCCGGGCTGCATGCTCGGATAAGGGTCTGGTATGGATTTTGGGGGTGACCCCACGCCATTTAAAAAAAAAAAAATTGGCATGGGGGTCCTCTCTGAATCTATACTAGACCCAAGGGCCTGGTATGGACCTGGAGGGGGGACCCTACGCTGTTTTTTTTTCACCATTCTTTTTTTTGCCAGCAATTCTTTTTTTTTTACATTCAGCTGTCAGCAGGGAAGCCCACTGACAGCTGATGTCTCATCATTTGTTAAGGATGCGGCGGCCAGCTTCCCGACCCCCTCCTTAGCAACCAGCTATATACAGTGTAAAAAAAAACACAAATCGCAGCAAAATCGCTGTAAAAATGCGGTACTTACGTTTTTGATGCAGGTCCATTGAAGTCAAAAAATGTATTAGTGTGAATCGCGCCTAACAGGGATGCCTGGATCACTAGACTGTCTTAACACATTATATCAACCCCTTTTGGGAAGGGAAATAGTTAATCTACAGTGTATCTTAGCTGTCCGTTTAACTTTTTTTACTAGAGTGTAGCTTTACCCAGAGATACTGGTTTATATAAGTGGTGTGATTCCTAGAGCTATCATATTAGAACATGTATATGACAAATATTCTCATGAACTCTTTTTTTTATTTGTAATATTTGTTAGGGGGATTCACATAATAAATACTTAAAGAGAAATTCATACAACACAGATATACTCTGTGGAAAAAACACAATGCAGGTGGCTGTGCCTATCAATCACATTAAAGCTGATCAATGTCTTATGCTCAGCTGTGCATTCCAGACTCACTGGTGTATATTTACCAAAGGGAACTTTGTTTTTAAGACACAGAACTGTGAGGAAACAATTGAAGCTTAAGGCTTTGTCATAAGCAGCTGTGGCAATGTCATCTGCAATCTGCACTAGATGTACTATACACTACCAGAAATGAAGGAACCCTGACCTCAGAAAGCACAGCAGTTAAACAAAATATCCAGAAGACTTACCAGAACTAAACATTGAAGACCGCAGAATTTTTAATTCTCTTTAAATGACTCCCTTACTACCATATTGTGGTCATTTGGAAGCTATTTTACTGGGATGTATCTTAGAGAGATGTGACTTTTGAGGGACTATATATAAACCCATAGAATTTAATTATGTGACACGAAACCTTTTTTTTTTGCCCAGAAATGTTTATCCATTATTAGTAACCTTAGACCTTACACTAGATTTGGTAGCATATTTTGTTTCTATTTATATGTAGCACTACCCTCCATAGGGGTTGCAGGTGACAGGGTTCCCCACTGCTGCACAGCCAGGCACATAACATTTCCAGCTTTCATCCAGACACAGTGAACAATCCTTGAGCTTTGATTTGTGTTTTTATTTGGGGGTTATAACTTGGATGGGGATAGGAATTATGGGATGCCCAACTTGATAGTCACAAAACCAGGGACAACTTCCTCCCTATATACAACTCTGATTGACTCTTCTGTACAGCTCCAGTTGATTCCTCTGTATAACTCCAATTGATTCCATGGTACAAGCTAACAGTCTCTGTTAGATCAGCAACAGCCCCTTACAGGCTAGGAACTCTCAGTCCCTTAGAAAGTAGCACAATGTGTTGTGAACTGCATCCTGGAGTACCTCCAAGTACCCTGTAGACACTGGTCCTAGCTCTATCACTGCAGGACAATGCTAGCCCACCTGGCTGCCTCTTCACCAACTCACCTGAACTTAAGCACATCGTTGTCTTCAAGAGAGACCTGCTATATGTGGCAGTCTCTCCCCTTGTAAATCCCTGCACAATGCTGTAGTACTCACACTGTCCTCCTTGCTCTCCACTGCCTTTTAGGAAGGACTCCCTCCAAGCTTCTCCTGTTGTCAGGATCCTCCCAGGCCAGCACCTGAGCCCTGGTCCCCGGAAGAGCACCACCCCCACCCCCAACAGTCTAGGGTTTGCCTCAAGGGCCCCACTTACAGCCTCCTCAGCACTGCATCTTCATCTTCTACCCTACTCCCCTGCCAGCATGACTCATTCATATTTAAGGGCTCACTTAGTCTCCTGCCAGGCTCACCACCCGGGGATTGACTACCCTCCTTTAAATATGCAGAACAACATTCCTAGTCTCCTCTATCCAGCTTCTAGAACATTCTCCAACATTCCTGAACCATAGGGAGGCACCAGAGAGCTGTCTGTATGAGCCATGCTGCCCTGAACTTTAAAAACCCTGACCCAGATTCAAAGTCTCACAGGGTTTAGACATGAGTCAGAATATATTTGACCTACTCTGATACTAGTAGCACACTAGCTATAGATTTTATATATATATATATATATATATATATATATATATATATATATATATATATATATATATATATATATACACAGTATCTCACAAAAGTGGGAGTGAGTACATCCCTCACACTTTTGAAAGTTGTATATCTTTTTATATCTCTACTTATTATATCTTTTCATGTGACGTCACTGAAGGAATGACACTTTGCTACAAGTAGTGAGTGTACGGCTTGTATAACAGTGTAAATTTGCTGTCCCCTCAAAATAACTCAACACACAGCCATTATTGTCTAAACCGCTGGCAACAAAAGTGAGTACACCCCTAAGTGAAAATGTCCAAATTGGGCCCAATTAGCCATTTTCCCTCCCCGGTGTCATGTGACTCGTTAGTGTTACAAGGTCTCAGGTGTGAATGGGGAGCAAGTGTGTTAAATTTGGTGTTATCGCTCTCACTCTCATACTGTTAACTGGAAGTTCAACATGGCACCTCATGGCAAAGAACTCTCTGAGGATCTAAATAAAAGAATTGTTGCACTACATAAAGATGGCCTAGGCTATAAAAAGATTGCCAAGATCCTGAAACTGAGCTGCAGCACGGTGGCCAAGACCATACAGCAGTTTAACAGGACAGGTTCCACTCAGAACAGGCCTCGCCATGGTCGACCAAAGAAGTTGAGTACACGTGCTCAGCGTCATATGCAGAGGTTGTCTTTGGGAAATAGACGTATGACTGCTGCCAGCATTGCTGCAGAGGTTGAAGGGGTGGGGGGGGTCAGCCTGTCAGTCCTCAGACCATACGCCGCACACTGCATCAAATTGGTCTGCATCGCTGTCATCCCAGAAGGAAGCCACTTCTAAAGATGATGCACAAGAAAGCTCGCAAACAGTTTGCTGAAGACAAGCAGACTAAGGACATGGATTACTGGTACCTTGTTCTGTGGTCTGATGAGACCAAGATAAACGTAATTGGTTCAGATGGTGTCAAGCGTGTGTGGCGGCAACCAGGTGAGGAGTACAAAGACAAGTGTGTCTTGCCTTCAGTCAAGCATGGTGGTGGAAGTGTCCTGGTCTGGGGCTGCATGAGTGCTGCCAGCACTGGGGAGCTACATTTCATTGAGGGAACCATGAATGCCAACGTGTACTGTGACATACTGAAGCAGAGCTTGATCCCCTCCCTTCGGGGACTGGGCCACAGGGCAGTATTCCAACATGATAATGACCCCAAACACACCTCCAAGACAACCACTGCCTTGCTAAAGAAGCTGAGGGCAAAGGTGATAGACTGGCCAAGCATGTCTCCGGACCTAAACCCTATTGAGCATCTGTGGGGCATCCTCAAAGGGGTGGAGGATAGCAAGGTCTCTAACATTCACCATGTCCGTGATGTTGTCATGGAGGAGTGGAAGTGGACCTGTGAAGCTCTGGTGAACCCCATGCCCAAAAGGGTTCATGCAAAATAAGAAGGATTCCCCTTGGGGTAGGACTTTAACGGCATTTAAGTAGTAGTCAGAAAATTATATAAAGATAATCATATATTTATGTAGCGCCCTGCTCCTGTTATCCAGGCACTCGCGTGTAAATTTAGTTTTTGGCTGAGCTGTAACCAGCTCAGATTGAATGTATATAGTTTACTGGATCTGTTCTGGAATTGACTTGGTTGTGCATTTCCCACTGTTGCCAGTAGGTGTCACTGGTGCCACAGGACAGTGTGCGAATAACAACTTAGTGAAACTGTAATGAATATTCTTTTCCCAGAAACAGCCCAGTAGGAGGTTCCTGCCTCTGTGTATTCTGGGAGAGAGTATTTATGGGACAGATGCCATGTGCTTTGGGAGTCCTGACCTCGTGGCCCTCCAGGCCTGGCGGCTATGTAACTGCAGCTGTGCAAGTAGGCCCAGAAGCCTGTCTGCAACCTACTACCGCAGAGGTGGTCCTTAGCCTGTCTTGCATGCTAGGAAGAAGCCGAGCCGAAGCTGAGGAAATCCAGGGGAGGACCCTTGCTGGAGAGGGCCAGGATGAAGGCTGGTCTCTCAGAAGGGCCTGGTAACGTACTTGGAGGACGCACCTATCTCTAACCTATCCTTACAGTACTGCCGGGTCGGCTTAAAGGTTCTGGTACTGTGAAGAAGCTGTTCTACATTTAAACTGCCCTTACAGTACTGCCGGGTCAGCTTAAAGGTTCTGGTACTGTGAAGAAGCTGTTCTACAATTCAATCAAGGTAACTGTCTGGCTGCTAAGTCTGTGAGAGAGACTTGTCCAGACATCTTGCAGGTTGCTAGATCTGTGGCAGAGATCTACCCAGCCATACAAGATTTACAGAGAGAAAGCTGTGTCTTGTCCTTTATTCTGAAGAGTCTGTAAGTGATCTGCTACAAGAGAAAAACAGTGTATCTACAACTCCCCTTCAACCTCTTTACTGCTACTTCTTTCAAGTTTTTGTCATTAAAGCATTGAAGAAAAAAGAAATAAGTGACTGGTGTAACACTGGTGGGCGCAAGGCCCAATATAGACTCTAAGTCTCTGATATGGGGAACTGTGGATAAGGGGTGACGGCAAAGACCCAATTTAAATCAGCAGCTCCTCCGGGGGTCAGTGCTACATTTATTTAGAAAATACAAAGATAAAAACATGAATCATAGAGTGTACATATCAACCATAACTGATATCGCAAGTAGTCGAAATAGGTGGCAGTGAGTTGAATCCTTCACCCGACGCGTTTCGGAGTCTACAAGATATACTCCTTCCTCAGGGATACACAGGATATAGAGACTCTATAAGAGAATTACAAACAATTAAATGACTATACGTGTCATTAGTAAATACTGTTCTATTACAAAAATCTATTGAATACACAACTTACAATTGCAACCATCAGATGCCTATAGCGCACTCCATAAGACTGAAAGCAACATCAAAAATAGCACCATCACCCTTGGAGACCCAGTGTAGAAAAATATGCAGTATACTGGGTCTCCAAGGGCGATGGCGGTGCTATTTTTGATGTTGCTTCTAATCTTATGGAGTGCGCTATAGGCATCTGATGGTTGCAATTGTAAGTTGTGCATTCAATAGATTTTTGTAATAGAACAGTATTTACTAATGACATGTATAGACATTTGATTGTTTGTACTTACCTTATAGAGTTTCTATATCAGGGGTCCTCAAACTTTTTAGACAGGGGGCCAGTTCACGGTCCCTCAGACTGTTGGGGGGCCGCACTATAGTTTAAAAAAATATAAACTAATTCCTATGCACACATCTTATTTGTAGTGCAAAAAAAAAAAACAGGAAAAAAACAGTACAATATTTAAAATAAAGAACAATTGTAATCAATATGAACTTATCAGTATTTCACAGACTCCCCTCATTACAGAACCACTCCCAATCACAGACCCCCCTCCCCATCACAGACTCACCCCATAACAAAGCCCCCCCCATGACAGATCCCCCCATCACAAAGCCCCCCAACACAAACTCCTCTCCATCACAAAGCCCCACATAACAGATTCCCCCCATAACAGACTCCCCCATATCACATACTTCCCCCATCACAGACTTTCCCCATAACAGACTCCGCCATCACAGATCCCCCCATAACAGACTCCCTCATAACAGACTCCCCCATCACAGATCCCCCCATATCAGTCCCCCCCCATAGCACAGACTCCCCCATCACAGATCCCTCCATATCACAGATCCCCCATAACAGACTCCGCCATCACAGATCCCCCCATAACAGACTCCCCCATCACAGATCCCCCCATATCACAGATCGCCCATAACAGACTCCCCCATCACAGATCCCCCCATATCACAGATCCCCCATAACAGACTCCGCCATCACAGATCCCCCCATATCAGTCCCCCCCCATAGCACAGACTCCCCCATCACAGATCCCCCCATATCACAGATCCCCCATAACAGACTCCCCCATCACAGATCCCCCATAACAGACTCCCCCATATCACAGATCCCCCCATATCACAGATCCCCCATAACAGACTCCCCCATCACAGATCCCCCCATAACAGACTCCCCATCACAGATCCCCCCATATTACAGATCTCCCCATCACAGATCCCCCATATCACAGACTCCCCCATAACAGACTCCCCATATCACAGACTCCCCCATAACAGACTCCCCCATCACAGATCCCCCATAACAGACTCCGCCATCACAGATCACCCCATAACAGACTCCGCCATCACAGATCCCCCCATATCACAGATCTCCCCATCACAGATCCCCCATAACAGACTCCCCCTATCACAGACTCCCCCATATCACAGATCCCCCATAACATACTCCCCATCACAGATCCCCCCATATCACAGATCTCCCAATATCACAGATCTCCCCCATAACAGACTCCCCATATCACAGACTCCCCCATCACAGATCCCCATATCACAGATCTCCCCATATCACAGATCTCCCCCATAACAGACCCCCCCATAACAGACTCCCCCATATCACAGATCCCCCCATAACAGACTCCCGATCACAGATCCCCCCATATCACAGACTCCCCATATCACAGACTCCCCCATATCACAGATCCCCCATATCACAGATCTCCCCCATATCACAGACTCCCCCATAACAGACTCCCCATCACAGATTCCCCCATAACAGACTCCCCATATCACAGATCTCCCCATCACAGATCCCCCCATATCACAGATCTCCCCATCACAGATCCCCCCATAACAGACTCCCCATCACAGATCCCCCCATATCACAGACTCCCCCATCACAGATCCCCCATCATGTCACATACCCCCCCATATCACATATCCCCCCCATATCACAGATCCCCCGATATCACAGATCCCCCCCATATCACAGATCCCCCATCACAGACTCCCCATATCACAGATCCCCCCATATCACAGATCCCCCCATATCACAGATCCCCCCATATCACAGATCCCCCCCATATCACAGATCCCCCCATATCACAGATCCCCCCATATCACAGACTCCCCATAACAGATCCCCCCATATCACAGACTCCCCATATCACAGACTCCCCTCATCAATATTACACTGCCGCCCCTTGTATAATGTCACAGCACTCCCACACAGCACTTACCTGTATTACGCAGGATGCAAGGCATGGTAGGTCCGGACGGAGGGCGGGACTTTGGAAGTGAGGGGCAGGTGATTGGTTCCTGGGACCGCCCCGATGCCTAGTAACCAATCACCTGCTTCTTAGCACAGAAGGTCCTTTGTCCGGGCCTGTCATGTTTCCCGTCCTGTGTGATGGAGTTAGCAGAGGGCAGGGGGAGTGCTGCGATGTTAAAGGGGCAGTCCGCGGGCCGGATAAAAAACGCTGGAGGGCCGGATTCGGCCCGCGGGCCGTAGTTTGAGGACCCCTGTTCTATATCCTGTGTACCCCTGAGGAAGGAGTATCTCCTGTAGACTCCGAAACGTGTCTGGTGAAGGATTCAACTCACTGCCATCTATTTCGACTACTTGCTAGGGCTGGGAGATTTTCCCCCCCAAAAAAATCTGCGATTTTTTTATAAAAAACTCGATTCACGATTCGAATCCGATTTTTTTTTTATATTAAAGTGCATCAACAAACTAAATTTCAAAAAAATTTAAGTGCATTTTAAACATTCTTTGCAAGGAAAATGTGCCTATCAACAACAGCAGGTTGAGGCAAGCTCAGTGACAGGTGACAATATCCCCACAAAACAAAAAATCCTGAGGTAACTGACTCTAAGACTGGCCAATATATACTGACACACTACATCACTGTACATCACTGTAAACTGACACACTACATCACCGTATACTGACATACTACATCAGTGTACATCACTGTATACTGACACACTACATCACCGTATACTGACACACTACATCACCGTATACTGACACACTACATCACCGTATACTGACACACTACATCACCGTATACTGACACACTACATCACCGTATACTGACACACTACATCACCGTATACTGACACACTACATCACTGTATACTGACACACTACATCACCGTATACTGACACACTACATCACCGTATACTGACACACTACATCACCGTATACTGACACACTACATCACCGTATACTGATACACTACATCACCGTATACTGACACACTACATCACCGTATACTGACACACTACATCACTGTATACTGACACACTACATCACCGTATACTGACACACTACATCACCGTATACTGACACACTACATCACCGTATACTGACACACTACATCACTGTATACTGACACACTACATCACCGTATACTGACACACTACATCACCGTATACTGACACACTACATCACCGTATACTGACACACTACATCACCGTATACTGACACACTACATCACCGTATACTGACACACTACATCACCGTATACTGACACACTACATCACTGTATACTGACACACTACATCACCGTATACTGACACACTACATCACCGTATACTGACACACTACATCACCGTATACTGACACACTACATCACCGTATACTGACACACTACATCACCGTATACTGACACACTACATCACCGTATACTGACACACTACATCACCGTATACTGACACACTACATCACCGTATACTGACACACTACATCACCGTATACTGACACACTACATCACCGTATACTGACACACTACATCACCGTATACTGACACACTACATCACTGTATACTGACACACTACATCACCGTATACTGACACACTACATCACCGTATACTGACACACTACATCACCGTATACTGACACACTACATCACCGTATACTGACACACTACATCACTGTATACTGACACACTACATCACCGTATACTGACACACTACATCACCGTATACTGACACACTACATCACCGTATACTGACACACTACATCACCGTACATCACTGTAAACTGACACACTACATCACCGTATACTGACATACTACATCAGTGTACATCACTGTATACTGACACACTACATCACCGTATACTGACACACTACATCACCGTATACTGAC
The DNA here is from genome assembly GCA_037952925.1 of Lithobates clamitans. Lineage (NCBI taxonomy): Eukaryota > Metazoa > Chordata > Amphibia > Anura > Ranidae > Lithobates > Lithobates clamitans. The sequence goes on from JBBGZY010000372.1 coordinate 9,648,465, forward strand.
ACACTACATCACCGTATACTGACACACTACATCACCGTATACTGACACACTACATCACCGTATACTGACACACTACATCACTGTATACTGACACACTACATCACCGTATACTGACACACTACATCACCGTATACTGACACACTACATCACCGTATACTGACACACTACATCACCGTATACTGATACACTACATCACCGTATACTGACACACTACATCACCGTATACTGACACACTACATCACTGTATACTGACACACTACATCACCGTATACTGACATACTACATCAGTGTACATCACTGTATACTGACACACTACATCACCGTATACTGACACACTACATCACCGTATACTGACACACTACATCACCGTATACTGACACACTACATCACCGTATACTGACACACTACATCACCGTATACTGACACACTACATCACCGTATACTGACACACTACATCACTGTATACTGACACACTACATCACCGTATACTGACACACTACATCACCGTATACTGACACACTACATCACCGTATACTGACACACTACATCACCGTATACTGACACACTACATCACCGTATACTGACACACTACATCACCGTATACTGACACACTACATCACCGTATACTGACACACTACATCACCGTATACTGACACACTACATCACCGTATACTGACACACTACATCACCGTATACTGACACACTACATCACTGTATACTGACACACTACATCACCGTATACTGACACACTACATCACCGTATACTGACACACTACATCACCGTATACTGACACACTACATCACCGTATACTGACACACTACATCACCGTATACTGACACACTACATCACCGTATACTGACACACTACATCACCGTATACTGACACACTACATCACTGTATACTGACACACTACATCACCGTATACTGACACACTACATCACCGTATACTGACACACTACATCACCGTATACTGACACACTACATCACCGTATACTGACACACTACATCACCGTATACTGACACACTACATCACCGTATACTGACACACTACATCACCGTATACTGACACACTACATCACCGTATACTGACACACTACATCACCGTACATCACTGTAAACTGACACACTACATCACTCAGTGATGTAGTGTGTCAGTATACAGTGATGTAGTGTGTCAGTATACAGTGATGTAGTTTGTCAGTATACAGTGATGTAGTTTGTCAGTATACAGTGAGGTAGTATGTTAGTATACAGTGATGAGCACATTGCTGTGTGATGTCATATGGGGGCATTGTCATATATTGAGCACAGTGCTGTGTGATGATATATGGTAATGATGTAATGTAATTTAAGAAGGGTGAATATATGGAAAGGGATGTGACTTCTCTCCTCTGACGGATAATTCTTTCTGGCAGTGATCACATGGCTTTCTCATGAAATACACCATACAGGCAGCACTCACCCTCCCTTCTCTCTCTCTCTGCAGCCCAGGACTGTCCCTGTGATCCCCCTACCCCCCTCCTCCTCCTGATATCACAGCCCTCCAATACACAGCGGCAATCCACCAACAGCCTCGCCCACTACCCCGCCTATCCACCCACCCACCATGCACAGCGTTGGGCCTCGTGGACTAGGCTGGTGAAAAAAAAAAAAAAAAAAATCTAAAAAAATCGATTTGAAGAAGATTTGAATCGATTTGACCTCTCAACTCGATTCAAGATTCAAATCGATTTTTTTCCCAGCCCTACTACTTGCAATATCTGTTATGGTTGATATGTACACTCCATGATTCATGTTTTTATCTTTGTATTTTCTAAATAAATGTATGCTTATCTTTATATAATTTTCTGACTACTACTTGAGTGCCGTTAAAGTCCTACCCCAAGGGGAATCCTTCTCTTTTCGCATTTGTCTATTTGGATGTTGGCACTGTGATACAATCACTGCTATCTCTCTTCTGCCCAGAAGGGTTAAGGCAGTGCTGGAAAATAATGGTGTCCACACAAAATATTGATACTTTGGGCCCAATTTGTACATTTTCACTTAGGGGTGTACTCACTTTTGTTGCCAGCGGTTTAGACAATAATGGCTGTGTGTTGAGTTATTTTGAGGGGACAGCAAATTTACACTGTTATACAAGCTGTACACTCACTACTTTACATTGTAGCAAAGTGTAATTTCTTTAGTGTTGTCACATGGAAAGATAGAATAAAATATTTACAAAAATGTGAGGAGTGTACTCACTTTTGTGAGATACTGTATATATATCTATATATATAGATATATCTCTATCTATCTATCTATCTATCTATCTATCTATCTATCTATCTATCTATCTATCTATCTATCTATCTATCTATCTATCTATGTATCTATCTATCAGGTCATTGATAATTAGATCACACTATTCAATGGAATTTGGGTCAGGGCTCTGATTTGGCTACTCTGAAATACAGGTGCTCCCCAGGTTACAAACAAGATAGGGACTGTAGGTTTGTCCTTAAGTCGAAATTGTTTGTAAGTCGGAACAGTACATTTTTAAAGTGATTGTAAAGGTAATTTATTTAATTTTATTAAAACACCAAACTTGTCTATACTCAAATAAAAGGCAAGGGGCAGGGAAAACTGCCAAGCAGCGCATAACCCTGGAGGGATAGTAGTAAAGCCCACTGCAAAGCAAGTATTGTATAAAATGTGAAAATATTAAAACTTAAAACAGGCCACACAACATCTCCTCAATCCCTGTCAACTACCCTCTGAGGAGTGACCCCCTACAGAGTGCTCTCCAGAGGGTAAAATCTGTATAAATGTGCCAAGTGTAGTGGCGATGACCTTATTGGTGGGAATGAAAGGTTTTCAAGGAAATGTATGTGTGGCAATGTAACAAACCATAAAAGATGCTTGCAAAAGTTGCAAAGTAAAAACTGAGAGACAAACTATAAACAATGAGATGGGTAGCCCAATGGACTATACACCTTGCCACTGATTACTAGCTAGAAGGCTCAGCTTGAAGCAGCCATGGGTGATTGTTGGGACACTGTTAAAACAAAAGAGAAAATGTCTATACTTACCTGCTCTGTGCAATGGAGTGTCGGTGCACCTGGCCTCTCCCCTCTGTCCAGTGCCCCCATAGGAAGCCCCTTCCCATAGAGGCACTTGTGTGTGCTCAAACCCGAGCCACGCTGCTGCATACATTGACACAGACAGCAGGACACAGCGACCTGTGTCCATTTACATTCACCTACATCTGAGTCCGTCCAGGTCCAAGGACTGCATCATATTCTGCCTTTCTGGACTTTATTGTGTTGGATCAAAGGTAGCCTGATGTAAAAGGACAAAATCCATTTACATCCATTCATCCATAGAGCTAAGGATGTCCACTTTCTAAATGCAGACAAAAACTGCTCTGTCAAAGGACCCAACCTGCTGTACTTTAAATCACAGTAATGTTGCATGAACAAAGTTTTGAAAATACCTGATTTATTCATGTGTAAAGTAAGAAGACGAGCTTTGGAGTCAAGAGAACATAAAAAGCCAATTGTGTACAGAGCTTGAAACACTTCTCTGCTTTTGGTGCTTAGAATAAAAACACAAGTAATGATGTAACATTCACTGGTTCTTCAATTAGTGCAAGCTCTCTACCTACATCATAATAGTCCCAGGGCTACGAGGAGGAAATGTTATGTCAGAACTGACAAATAGGTAGAAAATAGCAATCTAGGTTCTTCTGACAGAGAGAGCATTCAGCTCCTTTTTTTTTGTAGTTGACTACCATTTCCCTATTTTGTGATAAAGTCTGGGCAATTAGCACCTAGCAACAGCTATGCAAAACTTGGTTTGTGTCCACTAATCAAATGATGTGGAAAGGGAAGAACAAACAATATAAAATAAATAGAAGAATTTTTTTTTTTTTTTTACAATGTATAACAATAGTGTTATTATAATACTAATAATTAATATTATTATTGGTACAATTATTATTATTACAATACTGTTTCAATTGCTAGTGTTGTAAGGCCTTGTTTACACCCACCTTAAGCTCCAAAGGCAGTTGAACAGGGTTATACGCATGCTTTAGGCATGATGCTTTCTTTTGTGGCCGTGGGGAAAATTCTACCCCCTGTCAAGTGAAAGGGGTTGCGCCGCAACTACCCTGCAACCATGTGCAATGGTCATGGAGCAGTGGTGCAGGTTTTTAGGACTTAAGACAGGTGCTGGGAAGGCAATATAATGCCTACCAGCTGCCTGTCAATCACCCTCTAAAAAGCCTTCCATCCCAGATTGCTTCTTAGAGGGTCCTAAACTAATCCTAAAAATGCTATACAAAGGGAAACGCTCTTTCAAAACCCTTCACAGAATTAAGATGTTTGTAAATCCAAACATTTTTTTCCTATCACTTTCTATACCAGAAGCAGTACCAGGTTATATAGGGGTAATCTCTCTAGCAAGTATACAGCCAAAGATAAAAACCTAATGAGACAAACTGATACATTTTGGTGTAAACGCTGTTTCTAATCCCTGTTCCTAGTTCACTTGCTTAATTTCTCTCATTAATTACCATAATCAAAGTCCTAATAAAGGCTCTGAAATCACGTTGGCTTTGATTATATTAGGAAATAATCATTTTTGATTTGCTTGGCTTGATTCACACTTCTGCGTGTGGCTGCGGGTGCGGGAATTGCAGAGATTCCCGCACCCGCAGCCACCCGCAGTGAAAAAGCACTGCTCTACGAAAACGTTTGGGGCTGGGGTGGCATTGCCATTCTGAATGGCACCCTTACGCATGTAAAATCACAGTGCGTGTGCTGGAACCGCAGGGAAATTGCATGATTTCCCTGCAGCCACGTTTTTTAACCTAGCGTTAGGGCCCGTTCACACCAGATGCAGTGCAGTGCTTTTTTTCTGCATCAAAAGTGCATGGAAAGTAGGTTATATGGGTTCCAATTGCATAGTTCACACCAGTGCATTCCAGTGCGTTTCAGTTACAGAAAAAAAAGTACAACAAGCTGCAAGCATTTTTTTGTCAGCCAGTAAATACCTTATACAGCCCACTTCCTGTTTCTTGTCTGGTAAAAAGCCTAGGCTTATGACATCATGCACAACTCTCTCTCACTCTTGTGAGAGTTTGCCAGGAAGGGAGGGGGGATGAGTCATAAGAGGGCCAATGAAGGCTGCAGGGCTGCAGAGCCGGAGGTGTGCCTCTGTTTGTCTATGTAAATTCAGGAAGTGAACAGGCAGCAGCTTCAGCTGCCCCCAGTTAAAATGGCTGCCAGACTTAGTGGAGGGAGATTTCTGCAGCATATTTGGCAAGTACAGAATCACAGTATATATAAAATAATATGCAACGTGGTTGGAAGGAAGCTTCAGAATGGCAAAGATGTTTTTATTGCAAATTATGTGAACAGACTGCAGTTCCTCTTTAAGAAGAGAAACATCTGGTCAAATAAGAGATTATTGCACTGCATTTACAGCTGGGCATCTTATCTGCACAGGGAGAGAAATCACTTAGAAATAACTTGTGAATAGCCATACAAATACACAAAGAATGCTGAATGCTGAAGAATTCCTACAAACACTGCTCATTGATTTTTAAGGCAGGGTTGGAGGCACAAGGCTTATAAAGGTATAACAATTAGAAGAACAAAGAAAATGATTACCTATAAATTGGTGATCCATCAATAGATATATACAGTACATTCTCCAACCCAAGCACCTTTGCATGTACCAAAAAGGCTTAGAAAGTAACATAAACCTCAATTCAATGCCACAGAAGACTCTTGACATTGCATACTTCTACTCTAAAAGATGTCATTTCTGGAGCAAGTGCCAAAAGCCACATCCCTTTCATCTTCCATTATACATTTTTTTTGATAGAACTCCAGGCAGCAACCCTTTCTATGTATCAATTACAAAATCATAAGAAGCAATGTAAAACACTGCTAGTAAAAAAGCATGACATCTATAGATTTTTTTTTACATTTTCTGCGCAGCAGATATCAGACTCCGAGTGGCTGGTTATTTAGGTTATTAGTCAGTCACATCTAATACATGTATTTCAACTATCCAACTATGGCAGGGGGATTTTTTTTTTTACAAGATACTGTGGCCAGACCATTTATATTAAGAGCAATCTTTCTAAACGTTTATGCGTCCATGTAGCATATTTGATGTATGCTATATACATGTAAAAACCTCTCTTGTGTTACCTGTAAAAGCCCTGAGATTGTTGCATGGTGCTCCCAAACTACCGTATATACTCGAGTATAAGTCGAATTTTTCAGCACATTTTTTTGTGCTGAAAGTGCCCCCCTCGACTTATACTCGAGTCAAGCACTTTTCTGCAGCAAAAAATTTCATTTTCCGAACCGACTTTGGGGCCCCATATCTCAGGGCCACTTGGTGCTAGAAACCCCAAATTTGGTATGCAAACCCAGGGGAACTGGTACCACAACATATCCAAAGCTGAAGTTCCTAGCACTAAGTGGCCCTGAGATACGGGGCCCCAAAATCGGTTCGGAAAATGTCATTCACTGCTGCAGAAAAGTGCTTGACATTTTCTGAACCGAATTTGGGGCCCCATATTTCAGAGCCACTTGGTGCTAGGAACCCCAAATTTGGTGTGCAAACCCAGTGTAACTGGTACCATAACATATCCAAAGCTGGGGTTCCTAGCACTAAGTGGCCCTGAGATACGGGGCCCCAAAATCAGTTCGGAAAATGTCATTCACTGCTGCAGAAAAGTGCTTGACATTTTCTGAACCGAATTTGGGGCCCCATATTTCAGAGCCACTTGGTGCTAGGAACCCCAAATTTGGTGTGCAAACCCAGTGTAACTGGTACCATAACATATCCAAAGCTGGGGTTCCTAGCACCAAGTGGCCCTGAGATACGGGGCCCCAAAACTGGTTCGGAAAATGTCATTCTCTGCTGCAGAAAAGTGCTTGACATTTTCTGAACTGATTTTTGGGGCCCTGTATCTGGGGGTCACTTGGTGCTAGAAACCCCAACTTTGGAAATTTTCTGATGTTAGTACCACTGGGTTTGCACACCAAATTTGGGGTTCTTAGCACTAAGTGGCCCCGAGATACGGGGCCCCAAATTCAGTCAACTGTGTCTATCTGCAGCAATGTCATTTCGGGACCCTTTGGGTTCAGAGACCCCAAATTTTGGCTGCAGCTAGGGGGCATCTAGGAACCCTTAACTACAAAGTTTGAAGTTCGGGGGACCTATGGCTGCAAATGGGCACAGTGATGCCGCAAATGGGCATTGTTGACCCTCTTTTCCACTTACAGTAGCTGTGCATTTCTCACCCTCGTCTTATACTCGGGTCAATAAGTTTTTCCCATTTTTTTTGTGGTAAATTAGGGCCTCGACTTATACTCGGAACGACTTATACTCGAGTATATACGGTAGATGTGATTTCAGCAGCCCAGCAGACTTAAAACTATCACTCAGGGGGTCCCCAAAGGGATGATAATTGATCTACAGTTGTCACTAAATAGGTGTTCCCATTGGAAGATTTCTGCTTAGCTCCTGCCCGGTGACGATTCTAAAATTGCGGATTCCCCATCATTTTCTGCCCCACTGACAATCTTCACTAAGGCAAATAGAAGGGACAAATCTACTCAACGGGGGCTCAGATATCAATAAAACTTTGACAGGTGTTCTAAACCTCCATTCTATCCAAAACCAGCTAAAATAGCTTTGTCTTTACATACACTTTAATGAAAATACATGCAACCTCCAGCTGTAACAATAACACAGACTGGGGGCGCACCTACCTGGGCACCAGGAACCACTGGGCTAAAAACATACTTTTTTTTTTAACTCAATTAAAATTGCAAAATAATTCCAAATAGTAAGCTGTAAATGCCAAATTGAGCAAGAAACTGCATAACCTAAAGATACAACTAGAGGTGTCACTCCTTTGGCTCTTTCCATACTTTCACTGCATAATGCACCTCTGACGAAGCTCTTCTTAGAGTAAAACATGTTAGGTTCTTCTTGGCCATGGGTATATTAGGTTATTTTATCTCTAGATAAGTTTTCACTTTTCTTACATAATGGTTATTTGAGTGAGATCTTGCCTGTCAAGGTAAGTTGGCTTTGAATCTGGTCTATACTATGTAGAAAATAGCGCATGAACTGGCAGAGGCTGGCACTGTTGGTAAACTGGGCTTTAGGATCACCCCCGTTCATATTATTTGTCACTTTTTCACTTGCCAGTAGCATACACCCTATGTTAGAGGGACAATGTTCACTTACTGTGTATCTTTGGGGCAGCAGCATTGTGACCCTGGGAGTGGACTACAGAACATTTCTTCTTCTACTCTTCTTCATAACATAGGGGAAAAGTATTCTGTAGTCTACAGAGATAGCTGGTAATAGTCAAGCCGTACACACGGCCAAATGTCCGAATTCAGATGGTACAATAAAAAACGTCCGACATTCAGCCCGTGTGTACTGGTCCTTGTCCAACAGAAGCTGATCTGGAACTTGTCAAATAGAAGCTGTCGAATAAGCATGCTGGTTAAGCAGCATCCGATCTGCATCCGATCAGCGCTGTCAGCCACTGGCTGCGAGTGCTGACCGGTGTGTTCTAGCATGGGGGCAGTCCCCCTATCAGAACATAATAGCACAGCGGGAAGTTCACTGTACTAACATTGCATAGTTAGTACAGCAAACTTTTTTGTTCAGACTGCTGTGTTGAATGAAAAAAAAAAAAAAACTTGCTGTGTGTACCAGGCTTAAGTAGAGCGGCAAAGAGCACTGAAAGTTATTAGCTCACCAGCTCTAATGAGTAGGGCCCTCCGATTCCTCCTGTATTGAATCATAGAAACATAGCAAAGTGACGGCAGTAAGAAAGACCGTGTAGTCCATCGAGTATGCCCATTTTTTGTTGTTGTTTTTTAAATTTTTTTCATGAACTTTTTTGTATGACTATAGATCTATGTTTGTCCCAATAATGTTTGAAGCCATTTACTGTTGACTGTCTCACTACCTCTGTTAGTAGTTTATTCCAAGCATCAACTACCCTTTAAGTAAAATAATACTTTCTAAGACTAGTTTTGAACTTTCCTCCAGTTAGTTTGAGGTCATGTCCCCGTGTTCTTGATTTTGGTTTCATATTGAAAAAACTGCCCTCCTGAACCTTATTCACCCCATTGATGTATTTAAAGGTTTCAATCATGTCTCCTCTTTCCCTTCTCTCCTCCAGACTGTACATATCAAGTTCCTCAAGGTGCTCTCGATATGTTTTATCCCCCAAACCTTTCACCTTTTTTGTCACCCGTCTGGACTCGTTCTATCTTATCAATATCTTTTTGTAGGTGAGGTCTCCAGCATTGGACACAGTATTCTAAATGAGGATTCATTAAAGATCTACAGTATTTAGAGGAAAACAGAACCTCCTTCCTCCTGCTGGTGATCCCTCTAGCAATGTATCCTAGTATTCTATTTGCCTTTCCCACTGCCTGGTCACACTGTTAGCTCATTTTGCAATCATCTGAAAAAAGTACCCCTAAATCTTTTCTTCTGTAGTGAATCATATTGTAGCTGTAATGTTTGCATTCATGTTGTAAAGTGTTGCGCAAACTGTTGGCGCTATATAAGGCCACTTTCACACTGAGACGCTAAAAATATTGCCTGTAAAGTGCCTCTCAAGCGCCTCTCAAGCCACCCCAGTGTAAAAGCTTGATAGCTTTCATACTGGGGTGGTGCGCTTGCAGGACCGGAAAAATGTCCTGCAAGCAGCATCTTTGGGGGGGTGCGGTGTAAACACCGCTCCCAAAAGCGCTTCAGCAGTGGTGCTTTTCGGGCACTTTCAACCCCTTCTTTGAGGTTAAAAGTGCCCCGATACCACCCGCACAGCACCAGTAAAGCGCAGCTAAAACGAACGGCGATCTACCGCTGGCGCGGGGCAGCGTTCAGTGTGAAAGTGGCCGAGATCCTGTATAATATTAATAATAATACCTCTGGCAAGATTAACAAGCATTTATTTTGCACTAATTGAACAGATAAAACAAAAAATTGTATATTTAACAGACCAAAATAGAACAAAATTTGTAAAGTTAATTGTTAGGGTTTACATACACTTTAATACCAGTCAAAATAAAACAGTTTTCATGCAAGATTTGCTGTACCAGTCCAACTCACTGCCCTTTGTCATTAATTGTCTGACAGCTCCTGCAAGCTGTGGATTATGTCGACTTTCAAAATTAAACATGACTTGAAAATAAGCATGGAACAACAGCTTCTTATGACGCGTACACACGACCGGTTTTGCCGTCGGAATAAACTCCGAAGGTTTCTCAGACGGAACAGACGTGCCTACACACGGTCAACCCAAAGTCCGACCAAAGTCCGACCGTCCAGAACGCGGTGACATACAACACTTATGACGGGACTACAAAAAGGAAGTTCAATAGCCAATAGCTTCCATCTCGTACTTGCTTCAGAGCATGCGTCGTTTTTGGTCCGTCGGAACAGCATACAGACGAGCTGTTTTCCCGATAGGAATGGGTTCCGGCGGAAATATTTAGAACATGTTCTATTTCTAGGCGTGTCAGAATTTTCGAAAAAAAAAAATCCGATGAGGCCTACACACAATCGGAATAGACGATGAAAAGATTCCGTCTGACTTTTTCTGTCGGACATTCCGCTTGTGTGTACACGGCTTTAAATTCTGAACAATTCAAATTGAACTTCAAGAATTATTGGTACTGTATACTTATATATGTCTTTTTTTTATATCTTTATTTATTTATACAGATAACAAGTAAGGTTTAGTACATGGAACTAAACCTTACAGAAAATGAGTATGACTGCATCTACATTCTGTCTGCTGATGTTATAAAATATGGCCTTTTACAGCTATGATGCATATTATATAGTACATTTTGTTCTTTTATTAATAAATCTTACATCACTTATCAGAGGTTTACTTTGTGTTACCCTGCCAGCTTGGATCTTATGTACAACAAGCTGAATAGATAATTTCTGGCTAGCAAAAAAATAAGCATTTCCAAGATTGTGTTCATTTCAACTGAAAATTTCTGTATATGGATGCTTCTATGTGCTTTTTTTGTAACACAAATTATATTAATTAAATCTGTGTGGATGGAGCAGTCTGTATTGATAATCTTTCCAGAATATGTAAGGTAGCTGTTTTTTTTTCTTTCTAAGCAAAAGATAAATAAAAGAAAGCCTACATTGAAAACCTCCAGAAATCCTGCTAGACTGTTCTACTTTAAAGTGAACCTAACAAGTTTTACAAAACTGCAAACTATCATCAATGGTACCTGCACTTAGCTAGTATTGGAAAGTTTATATACTTCTAAAATCTGAAAGGTATTCCTTAAATTTAACAAACAACCATCAGTGTCATGAAAACTCTAAAAATACACTAGTTATCCATGAATGCGGTCCAAAAACTCTTAATTAAAATTGATATTATCATATTTCTCAATAGTAAAAACATACAGTGTATCATCCAGGAACAGAGTAGCCTAATGAGTTCATAATGGTTAATTAATGTGCTAGAGCACTTATATATGAAATGTAATAGCACTTTGCAGTTTGGCAATGCACCATCCAGTAATATGTCACGGTATAATGCCTCGTACACACGATCGAACATTCCGACAACAAAATCCATGTTTTTTTTTCCAACGGATGTTGGCTCAAACTTGTCTTGCATACACACGGTTACACAAAGTTGGTCGGAAATTCCGAATGTCAAGAACGCGGTGACGTACAACACTAACGACGAGCCGAAAAAATGAAGTTCAATAGCCAGTGCTGCTCTTCTGCTTGATTCCGAGCATGCGTGGCAATTTGTGCGTCGGAATTTTGTACACACGATCGGAATTTACACAAACGGATTTTGTTGTTGGAAAATTTGAGAACCAGATCTCAAATTTTGTGCGACGGAAATTCTGATGGAAACTGTCCAATGGAGCTTACAGATGGTCACAGTTTCCGACAAAGGGCTCCCATCGAACATTTTCCGTCGGAAAATCCGGGGCATTAGTTAGTGGTGCTCAACCATTTACTACAAAATGTAATGAAATTCATACATACAGTACATACATATGGTTTTGCATACATGATTAAACATACACCCACACACATGCATACACCATTACCACCTCAATGCTTTAAGGTAGGAATGGTGTTATTTGGATGGTGAGCTGCAATGGATTTCCGCCAGACATATCGTTTGGTGTTGAGGCCAAATAATTCAATTTTAGTCTCATCTCAGAGCTGAACAAGAACTGAGTGATCAGCAGCAGGGCTTTTTTTCAGCTGGAACATGGTGGAACTCAGTTCCACCACCTCTGGCTCGGGCCCTCTGCTTCCTGTTCACCTCTATCCCTTGTAAACACAGAAGTCCGGCTTTTGTGTTTACAAGTGACAGTTTGTCTCTCAATGGCTCCCACTGAGTGCAAGATGGGGGTAAGGAAGATGCAGGTGCCCAGGGTACAGTACAGATGCCCATTTAAGACCCTCCCACTGTTAGTGAATTTTGACCACACCCAGAATTTGATGCGGTTTGGAGGGTGTGTGTGTGTGTGTGAGGGGGGGGGGGTCAGAGGGGGTTTTGGGGGTTTGTGGTTGAGTTCCTGTACCTATTTTCTGTGAAAAAAAGCCCTGATCAGCAGTCATGTGATTCTCAGTCTTAGAGCCGATGTGGAATGGCTGCAGCATAGATGTTTTGTTTTGTTTTTTTTCTTTACAATTCCATATTTCTCTTTACATTTTTCAACCCAAAAGTGGAACTCTCCCTTTCACGCTCCCCCCCCCCTCCGGTGCCACATTTTGCACCTTTCAGGGGGGAGGGGGAACGGGGGACCTGTTTTAGACAGCCCCACTTCCAGAGACGGAAGATGGAATTGTTCACCCCCCCCTCCCCCTCCGCCGGGCCAATTAGAAAGCGCAGCACGCGCAATGGGGAACCCAGGATTGAAGCCAAAAGGCTTCACTGCCTGGTTCCCTTACCAGGAATGGTGGCACCAGCACCCAGGAGTCGACCTAAAGATCGGCTGGGGTGACGACATCGCGGGCTCCCTGCACAGGTAAGTCAGCAGCTACAGTTTTTTTAGCAGCTGACTTTTAATTTTTTGCACCCAGGCTGGACCTCCTCTTTAAAAACTATTTCAAAAATCTGCCTATTGCCCACTGATGACATGATGAAATTTTAGAGTACATCCCATTACATCCCAGTTTTTAGGTGGAACTAAAGTTCCACTGTCACAAATTGTAAAAAGGCAGACTCTTTATTGAAGAAGAAACACCCAATGGTGAAAGGCAAATCCATTTTGCACTACAAGTGCAAACTACAAGTGCAAAGTGCACTTGAAATTGCACTGAAAGTGCACTTGGAAGTGCAGTCGCTGTAGATCCGAGGGGGACATGCAAGGAAAATAAAAAACAGCATTTTAGCTTGCACATGGATGATAAAATCAGCAGAGCTTCCCCTAATTTCAGATCTACCCCTCAGATTTACAGCGACTGCACTTCCAAGTGCACTTTCAGTGCAATTTCAAGTGCACTTTGTACTTGTAGTTTGCACTTGTAGTGCGAAGTGGATTTGCTTTTTGTAAATACCTACCTGTCTGCTTGCTGTCTTTTCTGACACAGCCCCTGTGTGCTGGGATGTGGGATGACTAACTCCTGTGCATGCATAGGAGTGACGTCATTCAATGCTGGCCAATGAAGATGGCTGAAGACTGGCACCCAGGAGAAGATGCCAGCACTGGTGAGCATACTTGCTTTTTTTAATTTATAAGATTTAAAATTATTGCTTTATATCTGGTTGTTTACTACATACACTATATACACATTCTTTGTTTTACAAATAAACATTTAATACAAGACAACTGATTCCCAGAGAACAATGAGCTAGCTAAAGAGATAGCACAGCAGACGCGGACTGCTTGGAGCCTCTATTAGACTGATTAATGACTTATCACATGAGCCTCCATTACTTACTAATGTATAAATTTAAGCTAGAGCCGATTTATATTTACAGTATATGTGGAGAAACTGCCTTAAATGGCAACTACGCTTTTGCGGGAGAAAATTAAAAAAAAAAAATGTAATAAAATGTATATCATTGAGACACAAGTCATATTGTAAATGAATGCTTTTAAAAATTAAACTTCCTTTCCAATTTGCAGTGCTGTCATTTTCTGTAAAATGTAATGCAATATGGCAACATGGAGGCATTCTGTACACAGAGGGGGTTATTTACGAAAGGCAAATCAACTTTGCACTGAAATGAGTGGAAGCTCTGCTGATTTTATCATCCAATCATGTGCAAGCTAAAATGTCTTTTATTTTCCATGCATGTTCCCATCGGATCTACAGCGACTTTACTTCCAAGTGCACTTTCATTACACTTTCAAGTGTACTTGCAGTGCAAAGTGGATTTTTCTTTAGTAAATAACCCCCTGAAGGTGTACAGAATGCCCCCCGGAAATGTAATTTCCTGTTTGTGTGATTGGCTTACTGTTTTTTCTAGAGGTCTGCACTAAGATACAAGTCAGATTTTGGGCATGCCCTGCAACAAAAATGACATTTTTGGTGAGATACCCCCAAAGCGATAACAGGTCTAAAGGGATGCAGACCCTGCCACTTTTTAATCAGTAGAGCCCTTCAAGTGCAACAGGTAATTGGTAAGTATAAAATCACTCACAGATTCACTCTGCCCATGGACAATGCAGACAAACAAATAGCTATTTCGGCAGAATAACAAAAAGTAGGAATCTGCAACAAAGTTTGTTAAAATCCCTGCAATCTCAACAAAAATGGAGTTACTCTTTAAGCTGAAGTGTCTGTACCTAAATTTAGTGTGCTTTTGCAGCTAGACCATAAGCAGCCTGGGATTTTTACCAGATCTAGTATATGCACATTCTTTGTTTACAAATAAACACTGTGATAAGTCTTTTACTTTAATTTATAATTTTCAGCTAGCACTATTAGGGACTGTAAACGACAAGCATTTTTCAACAGGCTGTAAAAAGGAAAATGTGAAAAGGAACAGAGCACTCTACCTACTGATGTACAAAAATATTACAAAATAGTTCATATTGTGATTTTTACAATACCTTGACTATAAATCATGAAAATATGTACAAACCACTATTCATTTCTCTTAGGGATATCTTATGACCAGGGCCAAAACTAGGGGGGGCAGGGGGGGTCACGTGCCCTGGGCGCAGCATTTTGGGGAGGGCGCCACAGCTGGTACCTACACTCCTGCATCTGCTTCTCAACCCCTACCTCTCCCGCTAGCAGTCTGCCACCCCCCAATCCCCCCCTTCTCTGGTCGCCCTGCAGCGCTCACCTCCTCTCCCTGGCTAGCTGTGCAATATGCCAATGGGCTGAATAGACATGATCCTCAGCAGAGAGAAGCTCATCATACGATCGGGAAGACAAACAGCCACACACAGTTGTAACATAACCTTCCTCAGCACTCGTTCTCCTGGTCTTTCCTTTCCCCGCTCTCCATCCTGTCTGCTGCCGCGGGGAATCTAGACGGAAAGCGGGGGAAGGAAAGACCAGGAGAGTGCCGAGGAAGTTTATGTTACAACTGTGTGTGGCTGTCTGCCTTCTCGATCGTATAATGAGCTTTCCTGTGCTGAGGATTATGTCTTTATTCAGCCTGTCCGCATACTGCATAGCTAGCCAGGGAAAGGAGGTGAGCGCTGTGGGGGGACCAGAGAAACACAGGGACAACAGGAGCACGGGGGGACCAGAGAGGCATGTGGGGGACCAGGGGAGCATGTTAGGGATCAGAGGAGCATGGGGGGGACAAGAGGAGCATGGGGGGACCAGAGGAGCATGGGGGGACCAGAGGAGCATGGGGGGAATAGAGGAGCTTAGGGGAGCAGAGGAGCATGTGGGGGATCAGAGGAGCATGTGGAGGACCAGAAGAGCATGTGTTGGGGGACCAGAGGAGCATGTGGGGCACCAGAGGAGCATGGGGGGAACAGAGGATCACGTAGGGGCCCAGAGGAGCATGGGAGAATAGAGAAGCCTGTGGGGGACCAGAGGAGCATGTGGGGAACCAGAGGAGTATGGGGGCGAACAGAGGAGCATGGGGGGAACAGAGGAGCATGGGGGGAACAGAGGATCATGGGGGGACCAGAGGATCATGGGGGGACCAGAGGAGAATGTGGGGGACTAGAGCAGCATGTGGGGGACCAGAGGAGCATGGGGGCAAACAGGGGAGCATGGGGGCGAGCAGAGGAGCATGGGGGGGACCAGAGGAGCATGGGAGAATATGGGGGACTAGAGGAGCACAGGGGGGGCCAGAGGAGCATGTGGGGGAGCATGGGGGACCAGAGGAGCACAGGGAGGACCAGAGGAGCATGTGGGGGACTAGAGGAGCACGGGTGACCAGAGGAGCATGTGAGGAACTAGAGGAGAATGGGGGACCAGATGAGCAAAGGGGGACCAGACGAGCAAAGGGGGACCAGAGGAGCATGAGGGGAATAGAGGAGCAGGGTGGAGCAGAGAAGCAGAGGGGAAACAGAGGAGCACAGGGCACCAGAGGAACATGTGTGGGACCAGAGGAGCAGGGGGGTACCAGCAGTGGTGTAGCGTGGGGGGTGCGGAGGGGGCCGTGGCACCGGGCACAAAATTTAGGGGGGCGCAGCATCCGGTGCCAGTGTCATTCCGTCCTATGGACGGTGTCACTTGCTGCTCTCAGAGATGGGCAGCTGCTGCCCGGTGATTGGGCGAACGCGTGTCATGTGCGGTGGCAGGGGCTGGGTTGCTCTGGGAGTCCCGCCTCTGCCTCGCTGTCGTCTTCTCCTCCTCCGCGCCGGACTGGATTTTCCCTTTTCCCCATTGTGGCAGCCAGTCTGGGACTGGCGCGGCAGCGCCTGCTCTACTCTACAGGGCAGCACATGTGATGAAATGACATCTCCAGGGATCTTCCTGACCAAGTGAACTGTGGTATGTGACACAGATGTACAGTACAGTCACACAGTGTACACTACTATACACATACACAGAGCATCACCATCTCCCCCACTAATCTCCAATGTCCCTCCTGTCTCCCCACTGTTCCTCCTGTCCCCCCAATTATCCCCAATGTCCCTCCTGTCACCCCAAATGTTCCTCCTTTCCCCCAATGTACCTCCTGTCCCCCCAATGTTCCTCCTGTCCCCCCAATTATCCCCAATGTTCCTCCTGTCCCCCCAATTATCCCCAATGTGCCTCCTGTCCACCCAAATGTTCCTCCTGTCCCCCCACTTATCCTCAATGTTCCTCCTGTCCCCCCAATGTCCATCCTGTCCCCCCAATTATCCCCAATGTTCCTCCTGTCCCCCCAATTATCCCCAATGTTCCTCCTGTCCCCCCACTTATCCCCAATGTCCCTCCTGTCCCCCCAATGTTCCTCCTGTCCCCCCACTTATACCCAATGTCCCTCCTGTCCCCCCAATGTTCCTCCTGTCCCCCAATGTTCCTCCTGCCCCCCCCCACTTATCCGCCATGTCCATCCTGCCCCCCCAATGCTGCTCCTGTCCCCCCACTTATACCCAATGTCCCTCCTGTCTCCCCAATTATCCCCAATGTTCCTCCTGTCCCTCCAATGTCCCTCCTGTCCCCCAGATAACCCCCGATGTCCCTCCTGGCCCCTAATGTTCCTCCTGTCCCCCCACTTATCCCCAATGTTCCTCCTGTCCTCTCATTATTCCTCCTGTCCACCCACTTATCCTCAATGTCCCTCCTGTCCCCCCAATGTTCCTCCTGTCCCTCAACATTCCTTCTCCCCCCCCCACTTATCCTCAATGTCTCTCCTGTCCTCCTAATGTTCCTCCTGTCGCCCCACTTATCCCCAATGTCCCGCCTGGGCCCCCAATGTTCCTCCTGCCCTCTGCTTATCCCCAATGTCCCTCCTGTCCCCCAATGTTCCTCCTGTCCCCCCACTTATCTCCAATGTTCCTCCCGTCCTCCCAATGTTCCTCCTGCCCCCCCCACTTATCCCCATTATCCCACTTATCCTAAAATGTCTACCCTCTCCCCCCACTTATCCCAAATGTCCCCCCTCTCCTCCCACTTATCCCCAATGCCCCTCCTCTACTCTCACTTATCCCAAATGTTCCTCCCCTCCACTTTACCCCAATGTCCCTCCTGTCCCACCACTTATCCCAAACACCCCCCACTCCCCCCACTTAGCACCAATTCCCCCCTCCCCCCACTTAGCACCAATGTTCCAACTCTCCCCCAAGTTAGAAATTAGCACATTGACACCCTCCCCCCCCCATTTAGCACCAATGCGCCATTAACTTGGCACCAATATCATCGCCTATACCCTCTCTTTGTACTAATGCCCCCTATCCCCACCTAACATTGCACTCCTACTGTAAGTTATAGCTGCTCTTCTGTAGCAGCCCCTCTCTCTGATACTATGTAGGTGGGGAAGAGGGGATTTGGGGGTGAGAGAAGAGCTCTTACTGGAAGGGGGTTGTAAACTGTCCTGTGAGACATGCATTCCTGAGCCCTGCAATCTGTACCTAGCACACTCATGAACTCTGCAGTGCACTCTCTACGCAGTGCACTTCTGAACTCTGCTCAGTCTGCGTAGCGCACTTCTGAACTCTGCTCACTCTGCATAGCACACTCCTGAACTCTGTGCACTCTTGAGCTCCTCACTCTGTATATAGTGCACTCCTGAACCCTGCACTCTGTACCTAGCACTCTCCTGAACTTTGTACTCTGTACGTAGTAGAATCTTAATCTTTTCTCTTTGTATATAGCACACTCCTAATCTTTGCACTCTGTACGTAGCGCACCTCTGAAGTCTGCATGGTGTATGCAGTGCACTCCTGAACTCTGTTTGCAGTGCACTCTTGAGCTCTTCACTCTGAACGCTGTACTTAGCACTCTCCTAAACTTTACACTCTGTACTTAGGGTATTCCTGATCTTTGCACTCTGTACGCAGTACACTCATGAACTCTGTATGTACTGCACTCCTGAACACGGCACTCTGTGCAGAATGCACCACTAGTATTTAACAATGCCCCATTAAGACTCTTTCACTGTTAGGCGGTGGTGGTGTGGTTAAGGTCCTGGATTTACACTCAGTACACTCATGAACTCTGTATGTACTGCACTCCTGAACGCTGCACTCTGTGCAGAATGCACCACTAGTATTTAACAATGCCCCATTAAGACTCTCTCACTGTTAGGCGGTGGTGGTGTGGTTAAGGTCCTGGATTTATTCTCTGAGAAAAAACACCCTGCCTATAGTATGTCTGCAGTCTCTGACCATTTCCTGTAGTGTGTCTGCAGTCTCTGAAAGTCTCCTGTAGTATGTCCGCAGTCTCTGAACATCTCTTGTAGTATATCTGCAGTCTCCGACCATCTCCTGTAGTATGTCCGCAGTCTCTGACCATCTCCTGTAGTATGTCTGCAGTCTCTGACCATCTCCTGTACTATGTCTGCAGTCTCTTACTGTCTACTGTAGAATTTCTGCAGTCTCTGACCATCTTCTATAGTATGCCTGCAGTCTCAGATCTAACCAATAATAAAAGGCTGCAGGCAGCCAATCAAAGGCTCAGGCTGTGAGTGGAGGAACCTGGGCCCCCATTCTTGGGTGCTAAAAGTCCACAGGTTGGGGGGCGCAAATTACTTGCCTTTCCCTGGGTCCTCACAACCCATGCTACACCACTGGGGGGCTGAACTGATTCTTTGCCCCGGGTGAAAGAATGTCTAGCTTCGCCACTGTTTATGACCCTTTTCTATTCTCTGCAATTTCCTCTTGAACACCATTTATCAATTTCATAATTAAAAAGGCAACATACAGTCTGACTTAGGCCCCTTTCAGATAGGTGTTCCGATCAGGTCCACCTGTCAGTTTTTCAGAGGGACCTGATTAAAAGGTCCATGCAATCCTATGGAAAGGTGGGTGTAAATGGACTTGTTTTCTTTTATACCTGCCTACTTCCAGGGACCGCTAAAAAAAACAGAAGAGGAGCTCACAGTTCCCCTGCTGATCGAAACAGAATTTGCCCGCATGAAAAATGCCTTAGGGCTGACCAGCCAAGCAGCTAAAAACACAGCTGAAATATACGTACATGTAAGCTATCTTACCTGGCAAAAAAATAGTAATTTTGTTAAGCCAATTCTGTCATCAAGCTTTTATAACACTGTGCAGCACAATGCAATAGAGCTTCTCCCAGTCTCAGACCTACTATGCAAGGTACTATGATAAGTTAATACAAAGACAAATTTGGGAACATATGCTAATGAGATTTAAAAATAAGTTTAATGAATTTTAATGAATGCAACCAGGATTAAATACCTTTAAGCTTTGAAATCTTGGATTGAATTCATTAATCTATGATGACCATTATTTTCTCATAAGGATCATTTGTTTTAACAATGAGACCTTAAAATAATTTAATTGCTTCAAATAAGGATTTTTTTGGGCAAATAACAAATCATGGCTTAACAAACTGAGCCAATTATCTTCAGTTATTGATCCAGCGCTGCTTGCTTCTCCACTGCTTCTTATCCATTCCTTTACTTATTGTTTCTACCCATTATCTCTGTAGATGGTAAAGGGTTTTCTCTCTGTTTTTGTACTTGTTGTTGCAGAATGTATGTGTGCTTGAAAATGGTTTATGTGTTGTACAGTGTCATATGAAACAATGACACAATATAAATTATATATATATATATATATATATATATATAAATAATCATTTCTGTCCTGCCAAATCTCTGCAGTAGCCAAATCCAGTGGCGGTGGAAGGTAAATAGGTTACAGTATATTCATATCTTTCTTGTACTGTAGGAGATGTGTTACACTTGATACGGCTTTTTAGAAGCCTCTTCATGCCAGTGGCAATTAATTACATAATTTATTTATTTAAGTACTGTATTTAAAAGACGCCAACAATTTACACAGCACTTTACATACCGTACTATTACATCAGTCCTTGCTCTCAAGAAGCTTACAGTCTAAGGTCCCTATCTCACATGCATACATACACATACCAGGGCCAAATTCTAAAGGAGCCAGTTAACATATGAACATCATCATATGGATCTCCAATAACTGGACACACATTTTGTATGGAGCATAACAGTTTTTATGCTGCTTCTAATTATTTACTGTTTCAGGGGGAAAAAAGCAAGAATGAATCACTTGAACTTCTATCTCTACGTGTAATTTTGTACACAGGAAGTATAATGTTAACTTATAGAATCCGTAATAGCACTTCAGCACTACCCTAATCTCCCCCTTCCACAGCAGTCTGCTGAAGATGAGGACCACTGTGCTCTGTGTGAGAGCTGGAGTCTATCTCCGGAAGTCTAACATGCACCATACAATGTCACAGTTACAGCTCTTCAATCAGCAGGAAAAGTGAAGGTTGCTGTTTGGAAAAATTTGGTTTAGGCTGTTCAGGGGCATGTTGGACCACTAGAAGATGGCCCTCAACTTCAGCAGGATACTTTGAAAAAGGGGATTGGTGTAGCACTGGAGTGATATTACTGCAACCATAAAAAAGGAAGAAATGCAAACCAGAACTAAAGTGGAAATTTCCCCAAAATAAGTAGAAACAAAATAATGGACTTGAATGAACCAAACCATACAAAAGGAAAACCAGTAAGTACAGTAAGAAGAACCAATGCATGACAGACAAATATTTATCTGCCTCAGCCAATTACTGAGGAGTTTGTTCGGGTGATGTAAGCTGAGGTGAGAGGATAAATATCTGGAGCTATCTCCTCAAGGGGTTTGTGTCCTTCCTTCCTGGGCTTTGCCTGGTGAGAATACCACAAGGAAGTCTGGACAAGGTTTGATGGAAGCCTGTGCTAAGGCCAAAGAAATGCATTTGGGGGTTACCCTTAGGGAGTATCTCTGAAAGAATCAGGAAGGTGGCTGCCCAGAGGGAGCTTATTCAGAAAAACTAGAGCAGAAACTTGGCTACAAGTAGGGAGCATCTTCAGAGGAGTCTGTTTTGTGAAAGAGCATCCAGGAAAACTTAGGAGACAGTGCTGCCAGATAAACATTGCACAGAGACCCCATTAATCAATAGTTTAAAGTACATTGGCATTGCTCATATATACAGTATATATATATATATATATATGAATATATATATATACATACACATATACAGTATCTCACAAAAGTGAGGACACCCCTCACATTTTTGTAAATATTTTATTATATCTTTTCATGTGACAACACTGAAGAAATTACACTTTGCTACAATGTAAAGTAATGAGTGTACAGCTTTTATATCAGTGTTGTCACATGTAAAGATATAATAAAATATTTACAAAAATGTGAGGGTGTACTCACTTTTGTGAGATACTGTATATGAAACCTGTTGTTTTTCATTAGTTAGGGTCTAGAGCAGGCACTTAGTAAAAAATAAGGGGCCTTATTTATAGCTGACAGTGCCCATCCACTCTCTGCAATAGTCCACAGCACTACTCCACACAGTGGCCTATATTTTACTGGCTTCCAAATCTAAAGTCACCTTTTTCCACTACTGGAGGTGGAAAGTGTGGACTGGTTCATGCCCCTTGTCACACCCTCCAGCTTACAGGAGTAGGAAGCATGATACATAATAGTAGGGGCGGACTGACAACTCATGGGGCCCCCGGGCAATAGGAGATTATGGGGCCCCCAGGCAATAGGAAATTATGGGGCCACATAGTATACACACACACAGTATACACATATATGTACACACAGTGTACACAGACATGTTTCTATTGGCTGTCCCAGGTCCATACTGTCTATTGGCTGTCCCTGGTCCATACTGTCCCTGGTTTTACTGAGGCTGGCAACCCTGATGGGACCCCCTAGTGGCCCAGGGCCCTCAGGCAGTGCCCGAGTGGCTCAATGGTCAGTCCGCCCCTGCATAATAGGGATAACAAGACTTTGCAGGCACACTGTATATAGGCACAGTTTTCTGCAGTCCCAATTCTCCCAAATCAAAGCAGGCATTGATTTTGTATTTATTAACAACATTAAATACATTGCACAGCCAAATTGTCAACAACTTTACTAGCTGGCTTTACATATACTTTTTAAACTAGGTGTCTACACATGTATTGGTTGCACAGCTTAGAACTAATATTGCACAGAAGAAAACTACACTGCATCTTACCTTTGAACATTTTCTTCAAGTATCTTTAATTTCTGCTCATCCTCTTCACATTGCCTCTTTCTTGCCTCTTCTTCTTCTACTGAACTAGCTGGTACTCCTTGCATAAGCCATTTTTCTCTGAGCAATTTTGACTGAAAGTAAAAAAGGTTATCATTATATTTCTTACAAACCTCTATCGACGTAAATAACTTAAATCAGCCCAAAGTAAAAAGCTAGAACCAAAAAAAGTAATAGCCAAAAGCCATAATGTTCATTCTTTGCTAACACCTCATTCACAACACAAAGGGGAAAGCAGTAATATCACTTTTCTGGTGGTATGGCCCCTCTAACATGGCTGCGAAAGGTTCTAAAATTACAATTTGTAATAGTGTTACTTAAGCCTATTCATGGTGCCAACATCCTCCCAAAAAAAAATGTAAGAGTACAAAAAACACATTAGGTGGAAGGGATTTTATAGGCACCATATATTGAACAACCCATAGATGAAATTAACAAAGCTTTATTATTATAAAAATAAATACCATACAGTAGAAAAAATGTGTATTCATATAGTATTAAATAGATACAGTGTTTACAACAACTGTATTGTATACCCGTGTGTGATGTCTATAACCGCATATTACTGTTATATATGACAAATATCTTGCCCATTACATCACAAAAATTATGCCCATGTGCCCAACACTTTTCAAGACTTGACCTTCCTCAGGGGCAGCTCGATGGACCTTCATATTGAAAATGGGAAAATATATGAAACATGTATAGAACAAAACACATTATACCTGTCAATCCCAAAAAAAGGGGATGAGAACCAAATATAGAAAAAAAAGAGGGGGAACCCAAGAAGAAGCATTCGGTAAAAAAAAAAAAAAAAAAGGTAGGTGGGCCTCCCTCTTCTCCCCTCTTCGGCTGGTATGGGAACACACAGAGTGGTGTGTGTCTAATTCGCAGTTTATTTTTTTACATACTGGGGGGAATCAATAAAGCTGATGCACCAATTTTCTGACGTTAATCCCTCCTGTTAATGTATTGTGGTAAAATCATGAAGCATTTGCAACACTGTCGATTCTGATCGCGATTTGTGCACCAAATTCACGTAGTTCTAAAATGCCCCAATTATACATTGTGTCGCATTGAATGCATCACATTTACACTGTGTTGCATTTAATGCACCAAATATAAAAGAAATGAAGCTAATTAAGACCAGCTCTTTTTTGGCGTACAGGTGATTGGGGAGTGTGTTAGTGCCGCGGGGGGGGGGGGGTAGTGCCACTTCACCGGCGGCCGGGGGGGGCTGTTTGCCGTCCACCCCCCCAAAAAAAAAACACCAGCTGCCACTGATGACAGATACATTAAGTAATGGGCGTCACACACAGATATTTTAATACAATTGCTGTAAACTAAGTATCTTACCACGCTGACCCTCCTCCCCCCGCAGCCAGCAACAAAGACCTGCCAGAGTGGAGAATCGCTCCGGCAGGTCTTTGCCGCAGTGTGAATTCAGTCTTCACAGTACATAGTAAACATTCCCTCTTCTCTGAAGTTAAAGAACAAGTTGCTTGTAGTGAATATGTTCCTTTGTTATTCAGAAAATGTACCGTAATTTTCCTTTTTATAAGAACTTATCAATTAGGCCTAAATTGGCAAAGTGACGGGTTTTAAATTAAACCTATTTTATTGAAACATTTTGACATACTTTTGCCCTGTTTCCAATATTATTTTTACAATGAACAATTTTATTAAATTAATCTAGTGTTATGTGCTTTTTGATCTTGCCAGCAAATTCAGCATATACTACACACAGTTTTTGAAAAGTCCATAGGAACATATGAAGCAGGAAACATAGCATTTAAAAAAAAAATGTGTATTTGTTCTTTTCTACAAGCAAGTATTTTTATTATGTGGTTTTTAAAAAATAGTTATGCATTTTCTTTTCTCTTTAATGCTTTAATCATAGTGGTTAACTTGAAAAAAAAAGCGTGCACAGATGTTACCATGACAACATTACACATGAATTTGCTTTGAAATGTAGAGGTTTAAGAGGAAGAGTTCATGAGTTTATTGCACTTGACTCAAGCACATTTATTCGTTATTAAAATATTGATTCACTCACTTTCTATCAATAATTAAACAGAACTCCTGGTATGCAGGGTGTTAATACTAGGTGGTCTATAGAGGAATAAACAAATAAGAACAAAATAACAGAGCTTTATAACCATTTCCTGGCAGCTAGACAACAAACAGGACATACTTATACTTATTCCCTAAAGGGTTCATAATCAACTTGAGTAATAACAAACGTTCTTTGCATCCCATCATAACACCATGGATTTACCTTAGTAGTTGGATCAGTCTTGTTTTGTTATTGTGTTGGTTCTCATGATCTAGCGCCCTGGTGCCCAACCTGCAGCCCCGGGAAACACATGTGACCCTCTGGCTCTGTGTTTCCCTTTTGCCCTGTTATAGCTGTGATTTCTAGCAGTCTCATGTAAAATGTCTCCTGTCTTTGACTATCTCCTGAAGCATATCTGCCGTCTCTGACCGTTTCCTGTATCCTGTCTGTAGTCTCTGACCATCTCTTGTAAAAAGTATCCACAGTCTCTAACCATCTCTTGTATTATGTCCACAGTCTCTGACCATTTCTAATATTATGTCCACAGTCTCTGACCAGCTCTTGTATTATGTCCACAGTCTCTGATCATCTCTTGTATTATGTCCCCAGTCTCTAACCATCTCTTGTATTATGTCCACAGTCTCTGATCATCTCTTGTATCATGTCCCCAGTCTCTAACCATCTCTTATATTATGTCCACAGTCTCTGACCATCTCTTGTATCATGTCCTCAGTCTCTAACCATCTCTTATATTATGTCCACAGTCTCTGATCATCTCTTGTATTATGTCCCCAGTCTCTAACCATCTCTTGTATTATGTCCACAGTCTCTGACCATTTCTAGTATTATATCCACAGTCTCTGACCATTTCTAGTATTATGTTCACAGTCTCTGACCATCTCTTGTATTATGTTCACAGTCTCTGAACATTTCTAGTATTATGTTCACAGTCTCTGACAATCTCTTGTATTATGTCCACAGTCTCTGACCACCTCTTGTATTATATCCATAGTCTCTGACCATCTCTTGTATTATATCCATAGTCTCTAACCATTTCTAGTATTATGTCCACAGTCCCTGACTATCTCTTGTATTATCTCCGCAGTCTCTGACCATCTCTTGTATTATGTCCACAGTCTCTGACCATCGCTTGTATTATGTCCACAGTCTCTGATCATTTCTAGCATTATGTCCACAGTCTCTGACAATCTCTTGTATTATATCCACAGTCTCTAAACATCTCTTGTATTATATCCACAGTCTCTGACCATTTTGTAGTATCATGTCCACAATCTCTGACAGTCTCTTGTATTATGTCCACAGTCTCTGACCATCTCTTGTATTATATCCACAGTCACTGACCATCTCTTGTATTATGTCCACAGTCTCTGACCATTTCTAATATTATGTCCACAGTCTCTGACCATCTCTTGTATTATGTCCACAGTCTCTGACCATTTCTAATATTATGTCCACAGTCTCAGACCATCTCTTGTATTATGTCCACAGTCTCTGACCATTTCTAATATTATGTCCACAGTCTCTGACCATCTCTTGTATTATGTCCACAGTCTCTGACCATTTCTTGTATTATGTCCACAGTCTCTGATCATCTCTTGTATCATGTCCCCAGTCTCTAACCATCTCTTGTATTATATCCACAGTTTCTGACCATTTCTAGTATTATGTCCACAATCTCTGACCATCTCTTGTATCATGTCCCCAGTCTCTAACCATCTCTTGTATTATGTCCACAGTCTCTGACCATTTCTAATATTATGTCCACAGTCTCTGACCATCTCTTGTATTATGTCCACAGTCTCTGACCATCTCTTGTATTATATCCATAGTCTCTGACCATCTCTTGTATTATATCCACAGTCTCTAACCATTTCTAGTATTATGTCCACAGTCCCTGACTATCTCTTGTATTATCTCCGCAGTCTCTGACCATCTCTTGTATTATGTCCACAGTCTCTGACCATTTCTTGTATTATGTCCACAGTCTCTGATCATCTCTTGTATCATGTCCCCAGTCTCTAACCATCTCTTGTATTATATCCACAGTTTCTGACCATTTCTAGTATTATGTCCAGAATCTCTGACCATCTCTTGTATCATGTCCCCAGTCTCTAACCATCTCTTGTATTATGTTCACAGTCTCTGAACATTTCTAGTATTATGTTCACAGTCTCTGACAATCTCTTGTATTATGTCCACAGTCTCTGACCACCTCTTGTATTATATCCATAGTCTCTGACCATCTCTTGTATTATATCCATAGTCTCTAACCATTTCTAGTATTATGTCCACAGTCCCTGACTATCTCTTGTATTATCTCCGCAGTCTCTGACCATCTCTTGTATTATGTCCACAGTCTCTGACCATCGCTTGTATTATGTCCACAGTCTCTGATCATTTCTAGCATTATGTCCACAGTCTCTGACAATCTCTTGTATTATATCCACAGTCTCTAAACATCTCTTGTATTATATCCACAGTCTCTGACCATTTTGTAGTATCATGTCCACAATCTCTGACAGTCTCTTGTATTATGTCCACAGTCTCTGACCATCTCTTGTATTATATCCACAGTCACTGACCATCTCTTGTATTATGTCCACAGTCTCTGACCATTTCTAATATTATGTCCACAGTCTCTGACCATCTCTTGTATTATGTCCACAGTCTCTGACCATTTCTAATATTATGTCCACAGTCTCAGACCATCTCTTGTATTATGTCCACAGTCTCTGACCATTTCTAATATTATGTCCACAGTCTCTGACCATCTCTTGTATTATGTCCACAGTCTCTGACCATTTCTTGTATTATGTCCACAGTCTCTGATCATCTCTTGTATCATGTCCCCAGTCTCTAACCATCTCTTGTATTATATCCACAGTTTCTGACCATTTCTAGTATTATGTCCACAATCTCTGACCATCTCTTGTATCATGTCCCCAGTCTCTAACCATCTCTTGTATTATGTCCACAGTCTCTGACCATTTCTAATATTATTTCCACAGTCTCTGACCATCTCTTGTATTATGTCCACAGTCTCTGACCATCTCTTGTATTATGTTCACAGTCTCTGACCATCTCTTGTATTATGTCCACAGTCTCTGACAATCTCTTGTATTATATCGACAGTCTCTGACCATCTCTTGTATTATATCCACAGTCTCTGACCATTTCTAGTATTATGTTCACAGTCTCTGACAATCTCTTGTATTATGTCCACAGTCTCTGACCATCTCTTGTATTATATCCACAGTCTCTGACCATTTCTAGTATTATGTTCACAGTCTCTGACAATCTCTTGTATTATGTCCACAATCTCTGACCATCTCTTGTATTATATCCATAGTCTCTGACCATCTCTTGTATTATATCCATAGTCTCTAACCATTTCTAGTATTATGTCCACAGTCCCTGACCATCTCTTGTATTATATCCACAGTCTCTGACCATCTCTTGTATTATGTCCACAGTCTCTGACAATCTCTTGTATTATATCCACAGTCTCTGACCATCTCTTGTATTATATCCACAGTCTCTGACCATTTCTAGTATTATGTTCACAGTCTCTGACAATCTCTTGTATTATGTCCACAGTCTCTCACCATCTCTTGTATTATATCCATAGTCTCTGACCATCTCTTGTATTATATCCATAGTCTCTAACCATTTCTAGTATTATGTCCACAGTCTCTGACCATCTCTTGTATTATATCCACAGTCTCTGACCATTTCTAGTATTATGTTCACAGTCTCTGACAATCTCTTGTATTATGTCCACAGTCTCTGACCATCTCTTGTATTATATCCATAGTCTCTGACCATCTCTTGTATTATATCCATAGTCTCTAACCATGTCTAGTATTATGTCCACAGTCCCTGGCCATCTCTTGTATTATATCCACAGTCTCTGTCCATCTCTTGTATTATGTCCACAGTCTCTGTCCATCTCTTATATTATATCCACAGTCTCTGACCATCTCTTGTATACCATCCGCATGCTATTATGTCTTTTCTACAATGTGCATTACATTTCCAGGTGAGAGTATTCTTGAAGAACAATCCCCAATTAGGTAACACAAAAAAAGGTGATGGCAACAATGAATAGGAGAGATCTATTTGCATTCTTATACATTTTGGATTGTGGGGAGTAGAGAAGAGTTGAAGTCAGGTTTTTTTGTGATCTGTGTGGTTGATTTACTAAAGGGATGTTGCACTCTGCAACCCTAGAGGTTAGTGGATGTGTTGAATTTTGCAAAAAATATCTATTCACATGCAAAGAATTGTTTTTTAAAAAAACAGCATTTTTGCTTGCACATGATTAGATGATGAAAGTCAGCCTAGCTTTACCTCATTCACAAATTTCTGGAGTGAACAGTCTATTTGCCTTTTGTAAATCAACCCTTATATGTCTGTTCAGGAGATCCACTCTATCTCTCATGGTGACCACAGTCAGAATGTGAAGAGAAATCCAAATTTTATGTCTATCAACAGAACAGGAGTAGTAGGCATATCTTTTAATAGGGATACCTCTTTCAGTAGTAGTGATCAAAGACATTTTTGTGCAAGATGTGCAAGCAAAAAATCTCTCCACTTCGGGGAGATTTGCACGTACTTCCTGTCATGTTACTGGACAAGAAGTAAACCAAAATGTGCCCAATGAGGACTGTAATAAAATCCTAAAAGAAAGATGTATTCAAATCTAAAAAAATGTTTTTGCCCGAAATGGTACTTAAGCTGTTACTAAACCCAGGACCCTGCATTCACTATATCTGGTATGCATCTCCCACAGTACACAGAACATGGAAATGCAATTATTTAAGTAAATAACTGCTAAAAAAACTTTTCTCATCAGCAGTATACAGCAGTCTTGTGACTTCTATCAGTGTCCAGCAGTGCACTGGTCAAAGCTTGTAGGAGGAGTTTTCATTAGACACGTGAAATTCGTTTTGGTTTCCGAATTAGTTTTTTCACGAATTTTGACAAATTTGGTATTTTCAAAATATCCAAATTAGCGAAAACCCGTTTAATGAATTTTTCCGAATATTCGTAAATTAGAATATTAAAAAAAAAAAAACGTAAATTCATAAATTAGAATATTCGAAAATTCGTAAATTTGAAAATTAATACATTCGTAAATTCGAAAATACAGAAATTCAAAAATTCGGAACTTCGGAAAATCATAAATTCGAAAGCTGAAAATCTGGGAATTCAGAAATTCGAAAAATCGAAAACTAAAAAATCCGAAAATAAGAGCGAAAATTCAAAAGAACGAAAATCCGAAAATTAGAATGAAAATCCGAAAATCAAAAAATCTGAAATAATAACTAAATAAAAATAACTTAACTATTACTAACTTTTAAATTATAGATATTGGAATTTCCTTTCAAATTTGGCTGTTTGTGAACATATTGAATATGAATTTATCCGAAGTTACGAATTAGCCGAAACAACAAATGCTGTATCTAAACGAATGGAACGCAACAAATTAATATTAATAAATAACAATAATAATGGAAAATTTTTTACATTATTATTACTATTTATTATTAATTTGTTCCGTTCCATTTGTTTAGATATGGCATTCGTTATTTCGGATAATTCATAACTTCCGATAAGTTCATATTCGTTATGTTGACTAACAGCCAAATTTGAAAGGAAATTCCAATACCCATAATTTAATATTTAGTTATTATTAATTAGTTAGCTATTTTTTTGATTTCTGGATTTTCATTCTTTCGAATTTTTGGATTTTCTTTGTTATTTCTGGATTTTCCAATTTTCGATTGAATTTTCGGATTTTCCAATTTCTGAATTTTCGAATTTCCGAATTTTGAATTTCCGAATTTCCAGATTTTTTAATTTTCAAATTTCCAAATTTTCGATTTGACGAATTTACGAATGTTTGAATTTCTGAATTTTCAAATTTACGAATTTTAGAATTTCTGGATTTTCTAATTTACGAATTTCGATCATAACGAATGACCCGAAAAACAAAAACTAAAAAACGAATTACACGAGAACTAACTAATTTTTCGGCAGTGCACATGTTTAATTTTCATTTTTCCCTGATTGTCTTATGAGGTTGCAGGACCCCTGACCCAGTGCTGATTGTCCCTGTGCTGATCAAATGCACTCTCCCAAGAAAAAAAAAAAATCTCTAGCAATACACACCAAACTTAGTATGTACAGCTTGCTCCCAAGGCTCTGCTCTATAAGGAGATGGGTTAGGGACAGTTGAAGAAGAGGAGGAACAGAGACGACAGGATCAAACAGCCTTTTTACACAATGCGGAGGACTAACCCCTTAAGTTCCACAGTGAGTATAACAAGCATGCTTATATACACTGATTTTACTGTTGTGGGTTTAGTAACACTGTAAGCATTAAGCCCTGTACACACGATCAGAAAATTATACGAAAAATACTGCTTTCGAAACGATCGTAAGATAATCGGATCGTTAGTACAGAGCTTTCGTGAACCGATCACGACATCCGTTATTATTCTATCGGACATGAACGAAAATTTTTTCCGTACGATGCCAGATCACGCGATTTTCTTTCAATCAGTACAGCTGTCATTCGAAAATGCAAAACAGATGCATTACAACACATGACATCACTTCCCGAATTTTTATTCTGTCGCATGAGAATTTTCGTGACATTAGTAAACTCATCAGATTCGATCTGCGATTATCATGCAAAAAAACATGAACGATCATTCGTGAGATAATCTTATCGTGTGTACCGGCATTACTCACATGGGTGTACTTAAGCATATATCTGTGTGAGGGCTCTGTTTAATAGACGGGACACACAGGTGTTCCAGGCATCAGCATACAGACAGTCTGCATTCAGAGACACACACCTGCACCCACACAGATTTCTAATTGGGAGCAGCGGCTGAGTCCATGCAGCTACTCTGTCCCTACTGACATGAATGGGACTGGCTGCACCTGGATGCACCCCATGTAGGCAAAACACGGCCCTCACACAGGTCTATGCTTACATTTGCCTGTGTGAACGAAGCCTTAAGAGAGAAGTGTGGGATTTGAAGAAAACAAACAAATATAATCTCCTAAATGCTGCAGCATCAGTGTGATGCTGCAGATGTCCCACGTCGGCTCTATCACTGAGAACTGAATGATCATATGACCTCTGATCACCCAGTTCTTGGACTGCTCAGAGCAGAGAGTAGTGACTGTCAGTGACAACACCCTGCTCTGCTCCTCTAGTTTTTACTGGAGCTGGACCAGGGAGTGGGCAGGAGCAGCTGGCTACGGCTCTCAGCGGTGATCTGAGAGGCTGAGCCCAAGGTGGAGCCTCGTAAAAAAAAAAAAAATATCTCAAAAATATTTTTCAATACAAATACAATAAAATCATTATTAGCGGACACAACCATTTATTACGAAATTTCTGCTAAATTTAAAGGATAAAACTGTATTGAGCTAATAAATAAGTTGTGTGTGAATTCGTTTTTTTTGTGTGTGGCTGGAGCTGTGTGTAGGCAGACTGTGTTACACTATGGGGACACTGCAGCTGTACAAATGCAGCCACTAGTCCTAATTTGACAGACGTGTGGATGCAAGATGTATGGTCCCGGTAACAGAAAGTGTTCATTTGGGGCCACTACCCACACCTGCACATCTGTCACATTTGGACCTGCAGCTGTGTTCGTACAGCCATTGCATGCTCATAGAATAACAGGTGGCTTCAGATGCATAAAAAACTGCTCATTAACACTGTATGGGCAAGAGGACCCATGTGAATGATCCCTTTATTTTTTAAAATGTGTTAATTATTTTGTATTTCTTTATTTTTTCACAATGCTGTTGTGGGGGCCTTTGGTGAACTATAAGTAGTGTACACAGACCCCGATGTCTCACCTTTGAGACAGAGAAAGGGACTGAGGACATAGAGAAAGGGATATAGGACAATGAATGAACAGGAGATGTTCTGTACAGAGGCTCCTATTCATTCACAAACTGAAGCGTAGTAAACACAATTTACTATGCTTCAGTTATGAATGAAAACAGTGAGCAATCAGTAGCGATTCAGAAAAGAAAGGGACTGGTAAATTTAACATAGTTACCAGACCCCTGTTCTCCATCCTGAACTGATCTCCCTGTGTTCCCACAGCAACTGGTGGAAGGGAAAGGAGGCAGTGCTGTGAAAAATAGTCTCACAGCGGGCCCAGGAAGCACGTGGAATCAGATGTGGGCAGGGAGGATGATCAGTGTGGCGGATGGAGGCACACGGGGGGGGCCTGGGCAGCTGGGGGGATTGGACAATGGACAGGGAGGGTGATTGGTGAGGTGAAAGGGGGGAGGCAATAACAGGAACCGATCCCCTGTGTGGCTCTTTCTGCAGCAGCTGGAAAGCCGGAAGGAGGGAGAGGAGGAGAAGCTGGATTTTCAGCTGCTGCAGGGAGAGCTACTCAGGGGATCAGCTCCTGTAATTACCACCCTTGCACTAATCACACTCCTTGCCCACATCTTATTCTCCCTGCTGGCTCGGGCCCTGTACAGGAGGACCGGTGGTACCCCCTTATTAGTGGCCCTAGTTCAGCCGGCTGCTGATTAGGCATCTGCGTGGATCTTGACAATATTGTTGGGATCCAGAGCCAGGAGCACGTTTACTATGTCAGCTGACAGCAGGCAACAGCCCCACTCTCAGCTGACAAAAGTAAGTACACCCCTGTAACCCACAAGAGAATATATGGCCGAAAAAAGCCGTGGCCTTACTAGATGAAAGTTTTTTTTTAAAAATGGTCAACTCAGTATTTTTCTTATGTGCATATACACATTTGGCCATTGTGATCATGTAATATATAGATATGTATGTTTTTCATGTTTGAAGGTGATGCATATATACATTTGGCCATAGTGATGTTGTAATACACACCTATGCATGTTTTCAATACTAGAAGATACTGTGATTTCCTTTACTTTGTTTCCTGTGACATGAAAGGCTTCTGTTTAAGACCATATTAGAACAGGGCCCAGATACACTGGTACTGCCAACCCACACAGACATGGCCAGATTTCTCATCATTGAGCCAGCTTGCTCTAAATCTTTATTGCCCAATGCCACGCCTTATCCATGAGCTACACTACAACATAGCAGCAGCTATCACAGAACAAATACATGCTGTATTTTCTAACTTGAAGTGTTACCAGTACAAATGTAAATAATTCTATCATACAGAAAGAATAATAGCGCTTAACATGGTCTTGTCAATGATCCTGCTTCAAAGTGGCATTTTTATGTCTTCAACAGATTGTTCTGTATCTCTGAGTAGCATTCTTCCGCTTTGACAGCCGACTTATATTAACCTCTGAGGCCTCCCAGAAAATGACAACATTGTGTTTTAGAGCAGATTCGTACAGCTATTTCCTAACTCTTCTATAGTAAAACAGAATGTTTCTTTAACAAATATATTTTACATGGTGGTAGGGGACCCCCCACAGTGAAAAAAAAAATTGAAATAAGCAGTGATATAATTGACAGTTACCATGTACAATCAACTGTCACTTATGTATGTAAAGCATGCAAGGGATGCAAACAGCATATATCATTTTCTAGTATATATAGACCGTCATGTAACATACTCATTTAGCATTAGATATACAAATGCTGTTAGAAAAAGCTGGACTTAGAATTTCCAGATGACAGCAGTAGCTTCCTGCACTGTGTGATTCTGCTGCTGCATTGGAAACACACGTTACCTACATGTTTAATATGGATGATGTGACTCTGTGAGCAAATGCATCGTCTCTGCCAATACTTCTTACCTTTAGGTGCTGCAGTTGAAGAATTTGGTCTTCTAGCTGCTGTCTTTTGTCCTCAATTGCAGCCTGTCGTTTTCTTTTTTCCTTTGCAAGAAAAGGAAATAAAAGAGAGAGAAAAATGAGAAATGTGCACGGCTGAGGGTTTGCTATGAGCAGCTGTTAGCATGTGCCAGCACTGCTGTTTCTAGATGCTAAGGAAACATGTTATTATGAAGAAGAACTGCCGTACGCTGACATGAAAGGAAAGCCACCAGTTCTCTCGCTGATAGATGCTACACTCCCAGTTTAAAGGCACATCCATATTTTAAAGGTTCCTTACCAGCCTTGTTCACATCTAGCGACTTACAAAAATGGCAGATTTCACTAAAATATCAGCAGACTTATATGATTGCTAGACATATAAGGATCATATAATTACATGAGAATATCAGAATCTAGTCCAATAACAAGGATAAGATCCAAACATGATATTCATTGTGTACACATCAATAACACTAACCTTAAAGCGGTATTAAACCCAAAAGAAGACATTTATTATATTGCAATTTACCAATTCTTAGATGTGATGGCTGCATTAGTTTTCTTTTTTAAGCTTGCGTTATTTATTTACACCTGATGATCCTGTTAGGCCCCTTTCACACGGGCGCCTTCGTGTTGCTGAACCCACTTGGGCAGTGGGGGGATCGTTTCGCTGATCCCCGCTGAGCAGGCAGATTACAGATCCGCTGTGCAGAGCGGACACGGACACAGTTCCGCTCTTCTCTATGCGGAAATCGGGGGAAAACAGACTGCCTATCCTTTTCATCCGATCTGATCCGCCAGACGGATGGAAAATAGGACCTCCATTCATCTGGATTTTGCAGGCAGGATAGGATGGCGGCAGGTGTCAGCTGACATCTGCTGCTCCATAGGGGAGCCCGTCAGGTCCACCTGAAAAACCAACAGCGGACCTGATCAGAAAGCCCGTGTTAAAGGACCCTACTTCTGCTTTTTCAACTGAATAAGTTGTCTAGCAGATGTAGCAATTAGATGGTTGAGACAACCCATTTACCATTGACCAGCTTTTATTTATTTATGTAAAACCTTTAACCTCAAATTGCTTGCTGTAACTGCTTATAAAGTGTTAGCTGGAATTTGGCTTCAGTCTGTTAGTGTATCTAAATCTGCTAAAACATCTAACACTCCCCTCCTCCAAGACTGACAATGCTGCTGTGTTCTGTGCCCCCTGTGCTCTTCTGTACAGAATGGGGGCACTGTAATACAGGAGGTGTGTTACTGGCCAGATCACCATGTGAAAACAGAGGGGGGAAAAAAAAACAAAAGAAAGAAAATGAATGCAGACACCACATCTAATGATTGGTAAGCTGCAATGTATTGCAGTTGTGGTTTTGAGTTTAATACTGCTTTCTTTAATGTGTGACAGAGGGTACATTTCATACTAGGCCTTACTGCATAACATGAATAAAAAGCAGTATTTAGGATAAACTTAAGTGCTTTGTTAAAGGGAACTTGATAATATATATATATATATAAATATATATATATATATATATATATATATATATATATATATATATATGGGGCTACCATTATTATCTTTTTCTGAAAATACTATTTTTTTGCTTTCATTTTGACCAGATTAAACTCCCTATGAACGTCTTCCATTGAACCAGTAAGCAGATCAGATGTGATTTCCCTTGCTGCATGCTAGTTCCTGGTGAGTTACTACTCCTTTAACATCACAGTTAGACAGGCAATTAGCATTTTCAGGAGTTCAGCACAGGCAATTCCTATATCCTTATCATGATATGCTCCTTAAACTTGTAATAGCTGTAATTAACCCCTTCCTCCCCTTCTCTCCTTAAGTGAAATTTAAAGATTGCTCTGGTCTAAATGAGGTATAAAAACTGCTAGAGCCTATGCCTGTTAAAAAGAACAAACAAACAAAAAAAACAACTGCTAAAGCCTATACCTGTTTAAAAAAACAAAACAAAAAAAACAACCGCTAGAGCCAAAGTCCTTAAATTTGTGATTAAATGCCAACCATTAGGCTAGGTTCACACTAATGCGGTGTGGAAATGCCGCGGTCCGTGCACGTTTCCCACATGGCATTCAAATCACGCAGCCCTTGAGATCCGCAGTGTCTGTCAGTGCAATCTTAACGACACCCCAAACGTTTTCCGGCACCAGATCGCATGGTACAAAACACAGCACACTGAATTACATGTCAATTGAACGGGAATGCGGCGCGGTTCCTGTCATGCCTTCTTTAATAAGGCTTGAGATTTTCCTATTTACCCTTTGATTTAATTAGATTGCTCTATGCTGCCATCTAGCGACCATTTTGCATAACTGCGCTATATCTATTTCATGTAGTCATTTAGTATAGCTGGCTAGATTTGGTACATCAAAGCCTCCGTACTTTCAATCCCATCAGGCCTTGCATTCACTTCCTCCATCATTTTCATCTTTTCCTACCATGGAAGCATACACATCTGCTGCTAAGCTCTACGTTAGCCATCCGGATCCATCTTCGGTATGTTTATTAATTGTATCTTCAGCTAGATAGATAGGATGGCACTAATTATATGATCTTTGTTAATTGCATTTTGTCTGTATCTGTTACAGTTTTACTCTATCTTGTATCAATAAAAGTTCAAAAGGATTCTGCGCCTACTGGAATGCATTGGTATGAGAGGAGTTAACAGTGTGCCCGAATACACCTCAGTCACGTGTAGTGAGGGGCATAACAGTAAAACGAAGGCTTCTAAGCACGGCTGGCATACAGAACAGCAGCAAAGGCTTCTAAGCACGGCTATCATACAGAACGCCAGTAATACAGCAGTGTTATCAGCTTCCATATAGCTGGACACCATGTCACAGACAAAGTCAGAGCACTTCACAACAAGGTCAGAAGTTTACTCCACGAGCACAAGGAGGTCAGTGAAAAGCGAAACAATTGCCATTGCCCGCGCAAAGGCGCAATCTGCAAAAGTAAAAGCTGACTTTGCGGTAAAGGAGGCCAAAATAAAAGCTGCATTCGCCGAAAAAGAAATAAAAGCTGCGGCCGAGATGCAACTTAAATTAGAAAAGTTACGTATGGAAACTGCATTGGAGGAACTAGCTGCAGAGAAGGAGTCAGCGGCTGCTGCGGCCGAGGCAGACATCTTAGAAGAACTTGCAAAGCCCACCAGTGAGCGGCTCAGCAACGTACTTGAAAGAAAATCCGTTCCTGACGACGGTACAGAGCGTACCTCAGAATATGTGCGGCGACACGCCGAACCAGACAGCTGCCCACTTAAAGCACCGAGAGCTGAATCAACCCCTGCCATTCACATGCCTTACGTCAAGCAAGAAAGTAAACCCGCACTCAGTCAGTTTTCAGCACATTCTGCAGCCAGGCTATCAAAACACTACGTCACAGTTGACCAAATCGAAAATGAAGAACGACGGGTTAAAAGACACAGCGACTGTATCTCTGATGACCGCAAATACCCACCAAGTTCCTGGCACAACAGAGCGCCCCCTGGCTATTCACACAACAATCAAGGTATGTCAGATTTCTTCAAGTTCTTAGCACGACGTGAACTGTTAGCAAAGGGACTTGCAAAGTTTAACGATCGCCCTGAAAGTTATAGAGCATGGCGTTCGTCCTTCAGAAATGCAACTAGAGACCTTGAGCTAAATGCAAGTGAAGAAGCCGACCTCTTAGTCAATTGGCTGGGGAATGAGTCGTCAGAGCATGCAAGGAGAATCAGAGACATTAACATTAATTACCCAAGCCGAGGGCTGAGCATGATATGGGAAAGGGTTGATGAATGTTACGGTTCCCCAGAAGTTATAGAAAACTCTCTTTTTAAAAGAATAGATGACTTTCCCAGGATTCCTAACAAAGGCTACCAGAAGCTAAGAGAATTGAGTGACCTAGTGACAGAACTCCAAATAGCCAAAGCAGAAGGAGACTTGCCAGGCCTTGCCTTTCTGGACACAGCCCGTGGCGTTAACTCTATAGTGCAAAAGCTACCTTACAGCCTTCAAGAAACCTGGATTTCACAAGGCTCCAAATACAAGCAAAAGCACAACGTCCCCTTCCCACCATTCTCTTATTTTGTGGACTTTATTCGCTATCAAGCAAAGGTTAAAAATGATCCTAGTTTCGACATCTCATCATCTGACTCTGCTTACCCTAGGTCAAGTAAGCCTGCTCTAACCCGCAACTTCAAAGATGCACCTGTTGCAGTATGCAAAACAAGTGTATCTCCAACACAGGATCCAAGCAGAGAGTGTCCTCTTCACAAGAAGCCTCATTCGTTGTCAAAGTGCAGAGGTTTTAGAGAAAAGACTCTCCAAGATCGCAGAACCTTCCTCAAGGAAAACAGACTTTGTTACAGGTGCTGCGCATCAACTTCTCACCTTGGGAAAGACTGTAAGGTGAGCGTCAACTGCTCTGAGTGCAACAGCTCAGAGCACAACACAGCTCTACATCCAGGGCCAGCGCCATGGACTCTTACCCCCTCACCCACAGTGGACGAGCACGGCGGGGAGCAACAAGACACAGTACCTCCTGTAGTTACACCCCGGTGCACCCAAGTCTGTGGAGAAGGTCTGTCTAACAAATCCTGCTCTAAGATTTGTCTTGTCACAGTTTACCCCACGGGTCGCAGAGAAAAGGCAGTGAAGCTATACGTGATCCTGGACGATCAAAGCAACAGATCACTCGCCAGCTCAGCCTTCTTTGACACTTTCAAAATCAAGGAAGCCAGCTCTTCATACTTACTTAAGACTTGTACAGGGGTAAGTGAAGAAACTGGGAGAAGAGCCATTGGTTACCAAATCGAATCCTTTAATGGTCAGACTACCCTGCCCCTGCCAACTCTAATCGAGTGCAATCAGTTCCCAACTGATAGAGAGGAGATCCCTACACCAGAGGTGGCACTTCATCATGGACATCTGAAGGGCATAGCACATCTCATCCCTGAACTGGATCCCCAGGCCGAGATAGCACTTCTCCTTGGGAGGGACATCATCAGAGTTCACAAGGTGAGAAAACAAATCAATGGTCCCCACAACTCCCCCTATGCCCAGAAGCTAGACCTAGGATGGGTCATCATAGGCAACGTATGCCTAGGGAGTGTTCACAAACCAACCAGCGTGAACTCTCTCTTTACAAAGACACTAGAAGGTGGGCGTCCATCCCTATTTCAGCCTTGCACCAACAGATTCCTTGTAAGAGAGAAGCCTGCCAGTGTAATTCATTCCAACCCTTACACCGCTAATCTTCTTTGTCATGAAGACAGAGATCATTTAGGGTGCTCAGTTTTCCAAAGGACTAAAGAAGATCACAAAATTGGCCCATCTATTGAAGATCATATCTTCTTGGAGATAATGAGACAGGGATTCTACAAAACCAACGAAAACAGCTGGGTGGCACCCCTGCCTTTCAAAGCGCAGAGACCCCGTCTTGCTAACAACAGAGAACAAGCTTTGAAACGCTTTTCTTCCCTCAGATCCAATTTTCAAAGAAGAACAGAAATGAAAGGGCATTTCTTCTCATTCATGAGTAAGATGTTTGAGGATGACCATGCTGAGATAGCCCCACCTCTAAAAGACAATGAAGAGTGCTGGTACCTACCAATCTTCGGTGTCTACCACCCCAAGAAGCCAGGTAAAATCCGGGTAGTGTTTGACTCCAGCTCACGGCATCAAGGGATCTCATTAAATGATGTCCTCCTAAAGGGACCAGATCTCAACAACACACTTCTTGGTGTTCTCATCAGATTCCGCAAAGAAGCAGTTGCCATAGTTGCAGACATTCAGCAAATGTTCCACAGCTTCCAAGTCAAGGAAGAACACAGGAACTTCTTGAGATTCCTATGGTTCAAAGACAATGACCCTACTAAAAACATTACAGAATACCGCATGAAAGTGCACGTTTTTGGTAACAGTCCATCTCCTGCTGTTGCCATCTATGGACTTAAGCTATCTGCCCAAGAAGGTGAGAAAGACGTTACACAGTTTATTGAAAGAGACTTTTATGTAGATGATGGTCTGAAATCACTTTCTTCACCTGAAGCTGCAATAAGTCTACTCAAGAGGACTCAAAGCACGCTTGCCTCTTCAAATCTCAGACTGCATAAGATAGCATCAAACAGCAAGGTCGTCATGGAGGCCTTCCCTTCCCAAGATTATGCCAGTGACTTCAAAGATCTGGACTTAGCTACAGACTCCCTTCCTATGCAACGCAGCCTAGGACTCAACTGGGACCTCAAGTCTGACACCCTTACCTTTCAGGTTGACCAAGAGACAAAGCCCTTCACACGGCGAGGTGTCTTATCCACCATTAACAGCCTGTATGATCCACTCGGGTTTGCAGCACCAATTACCATCCAAGGTAAGATTCTGCTTAGAGAGCTTACTGCAGACACATGTGATTGGGATTCTCCACTACCTCCTGAGAAAGAGACATTATGGGTAACATGGAGAGACTCTTTAAAGACTTTATCCAACCTACACGTACATAGACCATACACCCACTTTCCTCCCACAAGGGTTCAGTCTACAAAGTTATGTGTATTCTGCGATGCTTCAGTTAAAGCAATAGGAGCAGTAACCTACCTCAAGTCAATAGACATCGAGGGCCAAGTTCAAATTGGGTTTGTTATGGGCAAAGCCAAGCTAGCACCATGTCCTGAAACCACCATTCCAAGATTGGAGCTGTGTGCTGCTGTACTAGCAGTAGAACTAGCAGAACTTATTACATCTGAGATGGATCTAGAACTCGAGGACACAGAGTTTTACACAGACAGCAAGGTAGTGTTGGGTTACATTTACAACGAAAGTAGGAGATTCTATGTCTATGTACACAACAGAGTCCTAAGAATCAGGAAGTCGACACAGCCCACCCAGTGGCATTATGTCTCAACTGATCATAACCCAGCAGATCATGCTACAAGGTCTGTACCAGCATCCCGTCTCAAAGACACTACATGGCTCACAGGACCACCCTTCCTGTACAAGTCAGCGCCTACTACTCCAGTAAGGGAGACATATGTACTGCTAGAACCTGAATCTGACTCAGATATCCGTCCTCAGGTTTCCACACTACATACAACAATTTCTAACCAACTGTTGGGATCCAAGCGCTTCCTCAAATTCTCCACTTGGAAGTCCTTACAAAGAGCTACTGCTTGCTTGGTTCACATAGCCAGATCCTTTAAACGTACCCCTACAAGACCAAGTTGTTTCAAAGGTTGGCATTACTGCCACAAACCATATACAGTAGATGAACTCACAGAAGCAAAAAATGTAATCATCCGCTGTGTCCAACAAGAGACTTATGCAGTAACACTAGAATGTCTTCAAAATCGCAAGAACATTCCAAAGAACTGTCCTCTAAGGAAACTCAACCCCTTTGTAGACAATGAAGGACTGTTAAGAGTTGGAGGACGTATTTCAAATGCAGGACTTGATAGTGGTGAAAGTAATCCTATCATAATACCAAACAACCATGTTGCGTCTTTACTTGTGGAATTCTACCACACACAGATAAAACACCAAGGACGTTTGTTCACCGAAGGAGCCTTGCGTGCAGCTGGACTCTGGATAGTGGGAGCCAAGAGACTTGTGAGTAAAACCATTTTCAAATGTATCACCTGTCGCAAGCTTCGTGGCATGTTTCAAACCCAGAAAATGGCAAACCTTCCTGCAGACCGACTCAGTACAGAACCCCCTTTCACAAACGTCGGCCTTGATGTGTTTGGGCCTTGGGCTGTCATCACACGACAAACCAGAGGAGGCAGTGCCAACAGCAAACGTTGGGCTGTCATGTT
The DNA here is from genome assembly GCA_037952925.1 of Lithobates clamitans. Classification (NCBI taxonomy): domain Eukaryota; kingdom Metazoa; phylum Chordata; class Amphibia; order Anura; family Ranidae; genus Lithobates; species Lithobates clamitans. Next base: position 9,691,369 of record JBBGZY010000372.1, read on the forward strand.
TACTTGTATGTGCATTAGAGCTGTACACATAGAAGTAACTGAGTCCTTAGACACATCCAGCTTTATCAATGCCCTGAGACGTTTCATCTCTATTAGAGGCCCTGTCAAACACATACGCTCTGATAGAGGGACCAACTTTGTTGGAGCTTGCAAAGAATTGAATATCACTTCAAACCTTGACACAGAACGTGTAGAGAGATACCTTTCAGAACAGGGTTGTACATGGACATTTAACCCCCCACACTCTTCTCACATGGGAGGTGCCTGGGAGCGTATGATTGGTATTGCTCGAAGAATCCTAGATTCAATGTTTCTACATTTGGGAACTTCAAAACTCACACATGAGACTCTGACAACCTTCATGGCTGAAGTATCAGCTGTAATGAATGCCAGACCTTTGACATCTATACCTAATGATCCTGAAGATCCTTTCTTGCTTACACCTTCCACTTTGCTCACTCAGAAAGTTGAGGTGATCACAGCTCCTCCAGTCAATCTAGACACAAAGGACTTATACAGATGTCAATGGAAAAGAGTACAAGCGTTAGCTGACACCTTTTGGAACAAGTGGAAGAAACAATACTTGTCTAATCTACAGACCAGGAACAAGTGGCAAGACAGCAAACCCAACTTACAGCCTGGTGCCATCGTTCTCATGAAAGACTCTCAATCCAAGAGAAACGAGTGGCCTTTGGGTTTGATAACCCAAGTGTTTCCCAGTGAAGATGGAAACGTCAGAAAAGTTGAGCTCAAAGTCATTAGGCAAGGCCAGCCTAAACTTTTCCTCAGACCTGTTTCTGAACTTATTTTGTTACTCTCCTCCGGAGTGCCATGATGTGTGGTATCCGTGGGAAACCAAGCGGGGAGTGTCATGCCTTCTTTAATAAGGCTTGAGATTTTCCTATTTACCCTTTGATTTAATTAGATTGCTCTATGCTGCCATCTAGCGACCATTTTGCATAACTGCGCTATATCTATTTCATGTAGTCATTTAGTATAGCTGGCTAGATTTGGTACATCAAAGCCTCCGTACTTTCAATCCCATCAGGCCTTGCATTCACTTCCTCCATCATTTTCATCTTTTCCTACCATGGAAGCATACACATCTGCTGCTAAGCTCTACGTTAGCCATCCGGATCCATCTTCGGTATGTTTATTAATTGTATCTTCAGCTAGATAGATAGGATGGCACTAATTATATGATCTTTGTTAATTGCATTTTGTCTGTATCTGTTACAGTTTTACTCTATCTTGTATCAATAAAAGTTCAAAAGGATTCTGCGCCTACTGGAATGCATTGGTATGAGAGGAGTTAACAGTGTGCCCGAATACACCTCAGTCACGTGTAGTGAGGGGCATAACAGTTCCTGTGCGACTCACATGTGGTTCATAGTGTGAACTGAGCCTTAAAATATTGTAATTATTATCAGTTAGCCTCCTGTGAACCCCTTGAGCAGGGGTCTTCAACCTTTCTAAAGAAAGGGCCAGTTTACTGCCCTTCAGACTGTAGTAGGGCCGGACTGTGCCCAGTGGGAGTAAACAATGCCCGATTTTTGGTATTAGGGGGAGAAATAGTTGGTGTCAGTGGGAGGAAAAGTGCCCTGTTTTTGTTGTCAGTGGAAGGAATTATGCCCCATGGTTGGTGTCGGTGGAAGGAATAGTGCCCCATTGTTGGTGTCAGTGGCTAGAATAATGCTTCAAGGACCGGATAAAGGCAAGCAAAGGGAGGCATCCAGCCCCAAGGCCACAGTTTGGGGACCACTGCCCTTGAGCATAGACTTTAGACTGGGAAAAGGAGGGGTGGCTCTAATAGGAGGGGCTAGGAAGAGAGCAGAGTAATCAGCCTGTTGATGCTGCCTCACTGACCAATCTGCATGGCTGTTTGAATCACAAGACTGGCTGAACACAATGTGTGTGTATATATATATATATATATATATATATATATATATACACACACAGTATATTTATTTTGAATGCATCCCAACACACCTTCCCTGTGCAAAATGCACACTGTCAAAAAATGACGCATCCATGATTTTGCCTTTTTTGGTGTATTGGGCAGCCCGTTCATATGAATGGACTGGCCTAATGTAATTCACATTTGTGCACAACACAACACCTGTTAATTCACATGGGATAGTAGGCAGGAATCCTTAATAACTAATAACTATAATCTTATAATAATAAACTCAGACAAGTGTTGGATAAATACGGCCGCGGCTGCTTTATTATTGGTTTAAATACAATGTTATATTTAATATAACAACACTAACTCAAATAAACTCAAAACAACCTAGCTACTACGGCTCAGGCTGCATTAAAATTATCAGAAACCAACATTATCCAAAAGACAGGTGAATTCAAAACCACCTGTCACCAACACCCCACACCGCGGCCATGTCAACACAAGTGCTTAAATTTGTATTAAAAATATCTAAACCTATGTCAGAGAGATGAATTCCATCCTCTCTATATAGACCTGTGATATTTCCTTCCAACTCCATATGCCTGAATGAAATTATACCCAAATCCTGTAAAATTTTCGCTACCGCCCTGTTCACTCTTTTTCTGATCTTTTCCCCATGACGCATAGAAGGTGGAGAAAGCCATCTCAACCTTTGCACGATTTCTGAAAAAACAATAACAGTGTGGGGAAAAGACAATTGAATCCTGTGTAAGTCATCTCTAATACCGAAAATGATGTCTAAAGTTTTTTGCTTTCCGATATCATTCCCCCCCAGATGAATAATTAACACATCTGGAGGAGAAAAACGCTGAATAAGTTTACCTATTACAGGCATTAAATTCTCCCAAACCATACCTCTTTTACCAAACCAAAAAACTTTATACTGAGAAGGATCCAAACCTAAATTACTAGTATACACTCTATTCTTAGCTCTCCGATGTGCCCAGAAAACATATGAATGTCCAATAATCCATATTCTCCTGCATTTACCTGAAATGAATCAAAAAGATTGATTAGGACGAATATATAAAAGGTAACTGTTAGATTTCCATCTACCAACTTTCTTTATTAATTCAGAATCTAATCCTAACCTAGCTGCCTCCGTAGCTGCTCCTATTCTAAAAGAGTGTGAAGTAAGATGTGAATCCTTTAAATTTAATCGTTCTAAGCATCGTTTAAACACCCAATTGAATTGATATTTGGTTAACGGAGAACCAGACTCGTGTATGAAAAATTTGTCGTACATGACAGGTCTAACACAACAATATGCTTTCATTAACTGAACAGGGCAAACAGGAGAGCTACTACACGCATATAAAGTAATCCAAATACCTTTACCTAGCTGGTCGGTTTTAGATCTTCTAATAAAAATTCGTAACATTGAGTCAGAGATAATAATGTCATTAACTTGAATAAAAAATAATTCTGACACTCTAAACGCACCAAAAAACGAAATAGAAAAAAACGCTTTAAATAATATTGCCTCAAAGGCGGAAAAACAAACTTGTTCCGTGGTTGAACAAAGGTCATTTAAAACAATAGGAGTAATAGGTTTACGCTTATCCCAAGTAAAATTCTTTTTCTTATAACCCTTCAGTGCTTGACGTACTGAGAAAAATTGCAAGCAAGAAGGTAAATTCTGAAGTTTAAGAAAAAATGAAATTCCCGAAAGGGTTCTTTGCACATACGACCATGAATAACCCTTTTCAAAAAAACCATTCAAAAATAACAGAACTAAACCTTCCGAAAAAGAACCAGCAGGTGCTCGGATTGAATTTAAAAAAGAGAGCCAAAACAGCCAGCGTTGAGGGAGCAATCGAGTTTTCTATATACTCCGATATTGGTCTCAAACCAGATCCCATAATATGGGAGGACACCGTATTCCTACTCTGTCCGCATCTGGAAGCAGCTGAAAAAATCGATCCATCTGAAAGCGAGATAAGGAGTCCGCCAAGTCATTGTCCTTACCTGACACATGAATTGCTTTCAACCAAATGTTCAAATGTAGACATTTGAAAATCAAGTAACGCAATAGGACAATGACCGGCGGAGATTTAGATGTTAGACAATTAATCGCATACATTACTCCTTTATTATCAGTCCTAATTAAAATACGCTTATTTTTAAAATAGTGACCCCAAATTTCAAGTGCTACAATTATCGGGAACAACTCTAAAAGGACTATATTTTTTAAAAGACCCTTCTGTTGCCATTTTGGATTCCAACGATCTGCGCACCAATGAGCTTGCCAAATTGCAGCAAAACCACAAGAACCAGCAGCATCAGTGAACAGAAAAAAGTCTTTATCCAAAATAAACTCCTCTTGCCATACAGATTTCCCATTAAAATGTGTAAGGAATTGTAACCAAACTAATAAATCCTCTCTCATATCATGAGTTATCCTGACATGAGAAAAGGGTGATTTTAACCCTGATATAGTCATATACAATTTTCTAGAAAAAACTTTGCCGATTGGCATAACTCTAGAAGCAAATGCTAACAAACCTAATAGCGACTGCATTTCTTTTAAACATACTTTTTTCTTTCTTATTATAATAAATAATAAAGCCGAAAGTTTATTAATTTTTTCTTCCGGCAGCCTAAATTCCATTAATTCTGTATCAATGGTAATACCTAAAAATTCAAGACAAGTTGAAGGCCCAGCTGTTTTTTCCTGTGCAAGTGGAATACCAAAATCGTTACAGATCCTGAAAAATGTGTCCAATAAAAACGTACAATTCAAAGAATTAGCTAAACCTAGAAATAAAAAATCATCTAAATAGTGAAGTAAAAATTGAGAATCAGACTTTACACTAACAACCCACTCTAAAAAAGATGAAAACGATTCAAAATAAAAACAGGACAAGGAACAACCCATTGGTAAACATTTATCAAAATAAAATTGTTTATCAAAAAAGAAACCTAAGGAATTAAAACATTCTGGTTTAATGGGAAGAAGGCGAAATGCCGATTTTATATCAGCTTTTGCCATGAGGGCCCCTTTACCTAAATATCTCAGTTTTGACAAAGCGTCTTCAAACGAGGCATAGGTGACTGATGACAGATTAGAATCAATCTGATCATTAAGAGATTGGCCCTTAGGGAATGACAAATGATGTATTAATCTAAAAGAATTTTTTTCTTTTTTTGGTACAATACCTAAAGGGGAAATTCTGAAATTCTCAAAAGGAGGAGAACTAAAAGGACCTGCAATCCTACCTTCTGAAATTTCTTTAAAAATCTTTGAATAGACTACATCAGAAAATTGATCTACAGATTTAAGATTATTAACTAGTGTACACCCCATACCTGAAAATTTAGGTAACCAGAATCCATCACTAAAACCTTCAATTAACAGCTGAGCCGTCAACTTGTCTGGAAACATTCTGAGCCAAGGGAGCATATTTTGCAGCTTCACTGGTGTAATTGCTTTTTTGAACCATCCCTGATTGCTGGTTATTAGCTGACATCTTTTTGAAACATTTCGAAATTGGATGTGTTCCTGTGCAAAAAGCACACTCATGTCGATATTTGCACGAGTTTGGCCATTTGCACTGACCATCGTTGAAGTTGAAACAGATGCCTTTTCTATAATTGGAATTGTTTGTTGGCTGAGAACCTTGGATCTGTCTAACAGAACTCGGTCTTTGGGGAAGAAAAAGATTGAGCCAAAGGCCCACGTCCTTCACTCCCCAATTTAATGCTGGATGTACCGACAATTTTTGTCGGAACGCCTCGTCATAATTAAACCATGCGGTACCGCCAAAGTTCTGAAAAGCCTCTAAAACAATGTCCAAATGTTGAAAAAGGCCAACGCTTTTTTCCGGAAATTTCTCACACATAATTCCTGAAAAAATGCAGAAAGCCTGTAACCAATTATTAAAAGACCTTGCTAGCGGTCTCCTTCTGTCATCCTCCTCTTTTTTGTCTTCAGTAAGAAATTCTTTAGCAGAAGGGAGTAAAGATAATATATCTAAAAATTCTCCTCTCCAAATTTTTTCCTTAACTGTAATAGACAAATGATAACCTAACGGAGAAATTGTACAAGCCATGGGTTCTTTTAAGCATGTTTCGGGTAAATTCTGTGACTTAGCTAAATGATAAAAAGCATTAGAATCTGAAGACTGCTCATTAGCTAACAAACCACTAGATGGCGCCCAAACTCCCATAAGAGAATTTTCTTGTGTTGGAGGAGCTCGAGCCTGACTAGAAGCTACAGAAATATCTTTAGCTAATTTAGCCAATAGCTCAGCTATATTCACTAAACTAGGAACAGTATTTAACTCACCCTTCCCTTGTATCTGTGTGTGCTGACCATCCTGAGAAATCATTAAGCCTTCTTCCTCAAATTCTCTGTATGCTTGACTAATGTTAGAAGGATTGTCAGTCAAATCAAAAGTATCTCTATTACTGACCTCAGGCTGTTTTATTTGTTGCCATAGTAATGAATCCTCCTGTGGAGGAATGAATGTTTGCCTAGCTGAGGCCCCGCCCCTAGCTCCGCCTCTTGACACGCCGCTTGTCACTCCTACAGCCGAACCTACTGCTGAGCTTCTACTTACTCTGGCGTCAGATGACGCTCTAGCCGCACCTCTGGCGACGCCTCTTGCTGCGCCGCCTCCTCCCGAAGCCGCTCTCTCCATGCTGCTGGCCGCTGGTGGTGAAGGGGAGTGACGTCGGCGAGGGATGCGCCGCCTCTTCGCTCCGCTCCTTGATGCTGCAGGGTCACGAACCCTGTGACACGGAACTTCTTCCCTCTGTCCAGCGTCTTCTTCCTCTTCACGCGACGCCGGCTCATTGGAGATGGGTTCCGCCACCGACATCCAGACTTCGGCCGCCGAGCTCCCCAGACCTCCTATGGCCGTTGTGGCTCCCACCGGAGCCTCTTGACACGGAGCCCGAGGTAGGTCTAGGCATTGCCGGATCCAAGCTTCTCCTCCTTCTTCTCCAGCCCTCTCAATCAGCCGCCGCATCAGGCTCATCTTCCGGCCTCAGAAGACTCTGTTTGCTCAATGGAGTAAACTCCTAGAACACCACAGCTCCTGTCTTCTGAGGCGAATGACCCTGACTGGACGGAACCCTGTTTATATAGCCCTATTCTTACTGGATTCAACCGGATTTAACCAGTTCTATCCCTAGTACTTCAAAAAAGCCCGGGAGAGTCACATGTACTACTCCTCAAGGCCATGTGAGCACCAGGTGTCCACCTGGGAGCCTCAGCTGGCTCCCCTTGGGGGAGCCTTGAAACTGCCCCATCCTGCCACTCTCCCATGAGGAAAAAGGGGTTATTGAAACCTTTTACCCCTTTTTCCTGTCATTTGTTAAATGCACCCTAGCAGACTGGGATGGTCTGAATGGCACCTTATTACGGCACTGGCACTGATCATGTGAATACAGCAGGCCGACCCTCCCACTGAACACTCAGGAATAAGAAATTGAGTGGAATCTGCTTTTCTCTGTCTAAAAGAGCAGAATCAACAGCAAGTAGGACTGCAACAATGGGCGCGAAAACAAATTTTAATGCATTTACCTGATCAGGAGAAAATGTTTGTTTTCCTTAAAAAAATAGAGTTGCACTTTAAGTAGAAGACATTTTCACAACCTTGTGTGCACTGCAGGAATAAAGATGATGGTGTATTATGACTTCCCTGTGTTAACGCATTGGATTTTGTTGGAAGGAAAGGTAGTAAGAAAGAGCAATTTTTTTAATGGATATCTATATCTTGTTATCTGTGTATTGCTGTTTTGTGCTGTTATGGGCTTATAACATGCTGCCTTGTATTGCTCTTTCTTACCGGCCATTTTATTGACTCCTATAATTTTTTTTATTAGATTAACCTGCAATTTTTGCAAACATAGCTTTTGAAATTGTTAGGGGCAAAAGTCTAGTCTTGCCTAGACACATTATCTAATTTGCTGTGATGCTGAACATGCACTAATAATTGGATTTCTGAGATTTGGCCACTCTGCTAGAGTAAATACACAATTTAAGAAGATAATTGCTGGAAATATAATACTTGGGTAAAATCTCATAACACTTATCAAAGTTCCAAATGATATCAGCAAACTAGGCGCACAGCTGTGACAGATAGCCTAAAATAGCTCAGAGGTAAGAACAATGATATTTACTATTTTTTGTGACCATTTTTTAAGCTTATAGAATAGGATTAAAGCAACAAACACTGCAAAAGCAACCGATAGCAAACTCAGCAACTCTTATCATTATTATAATGGCACAGAGACATAAAAGTGATAGTAACAGTAGCCTCTCCCCCACCCATGTGAATTTCATTTTTTTTAATGATTTTTTTTTATTTTGTATGACTGTTAAGTGACTGGCCTGAGAACTTCTGGAAAAGGTCACTTAAAGTGGAAGTAAACCCATCCATTTATCAGTTTCATTTCTGGCACGTGACGGAAATGTAACACTCCCATTGGTTGTGCTCTCAACCAAACTGTCAGACCATCCAATGGCTGGTGTCATAACTGATCACATGTGCAGCATCATGGCAGTTGAAGAACAAACAGAGGCAAAGATGGCAGCTTCCTTGGCTGAAAATGATACAGGGGTTTACTTACACTTATAACACTGATTTACTTTCTCTTCTCCAGCAATGCCTGGTCCTCAATGATTCAGAGAGCAGCACTGGTGTGATTATGCCAGCGCCATCTCTTCATCATTACACTGTGAGTTCAGGATGCCATGATGACATCCCCTCAGTAAAACCCTGCACTCATTGTATATCCTCAGTCTTCCGGGTTGAATGATGCTGGCCACCAGTCAAACCAAAAGATTGAGGACATCTAGTGGCAGAAAGGAATTACCGCAGGGGACAGGACCAAAGAGGAGGTTAATGTACCATTTAGATTTGCTTTTTTCTATTGCCACTGCTGCTGGGAGACCTTTTCTTTATAGAAATGATTACCCAGAGTTGGACTTAAACATATAAGTGACTACAAGTAGGCTCAGATTGCACTTTTTGCCCCCACAGGCCAAAAATTTTGGAATTTATAACAAGATTGACTGAACCACAACTGATCAAATTTTTGGGAAGTTTGATCGTCTCCATTTACAAGGCACACCAAGAGTGGGTATAGAGAGGCTCAAAGACAGTTTTCCCAGTCTGTGCCAGAACCCCTAGAAGTGATGACTGGTAGTGAAAGTTGCCCCCCTAATTAGCAGTTTGATTCTAGTTGTAGAAGCGCAGATTGGCTTAAACTGTAAGTAGATGGTATACTTGTCAACCAGCAAAAATACAAAATTGTGTAGAGACAGCAATACTGAGGATCTACTTGGATTGCACTGGCAGTTGGGGAGCTTTTGATATGCACAGTAGTGTGTTCCTAATGTGGTTAAATGATCGTTCCGATTTTCCTCGTTGTTTCACAGCAAGTCAGAACCAAGGAAGAAAATAATGCACAAAAATTCTTGTACGACAAAGGCCTTCTTTTTTATGTTTATTTTTTCTGATCATGCAGAGCCTTTCTTTTCTGATTTTTCTTGTATGAAAATCAAACGAAAACGGTTCACATTAACCATTGGCGCCCAGCCGCAGTCATTATAGGGCGGCAGGTTGGCACGTTCCCGCAAATCACCGTAGCTGTACGGTGGCTCCTTTAAGAGCCATAGCAGGTGCACGGAGGGGACACGATGTGCGTGGCCACCGGTCACCAGCGATCGCGGGCACGAGAGCCAGAACGGGGATTTGTGTGTGTAAACACACAAATCCCCGTTCTGACAGAGGAGAAAAGACAGATCGTCTGTTCCTAGTAATTAGTTCCACTAGTTCCACAGTTCCATCCACCCACAGTTGGAAACACACCTAGGGAACACCCTTAACCCCTTGATTGCCCCCTAGTGTTAACCCCTTCCCTGCCAGTGACACAGTAATCAGTGCATTTTTATAGCACTGATCGCTGTATAAATGTCAATGGTCCCAAAAAAGTGTCAAAAGTGTCCGATCTGTCCGCCGCAATGTCGCAGTCCCTCTAAAAATTGCATTACTAGTAACAAAATAAATAATAAAAATGCCATAAAAATGCCATAAATCTATTCCCTATTTTGTAGTCTCTATTATTTTTTGCGCAAACTAATCAATATACGCTTATTGCGTTTTTTTTATAACCAAAAATATGTAGAAGAATACATATTGGCCTAAACTAATGAAGAAATTCGTTTTATTACTTTTTTTTGTATATTTATTAATTATAGCAAAATGTAAAAAATATTGTTTTTTTTTTTTTTTTTTTTTCAAAATTGTCGCTCTTTTTTTGTTTATAGAGCTAAGAATAAAAACCGCAGAAGAGATCAAATACCACCAAAAGAAAGCTCTATTTGTGGGAAAAAATGTTGTTTGGGTACAGCGTGCAATTGTCAGTTAAAGTGACGCAGTGCCATATCGTAAAAAATGGCCTGGTCATTAAGGGGGCAAATCCTTCCGGTCCTTAAGTGGTTAAACGAAAATTGTTCATTCTGTTCCTATACGAAAAAAATTTTGGAGTTTGTCCCATCGGAAATTTTTGTTCGGAAGGCTGGAATTGGCTGTTGAAAGTTGTGTACACACTATCAGAATATCGTACATCATTCCTCAGACGAAAATTTTGCCAGATTTTCTTGTGTGTGTACGAGCCTTTACAGTCAGCGACATGATATGTGACTACTATAATTTAACTTGTTGTGTTGCGGTGATATTTTCAACACTTTCTACCAACACACACTCAACCTCTGGGAAAATGGGATTGGATCGAATTCTAAATTAGGGCCTTAGGGTCTGTGTATGTACAGTTTCTGAAAAATAATACATATATCTCAGATATTTTACAGATTATATTGTTATGGATAACTATTTCAACAAAAGACAAATACAGCAAAGTATTTCAGGCTAACCACACAAATCATTAATTATGTCTGAATGCGACATTAGTGAACATATATGAAAGGTTTATTATTGCTCATTTAGCCTTTCCTTCAAGGCTTTAATCCCCCAAACATGATTGCAACTCTTTTTTTCCTAAAATACTTGTGGTTGATGTTCTGCTTCATGTTCTATTACATTCTAATTTTGCAGTATATTTTGGAATAAAGTAGAGACATTTCCAACGTCTGGGGGAAAAAAGAGTCTGTGGTTGTTTTATGAATTATGTCTAGTGGTATCTGGTTCTCACAAAGCACTTTTTAATGCATAGCCCAAAGTCCATCCAAACATTTGTAAAAAATGTTAGTATTATTCACTTTAGTGGAACAAAGTGCTATGATCCAGAGAATCCAGACTGCAAAAAATGGCAATTAAGAGATGACTTCTGATTACTGAGTAGGATAGGTTTTCACACTTTGCACCTCATTATTATTCACTATGTATAATATCAAATGTATTGCTCATATCTGTTTATCATTATTTTCACACAAGATTCACGCAGCTTTCACAAAAGAGCCACACATTTTTCTAATTGAAGTGTATGTGGAAAATGTGTGACTTGGGTTAAAGTTGTATGAATCTTGGATAAAAACACTGATATGTAATTGATAAATTTAGTATTATGTATAAATAATAATAATAGACCGTGGAAACCTACGGTATATCACCCAATCAGAAGTAATCTCTTAAAAGGTAGTTTATGGTCACAGAATATATATTTAATTTTTTAACATCAGCTTTGTAATTGTTTGCTGGCCATTTCTTTCCACAATTTCATGGATTCCTTGCATGCTTTGCGGCTTCTCGCTTGCTGTTTACTTTAAATTCCTAAGGACTACATATACCCGTAAAAGTTTTTTCATGGTAATCTACATGTAGCCAAGTTCCAGGCCCCTTGAGGCCTAATGGTGACTTTTAGAGTTAGGGACAGCTGACATCCTTCTGTGTAGAGTGGGTTACAAGGCATGGTGGGTGTAATGCAAGATGTAATGTAATGCAAGATGAAAGGGGGGCACCAGACACTTTTTGAATGCAAAGAGATTTATAGTCTCTTAAACAGAACTATTGGAGAGAGGGTTAGGGCCAGGACACCCTTAGGTAGATGCAAAGATAATTGGCAGACTCGAGACTTCTACAGACAAACAGCTATACAGGTGAAGGCCTCCCACCGGACACCACTTCTATATAGGTAGGACAGCTGTGTCCTATTGCAACAATCTTGTAACAGTTATTAACGGCAATTGAATTCAACTATTTCCAATACGAACGGTTTACCCCACCATTACTCACTGTGGGTTGTCACTCAGCGAGCTCCCAGTCTCTTTCACTAGACTTCAGATCCAATAGCCACTGGAACCCCTGAACTCTTCCACTGTTAGCAATCAATATCATCCTCAAGCGTCACCCCCGCTTCCTTGCTGGGTCCCTGGCTTGGCATTTACAGATACTCTTCAATCGTCACCCCCACTGACACGTTAGGTCCCTGGCTTGGCACTTAATGATGCTCCGCAAGCGTCACCTATGCTGTCCCGCTGGGTCCCTGACTTGGCACTTGCTGAAGTTTTCACACTTCTTCACATCCCTGGCTGGCGAGGTCTGCTCTGGTACTGGCCTCAGCTTACTCATTGTGGTCCCCGGTAACAAGGTGGATGGTCCCTTAGTGGTGACTAGGGATGAGCCGAACACCCCCCAGTTCGGTTTGCAGCAGAAAATGTGAACAGGCAAAAATGTGTTCGATCACGCGAACACCGTTAAAGTCTATGGGATGCTAACGTGAAAAATCAAAAGTGCTAATTTTAAAGGCTTATATGCAAGTTATTGCCATAAAAAGTGTTTGGGGACCTGGGTCCTGCCCAGGGGACATGTATCAATGCAAAAAAAAGTTTTAAAAACTGATGTTTTTTCAGGAACAGTGATTTTATTAATGCTTAAAGTGAAACAATAAAAATTAAATATTCCTTTATATATCGCGCCTGGGGTGGGGGGGTGTCCTTAGTATGCCTGGAACGTAGTGCATCTTTCCCATGTTTATAACAGTGCCATAGCAAAATGATATTTCTAAAGGAAAAAATTTCATTAAAAACTGCTCGCGGCTGTAATGTATTGTTGGATTGTTGGATGTTGAAATTTTTTTTAAAAATGGCGTGGGGGTCCCACAGGCCCCCAGGCACTATATACTCTGAACAGCAGTATATATACTATACGGCCTGCCTTATATACTCTGCAGAAAATTGGGCCTTAGGTGTTGGTGGTACCAGAACACTGTAAGCCCTCACAGTTACTCTTGTTGGGCGCAGGAACGGGCCCTGCTGTGAAATATTATATCAAGAATTGTAACTACATGCCCCTGTTAAACAGGGGCAGAAAAATTGGGCCTTGGGTGGTGGTGGTGCCACAACACTGTAACCCCTCACAGATACTCAGGCTGTGAAACATGACTGCCAGTTTCTTGTCCTTCTGTGGCACCCCCTCTCTCTAGGCTCATGTTACTCCCTTCCTCAACCTGGGAACCAACATCGGAGCCTTCAAATTGCTACACATCCTCCAGCAGCATATAACCGACACTGTGGTCGAATAATTCTGGGGACTCCTCCGTGCATGATTGGTCCTGCAAACCAATGATGGCCAAAAATTGCAGTGAAGCCTGTGGAGGCTGCAGCATCCGTTACTACCTGCAGTGATAGAGGCGATACTGATGGTATGAACATGGATTTGCCATTCCAACTAGTAAGGAACTCATCCCACATAGACAAATCCACTACTGCTGCTGTGTCTAATCTTAGGATTTGATCTGGGTCCTGTGTCTGAGAGAGGAAGACCAAGAGGCGTGAAATAAAAGATCCCTGGGGAATGATGCTCATTGCAAAGTTGAGCATCCCTAAGAGGGATTGAAGCTGTTTCTTAGTACACCCCTGTGCACGGGTAAAGTCATGAAGAACCGACCTGATGTGGGTTAGTTTGTCGGGGGAAAGGCTGGCTCGCTGTGTGCTGGGCTTTCCACTTTGTGTTCTGCAATGGGCACATTGAGATTTCCAAACACCACTCTTAATTTATCTAGGTCTACTGGGGGCACGCTGGGCTGTTCGATTAGCAGGAAGTAATCCAGGTAATGAATGACTCTCTGGCACTGGGCTTGGTGCAACAGGATCCAGGTGAGGAACTGTGCAAAGGTGTCAAAGAGCCACGCGCTACTTTTAGAGCCAAAGGTCAGTTTGGTGGCAAAGTAATATGACTCTTTCCATTTAATACCGTGCCAGTACCAGAGGGACGGTTGGATGGGTAGAAGCTTAAATGCGTCTGATATGTCAGCTTTAGAGAGCCAGGCGCATGTGCCTACTTTGATAATGGCTTGAATCGCCATGTCAACTGAAGCATATTTCAGGGAGAATTTCCTTGAAGGAATAAGGAATTCAAACTCGGGATGTGGGAAGTATGAACCGCAGACAGGTCATACACCAAACTAATTATATTCGAAAACTTGCCCTGGACAAGCCCAATAGAGCTACCTCTCCAGATGTTGAAAGGGGGCTGAGCGAAGGACCCGATGATAAAGCCTTGGTCAAGTTCGGCCTGTAACAGTTGGTCTATGGCCTGTTCGTCGGTGGCCACTGAGCGGAGGTTCCTGCACTCGTCAGTCATGTGGGGCAGTGTGATGAGGCCGGTATGGAATCCTGCTATAAATCCTTGGATAAGGAAGGTGGCTAGTGAGGGAGTGGGGTGTGAGGTGAGGTAAAATCTCAGCCATGAGACATCTACTTGGCCTAGTCAGGAAATTTTCTGCTGCTTGATCTGGCATTGGGCTTTAGGATGTGCTCTATGACATATGGTACAGATATGGAGCAGCTGCAATTGGCTGTATTTGCACGATCCAAAATTAAAGTTATTACAGATGGATGCTCCCCCTACTGACAGAACGGGATATCCGAACTTGTCCACTTAGGGCTTCTGAGCTGGGCCTAACAAGGCCTGAGCTGTACCGGAGGTGGAGGGAAGATCGAGAGGGCGTCTAACTGCTATGTTGGCGCACCAGGTAGCGGTGTGGGTGGAGGACTGGCAGATAGCGCAGAGTGGTGAGCGTAGACCGGCAAAGTGGCAGCAGAACAACTCTGTGTCCATGAGGCTCCGATCCGTGTCTGCTTGGAACTGTGTGAGCCTGGCTGCCCCTTTGGCCGAGAATAAACGGTGGTAATCATAAAATGAGAACACCCCGTATATATAGCCCAGGTCCACCATGGTGTGGAGATATAAGTCCAGCTCCTCCCTCCTGCTGGGGCTGGCTGAGCACAGGACATCCCTCACCATCCCAAAGGTCAATGCAAACTCTGCAATAGTTAATTTTGAGCCTGGGGTCTTTGGCCTTGAGGACCACTGAAGATTTAGTCTCTGCCAGATTGTGAACCGAAATGAGGAGGGAAGCAAGGTTGACGTTCCTGCTGTCCAAAATGTCCTTCCTGATGCTGGCTGGGACCAGGTTGGCTGGAAAGATAGTAGAACTTTTCCCTGTCGTACCTGCAAGAGAGGGTGTCAGGGCCAGTCAGGGATGGCCACGGCGGGTGTCCCTCCAAGACTGTCACTCTGGCTTGAACGTCAGTGACTGCAGTGGACAATGATGACACCATGGTGTGAAGCTGAGAAATGGCCGAGGATATGGGCTGAAGAGACGCCTGCTGGGTGCTGGGCCCGTCTGTTGCTGGCGATGGGAAGAGGAGCCTGAAGAGCTCTGCCTTTCTGGCTGTAGCATGGAAGGACACGCCCCTGCGCCTTAGCTCCGCTGTTAACTTGGGGATGGTCCATCCCCTGAGGGACTGCCCGCTGCCACTCTCTGAAACCTGAGAGGGTGACAGAGGGGCAGATGTGAGGTCTTCGCTGCCGGCCTGTGACATGGCTCTGGCTGACTTGTGCCCTAGTTGCAAAGTCCTGGTCTTTGAGGTCAAAAGCTCAGTCGACCAAAACCTGTAGTGGGGGTGACATGAAAGTCCAGTTTCTTTTTTTGTTTGTTTTTTTGTGTCTTGTCTATGTAAATATATATATATTTTTTACCTGGGGGAATAACGTCCAACCTGGTGCAGGATGGAACTACCTGAACTCGACTGACCTAGAGGAGAAATGACAGACGGACAATGGTGGGTGGCGTATTTACATGCGATTAGGAGGTGAATGAGGGGCCGGGTCGTGTGACTTTGAGATGTGTTTATAGCGACTGCAAGGGGAACCTTATTGGGGGCGAACAATGGTTAAACGAACAAATTGAAACCATGAATGGACTTCGAAGAAAAACAGCTTTGAGAACAGCTGGTCTGGAGCTATGTGGGCCGATGTGCCTTGTTGCGACTGGATTTGAACTGGGCCGTAGGGTGAGCCGTACTGAGGGGTGTCCGTCGATGACGTGATAAATCAAACCTTGATCTGAATTTAAAAGTGAACCGTTGCGTCGCTGAGGCGACTGACATCGAACAACAGTAGATCTATGACGTGATAAATGAAACTAAAAATGCACGAATGACCCGACACAAGGCGACTGCCGAACATAAGGAGAACATGACAGACAACATACTAAATAATACCACTGAACAATTGAATTGATGTTGACACGAATCGGGGTGCCGTAACTGTGACTGAATGTGAACCGAACTGTGGAATATGGCATGAGGACCTGTCTGAACAGGCTGTTCAGAAACTAATGCCGCGTACACACGAGCAGGATTTCCGTCAGAAAAAGTCCAATGGGAGCTTATCATCGTATATTCTGACCGTGTGTATGCCCCATCTGACTTTTTTCCGTCGAAAATTCAAACAGACTTAGAGAACATGTTCTATATTTTTCCGATGGAACAAATTACTCGCCTGTATGCTGTTCCGACGCACCAAAAATGACGCGTGCTCTGAAGCAAGTACGAGACGGAAGCTATTGGCTACTGGCTATTGAACTTCCTTTTTCTAGTCCCGTTGTACGTGTTGTATGTCACCGCGTTCTTGACGCTCAGACTTTGGTGTGACCATGTGTATGCAAGACAGCTTCAAACCTTCAGAGTTTATTCCGACGGCAAAACCGCTCGTGTGTACGCGGCATAAGAGACAGATTTCAACAGGACCAAGTGCTATTCCCTATGGAGTTAAAAAAAAAGAATATTTTTTAACCATACTAATTAAAAACCTCTTTTAGGTACTACCCCTTCAACTTTGGCTACAAGGGGTGGAAAATCACTGTCTGCAATTACGTTAAAAAAAGACCATGAATTCCTTTGCACAGAACTTGTTACTTCCTTCCCACTTCCTGTCTGAAAAACTGCTATACATACGCAGTCATTAAAAGGTGTTTTGTGTGGACGTAATTCTTACTCACTCTAAAATGTATACTACTTCATTGCAAATAGTAAGACATTTTATCATAGCTGTTTTTCAAAATTATTGCTACTGCAATATACATTTGGCGAAATTTTATAGCTAGATTTCAGCTTCCTGCTAATATACTTTGCATAGGTTTAGCCAGAAAAAACATAATAAATGTGCTTATTTTCCTCTTGTCAGCAGGGTTGGTATGCTGCCTTTTACTCCCCAACTACCAAGCTGAAGCCAAAAAATGATGCTCTGGATTTTGTTAAAGTTTCCACATAAATGCGTCTATCTAAATGATGAGTATTTTATTCTACATTTCATTTGTGACTGGAAGGAAGATACAAATAACAAAAGGTACTTGTCAAGATCACTATGGGTTATTACACAGTTTGGACATTATTATTAATATTTCCCAAATTCCCTCCATTATGTTCATGTTCTTTTCCCAATTAACACTTATATCTTGCAGCAGTTCTCCATGCACGTAAATGGCCGTTTGTGGGGAATGCTTGTTTTTTTTTTTAAAGCACAAAAAAATTATTTTACTTAGAAAAATTTCCAATAAAAATGAAAAGACAGTACCATTCAGGTGCAGTAAAAATAGCAAGAAAAAGGTTTGAGGTTCAATAGGTTATAAACTATTATACTTCCTGCTACCACTGGAGCTTTCTGGGATCCTTTGATTGTTTAAAAGACAGGAAGATATTGCTTGTTCCAGGCTGGGACATGCTGTAGTATTCATCTGACTGTGACAACAGCGAATCCTTCACCCTTCTATATAGCATTGAGACTCGCTTAAAAAATGTTCCAAAATTTTTTCCTGTATGATAGCAAGCAACCCCTTAATGCATGAGCAGGGAAAACAATCCAACAGTTGTAAGTGATGCTTGAAATCTGTGTATTATTGCAGCTGGAATGACAGGAGTGCAAAGACCTGTGGCCACTTAACCTATATAATACAATGACAGGCTAACAGCGACCCCAGCTATTCATGACAGCTTGTTCAGCCAACGATTATCTGTAGTTATGGACAGACGACCGTTGCTGGACGCAATCGGTATGTGTTCAGTCATAATCATCACAGGTAATTGCTGTCTGTGTGAACAGTCATGTATATATATACATAAAAACCAGCGCTCGCAAATAATAAGTGGTATGGTGTTGACCGGACTAGCCTGTTGCAGCAGCAGAAACAAAAAGTGCTAAACTTTTAGTGATATATATGACCAAAAAAGACTGCGCTAGCAATAGAATAAATTAAAATAAAAATAAAATAAAAACGTGTCAAACCACATGCATTGTAAAAAATATGGTGGATGAAACAAAATGTTATATGAAAGAAAGGGTAGGATAGGATATATACCTAACACACCACACTATGTGCAAAATAAAAGCATGCACGAATGCACTAGCAAAATAAATAACTCATAATAGCATATAAAATGTGTACATAATACACATGTGCAACTGTGGAGTGATAAGGGTGAGCTTATTACTGCACTAAAACAGAAAAATATATATAAATGTATGTGCTCTCTTATAGGGCGTACACACGGTCGGACTTTGTTCGGACATTCCGACAACAAAATCCTAGGATTTTTCTTTCCGACGGATGTTGGCTCAAACTTGTCTTGCATACACACGGTCACACAAAGTTGTCGGAAAATCCGATCATTCTGGACTCGGTGACGTAAAACACGTACGTCGGGACTATAAACGGGGCAGTGGCCAATAGCTTTCATCTCTTTATTTATTCTGAGCATGCGTGGCACTTTGTCCGTCGGATTTGTGTACACACGATCGGAATTTCCGACAACGGATTTTGTTGTCGGAAAATTTTATCTCCTGCTCTCCAACTTTGTGTGTCGGAAAATCCGATGGAAAATGTCCGACGGAGCCCACACACGGTCGGAATTTCCGACAACACACTCCGATCGGACATTTTCCACCGGAAAATCTGACCGTGTGTACGGGGCATTCGTTTCACAGACACCAATATAGATAACACTGATGAGGACTTCTAAGAAAATGCTGCGTAAATTGATAAACCAAAAAAGTCACCAATAGCAAAGGTTGCAAACTAAAAGTATTAGGTTGGATGGAAATCTTCCATAGCAGAAACAATTGGCAGACTACCAGCTATCCAATCCGTGTAGTAGGCAGGGCAAGCGGTAAGCTGATGTTGGAAATGCCCGGAAGAAACCTTTGGAGGACCACAGAGACTCGCGTTCCGCACAAAAAAGGAAAGAAAGAAAAGGTATATGGTGTAAAACCTTACGGTACCATAGGGTCACCTGCGCATATATGCGCTACTCACGGGACCGGGATGCAGAGCAGGCAATCAGATGCTAGGTCGGTTCGCCGCTAGCCAGCGTGCGTTCCACCCGCTCCAGGAAGTGATGTCACTGGTCACTGGTTACTAGTTTAGCGTAGGCAGGATGTTGGGTATCCTATTCTACCCTTTCTTTCATATAACATTTTGTTTCATCCACCATATTCTTTACAATGCATGTGGTTTGACACGTTTTTATTTTATTTTTATTTTAATTTATTCTATTGCTAACAGTCATGTATAGCTAGGTCATTGACATACCGGTCTATCTACCCGCAGGAATTGCCAGATTTGCATTGTGTGATAAATACCCGTGTGAATGCACCCTAGGGGTGACAGAGCACCCTGCACCCATTTGACCCACATTTACAATAAATTGACTCCTAAACCACAAAGGGCCCACGTGCAGCTGCACAATCTGCACAAATATGTCCGCCCCCGAAATCACTCATTTTGTCCTCGGCATTGTAGAGATGTCACATTTCAGGATGATATCATACCCTCTCCAGCACTGAGACCACAGCTAAGGACACAGGGGGTTATCATATCCATTGGTTTCTCAAAAGATTTCAGAAAGCCATTCAGCGACAAGGGAGTTTCAGAAATAAGTATGTACTAGCTTCTTTACAGGTCGTTTTATTCAATGATTTTGTTTAGCCACATTCACTTTAAAGTGTATGTCAACCAAACTACTTTTTTCTATGTATGTGTTCCCATATATGTATTTTTTTTTATTTGAAGTACCCGGTTGATCCTTCCGGGACCTTTCTTCCTTGATCTAAACTGATCATACAAAGCACAGAAGCTGATCTGTATGATCAGCTTATTCATTCATAATAAAAAAAAGATTCCTCAGAGCTGCAGCTCTGTGGAAAGTATCTGCGGTGCCCTATGTGTGTACAAGGACCTGCAGATACATTACACAGAGCTACAACTTTACTATTATGAATGAACAAGCTGATCATTCATTCATAATAGTTATAGATCACTCAGTTTTCCAGCACTGTGTGTCTCTGAATGGCTGCTTCTTACACATACACAGCCCAGCTGATGGATCACACAGAGCTGCAGGGCTGTGTGAGCTTTCACTATTTATAAATGAGTGATCAATGATGTTGGGCCGGTACCCTGTATAACACAGCCTAACATTGCTGAATGCTCATTCATAAAACTGATAGCTCACACAGTGCTGTGTGATCCATCTGCCAGGCTGTGGATGTGTAAAAACAGCCACCGATAGACACACAGCTCTGATGGCTGTATGATCTGTCTTTGAAAATGTCAGTGCTGGTCTCCAGAGTGACCCCACTACCAATGACCAGAGCTGTCAATCACACATCAGTCTCTCTTTCCTATTATTATTATTATTATTATTCAGGATTTAAACAGTGTGAACAGTTTACACAAGGCTTTAAAATAAAAGGGGGGGCAGTACAATTACAATACAGTTCAATACAGAAGTGTAGCAGGGAGCTGGTTATCTTACCTGCAGTATCAGATGACATTCTGCAACATTGCTACAGTGAGATTGTTTTCCCTCTAATGGCAGCAAAGACTGTATCATCATATCCTGCCAACCCCCACTGGCACACACCCCCTCCCAATCCCAGCCTGCCTTTTGAACATGCGCCCTGCTCAAGCGTAGCCTGCATCTTACCTGGTGCTGAACAGACTATGGAATACAGGCACACTGTGTCTGCACAGCGTCCTGTAACCCCACCTCCCATAATCAGGAAGAAAAGATGAATGGTCGCATGACAGAACTTTTAAACTAAGTAAGAAAGATCATTTCTGATACTAAGCAAAATCAGTTATAGTTCCCAAATAGTGTTAACTGTATTAGAAAGTGTCTATAACATTGTAGACTCACAACTACTTTGAGCAACATTTTTTTTTTTAAACATATGAAAAAAGTCAAATATTGGTGCAGACTGCACAACCCTGTCAATGTTATATGTTTTTTTTTTGTTTGTTATTACCTCTTTAACTGCCACTTCTTTTGGAAAACTTGGTTTGTGTGTAAATGTGGCAATAAATATAAATAAAGGCCTATAAAATAAAAAAAGAATTCATATGATGTACACAGTTAGTACTAACCCCATACAGTTACCAGAATACAATACAGTGGTGCTTTAAAGGATAAGTTCACCTTGTAAAAAAATTACAAATGCAGGTAAAAAAAAGTGCGACCCAGAGAAGAGAATGAACGGAGGGTTGGCATGACTAAAGTGAGGAACAGGTCCAGGAAGGGTTAAACCTTGGTCATTTAGTGGTGAAGGGGCATAGTTCTTGACTTATTGGATGCTGAAGGTCAGATGGGTAGGGAGGAGCCGCAAGGGTGGTTCAAGCAAGGGATGCTGGGGGTTCATTCGACGAAGAGAAAAAAGGGAATCCTTGTCACAGCAGTTTAGCGGGTCAGGGGTTCTTTGGGGGGGTCAGTGTGTAACTATTTTATTACAAAATTGGGGGCTCAACTAGGCTATGGTGCTCTCACCTGATTGGTTATTGGTTTTTATCCCAGGAGCTAGGTCCCCTGGGGGAAAATGTAAGAAGGTGTTAGATTGTAACATCTTCAAGCTGGTCGGGGTGCAGCTGAGGACATGGGCGGTTGCAGTTATAAAGTGTGCCTTAAGGACACCCAAAGACCCCTTCCTGGTTGCATTGTTGAATCTTTTTGATTGATGTTTTTTATTTGTTTGTTAACCACTTCAGCCCCGGAATAATTTACCCCCTTCCTGACCAGAGCATTTTTTGTGATTCGGTACTGCGTCGCTTTAACTGACAATTGCGCGGTCGTGCGACGTGGCTCCCAAACAAAATTGACATCCTTTTTTTCCCACAAATAGAGCTTTCTTTTGGTGGTATTTGATCACCTCTGCGGTTTTTATTTTTTGCGCTATAAACAAAAAAAGAGCGACAATTTTGAAAAAAACGCATTATTTTTTACATTTTGCTATAATAAATATCCCCAAAAAATATATAAAAAAACTGTTTTTTTCCTCAGTTTAGGCCGATACGTATTCTTCTACATATTTTTGGTAAAAAAAAAATCGCAATAAGCGTTTATTGATTGGTTTGCGCAAAAGTTATAGCATTTACAAAATAGGGGATAGTTTTATGGCATTTTTACTAATATTTTTTTTTTAACTAGTAATGGCGGCGATCAGTGATTTTTATTGTAACTGCAACATTATGGCAGACACATCAGACAATTTTGACACATTTTTGGGACCATTGGCATTAATACAGCGATCAATGCTAAAAAATTGCATTGATTACTGTAAAAATGTCACTGGCAATGAAGGGGTTAAACTCTAGGTGGCACTGTAGGAGTTAAGTGTGTCCTAGGGAGTGTTTCTAACTGTGGGGGGAGGGGCTGTGTGTGACTCGTCACTGATCATAGCTCCTGATCTCAGGGAGCAGAGATCAGTGTCACTAGGCAGAACGGGGAGATGCTTGTTTACATTACCATCTCCCCGTTCTTCCTCACCGTGAGATGATCGCCGGTATCCCCGTGGACATCGGGTCCCCGGGACCCATGGTCACGGAGTTCCTGGCGGGCGGGTGCGCAACCTGCCTCTTAAAGGGCGATGGACAGGTACCTTAATCTGCCTGTACGTGATGCGGTCGGGAAGCGGTTAATAAAAAGGTCTGCTGTGGCCATTTAAACCCACGTTATGCAGTTTTTTTGTCTTCAGTTAGATAGGTTACCGGACCAAGGTTGACAAATCTTTTAGTCATGTGCATTTATTCATTTTTTTTTACTATCAGCCTGCAAAGCATTTCACCTGCGGTCAAGAGATCGCAGGTACAATGCAGGGTTCTTGCAGACTATCTGTGTAAGCTGTCTGCTCGTACCTTGTACAGACAGGCAGTTACACACTGACAGGAAGACTCAATGAATTACCTATAGTGCTCAACAGTACCCTGGTAGTTCATAGAGAACTTACAAGTACTTGTCGGTACTTGTAGTTCTCACACTCACAGAACTCTGTGAATGAATGACATGGTCAGGTGGGCGGAGCCCCACATGTCCACATCTTTTTAAAGGAAATCCCCAGCTTGCTGTGAAAACAGGGGATCGGGGGGGGGGGGGGGGCTGCTGCATCTGTAACATGTTACATGTTAGGAAAAATTAAAGATGCAGCGCTCTCAACAGAAGCAATCCAATCCTAGTGTGCAGTCTGCAGCACAGGTGCCAAGGCTCAGTGTGTCTTCTTACATTAAATACAATATATAAGAGAGAAGAGCTGGCAACTCAAAAGTCCTTGATGCAAAAATGTTTTGGCTATATATCAGCATTAAAAAGCAAACAGCTGGCACGTTTTGGTGTGTGAGCCTTAGTCATACGCTATGACTAAGGCTCACGCTGAAACGCGTCAGTGTTTGCTTTTTAATGCTCATATGTAGCCAATACATTTTTGCATCAAGGACTTTTGAGTTGCCAGATCTTCTCTCTTGTATATATTACATGTTACACCCTGAATATGGATGTAACATGTTACGAAAGTTGAGCCTATCCTTTAAGTCAAAAAGTTAAATTTACCTTAATATGCTCCCTACATACACAGCATACCGTGGGTGTGTTGTCTTCAGTTTTTCTGTACAAAAAACCTGCAACCCTGAGCAGGTTGGATATGCTCCCTTTACACATTTCAGGGCTATAAGTGTACCTTATAGCACTGTAAAGAATACTAGATATTTAGAGCTCAGTATTACAACTAATAGCTTGAGCACTGAGTTAATTACGAGTTTATGAGTGTTGGAACATCTATATAATAACACCATCCATCTAATATCCCTATGGTCTGCTTCTGGGCTCCCACTCTACTCTCCATTTGTACGTGAACTGAGTCTCCATGGAGTAATTAGACGCATACTGCTGCTTCTGGAAAAATCAGGTTAATGTTATCAGACCACTGAACTGAGGTTGTAGGGTATAGGACAAAAACAGTGACGTGTTTTCTGAGGTTATTATAGACTTTGCTTATATTCACGTGATAACCAATAGAACCTATAGGTTTTGTATATATTTTCTTTTTGGACTGTGGCCAGGACTAAAAAAATATGATTTTGCCTTTCAAATATGTAATATATTTGCAATATAAATAGTTCATAATTATACTTCCTACCAGCAGGTGGCAGCCTGGGCTCCACCTGAAGGAAACCAGCTACTGTTTTGCTTTTGCTTTAGACCTGTTATAATTCTGTGTAATTCTAGGGTGATGAGTGTACCATTTATTAAATGTTTTGTAATTAGTACAATAAATAATAACTTTAGGTAAATGGTTTAAAAAATGTAAAACATCAATGAAAACATGTAAAATAAGACAAAGCCACTAGCATTATAATTTAACTTTGAAGTGACAGGTCACCCACCCACTTACATGAACCCTAGCCCTGATATCCTGTTCACCGACCCTAAATATAATTCCAGTGTAGGTACAGGGGGATATTTACTAAAACTGGAGAGTGCAAAATCTGGTGCAGCTCTGCATGGTAACCAATCAGCTTCCGGGTTTTATTGTCAAAGCTTAACTGAACAAGCTGAAGTTAGAAGCTGATTGGCTACCGTGCACAGCTGCACCAGATTCTGAGTGTCAGCCACAGGGTTAATGGCCATTTTTCTTCCCTGATGTTATAGTTTTCAGACCAATAGATTGGGTGCCTATTCTGCATTCTGGAATAAGGGGAGATGGTCACATGCTCCTCCATATTGGATATTTCTGATGGCTCCGACAGGAAAAGCTATGGGGCAGCACAGCAAAACTAACTAGTAGAAGAAGGGAGGTATAATTAAACATGAACTCTAGGAAAAGCAAATATCATCTAAAATACATTCATCGTGTGTATTCTTCCTTGGATTTTGGTTTGCTTTGTGTATTTCATCCAGATCTGTGCAGTAATCCAGTGTGAAATGTTACTTCTATGCAGGAACTTCCTGTAATAAAGACCAGTCACTGCTGATCTCTCTCTTTGTACAGGGTAACTGGTCTTGTCTCCACCCCCTCCTGTAGTTTACTGCAGGCAGCTTGTAAGGGGTAGAGCCAGTTGGCCCCTCCCACAGCTCTGCTCTTTGCACGGGCTATGTACAGCACAGTGATGATGTCACTGATAATTTTACATTGTAATATCTGGGCTTTCAAAGGCATTTAGTACTCAAAACGTGGCTTCATATAATCTGTGGCAAATGAGGAATATATTTAAATGAACGCTTTTGTATTGAGTTTAGCACTAGGAGTACCTATCACTTTGCCCTGAATGGGTGGAGAGCACAATTTCTTCAAATATACAAATATGCCAAATTTTATATCAGGTTTAGGAATTGCATGCACTAACTATACAGATCAGAAATGCAGGATGGATAAACAATGCGATTCTGGCAATCACACTGCGTTTTGCAATCTGTTTCGGGGTGTCGTTAAGATAACATTGACGCCCGTAGCAGATTGCATGGACGCCGTGCCATTGCAATGAGGTGCAGGAAACGCACAGGATTCAGTGCATTTCCCACATCGCATAAGTGTGAACCAGGGCTAAAGCTCCTATAAAAGACCAGAAATTCTCATGTTTTAGCTACAAAGGAAGTTGTTGGAGCTATTTGGCCAGCAAAGTGTTTGTATTGTGTCAGAAAAAGGGGGTAGAGATCACCCAGAATTCCCCAGACACAGCAGCATCAATCTTAGGGTACCCTGACATGGCCACACGTAGGGGTTGATTTACTAGAGGCAAATAGGCTGTTCACTTTGCAATGGAATTTGCCCTAGAGGTTAGTGAATGTGGTGAAATTTTACTTTGAAAAGAATACCCAAACTTGTGCAAGGAAAATAAACAAAACAGCATTTTTGCTTGCTCATCATTGGATGATGGAAGTCAGCAGAGCTTCACCACATTCACTAAGCTCTGGGGCAAATTCCCTTGCAAAGTGGAGCCTCCCTTGCAAATTAAATGTCCTATTGGCCTTTGGGAAACCAACTCCAGTTGTTCTGCAGAGATAATTGTACAGCTATAGAAATAATGAAGCTCCAAATAATCATACTGGATAAACGTTAATTAATCTTCATCAGTATCTATAACATGTGTATATAAGATTATTCATTGCTTGCATAGCATGTTTATTATTTCAAATGATAATTACATTTCTGTGATGGAAGGAAACCAAGACATGTATGAAAGTATTTTCTCAGTGAATATTTATTAATGATGGACTGTACTTTGTAAAAATGGAATGTCTGCTACCAATTGTTTAAACCAAAAAACGCTGCACTAAGATAAATGTATAACCACAAAGAAATAATACAGATAAAATCATTTATTACTGAGTTCATGCAATAAAGGGGTCAGGGAAAGGATCATTTTATATTAGAAAAGGTTCAGCTCATTAAGACACACCTGTCATGTAGCACAATACTGAACACATGTACAACCTTGATGAGATGTACAGTGCTATTCATCATAGAGGAAACTTGAGTAATCCTTCTTTGAATGAAGTGAAGCATGTAGTGTACAAGAAGAATGTGCTTACCCATTGGAGATAAAGAGACCAAAGAAATTATATATTTAATAAGCTAAATAATCTAAAGCCTAGTATATATGATCAGAAAATTAGATGAAAAACACCGCTTTAGAAACGATCGTACGATAATCTGATCGTTAGTATACAGCTTTCGAGAGCCGATCACAACAGTTCATTCAAAATTATCTAAAGAGACAAACACGAAAGTTTTTCTTGTATGATACCAGACCGTACGATTTTCGCTTAATCAGTACAGTTTTCATTTGAAAAAAATCAAAAGAACAAGACTACGCATACTCAGAAGCAAATTAATATATTACAATACAATACAACACATTACACTTCCAAAGTTGTATTCTGTCGTATGAGAATTTTCGTAAGTTGAGTAACCTCTTCATTTTCGATATGAGACTAGCATGCAAAAAAAAAGACGATTATTTGCCCGATAGTCTCATCCTGTGTACAAGGCTTTGCTGTTCTGAAAATGTGAGCCTAAAACATTTAATTCAAATATTATTTCAATCTGCAGTTTCTTAGGGAAAAATAAAGACATTATTAGTAGTGTCTGAAAATTTCCCCTACTAGAAAGATGTCACGATTTGTAAGTGCCGATAGACATTTTAGGTGTCAGAATTATGAATGATTGCATGATGAACCTGCTATAGGTGTGACATGGGAAGGGGGTGAGGCAGGGATTACTACAACCAGGAGGAAACACATACACAATATTGGTATAATGTTCAGCGCTAAACAGACTGATGAAAAAGATTAAAGTTTAAAGATTAAATGAAAAGGCATGCATCTGCATGCTGATACATGAAGGTGCAACCATGTGAATGGTGAGTGGATTGAAAGTTCTGGGGGATGAACCCCTAAAATTTAGTCTCTAAAAAAGTCTCTTAAAGTATTGCCTTTTTTGGTCGGAAATGGTATTTTGTCCATGGGCCACATGTGCACAAGTAAGGTATTTTCTTTTGTGAAACTTATACATTCCAACAAAAGAGAACATTTTGGGAATGGAGTCCAGAAGGGGTTTCTTGTTATTGCGCGATTTACTGGGGGCTATGATGTTTTTGACATTGTTAGCTCTTTTGAATACCAGTTTAGGTTTAGAGGCAATTTGTGTCTTTAGTTTTGGATCATTGCACAGGATCCCCCAATGTTTATCGAGGATCTTTTTGGTGGCCCAGTGCTTATTATTATATTTGGTGATGAACATGGGACCTTTGTGAGTAGGAGATGGGTCTACTTTGTGACTTTCCGCGATCATGTTATCCTCAGAGTGAGACTCAATTGAATATTTTTGGAGATATTTTTAAAAGGCTGAATTGATGTCTTCTACTTGATGACCTTTCTCCAGGAACTTTTTGCAAAGGACTTGACTCTGAGCTTTGTAGTCTTCAATAGAGCTGCAGTTGCATTTTAAATGGCAAAACTGACTTTATGGTATGTTGTTAATCCATTTTTTGTGGTGGCAACTTTTCTTGTGTAGATAGGAATTCCCGGCGGTGGGTGTTAAGTGAGTCCTTGAACATATTTTACAATCTTTGTCATGAAAAGGTTCAAGGTCTAGGAAGACGAGCTCATTAGGGTCGGTCACAGATGTGAATCGTATACCAAAGGGGTTGTTATTGCAATATAGGAGAAATTTTTAAATGAAGTCTATGTATCCTTGCCAGGTGACGATGACGTCATCAATGTATCTTCCATAATAGACCACGTGACGTGAAAAGGGATTCTCAGCCCAGATGTGGAGATCCTTCCAGTATGCCATGAAAAGATTGGGGTAGCTAGAAGCAAAGCTAGCCCCCATAGCTGTTCCTCTGATCTGCAAATAGTATTCCTGTTCAAACTCAAAATAATTGTGATGAAGAATGAACTTGATGACTTGAAGAATAAACATTGCTTGTGTGGGATGTAGAGTTTCTTCTTTGCCTAGGAAGTAACTGACCACCTCTAATCCAATATCATGTGGAATGGATGTGTAGAGCGAGGTGACATTTAACGAGACCCAAAGGTAGCTGGTGTCCCAAGTATATTGATCCAAGGTGTCAAGTAGGTGGCTCGAATCCCGTATATAAGCTGGAAGGCGTTGAACAATAGGTTGGAGGAAAAAATCTACATAGTCAGATAGGTGGCTGGTGAGGCCATCTATAGCTGCTATGATGGGTCTTCCAGGGGGATGGAGTGGGTCCTTATGGACTTTAGGTAAGTAGTAGAAATATGGGGTAGCAAAAAAGTTGGGACATAGAAATTATCTTTCACTGGGATTCAGAACCCCATCATCACAGGCTATGTCTACTATGAGTTGAAGTTCTCTTCTGAAAGCTTGGATGGAGTTTTTTCTCAACTTGGTATATGTCTCCAGATTAGATAGTAGTCTGTGTGCTTCTGTTATACAATCCTCCTTGTTTAGGATAACTATTCCACCTTCCTTGTTGGCTTGTCAGATGACGATATTAGGGTTGGATTGTAATTTGTGGAGTGCTTGCTGTTCCAGTTTTGTCAAGTTGTTATGTTTATTCTTTTGAGCACAAATAATTTTTAGTTCATTGTAGACCAAGGGGTAGAAGGTTTCCACGTATGATTCTTTATCCTGATAAGGATAGAACTTGGATACAGGTCTGAAACCTGTCTCAATCATTTTCCTGGGGTCCTCTAGGTCTGGGTATTCCACATTGGATAGATCTCCCTGATCTTGTTCTGTCCATAGCTCTTGTAGGGTGACCAGAGAAATGGCATCTTGGGATTCCAGGGGCTCCATGAGTTCTGGAGTATCTCTTTCTTCTTTAGGGATAAGAATGGATTTTTGTTGGTTTTTGCTCCCCTGATTGTAATAGAACCTGACGATGGAGAGTGAGTGTATGAACCTGTTCAGGTCCTTAAATAAGTTGAATAAGTTGGGGGGGGGGGGGGGGGCTGATGGAGCAAAATTGAGTCCTCTCTGTAATAAGGAGAGTTCAGATTCTAATAAAGAGCTCGAAGACAGGTTGAAGATTTTCACAGTTGATCGGAGAGGGGGGAGGTGTTGTGTCTGGTTCTTTTTGTTGCCTCCTCTGCAACCTCGTCTGGTTTTTCTAGCCGTCTCTTTATTGATAGTGAGAGGGGGGTTCTCCCTAAAAAACCTTTCTTA
This sequence comes from Lithobates clamitans, assembly GCA_037952925.1. Classification (NCBI taxonomy): domain Eukaryota; kingdom Metazoa; phylum Chordata; class Amphibia; order Anura; family Ranidae; genus Lithobates; species Lithobates clamitans. The sequence goes on from JBBGZY010000372.1 coordinate 9,721,570, forward strand.
GATGTTTGGTCTCTTGGTCGGGCTCTTTTCATGATGTAGTTGCTTATATCATCTGATCCTTTGGGAGAGGTATGGTCCTTAGTGGATTCTTGATGAGCCTTCTGTTGGTCTTGCTGGGATAAGTGGGTTTACGATCGTCTTGAGGTATGTTGCTGGTGGTTGGTAGTCGATCGTCTTGATTGTTGGGAAGCAACCTTTTCTCCATGTTGACCTCCAGATGTTCTGGAGTTGGGGTGGGTGTGATCAGAATGGGGGTGATCTGATCTGTTGTTGGTTTTCGGCTTCTTGGGATGATAACTTTTGGGGGGTGAGTGATCATCCTTTCTGTTCAATTCTTTTTTTCAAAATTCCCCTCTTCCTAGAAATTTTTTTTTCAAAATTACCCTCTTCCTGGTAATTTTTAAATTTATTTTTATTTTATTTCCAAATTACCCTCTTCCTGGTCATTTTTTTTCAAAATTCCCCTATTCCTGGTCATTTTTACTTTGTATTTTGTAAATTTTTTGTAATTTTTTTTGTATTTTAAATATATATATATATATATATATATATTTTTATATATATATGATTCTCACATATATTACACATTTTAAATTATGTCTCTAAGGGCCCTTTCACACTGGGGAGGGGGCAAAGCGCCGCTATTGTAAGCGGCGCTTTACCGTCGGTATTCGGCCGCTAGTGGGGCGGTTTTACCCCCTGCTAGCGGCCGAGAAAGGGTTCAAAACCACCGGAAAGCGCCTCTGCAGAGGTGCTTTGCCAGCGGTATAGCCGCGCTGTCCCATTGATTTCAATGGGCAGGAGCGGTGAAGGAGCGGTATACACTCGGGGCTTTCACACTGGAGAGACAGCAGCGGCTGTTTGGGGTCGGTTTGCAGGCGCTATTATTAGCGCAATAGCGCCTGCAAACCGCCCCAGTGTGAAAGGGCCCTAAGTTGTACACTTGCTTTTTAACAATTACAGCCTATAGCTTTTTAAATCATTATGTTCCCAGCTGACACCGCTTAGAGTGGGTTAATTGTATCCTCTATATTAATGTGATGTGACTGTTACAGGATTAGCTGATGAAGAAGGTGAGGCCGTGCCTTCGAAACGCGTTCTGATTGGCCAGACAGCATGTGGGCGGCTCCCCAATTTGACAGCCCTGGACCACTCCCACCAAGAGACAAACAGCCGACATCTCCATGAGGATTATCGAGGCTCCAGCTGCGGCTAACACACGGCGCTCGTGGATCCCTCAATAGAGACTTTCCGGCGGTCCTCCTGTGCTCCTGTGACACTGCACATAGAAGCTCCCATCCGCTCTAGCACTCTGCAAGTGCTCCAACATTTTTCACGCAAGTTTTTAGTGTTTTATACTTATATACTGAATAAATTCCTAAGCTGTCTAAGGATTGGCTTGGTGCTTCTCTCTCCTCCTATTACTACTACCAGGTCATTTTCACCCCTGAAACACCCATTAATAAAAAAAAAATATTAAAAAAAATCTCCCCTCTTGTCCCATCAAACCTTTGCCATCAAAAACAAACATGGAACATTCTAAGGAAGAGTCAGGCCCAGCAATCTGCTGAATGGAAGGACCAATGGCTTCACACATGTGGTCAGCACGGAAGGAAGTATGCAGCAACATTCTTGCAAGCAAAATTTTTATAGACATTCTGTTTATCTTTATGCATTTAAAGTGGAACTTCGCTCACTCAATCAACATTGACGATATTTAATCCTTATGCTGCTAGCATTGGTAAATACTGTAGATAGGAAAGTATATCATGTTTACTTGTTTTAAACTTTTTTTTGCATTGCTTCAGTTACTTTCAGGTTTCTAGGCCTAGGCAAATTATGTCATACATCCCAGGAGTCTGCCGGAGAGGAAGAGAGGTTTTCTCAGCTAAGCACACCCTCCGGCCTGCATGCCTAAGCAAAGGGCAGTTGGATTTCAGGAAGTAAAACGCTACATGAATCATCTGCCCTTATTTAAGATGGCCACAGTCACAAATGCTAGATGTTTTCAAAGTGATTTCTCAGCAAAATAAAAAGTGGAGACATGGATGGATGGGTGAGTTTACTTTAAATATTAAAAACAAATTAAATAGGCTGATGGGATTGTGGACAGGTGGGCACTCTGTTACATGTACTATGGGCATGCAAATGTCTGTTTAGTTTTTGGAGACAGATTACATGGTTTATCTCTGATGTAACGGGTGTCACATGATCCATAAATCCTGGACTAGCACTATTGAACCTGGGTATTGAAGCCTATCTTACTGCATTCCACCATATTGTCACTCACATTCTGCTGGCAGCCAGAATTGTAGTAGACATTGGAAATCTCCAGTGGCGCCAAACCCAGAGATCATTCTCTTGGTAAAAACTAACTTTGCCCATGAGAAAGCTCTTTCCCTTAGTTCCAACTCCAATGCCATTTTCTTACAGCTTTGGCACCCCTGAGAAGAATGGTGTGATAAGGATGTAAATTAACACCACTTCTCTGTATTGTAATTCTACGCTTTGCACAATTGTAGAGCTTTATTGGATGCCAAGATCCTTAGATTTGTAGTTCGCTACCTGTATGTATTATCTTGTTTGATCTCTTTCATGGCCCTGGTAAGGGTTATACTGTATTGTTTTATGTCCTTTCTCTTCTAAAACTTCAATAAACATTTATTGAAACAAAAAAAATGAATTAAAGAGTATTTTTGGTTTGTGGTGCTTAGATGTAGTGTAGTTCTGATATAAGTATACATGCACTTTAAACTAATTATAAGGTAAGGAGGATGTTATATTAAAGCAAGCTTCCCCTCTCCCACCCTCAAACTTGTTTATAAACTGTAGCAGAATTAAATCCACATTTACATATACAGCCAAACTGAATTACTTACTTGCGTAGTGTTATAACAGAACTCTGAGTTCCATTGCTCTGTCCACTCTGCATTCTATAATCCTACTCTGCTGTTTTTATTTTTACACCACTGATGCCTGACCACTGCTTGCTGCTTTTTAGAGCTGGCCCACAAATAAGGTCCGGGCAAGATCTTGCACCTGTGCCTTAGGAGATCTTGCGCTGTGAGCAACTGTAAGCTATGCAGGCATGAAATCGTGTGTGCTTTCTGCATCTATAGTCCTGCAGCCTGCTAGGATGTGTGATGTATTTCCCAGGACGCTTGGGGGTGGAGAAAGTGGAGTAGGCGGAGGAGACACAAAGATGAAAACGGTGGCGCAGGATTGATTATAGAGTGTGGAGTGGACAACACTAATTCTGTTACAAAAAATAAAGCAGTAAGACCATTGTAAAGATAAAAAAGTGTTTAGAAAATGAAAAATGATAATTTGATAAGTACAATTTTAAGAAAAAGGGGGGATAAATGGTCTGCTTTAACAATCTCCAGCCTTATTCACTATCACAAGAAGAGCTTTTTAAAGTCTTATTAACAGCTAGTTTACACTTGCTTCAAAACAAGGCTTCAGACAGGCTTTGTTAAAGCTCTATGAACCCAAGTCAAAGCCACTGTCACTAAATTAAATGGTTAGCTTACAGTCCTGTTTACACCTGCGTTTGCTTTGCTTTGCTTTGGCTTCGCTTCAAAAATTATACACCCCATGTAGCTTCAGTGTTGCAAAGCTCACTTGAAGCCCCACCAAAGCCTCACTGAAGCCCCACCGAAGCCTCACCGTAACCTCATCAAAGACCCACCGAAGCCTCATCGAAGCTCCACTGAAGCGCCACCAAAGCCTCATCGAAGCACTTAGCAAAAGCAAGGTGTAAACAGGACTGTAAGCTAACCATTTTATTTAGTGACAGGAGCTTTGACTGGGGTTCAAAGAGCTTTAACAAAGCATGTCTGAAGCCTTGCTTTGAAGCATGTGCAAACTAGCCCTTAGTCCTTATCTATGATCAGTCTAAAAATCAAAAGATGTAAAAGATGCCTGGGGACACCAGATGTAAGGAGGGACTCCGGTGCCTGGGGTAACCTGATGTAAGGAGGGACTCCGCTGCCTGGGGACACCAGATGTAAGAAGGGGCTCAGCTGCCTGGGGACACCAGATGTAAGGAGGGCTCCGGTGCCTGGGGACACCTGATGTAAGGAGGGACTCCGCTGCCTGGGGACACCAGATGTAAGAAGGGGCTCAGCTGCCTGGGGACACCAGATGTAAGGAGGGCTCCGGTGCCTGGGGACACCAGATGTAAGATGGGACTCCAATGCCTGGGGACACCTGATGTAAGAAGGGGCTCAGCTGCCTGGGGACACCAGATGTAAGGAGGGCTCCGGTGCCTGGGGACATCTGATGTAAGGAGGGACTCCGCTGCCTGGGGACACCAGATGTAAGAAGAGGCTCCGCTGCCTGGGGACACCACAGATGTGAGGAGGGCTCTGCTGCCTGGGGACACCACAGATGTAAGGAGGGACTCCACTGCCTAGGGACACCACAGATGTGAGGAGGGCTCTGCTGCCTGGGGACACCAGATGTAAGAAGGGGCTCCACTGCCTGGGGACACCAGATGTAAGGAGGGCTCCGCTGCCTGGGGACACCAGATGTAAGAGGGACTCCACTGCCTGGGTACACTAGATGTAAGGAGGGGCTCCACTGCCTGGGGTCACCAGATGTAAGGAGGGACTCTGCTGCCTGGGGACACCTGATGTGATAAGGGGCTCCGCTGCTGGGGACACCTGATGTGAAGAGGGACTCCGATGCCTGGGGACACCAGATGTGATGAGGGGCTCAGCTGCTGGGGACACTTGATGTGAGGAGGGACTCTGCTGCTGGGGACACCTGATGTGATGAGGGGCTCCGCTGCTGGAGACACCAGATGTAAGGAGGGGCTCAGTTGCCTGGGGACACCTGATGTAAGGAGGGACTCCGCTGCCTGGGGACACCAGATGTAAGGAGGAACTCCGATGCCTGGGGACACCTGATGTAAGGAGGGACTCCGCTGCCTGGGGACACCAGATGTAAGGAGGGCTCCAGTGCCTGGGGACACCTGATGTAAGAAGGGACTCCGCTGCCTGGGGACACCAGATGTAAGAAGAGGCTCCGCTGCCTGGGGACACCACAGATGTGAGGAGGGCTCTGCTGCCTGGGGAGACCACAGATGTAAGGAGGGACTCCACTGCCTAGGGACACCACAGATGTGAGGAGGGCTCTGCTGCCTGGGGACACCAGATGTAAGGATGGCTCCGCTGTCTGGGGACACCAGATGTAAGAAGGGGCTCTGCTGCCTGGGGACACCTGATGTAAGGGGGGACTCCGCTGCCTGGGGACACCAGATGTAAGAAGGGGCTCCACTGCCTGGGGACACCAGATGTAAGGAGGGCTCCGCTGCCTGGGGACACCAGATGTAAGGAGGGACTCCACTGCCTGGGTACACTAGATGTAAAGGGGGACTCCACTGCCTGGGGACACCTGATGTGAGGAGGGACTCCGCTGCTGGGGACACCTGATGTGATGAGGGGCTCCGCTGCTGGGGACACCTGATGTGATGAGGGGCTCCGCTGCTGGGGACACCAGATGTGATGAGGGGCTCCGCTGCTGGGGACACCAGATGTGATGAGGGGCTCCGCTGCTGGGGACACCAGATGTGAGGAGGCACTCCGCTGGGGGCACCTGATAGCATCTGGTGGCAGGCGACGTGGAAAGTGACACACTCAGGGCTAACACTGATTCAGCATTATGGTAAGTTGAACTATTTCATTTTAGATTTCAATGTAATAATAGAAACAATGCGCTTCAATCATCCTGACATCATAACAACCATGGTGCCGGGATGATTGAAGTGCTAACACCAGGTGTTTGGAGTATGTTTATCTGATAATTTGTTAAACTCAACTCTGGAATACACATTTGTATTGTTGTGTAGGATCTGGGCCTGCTGTCCCTCCATTCCTCTTTCCTTCCTTCTCTCTCCTTCCCTCCTTCTTTCCTTCTTTCTCTCTCTCTCCCTCCCTCTTTTCCCCTTTCTTTCTCCATCTCTCATTCATCTCAGACTCTAACCACACCCCTATTTGAACCACGTCCATATAAGCCACGCCCACTAGTTCGCGTAAACCCCGCCCATTCTTCGGCACATCTTTCTTTTTTGCTATGTCACGCTTACAAACACATGCCCCGCCCCCTAATTATAGTAAGACTCCACCTACAGCCAAAAAAGTGTCCCTATAAATTTTTTTACAAAGTTCGTAACTATGCACATGGTTGCATTGAATGCATGGAATGCATTTAGGCATCTAGACGTGGTGAAGACAACTTGCTTAAGTTCAAACAGAGCATCAGAATGGGGAAGAAAAGGAATTTAAAGTGTAAGTAAGCCTCCCTATCATTTTCAGCCAAGGAAGCTGCCATCTTTGCCTCTGTTTAATCCACAACTGTCATGATGCTGCACATGTGATCAGTTATGACACCAGCCATTGGATGGTTTAATAGTTTCGTTGAGAGCACAACGAATGGGAGTGTTACATTTCCAGCACATAAATCAAACTGTTTTATGGATGGGTTTACTACTTCTGCTTTAAGTGACTTTGAATGTGGAATTGTTGTTGGTTACATGCGGGCTGGTCTGGGTATTTTCAAAAACTGCTGATCTACTGGGATTTTCACACACAACCATCTCTGGGGTTTACAGGGAGTGGTCCGAAAAAGAAAAAATATCCAGTGAGCGAAAGTTGTGTGGACGAAAATGCCTTGTTGAAGTCAGAGGTCAGAGGAGAATGGGCAGACTGGTTCAAGATGAGAGAAAGGCAACAGTAACTCAAATAACCACTTGTTACAACCAAGGTATGCAGATCTCTGAACGCACAACAAATTGAACCTTGCAGCAGATGGGCTACAGCAGCAGGAGAACACAACCTGCCACTCCTGTCAGTTAAGAACAGAAATCCGAGGCTACAAGTCACACATGCTCACCAAAATTGGAAAAACATTGCCTGGTCTGATGAGTCTCCATTTCAGCAGCGACATTCAGGTGGTAGGCAGGGGTGTAACTACCACCATAGCGACCCATGCGGGTGCTATGGGGCCCGCAGCCGAGTGGGGCCCAGTGAGGATAAGAGCACCACCGGCACAGTCTCCCAGCCAGGGGAAGAGAGAGGAAAGGAAGAGGCGAGCTGTCCGTATCAGCAGAGAGCTGAATTGCCCGATGTAAGAGCTTTCATTAGAACTTCCAGTGTTCCCGGGGCTCACGTCACATAGCGCCACCTTTTGGCCCGGTGCCTTTGATAGACAGAACGCCAATCCAATGCGGGACATGTGACGTCATCAAAGGCGTTGGGCCAAGAGGTGGGGCTATGTGACGATGAGCCCCGGGAAGACAGGAAATTCAAATGAAAGCTATTACAGCGGGCAATCCCGCTCTCTGCTGATCCGGGTGGCTTGGCTCTTCCTCTGCATAGGTGAGGCTGTATGGGGCACAGGCAGACCAGGCTGTATTGGGCACAGGTCACGCTGTATGGGGCACAGGTCATGTTGTATTGGGCTTCCTGAGTATTATTGCTGACCATGTCCATCCCTTATAACTACAGTGTCCCCATCTTCTGATGGCTACTTCCAGCAGGATAATGCACCATATCACAAAGCTCAAATCATCTCACCACTGGTTTCTTGAACAAGACAATGAGGTCACTGTACTCCAATGGCCTCCACAGTCATCAGATCTCATCCAATAGAGCACCTTTGGGATGTGTTGGAACGAGAGATTTGCATCATGGATGTGCAGCCGACAAATCTGCAGCAACTGTGTGATGCTATCATGTCAATATGGATCAAAATCTGAGGAATGTTTCCAACACTTTGTTGAATCTATGTCATGAAGAATGAAGGCAGTTCTGAAGGCAAAAGGGGGTCCAACCCGGTACTAGCAAGGTGTACCTAATAAAGTGGCCGGTGAGTGTATATTGCACTACAGCCAGCATAAGAAGCCACCATTATATGGGCGTTCTAGTCATTTAGATACAGTGTTAGAGTATATAAGTTAGAGCTGCTAACATTTAAAAAAAAAAAATCACTTCTTACATATGGAGACATAAACATGATATCTCATTTCATAACATCTTTCTACTTCACTATGGAATGTCTTCTGTCTGTCTCCAGATCTTGAATTGGATCCGTGGTTAACCACTATCCAAAAACAGCAATGCGGTATATTCCCACAGCATGCATGTATCCATTGACTTCAACTAAAATCCACAGGATCTTGGCTCAGAACCTAAGCTGGGGTCTCTGGGCTGCTTGTTTTAAAGAAAATGCTTTTCTATAAGTAAAATGAATATGCTTACTGCACGATGAAACAGCAGATTAGGAAGGGACATGAAGAAAACAGGGAAACTTTTCTTTTGCTCTGTACAGAATGTAAAATGAGCACAAAGGTGGTAAACAAGGTATGAATAGCAACTATGTATCATAACTTCCCCCCCCCTGCATTTCCTGTAGTTATGCCCCGGGCTGGCTCATGGCTTGACAAACGTCTGCTATATAAAAAAAAGAAATGTCTGTGCTACAGATGTGGAAAGGTGACCCTTCTAGAAAATCTGTCACTGGTGGAGGGCAAAATGATACAGCGAGGGCATTGACATTACTTTTTTCACATTTCCAAAGTTAACCATGCAATATAAGATGGGGGAGATCAAGCAATTTGAACTAACACACGACCTGATAAACTAGCGTTCATTAATATTAAATATACATGATTTGCATATTGTACATATTTTTTTCTCTTGGAGAGAAAGGGGTTTTACTAGTAATATTGTTTTGTTGGAAATATTTCCGATTTTAATATCTTTCGAGCTCTGGGGTTCTCATTTCTGAATCCGGAATATTCTGCCGCATTCAGATAATATGGATGTAGATTTTGCAATAAACTGCCTGTCATCTAAATCCTTGACAGTGTTGGCTGTCCTATGTCAATTGGTTTTTAAATCTTTACAACATAATGTTTGGCTCGAAGCTTGTAGGAGGAGTTTTCATTCTCCTCTGACTGTCCTATGAGGCTGCAGGACTAGGGATTCACCTGGACGGTTCAGGTTTTGAATCATGTGTCCAGGTTTCAGTCCACCTAAAACCCGGACACATTATTCAGATAGGAATGTGGCTCAGAACAGGGCCTGACAGGAGGTGAGGGAGGCACTATGTGTGCCGCATTACTATTCTCTTTGGAGCTCCCAAAGGTGTCCCAGGTCTATTATCCTTTAGTGCAGGGATATGCAATTAGCGGACCTCCGGCTGTTGCAAAACTACAAGTCCCATCATGCCTCTGCCTCTGGGTTTCACGCTTGTGGCTGTCAGAATTTTGCTATGCCTCATGGGACTTGTAGTTCTGCAACAGCTGGAGGTCCGCTAATTGCATATCCCTGCTTTAGTGTATACTAAGGGGAAAAAAAAAATTGCTGTGCGCCGCAAAAGTGTTCAGTTTGGCTTGGCTATGCAGGACCCCTGACCCTCTGTCCGGACAGTGCTGATTGGCCCTGTGCTGATCACATGCGCTATCCCAAGAAAGCAAAAACTCTCTATCAATACACACCAAACTGAGCATGTGCAGCTTGCCCCCAAGGCTCTGTTCTAAAGGTGGTTTGAGATTGATTGTTTGATGAACCAGGATGATATAAAAGAACTGACGCACGGGCCCCTAATCAGATTCACTGAGGAAGTCCTTACCCACGGACGATACGCGTGCGTTGGGCTTTGTGACGTCAGTACAGCCACCTACCTGGTTTTTATATATATGCTGTGTACTCCAGCACTGGGACTCAGTGCCACTCTTGTGAGTAACTTTTAATAGTCAATAAAGAAGTGACTTTTATTGTATGGAGAGCACTATGTTTTTTATTTTGTTTTAACATGACCTGTGTATGCCGATGAATATGCTATTTGGATATCGCATGACTGAGGGGAGGACATATATGAAGCCAGCCTACTCATCTTTATTATTACCCTTATGAAGGGACTGCATTAATGACCTATCTGTTAGCTCAGTGGGTCCATTTATGAAGGTGAGCGGCCTGCACTTCTGGTGGTGGAATACACTGATTTGGATGCACGATTGTTACCATCGTTCCATTACAGCACCCTATCCACCTTTAGGGAGTCTCCTCTCTGTCTGTTGATGTGACATCTACTTATTTCTATGGGAATTACATGCTTTGGGACTTTATTCATACTGCTTCTGAGCGCTGCACCGCTTTGCTTTCATTGTTCATTTAAGGATTTTTTATATTGACCTTCGTTGTCCAGCTGTTAGGACTGGTTTTTGCGCTGTCTGACCTTTTCTTTATACTATCAGGAGATGAATTGGAGACAGTGGAAGAAGGGGATGATCAGAAAAGACAGGATCAAACAGCCTTTTTACACAATGTGGAGTATTAACCCCTTAGGTTCCACAGTGAGTATAACAAGCATGCTTTACTGCATATACAGACTGATTGATTGTACTGTTGTGGGTTTAGTAACACTTTAAGTTCAGAATTTCTCTCATTTGGTAACTTTTCACTATGTTCCTGAACTTCAGTAAAATAATACTTTCTTTCACTAAATGCTATGATAAATATGTATTATAAGATGCCATGGCCATTTAGCTGATCTATATATATATAACAGTGGCTAAGTGGTTAGCATTTCCACCTAGCAGCACTAGGGTCGCCAGTTCAAATCACAACACTACCTGCCTGGAGTTTGCATGTTCTCCCTGTGCCTGCGTGGGTTTCTTCTGGGTACTCTGGTTTCCTCCCACACTCTAAAGACATGCTGGCAGTTTAATTGGCCCTAGTATGTGTATGTATGAATGCAATTTAGGGACCTTAGAATGTAAGCTCTTTGAGGGCAGGAACTGTGAATGTACAAAATGTATATGCAGTATGGGAAGCACTGCATAAATTGACAGTGCTATATAAGTATCTGTAATAAATAATGAAGTAAAAAAATATATATGATGTTCTGTCACTTATAACACCTTCCTTTCTCTCCCCAGATATTCCTGTCAGCAGCTAGAAGAGGGAATGGTATAAAATCTCCAAGCCTTTAAAGTGCCCTTTATTTAATAGAAACCACCTTCCTGGGTGTCATCCTAGGTACCAGTGGTGGCTAGTGCTGTATATTTTGGGGGGGGTCTGCCCCACACTGACACCGCCAACCCACCCTCCCAGTCAGTCGGTCGGCCCCGCATTTACCCCATCTAGGTCACGGGAAGCTTCGGTTCCCTCCTGCGTCTCCTCCTCCTCTGTGTCTTGGGCTTCACGGCTGCTCCTTCTCGGCAGCTTCCCTCGGCGCAGCGACTAATACGATCGATTTTCCTCCCGGCCAATCGGGTCTCAGGACCCGCTTCCTGATTGGCCGGGAGGAGAATCAGGAAGACAATAGCAAATATTGATTCGCTATTGTCACACAACTAAATGGGCTCAGGGCGCAGTGCTCTGCTCCCCGAGCCCACCTTTTTTTGAGGCCAATTAGAGCCTCTGGCTCTAATCACGTGCTTCTAAAAAAAAAATGTATGGACAGATGATGACATCTTCCTTTTGTTTTTATGAAATTTTTCAAATAAAAAGATTTAAATTAAAAAAAAAAAAAAAACCCAATTGAAATCCATGCGTCCGGCGCCCTGCATGTAGATTAGGGGCTGGGCACATGGATTAGGGGGACGGCCATTTCAGCTAATAATGAGGAATGCGAAGCAGGGGAAAGACCAGAGCCAGCAGATGCAAAGCATGTGGTTTTAGCATACCATACCACCCTCCTGTTTATAGGGGTTCTTTGCCACTCTTTATTACTCAAAGGTTCATGAAAATGCCTGGTATTTAAAGCGAGTAGCAAAATCACATATTTTCCCTACTCAGACAGCAAGCAAGGCTTCAGCTGACCTTTGAAGCACACAGATCCAGCCACATGTATACAAATGAGGCCAACCTCAGGAGAATTGGCCGCATACTACTTCCAGGGAGGTGACATCACTGGCAGAGTGGTTAAACGCTTTAGAATCTAGCTTTGGCACTGAGAACTCCACGTCTCTTCGTGGCAGTCCCATGAGATGTTTAACATCAGCAGAGGGCATCTGATATCTTGGCATTAATCACAAGATCAAATTTTATACTGCTATAGGATTTATAAAAAAAAATTAATTCTCATTAACGTTAGACCAACTTTTATGCTGGAAGTCCACATATTTTGAGATTTGAAAATAATCTTTAGTGTGATATTTAAACCTTGCTGCAGGAAAGAGGTTGTCAGACTGGAAGAAATCCAATTGTTATGCAATCGGGATGAACAATGAAAGATCACTGTCTGACCACATATGCTGTAATAGTCGAATCAGGTTTCAAATCCTGGCTAATATTTACACCTGTTTTTAGCACATCACAATACTGATAATTTGCCAACTGTGTTAGTATGCGATCAAGAAATGCCACTACTGCCTGCAACTGAGCTCTGGTAATGAAGGGCCACAGTAAAAAAACCTGAGGCCACATGGGACTCAGTTTTATAAATATACAGTGCATTCGGAAAGTATTCACAGCGCTTCACTTTTTCCACATTTTGTTATGTTACAGCCTTATTCCAAAATGGATTAAATTCATTATTTTCCTCAAAATACCCATTAATGACAATGTTAAAGACGTTTGTTTGTAATCTTTGCAAATTTATTAAAAATAAAAAACAAAAATAATCACATGTACAGTTGTGCTCATAAGTTTACATACCCTGGCAGATTTTATGATTTCTTGGCCATTTTTCAGAGAATATGAATGATAACACAAAAACTTTTCTTTCACTCATGATCAAAAGTTTACATACCCTGGTGATTTTGGCCTAATAACATTTACACAAGTTGACACAAAAGGGTTTAAATGGCAATTAAATGTAACCATCCTCACCTGTGATCTGTTTTCCTGTAATTAGTGTATGTGTATAAAAGGTTGACAAGGTTAACAATGAGTTTCTGGACTCCTGACAGACCCTTGCATCTTTCATCCAGTGCTGCACTGATGTTTCTGGATTCTGAGTCATGGGGAAAGCAAAAGAATAGTCAAAGGCTCTGTGGGAAAAGGTAGTTGAACTGTAAAAAAACAGGAAAGGGGTATAAAAAGATATCCAAGGAATTGAGAATGCAAATTAGCAGTTTTCAAACTCTAATCAAGAAGTGAAAATTAGGGGTTCTATTCACACCAAACCATGGTCAGGTAGACTAACTAAAATTTCAGCCACAACTGCCAGGAAAATTGTTCTGGATACAAAGAAAAACCCACAAATAACTTCAGGTGGAATACAGGACTCTCTGAAAACATGTGGTGTGGCTGTTCCAAGATGCACAAAAGGGAGGCACTTGAAGAAAGATGCCAAATGCCACAAAGTATCCCACCTACAATATGCCAAACAGCACAGAGACAAGCCTCAAACCTTCTGGCAAAAAGTCATTTGGAGTGATGAGACCAAAATTAAGCTTTTTGGCCAAAACCATAAAAGCTACATTTGGAGAGGAGTCAACATGGCCTATGTTGAAAGGTACACCAATCCTGCTGTGAAACACGGAGGTGGTTCGCTGATGTTTTGGGGATGTGTGAGCTACAAAGGCATAGGAAATTTGGTCAAAATTGATGGCAAGATGAATGCAGTATGTTATCAGAAAATACTGGAGGAACATTTGCATTCATCAGCCAGGAAGCTGCGCATGGGACGTACTTGGACATTCCAACATGACAATCATCCAAAACACAAGGCCAAGTTGACCTGTCATTGACTACAGCAGAATAAAGTGAAGGTTCTGGAGTGGCCATCTCAGTCTCCTGACCTCAATATCATTGAGCCACTCTGGGGAGATCTGAAACATGCAGTTCATGCAAGACAGCCCAAGAATTTACAGGAACTGGAGGCTTTTTGCCAAGAGGAATGGGCAGCTTTACCATCTGAGAAGATAAAGAGCCTCATCCACAAATACCACAAAAGACTTCAAGCTGTCATTGATGTTAAAGGGGGCAATACGCGGTATTAAGAACTGGGGTATGGTAACTTTTGATCAGGGTAATTTTAGCAGTTTCTGTTGTGATTGAGATTTAAAAAGAGTAAACACAGTTGATTGATAATAAATGGCTTCAGCCAAACACTAACCATGAGTGAAAGAAAAGTTTTTGTGTTATCATTCATATTCTCTGAAAAATGGCCAAGAAATCATAAATTCTGCCAGGGTTTGTAAACTTATGAGCACAACTGTATATACTATAAATATTCACAGCCTTTGCAATGACACTCAAAATTGATCTCAGGTGCATCCTGTTTCCTGATCATTCTTGAGATGTTTCTACAACTTGATTGGAGTCCACCTGTGGTAAATTCAGTTGTTTGGGCATGATTTGATTTGATTTGACACCTGTCTATATAAGGTTCCACAGTTAACAATGCATGTCAGAGCCATGTCAACCAAGCCATGAAGCCCAAGGAACTGTCTGTAGACCTCCGAGACAGGATTGTATCGAGGCACAGATATCAGGAACCATGAATCAGACCGAGACAGAAGTAAAGTTAAATCACACTTGTTTAAAAATAATAATAATAAGGTAAACAGAGTAAGCGTAGTCAAAACAAGCCAGAGTTCAGTAACCGGATCGGGTAGTCAGCCAAGCAAATGTCAGAGAGCCAGAAATAAACGTAGTAGTACAGCAAGCAGGATCAGGAGCCAGAAGTAACGTCAGCCGAGCAAGTCTTCAACAGGAACGCAGGAGAAAGTCTCCGTGATGTTGACAAAGGTGAAGGCAAAGATCAAGTGAGCTGGATGACTTTAAGTAATCAGGACTGACAAGCAGAATCAACAACAGTTGGGTAACTGTGGAGAGAGATGGGAGCTGGCAATTAGCCGACAGCTGAGCAGCCAGCTCAGAGAAGGAAGGGCTGAGCCCAGCCCTGACAACAGATCTGGGGAAGGGTACAAAATAATTTTTGCAGCATTGAAGGTCCCAGTGAGAACAGTGGCCTCCATCATCCATGAATGGAAGAAGTTTGGAACCACCAGATGTTTGGAACCGCCTAGCCAAACTGAGCGATCGGGGGAGAAGGGCCTTAGTCAGGGAGGTGACCAAGAATCCGATGGTTATTCTGACAGAGCTCCAGCATTTCTCTGTGGAGAAAGGAGAACCTTACGGAAGAACAACCATCTCTGCAGCACTCCACCAATCAGGCCTGTATGGTGGAGTGGCCAGGCGGAAGCCACTCCTCAGTAAAAGGCACATGACAGCCCGCCTGGCTACTCCACCAAAGGCACCTGAGGGACTCTCAAACCATGAGAAACAAAATTCTCTGGTCTGTCAAGTGTGATGTCTGGAGGAAACTAGGCACCGCTCATCATCTGGCCAATACCATTCCTACAGTGAAGCATGGGGGTGGCACCATCATGCTGTGAGGGTGTTTTTCAGCAGCAGGAACTGGGAGACTAGTCAGGATTGAGGGAAAGATGAATGCAGCAATGTACAGAGATTCTCTTGATGAAAACCTGCTCCCGAGCGCTCTGGACCTCAGACTGGGGTGAAGGTTTATCTTCCAACAGGACAACGACCCTAAGCACACAGTCAGGATAACAAAAGAGTGGCTATGGGACAATTCTGTGAATGTCCTTGAGTGGCCCACCCAATTGAACATCTCTGGAGAGATCTGAAAAGGGCTAGGCACAGACACTCCCCATCCTACCTGATAGAGCTTGAAAGGTCCTGCAAATAAGAATGGGAGAAACTGCCCAAAAATAGGTGTGCCAAGCTTGTAGCATCATACTCAAAAAGACTTGAGGCTGTAATTGGTGCCAAAGGTGCTTCAACAAAGGATTGCACAAAGGCTGTGAATACTTATGTACATGTGTTTTTTTTTTTTTTAAATAAATTTGCAAAGATTTCAAACAAACTTCTTTCACGCTGTCATTATAGGGTATTGTTTGTAGAATTTTGAGGAAAATAGTGAATTTAATCCATTTTGGAATAGGGATGTAACATAACAAAATGTGGAAAAAGTGAAGCGCTGTGAATACTTTCCGGATGCACTGTATTGACTGGGGTTAAGAGATTTGATTGTAATATAAAACTAACAATTGCATTTTTTTTTATCAGTATGGCTCAATCTATCTGGTACCTAGCTGCTCTTGTTCTCTACGGGCAGTCCTTGTTGCTGGGCAGTATAGATTGAGAGCAGAAGTTACAAGGCAGAAAACAAAGTCTTACCTCCAGAGGAAAAGTCTGTGAGTTTAGATGGGTCACCTCTTCTCCAATTAAAATCTATCACATCTACATTGCAAAAAGGGAAAGGGTTGGGACTTTAAATGAGGGGTCCGCACCCTTTTCCTTTTTACAATTCTACAGGGATGGAGGCACATGTCTATGTGGGCCTCATTTAAAGTCCCAAACTTTTTCCCTTTTCTATCACATCTGCATTACACACTCTCTTGGGTCGTCTACTGGACTGTCAAGTGTCCCTCTATCTATGCTCTTTTAATTGTCCCTGGCCTTACCATATTGGGGGTTAATTTCCTTCCAAAGGGGAATGTACACTAATTGCTATTGTAGAATGTATTGCTGGTTTGTCATTGGTTCTAGTTTTATGACTGAGCCTCCTGCTATGGATCAATATGTGTATCAATATGGGCCTATGTGTTTATTATTTATTTAAATTATAGGTATTAATGTTATTAAAACCTCAAAGTGCTGCATACATTTTATTGGCCATATAATGTGTTTGGTATTTCTCTATAGTAAAATAAGAATTCAAACTTTATTTATATGATTAGTGTTAGTTTTCGGAGGGTGGCCTGCATAGACCCATGGGGGTTGATTTACTAAAACTGGAGAGTGTACAATTTGGTGCAGCTTGGCATGGTAGCCAATCATATTCTAACTTCAGCTTGTTCAATTAAGCTTTGACAAAAAAAAACAACCTGTAAGCTGTTTGGTTCCTATGCAGAGCTGCACCAGATTTTGCACTCTCTAGTTTTGGCAAATCAACCCCATGTTGTGTACAAAGGTCAAATAAAGGTCCAGATTTATACTCCCGCCGACTCCCACACACACACACACATACGGATGTCATTACCACCGCAAGACACCCAAAGCACAAATTCTTCAAGGACAGCAGCAATGATACTGATATATGATACTGTATGGTTGGCTATGCCCCACCTGTCTTTTTAGGCCAAATCTGTCCCTGGTCACAGAAGTGATTGTGGTAATTACAACTCCCTACAGCCCATCTGATTAATAATATTAACTGTCATCTCTTTTAAAACCCAACCAGTTGTAGGCCAGTAGTCACACACTTTTCAAAAGTGGAAAAGCACAACCAAAAAACTGTCAGTTCAGATACCAGAGACCCAAGAAAAGGTTGGGTCATCTGATTAATAATATTAACTGTCATCTCTTTTAAAACCCAACCAGTTGTAGGCCAGTAGTCACACACTTTTCAAAAGTGGAAGAGCACAACCAAAGAACTGTCAGTTCAGATACCAGAGACCCAAGAAAAGGTTTGGTCATCTGATTAATAATATTAACTGTCATCTCTTTTAAAACCCAACCAGTTGTAGGCCAGTAGTCACACACTTTTCAAAAGTGGAAGAGCACAACCAAAAAACTGTCAGTTCAGATACCAGAGACCCAAGAAAAGGTTTTGTTTTGTAGAGCATTATAATCATAGCTATAGAAAAGTACAAAAAAGCTGCAAACTAATTTTCTTGCTAAAGGATATCAGCCACCCACCACTAATTCTTGAAAAAACACAATGACAGAGTTCTGCAATTTAAGTAATTGCTCAAATGCCTCCGTTTGTATTTTTAGTCTTTCTAGTAACAAGCATCTGTAAAATGAGTGCAGACAAAAAAGATTAAGAAAGCAGTTTCCGTTTTTTACAAGAAGAATGGATTGACTATAGCGAGGAAAAAAAAAAAAGTCACTAAGGAAGGTATAATAATGCATTCAAGTGCTAGCTAATCTGCCACCCACTGTGTTATTCTAAGATATAACATTTCTTTCCATTTGTGATGCTGTATATTTCTTTTTGTGTACTTAGAACAAATAATAGCAACAAACAAATGTGTTTAAAATTGAAAGCATATTCCAAAATAAAAGTATTAATATGATACTCCATCTGTAAACTTTCTTCTCCTGCACATACTGCCCGCTGTCATACTCTCTGCACTCCTCTCCTGCACATACTGCCCGCTGTCATACTCTCTGCACTCCTCTCCTGCACATACTGCCCCCTGTAACATCCTCTACACCACTCTTTTGTACAAACTTCCCCCGTCATACTCTCTGCACTCCCCTTCTGCATATACTTCCCTCTGTCATATCCTTTGCACTCTTCTCCTGCATGTACCCCACTTGTCATACTCTCTGCACTCCTCCCCTGCACATACTGACCACTGTCACATCCTCTTCACTCTTCTCCTGCACATACTTCCCCCTGCCATATCCTTTGCACCCTTCTCCTGTACGTACCTCAACTGTCATACTCTCTGAACTCCTGGACTAATTGTCCACTGTCATATCCTCTGCTCGCCTTTCCTGCACATAGCTCACCTGTTATACTCTCTGCACTTCTCTCCTGCACATACTAACTAGTGTCATAGCCTCTGCACTCTTTTTCTGCCCATACCTCACCTGTCATACTCTCGGCACTCCTCTCCTACGTATACTGACCACTCTCAGAACTCTGCACTCCTTTCCAGCCCATACCTCACTTGGCATACTCCCTGCACTCCTCTCCACCACACTTCTTTTCTACACATACATCTCCTTCAGTGTTGCCAACCTACCAGATTGAAATTTACTGACACGACACCCAAAATTTCCTGGCACAGCCAAGTTTTTACTGGCATTTCCAAAAGTTACAAAATTACAGTTTTAAGTGCAAAGTTTTGTATTTAGGCTACAAAAAAGTACAATATACAATTAGCAATGTGAGTTAAGGTAGATATTAAGGCAAAAAACATATTTCTTATTTTATTTTCAATATAGTAAGTAAGTAGCTCAGGGACAGGACTCGGGAGGGCAAGAAATTAGAATAGGAAGGCACACGCACACATGAAGTTGACTCTTGGTCCCTTCAGTCCACTCCAGTCTAAACAGCACTGACAGTCCTGCTCCCGACCTGCCCTGCTCCTGTCCTGCAGATCCACACACGAGGCTCTGGCCGCTCTGCTTGGCTCCCTTGCACCATGACATCACACAACACGATTGGGCCCCGACTCCACCAGAGCGGCCCAAACACACTGTAGCAGGGACTCGGGTGGTCTCGGCTGGCTCTGGACCAAGCTGAACATCACAGCCATATTTTTTACTGGCAACTTTTTCCTTTTACTGGCATTTACTGGCAGGAGAAAAATGCCTGTTTTTTACTGGTTGCCAGTAAAAATACTGACGGTTGGCAACACTGATCTCCTTGTCCTACCCTCTCTGCACTTCTCTACTTTGCACACTGCTCACGATCATACCCTCTGAATTATTTTCCTGCACACACTGCCTGCTGGTATACCCTGTGTACTTATCTTCTGCACATACTGTACACTGTCATACCCTTCCTTCTCCTGTCTTGTACATACTGACTACTGTCATACCCTCTTTTGCACACTGACAAACCCTCTGTACTCTACTGCACATACTGTTCACTCTCATACCCTCCTTACCTCTCTCCTGCCCATACTGCCCACTGTCATACCCTCTGTGTTCTGCTCCTGCACATACTGCACACCATCATACTTTATGCACTCTTCTGCTCTTGCTAAAACACTTTGTAAGCATTGGTTGTTATATCCAATTCCTTAACCGTTCCTGTTCTGTAACAAGCATGTTTACTAGTTCATGTTACAGTTCTGATCTGATACATTTTAGGCCAGTAATCCTCATAAAATGTAGGGCACAGGCAATGATTGTTACATTACCGCCAAACTCTATTTAATTTCACAGAAGTCTAGTTCTATCACAAGACATTTTACTGTATGTGTCTACTTTCCAACCCATATAGAAAGTCTGAATATTATGCCAAGTCCCATTAGACATGTTTCTTTCCAATATAAATTAAGTTATGTAGTCAATTTTTCCAAAATGAATAGTTTTTTTTTCTCTTTCCTTTTTCTTTAGACCAGTAGACTTGTGTGTTGTGGTTTTATTTGTTCAATTTAATTGAGTAACATATCCCCATTAATAAGCAACAACCTCCAGACAAGCTGTCCCTTTGTACAACCAGACTACAATTTTACTAGAATGATGACTTGGTGCCATAGTGATGTAGACAAAGGGGCCCTGTTCCCTTTCTTAAAATTAAACACAGCTGGATTACAGCTGCGCTGTATTCACCTAAGTCAGTGCCTCAGACAGAGCGAAATTCAATAATGCTTTCAAATTCACTACTATGATGTGTAGGAATTTTGAGTGACCCTGTGGATTTTTGTATCTGATGGAAACTGCCAACAGTCTTTTCTTTATTATGAAAGGAATGCTGTACTGAGACTTAAGATGTAATCATTACAACATCAAAAATCCTATTTTAAAGCATTCAACCACCTGAATTACCGTATCTTATAGAATGGTCATATCCAACAGACTTTTATCGAAAAGGAAACTCCACCAAGCATTAGGTTAAATTCATAAAGTGGCACAAACAGCAATGATTTGGTCCACCAACAATACAGTCCATCAATACAGTAGGTGCCAAATCAATAGAAACTTTACTAATTGGCAGCAGAATGTTTTCCCTATTTAAAGCTAAACTGTGGCCAGGGCGTAGGGATTCTACAATTAAACAGATTCTTAAGATGCCGTTAAAATTGTTTAAAATAAACTCTCACCGATCTCTGTAGCTGCAGGCACTGTGGTATAATTTATCTTCGAGTTCTGAGACTTTTACTAGTTTCCCCATGCCAGCAAAGTGTTGGCAACCTTCCAACTTTCTACTATGCAATGAAAACATAAACCTAGTGTACAGTGGGGCTTGCAGATTGGTGCAATTTGCCTGTGTAGTGCAAATAAGTTGCGTATTTCTGGGGCTTGGGATGTCCTATAAACTGTGTACAGTCACCTAAAGACATGAATGGGCAAAAGTGGCTGTACACTACTATTAGCATAAAGTACCACGTTAGCACACACGTAATGTCCTGAAAGCGCACCTGTCAGAAAAATAAGGGGAAGTTAATCTGTCAGAAGGTAGGTGAACACAATAAATGCTTCAGAAAGGTGCACTGAAAGATGGCATTATTGACGCATTCAGGATTGGTTTTTGAAGCATTACAATTGAATTCAATAGAGGCAGTAGCAAAACCTAGAGAATATGACATGCTCTAAAATTCTTAACGCAATACCAATACACGGGTATATATGAGCCTGTCCACCTGTCATTGTTTTAATTACCTAGCGTGTTGGCAGGAGGTATGGGAGTATTAAAAACATAGCTAAAATGTTTGCTATTGCCACATCTCTATGCTTGTGTGAAAAAGGTACTCAGTAGAGCAGAGTGCCCAGACCAACCTGAACGGCTTCACTTCATCTCAAGTGAGTCTGCAGCTCAAGGGGGCTTGTTTTAAAGCCTTTTCACTGCTTGTTAAGAGTATGTAAAGATTTGAATGTCCATAGCCTATGGTCACTATTCTACTTTAAGGGGCACTCCTCCCACAAATAACATAGGGTGTATAGCCTACCCGCTATTTCAGTTCACCCAAGCACTGCCAATCTGGTAATTGAAGACCACCTCTTTTTACATACCTATTTGTAATGCAGAAGAGATTGTTGAAAACACACCTATTGTATGCTCCTGCTGTTCCAACATACAGTTCAGTGTTGCTGCTCTCTTACAACTACCAATCAGATTCAGCTCCTTGTCACACATGGTAATGAAATCTCCAGAGGTTTCTATCTGTTTTGCTTTCTGTTCGTCTGTCAGCTTGTGTGGCACAAACCGGGAACAGATCTTCCACTTACTCAGATCTTCACTTGCGATGGTGTGCAACGCGTCCTTGCTAATGCCCAATTCCTCCACCATCAATCATAGAGTCAGTCAGCATTTGTTGCTCTCGCTCGATCTGCTTGTCGATGGCTGACCTGAATGTGGCTCATTCTCAGGCATTTCCTTCCTGTCGCAAAAGCGTTTGAACGAGTCGTAATCAAATTTTCTGCTCACGGCTTCTCTCCTGTACTCTTGTACCAATATTTCATGCATGCATCTCTGTTGCTGGTTTCCCCCATTTGTAGCAGAACTTGATGTTCACTCATTGCTCCATTGCACTGTGACGCTACCTCTCACCCGAACTACGTTTGACTGCCCGCAGTGGGTTTACCCTGATAGTCATGTGTACTTCACGCTAGATGGCGCTTCTCGACATGTCTCTGGATAGCCATACTGTATGTGTGCGCATCTGGCCCGTGTTGCCGTTGAGATATCGGAACATTCACCAAACTTTTTAGACACACCTTGTATAAAAGCTCATAAGACACGATTAAACAATATTACAAGCTTAGGTCAGGAAAAGTACATCTATACAGCTACAACCTATCACTCAAATGTCACATAAGAAAGGAAAGGTGAAACGTGAAGCTTGTGGATTCCTGTGGCATTTTAGAAGGTCAAAAGACAATACAGAAAAACCTTGGATTGCAAGCATAATTTGTTCCAGAAACATGCTTGTAATCCAAAGCACTTGTATATCAAAGCAAATTTCCCCAAAAGAAATGGAAAAATGGAAACTCAAATGATTCTTTCCACAGCCATTTATTCATAGGTCCTTCAGTTTATAGTCCATATAAAAAGATTATAGCAATGAGACCAGGTTGTTTAACCTTAAAATGTCCATCCACAAATGGAAGCCTCCACAAGGGGATTAGAAGCAAAATCCATCAGGAGCTACAGAGTATAAAAGAGAAGAGAGGCGCCTCTAAGTGTAGCAATATGGTTACATTTAATGAAGGTTCAACATTTAGCAAGTCACATGGTTGATGATTAAAAGAGGCACATCTAAGTATGCAGGCATCCGGGGTAAAGCTGTCCACATAGTCCATCCTCCGCACTGCTGGCTCTCACCGCTGTCAGTCTGCAATCGTGCCCGGAAAGACTACCCTGCAGTAGAACGATCTGGAAGCGAGGCTTGAACCGCTCGTGGAGTGCAGAGTGGAAGAGATGATGTAGATGGCGGTGAGGAGGATGGTTTATGTAGACAGCTTTACCCCAGATGCCTGCATACTTAGATGTGCATGTTTTAATCATCAATCATGTGAGTTGCTAATTGTTACCTTCATTAAATATAACCATATTGCTACACTGAGAGGCGCCTCTCTTCTCTTTTATACTCAGTTGTGACATGACGCTACTTGTATATCAAGACATCGCTTGTATATCAAGTCAAAATTTATTAAAAAATGTTGCTTGTCTTGCAAAACACTCTCAAACCAAGGTTTTACTGTAGTAGGGTAGTCTTTCCGGTCACGATTGCAGACTGACAGCGGTGAGAGCCAGCAGTGCGGAGGATGGTTTTACTGTATTCTTCTTTCCTGTGACAGTTTTATACTTTAAAAGGAGTGGCAGAAAACACCCATATCCTGCAAAAACTGAACAGGATATAAATTAACAATGTTCTAATATAAAAATCATAGGAAAGGAAATACTGCCAGGAGATGAGCGTCTTATTTTTAATAATGTGTTTGTTTACATGTATTAGAGGAATTTTAGATGTAGAAAGAATAAAAAAACACCAAAGAAGAACTTTATTATAAGACTTATGACAGTGGTAAAACAGAACGCACACAAAAAATGACAAGCCTTAAAGATTTGTCCCCCTATATCTGCCTATAGATATTTGTAACCCTCCAAATTAATGACAGATAAGGAGTAAGGTACCTATCCATATTTTCCCTACCTTGGCTGTACCGTATGTTAACAGTCCATTTCTGGGTATACATTATTACGTAAGTAAATAAGGCTTTTCACTTATTTTTTTTTCTTTTTAAAGCATATGTAATCCCTTATACTCCCTCTTGGCATACTGTATACTGATTGGCCATACCTTTTTGACCACTGACTAGTGGCGGCTGGTGCTCGATAATTCGAGGGGTGGGGCAAACCAATGCCACACACCCCTCAGCGGGAGAGGAGGCCGCCCCCCCCCCCCCAGGAGACGGACATGAATGCAAGGAATCCTGAGGGGAACACCGGTAACACACACCAAGACCCCCTCCCCGCGCCGCAGGAGACGGACAGCCCCCTTATCTTAGGAGGTGGATGTCCTGCCCGGGATGACTCCGATCTCCCCACCTCCTCCCTCCCCTGTCTGAGCCAGGGAGAGCTGGATGGCTGAGCTGGTTGCTGGATGGTAAGCCATCCCTGGAGTCTGACTGTGGGAGCTGGGGGGGTTGGACGGTCTTCCCATGATTCTCCCCCGGTCGTGCATCTCCTCCCTCCTCCTCCTTGGCCATTAAGATCGCTTCTCCTTTCGGCCAGTCAGGAAACAGGTCTCACAACCCACTTCCTGATTGGCTGGGAGAAGAATCAGTGTGAGAATAGTGAATATTCATTCGCTATTGTCACACAACTGGGTGGGCTTGGAGCACAGTGCTTTTTGAATCCTATTAGAGCCGATGACTCTAATCACGTGCCTAAACCCCCCCCCCCCATTGTAATCCATGAATCTGGCGCTTCAAATGATGATGATGGGGCCGGACGCATGGACGGGGGGGCACCCGTGCGCCCCTAATAGACGGGCTGCCACTGCCTCTGACAGGTTAAATGAATAACACTGATTATCCCGTTTTTTATTGGATGTGTTTTATAGCAAAAAGTAAAAAATATTTTTTTTTTTCAAAATTGACGGTTTTGTTTATAGCGCAAAAAAAAAAAAAATCGCAGAGGTGATCAAATACCACCAAAAGAAAGCTCTATTTGTGGGGAAAAAGGACATCAAATTTATTTGGGTACAGTGTCTCACAACTGCGCAATTGTCAGTTAAAGAAACGCAGTGCCGTAACGCAAAAATTGGCATGGTCAGGGAGGGGGTAATACCTTATGGAGCTGAAGTGGTTAAAGCTGTATTAAACCCAAAAGTAAACATTTACTATATTGCATCTTACCAATTCTTAGATGTAATGGTTGCATTCATTTTCTTTTTTAGGTTTTCTTTTTTTCTATTTTCATCTGCTGATCTAGCCAGTAAATTTGGTTTTCAAAAGAACAAGCTCTCTTGCAGTTACATCTGACAGGGGTTCTTAATGGTTTATCCAAAATGGAAAAAAACAGTTTGCTTTAACTACTTATAAAGGGTTGCAGTTTGGCTTCAGTTTGTTAGTGTATTTAAATTTGATAGTCCATTCCCTACCCCCAGATAAACAATGCTGCTGCCCAAAGGTGCCCCCTGTGCTCCTTCATCCAGAGTGGGGTTACTCTAATACAGGAGGTGTGGTACTGGCCAGATCTTTAGGAGAAACCAAAGGGGAAAAAACCTTAATATACATACATATATATATATAACCCAAAATTTGGGATTTTCAGGACAAATAGAGAGGCTGACTCTCCCTAATGGAACACAGACAGCAATAAAAATCGCATGGGTGTTCTAATATCTCTTCACTGTATCCAAAAGTGGAAAAAAAAAAAGTTTTACCATTAGTTATACTTGAAAGCCCTGCCCTGCCAAATTATCTTAGGTAATTGTCTAGATCTGGGTCGGCAACCCGTCGATCACGATCTACCTGTCAATCACTGGAAGCTGACAGGTTGATTACGATCATGGCTGTGAGGATGCTTCCCCCAGCCTCCGCCGCTCTCCTTTTAATAGCAAAGCAGAGTGAGAGGCAAAACAGTGCTGTATGGAGGGCGGAAGCACGACACCTGCTTTAGTTAACTTTGCAAGTTAACCAGGAGGTGATTGGTTGCTAGGCGGTCCTAGCAACCAATCACCTGCTTTAGTTAACTCTGCAAGTTAACCAGGAGGTGATTGGTCCTAGCAACCAATCATCAGCTTGTTAAAATGAAAGGTTAACTCTGGCAGCTCCCACCCTCCATCCAGCATTGTGCTGCCTCTCACTCCACTGTTATGTACAGCCAGTGTAAGGTAGGAGAGAGAGCTACCTACACACGGCTGTGTGTTGTAAAGGGGGCAAATATCACTACTTGTGGGGGACAGAGAACATTTCTTTGGGGGGGGGGCAGAGGAAACAGCTATAGAGGGGCAGAAGACACAACTGTGTGTGTGTGAGGGGGGGGTATGCAGAGGACAGTGCCATGCAGGTGGGGTAGAGAACACTGTCATGGGGAGGGGGGTCAGATGACACTACTGTGGGAGGGGGGGGTGCAGAGGACACTGCTATGGGGGGGTGGCAGAGGACATTGATATGGGGCACAGGACACTACAGTGAGGGGAGAGGGCAGAGGAAACTGCTTTGGGAGGCACAGGACACTACTTTTGGGGGAGCAGAGGACATTACCATGTGTGTAGGAGGGGAAAAGGACATTGGCATGTGTAGGGGGGCAGGGGACACTACTGTGTGTGGGGGAGGCAGAGGACACTACTGTGTGTGAGGGGGCAGAAGACACTACCGTGTGGGGGACGCAGAGGGGCAGAGCACACAACAGTGGGAGAGCAGAATACATTACTGGGGATAAGGGGGGAAGATGTGAAAGGGGGCATACTACTGTAGGGGGGGTATTTGAAGTGGGGCGGAAGACAATACTGTGACACACTATGTGTTCTTCATACAGCCTTTTTATTGGTGGCTTTATTTTTTTTTAAAAGGGCAACAATTATGCACCCCCCTCTTGTTGTCCAGGTAGGTATCAACCGCTGAAAGGATGCCTACCACAGTCTAGATGGTCACATGGCTTGGATAGCTAAAATTTAAAGAATACCTGCACTTACTTTAATGTGTGTAAACTGGACAACACCTTCAGGTGATTGCACACAATTCTGATTTTTCTTGTAAAGAAAGAAAAGTCACAACATGATGGCCCACCTTCCCCTGAGCTCCACACCTCTCAACTTATACCCTAGGTTTTGGGTATAAAAACCCATGTTTTTTTAAAGCAAATCCAAAACTGCATGCATTGATCTGGTGGCTATTAACTATTTATGGCAGTTTAGAAATGTTGAGATTTGTTACCCATAGACATGACAGTTCTTTTAAATCAGGTCGGGTGAGAAGCTCATGTCTACGAATATACATGGCCATTGGTTAGATGTACCGAAGCAATCAAATACCTTAAGGTGGTCACATATGGTATATTTTTTGTACAATCTCCTACAGCTTTACCAACAACTATGTAGTGGGAGTACATGCATTAACAGTTAATGCAATTTGTATCCAATAAGATAAATTGGGCAAAGATTGTGCAAGTGATGCAGAGATTGTTGGAAATAGCACAATTAGAATGTAACATATTTGTCTGGCTTTAGAAAACCCATCCCAGTTGCTATTGTTGCTTCCTGTGATCCCAGCTCAATCCTATATAGCAAAAAAATATGATGCTGGTCAGAACAGACTCTGGGGCGTGGTGGATTGTGTCTGCACATATGAATGGCCTTTTGGCTAAGTATACCCTTCAAAAGAAAGGGTTGAGGGTGAGGGGTTACAACAGCTGGTAGGTTCTTTGCTGGAGCTACTAGCTATCAAGGACAGCCAAGCTCTAGAACTGAGCGTAATGCCTGAATCAGTTTTGTGACTACAAATTTAAAATAGTTTTTCCAATCAAGAAACTTCTTTACCCAATCCGCACCGCATTATTGGCCTGCTGCTATGATCAAGACCTCAGTGATCAATGATGTGGACCTAATGGAGGAAGGAATAGGTACTTGGGCATGGAACCTAGAGAATATTTGCCCTCCAGAGTGGCCTGCAATTTGAGACACCCAGGCCCAGAACAGTAAATAAGCTGACATGCAGGCACCATGAGGTATACTTACTGAGTCACTAACCTGGAACAATCTTGCAGATCAAGAAAGTATCTGAAAAGTCAGAACTCATTATTTGCATGCATGTTTCTGGTCCATGTTCCAAGGTATTAGAGCCAGAACAATAGTCAGGCAAATAGTATTTGAAGAATGAGAAAAACTGTAATATTTTTCACAGGAAAAGTCCACTTCTCACTGTTCTGACAATATGGCCCACTTTCATTTTGTTCAGCAAATTCAAATTTTCTGTGCTGCATAATGAGGACCCTATTTGTCTTTGAACATACTTTAAGCCTAGTTTCATCAACTAGCCTTGTCCTTTGACAGAGATTTCAGTTCATTATAATACCCTCAGGAGAATTGATCTTAAATGTTAGGTTCTTTTTCCACTGTGAGATAATTGCTAGAACAATGCAACTGTGCTATCTGTAAAGACATTACCCAGTGTTAGAAATAGCATATTATGTATGCAGATACAGAATAAACTAATAAAAGAAATGAAAGAGACAAGACAGGAAACAAGTCAATTAAAAAAGCCTATAAATTACAGAATGGTTGATTTAATTAGCATTAGTAGTAAGCAACGCGGTGACCTTTTCCTATAGCATACAATTTAGAGTCATATTTACAGCTCATGTACTGAAAAGCTTGAACTATCTGCAATATGAAGAGAATGAAGAGAAGATTCTGACAGAACATAGGATTGAACTTCAGGGAAATTCCAAAACTACCCCCTTGCAGTGGGACACCCAACTCCCCCACTCCTGCAAAGGTTAAATTCAATTTTTTTTTACTAGGGCACCAATAACAAGCGGTTTTACTTACCTTATTCCTTGCTTCTATAGGCTTCTTCCTTTCCATTCACCCATTTTCCCTAAGGCAGTTTTCTACAGTGCTTCGCCGGTTGCAGGCACTCAGGCATCATCAATTACAATGCTGGTCCTGCATTGTAAGTGAGGATACAGAGGGCCCACTCACAGTTCAGAGATTCAAGGGGAAGAGGAGAATGATGGCTGCCTGGGAAATGAGGTAAAAAGTAAAGCAGCCCATAGAAGGATCAGGTTTTTTGCACATTGTAAACTGAAAAAAATTACTGCGCTATCCCCAAGTGAAAAATATTATATGTGAACAAGCTGCAACCATACAATGTGAGACACATCCATCTGTTATACAAATCAAAATTTAAAGGCTGCGCTGCAATAAATGACATAAAACAAATGAAATAATAAATGCATTTTGACAAATATCCATGTCTATGCGTGAATTATAGCAGTGATGACATGACCCACACAATAGTAACCAAAAAATTAATAAACAACATAAAGTCCAAACTGCAAGGTGCACAAAAGTGTATAGTTCATATAGAGGCAGAATTTATGCCAGGAAGAGAGTGGTGAACATCCGAATGGTGTATAGCATATGATTAAATCACCCAGGGTTCAGTGATGATAGAAAAAACTCCTCCACACCTGGCAGCTCAACTACGCCCTGTAGCCTCTTGGTGTACCTTGCACGCCTACAATCGGTGGACACAAATTGAAAAGCTATGGTTAGCCCCTATACATCCGAACTCACTATTGTGGAGTTCTGATGTGGCTTCTGAAAGCTTGCACTTGCTGGGACCAATGTCCCTCCTACGTCGACTATGGAGGCGGGCAAAAGCAGCACACCCCCTTACCACCCCTTCCTCACCGGTCACGTCCTTCTTATTTACCCCCAACATCCCGGATAGTCTGACCTCTCAGATGTCCCATTTCTGGATGGAAAAGAACCTATTCCGTTATGGCCAACTGATAGACCCTAAGACCCGCTTTTTAAGGACATTTCAAGATTTGCAAAAAGAATTTGACATTCCCAAACAGGCCTTCTTCAGCTACTTACAAATACGACACTATGCACAATCTTTAGTCCCTGACCTCCATTTCTCCCCGCTAACCGATTTTGAAAAGCTGTGCTTGGAGAGTTCATCCCCTAAAGGCATGATCTCCCAAACCTATCAGCTCCTGACGCGGGACTCCTCACCAGAGGGCCCTCGACACGCATACATGGGTAAATGGGAGCGAGCCTTGGGTGCAGACGTACCTCTCCACATATGGCAACTCATTTGGTCTCAAGCCACCAAAAGCTCTATGTGTACGCTATATAAAGAGAACCAATACAAGATTTTGTTTCATTGGTATCGGACCCCTGACTTGCTCCACTCCATTTATCCACTGACAGACTCTCGCTGCTGGCGATGCCACAAGGATAGGGGAACCCTACACCACATTTATTGGACATGTCCCCTGATTGTACCATACTGGGAGATGGTGCACTCCCTCCTGGAGGCCGTCCTTGGCCCGGGGGTGCCTTTCGACCCGAAGGTTTTTATACTTGGTCTCCCGCCAATCTCCCTCTCTAAAAGATCCAAAAAACTTCTATCACATATATTAACTGCTGCACGTTGCCTGGTGGCACTAAAATGGAAACAGAGGGAACCACCTTCGGTGTCGGAACTGCACTCCAGGATCAGGGAGGTCAAAAGGATGGAGTATCTCACAGCCTCCCTAAATGACAAGCTTGATAAACATAACCAAGTATGGGAACTGTGGGTCCTTTTTGAAAACCCCATAACCTAATGCGTTGGCCTTGGGGAGCTTAGTTTCTCCCTTAGATGGGGAGGTACTGGGCACCTGGGATAGGGTGCGACCCCACTGCCCTCATCCTCTTTCCCTACCTCTCCTACCCAACTCCACTTACCCCACCCTGGACTTTCCATTAACCCCCCTTTCTCTCAATTCTTCTCAATAATTTCTATCTCTACACTCTTCTCTATCAATTTTTCTTCTTTTTTTCTCCCCCCTCTTATTCTTCTCTTTCTCCCTT
The DNA here is from genome assembly GCA_037952925.1 of Lithobates clamitans. NCBI lineage: Eukaryota > Metazoa > Chordata > Amphibia > Anura > Ranidae > Lithobates > Lithobates clamitans. The sequence continues at coordinate 9,752,288 of JBBGZY010000372.1, forward strand.
TTTCTGCTAAGATATACAAGGTGTACAACCAGTGGCTTAATTCTAGAGTCAGTCCATCTATTATAATTTTTCCCCCCTCTTATCTAACGTTCAGAAAAGATATGTACATTGACTCTAACTTCATGCTACGACTGTTATCAGAACAGGGCTCTCCTCTGGATATGATTACGGCAATGTAATGTGTATCACCTTGTACTTAAATTTTCTGTATGTGTTCTATCATGAAAAACTTAATAAAAAATTGTCAATTTTCAAAAAAAAAAAAAAAAAAAACTCCTCCACCTATGTAGAAAGATGTCCCCTTACCGACTCCAAAGATCTCTTTTCGGGAGATCAAGCAGGCATATGGCTGTATAACCCCAGCCTCGGGTATGGACCCGGAAGGTGACACTCATAAACCTCTAGGAAGGAGGTTTATGAGTGTCACCTTCCGGGTCCATACCCGAGGCTGGGGTTATACAGCCATATGCCTGCTTGATCTCCCGAAAAGAGATCTTCGGAGTCGGTAAGGGGACATCTTTCTACATAGGTGGAGGAGTTTTTTCTATCATCACTGAACCCTGGGTGATTGAATCATATGCTATACACCATTCGGATGTTCACCACTCTCTTCCTGGCATAAATCCTGCCTCTATATGAACTATACACTTTTGTGCACCTTGCAGTTTGGACTTTATGTTGTTTATTAATTTTTTGGTTACTATTGTGTGGGTCATGTCATCACTGCTATAATTCACGCATAGACATGGATATTTGTCAAAATGCATTTATTATTTCATTTGTTTTATGTCATTTATTGCAGCGCAGGTTTTTTGTACAACCAGTGGATTGAATGAAAAAACAGACCTGATCCCCTGATCCACACGGCCCCCACTGAACTGGCCGACTTTGATCCATGTATGGACAATTTAAATAGAACTGCTTTTTAATAGTACAGTAGACAAAAACAAGCATTTAAATCTTAGTGCGCAGTTGGGGGGGGGGGGGCACTGCAAGGGTAAATTTGAAAAATCTCTAGCATCCAGCTTTAAAGTAATTGTTAAGGTTCAGTTTTTATTTTTTTTAAAATAACAAACATGTCATACTTGCCTGCTCTGTGCAAGGGTTTTTCACAGAGCGGCCCCGACCCTCCTTTTCTGGGGGCCCTCGGCGGTGCTCCTGGCTCCTCCTCTTCTTCGAGTGCCCCCACGGAGACCCGCATTCCCTGGGGGCACTCGTGCAGGCGCGCTCCCGAGTTCTGCTGCTGCATCCATTGACACAGACAGCAGGAGTCGGCTCCACCCCACAGCTCCCATGTCACTGGATTTGATTGAGAGCAGTGGGAGTCAGTGGCTGCGCTGCTATCAGTCTATCCAATGAGGCTTTGAGACAGTAGCTGGAGCTGCTGGGCTCGTGCTCTTGGCTAGAACAAACGGGTTCAGGTAAGAAAAAGGGGGGCTCTGGGGGGAAGCTGCAGCACAGAAGGATTTTCACCTTAATGCATAGAATGAAAAACCACAAGACTTTACAACTCCTTTAAAGTTGACCTTGAATGACAATGCAAGGTTTACTTACTCCAACAAAAAAACAAAAAACAAAAACAGAACAAAAAATAAATAAAATGGTGTAGGATACCTTATAACAGAAAAACTTTGGTAAGAGATTGGAGACAGACACATCAGGCAATCTTTCCTACGTCCCATAAGTAAAAAACATTGGATACACCGCATGTACCCACTAAGCCCTTTGGACGAGCGTATGCTCAGGCTCTTGATGTAAAAGCCAGAGTTGGCACGCTCCGCAGGTATCTGGACACATGTTGTGCAGATTCTTGGGTGAAAATATCAGGCACTCATGGACCTATTTGGGGTCCTTATTGCTCCTCTTCCACACCATTTCTCTCCCACTAGGCTGCCAGCTTAACCACAAAAGCAGGTGGGCTGCTACAATACATACAGACACTGCTGATCCAGGGGGTCATCGTACTATGCACAAAAAGGGGATCTTCAGATGGAGTTCATTCAAGTAGTGCAGACAGATGGCTAGATGCGATTACTGGATCTTCAGGATGCCTACCCTCACATCCTAGATTTTTGTCTTCCTAGCCAGAGGTCTGGAAAAATTGCTGACGCACCAAAAGATCTTCGCTTACACCAGCCCTCTTCAACCCAACATTTAGGGTACCCGGGGGTGCTCTACCGATTCCTCTGTTGTGCTTCCATCAGGGAAAGAGGTGACAGTCAGGAGGATAATTCTGAGGACAGAAACCTCCACGTGTTTGGCGCTTCTTAATGCCTCAATCTTTTGGACACAATGTCATAATGCATACCGATGGTGCCTTGGACACCTGCACCAGTTTTCAGTTAGGATTCTTAACTTGATGGAGGAAACAGAATCTGGCACAGTTAATAGTGTCACTCAGTTTGAGTAGGAGTCTGCGGCTGGGGCCAAACAGGGAGACCTTGAACAAGCCACATTCCGTTATACTGGGTTGCTGTTACGAATCTAGTCATCAAGACAGTCGGGAGAGCGCACTGCGAGTGACTGTTGGTTCAAGGCAAGTGGAGATTCCCAACCAAAGCGGATGGTCTCAAATGTGCTGGAAGTTCAAGTAGCCTTTTTTATTTATTTTTTGGCGCTTTCTGCCTTGCTACACAGAATCTAGAGAAGACCAGGCTCTCTGCATTTGGACAAAAGGGCAGCAGGTGCCTATATTCAGCAGGGAGGTACTCGCAGCAATATGCTATTGAGAGAGGTTAAACCCACAATGTCTGGAGCGGAAAATCACCTACAAATTGTGAAAGCAGTTTACCTTCCAAGAAATTTAAATGTAGGCAGACCAACTATCATGCAAACTTCCCAAAAGCATCTTCAAAACAGAATTGGTGCAAAATATCTTCCAATGGCAATTTCGTCTTCGGTAGTAAGATGGAGACAGCTTTATCAAGAGTCTGGGAGCAAATCTGGTCTGCTCCCGCAGAACAAGAAACAGATAGAGGGGACAGACGCTCTGGTCTCTCCTGGAACTGCAATCTTCCCTATTTATCTCCCCTGACATCTCTTATAATGGTATTCCCCTGGAGGCTGTCAAAAGAGAGCAGGGTAGCCATGGCCATTCCTCCATGTTGGTCGCGACAGCCTTGGTTTTCCCTGAACCCCCAATTCAGGATGCGGAGGCCGATTCCCCTCTGCGCATGTGCAAGCTGGAGCTGCAGGCATGGCGACGGAGGGGAGAGGCTGTAGAATCTGGGTTGCTCCAGAGTGATCTCTACTTTGTTGAATGCTAGATGACACTATGCCAACGGTGTCTGGGCCGAAGTTGGAAACCATTCGCATTTTTTTCTCGGCTTTGATCCATCTGTGCCTCCAGTGGCGACTGCGCTAGGCTGCCTCTAGGCTGGATTGGACATGGGTCTTAACCTATACTCATTGAGGTTGCAAGGGTTGGCAGTCATCAGAATTCATCCACCAAGAGGGAGAGTCTTTCCCAAGTAAGATCGGTCGTTGTAAGAGGATTTACTTTCCGTTCAACTGGTTGCTTCAACAGGGCAGCGTTCGGCTTTGGACATTACCTACAGAGCAGTATCTATAACAATATCCTTAACCAAAGGGATGAACGAGATTCAGACTCTTGAAGCTTCAGAAAAACATAGTGCTTTCTTCCCAGAAAGAGTAGTGTTGTATCCTGTAGGTCACTTCGTACCACGGGGAGTGACGGCCCTACATTTAACAGATGTCTGAGCATTACCTAACTTTCACACAGGAAAGTCACGTGGACATGTTCGGAACCTTGAGGAAGTAACTGCCCATATTCGTTCCTTTTAGATCATCTTTTCAGCCTTTCGTCGTTCAAGCCGGGAATCACCAGGGAAAAGAGGCCACTGCCTTGATTCTGGCAGGCTTAGCTGTGCATTCGGAGTGAGGGGCTGCGAGCCTCCATCAACGGTGACTGTGCACTGTATCAGAGTGGTTGCAGCCTTATGGGCAGCCCATTCGAGAGCATCTGTGGAATCCATCTGTATAGTGGTATCCTGATTGTCACAGCATACCTGTTTAAGCTTTACAGAGTAGACACGGGTGCCTTGTCAACAGTGGACTTTGGAGGAAGGACTATTCAGTCTTCTATCCTATCCTAAAACAAGATTGATTTGGCAAGTAGAACCCACCCTGTCAGCTAGTTATTTATCACTAGTATGCTGCCATGGTGGCGTCAGGAAAACAGAAAATTGTATCAATTACTTACCGTAATTTTCCTTTCCAAACCATGGCAGCATACAGTCCCACCCTTGTACGTTTCAGTATGTAGCTAATTACAAAGAATGGGGTGGGGCCTAACTAGGCCTTTAATTTATGCTATTAACTGGTCCTGAAGTCGTGGTCAAGAGGCAGAGCTCCATCACTAGTATGCTGCCATGGTTTGGCGTCAGGAAAGGGAAATTACGGTAAGTGTTTGATACAACTGTTTTATTGCTGTATATCTCTTCCTGTCCCTGCAAAGCACAGACCTTTATTTCTTGTATGGACTTCATGGGAACAGGATGTGAGAGAGAAACTTCCCAAGAGAACACTGACAAAATTCTTATTTCTTAGGCTTACATGCTTTATTTTTTATGCTTAAAAGCATTAAGGTTAGCTTGTGGGCTTGTTTTTTTTTTCTTTTTACTTTTTTCTTTAATAGAGACATATTTGTGGAGAAGTGAGGCAGGGTTTTGGTGCAAAGTTTAGACCCATATTGGTCATAAACTTTGTAATACTGGGAGATTGTACCGTATGTTGTTAAAAGTAAGGCCGTATATCGGTGTGCGGCGGTCCGGAAGTGGCTAATGTGTTCACTTTAGTGCAGACAAGGCTGTAGAAACATAGGAGACTGACAGCAGACAAAAGACAAATGGTCCATGGAGTTTGCCCAGTTACTAGATAGTTTCAAATATGGAAGAAACCTATTTTTGATCAGAAAAAGACAGTAGTCAGTTTAAAAAAAAAAAAAAAATAGCATTAAATTTAACCCTGGCACTAGCCTAAAATGTATATATTATGATGTTTAGCCTATGAGCACAAGTTGTGGCCTGATTTGCTGTTACTTCAGCCATGTTCATATGTGTTTATGCTTCAAAAATAAGCAAGGTAGTCGTACTTTTCTTAAATTTTTGGTTGCGGAAATTTTATATAACAATCTCCAGATATTCTTTTCCTTTGTTCTATGAGAAATATTTCAGATTTAATCAAATGCAGCTGATGCCTGGACATTGTCAGCAAAACACCTCACATTCTTTCTGTCTGTGACAGTGACAAAGCAAATATATGTTGCTATGGTAATGTGGAAGGTATTCAATAGAGGTGGTAAAGGAAAACCTGCCAAGATAAACTGAAAAACTCACATCTGTTTGTCTGCCATAAAACTATGTACAGGTACTGCAAAAACAAAGTTAATGAGGAGAATAATTGGGATAACTGTATAGATCAAACACTAGACTGAATGTCCATGGTGTGATTTCTTAAAGGTTTACTGAATAAATGGGGCATTCAATTTGTTGTACCTTTAGCTGTAAAGGAAAGTTTTGAAGAAAACAACATTTTGGCTATAGATACACCTAAAAGTTAAAATGTAACTATCCACAAAATGCAATGCAATTGGTGTTCCGAGGACTAATTTGTTTAATTCATTGTAGCTGCTGTCTACAGTGGCCATAGGCATTCCACTGCTGCCATGCATGGGATGTCAATAAGGCAAGCTGTGAATAATTTCAAATCCGAATGATAAATACAAATAAAGTAATAAATACATTTTACAACATAAATGGACATATGAAGTATAAATTAACTTTACTGATTAGGCTACTGATCGGGCATTAGGCAGCTTAGGCATTAAAGAGCAGCTCTACCTAACTAGAAAACAACTCTGCAAAGAAAGAAGGTAGAGTAGATAGAAGACTTACTAATCACTAGTTATGGTTGTAAAAAAAAATGATTCTAAGCTCCCAAAATACTAATCTAAATCAATATTCATGCAGATGCCAGGCCCCAAGTCTCTCTTTTGAGTGTCCTCCTCACACACTGGGTGACATGGACATTAGCTGTCCAGCAGCAGGGTCTTCTCAGTTTACAGAAGATTACTCTGGCATGATGACGTTAGGAAGTGGCAACTGGTCTACAGCAGTGGTGGATCCACTGGTTGTGGCTCCCAGAAACAGAGGGGGTCATTTACTATAGTGCTGCGGCACTAATTAATGCAAATTAGCGCTAATTAGTGCTAAAATGGTATTCACTATAGCGCTGGTAAAAAAATACTCCCAAAATCAAATTTACTATAGTTCCCTGAAACCAACTAGCGCCCAAACCCTTACTTTGCTAAAACCTGGAGTAGTGCACATGGAAATAATGGTTAGAGCATGATATAATTGCCTAAATGGTACCGAAATATGCAGTATATTATTTAAAGATAATCTGCTTTCAAACTGTGTGAAGAAGTGATTTCTACACTGAAATATCTTTAAAAGTCTGAGAAGAGATAAATTCCCCGTCTCTGTACATCTAGGTGCCAACACAACCGAGCATGCTCAGACCTGCAAATAGCTCTCATTTTAGCTCCAATGTCTTTTTTACAGGGCGTTATAGTAAATACCAAAATGAGCACTGTGTTAAAAAGCATTTTTTGGGAGTGAAAATCGGCGCTATTATAGTCCAATGCAAGTTTTAGCCATTGATTTTAATGGAACAATTGTAACTTCCCCAAATAAATCCTTTTAATGTTAAGATGAAATGTATCTTTCTTTGAAATAAATTTTCCTTTGCAACATCGTTGCTTCTACTTCAAATATTTTGTTTTTAAGAATGCTAGAATGTGGAATGTTTTGATGTTTTGGGCAAATATATTTTTCCCTGTCACTTTTACTTGTTACTCTCCATTTCACAACAATCTTTACCTAAACTGACACAGGTGTCTTTACAAACCCACAAACATTACCATTGCTGATGCAAATTTAAAATGGGTCACAATTTTGTGTGTTTTTTATTATTTCCAAATAATCTTAATTTGAGCCCAAAAATGTGATATGTGTACCAACATCAGAAATCAAAATGTAATTCCCAAAAGTTTGAGGGTAATATCATTATTCTACACTGACCCACAAAGAACCAGCAAATATCACAGGATAAATCAAGAAGAATAACTCTTCAGTAATGTAATTCCATCACCTGTATGTCCAAAGAAATGCAGTATTTATGTGTATTTATGTGTAGGAGGTTCTCACATGTGGCAGCTCTGTGGCTTAGAGGTTAGAACTTCTGCTGAGCGTCTGGGTTCCAATCCCAAATGTGCTGCTTCATGTAGAGAAGTTGTCTCATCTCCCAGATCCTAAAATTATGTCTAAATGTAGTATTAATGTGCATCATTGTAAATCTTGGCCGATACACTATCTAGCCAAAAGTATTGGGATGCCTCCCTTTACACACACATGAACTTTAATGGCAGCCCAGTCTAAAGCCTTGTACACACAATCGGATTTTTGGCAGGGAATTGTGTGATGACAGACTGTTTGCCTAAAATCTGACCATTAGTACACTAATTCAAACAATTGTCCAACTTTCTGCCAACAAATGTTGGATGGCAGGCTAGTAAATTTTCGGCAGATGGTCTGTTGTCAGATTTTCATATCGTGTGTACACAAGTCCGTCACACAAAAGTGCAAAGTACAAACGCGCATGCTCAGAATCAATGCTCACCAAACATGACATTAGCAGAAGGTGCCCAAAGAGTGGCTCTCAAGAGCTGAAATTCCACGTTGGCCAACAATCCGATCGTGTATATGAGGATTTAGGTTGTAGGGTTAAAAATTTATTTGGCCCACCCTTTGCAGCTAGAACAGCTTCTGGGAAGGCTTTCCACAAGGTTTAGTGTGTCTATGGGAATGTTTGGGTGCAGATTTTTTACAGTTTTATTGTACAATGAGCGATAAAATGGCAACTTACATTTTAGGAGTGAGTACTGTTTTTTTCAGTATACTGGGAACATGGTTTCTGTTCCCCCTAGGCGGCTGCCGTGAGCGTGGATCATCTCCCTTCCCCCCCTCCCCTGTTTCCTCCCCTTCCCACTTTTATCATTATCCCGTTTTATTTCATGGACTTTCTTCCATACAAACACACAAATTGTGGACTGAAGGAGCTTTATTGCATGCATATATTACTATGCCCACCAAACACATTGATACAGTATTTGAGGGATGACAATTGTTTTATATTGCTTGTGACACTGAGCATGGCTATTGACTGTGTTCACACCACAGAGATGTAGACAACATGTGTGATGCCGCGTACACACGGGCGGACTTTTCAACAGACTAGGTCTGACGGACTTTCCGAATGAACTGACTTGCCTACACACGATCAACCAAAGTCTGATGGATTCGTACGTGATGAGGTACGACCGGACTAAAACAAGGAAGTTCATAGCCAGTAGCCAATAGCTGCCCTAGCGTCTGTTTTTGTACGTCGGTCTAGCATACAGACGAGTGGACTTTTCGAGTCTGTTGGAAAGATTTGAAACACGTTTAATTTCTAGGCCTGTCGAACTTTTGGGAAAAAAAGGTGCTGGAGCCCACACATGATCGAATTATCCGCCGGACTCCGGTCCGCCGGACCAAGTCTGCCGTAAAGTCCGCTCGTGTGTACGCGGCATGAGGCTGCCTGCTGGCTAAATGGGTAGCAATTCTGTCTAGCAGCACTGGGGTTGCTGGTTCAATTCCCCAACATCTTAATGCTTGAGACCCAAAGGGCCTGGTAATTGACTGGGGGGGGGGGGGATCACACTGTTTTTTTTTCAATGATTTTTATCTATATTGCCAGGTTCCAACAATACATTACAGCCGCAAGCAGTTTTCGAAGACATTATTTTCCTTTAGCAATGTCATTTTACTGCAGTACTGTTCTAAACATGGGAAAGATGCGCTACTTTACAGGCATACCAAGGACACCCCCAGGCACAATATTTAAAGGAATATTTCATCAAGCAGCATGCATGCAGGACACTATTTTGTTCAATGATACTCTAGTCATGCTGCTCACAGATTTATCCAAACAAACTTTGCTGATGAGAAAGGCACTTAAACCGGTCACAGGTGTCTGCAATCAAAAAAGATCAAATACCAATGGGGATTCCCCTTCCAGCTCACGGCCTCCCACGAAGGCAAGACAGCAACTTTTCGCACACTGGGGGACCTGGCTAATTTCCTGGGGACATTTGGTCTCCCCCAAATCCGCATTCCTGACTGGCGCCTACAAGCAGCGACACCTGGCCTGCCAATCTCAACTGGATGGACTACCTTCACAAAGCAGAAGCGCTCCCGTTCCACCACCTCCAAATCCCCAGGTGGCTGAACTTCATACTTACCCTGCCGGCTGGTGGGACTACCTCCTTACTTTCTCCTGACCCAAGGGGCCCTGTATGTTTGTGTTAACAACCCTCATATGGTTGCCTAACCTCAGTTAGACAGGGTCCCCTGGGATGTGCCGAGTGTGCTGCACTGGACCCAGATAGCAACTGTTCATGTTTTAAACTGTTATGTTCAAACGTATTTTACTTCATTATGACTAGTTATCTGCTCTCATACGAGTGGACGAGTGGGGACCCTCCTGATAGAGGCCCTCCACCCTAATCCCCCAGGACACCCCCTTGGGGCCTCTTTGGGGGTCTCCATAGAAATATATGTTGACGTATATGTTTTGTTTCATCTGTTTACATTACCCTTTGGCTGGAGCGTGGAGCCCCCCCTGCTTGTGCCTCCACGTTCCGCACCTTAGGAACCACAGGGTCTTTATTGATTCTGTTCTCAATGTTAGATTTAGTTAGTGCCTTCTTCACAGGCCATGGTTGTTTCCCCCCCACAGTCACTGGAGGGCACTGTTCCCCCTCTGAGAGAACAACCCTCAGACTACAGACAATCTGGATAACCCCTATCCCCTACCCCTCCTCACACTTTACACTACATTCAGCTAACACGATATGCAATGGTCGTCTCCCTCTCATGGCCCTCCATCACACACTCCCTAACCCATGTCATCCACCTTAGCCCTTCAAATTTCCTTGCTTAATTGCAGAGGATTTAACACCCCAGAGAAAACGCAGACAATTACTATACCACTTCCACAGAGCCCACACCCAGATACTCTTCCTCCAAAAAACTCACTTTCGATCAGATTCCATACCTTCTCTCCCAAATAAACACTTCACCACCTGGTATCACAGTACAAATACAACTGCTAAATTGAAGGGTGTATCAATGGCATTTCACAGCTCCTTCACCCCAGAAATACTAGACTCACAGATTGACCCTTCAGGGCGCTATACATTTTTAAAAAAGGAAACATATCCAAACGATTTTTAGGTTAGCCAACGTTTATCTCCCTAACCAGGATCAACTAACATTTCTGTCCTCCGTGGCAGCGCGCCTAAAAGCATTTGGAACCGTTAACCTGATACTGGGTGGCGACCTGAACACCCCATTGGTGCCGAGACTGGACTCCTCTACCGGTAAGTCCCACATAACACCGTTCACCTTGACCAAAATACGCTCCATACTCACCAACCTGTCCTTGGTGGATACTTGGAGAATACTTAATCCTTATGGTAGAGACAACACATTTTTCTCCTAAGCACACGGGTCATACAGCAGAATAGATTACATCCTACTATCCCAATCACTGCTTGACTTTGACCCGGAATGCAGTATAGGGATCAAACTTTGGTCGGACCATGCCCCGGTACACCTCACACTAGGCAGACTATCCAGACCCCCCACACGTCCCACATGGCGCTTAAACGACAACCTATTGACTGACCTGGATTGCTCAACGGCGATCTCTGCGGCACTTAAGGACTTTACACACACCCATGCTACAGGCGAGACCTCACACATGAACAAGTGCGAAACACTAAAGTGTGTTCTGAGGGGAATATTCATACAGCATGGCTCTCGGTTAAAAAAGGCCCGCACTGCGGATATTAAGTGTCTGTTTGCCCTCATCGCCTCACTTGAGGCAACTCACAAACGCACTCTTGACCCTAAAACACTGGTAGAACTATCTAACGTGCGGCGGGGCCTACTTCGCCTCATAACAGAACACTCTTTGATGGCCCGTGACAAGGGAAGACACTTACATTACACCCAGGCTAATAAATGTAGCAAACACCTGGCACAAACCCTCCACCCCAAACAACATAGACAGACCATCCCACATATACTGGCACACCCTAAACGTAAATTATATAAGAACTCAGAAATAGTCCCTGAATTCCGAAGCTATTACTCCTCACTATATAACTCACCTCGACACACCACACATCCCCTAGAGCATACATCCTAGAAACAGCCCTCCCCATGATCCCTTCGGCCGTTAAAGAGGACCCTGAAACTCCCATCTCCACATCTGATATTTACTTGTGATTAAAAACCTCAAAAATGGTAAGAGCCCCGGACTGGACGGCTACACGCCGTGCTTTTATAAGACATTTGCCCAGCAACTAGCCCCATTCATGGCACGAGCCATTGAGGAAATAGGTGACTCCCACCCCTTATCCTCCCATATATTACAGGCCCAATTAGTGGTCATCCCCAAACCAGGAAAGGACCAAGCCATTTGTGGCAATTACAGACCCATCTCCCTACTTAACGTAGACCTCAAATTGTTCTCCAAAATAATTGCGAACTGTCATCTGTCCCATACTACTCGACCTAATACACAGTGACCAGGTAGGCTTTGTCTCGGGCCGCGAGGCCAGAGACAACACCACATAAACTCTCCATTTGATCACCTACGCACAACATAAACACATCTCCGCATGCCTGTTAGCATGCAATGCGGAAAAAGCATTTGACAGAGTCAGCTGGCCGTTTCTCAAACTAGCACTTCAACAGATAGGGTTATGTCCCAGACTCCTAGCAAAAATCATGTCCCTCTATTCCAACCCATCAGCGAAAGTTACAGCAAATGGTGAACACTCAGCGACATTCCCGATCAACAACGGAACCAGACAAGGCTGCCCACTGTCCCCCCTCCTCTTCGCCATCACCATAGAGCCCAGGCAATATGTAGTAACAAATCCATAAATGGTATCCACACACCCTCAGCCCACTGTAAGCTTTCCCTGTACGCCGACGACTTATTGCTCTATGTAACACAGCCGCACATCAGCATCCCCTCCTTTCTCCATGAACTAACACGCTTCCGCTCCCACAGTAATTTTGAATTGAACATGAATAAAACAGAAGCCCTAAACATATCCTTACCCACCCACACCCTTTCACTTATTCAACAAAACTTCCCCTTCCATTGGCAAACTAAATCAATCAAATATCTGGGGACCGAGATTCCTAGCAATTTGAAAGACATCTACCCCTAAACTTCAGCCCTATACTGGCTAAAATACAACGCTCCCTAGACTTGTGGCACCACCTCAAATTACCATGACTTGGACGTATAAATGTACTTAAGATGGATATCTTTCCCAAACTATTGTACCTGTACCAGGCCCTCCCTATCACACTCCCAACTTCCTTCTACCGCACATTATGATCCCTTGCAATTAAATTCATCTGGCACCACCACCACCCCCCCCCCCAGATTAAAACACAAGGTCCTATGCTCCCACCCACAAATACACAGGCGCTCACGGCCTACCTGACTTTGAAATATACCACGACTCTGCCATAACCTCCAGGCTCCTGGAATGGTTCGCACGCCCCCTGACCAAACCGAAAACAATAGTAGAACAAGACATGGCACAAGTGGACCTGCGGGCTCTACTCTGGGGATACCACCTTAAACACCGCTCCATACCCATGCTCTCCCCACTGACCACAGCAGCGTTGTTACTATGGTACCAACATTGCACCTATGCTCTGTCCACCGATCCCAGCCCTCTAACGTCACTCTTCGACAACCCGGCACTCTCTGACTATGAAACCTCTGACCGAATAAGAGGCTACGAGAGAACAGACTGGCCAACGGCATGCTCATTTGTCCACGCGTCCACAGGCGGATTCACACCACAGGACAGTAGTCAATCCTCCTCAACCAATTGGCTATCCACGATATCCCTCAAAACGTTCTGCTCGAACCTACACTTATCAGGCCACATACACAGGACCCTAACAACCTTTGAGGAGATGTGTGGTCTCTCTCAGGTTCCCAGATACACCCTTTCTATAATTTATAAGGAAATCCTCTCCCACATGCATAACGTCCCCCCCAACGTCACACAAAAATGGTTCAGAGACATGGACATGGACATTTCTCCAGGGGAGTGGCAGATCTTTTTCACATTCACCCACGAATCCTCAATCCCCAGCTTTACGCAGGAGAAAAATTATAAGATACTCTCCAGGTAGTATAGGGACCCGGTCTCGGTTCACAGGAGACATCAGTGCTTCTGATGTCTGCTGGCGCTGTCACAGAGGACAAGGAACATACCTTCATATCTGGTGGGAATGTGCTCGGATTCACCCCTTCTGGAAAGGTATATTCGCGATCTATAATGAAATGTATGATATCTCCATAGCCCTCTCCCCTAAAATAGCCCTATTGTCGATACTACCGGGATCAATTAAATCCCAGAAAACCAATCTTCTTAGTTTTTTTCTATCAGCAGCCAGACAATTGATCACGAAATACTGGAAATCTGAGGCAACCCCCCCCCCCCCCATCCATAGGTGGATCACCATTCTCAATGAGATTATGTTAATGGAGGAGATGCGTGCCAGAGAGGGAGATGACTGGGATAAACACAAGGTACTGTGGTATGTCTGGGTACACTACTCTGCATCGGATAGACTATTGAATAGATTTACTAAAGGATGAGCTGAACAACAACCTAGAATTGACAGCCGGAACAACAACCGTGTAGATGGTCCAGATGTCTTGATGACCTCACACTGGTGAACAGCCTTCCAACCATCTGAGCTCATCCATGTTGTGGAAAACTACCACACTCGCACTGAATGTATATCTATACCCTCCCCCCCACCCCATCTTCCCTTTCTTCTATTTCCCACTTTACCCCCCCCCACCACACCTCAGGTTTATGGTAACTCTGTATACCCAACTACTTAGATACGTTACACAACTGAGATATTGATTGCAACCTCTACATTATGATACTTGCATTTTATAAATTGATTGTATGTACTTTATATGCGGCGGCGGCGGCTTTCAACCACCAATTTGTATACCACCTGTTTTTCTTTATTCTGTACCCCTAACTACTTTTCTCAAAAAAATGGCTAATAAAAATATATTCAACCATAAAGGAATATTTCATTTTTATTTGTTCAATTTAAGCATTATTAAAATCACTGCTCCTGAAAAAACAGCTGTTTTTAAAATGTTTTTTTTGCATTGATACATGTCCCCTAGGGCAGGACTCGGATCCCCATACACTTTTTATGGCAATAACCTGCATATATGCCTTTAAAATGAGCATTTTTGATTTTTCATGTTTGTGTCCCATAGACTTTAACAGTGTTTGCACCAATTTTTGGCCTGTTCGCGAGTTCTTGTGCGAACCGAGCCGGGGGTGTTCGGCTCATCCCTACCCAATAGCCAATGACACATGAGCATGGTTGGTACCATAATATTATTTCCTCAAATGCAAAACATTATTGTATAGGATGAAAAGAATCAAACATTAGTAATAGTATTTTCTGTGCATGATTGTGCTCAGCTCCATAGTGCAGTGGTATGCCCTGTTACCTTCAAAGGTTCAAGCCAATGGTATCACCTCCTAAAAACGTACATTGTACTCAGCAGCATAATTAGCGAATGCATATCAGTTTGGTTTATTCCATCATTTTAACTCTTCTGGTCTGGTATGGATTTTTTAGGGGAACCCTGCGCCAACATTTTTTTAAAAATGGCGTAGGGGTCCCCCCACAATCCATACCAGACCCTTATCCGAGAACACCTAAGCACCTTGTCCCCATGTTGATGGGGACAAGGGCCTCATCCCCACAACCCTTGCCCAGTGGTTGTGGGGGTCTGCGGATGGGGGGCTTATCGGAATCTGGAAGCCCCCTTTAACAAGGGGGCCCCCAGATCCCGCCCCCCCATGTGAATGGGTAGGGGGTACATTGCTGACTATGACGTCAGCAGGAGACTCCACCCCCTTGTCACACGTCATCCGCCCCATCGCAGCATCGGAGGAGGATTCATTTTTTGAATGTTCAGCGGTGGGAGTGGCGGAGGAGAAAGACCGGAGGACAAAGCGGGGGAAGAAGAAGCCGGAGGAAGATGGAGAAGACCGGAGGAAGAAGCGAGGAGGATGGAGAAAGAAGCGAGGGAAGAAGCAGCTGCAGGAAGAAGGAGTAAACCAAAGGAAGACCGGAGGAAGATGGAGGGAGAAGTGGGGGAAAGAAGAAGACATTTTTAATAAAGGAATTGTCAAAAAAAGGCTATTGTCATTTGTCACATTTCACTGCTTTTTTTAGTGAATAAGTAGGGATACAATGTACCTCATACCCATTCACATAGGGGGGCCGGGATCTGGGTGCCCCCTTGTTAAAGGGAGCTTCCAGATTCTGATAAGCCCCCCGCCTACAGACCCCCGCAACCACCGGGGTTGTGGGGATGAGGCCCTTGTCCCCAAGAACATGAGGACAAGTCAGACAACATGAGTCCCCCAAAAGCACCTTCCCCATGTTGAGGGCATGTGGCCTGGTATGGTTCAGGAGGGGGGGGCACTTGCTCATCCCCTCCCTTTCCTGACCTGCAAGGTTGCATGGGTCTGGTATGCTTCCTGGCCAACCTCCTACCCTATCAAAACCCTACCACACCCTTCTCCCTCTTGTTTCTATTTCTCTCCCCCTTTCCCCATTGTCCCTCTTTCTTATCCTCAGTCCTTTCTTTCTTCTTTCACCTACCTCTTCCCACTTTGGCTGCACTATAAACTATAACCATTACTCTATATGGACTCTATGTGCCTTTGTTTATGTAGTGCTCATGTGCACATCTTTTAAGATATGCAATCTTTGTATTTCTGAAGACTTTTTAATAAAAGAGATTGAACATAAAAAAATACTTTAAAAAATAATAATTTTTTACCTATTGGATTTTTGTTTGAAACAGGCATCTTGGCAGCTTGCAAACTACTCTAAGCAATGTAAAATTAAAGGAAACTCAATCTGTCCCCTCTGACAAAGAGGGACTCACCAAGTTTCCTCTCATTAGCACATACACATGCAATAAGTCCGTCTTCTAGATTTTTAACCTCCCTGGTGGTATGATTATGTCGGATTTTAGGTGCTGAAAGCGGTACAATTATTTTGCATGAAAATTTGGCGTTTTTTATTGTAGGCCTGTAATTCTTAGCAATAACACACTTATATCTGTCCAAACCAGAGTCTAGTAGACATCTCGGGTGTGATAAAATTTGATAAAGTTTGAAACACAAAATCATAAATTATAATATAATAAATAACTATAAATAATTATACCAAATAATAATATAATAATAATAAAAAATATTCAATAATGTAATAAAATCCAAAACACTGAAATTTGCTCAGTTGCAGAATTTTCAGTGTTTGATGACGGATCTCCCCACAAATCACTATCGCTCAATTCTGCAAGTGATTCCAATTTATTATCGGTGTTTTCTAGCTGCTCTAAAACCACTTTTGATGTAAAGGGACAGTTTTGGTTGCTATGGACAATCTCCAATTTCCAGGCAGAAAGAACATTTTTTATAATATAAAACTGCATGCAGGGCACTGGAGAAACCACTGGGGACAAAGGGGATGTGAAATAATTACATACAGTAATGTAATCTGTAAGATTACAGTGTACTGCATGTATTGTGTGTGTTTCACTTTTTGAATTTGGCGCCGTTCTCCGTCTCCGTGCTCCAGGGAACAAGGTAAGTAACCTCTTCAAGAATGCTGTGATGCGATCCCGAGTCTGGCTCGGGGTTACCACTCTTGGTACTGAAATTCCACCCCGAGCCAGACTCGGGATTACCGCCAGGGAGGTTAACCCTTTGTTAGGACTAACAGTGGTCAAATCTAGTTTACAGCTGATAAGATTTGCTGGAGCATTACAGTCAGCCAGAGAGAAGGAAGCTAAGTATGATTTTTCAGTCCTGGTGTTTTCAGAAAAGAGCTTTTTAAGAGTAAACAGCAATTTGTATCTTGTTTTTTAAGCTTTGCTATATGAATGAGAAAATATAACAAATATCAAGTAGGTGTCATCTCAATTTGGCTGCATACACCTTTAGGCCTACTTTTGTTTTTGGTGCCTCCATACTATCTTTATGTCATCAAGGAAGTACCAAGAGGATAAGTTAGGGTCCATTCACATGGGGTGCTTTATTGCGTGCCCCGTGCAGGTCCATGTTTTCCTGGCACGGGGATGCACAGGTGTTGCATGCATCCCTGTGCCAGCAGTCCATAGAAGTCTATAGGGATACGTGGCTACATGGTCAGTGACACCAGCAGTAATCGTATGGATCGATGGATCAACTTGGGTACAAACAGCCTGCCCATACATTGATCAATCCATGTATGGCTGGCTTAAGGGTCCATTTACACAGGGATGCACAGGTGTTGCATGTATTCCCATGCCAGCAGTCTACAGAAGTCTATTGCCTGGATGGCATGGGTGCATGTGGGTGCAAATCCCCTAAGGCATATAGGGTGAGTTCGGGGACCCAAGTCCACATGCACCCACACCATCTGTGCAATAGTCTTCTATGGACTGCTGGCATGGGGATACATGTAACACCTGTGCAGTACTGTATATGGACCCTTAGGCCAGCCATACATGGATTGATCGATGTATGGGCAGGCTGATTTACGCACGTCGATCCATCAATTGACTTGGGTACAACCAGCCTCTTGGATTTTTTACATATGATTACTGCCAGCTGCTAATAATCATTGTGTTCTGCCAGCAGGGAAGGCTCCCCATGTCCCCCCACTGGCAGAACACAATAGTGTTGATGGGGGAAGGAAAGAAAATTGAATCATCTATGGGCTGCCTTACAGTAGATGTGACAAGTTTAACTGTTGTTCTGGAAAGAGAGATAATACTGCAGAGAGAAAATGGTGCAAGACTTGGTAGCTAGTATACAACTTGTTACAAGATCACTGTCATTGGCTTCTCTCTCTAGTTTTTTTCTCTGGAACTTCTCCTGGCTGTCCTTTAGCATCTAGGAATATTATTGTAAAGGGATATCTTCCATATACCTTCACCTTCTTCAGCTGCCGTGGTAACATTCATCTAAGAAGGACGTAGAAATTATCAGGAAGGAAAGTTGGGTCTTTAGTCATGTCTCCCTTCCAAACTGCACTAAATCCTTCATAGCAATTTCTTATATTTATACGTACATTTTCACACAATATCATTTGCTCCAAAATGTGCATGCTTTAGCCCATACTTTATAGATATGATTTCCCGATTTACAAAGGAAGTTAAGAATCATTTTAAAAAGTGTAAATATTAACTTATTAACAATCACTCAGTCATATAAAAGCATCTACAGTGAACGCAAATTTACTGTCAGCTTTATTGTTTGCCTTTTCCTATACTACTTTTGCAGCAGACCTTTTTAATAATTATGGTCAAGGCATTTATATGCTTGTTGCCTAATATTGTAAAAAATAAATCTGTCTCAGAGATTTGATGAAACCATTTGAGGTATTCACTTGTGAATCTATGTCACTGAACCTTTTAAATATGCTAAATATGAGCAGGCATACTCAGTGCTAAAGTAGAGGTCAGTTTGTTACCCATCTTGTTACAGCTATCAAGTCCCTTTGCTAGGCCAGGATAGCCACCAAACATAAACAGAGTAAATAATGGAATGTTGACCCTTGCTGGTCACATGCATTCAGATTTTCATCTGGCAGCTCAACAAGATTGAGAGCCTACCTGAACAAGGTCTTCCAATGATTTTAAACCAGGCAAACAGGCAACTATACAGGGGTCAGTAAAATCTGTTTTGGACACCTTATAAGGTTTGTTATTGTAGGTCTAAGCTTTGCATTATTTTATTGAATAGGACTGACTCAATGCTATAAAGCCGCATACTTCCTTGTCACAGGAAAGAGGTTTTAAATTAGAGGAAAATTCTTTGGGGATCTGGAGGCGTACAATACTATCCAGAAGTGCCTTAAGCTAATGCAAGTTTATTTACTATGGTGAGAGAGGCTGCCAACATGAATTGCTCCTTTGTGCTGTAAAGTCACATCACTGCTATGCACACAGATGTGTGTCTTCATAAAACAATCACAGACCATTTGTAATTAGACAATTCAGCCGCACAACAGTGACATCACAGCAATTTTTCTAAATAAAAAAAGTTTGAATTAGAAAATGTTCTTCCCTTTGATTTATTTCAGATACAATTGTTTGTTTAGCGAAAAAGCAGATTGAAAACCATACCAAACAGCAATGAGTAAGCAAATGGCAGAGGCTTTCCACTTTCAGAAATCCCAACACCCATAATATAACATACCTTCTAAAACTACCAAACAAAAAAAGTAGCTTGAGCATCACAAACATGTATGTAAAATTCTAAATATCTGCCCAGAAAATAGGATATTTATATGAAATAATGAGGAGGTCCAGGCTTCTTTGGAGCCTGTCCACGAATCCAGCGGTGTCTTCACCCGAGCCGATTTTTCAATCAGCTCTTGGGTGCTGCCGCCACCATTTCAGGTAAGGGAAACTGGCAGTGAAGCCACAGCTGGTTCACTAATGCACTTGAGCGAAGGATGCTGCTCTTTGTGAATGGCTTGGCAGCGGGGGAAGGAAGAGGGGGCCAAACTATCGGATGACTTTGCCACAGCAAAGTCACCCAGAAGTGGGAATGGGTACCTGTCAAAATTTGGTACCTGCTCCCCCTGAAAGATACCAAATGTGGCAGCGGAGGGAGGGAGAAGGCAAATAAGCAAAGCTTCCCACAGTGAGAAAGGTATTCACTAAATGGCTCAATAAACACATTTTTTTCAAAGAAAAATGTCTGCTCTCTTTTCCCTGTTTTACATAGCACAACTATGGGGGTTATTTACTAAAGGAAAATCCACTTGATTTCCAAGTGCACTTGGAAGTGCAGTCGCTGTAGATCCGAGGAGGACATGCAAGGAATATAAAAAACAGCATTTTAGCTTGCACATGATTGGATGATAAAATCAGCAGAGCTTCCCCTCATTTCAGATATGCCCCTTAGATTTAGAGAGACTGCATTTCCAAGTGCAGATCAGAAAAATCAGAAAAAACAGAAAAATGTTTTTTAAAGATAAGCCATTTGACAATCCAGGACAAGGTGGTACACAAAATCTTGCATCTTGCACAAAAAAAAAAAAATAATAATACATTCGTACAAATTTAAAGTCTTCTTATGGCTCGTACACACGGGCGGACTTTTCGACCGGACTGGTCCGACGGACATTCCGAGGGACGGACTTTTGAACGAACGGACTTGTCTACACACGATCACACCAAAGTCCGACGGATTTGTACGTGATGACGTACGACCGGACTAAAATAAGGAAGTTGATAGCCAGTAGCCAATAGCTGCCCTAGCGTGGGTTTCCGCCCGTCAGACTAGCATAAAGACGAGCGGATTTTTCGACCGGACTTGAGTCTGTCGGAAAGATTTGAAGCATGTTTCAAATCTAAAGTCCGTCAGATTTTCGACTGGAAAAGTCAGCTGAAGGTCCGATGAAGCCCACACAAGATCGGATTGTCCGCCGGACTCGGTCCGTCGGACCAGTCCGGTCGAAAAGTCAGCTTGTGTGTACGCAGCATTAGAGATGAATGGGTCTTATGCTTCACTTCCATCACAAATTCTAAGAATAAGGTTTATATTCCTTATTTTAGAACAGTGTGTAGAGCCATGCAATTATTCATTTATGTGCCTTGGCCAACTGTAAATCCAGAATCACTAGTTTATAGCACATATACAATTCAATAATATACAAGCATTGCTTCCTAAATTTAGGAACAAAACCCTTATTTTTGGGATATGTAAAAGAATGAGACAGATATCTCTACTAGTCTCCTCAAGAGCTTTTTGGTTTCTTTTTGCACACCTCACCATAACCTGTGAGGTTTACATTAAATAGATTGGACTTTTTCCTTGGGATGTCCCCTAATTCTGCCAGCCAAGATGCTATGGGATTGATTTACTAAAACTGAAAAGTGCAAGATCTGGTGCAGCTCTGCAGAGAAACCAATCAACTTCTAGTTTTTTTGTAAAGCTTAATTGAACAAGCTGAAGTTAAAAGCTGATTGGCTACCATGCAGAGCTGCACCAGATTTTGTATTCTCTAGTTTTAGTAAATCAACCCCTATTTACACATGTTGAATGTACTTCTCTCAGATGCATAGGACATTATAGTTCTGTGAAAATACAAAAAATGAAGGCATCTTACACTGTACAAATTTTACTGAAAAGTTTTTGCTTATCAGTACTTGCTTAACTGTCAATAATTTTACATAGGCTAATCTAGTATGCTAAACAGTTCTTTAACAGCTTGCCGACTGCATCACTTAGATGTACGGCGGCAGAACGGCTCTTCTGTGCCAGGTCACGTACCTGGTATGTAATCTTGCATTCCTGGGTAGGGGCCGTGCACGCAACCGGCTGTGCACAAGCCAATCAGCTAGCCAATGGATGTCCGTCGGCACCCACTGATCGGTGAGGAGAGAGACAGGACATATGTAAACAAGGCAGAGCTCTGTCCTGTCAGTGAGGAAGTGATGCATTTTGATTCCCTGCAAAGCATGTTTAGCCCTAAGAAACATTGGATATCCCAAAAACTCCAACACTGGCCCAATGCCAGAGGAAATAATAGTAGTTTACTAAAAATATCATGGCTTATAGCTAGTTCTAGTAAAAAAACAATGGGATAAGGGCGTCTGCAGGAAATCAAGAACAGTCTGCAATATTGCAGTTTTGATTACTGCCACCTGATTGGCACTTGTCATAGGATATATAGACCAACATACATAGTTACATAGTTAGTCAGGTTGAAAAAAGACACAAGTCCATCCAGTTCAACCAAAAAAAAAAAAAAAAATACAAACAAGTTGAAAACAGTTCATTAACTTCTTTTTTTTAACACAGTAGATTATATGCTCATACCCCTGGTTAACACTGACAGTGGGATTGAAATCGTACGAGTTCAGCTGAACTTGCACGATTTCATACCCGCATGTCAGTCTGACTTCGGGGACGATTTCAGAGTTATTTGTGCGGATATCTATACAAATCGCACCCAGAAGTCGTCAAAAGTAGTACAGGAACTACTTTTGGGAATCAGACGGTGCCATTGCCGGCAATAGCCGCCGATTTGGCATGCGATTTGACACGTCAAATTGCATGCTAAATCGCATCAATGTGACCCTAGGCTTAGTGTGAGAAGTACAGTGGACTATAATGTGCTATTTTCGTATACTTTTTCATGCACTGCATCACCCTAGTGTGAAATAGAAGTATACAAAATCTGTAGTGCACGCTAATGTCATCTTAGTATTATAACCAGGGTTTAACCACTTGCCGACCGCCGAACGCCGATATACGTTGGCACAATGGCAGCGGTGGGCAAATGGGCATACCTGTACGTCCCCTTTAATTTGCGTGGCTAGTGCCGTCCCGCGGACTCAATGTCCGCCGGTGTCCTGCGATCGTGTCACGGAGCCTATGTAAACAAGGCATTTCCCTGTTCTGCCTGGTGACATGACAGGGATCTACTGCTCCCTGTCATCGGGAGCAGTGATCGCTGTTATGTCAGTGGTAGCCCACCCCCCCCACAGTTAGAATCACTCCCTAGGACACACTTAACCCCTTGATCGCCCCCTAGTGTTTAACCCCTTCCCTGCCAGTGTCATTTACACAGTAATGCATTGTTATAGCACTGATCGCCTTATAAATGACAATGGTCCCAAAATAGTGTCAAAAGTGTCTGATGTGCCCGCCATGCCCCAGTCACGATAAAAATCGCAGATCGCCGCCATTGCTAATAAAAAAAATAATTAAAAAAAACAACTATAATTCTATCCCCTATTTTGTAGACGCTATAACTTTTGCACAAACCAATCAATATACACTTATTGCGATTTTTTTTTTTTTTACCAAAAATATGTAGAAGAATACATATCGGTCTAAAATGAGGAAAAAAATTGTTTTTTTATACATTTTTTTGGGGTATTTATTATAGCAAAAAATACAAAATATTGCTTTTTTTTTCAAAATTGTCGCTCTTTTTTTGTTTATAGCGCAAAAAATAAAAACCACAGACGAGATCAAATACCACCAAAAGAAAGCTATTTTTGGGAAAAAAAGGACGTCAATTTTGTTTTGGTGTAACGTCGCACGGCCACGCAATTGTCAGTTAAAGTGATGCAATGCCAAATCGCGAAAAGTGCTCTGGTCAGGAAGGGGGTAAAATCTTCTGGGCTGAAGTGGTTAAGGGCTGTAAACCTTATAGAAATATAAAATAAGCAGATTTTTAAAAAATATTTATATTTATAAAAGTTTCATAAGGTGTAACAGGGTGTTTGAGATGCAAAGTTTGCATGTTTCAATGTGGCTTAAAATATATCTGTCAAGAACACTGGCTGCAGGGACCTATTCTGTCCACATCCACCTGTTATTTGTTATATTTCCAGTTTTGCTACATTAATAAAGGACTGTTCCCTTTGTGTTTGCACCACGATATCTTACCGGGGTTTAGTAACCACAGCTGTGGATACTCTCGCCCGGCTACAGTAGGGACTGCTCCCAGGTACATTTTACTAGCTGTCGCTCCGGCCCCTGACCTCAGGGGACGTCGCTTTTTGGACTGTATAATCTTGAGGCTTGGAGCTATCGAATGGCAACCTGGGAATGCTGCAGCTACCTTGGGATCACCCCTAAATGACTAATAGTATACTGTATGGTTGTCTCTGTTCCATGTACTCCTACATAGGCATTGTTTAGCATAATATGATCAAGCTCTTATCTGATTTTGTGTGGTATAAATTCTGTGTGAATTTTCAATAAAGGTTGTTTCAGTTTGCACCTAAACTAGTCTCATCTACTTCTTGGGTGCAATTCCCAGCTATAATCCCTTGTTCCTGTGTTCCAGAGGCGAGGAAGCAGCTCTCTGGCGGAGATACCCAGTCATGGAGTCAGGAATCCATCACAAAACCTAGGGACAAAATATAAAATTTGACACCCTAATTCATAGGTGTGCGCAGCCTATTGCACCAAGTGCACCATATATTACAGACACAGTGTCAGTGGATGTTGTCAGTAGAGCAGAAGATTCCCACACATTTACTTCCTTGAGTTCTGTGACACATATTCACGTGAGTAGGCACTGCTGTGTCACACATATCACAGAGACCACCAGTGCCACCTATAATTGCCCATCAGTGCTGTCAATCAATGCCCATCAGTGTCACCTATTAGTGCTGCCTATCGGTACCACCTATCAGTGCCCATTAGTGCCCATCAGTGGCACCTACCAGTGCCCATCAGTGGCACCTACCAGTGCCCATCAGTGCCACCTCATCAATGCCCATCAGTGCTGCCTCATCAGTGCCACCTCATCAGTGCCTATCAGTACCCATCAGTGCAGCCTATTAATAGCCTATTAGTGCCCACCAGTGCAGCCTCACCAGGGCACCAAAGTGAAGGAGAAAAATTAACTGTTTGCAAAATTTTATAACAAACTAATAAAACATCTTTTTTTCAAAATGTTCTGTCTTTTTTTGTTTCTTTAGCAAAAAATAAAAAACACAGTGGTGATTAAATACTACCAAAAGAAATCTCTATTCGTGTGAAAAAAATTATAAAAATTTTGTTTGGGTGTTGCACGAGCGCGCAATTGTAATTCAAAGTGCGATAGCACTGAAACCTGAAAATTGGCCTGGGCACGAAGAGGGTTCACGTGCCCAGTAGGAAGTGGTTTAAAAAAAAATACCACATGAAATGCTATGGTAAAAAAAAATATACCATGGAAAACACTTTTCAGTAAAGCATGACATTTAAATTTGACCTAAAGCTAACATGCAAAATAGTGAATAAAGCAATTGTTAGATGTGGGTGAACTGTTGTTCAATTTTGCAAGAAAAGCCACAAAAACAGAACACACAGACAAGATTTAAAAGTAACAACAGTTTCCTCCAAGGAAGTTTCAAAGACCTTTCACTAGTGTTAGAACTAAAAGGATGTAGAATGTACAATGAATGTAAAAACATGTCTTGTGAGATAAACATAAACTCTACATAACACATGTGTAACCTGAGCACTACTCCCAGCCATGAGCTCCTTGCAGATCCTCTGTTTACTCCTTGCCATTGTCTAAACACTTGCAGCTGCAGCTATATTTAGTCTTATTTGGTCCTGGGTGACGCCACCCACCCAACAGTTCTGTCCAGATGATGATGATAAATAAAGCTGGCACACAGTAGAGGGTCTCAAATGAAAGTCATCTGTGTAAACACATCAGATTGCTAGCTGCTTGATTGAATCCCTCTGGGTTTGCATATTCTGGCTGTGCTGGAAAGACATCAGGGAGTTTTCTTCTCATACTGCTACTTAGCCAGGTCATCAGACACTGCTACTTTGGGGTAATCAAATGTCAAACAACCTCTCATTGACTATTTCCCGGGAGAAGTCTACTTAGTTTAAGTACTATATTAACCCACTTGGAAAACTGCCCTACCATTGGCATGCTTTGGTACTGTACAGAAATTTCCACCTAGTATAATCTTTATCCATTATCACTGACACTGAACTAACAAAAAGCACTGCATATTATGAAGGCTTTGGGGCTGGGAAAGCCAAAGTGGGGATGGGGTTGATTTATTAAACGCAAATAATTACATTGCAAGGGAAGTTGGACTTTGCAATGGAATATGCCCTAGAGCAACCATTAAACCCCAGGATTCCTTCAGTGGTTGCTGGGGGTTTCTTGAGCTGTGGCTATTTGACCTCCCATTTGATGGTGTCTGTATAGTTCCTGGGTTTAGTGCCACTTGCCAGCACCAGGACATCAATTATGTTTTTTGCTGTCTAAAAGGGAGGCATTCTGACCACCACTGTAAGGGCAGCGTTATTCCCACTGGTCACCAATATAATGGCCATTTTCCCCCAATTTAAGCAGGGTTACCCTGAGATCTGAAAATGATTTTAAGGGTTTCTCTTTGTGTGAAAAGGTTGAGAAAGCTTACCTTAGATCCTAGTGTCTGTGGTAAATTTTCACGTTTCAAAAAATAAATAATCATGTAAAAGAAAATGTAAAAAAACAGCATTTTTGCTTGTACATGATCAGATGATGAAAGTCAACAGAGCTTCCCCCCATGTACTAACTCTGGTGAAAATTCCCTTACAAAATGATACCTCTCTTGCTAAGTGAACAGTCTTTTTGCCTTTAGTAAATCAACCTCATCGTCGTTTTTGCTTTTCCATATGGCGGACTAAGGAGTAAAGCCTCGTACACACGATCAGACTTTCGGCAGACAAAGCGTCAGACTTTGGTCCGAAGGGCATGTGCCAGGAACTTGTCTTGCATACAAACTGTACACAATTGTCGGCCAACAAACACAAACGTAGTGACATACTAAATGGAATTTCAGCTCTTGAGCACCACCCTTTGGGCACCTTCTGCTAATGTCATGTTTGGTGAGCATTGATTCCAAGCATGCGTGTTTGTACTCTGGAATTTTGTGTGACGGCTTGTGTACACACAATACGAAAATCTGACAACAGACCGCTGTCCGCCGAAAATTTACTAGCCTGCCATCCAACATTTGTTGGCGGAAAGTTGACCAACAATTGTCTGATGGAGCGTACAAACGGTCGGATTTTAGGCAAACAGTCTGTCATCACACAATTCCCTGCCGAAAATCCAAACGTGGGTAAGAGGCTTAAGACACACATGCAGGCCAATTGATAGAAAAAAGGGCCAAAGATCACTACCTTAGCAAAGGAACGTCAAGTGGGAATGGTTAGTGGGGGCAGTTAGGACTAAGTTATTTAAAAGTATAGTTTCCCTTTAATCAGATGTTTTAGACTAGTATTTGAAGCAGAACTTCACCTTAAAAATGAAGTTCTGCTGATCCTATTTCTGACAGGTACCGGCTGCCACTTCTGCTGGAATCACCTAGAAAATCCCAACGGAAGTTCTGCCCCCTCCCTTCCTGCTAGCAACCTCCTAGGACATGTCGCAGCAGCTCCCAGGAGGCTGTGGGACCATTCACAGAGTGTAGTGCAGCTTGCCCATGCGCATTGGGGTGCTGGCTATGAAGCTGCATTGAGTTACAGCCGGATTGCCGCAGTCAACATGGCAGCATCGGGGACCCGAAGACCGGTGATATGCACCGTTTAGGAAATATTTACTTTAGTGGAAGCTGGTGACGTCATCAAGAGTGACCTTATCGTGGCTCAGCCATTTTAACATCCGAAGCCTGTGAACCCGGAATGAAGACCGGGTGAAGATGGAAGCCCTGTCAGCGGTGACAGTGCACCACTGGAGAGATCTGTTTTAGGGTAAGTATTTCATAATGTGCTAGCATGTGATGCATACTAGCATATTATGCTCCTAACATGCAGGGGGAATATTTTTTGTTGCCCTTTACTACCACTTTAATATATAAGCCAGAAAGTAGGTGTGTTTACAAAAAAGTTTTATTAAAGAATTTGAGCTAAAAATATTAAAAGTAGCCCATTATATCTATCTTAAAATGACTTTGTTCATTATATAAAAAAATCTACTAGTGTTATTATTATAGTGTATATTAATATTTATAATGCGCATACTCAGCACTTTACATATTGAACATTCACATGAGTCTCTGCCTTCAAACAGCTTACAATCTAAGGTCCCTAACTCACACGATTGCACACATACTAGGGCCAGTTTGGAAAGGAGCCAATAAACCTACCAGCACATCTCAGCGATGCAAGAGGAAACTAGAGAACTTGGAGGAAACCCACACAAGCACAGGGAGAACATACAAACAATTGTCCTGCTCTTTTTCACATTTAATTCTTCAAGCATAGTTTTGGCAAGCTAAATCCTGCCCATTCTTGTTACTAAAGACACCCTATTAGATCATGTGTAAACACTGGCATGATTATGTCATGTCATCTGTTCACTATTAGCAGATTTGAAGTGTGAATAGCTACTTGTGGTGTGGATTACAATGTGTTCACAACTGATGTGTGATAGTAAACGGTGAAAATTGCAATGTACACAATTTTTTGTACATGAATGGTAACAGTATCAAGGTCAACTTGATAGTTTTTTTGCTATAAAGCATCATGTTATTATAAAACGTTATACACATTATATAAGGTCTTTTCTCTTTGTAGGCTGTCTACTTTGCACAGTAGTAACTATGATCAAACCTAAAGTATACAGTCTATGGTCAGGGTGAATTCCATGTTGTATCTTTTATGCTGTCTATTACAAAGTCTAAAGTGGTTCTGCTCCCTCCCGACTCCAAAAAAAGCAGTTTAATATGGCTACTGTATTCCTACCTTTCTACTACTTTCATGCTTTTCCTCTCTCCAGTATTTGGTAAAATACTCTCTTTGTGTAAGGAGGCTGCTGCATACCTTCGGCCAAACAGAACTTTACTTACTTCTCTGGAGACTGTTCAGTTTCGTGATTTAAAAAAAAAATCACAGTTGGGAGAATAGCAAGTTAGAGCTCTTTAGTGTTATTTAATGTATAACCCCCTCAGATGTGAAGGGACATCTGGGAAGGAAAACTTAAATACATGCACCTCCAGTCTGCTGGTAACAAGCTCAATGAAAACTATAAACATTACCATCTTACTGTAAAGCCACAATGTCCATGCCACTTTTATCCTGCTGTGCTGTCAACGACTTATGAATTAAAAGGTCTGAACTTTGTTGCCCCATTCTTTCCCTTGAGGGGTGCTACCCTAGGGACATTGTTCCCCTAATCTTATGTTAAAGTAGAAGTTCACCCTAATACTAAAATCTCTAAAACTACTCACATCCACAATCTAAGACTAACCTATCTAGCCCTGTAAAGAAGAAATCTCTATACATACCGTTTCCGAAGCCGCTCCAGTGGCAGAAGCTCTGCCAAAGAGACAGCCGACAATGGCTGGGAAATACCTGGGAAGTGACGTCACCCATAGACTTACTATGGGGCTTCCGTTGTCGACCTCCTCTGCACCCGCCTCCACAGAGAAGCTGCCGCTGACAGCTTAGTGTGGGACCAGACTAGAGCGGCTTCAGAAAAGGTTTCTTCTTTACAGGGCTAGATAGGTTAGTCTTAGATCGTGGATGTCAGTAGATTTAGAGGTTTTAGTATTAGGTTGAATTTCCACCTTAAGAATGCCATTGCTTATGGCACTGACAAAGTTTAATAATTACTGTCCAATAGGTAATGGATAGTAATGGGTATTTGATATAAGTCTTGCATCAATATATTTGATATAACATCTCATTGTAAATACATTGTAAATACAAATGCTGAATATATACTTAGCAAAATTAAAACAGATCTTCAGCGTCAGATCGAACTTCCCTCCTCTCACCCCTTCCCCCCTCCTCTCTTTAACACAAATAGTGCTCTTTTTTTAAAATTTACCTTTTTTTTAAGAAAATAATTCAGGCCCGCCCATGCACATAACTCGACTAGGTGAACGACGTGCTCTGTGCTCCCTGTGCCTCCTGAGATATGTAAGTTACATATCCCAGGAGGCATAGTCTTTTATAATCTCAACATGGCAACACGGGACCCGATCAGTGGTAAAAGAGGATTCTGCAGGACAACACTGGATCCACTGGGTGGGTGACTTTCTGAACTTTGCAGAACATACCAACCGGTAAGCAGGGGTTGAAAAAAAAACGGGAGGAGGGTAAAGATCCGCTTTAAACAATATCCTTATTCTTTAAAAATAATCCATATACATCCAATACTTAATGTCCTTTTAATTTAGTTTTATGACATGACTTCTTACTGAGTTTTTGACACAGGAAGGAGTTGCCCAGCTGATCTTATTAGCACACACCTTGCATCATCTACCCTCAGCTGGTCAACTCCTTCCTGTGTCATGACCTAAAGTCTGTCCAGGAAGTAAGGCAGAAGTAATCAAGCAGTGTTTTTAAACAGCTAGGAAGAGAGAGGTAAGCCTGTGTAGAATAAGTGATAAGCTGTTTTATTTTTGCAAAATAAGTACATTAATGCTATACTGGTACATAGGGGAGCTAGAATTTAGAAAAAAGTGAACTTAGCCTTTAAGAATATTATTATAATATTATAAATTATATAATATTATCATATATTATATTTTAGTTTAGTGTCACTTTACCTATATAAACCATTTTAGAAATGAATACATGTGGTGCTCATTTATTTACTGTACATACTGTATATACTTTAGAAACAGAAAAAATGGGAAGTGTTAAAGCTTTGGGTTAATCTTCTAGGTCTGTTGTGCCTGTTTACAATAATGAACTTGTAGTAGGAGTCCAAGAATCAGATATGAGTCTTTGAAACAGACATCCTTTGGAGTGTTAGAAGGCTTGGCAGTTACTGCTGCTAATCTGTCTAAAATCCTATGGCTCCACTTCTATGGCTAATACTATGTAACAAGTCTGGTTTAAAAATAATATAGCATGAGGTCATCAGATAAAATGGACCATGAAATGAAGGCAATATTTTTTTTAACCCTAATGAGCACTTAAGGTAATTGTGATGTATAACTGTTTCCTGATTAAATGGTCTGCAAAAGTTTAGAAAACATCAGTTACATGGATCTGTTACTGTACGAAATATATAGGTCTTGCAATCAGGAACATTCATACTTGTAAACACAGAGCACTTAAAGTGACTCTAAACAATAGTCTTCAAAAATAATAAACACATATCCATTTATTAAAAGTTAAAACTGAAGTTTAGGGACGGGAGTTTCCATGAATGGAGAGTATCTATTGTGGTGGTGCCAGCTGGCCTAGTTAAAATCCAAAGTTGTCCACCCTCCATAACCCTGCAGCTGTAATTTTCCAGTACTGCAGGGCTAATATGAGCACAGGACCTGCCACAGGCACTGGTCAAAAATATTGACTATGCCTGCACTTTCTGCCCCCCCCCCCCATTTATAGAAGCTGTACTATAGCTTCCATCAATAAAAAAAGCGCTCTATGAATGGAAGAGGCAGAGCTTTAGTTCATCCGCCCATCCTCCATTGTCTCACAGTGTTGTGACCTGTCACAGGCAACCGTGCAGCATCATAAGATTACAACCAGAGAGGTATGGGGGGGGGGGATCAAGGACTTTTTCAACTAGAACAGATGGCACATTTCTCAGGTTGGTACTGAGCCCGAGTGCTATCATATACTCAGAGGAGGACTGAAACCAGGTGCTGTAATGTACTCAAAGGAGTACTGAGACCAGGTGCATGATGTACTCAGAGGAGGACTGAGGCCGGGTGCTGTGATGTACTCAGAGGAGGACTGAGGCCGGGTGCTGTAATGTTGTCAGGACCCGGATCACCTACTGGTGGCACTGTGGTTTCAAGAGCTGAAGGGCACAGTTCCGGTGGCCACCAGCAGGTGTATGCCAGCTGTCAGTAGATCCCAGTAATTAGGATCCACCTGGTGATGGCTGCTGGGAAGGTATATAACCCCTCCCTGCTAGCTGATTTTTCTTAATCCTGGTTCCTGCCCTGATCCTATACCCTGTGATCTCTTGTTTCATATCCCAGCCCTGGTTCCCCATTCCTGATTGTTCCCTGTCCCTCCTGGTTTACCCTGTAATTACGTCCTTTTTTGTTTGTATATATTGTATGATAGGTTTGCTAGTTAGTTTTTCTGTCACTTTGTTCACATATATTGTTTGCCTTGTATATTGTAGCGCTAAACAGTATAAATAAATAAACTCAGTGACAGGTGATAGTGATCAACACTAATACATAAATAAACAACTAATAATAACGTTTGTGCAAAAATAGTCCATAAATGAGACTGGATTGTCTCAAACAAGGAAAAGCTGAATAAAGCTGAATATATCCTCATGTGGGATCTTCAAAACTTTCTCCACACCGCGTGCACCCAGTTTTTCCACTCCCCTTTGGTTAAAAACTCACCAAATGACGATGCCTTGCACTCTCATGCTTGGCAAAACAGCATCAACCCTTACAGGTTACTTTTGGCACAGTGGGTGTATGGATCTTTTTGGACAGGTTTTGTTGCCTTGTAAGATGTATATTGTATGCTGTTGCTGGGTGAGGTTTTGTTTCACTATTATAACATTTTACTGAAATAATATTTGGTCTGATTCCTGCTATGTACAGCCAGGGCCTCCCACCAACCACGATCTGCCTGCACTGCATACAGAAACACCGATATTCACATGTTTTACTTTATCCCATGTTTCTACATGCTTTGTAAGTCTAGCTATGAGGTTGGACAAACCACTCTTCCTCTGCGGCTCCAACAATGTAGCTACCAAGGAGAAGGCTGCATTGATAACGGATGCTTATGTCCAGTGCCAAGTACTTGCCTGAGACAAGCCGTAGCAAGAAGTATGCAGAGGTTGATAACCCCCTACCCCCTGCATTTCTCTTGCTGGCACATGTCTCAAGCATGTGCTTGGAGCTGGAGATAGGCACCTGTTATCAGGGTAGCTGTCTCCTTGTTAGCTACATTGTTGCATGGCCACAGTAGAGGGGGTGCTCTCTCCAACCTTGTAGCTAGGTTTACAAAACATGCAGGAATATGGGGCATGTACTTTGTTCCTTGAAAAAATTGAAGACTTAAGCTTTAAGCTTCTACACAACTGTTTGCACCTTAGTAAACCTAAAAATAGGCCAACCTCTCATTGTAACACTATACTGTTTATACCTGTGATTTGGCTCTCATTATTTCATACAATGGCAGCATATTGCAATATTCTAAAACTATATTTAGCAATTTCTGGTTTCTGAAGCTTTCTTTATAACCACCACCTAAAGGCACTAATACCATAAGCAGTGAGATCATGCTACTAGCTTCAACAGACACTATGCCAGACATAAAGTACACAGCTGGAAGCTAAAAGATTTTAAAATATACACCAAAGTTATAAAAGTCAGGATGTTTATTTAAAAAGACCTTTTCTATTTGTCCATTTGAAGTGCATTATTTCCAACAAACTGACAGCCTTCACAGACATTCTTGTATTAGCATGAAAGCAAATGAATTACCAATTTACACTGTCCATTTATATTTGTGGCAATAAAAGCCTGCATGTATAATACATTCTCCATTTAAAAGCTTGCCACTGTTTACACTTCTGTGCACAATGTTTGCCCAAAATAATTCCTATAAGCCTCGTAATTGTAATTGTGTCAAGGAAGATTTTGTTGCCCTACACCTAGTCCACATCTCCCACCCAAGCACTAGGAACATGGTATATAAGACCATGAGGTTGATTTACTAAAAGCAAATAGACTGTGCACTTTACAAAGTGCAGTTGCACTTTGCAAGAGCAGTTGCTCCAGAGCTTAGTAAATGAGCGGAAGCTCTGACGACTTCCATCATCCAATAATGTGCAAGCAAAAATACTGTATTTTTATTTTCCTTGCACGTGATTGGGTATTCTTTGCAAAGTGAAGCTTTACCTCATTAAAGCGAAGTTCCACCCAAAAATGGAACTTCTGCTTTAAGTGACGGTGACCCCCTGACATGCCACGTTTGGCATGTCATTTTTTTTTGGGGGGGGGAGCGGATACCCTCTTTTTAGAGGCATCCAGCTCCCACTTCCTCCCGGGGCTCCACGGTGCCGGAAGGAAGTTCACCTCTCCCCCCTCCCTCTCTGTGATCTTCTGGGACATGTCACAGGTCCCAGAAGATTGCCCAGCCATACACAGCGTGCAGCGCGGCTCGCGCATGCGCAGTGCGTGCCCACAGTAAGAATTCCGGCACCATGGAGAGGAAGGGAAGAGGAGCGGGGCTTCGTACGCCCACATCGCTGGACCGTGGGACAGGTGAGTGTATGATTATTAAAAGTCAGCAGCTACACTTTTTGTAGCTGCAAACTTTAAAAAAAATTTCAGCGGAACTCCGCTTTAACTAAGCTCTGGACCAACTGCACTTATAGAGTGCAACTGCACTTTGCAAAGTGCACAGTCTATTTGCCTTTAGTAAATCAAACCCTAGGACTGTCATGGACAACACTGGTATTCCTACAGACACTTTCATTCATACCTAATATTTTTCTCCCCAAAGCTCTGACATCAGTAAGAGTGAGTTGTTGGCATGATATGTTGCCCGAATAAAAAAAGAGGGTGATGTACCCAACTGGAGTGGTTAACCAAAAGCAAGCTAACAGAGTCCATGAGTAAAGGATGGTGTGCTTGTCTTACATTGATGTCTTATCAGTATGGGAATAGAGAAAATAATTCAGCAATACACTGTTAAACTGTTTACAAGTATGCTAAAAGATAAAATAAAAATGGGAGGACTAGAACCTATTGCTTCTGCTTGTGTGCTCTTTGAGAACATTTCTCATAATCTTATGTCCCAATAACAACTATGACACCAAGAAAGGAAATAGGATGAAATCTCTATAACGAGGAGATAATGGCAATAAAGAGTGGTGGAAGGCAAGAACCATTGTTGGAATTTTTTTGATGTTTGTGCACCCACTGAATAGGTCCTATCACTTAAAGCATAGTTCCACTTGTTTTTTTTTACAAAAAGTGTAGCTGCTGTTTTTTTAATAAACACACACTCACCTGTCCCACGGTCAAGTGATGCTGTCGCCCGAAGCCTCGCAACCGGGTGCGCACCGCACATGCGTGAGTCGTGCTGTGTGTCCTGAATGGCCGGGCAATCTTCAGATTGCAGGGAGGGAGAGAAGGAGTCGCCTAACGTCAGGAAGATCCTGTCAGTAATCGGCGTCCCAGGCTCACTGGTGCACATTTGCGGGCACCATTGCACACGCTCGTACACGTGTGCGGGCGCGCACACGCATCCCTGTTGGCGCCAGGCAGGCTATTTAAACCTGCCTGTCACACTCAGTCGCTTGCCCAGACTATCCTCCTGTTTGATCCCTGGTACCTTTGCTGTCCGTCTGATACCGATCACCGGCCTGTTTGACGATCCTTCTGCCTGATTCCTGATATCTGCCTACTTGCCTGCTGTTGTTCCCGGTTCCAGTCCAGCATCCAGTCTCCAGTCTACTTGCCTGCTGTTGTTCCTGGTTCCAGTCCAGCACCCAGTCTCCAGTCTGCTCACCTGCTGTTGTTCCTGGCTCCAGTCAGCGTTCCAGTCTCCTGCCTACTTGCCTGCTGTGTTCCTGGTTCCAGTCCAGCATCCAGTCTCCAGTCTACTTGCCTGCTGTTGTTCCTGGTTCCAGTCCAGCATCCAGTCTCCAGTCTACTTGCCTGCTGTTGTTCCTGGTTCCAGTCCAGCATCCAGTCTCCGGTCTACTTGCCTGCTGTTGTTCCTGGTTCCAGTTCAGCATCCAGTCTCCAGTCTGCTCACCTACTGTTGTTCCTGGCTCCAGTCAGCGTTCCAGTCTCCAGCCTACTCGCCTGCTGTGTTCCCGGTTCCAGTCCAGCACTCCAGTCTTTTGGCTTACTTGCCTGCTGTTGTTCCTGGTTCCTGTTCAGCGTTCCAGTCTGCAGCCTACTTGCCTGCTGTGTTCCTGGTTCAAGTCCAGCACTCCAGTCTTCTGCCTACTCACCTACTGTTGATCCTGCCAGGCACTCATACCACTCCTCACTCCTGTGCTCTCTGTCCCCATTCCAGAGGGCCGTGAGTGGGAGCCGCAGGGGAGGCCTCTCTCTGCAGTTCGGGCTCAAAACCCACCAGGTACGTAACAGTATTTCATCAATGACGTTTTACAGGACTTTTTAGATCTGTTTGTCATCGTCTACCTGGACGATATACTAATATTTTCTTTTTCCCTTGAATCTCACCGCAGGCACGTCAGAAGTGTGTTGGCTCGGCTTCGACAGCATGGCCTATATGCGAAGGCACAAAAGTGTAAGTTTGAGCAGGAAAGTATATATATTTAGTATATATATTTTGGGGTTAATCATCTCCAGTAAGGGTATTAAAATGGACCCTCAAAAAATTGCTGCAATATTGGATTGGCCGGTCCCAACAGACAAGAAGGGAATCCAATGATTCGTTGGATTCGCCAATTTCTATCGAAAATTTATTAAAGGGTTCTCAGCCATTATCACTCCAATTATCCAGTTAACCAAACAGGGAACACGTTTTCACTGGTCTTCTGAAGCCCAAGAGGCCTTTGAGACCCTCAAAGGTCTCTTCACTTCTGCTTCCGTATTAAAACATCCAGATTCCTCTCTGCCATTTGTACTTGAAGTAGACGCATCCAAAATTGCCGTGGGAACAGTGCTGTCCCAAAGACAAGGAACCAGGGCCCTACTGCACCCAGTGGCCTTCTTCTCCCCAAAAAAACTGCATTAGAATAATGGTGCTACCTTCTGGAAGGAGCTGCACATCCAGTCCTAATTTTTACTGATCATAAGAACCTAGAGGATATGAGATCTGCAAAACGACTGAAGCCACGACAAGCCAGGTGGGCCCTCTTCTTCTCCAGGTTCTCCTTTCACGTCACTTATCGCCCTGGTTCCAAAAACACTAAACCTGATGCCCTATCCCGGATGTTCCATAAACCCCAAGAAATTTCACCTCCAGACACTATCCTGTCTCCGGGGAATTTTCTTCTGCTTCAGGGAAATCTGCTCTCACGAATTTAGCAAGCCTCCGCAGGTCTGGGATCTTCCGTTGGGCCA
The DNA here is from genome assembly GCA_037952925.1 of Lithobates clamitans. Classification (NCBI taxonomy): domain Eukaryota; kingdom Metazoa; phylum Chordata; class Amphibia; order Anura; family Ranidae; genus Lithobates; species Lithobates clamitans. Next base: position 9,789,041 of record JBBGZY010000372.1, read on the forward strand.
GAACTACAGATTAGAGATGGGTTGCTTTGGCACGAAAACAAGATTTACATACCCGAAAGCCTGCGAGTGTCCATATTGGAGCTCTGTCATGATCACGCACTGGCTGGGCATTTCGGTATAACCAAGACCATTGACCTGGTACAGCGTACCTTTTGGTGGCCTCTGGTACGTGAGGACTGCAAAAAAATTGTGGAATCCTGTACAACCTGCATTAGGAGAAAGGGTTACAAAACTAAGGCATGGGGGCTACTAAGACCTCTGCCTGTCCCAGACAGGCCATGGAAGATGTTATCCATAGATTTTATTGTCGAGCTGCCTCCGGCGGGGGGCCACACCACCGTCTTTGTGATCGTAGATCGACTGTCAAAGATGGCCCATTTTGTTCCAATGATGGGTACTCCCTCAGCTTCAGAAACAGCACAAGTATTCATTAAAGAAATCATCAGACTCCACGGGGTGCCATCAAATATCGTCTCAGATCGGAGGATACAGTTTACCTCCCGATTCTGGAGGTCTTTGTGCAAAGCCCTAAATATTGAACTGTCGTTCTCCTCTGCCTATCATCCCCAGACCAATGGGCAAACAGAGAGAACAAACCAAACTCTCAAACAATACCTACGCTGTTTCTCCTCTTTTGCCCAAGATGACTGGATTTCTTTGCTTCCATTTGCTGAATTTACCTACAACAACTCTATCCATTCCGCTATCAAACAAACTCCATTTTTCGCCAAATATGGCTTCCATCCTTCATTTTTACCTAATTCCCTCCCTGAATGTACAGTATGTACCTGCAGTTCAGGAAAAATTAAATTTCTTTGCCTCCGACAACCAAATTCTACAGGAAACCATGACCAGGACCCAGGAACACAACAAAATAACTTTTGACAAGAAAAGACGAGGCAAACTGTTACTTGCACCCGGTGACCGGGTATGGTTATCCACAGTGAACCTTAGGTTGGCCTGCCCTTTAAAGAAATTGGGTCCCAAGGTTTTGGGGCCATTCCCTGTCAGAAGGAAGATTAATGAGGTGGCATATGAACTAGAACTTCCTGACTCACTTAAGATCCATCTGGTATTTCTTTTTTTTTTTTTTTAAATTTTTTATTTATTTCTGGAGACAGGTATACAAGTATTCAGGTAACAAGATTGGTTATACATCAATTTGCCACATACAAATGAAAAGGCATAGCATATAGATATTGTTAGATGTATTATGAAAGGAATGCATGAATCCTCTTTAGTTGAAGTTAGGGCATAAACAAGGAATTATGTAAGAGGATGCTTTTTTATATGTTTCTGTGGTAGAGTGATTAACTGATTAGGAATATTGTATCCTTGTTCAGAGATGTAACTCCATACACCTTGTCTCCTTCTCTTTTCATATTTTCTCTTAAAACATATAACTAATTAGAAAAGAAATCGAGCCGGTTGTAAAAATCATCGGCTCAGAAAGAGGACCTTAAAAAATATTAAGATAAGCGGTATGGGGGGAAGGGAAAAAAGGAAAACAAGGAGGTGTCTAGGGGTATCGGTATCCGCGAGCATGGAGCAACAAAATTATTTATTCAGTTCAGTGTATTGTGTAAGTGGATAGCGCTATGAAGCAACTTCCCACTATTTATCTATGTCAGCATTAATCAGACATTCAGGTTTCCTCCTCTGAGGATTTGTCCTTCTTCTGAGTATTGAAACATAGTCCATAGCTGCCATGTCCTGGAGTATGTTTCGCTCTTGTTTTGGTTCGAGAGCATCAGATCCTCAAAGCTACTGATTTCGTCAATTTTTTTGAGCCAGAGAGAAATTGAGGGCGGGTGTGGGGATTTCCAAGTAAGAGGTATACAGGCCTTGGCTGCGTTTAGTAGGTGACGGATTATCGACTTTTTGTATATGCGTGAAGGTGTGTTATTGACATGTAGAAGAAAATATGCCGGGTCGTTCGGGATATCACGATCTGTAAATTTTTGGGTTATTCGGCGAACTTCTTTCCAGAAGTTACCTAGCTTGGGGCATGACCAGAAAATATGAAGTAGTGTGCCTGTATCTTGCTGGCATCTCCAACATATGTCCGTGACCCCTGGAAATATTTTGTGTAATACTTCTGGGGTTTTGTACCAGCGTGTGAAGATTTTAAAGTTGGTTTCTTGGAATTTGGAGCATATGGATGAATTATGTATAAATTGGAGGATACGTGTTCGCTCGTGTGTGGTAAACTGGCGGTTTAAGTCCCTTTCCCACTTGTCAAAACTGGGGTGTTGGTAGTTTTCAGGAGGTGTGATTAATAAGTTATACGTCAGGGAGAGCGTGTGTGACACCACTCCTGATTCTGTGCAGAGTTCTTCGAGAGTAGTGAGAGGGTCACTGTTTGTAGCCGGGGGAGTCATGCTGTTAAGAAAGTGTGAGAGTTGTCGAGCTCTTAGGAAGTCCAGACGGAATGGGCCGCTCGGATCTAATAGATCAGCGAGCGTGACCCATCTGCCCAAAGTGCTAAAATGGGATGCTTGGTATTTCCCTGACCCTTTCAAATTGAGAAACTTAGGGTCTGTTAAGCCGGGTTCAAACTGAGGATTACCTATGATAGGTCTCAATGGTGAATTTTTGTGTGAGAGCGAGGTTTGCGCAAGGAGGCGTGAGCATTCTTTTACAGTATTTCCTATCAGAGGATGGCTGCTAATGTGAGGTGGTAAAACTGGGCCGCACCAAGGGGCCCTGTGAAGTGGTATTACAGTTTGTGCTTGTTCAATTTGGGGCCATATTTTGGTCTCCTTATGTCGGCACCAGTCAACAAGCCTGCTCAGGTGCACTGCGTGGTAATATGTTCTGATCTCCGGCAAGGCTAGTCCTCCGTATTGTTTTGGCATTGAGAGCGTTTTCCTAGGGATTCGGGGTTTTTTCCCGGCCCACAGAAAAGAGAGGAAGGTGGAATGGATTTGTTTAAAGTAGGATGCGGGTATGTGGATTGGTAGAGCCTGTAGAAGATAAAGGAATTTGGGTAATATCATCATTTTTAATATGTTACAACGGCCGAACCAAGAGTGAAGGCCACTGTTCCAGTTTTGTAGCAGGTGTTGGACAGATTTCAGTAAGGGTGGGAAGTTTAAGTTAAATAGTTGGGATATTTTCGGAGGGATAAGGGTTCCTAGGTACCTCAGTGCCGTATCTGTCCATTTTAGGTGAAAGCTGTTTTTAAGACTGGTGATTTGAGGTGGTGGTATACATATTCCCATTGCTTCAGATTTATTAAAATTTATTTTTAGGTTGGAGAGGTGTCCATAAATCTCAAATTCTTTCATTAAGTTAGGGAGTGAGATGATTGGATTAGTGATGGAGAACATCAGGTCATCCGCGTAAGCGGATATTTTATGTTGCAAGCCCCGGACCGGTATTCCTGTGATATCTGGGTTTAATCTCACATGGCATAAAAAGGGTTCTAGTGAGAGGGCGAAAAGTAAGGGTGATAGTGGGCATCCCTGTCTGGTTCCGTTGGAGATTGGGAACGGTTCTGAGACAACACCATTCGCCCTGACTCTGGCGGACGGGTTTGTATAGACTGCTGAAATCCAATTAGACATTTTAGCACCTACTCCTATGTGTTTCAGTGTCTCAAATAGGAAGCTCCATTGAATCCGATCGAACGCTTTTTCAGCGTCGGTGCTGAGAAAGACACAGGGTGTTTTATTGGTGTTTGCTATATGGAGTAGGTTTAGGACCTTAATGGTGTTGTCTCTAGCCTCCCTTGTTGGAATGAAACCTACCTGATCTAAGTGTATCAGGTGTGGGAGGTGTTGTTGCAATCGTAATGCTATGATTTTTGTGAAGAGCTTGAGGTCGGTGTTTAAGAGGGAGATCGGTCGATAGCTGCTGCACTGGGTTGGGTCCTTACCTTCTTTTGGTATCACAGATATCTGTGCTTGTAAAGTGGAGGTATGCAGATGTGAGCCTGATCCCAGGTCATTAAATAATTTGGTCAGATGCTGTCCTAGGGAGGGTAGGAATGTTTTGTAATATGCTACGGTCAAACCGTCCGGGCCTGGGGCTTTTCCTTGTTTCGTGTCCCGGAGGGCTAGTTGAATTTCAGATATAGTAATGGGTTCCTCAAGTATATCTTTTGTTTCTGCCGGCAAGGTCGGCATCTGGGATGAGGTTATGTATTCTGATGTAGTGACTATGGTGGGTTGCCCATCTGGTATTTCATGTATCATTACTAAAACCTTCCATTTTCAACCCATTTCCAGGTCGAAGTACGGATCCCCTGATCCTGTTCTGGTAGATGGCGAGGAGGAATCTGAGGTAGAGTCTATCTTGGACTACAGGAGGAGAAATAATCAGGATCAATTCCTGATTAAATGGAAGGGGTTTGGACCCGTAGAAAATTCTTGGGAGCCCGAGGGTAATATCCACGCTGAGAATCTGTTGCAATCCTTCAAAAGATCCCATCCTCAAAGATTTGCCCGAGAGAGAGAGCGTTCCAGTCTCCTGCCTACTTGCCTGCTGTGTTCCTGGTTCCAGTCCAGCATCCAGTCTCCTTGCCTGTTGTTGTTCCTGGTTCCAGTCCAGCATCCAGTCTCCAGTCTACTTGCCTGCTGTTGTTCCTGGTTCCAGTCCAGCATCCAGTCTCCGGTCTACTTGCCTGCTGTTGTTCCTGGTTCCAGTCCAGCATCCAGTCTCCAGTCTGCTCACCTACTGTTGTTCCTGGCTCCAGTCAGCGTTCCAGTCTCCAGCCTACTCGCTTGCTGTGTTCCCGGTTCCAGTCCAGCACTCCAGTCTTTCGGCTTACTTGCCTGCAGTTGTTCCTGGTTCCTGTTCAGCGTTCCAGTCTCCAGCCTACTTACTGGCTGCTGTGTTCCTGGTTCCAGTCCAGCACTCCAGTCTTCTGCCTACTCACCTACTGTTGATCCTGCCAGGCACTCATGCCACTCACTCCTGTGCTCTCTGTCCTCATTCCAGAGGGCCGTGAGTGGGAGCCATAGGGGAGGCCTCTCTCTGCAGTTCGGGCTCAAAACCCACCATGTACGTGACACCTAGGTGGCTGAGCGGAAATGGGAGCTGGGTACCTATCAAAACTAGGTACCCGCTCCCACCCCCAAAAAAAATTACATGCCAGATGTGGCACAGAAGGGGGTCAGGAGTTCTTAAAGCGGAAGTTCCACTTTTGGGTGGAACTCTCCTTTAATGTTGCAAAGACAACATGGTCACCAGGACAGGAAATGTGGAAAATTCTCAGGAACAGAACAATACAAAACACTTAATATAGTGAAGTGAAGTAAGGTTAGAACCTCTGTTGACTGTTTATTGCTGTTTGCATACCTATTAACAGAGCTTTTTTTCAGCGGGAATGTGGGGGAACGCAGTTCCAGCACCTCCAGCACTGAATGTATGTAATAGCATGGGGTTTGTGGTGTGCTGGAGGGTCTATTGATGTTTGCTGCTGGGGGATCTATTGTCACTGGTGGGGATCTGATTTTGTGTGAGGGTCTATTGTTGCTGATAGGAAATCTATTGTTGCTGGGGGGTCTTAAGGTGCTGGAAGGGATCTACTGTTGAGGGAGAGGTCTATTTTTACTGGCTGCTGGAGGATCTATTGATGCTGGCTGCTGGGAGATCTGTTGTTGCTGCTGGGGGGGTCTATGTTGCTTGGGTGGATATTTTGTTACTGGGTGTGATATTTGGTTGTGGGTGGTTCACTGTTGCTGCAGGGAAACTATTGTTGTTGGGGTGGAGTCCATTGTTGCTGGGGGAGTCTATTGTTGTGCGGGGATCTATTGCTGGGATTCTATTGTTGCTGGCTGCAGGGGATCCATTTTACTGCTTTTCTTTTTATCATCAACATGTTCCATACAAATGATTTAGCACCACAAAATTATACTTGATTCTGTATTCCCTAAAAGGGGCAGTACTGGTAGGTGGGTAGGGGGTGGAATCAAGAGACGGTGGTCAGAGGTGGGTAGGGGGCAAAGACAAGGGGTGACTCAGACGCGGGGGAGTTCCTGCACCTATTCTCCGAGAAAAAAAACCCTGCCTATTAAAGTTTATTTTTTCTTTTGTTCCCAAACTCAGTCACAAAGTTGCCACCAGGACTGGAAGTCAGGGGAGATCTTCCCAAAAGGAATGAATTATTAAACTACAGAGATACCAACACATTCATAATGGGAAAAAAAGCTATATTCCAGGCAGATTTAAAATGCACAAATAAAAACAGCTTTATAATTATTAAGACTTTCCTTTTTACTGCAAGCAGTGTAAGTACCTGAATATGGCTTTGTATAGGCCTATTGAATCAGCTGTACAGCACAGCTCAGAAAGTGGGAAGTAGAAGAAGCACAAATGTTCAATCAGATGTGCTGCAGTGCAAGGAGCCATGCTGTTAAGTGAAGATCTCATTAGTGTGCTGCTCCTTGTTAGTTACATGGAGAGAGTGGCAAAGAGACCTGTAAGTGAAAGTGCAACTGAGAACCCCTTCTTGCTAGAGAGAGTGCCCACTGCATGCTCCATGCACAGTGGCTGAGTTGTCACAGACAGTGTCCAGTCTGTGATTATGATTGGCAGATCACTGTGACAACCAATCACAGGAATCCTGTGATTGGGAAGTCCATCCTGCCTCGTAGCATAAAGACCCAGGATGATTTAAGCAAAGAAAATGGGATAGCAGCCTAATTCATCACAGTTTGACATACGGTATGCAGTACACATATACTCATTTTCACATTACTAGCCAGCTTGTTGGCTTTAGCCTTGATTTAAAGAGGAGTAAACCCTGGTGGGTTTTAGTTCCTCTTTGTTTTCCTGCAAAGGTAAAGCATAAGGGCTACTATGCATTGCATAGTAGCCCATTATGTGTCACTTACCTGACACAGGAGAATGCGATGTCCCCGATTTCCTCACTGGCAGCGAGCGTCCATTCTTTACCCCTTTTCCTTCCGGGGGCCGCGAACTCCGGCTCTGTGACTGGCCAGAGTCGCGTGACGTCACTCCCGGGAGCCGCCAGTCATGGCATGACCCCAGCTTGAAAGGGCACAGCGTGCCCTTTCAAGAGTGCGCTTGCGCCGAATACATCGCAAGACGGCATTGTTCGGGAAAATAGTAAATATCTCCTAAACCGTGTAGGTTTAGGAGATATTTCAAGCACCTACAGGTAAGTCTTAATCCAGGCTTACCTGTAGGTGAAAGTGGTCTCTAAGGGTTTACAACCACGTTAAAGTGGTATTAAATTCAAAAGGAAACCTTTATTATATTTCAGCTTACCAATTCCTAGATGTGTTGGCTACATTTGTTTTCTTTCCTTTATTTTCACCTGGTGGTCCTACCAGTAAGATTGTTGTATTTCTAAAGAACAAGCTGTCCTGCAGATGTATCCCTTACAGGGGTGAGTAAACCATTTACCGCTGGCAGGGGTGCTAAGAATGATCATCTTTTATTTTTTTATGTAAAACCTTTATACCAAAAAGGAAAAAAGCTGTTTCTTTAACCTAAAAAAAAAGGGAAAACAAATGCATCCACCACATCTAATTCATGGTAAGCTGCAATTATATTATATTTTTGGTTTTGGGTTTAATACCGCTGAACTTTCAAAGTAATAAACAGAAAGCGGCTATGTTTAGTAGAACCAACCACATAACACTGGTTTCTCTTGTGGTTGAATGGTACACCAGCCGACATTAAATGACTCTGATAATGCTGAGCATTGAATTCCTACATACAACCCAGTTATTATTACACACAATAAACCTCTGCTACTAAATTTAGCTCCAGAACTGAATTTTCCTTTGTTCTTTAGCATTTCTAGTAAAAAAAAAAAAAGATTATTCTGTTGCTTTTCCTTCCTGTGAGCTACAGATGAATTATACATATATGGAACTAGTCTGATGCTTTTATTCCAACTTTGTTGCCAGACACGCAACTTGGAGTAGTTGTGCTGCCTTCATTACCATTTTATGGTTCTGGCTTGCTACCATATTTCACCTAATGAAGGATTTTAAGTAAAACAGGATGCAATACCACTAGATCTCCTGCATCTGCAGGATGTGTAATTAAAGCTTGCATTCATTTAAAATAGTCAAGAACATACAAACTCTACAGTCTGCTAGCCCAAATACATCATTTTGTGTGAAGTGTGCAAGCAGGTAATAAAGTTTTTATCCAAATTATAGCATTACTAACAGCACTACCTTCTTGCCAACTAGTAACCAAGCAAAGATATTCACACAAACAAAACCTGCTTTCTACAAAAAAAAAATAAAAATATTTGGGAAAGGTTACAAAAAATATGCAGAAAGAAAGAAAGACTCATTGATAGACATCTGCCCCATAGAAATATTTTAGGTTTTGATGAGCAGTATGTTGTGCCACCGAGCTGCTTATAAGGTCCACTGCAGCGTTAGCAAGATTGCCCCATAGCAGGACTACATCTCTTGTCACTGACTATGTTCTGTGCAACTTCCCTCTTATGCTCCACAGTATATTGGCAAGGTTGCTTGAATCAGGTAATACACTAGGCAGCATTTTCTCATCCCGCATTCGGTGCATTTCAGAGATAAGGATATTGGAGTCCGTAGGAATTTAGCAAAGGCAACTGGATACGAAAAAATATATGCCAAGATTTAAAAAAAGAAAACACAGATAGGCCTTTATTGCTTAACCACTTCAATACTGGGCACTTCCCCCCCTTCCTGCCCAGGACAATTTTCAGCTTTCAGCTCTGTCACACTTTGAATGACAATTGCGCGGTCATGTACCCAAACTACATTTTTATAATTTTTGTTCCCACAAATAGAGCTTTCTTTTTGTGGTATTTGATTACCACTGGGTTTTTTATTTTTTACTAAACAAACTAAAAAAGACCAACATTTTTGAAAAAAAAAAAAGTTTTTCTTTGTTTCTGTTATAAAATTTTGTTTTTTCCTTCAGTGACGGGCACTAATGAGGCTGCACCGATGGGCACTGATATGCAACACTGATGAGCACTGATAGGTGGCACTAATATGCAGCACTGATGGGCACAGATGGATGGCACTGATGGGCACTAATAGCTGGCACTGATCGGCAGCTGTGGTGGGCACCTCTTATGGGGGCTGCACTGATAATCAATGCGCTGATTATCTGCAGAGACCCATCCCCCCCCGACAGGAGATCCGCCGAACGGCTCTCCCTTTCAGGCGCGAACCAAGGAAAACCGATTACCGGCTCTTCCTGGTTCTTGCTGTGATCAAGTTTGATTGGTCACAGCTGATTACGTGGTAAAGAGCCTACGTCATAGGCTCTCTACCATGATCAGAGATGCGATGTCAGAGTGACACACAGCACCACCGATGGCCGCACTGCGTGCCCCTGCGGGCGCACAATCGTGGCTTATCCTGCTGGACATCACATGACGTCTAGTAAGGATAACGGAGCCATATTGTGGACGTCAATCCACAATGGGGAGGGCGGGAAGAGGTTAAAGAAGAGATTCATTCTCTAATCAACATGGAGTATTTTTAATTCTAGTGCTGAAAGTATTAGTAAATAGGAAAGTATATCATATTTACTTGTTTTAAGCTTTCTTTTTTACATTTGTTTAGTTACTTCCTGGTTTCCAGGCCTTAGCAAATTATATCATACAGCCCAGGTGTCTTCAGGAGGGGAGAAGGGGTATTCTCAGCTAAGCACACCCTCCTGCCTGCATGCCAGAGCTAAGAGCAGATGGATTCCAGGAAGTAAAAGCTACATAAATCATCTGTCCTTACTCAAGATGGCCATGGCCAAAAATGCTAGGGTTTTTTTCAAAGTGATTTCCCAACAAAATAAAGCATGGAGACATGGATGGATGTGGGAGTTTGCTTTGAATATTAAAAAGGAATTAAATAGCATTTTTGGTTTGTGGTGCTCAGAGGCAGCGTGTTCCTGCTTTAAAAAAAACTGGTCATTGTCTCATATGGGGAATTGCAACAGCATATACTCACCATTTCTTTAGTCTCCTGTTGCCAGGACCCAGGAGGTACCAGATACTTCTCGGTATGGAATATCACTTCATGTGACAGAACCGGTGCTTGCTGATTGACCCAATATTGTTCCAGGGTTATGGGAAGAGACCTCAGCTCTGTGTAAGCGCTGAATAGATCGATCTGGAGCTTACACAGATCTTTTTCTTGGCTCCCAGCAGCAGCTGCACGGTGCAGTTGGGGAGTGAAAGAAAAGGTGATGCTCTATAGTTTTTTTTATTTTTTTTTATTATTATTTTGAAATAGCATAGGGAATAGTGAAACCCCTCTCAGATTTTTTTTTATGTTTGTGAACCATTCAAAAGTTTTTAACTTTACTGCAGAAACAACAGGAAATCTCTCCAAAGTGATATAAATTTCCTCTTAGACAAAACAAGTGTCCCTATGTGGCACGTTTAGATCTATGCATGTGCGTGCGTGGAGTTTAATTTTTGTAGCACTGGCAGGTGCATTGTCATACACCAACATGTGTTTCCTATGTCTATTGAATTTGCATGTGTTTTTGAATTCAGAATTTGGTGTGGATATCGGTAACAGCTAATGCAATAAAACCCCATCAAGATGCATTTAATATTTTTATTATGGGGAAGTTGGCCATGTGTTTTAGCAAGTTGCATCATGTGTTAAAATGCAAAAGTGTAAATGGACCTTCAACCACTTCCACCCTTCCTGCCAAGGCCAATTTTTAGCTTTCAGTGCTGTCACACTTTGAATGACAATTGCACGTTCATACAACCCATATAAAACTTTTATTATTTTTTTCTACACAAATAGAGCTTTCTTTTGGTGATATTTAACCACCACTGTGTTTTTTATTTATTGCTTAATAAATGAAAAAAGGCAGAAAATTTCTGTTATAAAATTTTGCAAATAAATAATCTTTCTTTATACATTTAGGCCAAACTGTATTCTGCTACATTTCTTTGGTGAAAATAACCCAAATCTGTGTTTATTATTTAGTCTGTAGGAAAGTTATAGAGTCCACAAACTATGGTGTATACAGTATATCTGAAAATTGATCAATCCTGACATACTGACAGCTCTGATGATCGCATTTCTTGAGGCCCAAAAACACCAGGACAGTACAAATATCCCCCAAATGACCAGTTTTTGGGAAAAAGACAGTCCAAGGTATTTAGTAAGCGCGGCATGGCAAGTTTTTTGAAGTTGTATATTTTTTGTCACTTTTTTTGGAAAATGAAGAAGTTTAAAAAAAATTGCTTTTTTCTAAAAAATGTTTTTTAACTTACTGTCACCAGTGCAGTACAGCATCATTATATAACTGTATGTAAAAAAAAATTAAAGCAGAGTTCCACCCATTTGGCATGTTATTTTTTTTTGGGGGGGGGGGGAGGAGCAGATACCCTCTTTATAGGGGCATCCAGCTCCCACTTCCTCCCGGGGCTCCGCGGAGCCGGAAGGAAGTTCACCTCTCCTCCCCCCTTCATGCAATCTTCTGGGACACGTCACAGGTCCCAGAAGATTGCCCGGCCAATCACAGTGCGCAGCACGGCTTGCGCTTGCGCAGCCGGGCGCCCACAGTCACAATGCTAACGCTAAGGAGAGGAGGGGGAGAGGATTGAGGCTTTGTTCGCCCACATCGCTGGACTGTGGGACAGGTGAGTGTCCGATTATTAAAAGTCAGCAGCTACACTTTTTGTAGCTGCTGAATTTTACATGGGTGGAACTCCGCTTTAATAATGTAAAAAAAAAAGTACACTTTTTTAAATATTTTTTTTTAACACACTGTCACCAGAGCAATACAGTATTACCATAGTAGGGAAGTGATCAGGATTTTTTTCTTTTTACACATTATAATTGTTTATACCAGTGAATTTCACTGTAATAAGCAACCATTTTTACTGAATTAAATGGATTTATTCAATGTGTATTGTTGTGATAAGCTCTGATTGGCCACAGCTAATGACATGGTATAGATGGGCTTTGAGTGGCTCTGTCTGTACCATGTGATCACTTTAAACAATCACACCGAGCGACACAATTGTACACAATAAATGGCATGAACAGAAGCCATCCGTTGTTTTCAATTGTCATGTGATCTGCTGTGATTGGTCACAGTGATCACATGGTACCAGCAGAGGGCTGGTACACTGATCATTCATCAGTCATCAGCCGGTGACAGGTCATGCCACAGTGCGGACCGCGGGGAGCGCTCAAGGAGCATTCTGGGAGGACATCATATGACGTCCACCTGGAACGGAAAGGTCCCGCCCGGCCATCATTTGACTAGGCTGGGCGGCAACTGGTTAAAGTGGAGGGCAAGTCAAAACCTAACTAAGCTTAATCTACTCCGACCCCAATTTTTAACCTATTCTTAATACCTTTTAAGAGGAAAGATGCCTGTACTTACCTATTCTGAAGTTACTTCGGTCCGGTCACATGATCAGGTCCCAACGCTGGCTTCAATGTAGAGGAGAGACAACAGATGGGCCATAGTAACCCTTTGGGTGACTTTATCGCCCAGGCTCTACAGCCGTTATCAGCGATCTCTCCTGTACACTGAAGCCGATGCCGGCGAGATCATGTGACTGGACCAGAGCGACTTCAGAATAGGTAACAATAGGTATATTTACTTTTACAGGATAGATAGAATAGGCTTAGAATGGGGGTAAGAGTAGATTTAAGCTTAGTTAGGTTTCAATTTGCCTTCCACCGTAATGTTTCCCTTTTATTCCTGTTCTGGTGACAATTTAAAATTTGCATCTTCCCTCATTTTTAGTCCTAGTCATAATGGTCACGAGAACACGAACAAAGAGAATTTCCCCAGCTGGATCACAGACAGCAATAAAAACCTGATAGGGGTCCTAACCGTATAACAAAAAAGGCTTTGCTTTTAGATACAGTTTATTATTAAGATTAAAAGGAAAATGTTCATGTGTGGAAAGAGTATACTATTATATGTTCCAACATACTTTATACCAGCCTTCTCCATAACTTAACTGTGAAAGTTATAGGAATGGCTGTCTTGCAAGCTTTGACACAGGCATGAAGGTATGTGTGGCATGATCATGGAGCCACCTGCTAGGACATTCGTAAAATGTACTCAGCTACTGTATGAGATGTGACCTCTGAAACAGTAACAATGTCAAGAATTTTACCAACGCTTAACACATGCACTTAACAGTAGGTAAACTAATACACTGCAGCTTAAAAAGGTTATCATCCAGTGGAATTAACCTGAACAGAACATTCCTATGAATAGAACTTCTTACGCCAAATATTTTAATTTTTTTTATCATCCACTGTTGCCCGATCCAAATTATATACTGTGTAGGCTAACTTGTACACTTGTATACTGTAATGTGTATAGCTGTGCTTATGTATGTTGTTGATAAAGCTATTGCATATGGAATGCCTAGAAAGAAAAAAAGAGCTAGAAAAAAAAGAAATTCTAAGGAGTCAGTGAGACTTGTGTGCATGTTTCTGATAATGGCCATGCTCCAGCCCTGCCAGAAACGCCACATTAATGTTGTAAACAATGGACCATTCTATCAGCATTTTCTGACGTATCACATTTCTACAAGCCTGTAATTGTTTTGCTTTTTTTTTTTTTGTTCGTACTTATTTTTGTCTTGCATTATTGATGCTATTAATTGATTTGAGACACAACCGAAAAGTGATATGGATGGTCTTGGTAGGACCATAAATTTATATATTGTATACAATTGTACGAGAATCTTGTAGCACTCTGACAAAGAGGAAGCATGGTCAGAGTAAGTCTCAATCAGTTGTAAAAAAGTAATATACAATAATATACAATAGCCCACACATGCTTCTTTGTACATTCTACATGCTGGTTTCTGAGATGTTTTGAAGTTTCATTATGAAAATCACAGCTACAAGCTTGTCATACACAAAAGAAAAATTCTGTATAATACAATTTTTCATTTCTAACACACAATGCATGTGGGTATACGCGGTGGGGTGGATGGAATAATTAAAACCTAAATTGCCTGAGCACATTTGGACTGGTTGGAAATGTTATATACAGTCCCTGATGTCAGATGGGTGATTCTGGTGGCAACGGCAAATCGCCAAGGGAAGCATTGCTAAAGAGGCTGGCTGTCCACATGGAATCATTCCCTCTGTAGCTGAGACAGCGAGATGTTGTTCCATCACTGACCCAAACGCTGCTGAATCTTGATTGCTAGCGGTGGCCACAACATCTCACTGCTACAGAGGGAGCAAATCCATAGGGACAGATAGGCATCCTATTAGCCATCCTGCCACTGGCCCTAATGATCCTGCCACTGGCATTTTTTTTTGCTAATGGCAGAATTGCCTGTTCTCAGAGAGTGTAGGGTGTTTCTATAATGGATGGGTGTTGAATAAAACTAAGGACGAATGGATGGATGAAACCGTGAGTTAGGATCATTTCTCAAATACCATAGGAATAGTTACCATCATTTTAAAGGGCCAGACCACCTAAAACTGATATTTTAATTATTGGCTGATCCCAAATAGTGAAACCACTTGACAGTTTTATATCTATTTGCTGGATTGTATGTACTTTATATCATGGAAATTGCAAAAGAAGGTGCTATGCACAAATGTGGGTGGTAACATCCAAACCCTGAGATGGATTGGAAATATGTCAGGGGGATCACACAAATAGGACATTTAAAACACTAGGGGCTGACCGATGCTTAACACAGTTACAAAGAATAGGTTATGACAGTCAAAAAAACTGGGATTATATTTCTTGAAATGAAAGCATATTGTCCAAATTGTTCTACAAAAGCTATGCAATCCATAGTTCAATCAAACCAAACAAACAAATCAAACCATGGATGGATGAACCTTGGTTTGCTAAAGCACTGTGTAGCATAAGCAATCACTGTGTTTTCTTTTTATGATATACGGTAAATATTGTTTTAATCTTTTTCCATCCTTTTTTGAATCTCGGTGTTGATAAACTCCTCCGGCCCCTTTCAGCCACTTATTGTCTACTTACAGTTACTCTAGTGGAGGCACATCATTGCCTTCTTATTACTGACAGTTGACCATGCCTGTGCATATCATAGCAGGATCACCAGGTATTATTGTGATGAAACCTGACGATTTAAAGTAGCTCTCTTGCTAATAAAAATTTGAAAAAAAGGGTCCCTGTAAATGAATAATTAATACTTAACAGACTCGACACCCAGGCTTTCAAACTTTGCTGAAGAACCTTCAGCCTCTGACACTGTGTCATATACCTGGTTCCCCTCTGCTCTCTGTTCAATCCCCCAGCCCCTAATCAGTACAGGACAGTTGGCGGTACTCAGCAGGGGACCAGGCACCCAACACAGCTGAAAGCGAATTAGATGGTAAAGATTCTTCAACCACTGTAGCCCTTCAAGAGAGCAAAGCTCGTTGGTGCGGGGATAGGTAAGTATAAACTTTTTTCTTTGCAAGCAACGCTGTATTGTAGTGTAGTATTTTATTCTTCTTTTAAAAATATTGCAAAGAACTTTTGAAATTAACTTAGAATTAAAATTAGAATTAGAATTAAAGTAGAATTAAATTAAAAAGTAAACAATTGTGAGTGGGTAGGCACTTTATTGCAGAAGAAGCATGCTATGTCTCTTTGGCAATAAAACAAACATACCTGCCTGTTTGCATTCCTCTTTAGAATGCACAGCCCAGTGGATATTCTTAATGAACCTTGATGCTGGGAATAATGAACTTCTGTATGCATGCTCAACTTAGTGCACTTTCTTGGCACACCTTGGTCTTGGGTTAAATAAACTCACGTGCACATGTGCAACTCAATGTACATTCTTGGCGCACCTTGGTCTTGGGTTGAATAAACTCCAGTGCACATGTACAATTCTAAGTACATTCTTGGTGCACCTTGGTCTTGGGTTGAATAAACTCCAGTGCACATGTACAATTCTAAGTACATTCTTGGTGCACCTTGGTCTTGGGTTGAATAAACTCCAGTGCACATGTACAATTCTAAGTACATTCTTGGTGCACCTTGGTCTTGGGTTGAATAAACTCCAGTGCACATGTACAATTCTAAGTACATTCTTGGTGCACCTTGGTCTTGGGTTGAATAAACTCCTGTTCAAATGCGCAACTCAATGTACATTCTTGGCGCACCTTGATCTTGGGTTGCATAAACTCCTGTACACATGTACAATTCTAAGTACATTCTTGGCGCACCTTGGTCTTGGGTTGAATAAACTCCTGTGCAAATGCGCAACTCAATGTACATTTTTGGTGCACCTTGGTCTTGGGTTAAATAAACTCCTGTACACGTGTGCAACTCAATATACATTCATGGCGCACCTTGGTCCTGAGTTGAATAAACTCCTGTGCAAATGCACAACTCAATGTACATTCATGGCGCACCTTGGTCTTGGGTTTAATAAACTCCCATGCACATGCGCAACTCACTGTACATTCTTGGAACACCTTGGTGCTGTCATGAATGAACTCCCGTATGCACCAGCAGTGCAGTGTACATTCTGGGCACACCTCAGTGTCTGAACAAATGATTCCAGTGCACATGGGGAGCTCAGTGTACATTCTTGACACTTCAGTGATGGGATGAATGAACTCCTGTGCGGGAGTTGCACCATTCTGTGCTGACTAATAAAGACGAGCAAAGATGGGGAAAAGATGTCGGCGACTTCGCAGACATCATATCTCTGGAACAGAGGTATTTGCAGACTTTAGTAACACTTTAAATAAGGTGACATTTTAGTGCCTAGGTTTAAAGCTACCAGTAGAGAACAGTAGGTGTATGCAGCCGAATAAAGAAGCTGAAATCACAAACACAGCCAATATTCCAGTAAATGCAGAACCCCCAGTGGAGACTGCTATGAAGCGTGCTACCTCTATCCAGCAACGGTTACTATGTTGGAATGCTCAGCCTCCCCTGGGGGAACCTCAAACACATCACACACACCCGTTTTTCAAGACAAAAGAGACAAGTAGAAGACAATGAACTTACTGCTATGGCTTGCAGGCGTTCCCTGTGCAACTCAGCCTCCGCCATCCTAATTTAGTAGGAATAAAATCTTCTAAGATATAAGCAGGGGGTCTTACTAAGTCCAAGCAGTCTGGGTTGTAAAATCTGCTTTCTTGAAAAGTCCCCAGCACTTGGGAGGCAGCTCAGTCAGAGGCAGACCATTGCTCACACTGGACCAGTGCCTGTCTGCTTCCCATCTGTGCCTCTAGCAGCATTTCTCTGCAGCTTCTGTTGCTGTCACACAAACCATGGATGCACTCCACAAGCAGCCCAGCCGAGTCATTGACTGCAGCACTTTTTCCTCCTCGACGTGCTAGTACATTGCTCCTCCTATGTGGTGTCAAGTCACCATAGGGCACTGCCATCATTAGCAGTACACTCATACAGATGGTTTAACATGTCTTCTTCCTAGAGATAAAGCAGATATCACCAGTGACTAAGCTGAATGCAGACAGGCACTGTCTTTTATCTTCATTTGACATGTCATTTAACAACACTGGCATTTTAGGATTGATTTGCAGGGAAATTAGGTTTTCAGATTTTCTCATCTCACTAAAATGTGCTTTTTTTGGCAATTTTAAGTAGTAAAATCGAGGATGAAAATGGAGTCGTGCCACCTGAATACACATGAGATTGGGAATTTTTTCTGTAATATGATGTAAATTGTGGCATGTATGGCAGCTGCAGACTGACTGTGTAAAATCTTAGCACGGTTTAAAGTTTGCTTTGGCAGTCATGCTGCATATAGTATGATGGAGTAAGTGTCTACAGGGCACTCTGGTCTGATTGTCTGAAAGTGTTAGTCTGAAGTGAGAAAAATAAATATAGAATATGCAGTCTGAAAAAACAGGGGTGATTCAATAAAGCTTTTGCTTTCTTTTCTGGTGTTATAGCCGTATTAGAAAGTCCTGAGCCAAATTCATGAAAGCCATGCAACAGTTTTGTTACTATTCCAGACGTGTTTAACAAGTTCTGGTACTTCTTATGTGCAACATTTTTACATTCTGCCACTATAGGTGCAAAAAATGTATTAAAGTGATATTAAAGGTTAAATAAAAAACAACAAAAAACAAACATGTCATACCCAGATCCTCCTCTTCTGGGGTCTCCTCTTCTACTCCAAGTGCCCCATAGCAAGCCTATACTATACTATAGGTGTGGTGGCAAGAAAGACAGGCTTTAAAACCCATACGCCTTACATATGCATTCATGGCAGCCAAGGGTTGTCTCAGACAGCTCCAAGTCTCCGATTATGATCAGGAGACAATTATTTGTGGTGATCACATGATTGGGAAGTCCAGACTGGGAGGGAAGGGGTAAAGCTCTATAGGTTCAACCTTCACTCCTCTTCACTATTTTTGGGGCTGTGGCAAAATGGTGGACTTTTTTCATACCGTACGGTCCTTCTCTCTGGTACACTGTTACTTGAGAGAAGTGAATTACTTTGTTTCTACTGTTCTAGGGTTGCTCCTCTGTAAATATGTGTACATTGTACTTATGCAAATAAAGGTTATTTATATCAGACATGCAAGTGCTCTCACATAGGAATGTGTTTAATATATTACCAAATTCAATGTGTATGCTGCCATTTTGAATATTCATCTGCAGTGTTAAAGCGACAGTGTCAAAATAAAAAATAAGTTTTAAAAAAATGGTAATATACGTATGTACCAAGACACAGTAATGATATAGCAGTTAGCGTGGAAACGATTGGGGGGACCCCCACACCATTTGACAGCTGAGTCATCTGTTGTTAAAGATGAGGCAGCCTGCTTCCCAGCCTGCTCCTTAACAATCAGCTAATGTTAAGGATGCCGGTGGCCGCCAGCTCCAAAAGTTTGCATCTGAACTGCTGCTTTGGAAATTTGCAGTGAAAATTCTGGGGAAGTTTGCACTGGACATGTGTGAACCTAGCCTTACTAGCTCCAAGGCAGTGAAATTAAACCTGCAAATGATATCACCACACAGCAAATAGTATGTGAGCTGTAAGTCAAATTTTGATTAAAGTAGAAATAAAGGCATTTTGGATAGAGTAAGGGAGGGCTATAATCCCAGTCAGATTTTGTTTTGTTTTCCTGATGCCAACATGGCAGCATACATATGATATAGCTCCGCCCCTATATCCACCCACAAGACCTGTTTAGCTCTATAAAAGTCTGACTGAGAGCTACCTCCCCATTCTCCTTTTTGTCCTCAAAGATCAACACCTACAGACTGTTACACTCATGATAAACTCTTACCTGCCGACTATGTCGGAGTCCGCCTGGTTTCAAGCCTCTCCCAGCACGCAGTCCCACATCTTAGGCTGCTTAACGCACCAACAAGGTGGGGAACACCTTCTAGTGGTCTTTTGGGGTCGAGGTGATCTCTAATCAGAGATGGCAATCCTCTTGTGGCATGCCTGCTTTGGAGCCTGGATCCAGCAGCTGGGACTGCATGATGTCTTCTCTCCTATATATATCTCTTCAAAACGTTTTTTTCTTTTTCTTGCTATCACGTCTCTACAGACCCCATACACACTGTGCAGCTTTTGTTGTCTGATTTCCTTTGGATTTGCCGGGACCATGTAGTGCAGGGGCCTGACGGATTGCATACAAATTGAGGCTCTTAATGTTTGACCTCGTATTATGTGGTTTTGGTAAATCTGAGGGAGAAAATCTGCAGAGGATTGCATGATATGTAGCCAGCTTAAAAGTGTCCTTTTGTGTGGATGGGCATTGGCTTCCCTCCTAATTGTACTAGCCCTTTTTTGATTAGAACAGAGGCTGGGGAGGAATGAATCTCTCTCTCAGGTGCTCTACTTAAAGGGCACAAATGGCCAGGTAATGGATGCCTTTGCGATTCAGGCATGCAGAGAGACAGCAAAGGGGGTATATAAGTATTTTTTCCCTCTCTCGCTTCCCTTATTTCTCTCTGTTGCCATGAAGTCCCCCTTGTACCTTTTCGGTTCTTCCGCCAGCATGAGCCTAACACCACCGCAATACCAGGTAAGGGCCAACTTTGGGTAAGTAAGAAGATGCAGGAAAAAGAGTGCATTATGCCTGGACGAGCGTGCCTTCTTGTCTATTGCAGCCCAAGCCGCTTACGCTCCCGCTCTAGGAGGTCCAGAGGCCCTCTGGATCGTCAGGATTTTTCCAGGGCAGAAAGTGACTCCTCCAGTCCTGGCAGACTCCAGTACAAAGGGCGCAAATGTACGCTTAAGACAAGGTCTTAACACAGCTTCTCCTCTGAGGGCTCAGCGCCCGAAAGGCAAATGTTGGTCATGTGGAGATGACCCTATGCCAGGAAAGCTACTTTGCAGCAACTGGTTCAGGCAGCTTGCCAGAGACCAGGAGTACGAGAGTCAGCAGGTGTCAACCGTGCTCAATAAAGTAGTCTATGACTCCCTGGCAGAATTTTCCGGTCATCTCGAACAACAAGGGACGAAAGTGGACGAACAGAGTGTGGGCCCTACCCCAGGTCTAAACAAAGCCATTCAACCCTCTCTAACTAGAGGGGTACCAGGCACTTCAGGGGGGACTCCAGCCCAGCGGATTAGGCGGGCTGATTCCCCAGAACCAGTATTACAGCCAACCTTCCAGGCAGAGGGAGAAGATACCGCCTCCTCCTCGGCAGAGGATCCTGAAGGTTCAGGCTTTGATTTTGTGAAGATACCACCATTCATTAAGGCAGTAAAATCTGCACTGGAATGGGAGAATTCGGAACCTCCTCCAAAGGAGAAAACTTATTATCACACACCATACAATCCTGATTTTAAATTGTGTGGCAATCGCTGCACAACAGGTGCCTTTATCCTTTCAGAGCACCACAAATGCAATGCGATTCTGCTGTGATTGTCACGTGGGAGAATGCGCCTTTCAAAAACATTGTTTTGTTGCCCCTAATTAGGAGCAGGGGCTTCTTTTTGCACGCGTAGGGCAGCCAAGTGAATGGGCCACCCCATGGGAGTTGCAACATTGCGTACAAATTGCTCTAGCAATAGCGGAAACACTTGTCCCCTCTACGTGATAATATCAAATGCCTCTGAAAAGTGACCTAAGCACAGATCGCTTTTCAGTGCTAAAGCAGAGCCTGCTGCAAGTGTGAACAGACCTTTGGGTTAGGAGGAACCTAAAGAAACAGGTAGCTACTTTTCCTCTTTTGACATAAATAAGAGGCCTGTTTCAGGAGGAATGGGAGAAGGGAGAGAAGGGAGAAGGGAGAGGGGAGAGAAAATCCTCTTCAACCAATAGGTTGCAGAAGTTGTATCCACTCAGGGAGGATGCTGCGGCTCCTTTATCTAACCCACCAACGGTGGATGCGGTAGTCACCAGACTGGCCAAGAATGTGACACTTCCGATGGAAGACTCTTCCTCCTTTCAAAATATCCTTGATAGACGCATTGACATGAACTTAAGAAAGTTTTACCTTGCGGTAGGTGGAGCTTGTAAGCCCGCCGTTGCTTAACATCCGTAGCAAGCGCTATGCGAGTGTGGGTGCAGAACTTGGAGTATGCAATCAAAAACCTGCTGCCAAAAGAAAAAAATTATTAAGACTCTTGATGAGATAAAACTCTCTGCGGACTTCACAGGTGAGGCAGCTATAGACATCATTCGATGGTCCTCCAGAGCCATACTCAGCTCAGTCATAGCCAAAAGAGCATTGTGACTAAAACTCTAGGCGGCTGACCCATCCTCAAAGCAGAATTGTTGTAAACTGCCTTTTGATGGGAAGGTGCTGTTTGGCTAAAAAACTGGAGACTGCCATCTCCAGGGTTACAGGCAGGCCTGTACTGGCCATAGGGACTACCGGGAGATTCCCGGTGGGCTGATGGCTCAGTGGGCCAGTCAGATGCAGTCCTGGAGCCGCTCCTCTCTGACAGTGAGTGATCGCAATTTCACTCCTGTCAGGAGGAGAAGCTTCCTTCCATTAGGCGTTATGCTCCCTCCAGCCTGCAGGGGGAGATAGACCAATGGCAGACTTTCCTTCCTCTCTCCCCTATCACTTGTTATCACATGACTGGAGAGAGGAACGAGAAGCTGCCTTCAAAACCGTGAGTACATGTGGGAGGGGGAGGAGAGGGAGGACACTGATGTGAAGGGCTGCTGATGGGGGCTCTCTGGTGGGGACTGTGATGTGAAGTGGGCTGCTGGTGGGGACTCTGATGTGAAGTGAGCTGCTGGTGGGGACTCTGATGTGAAGTGAGCTGCTGGTGGGGACTCTGATGTGAAGTGAGCTGCTGGTGGGGACTCTGATGTGAAGTGAGCTGCTGGTGGGGACTCTTATGTGAAGTGAGCTGCTGGTGGGGACTCTGATGTGAAGGGAGCTGCTGGTGGGGACTGCTATGCGAAGTGGGCTGCTGGTGGGGACTCTGATGTAAAGTGAGCTGCTGGTGGGGACTCTGTTGTGAAGGGAGCTGCTGGTGGGGACTCTGATGTAAAGTGAGCTGCTGGTGGGGGCTCTGATGTGAAGGGAGCTTCTGGTGGGGACTCTGATGTGAAGGGAGCTGCTGATGGGGACTCTGATGTGAAGGGGGCTGCTGGTGGGGACTCTGATGTGAAGGGAGCTGCTGGTGGGGACTCTGATGTGAAGGGAGCTGCTGGTGTGGACTGCTATGTGAAGTGGGCTGCTGGTGGGGACTGTGATGTGAAGTGGGCTGCTGGTGGGGACTCTCTGTGAAGGGAGCTGCTGATTGGGACACTCTGATGTAAGGGGGACGCTGTTGGGGACACTCTGATGTAATAGGGACTCTGTTGGGGACACTCTGATGTAAGGGGGACACTGTTGGGGACACTCTGATGTAAGGGTGACTCTGTTGGGGACACTCTGATGTAAGGGGGACTCTGTTGAGGACACTCTAATGTAAGGGGGACGCTGTTGGGGACACTCTGATGTAAGGGGGACGCTGTTGGGGACACTCCGATGTAAGGGGGACGCTGTTGGGGACACTCTGATGTAAGGGGGACTCTGTTGCGGACACTCTTATGTAAGGAGAATGCTTTTGGGGGCACTCTGATGTAAGGAGGATGCTGTTGGGGACACTCTGATGTAAGGGGGAAGCTGTTGGGGACACTCAAAATTAAAGTGGGCCAGTCATGAGGAAGTCCAGGGCCAAATTTTTGTCCCAGTCCAGCCCTGGTTACAGGAGGAAAATTAGGTCTTCTGTTCCAAAATCAAAGGTCCAGACGCCAGAGGGAGCAACTATCCAGAGGAGCGCCAAACAGGTACCCGGATTTTGGAGGCTTTTACCCATCCAAGGACTCCAAAAGGGGTTGCAATCAAAAACCTGCTGCCAAAAGAAAAAAAGTCCAAGGACTCCAGAAGGGGTTGGAGGGGTACACAGTCAACCTTCGTAAGATCGCAGAGATCTAAGGCCCCTGCAGCTCCCTCAGATACCCAGAAGCCCTTTTAACGCCAGGCCCGCCCAGGAGGCACTTGGAGCCAGGCTGCCCAAAGGGCCCAGTTCTGGCTAGACCACTGCCAAAATCGGCGGAGTTAGTCCACAGTGGCGCAAGACAATTATTGGCTGTTCAAATGACCTCCTCCAGAACGTCCTCAAGAGGCCGAATCAATTTATCTGGAAAGAGAGACTCAAGATGGAGTCTCTCCATACAATAATCCAGATTATTCAACCAGGAGACTGGAGGATTTCAGTGTACTTGCAGGATGCCTACCATCAGATCCTTCAGTCATACCAGCAGTTCCTCAGATTTGCGTTAGAAGACAGGCATTACCAGAGCTAGCTGGAGTCTACACAGAATATGGTCTACCTAGGGGCCCAATTTAATACTCAGGTGGGCACAGTTTCTTTGCCACTTCAGAAACTCCCCAAAATCAGGAAGAAGTTCCAACGGGCATTGGCTGCATCAGTGATGTCAGCAACCCACTACATGAGTCTTCTCGGGAAAATGGCTTCATGTATCCCGATAATCCCCTGGGCTCACTGGAAACTTAGAGTTTTCCAACAAGGCTTCCTGATGCAGTGGAAAAGAGTTTGTCTAGCCCAGCCAACCAGGATCACCAGCCGGATGCGCCAGAGTCTCTGGTGATAGACGAAACAAGAAACACTAAACAACATCGTCCATTAGGGCTGCAGCCATGGATCATTGTTAACACAGATGCCAGCGCAGCAGGGTGGTGCACCACCTGCAAACAACTCAAGATCAAGGGCAGAGGGAAATTTCCCACTCAGGGCCTAGTTTCCAATATTCTGGCACTTTGAGCAGCATTCATGGCGTTGGCCACCTTGCTGCCTCACATACAGGGTCGCCCAGTCCTGCTCCGTCTGGACAACACGGCAGCAGTGTCCTATATACAGCAACAAGGCGGGACACACAGCCCATACCTCTTGAGAAAGATGGAACCAACCATGACATTGGCACAACAATATCTCCCAGATTTGAGGGCCATATATCTTCCAGGCTGTCAGAACTTGGAAGCGGATCGCCTATCCAGAAAATTCAAGGATCCCAACAAATGGTCTCTACACCCCGAAGTGTTCAAACAGATCATCCACGAGTGGGGGTGTCCGCAACTTGATCTTTTTGCCTCATCAACCAACTGCAAGGTGAGCCGGTTCTTCTCACGCCACCCTCATCCATTATCGGAGGGGACGGGCGCCTTGACCCATCCTTGGCTTGCGCAACTAGCCTATGCCTTCCCTCCAATTTCTTTAATCCTGAAATTCTTGAGGAGATTTTTTGACAAAGAATTTGACAGTCATTACAGTATTACCTTACTGGCCTCACAGACCATGGTTCTCTCTGGCAATGGATCTCAGTGTGTGCCCACCGATCACTCTGCTGGTGACTCCTCATCTTCAGTCGCAAGGAGATTTCCTACATCCGCAACCATCACAACTGTTCTTAGCGGCCTGGAGATTGAAAAGCAGGGGTTACAAGAGTTAGGATGTTCTCCAGAGATTAGTAGAATTTTACAGAGTTCCAGAAAGAGGTCAACCAATGCCATCTACTCCAGAATATGGAAAAGGTTCACAAGCTTTGCAGATGGACATCTATTTGACCCTAGTGAGCCATATGTATCTCAAATCCTGTCTTTCCTGCAATCCAGATTGGATTGGATTGGGGCTCAGCCTAAATTCGCTTAAGGTGCAAGTTTCAACCATCTTGGCTTTTATCCAAAAGAAAGGGGCAGCAAACCTGCTGGTGGAGCACTTCATGAGAGCGATACTTAGACTACGCCCTCCAAAGAGAAATAGGTTCCCTTAATGTGACCAGGCAGTAGTCCTCAATTTTCCAGTAAACCCTCCTTGTGCTCCGACAGAAGACTGTCCATTATGGGATATCACTATAAAAACGGCTTTCCTAATAGCCATAACTCCAGAGGGAAGGGTGTCGGAACTCCAAGAATTGGAGTCAGCCGAACCTTATTCCATTTTTTTCCCCAGACAGGGTTATGCTGAGACCATTGGATCACTTTGTCCCAAAAGTGGCATTGATATTTCATCTCTCCAGTGAATGGGTGCTTCTAGCCTTCCCAGCGGAATCAGAAGCTGATCTGCACCAGATGGATGCTCCAAAAGTCTTCAAAGCCTGTTTCCAGGCTACTTCTATATTCAGACGTTCTGACAGACTTTTCATCATACCTACCGGAAAATTTAAAGGAAAAGAGGCCTCGCCCAGAACCATCGCGGCCTGGATAGTAAGAACTGTTCACTGGGCATATAGAGCGGCTGGGAAGGATCCTTCAGAGGTGGTTAGAGCTCACTCAATCAGGACGATGTCTTCTTCGTGGGCAGGAGTGTCTCTGGAGACAGTCTGCAAGTCTGCAAAGCGGCTAGCTGGTCATCACATCATACTTTCTTAAAACGCTACAGGGTGCAACCAGTAGCTCTTACTACAGTAGAGTTGTGGAGGAAAACTATCCAAGCTTCTATATCTATTGTTAAATAAAGACTAAGTTCGCAGCATTAAACCCTCCCTTTCAAAAGCTTATTATTTATAATATGTATGCTGCCATGTTGGCGTCAGGAAAATGGAAAATTGTATCAAATACTTCCCATAATTTTCCTTTCCTGACGCCAATACATGGCAGCATACAAACCCTCCCTCTAATCTTTGTGCTTTATATGGAGAATAGGGGAGGTAGCTCTCAGTCAGACTTTTATAGAGTTAAACAGGTCCTGTGGGTGGATATAGGGGCGGAGCTATATCATATGTATGCTGCCATGTATTGGTGTCAGGAAAGGAAAATTAGGTTAGTATTTGATACAATTTTCCATTTTTCTACCATCTGTGTTCCATTTGGGAGATTTCCATTCACATCCTGTCCCATAGTCCAAACAGGAAGTGAGAGAAAATCCCTCCAAAATGAGGAATACCCTGGTTATCACCAGGGTCCCATTGGAGGATTTCCCTCTATTCCTGTTCTGGTGGCAGCCCAAAAATTGGGATAGGGCAAATAGAGAGAGAAAATCACTTTAAATGGGGCACAGAGAGCAATAACATGACAGTGTTCCAATCCCTCCCCATTTTGTCCAAAACTAAATACAAAATGTTGTCTTTAGTTATACTTAAATATTTTATTTTATCACAGATTATTTTAAATAGAAAACACAACTGTGAACCCTAAAGCCTAGCCTACAAGGGTTAACTGCTTATTTATCTTAGACTGCAGGAGCATGGGGAGAAAATGCTGTGGGGACCAGTTAAAGTGGTTGTAAACCCTTACATATACCCAGTGAAATGACTGGCGTCAGGTGATACACAGAGATTAAACAAATCCTCCTACATAAGTTGTACTTGTTTATCTGCAGTCTTCTTTTCTCTACATCTGTTCAAAGTCCAGAATGTATAGTTTGCCTGAACTGTCAGACGGTGGCTAAAGTTACACACTGTAGAGTTTAGTGAGGAGAGGTCTGAGAGCTAATTGGATGGAAGGGACACACCCCCTTCACACAGCACACAGGTGGAGAGTGGAGGCTGTCAATCAGCTGGAGCTCCCTCCCCATCACCTTTTTTCTCATGGTTTCAGGAAAACTTGTCAGAAGTGACTCATGCTATATAACAGCTGTCAATGCAGAAAGCCTGCAGTCAGCGGGACGCCTCCCATGGAGGTGGAGTTTTTTCATTTTTTTTTTCGGTCCATCGGACGCTGTGATCGAAGATGAATGGACATCACGGGACACTTTTTAAAAAAAAAAAATTAATAAAGGACTTGTCCCAAATTGTCTACTGTCATTTTTACAATTTTGACACCTTTTTTGGTGAATGTGTAGGGGTACAATGTACCCGATACCCATTCACACAGGGGGGCTGGGATCTGGGGGTCCCCTTGTTAAAGGGGGCTTCCAGATTCCGATAAGACCCCCACAACCACCGGGCAAGGGGTGTGGTGATGAGGTCCTTGTCCCCATCAACATGGGGACAGGGTGTTTTGGGGGGGGACCCCAAAGCATCCTCCCCATGTTGAGGGTATGTGGCCTGGTACGGTTCAGGAGTACTTTTCCTGCGGCCTGCCAGGTTGCGTGCTCGGATATGGGTCTTGTATGGATTTTGGGGGGGGGATCCCTACGGGGGCACTCTGCCTTTGGCCAATCATGGCTCTCACAGCAGAGCGTGCTGTGATTGGCCAAAGCATGCAGGTCAGGTGCATGGTTCGACCAAACAGCAGCCGTCAATGCACTGCGATCTTGCAGTGCATTGACGGCCTCGCCCTTTATTATGGTACGTTTCGTCGGCGCTCGAATTTCCCCTGGAACGCCCCATAATGTTCTGTATTTGGCGAACACCCGATGTTCGAGTCAAACTTACGTTCGACTTAAACCTCGGGCTCATCCCTAGTGGACAGTGGTTGGTATGCTGTTATTTGGTTGGTATAAGATATTGCTGCTTGAGTCCTAGTGACTAAGCACATTGGTCTGTTATTGGTTAACAATTGTAAATATATAAAATAAACTGCGCTAATATCCCAATATAAATAAAAATCACCCAGCACCGCAAAAGCACAAATGTGTGTAAAAAATTTTAAATATATATGCGCAGCGCTAATAAAATAAATTAAGATATATGGGAGCCCTATCTAAGAGGGCACTTCCATTAATATTATTGTGAATATCACAAGTAAACAAAATTACTTAAAAGGAATGGACAGTGCTCGGTATTAATACAGTGCACAGTGAAGTATTAGGATGGGGGACGCCAGACCCTGTCCTTCCTTTTTGACCCCTCCCACTTGGTGAAATGGGCATGGTTTCAGCGAAATAGTGGGCGTGGCACTAAGGTGGTGTGATTAGCGTCTGAGATGAAGGAGGGATGGAGGGAGAGGGAGAGAGGAATGGAGGGACAGCAGGCCCAGACCCTACACAACAATAGAAATATGTGTATTCTAGAAAGCTTAACAATCAGCAGATAAAGATATTCCAAACATCTGGTGTTAGCACTTCAATCATCCCGGCACCATGGTTGTTATGGTGTCAGGATGAATGAAGCGCATTATTTCTATTATTACATTGTAATAAAATGAAATCATTCAACTCACCATAATGCAGAATCAGTGGGAGTCCTGAGCATGTCACTAGCCACGTCGCCTGCCACCAGATGCCATCAGGTGTCCCCAGCGGAGTCCGTCCTTACATGCACCCTGTGTTCCAAAAAATGCAGCCTGTGTCACACAAAATGCAGCCTGTGTTCACCAAATGTAGCCTGTGTCCCACCAAATGCAGCCACGGGGGCAGCACAGCGGTACTTACCTTGCTGTGTGTTGTCCTCTCCTGTGGTGTCTCCTTCCACAGCGGAGATAGAGAAGTCCGCTCCTCTCATACTTCCTGTTTTCTCTCTCCTGGGGCGCAATGGGAGAGAGAAAACATGAAGTGACATCAAACTGAGATGTCAATCAAACCGCCCGGCCGTAGTAATAGATACTACGAGCGCCAGGCGGAAGCTACTCGGCGTTTCGGAAAGTGCCACAAGGTGGGATAAACGCCCGCAAATGAAGCGCCGTGTCTGCAATCTTGTCCGGCGTTCAAACACAGTGCACTTAAGGACCTTTTTTTGTATTTTTATTTTTTTTTAAAGGGCCAGTATTAAATAATTTTTTTTTTGACATTTTTTTTTTTTTTTGTGACTGCCTAGAGGGCCACCACTGATAGAAATACATATAAAAATAAAAAAGTGACACTTAAACACTTAACACTTAAACACAAAGACAATTGATTAAACCATAATATCTATTGCATTAAATGTCCTCAGCACATATGGAAAATGACCCATATAGTAAAGCAAATTTGCTTGAATATGTAATAAACAAAGAAAAATTTTAAAAAGTACAAGATGATGTGATATGACAAATCACCGGGGTAATGATCGGAAAAGGGTGGTTGATTATTCCAAAAATCACAAACAGGAATCACCACTGTGAGAACTAGAATTGAAATTAAAAAAAGTAGAGGGGAATAAGTAAAAAAGGGAGGAGAAGCAGTAAATGGGGGGGCAGCAGAATCAACCAAATGATATTTCCCCTGTCTTGGTAGTAGCCAAGTGTATCATGTTCTCTGATTATTTTAACCGTGCAGGTTTAGGAGATATTCACTGTACCTACAGGTAATCCTTATTATGGGCTTACCTGTAGGTTCTAAATAAAGAAAAAAGGGTTTGCTTCAACTTTAAAGTGTTTTTAAAGGAAAGATTTAAAAAAGAGAGAAAAATAACAAACATGTTATACTTACCTGCTCTGTGCAATAGTTTTGCACAGAGCAGCTTCGATCCTCTTCTTTTTGGGTCCCATGCCAGTGGTCCTGGCTCCTACCCTCTGCCGAGTGCCCCTAACAGCAAGCCTCTGCTCATTGGCTCACTGGCTGTGATTTACAGTAGCAGGCAATGGCTCCGCTGCTGTATGAACCATTGAAAATGTGCACTCATGCATGAGATGGGGGCTCAGGTAAATATAATGGGGGGCTGGGGAGGAGCTGCACCCAGAAGGTTTTTTACCTGAATGCATAAAATGCATTTAGGTAAAAAACCTTGAGCCTTTAGAACCTCTTTAACCTCCTCCCACCTATAGACAATTGACAGCGGGCGGGATCCCCTCTCGTTCTGGGCCGACGTCACATGATGTCGCCCAGTCTCACTGCGATAGCTCGCCACAGGGGGCGCAGCAGCGCTGCGATCGCGGGTGCGCTGTGTCCCTGGGACACGGTGCAAACAAGATCTCAGTAAAGAGCCAGTGACGTGGCTCTTTATCCATGTGATCAATCCCGTGTCCAATCACAGCCGATCACATGTAAACACGGAAGTGCTTTTAGTCGGCTCTCCTCGCATCACACTGACAGAGTGTGAGGAGAGGAGAGCCAATCAGCGGTATCTCCTCACAGGGGAGACCTGTCCTGTTCATCAGCGCACTGATTATCAGTGCCCTGATGATCAGTGCATCTCCTACAGTGCCCAGCAGTGATGCCAGTCTGTGCCCATTAGTGAGGCCATTCTGTGCCCATTAGTGATGCAAGCCAGTGCTGCCTTTCAGTGCCCATCAGTGCCACCTATCAGTGTCACCTATCAGTGCTCATCAGTGCTGCATATCAGTGCCACCTATCAGTGCTGCAGATTGGTGCCTCCTCAACAGTGCCACCTCATCAGTGCTGCCTCATCAGTGTCCATCAGTGCCACCTCATTAGTGTCCATCAGTGCCACCTCATCAGTGCAGCCTATCAGTTGCCATCAGTGCAGCCTCATCAGCGCACATTAATGAAGGAGGAAAATTACGTATTTACAAAAAAAAAATGACAGAAACTAAGATAAAACCTTACTTTTTTCAAAATTTTCTGTCTTTTTAATTTTTTTTAGCAAAAAGTAAAAAACCCAGTATTGACTAAATACCACCAAAATAAAGCTCTATTTGTGGGAAAAATATGATAAAAATGAATTTGGGTACAGTGTTGCAATTGTCATTTAAAGTGTGACAGCGCTGAAAGCTGACAATTAGCCTGGGCAGGAAGGGGGTGAAAGTGCCCTGTAGGCAATTGGTTAAAGTGATTCTCAACCTTCGGTTTTTTAGGCACTTTCAGCTGCTGATCTGATCACTTACTGAGTATGCAGCTTCTTTATCTTCTAATCTTTTCTCATGTTCTAGTTTTAGCTGGTGCCATGATCACTGCACCAGGTTTCCTGTTTCAGGGTGGTTCTTTCTTTTACAGCATCCTGTGAAGTCACTATTGCATTCAGGGACTAGAGTTTTGTCTCCCTACATTGTATGCATCAGTAGAAACACACAGCCCTATAGCCTTGGATGGTAAGGGAATCCCCTACTCCTCCCTCTTCAATCTCCAAGCTAACAAACTGGATGAAGCAGTATTTCTCAAGCAAGGAGCTATGGCATCCTGGGGTGCCATCTGGCTTTCCCTAGGGTGCCACGAGCATGGGAACCAGTTTGACCCAGATCAGCATCATGTGTTGCCATGGTGCCAGCAGGCTGGTCACCAGCGCCATACCCATCAATGACACTCTAGGACCAGAATTCTTCATTTGTTTCCATTGTGAGGACAGCTAGCTAGACCGCAAAATGGTAATGCATGACTGTGATCCAGGGAATGACTGAGGCATGCAGAGCAGCCTCCAACATTCTGGAGAAGATGAAAGTGTGCCTCCTGTTAACCTTCCCCACTGCCTGCCCTTTGCTGCACTACCGGAGCCAAAAGGTAGGGCTCTGATGTGAAGGGGGGGCTCTGTGACTGGGAGGATCTGTGATGTGGGGACTGTGTGACTGGGGGGGGTTTTGTGATGGGAGGACTCTGGTATGAAAAGAGGACCTGATGACCATGATGTGAAAGGAGATCCTTTTGTGGATGGGGCTCGCATTTCATCAAGATGGTTTGTATGCATTGTCAGGCTTAGGTTTTCCATTGATAAGTAAAAATTTTTTTTTTACATTTTAAACTGTGGTGCCTCAGTATTTTCCATATTGTTAAAGTGTGCCGCAACTGAAAAAAGTTTCAAAAATGCTGGACTTGAGACTACACTATCCACTGGTAAGGGAAGCAGCAATAAGAAAGCAGGAGCCTGAAAAAAATTTTAAGTTGTAAGCTGCAAGTGCTGGGGTAAGAATTTTACCAAATGGGGAATGTTTATTTTTGGTGCTCGATGTGTTAAAGCGGAACTATACTCATCTAGAATCCAGCGATGCGGCATCCTCAGATTTCACTGACACCTTCGGGCGGCTGGCTTCCAGGTCTCAATCGCCAGCTGTCATTGGTTAGGCTGAGATGACGACACTCCCTGTCACGGGAGTTCCGCGAGATTCGGCATTGCCGAATTTGTGCAGTGAGCTGTGGTTACGGAGTTTCTTCTGCATTAAAAATCCTGCCTGTCCGCCCATTTTCATTGTGAAGCCTAACGTTTCACTTTAAGCTAAAAAAGGAGCTGGTTTATTACTTCTTTAAGGCATTGAACTTGTTTTATATTATTTTCCTTGTTGCCATGGGGGAACTGAGAATGCAGCAAAGTCTACAGAATATTTCTATTTTATGCAGGCTATGTAGGCATTTTGTATACAGTATATAGCTGTATTCACATGCGTGACTTCTGTATAGATGTCTGTGACAACCGGTTCCCTATGGCAACAAGCACAGCATGAATATTTCTTAGGTGGGCACAACTGACAGTGAAAGAGCCCGTGCAGACACAAGAGAGCAAGATAAATATCACTGACCGTAGATACAAAGGTTATCTCTCTGTTCTCCTTTACAATCTAATATTGTTTGGAAATAGACAGCTACCCTTTATGAAGAATTTTAATTTAAGGCTTGTGTACATTTCCTTTGTGGTTTTTCCTCTGGCATACAGATGATTTGGAAGGACGTTAAGCACAGTGTTTACATTTTGAATTGAATCTTATTGAGTTCCTATGGTGGTGTTTGGTATGCATCTCTTTGACTCACATTTTGAAATGCCAACATGTCATATTCTGCTGCAGTTTGGCTGCTTTATTTCCATGTATAAAAACCATTAAAAAAAAATGCATCATGAAATTGTCTCAGTTTTTTCCTAAATGTTCTCCTATCTTTAAAGTGCTATAATGTATGTGAACCCCAGCAGATAAATGATCTTTTTGTTCCCTTTTATTCTGTTTAAAAAGACACAGTCGCCAGGCCATTCATTACGAAAAAAAAATCCTGATAAGATTATATGTGCATTTAACATATTTTAGGCATGTTATTTACCTGTGTAGGGATCTGCTGCCCTCTACTGTCTGTATTTGTAAGTTGCTGTGCATGTTATTTACCACAAAGTTAGCTGGGTAAAGACAGTTACTTCCTGTCCTTGCTAGCTGGGTCAGAATCCCCGATTGGAGGACCGTGATGTTTTATAAAGGGGAGTTTCCTGGAAATAGAAGCAGAACTGAGCCACATGACCTTATACACATGGGAGCTGATGCTGCTATATTTCACCCAGACAAGGAGCAGAGATTCTTAGGCAAGTTTTCCTATGTTTCAATAGTTTAACTGCAGCTGCCCATAGCCTCTTCAAAGAGTGTGGAGAATAGAGCGCTCTGGATAACAAGGGGACTTTAACAAACAGTACATGACTAGCTCTTGAAATGTGATTAATGCACCACAGCAGTACTTCAGAAGAGGGAAGCACACTCTGTAGGAAAAACAAAGCAGAGAAGAAGGCGCTTCTAACTGCATTAATAAAACACTTTAATGACAAGGAAGGGTTAAAAACTCTTACAAGATGGAAGTGAAAAACAGGCATATTAATGAATCCATAATGGATGCCACCTGGGGGTAAAGACAGCTGCAGGTGGAAGTTCCAGACGACCAGCGGTGGGAAACACTGTGTCTCTGATCCAAGATGGAGAGCCGTGCTGTCAGGCAACTCGAAATGATAGAGCTCAGGGGAGGAGAAATGCTGACACTCACTGGTAGCTTTCTGCGCCTCCTGGGGGAGACCTGTGGGGACAGATGAGCCACTGTCCACACTGGACTTGTCATGACATGGCAATGCTCTTTTAGCTTGATTTTAGCCACTTCAATACTGGGCACTTTCACCCCCTTCCTACCCAGGCCAATTTTCAGCTTTCAGCGCTGTCACACTTTGAATAAGAATTGCGCGGTCATGGAACATTGTACCGAAATGAGATTTTTATCATTTTTTTTCCACACAATTAGAGCTTTCTTTTCACTATAACCACCCAAGATACCCCAAGCATTGCTACCCCCATACACCCCAGATCCCCACTCAGCATTGTTTTCCCCTATACACCCTTGATATCACCCAGCACCATTATTCCATCCATGTAGTACCCCCTTTTCCAGTGGTGATACAGTGCAGGTGAACTTTTGGCTATGTGCCCACCTCCAGCACTGTGACAAGGACTCACCTATAGCAATCAAGTCATGCGGGCAGAAGGAGGGGTGGAGGAGGGAGCATCCCTCTGGGCATTCCAAGCCCTTCGGTGCAAACAACGCTGGACAGCTGGGCTTACCATGACACCATCCACATTGCCACTTCCGCTGGCAGACTCTCAGTGCTGCCGACTCAGCAGCTCCCACTCCAGCTCCTACCCCGCGGCCTCCAAATCCCGAGCATTCAAGCTACATGGGGCGGGGTCGGAGCATCACTGGTGCTCCAGCCCCCACTCATCCCTGCTGGCTGTGAAATAGGTATCGTTCTGCACAGCACGGCGCACCGCTGCCAGCCTGCCTCCCCTGTGTATCCATCGCTCTCAGTGCCATCACGGGGCCCCTAATTTCCAGGCAGCGTGGGCTCAAGGAGCAGCTTCTTTGGGAAAAGTGCAGCGGCCCCACCATGCAGCTAGGGCCCCTGGGCAGTGCCCAGGTGTGCCCTCTCATTAAGATGGCCCTGACGGGGGCCCTGCAGCAATTGAGGCCTGACAGGTGTTCTGTCAAAAAAAAAAAAGTTTTTTTTTTAACCCCTAGGACAGAACCAGATATCCTGCTGGACGGGACTGTATTCTCTCCTATGGACGGATCTCTTTACATAGGCTTACAATCAGTGGCGTCTCCAGCTTTCAAATTTAGGGGGGGCACATGGGGGGACAGGGACAAAAGTAGGGGGGCAACTATAAAATGCATATATATATATATATATATATATATATATATATATATCCTGGGGCCCTTTACTACGACCCCACAACGGGCCCTTTCACATGTTCTGCAGTGAGCTCCCTTCCTACTGTATTGGGGTCCCCCAGGGTGGCAGAAAACAAGAGATATATGTCACCAGCATATCAAGAAAATATAAGGATCCAAAGCAGTGGGAGAACTATCAGGGTTGCAAAGGTTGTCTTGCCTCCGGGCCCTGGTGTTCTGCCACTGTGGGGTTCCCCAGCCTCCTCTTGCTGTCCTGCCTCTGCTATTGACTGCTCTGGTCTGGCATCTCTTGGAATTTACAGGCTGGTCCTCCTGTCCTAAGGACAGGAGAAATCAGTCTGTTTTTTCAGTAACTGAGAGTCCTGGTGGAGTCCTTCCTGCAACTTGCTCTTCTCCCTGCCAATGAGGATGCAGGTGAAGGAGCAGATTGGGCGGCCGTGGTTGTGTGAACGCTCGCATTATGCAGTGTCAGCGAGCAGGGGAGGGGGGAGGAATCACCCGCAGGAGCTGACGGGGGACTCTCTCCCTCTTAGACATTGATTTTTTGTAAAAAAAAAAAAAAAAAAAATTTTTTTTTGGGGGGGGGGGGGGGGGCACATGGTGGGGCACAGCATAATGTTGGGGGGGTCAGGGCCCCCTCTGGCCCCCCCCTAGGGTCGCCGTTGCTTACAATGCTGGGAGGATGCCACTACTCGAGGATAACTTGTGCTCTACTTGCCTTTCACCATATGTAAGTGGACATAATGACATAATTGTTTGTATATTCAATAAATCTAACTGATCCTGATCCAGAGGCGCTTTTTTCTGTTTCTTCTTTTTCATATATTTGGAGCCTGCTTAATGCTTCCCTGAATGCTTGCCCTGGAGCATGGACTGCTAGCCAGTATATACAAAGGTTTTTTGCCCACTTGCTTTTTATACTTTTTATACTATTCATACCGTTTTTTCCCCATTAATGACTTAATTCCCAGTGGACATTTCTACTATATATCAATCCAGCAACAGCGCTACTAACCATTGTTTTTTGATCCTATTGGATGCCCAGCTCTTTGGCGGACGTCGAAAGAGGAGACACAGGGGAAGCATGAGGAGTGGACCGCCGTTGCTGCTGCCTGCTGCCCACACTGGAGGAGACATGGGAGGAGAGGACACCACAGCCAGGTAGGTGCCGGACCTGGGGGAGTTGCTGCCAGTGTGGCGCGAGCCCCATACCGGGGGGGCGGAGGTGCTGTCAGTGTGCCATGGGGCGGGAGGGGGTGTTGTCAGTGTCACGTGCCCCGTGAGCGGGGGGGGGGCAGTGCTGTCAGTCGGTATATATCATATCTGTCTGTGATGCTGTGCTGATTTATATACCCCATCTGTGATGCTGATCTATATACCCTATCTGTGATGCTGACCTATGTAACCTATCTGTGATGCTGACCTATATACCCTATCTGTGATGCTGATCTCTATACCCTATCTGTAATGCTGATCTATATACAGTATCTGTAATGCTGAGCTGTATACCCTATCTGCAGGGCTTTTTTTTCAGGGGAACTTGGTTGAACTCAGTTCCACCACCTCTGGCTCAGACCCTTTGGTGCCTGCTCACCACAATCACTTGTAAACACAGAAGTCTGGTTTCTGTGTTTACAAGTGACAGCTCTGCACTCTCTATGTAATGCAATGTAATGTATTTAATGCTCCTTTAAGACCCCCACTGTTTTTGTGAAATTTGACTGAACACACCCACTATTTGATTTGGAGGGTGTGTGTAGGGGGAGGGGTTTTGTGGGGCCGAGGTTAAAGTGGGAGTCCGGCGACCAATCTTTTTTTTTTTTTTTCTAAGTCATTGAGACAGTTCGCTAATCCCAAAGTAATACTCACAGTTTGGGTTTAATATTTCCGCCTCTGTCTGTTTTCGTACTGAAGAATAATTTTAAAAATGTGATGCTGGCTGTTTCCATCTTGCTTGTGGGCATGTGAAACCCACAAGCATTGATTTCCTGGATGCGGTGAATGCTGTTCATTCACAGCTTGTTCACAAGCATGATCATTGTTCCCGCACTGAATCTTGGGAAGCCTGACACTAAGCTCCCAGGAGACAGTGCGGCGCCAGGGAAAGGCAATAAACACGCCTACTCCCATGGGAGGGAGAGACAGCAAGTGCCACAATAAAGTACAATATAAAGTTAATTACAGCGATAAAAAAAAAATTTTGTGCGGCATTTGAACATCTATGCAATTAACTGAAGGGGGTAAGATTAAGTTAAAAATTTGAGTGGAACCCCACTTTAAGTTCCAGCACCTATTGTTTGAGAAAAAAAGCCCTGCCTATCTGTAATGCTGACCTATATACCCTGATCCGTGAGGTTGAGCTATATACTCTGTCCTGTGAGGCTGAGCTGTATACTCTGTCCTGTGAGGCTGAGCTGTATATTCTGTCCTGTGATGCTGGGGCTGTATACTCCTGACACTATGGGTGGAAGCAAGTGGAACACAGGGGACGGGGTGGGTGGATTCTATAAGGAGTGGGGTTTATGGGAAGTGGGAGGGGTCAAAAAGGAAGGGCGAGGTCTGGCGCCCCCCCCCCCATCCTAAAACGTCACCAGCCACCACTATCTCATCTTTTAAATTGACATCTTTGTTTCACAGAACATATAACAAAGAATTCACAATTAAGGTGTAAGTCTTCGTTTATTGTTTTTTTAATATTGGTTGGGTTGAACCTTTATTTGCAAACTCACAATCAGGTGATATACAGTACATGCTGCTTCATGTTTACCTTTTTTACCTCAAAATATGTCATGCTATTGTCATACACTTCAGTCAGCTACTCTCCAGCCTCCACTGTCCAGTCTGCTATGGTCCATCTCCTCTGCTAAGTCTGCTACTTTCCGGTCTCCACTGTCCAGTCTGCTAAGGTCCATCTCCACTGTTCAGTCTGCTGCTCTCGTCTGCTATGGTCCATCTCTACTGTTCAGTCTGCTACTCTACAGTCTCCACTGTCCAATCTGTATGGTCCATCTCCCCACTGTCCAGTCTGCTAAGGTCCATTTCCACTGTTCAGTCTGCTACTCTCCAGTCTCCACCATCCAGTCTGCTATGGGCCATCTCCACTGTTCAGTCTGCTGCTCTCCAGTCAGCTATGGCCCATCTCCACTGTTCAGTGTGCTGCTCTCCAGTCTGCTATGGCCCATCTCTACTGTTCAGTCCACTACTCTTCAGTTTCCACTGTCCAGTCTGCTAAGGTCGATCTCCAATGTCCAGCCTGCTATGGCCCATCTCCACTGTTCAGTCCTCTACTCTCCGGTCTGCTATGGCCCATCTCTACTGTTCAGTCTGCTACTCTCCAGTATCCAGTTTGCTACGGTCCATCTCTGTTGTTCAGTCTGCGACTCTCCATTCTTCACTGTCCAACCTGCTATGATCCATCAATACTGTTCAGTCTACTACTCTCCAGTCTCTACTGTCCAGTCTGCTATGGACCATCTCCACTATTCAGTCTGCTACTCTTCAGTCTCCAGTGTCCAGTCTACTAAGGTCCATCTCTACTGTTTAGTCTGTTACTCGCAGATCTACACTGTCCAGTCTACTATGATCCATATCCTCTGTTAAGTATGCTACTCTCCACTGTCCAGTCTGCTAAGGTCCATCTCCACTGTTCAGTCTGCTACTCCCCAGTTTCCACTGTCCAGTCTGCTAAGGTCCATCTCCACTGTTCAGTCTGCTACTCTGCAGTTTCCAATGTCCAGTCTGCTAAGGTCCATCTCTACTGTTCAGTCTGCTACTCTCCAGTCTCCACTGTTCTCCAGTCTGCTATGGTCCATCTCCACTGTCCAGTCTGCTACTCTCCATTTTCCAATGTCCAGTCTGCTAAGGTCCACCTCCACTGTTCAGTCTGCTACTCGCCAGTTTCCAATGTCCAGTCTGCTAAGGTCCATCACCACTGTTCAGTCTGCTACTCTCCAGTCTCCAGTTTGCTGGTCCATCTCCACTATTTAGTATGCTACTCTCCAGTCTGTTATGGCCCATCTCTACTGTTCAGTCTGCTACTCTCCAGTCTCCAGTATCCAGTCTGCTATGGTCCATCTCTGTTTTTCAGTCTGCGACTCTCCAGTCTTCACTGTCCAATCTGCTATGATCCATCTGTACTGTTCAGTCTACTACTCTGTAGTCTCCACTGTCCAGTCTGCTATGGTCCATCTCCTCTGTTAGGTCTGCTACTTTCCGGTCTCCACTGTCCATTCTGCTAAGGTCCATCTCCACTGTTCAGTCTGCTGCTCTCCAGTCTGCTATGGCCCATCATACTGTTCAGTCTGCTACTCTCCGGTATCCATGTCCAGTCTGCTATGGGCCATCTCCTCTGTTAAATCTGCTGCTTTCTGGTCTCCACTGCCCAGTTAGCTAAGGACCATCTCTACTGTTCAGTCTGCTACTCTCCAGTCTGCTATGGTCCATCTTTGTTGTTCAGTCTGCGACTCTCCAGTCTTCACTGTCCAATCTGCTATGATCCATCTGTACTATTCAGTCTACTACTCTCCAGTGGTCCACTGTCAAGTCTGCTATGGTCCATCTCCACTGTTCAGTCTGCTACTCTTCCATCCCCAGTGTCCAGTCTGCTAAGGTCCATCTCTACTGTTTAGTCTGTTACTCTCAAATCTACACTGTCCAGTCTACTATAGTCCATCTCCTCTGTAAAGTCTGCTACTCTCCACTGTCCAGTCTGCTAAGGTCCATCTCCACTGTTCAGTCTGTTATTCTCCAGTCTGCACTGTTCACTCTGCTACTCTCCAGTCTCCACTGTTCAGTCTGCTACTCTCCAGTCTCCAGTGTCCAGTTTGTTGGTCCATCTCCACTATTTAGTATACTACTCTCCACTCTGCTATGGTCCATCTCCATGGTTCAGTTTGCTACTCTCCAGTGTCCAGTCTGCTATGGTCCATCTCTACTGTTTAGTCTGCTACTCTGCAGTCTCCACTCTCCAGTCTGCTATGGTCCATCCCTTCTGTTAAGTCTGCTACTCTCCAGTCTCCAGTATCCAGTCTGCTATGGTCCATCTCTGTTGTTCAGTCTGTGACTCTCCAGTCTTCACTGTCCAATCTGCTATGATCCATCTGTACTGTTCAGTCTACTACTCTGCAGTCTCCACTGTCCAGTCTGCTATGGTCCATCTCCTCTGTTAGGTCTGCTACTTTCCGGTCTCCACTGCCCATTCTGCTATGGTCCATCTCCACTGTTCAGTTTGCTGCTCTCCAGTCTGCTATGGCCCATCATACTGTTCAGTCTGCTACTCTCCAGTCTCCAGTGTCCAGTCTGCTATGGTCCATCTCTACTGTTTAGTCTGCTACTCTGCAGTCTCCACTCTCCAGTCTGCTATGGTCCATCCCTTCTGTTAAGTCTGCTACTCTCCAGTGTCCAGTCTGCTGGTCCATCTCCACTATTCAGTATGCTACTCTCCAGTCTCCACTGTCCAGTCTGCTATGGTCCATCGCTATCGTTCAGACTGCTACTCTCCAACCTTCAGACCGCTACGGCCCATCTCTACTGTTCAGTTTGCTACTTTCCAGTTTTCAGTATCCAGTCTGCTATGGTCCATCTCTGTTTTTCAGTCTACTACACTCCAATCTACACTGTCCAGTCTGCTATGGTTCATTCCCACAGTTCAGTCTTCTACTCTCCAGTGTCCAGTCTGCTATGGCCCATCTCCACTGTTCAGTCAGCTACTCTCCAGTGTCCATTGTCGAGTCTGCTATGGTCCATTTCTACTGTTCAGTTTGCCACTGTCCAGTCTGCTATGGTCCATCTCTACTATTCAGTCTGCTACTCTCCAGTCTCCATTGTCCAGTCTGCTAGGGTCCATCTCCACTGTACAGTCTGCTACTCTCCAGTTTCCACTATCCAGTCTGCTGTGGTCCATCTCCACTGTCCAGTCTGCTATGGTGCATCTCCACTGTTCAGTCTGCTATGGTCCATCTCCACTGTTCAGTCTGCTACTCTTCAGTTTACACTGTCCAGCCTGCTATGGTTCACCTCCATGCTACTGTTCAGTATTTAAGTCTTCATGCACACTAGCATTTTTTTGCTAGAAAAAAATGCTGGATACAAAATGCTGATAATAGCATTTTTGTGCCAGCCTGTGAAACGTTTTAGTAGCATTTAACCACTTGCCGCTTGCCCACCATCAAATGACGGCAAAGTGGTGAAGCTCTCGTTCTGGATGGACGTCATATGATGGCGCCCAGAATAGCCGCTCTCGCGCACCTCCGGTGGCGCGCAGCGTGGCAATTGTGGGCGTGCAGCGTGACAATTGTGGGCGTGCAGCGTGGCAATTGTGGCCACACCGCGTTGCTAGGACTTGGCGTGACCCCGATCTCTGTAAAGAGCTGCGGCCGCTCATCAGTGCCACCTAATTAGTGCCCATAAGTGCCGCCTCATCAGTGCCCATAAGTGCAGCCTATCAGTGCCCATCAGCGCCTATCAGTGAAGGAGAAAAATTACATATTTACAAGATTTTCTGACAAAAACTAAGAAAAACTTTTATTTTTTTCAAAATTTTCAGTTTTTTTTTTTTTTTAGGAAAAAATAAAAAACCCAGAAGTTATTAAATACCACCAAAAGAAGCTCTATTTGTGTGACGTTTTAGGAGCATTAGCATTTTATTAGCATTTTTACAGTACATGAAGAAAAAATAAAACCTCAAAAAAAGCTGTTAGGAAAGTTATAGTAGCGGTTAGAAGCGTTTAGGAGCATTTAGGAGCATTCCGCGTTTTTTTCTGCTGGAAAAACATCCCATAACTCGACAAAAGCAATTTTTTCTGCTCCTAGATGCTGAAGTGCAAAAATAGCCTAAATGAGAATAGCCTAATGTAGTGGGCATGGACACATAGGATAACACTATTTAGCTTCTAGGAGCAGAAAAAAATGCTAGTGTGCATGGAGCCTTACAGTCCAGTCAACTCTGTACAGTATGCCTTCAGTATAGTACTGCTGCTTGTCTTACCATGAACACTACTAGTAATGTTCCATTCAGCCAGTTCTTCAGCTCTCCCGACAGTACTTGTGCTGTGACCCCCAGACTCCACCTTCAGGGAAAATGGATGTGACATTAAGAAAGGAGCTACCTCCTCACCTTACATCAGCGCAAAGGTTAGGGCCTTATTTACAACTCTTGGCATACAAAATCTTTCATATTACCAACTTCCATCCTTTTTCTTGAAAAATGTATCGCTTTTTGATTCCCTTAAAAAGAGCCCCAGCTCTGTGTAGGTTCAATATGCTCCAGGTCACTATGTTTGTATCCTTATATATGTAACCCTTTGTCAAATTGGTTTACTTTCCAGTTTAGACAAATCTTGCTACTGGTTACTTAAAGCTGTATTAGACCCAAAAGCAAATGTTTATTGTACTGCAACTTACCAATTCTTAGAATGTGATGCTGCATTTGTTTACTTTTTTAGGCTTTCTTTCTTTTATTTTCACTTGGTGATCCAGCCAATACGTTTGTTGTTTTTAAAAAGAACAAGTTACCCTGTAGATGTAGCAGTTACAGCGTTTAAAAAAACATTGAACACTGACAGGGGTGTTTACAATGATCAGTTTTATTTATTTATGTAACACCTCTCCTGTTTTATCTGTACCAGTGTCATGTTTTCATCCCCAGTGTCTGGATGGGCCAATTTTTCAGATAGCACACATAGATCTGCTAATACAGAACAAACAGAAGACGCATCTTGTAACATCTTTATTAAAAATAGTAAAAACTGGTACCCTGGCAAATACAAAAAGTCTTTTTACCTTAGGTTTTGTACTTAAACATTTTCAATAAAAATCTATTGAAAGTGAAAACTGGTAACCACTTTCTTTCTTTGTTATATAAAATTAAACTCCAGAAGGAGCCTTGTGCATCAGTGCTGGCCCTTGTAAAGGGCAAAAACTTTTTATCAGAGCTCTAAAGAAATTCCTAAACCCTAAAGCAAAACCTGTGACTTTTGGGCTTGTGTCAACTGGCTTTGGACTTGTGTTCATGGTATCAGTTTGGCATCAATTTCAGACTCTTCTGAAATCATTCAGAATAAATTGATAGGTGGATTTAGGCTCGGCTCACACTTGCGTGACTTGTCATGTGACTTTGGACACATGAAGCCACATGACAAGATGCAGCCTATTAATTTCAATGGAACTCATTCAAATCTATGCAACTTTAAGTCACAGCGATTTTTGAAAAAGTTCCTGCACTACTTTGATGCAACTTGGGTGTTGCACACGTGTGAACAGAGCCTTTACTGCAGTTGATCTCCTTCAAACCTGCAATGAATCTGTTTTAAACAGTTTTAGATTCCTATAACCACTCAATACAGGCCCTCTAGTGCAACGTTTCTCAACCTATTTATCATGGAGGAAT
The DNA here is from genome assembly GCA_037952925.1 of Lithobates clamitans. Classification (NCBI taxonomy): domain Eukaryota; kingdom Metazoa; phylum Chordata; class Amphibia; order Anura; family Ranidae; genus Lithobates; species Lithobates clamitans. Next base: position 9,832,432 of record JBBGZY010000372.1, read on the forward strand.
TCTTGAAATAACATTTTGGCTTCAGGGAACCCCTGCTAATAATTATTATATTTACAGCTCACAGTAGATTAGTGTGATGGTCAGTGGGAAGAATGCTTCTTACATTTGTGGTCTTTGGGAAGAATTCCCCCTTATAGATAGCTAAAAAGAGCATTGGTGTCAGCGGCTATAAATCTGAGAGGCATAAAATGCTCATTGCTCAAGGAACAATTAACAACCTCTTGAGGAACCCTAGTGTACCATGGACCCCTGGTTGAGTACCCATGTTTTACGGTATCTAAGCTTAATTTAATAAAGGAATTAAATTAAAAAAAACAAGAACTGGCTAAGTAGAAAAAAAATTGCATATAGTGGTCATTTTTATCTGCTTGAATGTTTTTTTTGACTGGGGTGTCTTTTTTTCACAATATTATACATGTCTTATCACTAACCTATTTTATTTTTATTTTTTTTAGGTACTTATATAGCGCTGTCAATTTACGCAGCGCTTTACATATACATTGTACATTAACATCAGTCCCTACCCTCAAGGAGCTTACAATCTAAGGTCCCTAACTCACATTCATACATATTAGGGAGAATTTAGACATGAATCAATTAACCTACCAGCATGTTGGAGTGTTGGAGGAAACTGGAGTACCCGGAGGAAACCTACGCACAGGGAGAACATGCAAACTCCAGGCAGGTAGTGTCGTGGTTGGGATTCAAACCAGCAACCCTTCTTACTGCTAGGCGAAAGTGCTACCACTACACCACTGTGCCGCCCTAACCTATATAAATCTTATTTATTTTGAATAATTGCTTAATACCAAAAACCCATCTGAGTAACTTTGCAAACTCAGCTTGGCATCTAATGTTAATAAATATTAAAGTACAACTTTTGTACCAACAGCTACAAATGAAAACAATTGTCCTTGTTTCTCCATTATCTCTAAATGGAAGCTGTTCATTGTTTCTCATACTTTATCAATTGTCACCAAGATCTACATTTAGTTTCAGTGGGACAGGAATGTTTCTTTGTCTCTCCTACATTCACCAAATTTGGGTTCACATGGGAACATAAAGCATAGCTATTACTAGTGTCTGAAATGGGATCAGGCCAAACCCCAGTTTATTTATAGCTGCTGTTTTCCTAAGTCAAATGTTGAAAACATGCAGCTCTCATGTACTTAGGTTTCAAATACATGTTGTTATTCTAACCCATATCTATTTGTTTTACCAAGATAATCTGAAATGACAGCATAATTTTAATAACTCTTGCTTCAGACATTCTACCTCAACGTCACAAAAAAAAAAAAAAGATAATTTTTTATGACTAGCTTTTAAATAATGTACAAAAAATTATGTACATTTCAATGGTGTGTAACTAAAAAATATAACGAAAAGGCCACTTAAAAAATATTATGTTTTTATATATTTCATTGTCTTTCAAAAAAAAAAAAGCTGCGGATTTACAATGTATAACATGATAAATATGCTGGGGTGCCTGATTTTCTCAGTGCATCTTTTTTGTGGAGATTTTTGATTGTTTCGTATTACTGTGCTACTGTAAACATCAGTAAATCAGCAATGGGAATAACATAACCTGAACACTACAATGGACGGACACTGCAGGTGAATCAATCACTATAATTTAAACCACATGCACCAGAAAGATACATCTATAGTGACCAGTGAATGTCACATTCACTGCTTTATAAATAGGCCTCCTAGGCCTTACAGTAGAACTAAATCCACCTATCCTTTACAGCCATGGAAGCTGCCATATTGGCTTCTGTTTGATATGTAGTTGCCATGGTGCTGCGCATGTGATCAGTTATAACAATGTCATTTGACATTTCAGTTAGGAGCACAAGCAACTGTGCCAGTTATCATTCTCAGCCTGCCTTAAATGAAACTTAAAGCGGAGTTCCGCTTAAAAAAAATAATTAAAAAATAAGAGTCAGCAGCTAAAAATACTGCAGCTGCTGACTTTTAATAATCCGACACTTACCTGTCCCAGGGTCCAGCAATGCAGGGGAAAGAAGCCCCGCTCATCTCCCCCTCCTCTCTGCAGTGCTGGCATTATCACTGTGGGCGCCCAGGTGTGGCCTCACGCCAGGCATGCACTGCGCATGCGTGAGCCGCGCGGCGCGCCGTGACTGGCTGTGCAATCATCTGGGACCTGTGACATGTCCCAGATGATTGTCAAGAGGGAGGAGGGAGAGGTGATCTCCCTTTGGGCGCCGTGGTGCGCCAAGAGAAAGTGGAAGCTGGAACCCTCTAAAAAGAGGGTATCCACTCCCCCCCCCCCCCCCTCCAAAAACAATGGCATGCCAAATGTGGTATGTCAGGGGGTCACCTTCCCTTAAAGCGGAAGTTCCATTTTTGGGTGGAACTCCGCTTTAACTTAAATGTTTTGGGAAAAAGTTAAATCCATGGGATTAGTTCCATTTTAAGTGAAAAAGTGTTTTTGTAGTATCTTGCAATAAAGTTTGCAATTAAGCTTTACAATATATGCAATAAGCTTTACAATATATAATTTTGCTGCTTACCCTTTGGTGTCTGCTTTTATGAATGGATTGATTATGATAGGTGGCTTTTATCCACACCAAGTTAGCACAATTGAAATTGGAGCATAGCATGAACCTAACCTTTTGCAATCTAAAAAATTAACACAACTTTTATTTTACCTTATCATATTTAGCAAGAAAACAAAGCATATTTGGTGTCCCCAAAATCAGGATAAATAGGTTGGTATATTTTAGCAAAATGATTTGCAATGGTATTATTTATCAAAAAATGCATGCAATACACAAAGATAACAATAACAAGCTTTATATATCCTAAAAAAAAATGTGTGAATCAAAAAATTGTGTATCAGTGTAGCATGAAAAAAAGTTGAAAGGTATTGCTAAACAAGCCAAGAACTAGCAAAAATCCAAAATTTGGTCTAGTTAATAAGGCTTCAATTACCCCTGTTCCATTAAGCTTGAACAATTTCTAATTCATAAGCAGATACCTAACTTTTAGATGTAGAGGTGTATTCATAAAAAAAAATTCCATAGCAATTCGCCCAGTGAAAGTCCAATTATATTTGTCCTTGTGTGATTGTTATTAGGCAATTTCCTTTGACGGTCTAATGATTTTTAGTGATTTATAATAGAAAATATCACATTTGGCTACTAGATAGTGCTAAGTAGTCATTCAGCTGCCAAATACATAAAAGTAACTTTCCATTTTAAATCAAGAATAAATCAGCATAGGAAACAGTCTAATAACACTACTACATGCATTTTCCATTTTTTTTTAAAGATACAACCCATAATGTTTGCTTTTTTAAGTGAGCCTATAATGAAAAAAGTGCAGATTTGCTTTTGTTTTTCCAAAAAATTTATTTTGCATTTTTCTGTGCAATTTAGTACAAAATTAAAATTAAACAGTCAAGAATACAAAAGAGGGTTAGAAGAAAAAAAAGAAAAGAAATATTAAAGAAACTCGTCATCTTTTCTCACCCTTCCGTCTCCAGCACCTAAAAGTGATAGCAGAAAGCGCCTTCCCCACTCTTTGTGACCATTAGGCCCTAGTTGATTGTAACCAATTGAAATTGTTGCTATTATTTAAAATTGAAAGAGGCACGCGTCAGGGATGCCCTTTATCCCCCCTTTTATTCGCCCTTCTCATAAAACCTCTTGCCCAATTTATTAGACTAAATCCAACAATAACGGGTATAGAATTAGGAGGTTACAATCACAAACTCTGCATGTTTGCAGACGATATTTTACTATTTTTATCTTCTCCTCAGATATCAGGCCCCAATTTATTACCTATTCTTAATACATTTGCCAATATTTCGGGACTGATAATTAATCCCAAAAAATGTCTAGCCCTGAATATATCCCTGTCTGATAGAGACAAAGAAATAGTGAGGTCAGCACTCCCTTTCACTTGGGCAGAGAAAACAATCCCATATCTGGGCATACATTTAACAGCATCCATCTCTGATCTCTTCTCAGCTAACTATCCACCCATCCTAAAACACATAACAAATTTGATGAAACAATGGTCTTTCCTTCCACTATCTTGGTTTGGAAGGATTAATACTATTAAAATGTCGATCTTACCTAAATTATTATATCTGTTTAGAGTTCTCCCGATTCCAATTCCGGCTTATTTTTTACGAATAATTCAAAATAGAACGAAAAAATTTGTATGGGGATCCACAAAACCACGAATTCCTATACATACTTTATACCTCCCCAAATCTTCTGGTGGCCTGGGCTTCCCCAACTTTGCAGCATACTATCAAGCTGCACATATGGCAAGCTTAATTAAGTATCATACAACTCATGACACACCCCTGTGGGTAATGATAGAAGCGGCTGAATGTGACCCTCTATCGATCTCAAATTTATTGTGGCTTAATCCCAAGGACCCTCAAGGTTTACGCAACCCCATCACAAAGCACAGTATAACCCTTTGGGACAAGCTTAAAATTAAGCATCAGTTTCAGTCTCCTCATAACCCCCTCCTCTCCTTCCTCAAAAACCCAGCCTTTTACCCAGCATGGGTTTTCCCTAAATCGCTTAAAATATGGGACTCTATGGAAATATCGAAGGAGAAAAACAACAATGGCGCCACTCTAAGTGCAGTATTAAAAACAAATTTAATGTATCTTTAAAATCAAGTACTCACAAGGGTACAAGTTAACAGGCGTGTACAGAATGAGATGATCATGCCAGGTGTCCCAGATGAGGTACAGGATCACATCGTGCGGTGGCGTTCTATTCATCTGACAGGCTGCGCTGCTCGATGCTTGCTATGTCCTGCCGCTGGAACGCACTGTGTAAAATCCGGGGAGCAGGGTCACTTCCGGGTCTATGCAGGGATTAAAGGATAGATAGGTAGGCGACGCGTTTGCGGAGCTACGCTCCTTCCTCAGGCCTCTGGAAGGAGCGTAGCTCCGCAAACGCGTCGCCTACCTATCTATCCATCAATCCCTGCACAGACCCGGAAGTGACCCTGCTCCCCGGATTTTACACAGTGCGTTCCAGCGGCAGGACATAGCAAGCATCGAGCAGCGCAGCCTGTCAGATGAATAGAACGCCACCGCACGATGTGATCCTGTACCTCATCTGGGACACCTGGCATGATCATCTCATTCTTTACACGCCTGTTAACTTGTACCCTTGTGAGTACTTGATTTTAAAGATACATTAAATTCGTTTTTAATACTGCACTTAGAGTGGCGCCATTGTTGTTTTTCTCCTTCAGTACCCAGAGGATTGCTTCATCCTAATCTACAGGGCTGCCTTCTACAGTTGCTTCTTATGGACTAATTTTGTTTTAGTTTATTTGGACTTTAACAGTTTAGAGTATACTTATGCTGATCAGCATATTTTTACAGTTTTATTTATTATTTTTTATCGTCATTACAGTTATGCAACTACTCTTCAGTTATTTATTCTTTCTGTATTAGAGCAATATATGTTTTTTTGGGGGGCTCAAACTGTTTTATATTGGTTGATTGTAGCGCTCACATGTACATGTTGTATATGGAAATATCGAGACTACATAAATTCGTCACACCTTCCAACATTATCCCATTTCCAGAATTACGTGAAACAGTTGGATTAACTCAATCAGAAACATTCCGATACCTTCAGATCAAAAATTTTTTCACACCTTTCACAAATACAAACACTCCTTTACACCAATTTACTAAATTTGAATCCACTTGTCTAAAAGATCCACATGCCAAGAAACAAATTTCTTCTATCTACTCTCATTTACTGACTAATATTAATTTAGATAAACCATCCTATGTTCAGAAATGGGAGGAGGACCTAGGACGAACTCTTGAGGATATGGAATGGTCAAGTATCTGGCAGGCCACTAAAACATCTACTGATAATATTTTAGCAATGGAAACAAATTACAAAGTTCTGACTCGTTGGTACTTAGTACCTTCTAGAATTGCAAAATATGTTCCAACTCACTCAGCTCTTTGCTTTCGTGGCTGCCCAGACCTGGGCACACATTTGCATGTCTGGTGGACCTGCCCGGTAGCCCAGATCTTTTGAAAAAATTTTTTTGGCACAGCCTCTGAAATGTTCAAATTTAAAATTCACCCTGATACCACCATGGCTTTGCTCAACTTAAAACCGGTATACCTAACACATATACAATTCAAGCTGTTGATCCAGCTACTGACAGCCGCTAGACAAACAATTGCGAAAGCCTGGAAATCCCCTTCACTAGGAGTGGTTGAGACTAAAAATAGAATGAATAATTTCATGATTCACTCTAAAATGGCTGCTATAGAAAATAATCTTATACCAAAATTTGAGAAAATATGGAACCCATGGATTAAATTTTTCACTGCATCATCTATGGATGAAAAAGTCCTATTGCCATGGTAGTGGTTAAAATTGACTGATCTTAGTCTTTACTCATCTCCATATGGCTCTCGGACCAATCTGGTGAACTCCTTCTCCCCCTCTTCTCTCTCTTCCTCTATATTCCTGTTTATCCCTACTCTCTTCTTTTCTGTCCCCTACCCCCCTTTTTTTTCTTTTTTCTATTGCCTGTGAACATCGTACTATTTAAGTTAAATGTTATTTTTATAATGTAATGAATTGCTCTCATTGTATATCTTAAATCTTTAGCTTTAGATTAGCTTATTAATTCAGCAATAACATACAGTCTTCAAACTCCCCACACTAATTCCCTTATATGTACAATGTAATCTTTACATATGATTTGTTTTCTCTTGTTTATTTATTTATTTATTTATTTATTTTTTCTCTACTTATTTTTAATTTTCCTATGTAATAGCAAAATTAGACTCTGTTCATATGTGATTATTCAACATATAAGTTTTGCTGATTGTTATATATTCAATAAAATCTTTTGACAAGGAAATTGTTGCTATTAAAATAATATATAGATATAATATATATAATATAATATATATAAAATAATACATAGAAGCTTCAATTTTGCCTCAGCAACATCCTGAAAAATCTTGCTTTGAATTTATCCTAAAATATAGCAATGTTCCTGAGATGTGACTGTGAAAAGGATGCACAATATCCCCCTGAGGGCCTGCTGGAGCAGAAGAAGAGAACAAACTGTATCTGTGAACCTGAAGAAAACAATCTTCCTGAGTATTTGCTAACAAATACTATAACATCTTCTGGGATTAAACACTTCCCTCCAATGTGTATTCAGCACTATGCCCTGGGCTAAGAATATGATAATAATTATAATCCCTTTGACAAATACTAGCCAACATTTGGTATGGCTGCTAGCAGTCAAGCCCAGCTGGTACCAACAGCTTTGGCCCCACTAACAATCAGAAACCAGAATGGTTCTCAATCATGTGATCATCATGTCAGCTATGACACAGTTCTCAAATGAAAGCTGAAGGCTTCATTCAGAAAAAAACATGGTGGCTCTGTCTAATACTGTAAACTTCTGGTATAATTAGTATTAAAAAAATAAAATATATACATTAAATTGTTTCTAGGGATTGCCACCATTATAAAATAATTTGCATGCAAAATGTATGCTCTCCGCAATGAGTCTGAAGAGTTTTTGACAATAGAGGGGTTTTGGTATACTGTTTTTCTCTTTTCTAACCCCAGGTAAAAAAGAGCATACACAACCATTTTAACAACTGAATAAAGCTATAGATGGTCAGGAATTATAACAGAAGGGCTGTTTTTTTCCTTACCTAGTTCTCTTTCTCCCCTCTCTGTACTTTGTCAGTAGACAGGACAGGTTCCTGCAATGTATTCACATCAGACATATTAATGTTAAGAGAATACAGAAGTGTTGCATGTTGAAAAGCAAAGGCCAGGTTGCATACTTTGTTCTGCTTTGAAACCAGAACACTGAATTGAGGGCCAGATGTACCTAAAATTGGTGGAATCCGGCCAAGGTAGACCACAACTGCTAAAACACAGTGGGAACTTCTAAATCAGCTAGGTTGTATTTTTTTAAAGGAACTCTACAAAAAAAGTATCTTCTTACAATTATAATATTATGGCCACAGCACAATTGTCAAATTTTCTTTTTCTTTTAATAACCAGTTAGGTACAACATACAATACAGTTACATAGATAGTCAGGTTGAAAAAAGACACACGTCCATCTAGTTCAACCTATAAAAGGGAAATAAAAGAAAAAAAAATTCATACACTCCCATGCCCTCATTTGCTTCAGAGGAAGGCAAAAACCCCAGCAAAGCAGGATCCAATTTCCTGATCCACCCCCCCCCCCCTTATAGAGGCAATCGGATATTTCACGGATCAACTTTACCTATAAATGTTAGTATCCAGTTATATTATGTACATTTAGGAAAGAATACAGGCCTTTTTTAAAGCAATCTACTGAGCTGGACAGAACCAGCTCTGGTAGGAGTCTATTCCACATTTTCACAGCTCTTACTGTGAAGAAACCTTTCCGTATATGGAGATTAAATTTTTTTTCCTCCAGATGTGCCCCCTTGTCCTCTAAAGTGAATAACTCAACAGGAAGTTCACTATATGGACCACTTATGTATTTATACATGTTGAACATATCCCCCTTAATCTCCTCTTCTCAAGAGAAAATACATTCAGTTCCTCCAATCTTTCCTCTTGACTTTCTAATTCTGAAGTTTGAGAATTACTGTTAGGCTACAATAATTTCTCTAAATTGATTTAAGGCTTAAGGATTTTGGTTTAAATTAAGGGTTAATGGTTAACCTAATGTTAGGTTACGAGTTAAGGTTAGAGGAAGGGTTAAGTGTTAGGGTAAGGCTAAGTGTGAAGAGTGTAGTCTTAAGGTTAAGTTAGAGATTAGCTGTTAAAGCATATCTAAACTCAAGAACAGTAATGTAATATACATTGCTTTAAAAATGTATTCATACCTCTTGAAATTTTCCACATTTTGTCATGTTACAACCAAAAACAAATGTATTTTTGGGGGATTTTATGTGATAGACCAACACAAAATGGCACATAATTGTGAAGTAGAAGGAAAATGATAAATGGTTTTCAAATTTTTTTTTACAAATAAATATTTGAAAAGTGTGGTGTGCATTTGTATTCTTCTAAGATTGCCCTGTATTTGGCTCCATCCATCTTCCCATCAACTCTGACCAGCTTCCCTGTCCCTGCTGAAGAAAAGCATCCCCACAACAGCATGCTGCCACCACCATGTTTCACGGTGGGGATGGTGTGTTCAGGGTGATGTGCAGTATTAGTTTTCTGCCACACATAGCGTTTTGCTTTTAGGCCAAAAAGTTCAGTTTTGGTCTCATCTGACCAAAGCACCTTCATCCACATGTTTTCTGTATCCCTACAGGGCTTCTCGCAAACTGTTAACAGGACTTCTTATGGCTTTCTTTCAACAATCGCTTTCTTCTTGCCACTCTTTCATAAAGGTCAGATTTGTGGAGTGTGTGACTAATAGTTGTCCTGTGGACAGATTCCCCTACCTGAGCTGAGGATCTCTGCAGCTCCTCCAGAGTTACCATGGGCCTCTTGGCTGCTTCTCTAAATAATGCTTTCCTTGCCTGGCCAGTCAGTTTAGGTGGACGGCCATGTCTTGGAAGGTTTGCAGTTGTGCCATACTCTTTTCATTTTCGGATGATGGATTGAACAGTGCTCCGTAAGAGGTTCAAAGCTGTCTGGTGTGTTCCTTGGCCTTCAGGATGCTGTTTGTTCACAAAGATTCTTTAACAAACCTCTGAGGGCTTCACAGAACAACTGTATTTATACTGAGACTTAATTACACACAGGTGAACTCTATTTACTAATTAGGTGACTGCTGAAGGCAATTGGTTCCACTAGATTTTAGTAAAGGGTAAAGAATAAAGGGGGCTGAATACAAATGCACGCCACACTTTTCAGATATTTATTTGTAAACAATTTGGAAAATCATTTATCATTTTCCTTCCACCTCACAATTATGTGCCACTTTGTGTTGGTCTATCACATAAAATCCCAATAAAATACATTTACGTTTTGGGTTGTAACATGACAAAATGTGGAAAATGTCAAGGGGTATGAATACTTTTTCAAGATAGTGAAGATATTAAAATATCAGTAAAATATAAAAGCATACAGTAACTGCATGGGCGGCTTTTACAACAGAGTCTGTGGAGCTCAGGATACCATGAAGCAAATAGCAGAAGGAATACTTGAGAGGGTTTGCAGTGTTTGAGTGACCAGGGTAACCTTGCCTGGAATGCATATCAAAAATAAACCATTCTCACAATGCTCTATGCAACACACATATAAGCTCATAGCATAGCAGTAATCTGTGAGCACGTCAGTCAATCGTGTTTTACCAAAACAAATACTAGGAAGGACCCTTGCTGAAAAAATATTTGTCTAGATACAGGCCATGGGGCTTCATTTAAAAGCACCGTCCCTGACTTACCAAAACTAAGTTTAGAGGGTGAGGAAACAAAAGAGAAAGCAGGTTTCATTCTCCAGGGACCAAATGGAAGATTACTGCCATCTGTTTTCAACAGGCTGGGTACTTGAAATGGTTGTCATTCTTTGCTGCATAAATTCAACTACCTTTTAAGGAAAAGCCGGAGCAGACAGTTCAGAAGCTTTAAGTGCAGTCTAAACTCCGGGGAATGCCTGGTGAAGATCACAACTATAGTTAGCAAATTAATGTAGCGCACCCATAAATGATGTCTGTGATAAGTATGTGGGTACAGCTCCTACCTGAAAAATAAGAGAAGAGGTTAATGCAAACAGAGCAATCAATAATTATAAGTGGAATTACAATTTTGACATTAGAACATCAACAAGTGTAATATAACAATTCACTTCCCCTTATCTAGCTTTACTCAGATATAAGCTAAGATATTGCTAAGATACTGTATAAATGCCAAACTTGACTGTTGTTGAGCTCAAACGTTTGGGGCACTAAACAACTGTGCAGTAATGGATTAACTTCAAGGCAACAATGTAGCAAATTATGTACTGTGTCTTTAGGATACTATACACTGAAGGTCCTTTTAAACACTTGAGCTCCAAAAGGTTTTACCCTCTTCATGGCCAGGCCATTTTTTCCTAATAAGTGTATATTGATTGGTTTGTGTGAAAGTTATAGTGTCTACAAACTATGGTATATATACTGGAATTTATTTATTTATTTTATACTTGTAACTAATAGTGCGGTGGGCAATCCGGCTCAAAGGCCACTTTCTAAGGCCACTTTCACACATGTGGACCATTCATTTCATCAGTTTAGTCACATCTTTTCAAAAGAAAAAATGGGTGAAGTTTTCATCCGTTTTTCATCAGGTTTTCATCAGCTGCTCATCAGTTTTTCATCAGTTTTTTTTTACATCCACTACTAATGCAAAAACGGATGAAAAAACAGACCATTTGTCCGTTTACACCCGTTTTTTATCCGATCTGGGTTTTTTTAACGGAAGAAAAATAGAGCTGTAAACTGTTTAAAAAAACAGATGTTGTTGGACGGATGTAAACTGATGTAAATGATTTACATCCGTTTTTCCATAGAGATGCATTGATGTCCATTTTTCATCCGTCAACGAATGGATGAAAAACAGACAAATGGACTGCATGTGTGAAAGGGGCCTAACTGACGCTGGGTGGGAACTAACTGACACCGAAATCACCAGTGACACTAATACACTAATCTGTGATAGTACTTTACACTGTCACTGTACTAATGACACTGGCTGAGAATTGGTTAACATCTCAGGGCAATCAAGGGCTTAAAGCAGAGCTCCGCAAGGATTCACTGCCAGTTTCCATTACTGGCTATTGCGGCGGCAGCACCCGAAAGCCAATGGAAACATCGGCTGGAGTGCCGATTCCAGGACAGGTAAGTGTCCTATTAATAAAATGCAGCAGCTACATTATGTGCACAAAAACAAAGAAATCATTCCCTCTGTACAGAGCCCTGTGTTGTTTGTCTACACAGGGCTCTGGGCTGTGATTGGACATAGCAGATCAGCAGGTCTCAGCCATAAATCATTGGCCGGGACTTGCTGACAAAGTCCCGTTGCACCCAATCTAGCACTTTAGTAAATCTCTTCATGGTCTTCGAGGGTCTTCTCAAAGATTTTGATGTTAAAAACAAAAAACCTCCAGTAGATGCGTGTCCCCTTCTATTAGCCTCTGGAAATTAGCTGGTGCCACCTTGTGACATTCAGTCAAATTCAAATAATCTTGAAAAACTAAAGCTGTCTTCTCACAATCTTCTGTATGCACTGGGATCTGAGAGTTGCTAGTTCTTAAAGAGGTTATAAACTTAAAAAAAAATAAATAAAAGAAAAATCCCCCCCCCCCAAAAAAAACCTGCAAGACAAAGGCATAATGAGCTAGTATGCATCACTTACTAGCTCATTATGAAATACTTACCTTACAAAGATGCCCTGAATCGGCGCCTGCACAGCGCTGACAGGGCCTTCATCTTTCCCGGACTTACTTTCGGGTTCATGGGTTTCGGCGCTGTGATGACATCACAGCACGGGCCCTGAAGAAACAGTATGCATGCGCCAATGACGTCAGCGGCAGCGTATATAGTAAATATCTCGGTGCAAGTTTAGGAGGTATTTACAGTACCTACAGGTAAGCCTTATTATAGGCTTTACTGTAGGTACAATTAAAGAGGAAGACTTTACTTTAAGTCCAGAATGACTTGGTACCCAGGCAGTTCAAAGCATCTACTATCCTTGGGGTGGTGTACTGGTCTGGAACAGTTCTCTGGTTCAATATGTGGTAATTAACAACAATTGCAGAAGCAAAAGGACTTCAAGACTCATAAAAATATTGGCACAGGAGCATCCGAACTACTACCTCCTGTGTAATGCCTGGTTAGCCTCAAGAACACAGCACTCAGCCTGGGAAGTCTCTGCAAACCTCCATGTGCAATCCATGCAAAAAAAAGGGAGAAAGGCTGATGCCATGAAAGTTGGCTAAAACATTGGTTTATCAATGCAGGAGAACAACAGTGAAAAAAGCCAACGCATTTCCGCCATCAGGCCTTAATCATGGATGCCATGATTAAGGCCTGATGGCCGAAATACTTGGTTTTAGAATGTTGTTCCCCTGCAATTAATAAAACAATGTTTTAGCCAACTTCCATGGCACCACTCTTAAAAATATAATTATTTCAGCAGCTTTCATCTCTTCCAAGGGTTTTCCTTAATCTTTTAAATCCTGCAATGCCAGTCTCCTGGAACGCTCTTTGAACAGACAATCTTCTTTCAACCTTATATGATGCTGGACACTTTTTGCACAGTTTATATAAATTTTACTTGTAGAAAAAAATGATTTTTCATCAACAACTCTTTTGCTCTGGCTATCCACTAAGGTGACAGCAATTTACAGACAAATCCAAGTCTTCCAGCTTTAACTCATTAGCACTAGTCTTGTCACTTGTCTAGGCAGGAGTGGATAAAGGACTAACAGCATAAACATTACCTAGACATAGTAGGAGTTACTTACTAAAATTGGATAGTGCAAAATCTGGTGCAGCTTTGCATAAACACCAATCAGCTTCCAAGTTTTATTGCCAAAGCTTAATTGAGCAAGTTGAAATTAAAAGTTGATTGGCTACCATGCACAGCTGCACGAGATTCTGAGTGCTCCAATTATAATAAATCTCCCTCACAGTACTTTGAACTGGAGAATCTATGGAGGTGCTTCCTTTTTCTTCAGCCCCACAGGTAGTGTATTACAAGGTTACATCTTCTGCTAGCTGGGCAAACTTATTGGTACTAGCTCAAGTTATGGGTCCATTTCCATCACAAAGTGAGAACTGGAGTATTCTCCACGCACCTTAGCTCTGAAGCAAGTGACACTGCTTGAAAGAACCACATATTCTGACCCAGTGAGAAATCATACATTGACAGTCTCTTCTTTCTTGTCAGTCTTCCCTCGTTTTAGAACACAGAACACCTTTGGGAACACGTTGCATGTTCCACACGATTTTAGGCACAACATCTTACAGCCTACAATACCAATAGTACAGTGATTGCCTAAAGAGACTGTTATACAAGTCAATTGTGCATCACACATGTATTCAATAGAAGCTGCCTGCATTGCTACATGCCATTCTGATTTCATTGTCAGCACAACATTACATTTTCTGAAGACGCTGAAACACAGCAAGGTCTAGGATTCTTTCCAGATCAGGAAGATCATCTCACTTGATGGCTTATTTCAGCAGTTTATTGAAGATACACACATAACAATTAGGGCCAATGCATTTCAGGGGAATTGCACCCCCTTCTTTGGGGCTAGTATGAAAGGAAACAGATGTACAATCACTATATAATTAAATTGGGGACATGTAGAACTGAATTATGATTAAAAGTACAGCCTATTTCTAAGGTATATGCAAATACAACAAAAGTAGGGTAATACATAAAATCTTAGACTGTGTTATAAATCCTAAATATAGATAAAATACTATATATAAATATGTAAAGGACTATTAGTATTTTACAAAAAAAAGTTATATATGAAGAAGTTATACAGTGTAAGAAATTATACAATGTACATACTGTACAAGTAAACAAGCACGTCTTATTGTATATACATTTATATAATATATATGCATTGTCCATAGAAGCTATAAACATGCTATAACACAAAAAATGTAATGTTGATACACATTTAAAATTCATAATAAAAAATGAATGCAAGCTGTATACACATGATATATATATATATACATAAGACATATGTAGTGAGTAGAATTATAGGGGTCTGATAATGTTGAGGTCATATATATATCTATATATATATATATCTATATATAGATATATATATATATGTATATGTATATAGAGACCGTCGCTTTAAGAATTTATATTGTGCTTGATTTGTTTCTTTCCTTTTTTAGATGGCTTGTGTCAGTTCCTCGGAATCGAAACTGTTGGATATGTGACGACACAAACACTGATAAGAAACCCAGAAAGCTGCTTAAAATAGGCCTTCATACCAAAACCAGTCTGAACTGACCAGATACTGAAATCTGAAATCTCTTTCTTTGCCAGTCACATGATGTAACCACCCATTTAACTATTCCCTTGCTACTAAAAAGATATGAATGCTGATTGGACTAAACTATACGATCACACCTATAACACGCCTAGTGCTTATGCATATTCATAAAGTATATATATTGTTAAACTTGATGTTTTTAAGTCAGAGACACTTCCTGCTTCGTTCCGCCTGGTAAAGATGGATGTCTGCCTGTGTTTTGTCTCTCCACTGCAGTGATTGTATACAATAAAGCACCTAATAATCTTAACTTAAGATCTGGACTCACTATCTCATCATCTGTCTTGTTTTGAGACCCCTAAATCGGATTTAACAGTAGTATATATAACAGTAATACATAATAAATGATGTATGATATATAATATGTGGATTTATCAATTGGGAAATAATATTTTAAAAAAAACATCAAAAATTCCTACGTGGCAGACTGAAGCCAGAGGGTGAGACTGACCTGTTTATGATCAAGCTTTGAAAATCTGGTAAAGGCTCCATTAGAAGTTTGTTTAGTGCTGTGGGAGATGAATTAAAACTAAAAATTGAAAATTAAAAGTTGAAAGCTAGTATGCCCTATTATGTACTGTTATGTTTTTGCTATATACTACATACAGTATCTCACAAAACTGAGTACACCCCTCACATTATTGTAAAAATTGTATTATATCTTTTCATGTGACAACACTGAAGAAGTGACACTTTGCTACAATGTAAAGCAGTGAGTGTACAGCTTGTACAACAGTGTCAATTTGCTGTACCCTCAAAATAACTCAACACACAGCCATTAATGTCTAAACCGCTGGCAACAAAAGTGAGTACACCCCTAAATGAAAATGTCCAAATTGGGCCCAATTAGCCTTTTTCCCTCCCCGGTGTCATGTAACTTATTAGTGTTACAAGGTCTCAGGTGTGAATGGGGAGCAGGTGTGTTAAATTTGGTGTTATCACTCTCACGCTCTCATATTGGTCACTGGATGTTCAACATGGCATCTCATGGCAAAAAACTCTCTGAGGATCTCAAAAAAAATTGTTACTATACATAAAGATGGCCTAGGCTATAAGAAGATTGCCAAGATCCTAAAAAAGTGTTGTAGCATGGTGGTCAAGACCATACAGCGGTTTAACAAGACAGGTTCCACTCAGAACAGGCCTCGCCATGGTCGACCAAAGGAGTTGAGTGAACGTGCTTAGCGTCATATCCAGAAGTTGTCTTTGGGAAATAGACGTATGAGTGCTGCCAGCATTGCTGCAGAGGTTGAAGGGGTGGGGGGTCAGCCTGTCAGTGCTCAGACCAAATGCCGCACACTGCATCAAATTGGTCTGCGTGGCCATTAGGGGTGTACTCACTTTTGTTGCCAGCAGTGTAGACATTATTGGCTGTGTGTTGAGTTATTTTGAGGGGACAGCAAATTTATGCTGTTTTACAAGCTGTATACTCACTACTTTACATTGTAGCAAAGTGTAATTTCTTCAGTGTAGTCACATGAAAAGATATAATGAAATATTTACAAAAATGTGAGGGGTGTACTTACTTTTGTGAGATACTGTATGTCTTATATATGATGTTTCTATTATTTATGTTTCTCCCACCATCAAGGAAAATTTACAAGCAGAAAGGGTCATCATTGTGTTCAACACATTTAGAACGGCAGCCCACTCTACAGATTGAACCCAAGGATTGCTCACAAGTTACTTAACCCCACCCCCCCGAAATAAAAACAACATAAAAAACAGCTTTAATGTATCTGACCAGCTTAAGAAAGGCATTTCCCTCACTTTGAAGAGATCGCTACAAAAATCTCCCCAGCAGGACACCAAAAAATATAACTTTGGGGTTTTAGTCATTTCCTACTTCATATACGAAAGGTTTTGGTTATACATGTAGCACGGTCCCCTTGAGGACTGCTTGGATTTAACTGCTCATCTGCATCAACATAACTCTGTGAACCTTCCAACCCCCCTGACACTCTGGTTTCCGACATCTTTTCACAAGTACCTTTAAATAACACGTCACACAAGTCAATATATTTACCTATCTCAGCTTTTACTAAAGTAGCAAAGTAGTATTAGTTTGTAACAGAGGGTAATAGATCAACCCAATTCTGAATAACAGCACAGACTCAGTAGAGGAATTCCCCCAAAGACAACTTAAGAAAAAGTTGAACAATAGAAAGATACAATATACATATATCTACAATGGTATACCACCTGTAGCATGACCTGAAGGACAATGAATGGTTAAGTGTTTAATGCAAGTCGTTACACTCTAAGGGGAACCCCAGGCCGGCCTATTCAACCTTAAAATCCTAATGAGGGATTAGACAGAATGAGGATAGTGCAGGGCCCTTTAATTAGTGGTAACAGCAATGTCCGTAGTGCAGGCCTGATAGTCTTCACCAGCAGTTGGAGCTCATTAGATTATATCCAGTAAGGCACAGTGATGAATGAACAGACTGACTGGCTTAAACAGGCTAATGAAATTTCTTGAAGTGATTGTAAAGGTGTCTATGTACAGTGTTCAAATAGAAGTGCAGTAAAGTGTTCCAAAGGTAAAGGTGTCTGTACACAGTGTTCCATTAAAGTAACCAGGAAAATAATGCAAAAGGTGGGCGGTTGCTCTCTCACCAACGACTGGTCCGAACAAGAGACCTTGAAGTCAGCGACCCGGGAAGAGACGTGCGTCGATGGAGCTGCCAGCGATGACACACGGATGCGGAATGTGCAAGAATGTGATGTCGAGCTGCTGAGTTGGTGCCTTGAAGATGTTTGGTAAACAGCCGCAGAGATGGGCCCTACGAGGCCAGGCTGGAGTTTCTTGACACCACGCGGTGGGCCGCAACCTCTCTCTCCCTGTCACGGAGAGGTGTGCATTACACAAGGCCCATTAGGAAGAGACCCTGAGATGAAACTCCTATCTCCTTTTATAGTCTCTCCCAGAAGATCCCTGGATGGTAGCAAGGATCCCTGGGATATGTAGTCCTGGTGTATAGTTGTGCAATGGAACCACCAATCACAAAGACTACTAATCCCACAATCCAGTGGGTTGGCTCACAAATATGATGACAGTCACTGGCATCCAGCATTAAAGGGACACAACTATAGATGATGAATGATGGGGAAGGCACATAATGTTACACTTATGTTCGATGTGAGCTCGTTGTCGGAAAGTTCGACCGTGTGTAAGCTCCATCGAACATTTGCTGTCAGAATTTCAGCACACAAATGTTTAAGAGGCGGTTCTCAAGTTGTCCGACAACAAAACTTGTTGTCGGAAAGTTTGATCGTGTGTACACAAGTCCATCGCACAAAAGTTTACGTATGCTCTGAATCAAGCAAAAGGAGCCGCACTGGTTATTAAACTTCCTTTTTCTCGGTTTGTCGTATGTGTTGTACGTCACCGCGATCTCACGTTCTGAATTTTGGGCCAACATTTGTGCGACCGTGTGTATGCAAAACAAGTTTGAGCCAATATCCTTCGGAAAAAAATCCATGGTTTTGTTGTCGGAAAATCCGATCGTGTGCATGGGGCATTATAGTCCGCCACCGCTACATCCATACACTTTAATTTGATTGACAGCAAAGATTACAATAGGATTACAATGTCTCTATGCTTTCCACCCGCAACTGAGGATATGGTTTAGGAAGGGGGCCTAAGGAGAAAGTTGACAAGGCACCTAAAAAAAATGTATGGTGGATGTCTGCCAGCTGTGAATCAAACCAGTCAGTTAACTAATTTCTGCTAATGCTTAAAGACCTGCTGAAGTCATAGTAGGAATAGCTGGCATCAGTTGCATGGGTGAGACACAAGCAGAGCCAAGTGCCCCTCTGCCAAATAAAAATAGTTTGCTATTAATACAGCTATACAGAAATAAAGTGTAATAAATACATCTATCACTGAAAATGAAGTACTAATTTAAGTAAAATAATTTTCTTTAGCTGCCATTGATGGGAGTTTTTCACATCCACCCTTAGGAAAGGGTTATTAGATAATTTAACAATCCTTGATATCACAGAGATCAGCGCATTCTGCATCCTTACACTGTAATTGCAGGGCACCATAATGATGCCTTCCATGATGCCCTGCACTGACGCGGAAGAATGAGAATCCGGAAGAATGAGAACATATTCAGAACAGAAAAAAAGTACTGCTGGAAACATTTATTGACTAAAGACAAGTATTGAGAGAGTTGGCTTTTATGCTAAAACCAACAATGGAACCATAAAATAAATTAGTCCGGAGTTGAGATTTAAAACATCTCCAGGACAGAAGCATATCACAGATCGACTTAAAGTGGTTGTAAACCCTTTACAACCACTTTTCACTACAGAAAGCCTATAATGAGGGGTGTACTCACTTTTGTGAGATACTGTATGTATACACATCCCTCCCGGGTTGGCGTCATAAACATAATGCTAAAAAAAGATGTATACCTAGAATTTATTCAATGTATGATATTAACAAATATTAATTGCGCATGTGCCAGTTTCCCCGCTCCTGAATGTGGAACTCCGTAGGGCTGGGGAGAGGCTTCAACTGTAAGTTCTTTCGCTGTTGTCAGAAAACCCATTCAATCTGACCTTATATTCTTAAAAAGTGGCAAGCTGCATCTGCTGATGGCTGTGGTGGCAGTCTACAGTGGGAAGCTGCATCTGGTGGCAGGCAATGGTTACAAGTGACACATTTTAACTAGTGGTAGGCCATGGTGGCAAGTGACAGGCTGCATCTAGTGGCAGGCAAAGGTGGCAAGTGACACGTTGCATCTAATGACAGGCTGTGGTGGCAAGTGACAAGCTCAGGGCTCCACCTGATTCTGCAAGTGACATGCTGCATCTAGTTGCAAGCAATGGTGGCAAGTGATAGGCTGCATCTAGTGGCAGGCAATGGTGTCTAGTGACAGGCTGTATCTGGTGGCAGGCAATGGTGGCAAGTGACAGGCTGCGTTTGGTGGAAGGCAATGGTGGCAAGTGACACGCTGTACCTGGTGGCAGGCAATGGTGGTAAGTGACATGCTGCATCTAGTGACAGGCTATGGTGGCAAGTGGCAAACTGCATCTGGTGGCAGGCAAAGGTGGCAAGTGACACGTTGCATCTAATGACAGGCTGTGGTGGCAAGTGACAAGCTCAGGGCTCCGCCTGATTCTGCATTATGGTGAGTTTAACTATTTGATTATATATTAAAATGTCATAATATAAATAATGTTCTTCAAATAATCCTGACACCATACAATCATGGTGTCGGGATGACTGAAGTGCTAACACCACAACTGCCCTGCCAAAGCACCCCCCCCCCCATAAACACCCCCCCCCCTTCCCCCCGATCCTGGTCCTAAATAGGTTGGGGATTGCCGCCTTATACCACAGTTTTGATGTAAAATAAGTGAGTGACATTTTCCAGTCTTCCCCACGAAATGAATATATATTTCAAGCTTTCCCTCCTCTGTAGGCTGTGATTAACATGCAATAAAAGAAGGTTATGCTTGTCAACGTCATTAAAGCTAGAAGTGGGCAGCAGAATAAATAAGTCTGCAAATGCTTAGCCTCTATGCCATGTATGAATGCCAGCAGTCTCCACAGACTATTGTCTTCTTCAGTATGTACTTTAGCCTGAAGAAGAGAGAGCAGGAGTTTATATAGCAACCATTTACTGTAATCTTTAAACGCATTATAAAACTTCCTACCTTCACCTTATGTCTTTCACCTGCATTAATCTTGTAGTATCATGGTGTCATTTGTTGTTCTGTACACACAGCCTATAGTACAGTAAATCTTCACATTTCTGTGTCAGCATTTTCTGTTTATGTTCAAACAAGAGGCATGCCACAGGGCACTGCACAGGTTAATGTATGACCTCTATCTGTAGTCTCAGCATTACTCCCAACTGTCCTTTTTTTGAAGGAACTGTTTTGTTTTTGAGACCAATTCCCACTCTCCCACGTGCAGCCTCAGTTGTCCCTCATTTTGGCCCGATGTGTACAGTACTTTTCCATATAATTTATATATTTCACTGCCAAAAGTGTTATGCTACACTAATCCTTTTACCCAACCTCTATATTACTGCATTTTTTATTTGGAAAGCCCGCAAAAGGTCTTTTTCACGTAGGTGTCATTCCAGGCATTCAGGAGATAATCTTGCCACCACCTGAATGCTTGTTTTTTTGGCTGTTTTTGTAGAGAAAAATCCTGTCACAACTGCTAGTCAAATGTTTGGCTTGCAGTTGTAGCACAGCCCTACTGACTTCAATAAAGAAGTTTGATGGGCAGTGCCCCTCATCAAACTCGGCATGCCAAGTGTTTTTACCATCCCCCTCCATGGTTGCCTGTGTGAAAGAGGCTTCTGTTCTTTTGTTCGCAGCACAGCACGGCACAGCACAGCATCATTTGAAAGATAAAAAACTAAGTGCAAAAATATACTGCGCTTAAACCACCTCACATTATATCACTCACATTCGCCGCACCCCCCATATCTCAATAGATATAATAAAAGTTAGGCATGCACAAGTTAGGCTTATTATCCTTGATTAAACATGTGCAACTGCTGCCTAATTTTACACTATATGGAAGCAAGTTCATTGTAAAAAAAATTTCCCAACCAAATATGCGCTGCCAGGTCAGGGTCAGTATATTTTAGGTAGGATTTAAAAAAAAAAATGCCTTTTTTAAATTAGTATCAGTGTCAGTTAGTAAACATCGACACTGATGCTAACTGATGCTAACACATGTCAAAGTTGAAAAATTGGATCTGGGCACTAGGGTATGTTTTACCCCCAGTCATGAAGGGGTTAAACCTTAGAGCAGAGATCCAGTCTTTTTTTTCCCCCTAAAAAACACCCCCACGATGGTCGCAGCTTACACAATCCATTCCGGCATATGCAGTAAATGTGGTCTTTTTTGGTATATAATTATGCAATTTACTCACAGTATTCTCTTCAACAAGCACACTCCCATCTTCAGTGTGGGCATCTGAAGCCCATCGTAGCTTCTTCCGGGATACGGTGCTGCTGACGACTCCACGTACAAAGCGCAGCACACTCATTGAAATACCGCAATGCTACAAGTAGAAGCTGCCTATTGACTCCTGGGATTGATGACACTTATATCCCAGGAGTCAACAAGCGCGCGGATATGATGTACCTTGCTGCGACGAGGTCCAGGGGAAGTGGACCTGTTTAGAGGCTAAAAAAGGTAACATGCTTTGGAAAAAAAAACATTACAATCATTAATGACACTGTGATAAGCAATGCAGAGGGACAAACTTCAAAAACTGGGTGGACCTCTGCTTTAACTTCATTAATATATACTGTACAGTATTTACACCTGTCAATGATACTGTTTATCTGGACTGTGGTTTCATGCAATATATTAAAATATGCCACTTCTTGGAAACTAGTAGAACATTGAAAATATTGAAATATGTAATTCAAAAAATTAAGTACTTGTTAGGTTGTCTAAAATAAAATTCCAGGTGAATTGCATAATATATTCTGCCTATATTTACATATACAAAAATAATGTATCTGTTAAAGTTGTTCATTGCGGAAACGCATGCAAAATCATATGCGTTCTTGCAATGCACAAAAAAACACGGATTGCTTTTGCAGGAGCACGCCAATGCCATTATTTAACAGCACCCCAATGCACTTTTGAGCGCCAAAACACATGGTAACAAAGTACCATCCGTTTATGTGCAGTACGATTTATAAAGTAGGGCCATGCACTTCTTTTGTGTGATTTTTAAGCATAGTGCAGCCCATTTAAATGAATGAGCTGCCTTAAATATTGCACACAAAGTAACGTAAAATCACTTAAAATTGATTGCTCACCATCGCACCTGCATAGATAAGAACAGAGCCTTAGTGGCACAGGTAAGGATGTATCCTAGAGACTTATATTTACATATATTGGATGGCGGCTATGTATGTGAATACTTTAGATATAATGGCATACACTAGTAATTGTCAAACATATGATGCTATAAAGAGGAATATACTGAAGTTAAGGAACACTGTGCATACCATGATAATTGATGGAGAGCTGCATCAAGGTCAGATTTTTTTTTTCCTTATTAGATTTCAAAGTTGATGAATGAAGAGAGATGATTTTCGTTTAAAGCTAAAGTTTAGGTATGGCAAGTTTTTCATAGGTACACAAATCCAGCTTGGACCATTGTAATTATGTATGTGCCATACTTGTGGGATACCCATGGAACCTGGAAATCAGTGTACTGGCACTGTCTGCTACTATAGTAATTGCTTCCGGCTTCTAAGTCCTGTGCTGAGCAACCACCCTGCTCCTTACTGAACACAGCAGGTTACCCACTCAACACAGAAGTCATTCAGAGAGCACTGATTTCAGATAAAAATGCAAGGCATTCTCTCAATTGTGCATGTGCTGAGTGGCTGATCTGTGCAGAATGCTGGTGCTTTTCAGAATGCAGCAGGCCAGCCATTTAGCATAGGCCCTGGAAGCCAGTGGAGATCCCTGAAATAGAGGTGTCCAGGGGCATCGACCCATTATGGTATATACAGTACATACAGTAATTACATTGGTCCTAACTGGATAAATGTAACTATGTAAAAAATATACCATGCCTGGAGTTCTTCATTAAAGGAGAAGTGCAGCCAAAGCTATTTTGGCTATACTCCTCCCGGGATCGGGGGTCTTTTAGACCCCCGATCCCTCCATAAAGAGTACCTGTCACCACCTATTACTGTCACAAGGGATGTTTACATTCCTTGTGACAGCAATAAAAGTGATCAAAACTTTTTTTTTTTTAAACAATTTATTAATATTAAAATAAATAAGAAAAATTATTTTTTTTAAAGAGCCCCCAACGCCGCGAGCTCGCGCAGCAAAGAAAACGCATATGGAAGTCGCGCCTGCATATGTAAACGGTGTTCAAATCACACATGTGGGGTATCGCCGCGATCGTCAGAGCGAGAGCAATAATTCTAGCACTAGACCTCCTCTGTAACTCTAACCTGGTAACCGTAAAAAAAATTTAAAGCGTCGCCTATGGAGATTTTTAGGTACCGTAGTTTGTCGCCATTCCACGAGTGCATGCAATTATAAAGCCTGACATGTTTGGTATCCATTTACTCGGCGTAACATCATCTTTCACATTATACAAATAAATTGGGCTAACTTTACTGTTTCGTTTTTTTGTTTTTTTTATATAATCTTTATTTTTATTTTATGTATTAAAAGGAACATACAGACATATAGTCTATGGTCATTCTTACCACAATACAGTGCAATTCTTACAGTGCAAACATAGACGTTCCAGACAATAACAAGTTGTCTAACCAATCACAAGACAAGGTAAAAACCGGAGGGGTGAGGGAAGGAGGGGGAAGGGGATGAGGGATCAAGTCTTCTTCAAACTGTATTGCACTGTGGAACAGTCAAAATGATTCCCAGGGGGGGGGGTCCCGCCATGGCAACTTCTTGGCCGAACCCGTCACAAAAGCCCTCCATTCTGTATTGGAGGGGGGGTCTCGTCCCTGCTTTAAGGTCCCCGAGATGCCCACCGGGCGGGTCCCTCGGGAGGGGGGCCATAAGCCTCCAACTAACCTCCACCGAGAGGGAGGCGCCCCACGGGCATCCCCTGGGGTCAATGCCTTTGAAAGGTGCCTGTGTCGCCAGGCGGAGCCCCTTTCCCATAAGTCTGCCCTGGTAATAACTCTATAACATTTAATAAGGGAGATACAAAACTTGCCTTTTTTAAAAGGAAAAAAAAAACCCCCCAAAGACGCCTAGCGTTTCGTATGAGCCTTCAACTGTGGACCTTGTGAACCATGCATAAGGAAAGAAAAGGTCTACATCCGGTGCAATCAATAGGGTGGTGAGACAAGCCATTCAGGTACGCACGTCACCACATACAGGCCTCCTTAGCTTCAAGGAGGGCTCCGCTAACTCCAACAGCGCGACTTCCAGGCTAGAGGATACAGGATTAGTGTCAATGGTGAATCTCCGCCACTGGGCCCAGATACTATCAAAGCGCTCACTCCTATTCTTGCACCTCGCCACCCACTCCTCCGCCTCTCTGATATCTTCCACCTTCTGTAACCATTCTTTTAAGGTAGGGATCCGTGGACTCTTCCAGTGGAGAGGAACCAGCCTTTTAGCAGCGTTTAATAGATGAGGAAGGGCGCTTTTTTTGTAGTGGCTCAGAGGGAGGGTGGGGAGGTGCAAGAGAAAATGCTCTGGGGAGAACGGGATCTCAATCTGCAGAGCATTTTTAATGGTAGCCTGTACTTCCGTCCAGAATGGCCTAATTACTGGGCATTCCCACCACACATGAAGGAGGGTGCCTTTCTGACCGCAGTCACGCCAGCAGCGGTCAGAAACCGAGGGGTAAATACGTGCTATGACGGCTGGTACCCGGTACCAACGAGTTAGGAGCTTGTAGTTAGTTTCCTGCGTTCTGGACTCTATGGAGCTAGAATGTGCTAATTTATACATGTGTAGGCGCTGTTCTGGTGAGAACTCTATCCCTAGGTCCCGCTCCCATTCTCTTATGAAAGCCGGCTTGCAAGCAGCGGAAACTGAACCCAGTAGCCTATATAACTCAGAGATCAGATGGGGAGTTGGTTCTTCTTCTATGAAAAATCTTTCTAGTGTGGTAATGGTGTCTAGCCCTCTCATCGAAGCCCCCTCTGTTGCAATGAAGTGTTGGAGTTGCTGGTGTCTCCACCAATCCATGGGGAATCTGCCATGGCTAGTCCTCAAGGCATCTAGGGGTATCAGACTACCCTTATCTACAAATTTGCCACAGCTATAATTACCATCTGTAACCCATGTACCAAAAAAGGTCCTTTGCTCCCCAGGAGGGAACCACCTGAACCCCCCCAGCGGTGCCAGTGGGGAGCCCGGGGGCACCAAAGCGTACAAAGCATTCGTGCGATCCCAGACCCGCAGGATATGGGTAGTTAGCGGGGAGGACGTCTGTGAGAGTCCTCTATATTCACGAGGCAGCCAAGGCGCGTAGGATAAGTCACGACCTGCCAAGCTCTTTTCCAAGGAGACCCATATTTTTGAACCCCCATGATGCCGCCAGTTGAGGATATGTTGGATCGCAATGGCTCTGTAGTATCGTCTTATATCCAGGAGGCCCAGGCCTCCCATTTCCTTGGCCTTCTGTAGTAAAGACGCGGCCAGTCTTGGCCTTTTACCATGCCAGATGAAATTAATCATTAGGCTTTGAAGCTGTGTAAAGAAGCTCCTGGGGAGAGGGACCGGCAGCATTTGTAAATGAAAGAGCACCCGTGGAAGGATGTTCATCTTGAGTATGCAAAAATTTTTATATCGACGTTAAGAAGTGATATTGGTCGATAGCTTTGTGGGAGAGTAGGGTCCTTGCCTTCCTTCGGGATTACGGTGATGTGGGCTAATAATGCCTCGGGGGGGATCTGGTGAGTTGTGGCTAAAGAATTAAAATACCTACACATATGATTTTGTAGCAAAGGGAGAAATTTTACATAGTACGCTTTGGAATATCCATCCGGGCCAGGGCTCTTCCCATTAGGCAGGGCCTTCACTGTCGAGATGATCTCCTGAGGGGAGACGGGGGCGTCAAGGTCTAGCTGCTGTTCGGGTGTCAGGGAGGGAAGTCCGGCTGAGGCGAGGTAGTCGCCAATAGCTTTCATTTTCGCTGTCCGCCCTGTGTGGGAGATCTCCTTATCTAGGTGATATAAGTCCGCATAATAATCTCTAAAGATGGAGGCAATCCCGGAGGAGTGTAATGTAGCTGTACCGTCAGGGGACCGAAGAGAGTGCACGTGAGCTGTCAGTCTTCTCCGCCGGAGCGCTCTAGCGAGCATTCTACCACACTTATTTCCCTGTTCGTAGTATTTATGTGAAAGGTAGCGTAGTTGTCTGCGCGCTCGACGGTCAAGGAGGCGTGAAAAGAGTTCTCTCAGTTCGATCAACCGATCGCGGGCTTGAACATCTCCCTGGCGTTTGTGTTTAAGTTCTTCTTCCTGTAAAGCTGTCAGTACCCTCTGGAAGTCTATCTGCCTTTCCTTTTTAAGTTTAGAGCCTAGGGAGATCAGTTCCCCCCTGAGTACCGCCTTATGGCTTTCCCACACCACTCCGTCTGCCATATCCTCAGACACATTCTCTGTGAAATAATGTGTAATGGTCTCAGAGACCCTAGCCACTACCGAGGCATCGTCTAGGAGGTTTTCATTGAGCCTCCAGGACCAGGCCCTCTGCGTTTCGTCTGGGATTCGCAGCACGGCCCACACCGGGGCGTGATCTGAAATAGTGATATTGCCTATTTCAGCTGACTGCAACAGCTCAAGGGTGTCGTGGTCCACACACATTAAATCAATGCGCGTGTACACGTCATGCACCCCCGAATAGTAGCTGTAGTCCCTCTCTGACGCATGAAGAGCTCTCCACGTGTCTATAAGGAAGCTGTTCTGCAGTGACTTGCGAAAATGCTTGAGGAAGGCTTGGGAGTGAGTGGGGCGGCCTCGGGATGTGTCAACGAGTGGGTCCGGGCTCACATTAAAGTCCCCTCCAAGAATTAGGTGCCCCTCCCTGAATTCGTTCAGCTTGTCTAACACAGAGTCAATAAAGGAGAGTTGTTGGGCATTGGGTGCGTAGAGAGTCGCAAATGTAAATTTTTTGTTGGCCAAGACCCCCTTCACAAAGACGTATCTACCCTGCGGGTCGACTCGGCTCTCTGAGAGCTGGAATGGGCAAGACCTATGGAACGCAATGGCTGTACCTCGTGATTTGGCCACCGGAGAGTTGCTAAAGAACCACTGGGTGTATAAGTGTGTAGGTATCTTTGGGAGGGACTGTTCCCTAAAGTGAGTCTCCTGCAGGAAAACCACCTGGGCCCCCAGCCTCTTTAGTTCCTGCCAAAGCCTGTTGCGCTTGTGTGGAGAGCAGAGCCTCCTGACATTATAGGACAGTACCTTTAGTGACGGCGCACCTGACCTGGATGATAGTTGACCGGTCACACCCCCTCTGGGTCCTCCGTGCATGGTTCAGTCCGTCAAAAGGCGACCTGAAGATCAAAGCAATAACCGTTAGCTCTGGAAAGTAATATCAGGCACAGAATGATATGAAGGGGGGAGGTGGTGGGAGGGGGGAGGAGGGGGGAGGTTAAGGGGGGGGGAGGTAGATAGGGAGGAGGGGGGATTTAGGGGGGTTAGTGGAGGGAGTAGGTAGGGTAGGGGAGGAAAAGGAGGGAAGGGGATACGGGTGAAAACAACAGAAAACTATAGAGCTCACCCGGGAGGGGGGTATCAACCCAAAAACCGCCCGGGTGAAAACTCGGAGTCCCACAAGGGACTGTCACCTAGTAAGGTGAGGCCTAAGTGGGGTACGTGGGTGACCACCAAGGGGACGGCTAGCCCTTCCGTCCGTCCAGTCCATTATGACACATAAACAGGGTGGGGGAAAAAAAAACAAAAAAAACAAAAAAAACCAGTACATATCACCAAAAGGGGAAAGGAGATGATGTAACTCGAACTCCCAAAAAAGTGCGAAAAAGAAAAAACGGTGGGTAGGAAACCAGACAGCCAGGCTAGGAGCTGAACCGCGGACCCCCCCAGTCCATCATGGCGCCCAATGGTACTCAGAATTGGGAAGTAGTGCAAAGGGCTTCGCGTGCAACGTCCTGCACGTGGAAGTAGGATAAAACAGCAATGCGTCCGTTGGGCCCAGTGTCCTGATGAGGGCACCTATGATGAAGAGGGGATTATGTCCAGAAAATTAGTGAGAGCAGCAAGGGCGTCAGTGGTTTGTTCAGTCACTGGTTGTAGAGGTGCCCGGACGTGGGCCCTCTGTTTGCCTGTTACGACCTCGGGAGCGTCTGTTTCCTGCCGCCTGGATCCATGGCTGAGGTAGCTGGGGCATCTGGATGTCCGGAGTGGTGCGCCAGTCCGGGAAATCCACTGGATTAAGCTCCAAGGTATGTAAGAAGCGGGGGAGGTCATCCTTTGTGCGTAGTATAGCCCAACGGCCATTCTTGGAAGCCTGGAGGCTGAATGGGAAGCCCCAGCGGTATGTGAGGCCTGCTGCTTGAATTTCCATTAGGAGTGGGCGTAGGGCTCGCCGCTGCATTAGGGTACGCCGTGAGAGGTCCTGGTAAAAGGACAGTTGAGCTCCATCAAAGTCAAAGACTGGTCTGTTACGCATCTTTTGCATTATACGGTCCTTTAGTGTAAATTTGTGCAGCTTGCAGATCACATCCCTGGGGTTGTCGGGGTCTTCTGATGGGGGCCGAAGTGCCCTGTGCGCTCTGTCTATCTCAATCGGCACCGATGGAGGCAAACTCAGGATCTCACGGAACACTCCCTGCAAGGTGGGAACAATGTCCTTAGGTGCAGTGGCTTCAGGAAGGCCTCGTATGCGAATATTCGCTCGCCTGCTGCGGTTCTCCATGTCATCCAACTGACACAGAAGGGCCTCAATCTGGTGACTATGGGTGACAGTCTGTTCTTTGAGCTGAGCTATGGCGGGTATAGTGTCATCAAATTTCTGCTCCAGAGTCTCTACCCTGTGACCCAGTTCAGTGGTATCTGTTTGCAATTGCTCAATGTCTTGCCTGAAGGCCCTCTCAATCCTGCTGGTAAAGCGCTCTAGGTCCTCCTTAGTGGGGAGAGACCATAGATGCTGTCTGATGTCCCTGTCCTCCGTCAAATCCGCCAGGTTTGTGCCCCTGTCCTGTGGTGATGTGGAGCGGGGGGATGCAGGGGGGATGGAGTCGCTTACCAGCCTGGGAGAGGAGATAGGAGACAGTGCTGGGGGCGCTGGCTGAATTTCCTGCTGCAGCGTGGCCGTTCGTTCCGGCGCCATCTTGGATTTTCCCCTCTGCTGGCGGGGGGTGTCGGAAAGGAAAGAATCCAGCGATCCTTGGCCGTTGGGGTGAGCTCTTTTCGGCTGGGAAGAAGCTCGCCGCCGCTGTGACATGCCCTGTGCGGAAATCGGGGGGTAATCACCCCTGTAGCTGCTTATTTAGCTGCGGACCGGACGGAGCTCGGGCTCAGCACGTCCTCACTCCTCCATAGCCAGGCCACGCCCCTGTTTCGTTTTTTTTTTTTTAACCTCATGAAAGTGTCCCTTTTCCCAAAAAGTTGTGTTTATAACACCGCTGTACAAATACCGTGTGACAAAAAATATTGCATCTAACGCCATTTTATTCTCTAGATTCTCTGCTAAAAAAAATATATATAATGTTTGGGGGCTCTAAGTCATTTTCTAGCAAAAAATACGGATTTTAACTTGTAAACACCAAATGTCAAAAATAGGCTTAGTCATGAAAAGGTTAAAACAATTCTGTTGAAAAAACAATGTATTTTTAACTGTAGTAGCTGATTTTTTCATTAATTCTATGTCTGGACAAACTTAAAAAAAACAATTTTTTGATACATGCACATTTCCCCATGTTTTGTCTCTTCAAAAATGCTGCATGTACAGAATACCTTTTGATCCTGCCAGAAATCAAAGGAGATTCTAACTGCTGATTCTCTGTCTCTCAATGTGTTAGGAGCACTGCCCAATTAAGGAGGATATACAGTAGATTGTATTGACGGTATCCAGCAGTATTTCATGTAAGAGAACTGTTGGCAACCCTTATGTTTAAACTTTTAATATATTATGGTGAAGACTGAAAGCAATAACTTACTATAAATTAGGGATGGGCCAAACGACCCCCTGTTTGGTTTGCACCAGAACTTTCGAACAACGCGAAAGTTCAGAACCGAATAACAAACCCCTTTGAAGTCTATGGGACCCGAACGTAAAAAAAAAAATCAAAAGTGCCCATTTTGAAGGCTTATACGCAAGTAATTGGGCATACAATGGTTACTGCCCTGGGGGACATGTATCAATGAAAAAAAAGTTTGTAAAAAACATTATTTTTAAATGAGCAGTGATTTATTGATGCTTAAAGTGAAAGTATAAAAATGAAAAATTCCTTTCAATATAGTGCCTGGCGGGTCCCCTTAGTCCACCTGTAAAGTGGCACATCTGTACTATGTATAGAAGCTGCTGCAGCAATAATTGCATTTATAAAGCCCAAAAAATGACATTTTCGCCGCAAGCTTTCTTTATTTTGTAAACAACAGCTTGGGGAGCCAATCTGTATGATGAGGCCACAATGTAGTGCACTGGGAACAAGATTTTTGGATAAATTCTGGTGCCTCTACCACAGACTTTGGATTTCTACTTTTATAACGGGTGTGAAAAAAATATTCTTTGGGTGTCGGTGGCGCCTTCACACCGTAACCCTATAGAGATACTCTTGATCAAAGCAAGAATTGGCCTTGTTGTCAAAAATTGCAATGATATGCACCTGTCATACAGGTGTGAAAAGATTGTTCTTTGGGTGTCGGTGGCGCCTTCACATCATAACCCTATAGAGGTACTCTTGATGAAAGCAAGAACTGACCTTTACAGTCCCAATACAAGTGTTCATAAGTGCACGTGCTCAATAATAATACATCTGTGCTCCATAAACCTGTGCTCAGACTGGGTGCCCCACATGGATGTGCACTCACCCCTATGTATTGACCAACTATCTCTAGTTTGGTCATTCAAGCGTGTGGGGAAACCCCTGGAAGGATTCGTTGCTGGGACTCATGCACTGGATATGCCTCATAGAAGTGGATATGGATAACAGAGAAAAAAACCTCATTGTGCAATGCCGTTTAAAAATATATTAGGTATAAAACATAAAGTTACAGTCACATGCAATGGTGCCTATTGTCCTGGCATCAGGTGTGTATAGCAGGTGATTTGTTTGGGGAAATCGGCCCACAATGTGTTATTACCGCTGGCCGCGGTTTGGCTCGATTTCTGAAAATTTGCGTAGGTGGACGCATGTCGTAATGACGCGATCAAGCCTCAGCGCATTTCAGCCAATCAATGGGCCATCATCAGGAAGCTCTGATTCCGCCATATCGAGTAAGGGGTTTATACCCTTACATCGATAGTGGTGATTATTAAAGATTCGCCACCTGCTATTGCTCAAGGTTGCTTACAATCTATTGTAATAGGTAAAATAGGTCTACGAGTGACAATTATAAAGACAGTTAAAAAAACTAATTATAATATTCAGTAATTGGTAATTGATAAACTTCACATTAAAAAAACCAATCTGACATACAATGATTGGTAATAAGAAAGGCCACCTAGTGGACAGTAATAAAATGATAATCTAGCATTAATGTTATTTTATCTGCCACCCAATGGACATTAATAGAATGGCAGTCTAATAATTTATTTTCATTTATTAATGTTGTTCTTCTGCCAACATGGCCTATTTAATGGAAGATTAAATTAATAAAGTACAATGGGAAATTGGGTAACCATTATGTTTAAAAATAAATAAATTAATTTGGTTAAATAAGGAATAAATAGGTGATAT
Organism: Lithobates clamitans; assembly: GCA_037952925.1. Lineage (NCBI taxonomy): Eukaryota > Metazoa > Chordata > Amphibia > Anura > Ranidae > Lithobates > Lithobates clamitans. Next base: position 9,864,847 of record JBBGZY010000372.1, read on the forward strand.
ATAGGGATGAGCTTCGAGTTAGAGTCGAACGTAAGTTCGACTCGAACATCGGGTGTTTGCCCGTTCGTCGAACAGTGAATTTTATGGGGCGTTCGCAACAAATTTGAGCGCCCTATAATGCACTGCAAGACCACAGTGCATTGCTGTATGAGGACTGGCCAAAGCATACACCTCACCTGCATGCTTGGGCCAATCACAGCACGCTCCTCAGCGAGAGCCATAATTGGCCAAAGGCAGGGTGCCTTTGGCCAATCATGGCTCAGGGGGACTCAATCCACGCCCCACACTATATAAGGCTGCTTACACAGCGCCCGTATAGTGTGTTATACTGGTCGGAGATAGAAAGATTGAGCTACATTAGGCAGGCAGGTTAGTTAGTTAGTGGTAGTGTGTTTGATATATATATATATATATATATATATATATATATATATATATATATATATATATATATATATATATATATATATATATATATATATATATATATATATTTTGCACTACATGGTTTTGGTAAATCTGAAGACAAAATCAGCAGAAAATCTGTGTGTATGGGGCTTAAGTCATGGCAAGTTTTAGGCCCTAAAGAATGAATTGTTTTTGTTTAAGTTTTAGAGTAGTATGCTTATTCAATGCCCAAAGGTTTTCTTTTCATTTGTATTTGCTATTTAGCAAGTTTTACTGCAGCTGGTGTTAATTTATTTTGCAACCTATTTTGCTATTTATACAATTATCCAATTTTTATTCACTCCATAGCACTAAGTATTATTTATTATTAAGAATTGGCCTTGCTGTCAAAAATTGCAATGATATGCACCTGTCAAACAGGTGCGGAAAGATAGTTATTTGGGTGTCGGTGGCACCTTCATATGGTAACCCTACAGAGATACTCTTGATGAAAGCAAGAATTGGCCTTGCTGTCAAAAATTGTAATGATATGCACCTGTCAAACAGGTGCGGAAAAACTGTTCTTTGGGTGTCTGTGGCACTTTCACACCGTAACCCTATAGAGGTACTCTTGATGAAAGCAAGAATTGGCCTTGCTGTCAAAAATTGTAATGATATGTGTAATAATATGCCCAAACCATTGTGACTGATATGCTTTGATATGCTTTAATATGCACTGCCATTTCAGTATACAAGATAGCCTAAATCTGAAACTATAGAAGAAAGCTTAGAAGGATGCTTACACAAGCATTTTTCTCTATATATTTTATTGTGGGTTGGTTTGTCTTTTACTGTTCTGTAGGCCATGGGACAGGATGCATGACTTATGACTCATAACCAGATATTAACTCATGATAATGTATCATAAAGGGTCACTGACTTGTATAACCATATAAGTATATATTTCTATACAAATACATCATTTACTAACCACTCCCCCCTCCCCTCTTTCTATTGGTATGCTGAACCATATATAGGCTGTAACACACCTTATAAAGGCAGACATTTTACGAATGCACAACCTTCTTCTCCTTTCATGGTGTCTCCAGATATCTGAGGGCCCTGTTGGTATACCTATAAGAACGGTGGTCATCCAGAATACCTACTATTTCCTTTCAAAATGCACCTGTCAAACAGGTGCATAAAAATTGGTTTTTGGGTGTTAACAGTGCCCATGAAACCTACACCAAAAACATTCTTCCAGATGAAATCAACACCCACAACACTAGGCAGCCTAAAAGTCCTGCAAAGATTCCACATCCCAAAAACACTTAATCAGCGACATTGGCATCAGGGGCTTCATAGCTGCTGGTAATCCAGGACTGATTCATTTTGATAAAAGTCAGATGGTCCACGGAGTCTGTGGACAGACATGTTCTATGATTAGTAACAAAACCTCCAGCAGCACTGAATGCCCTTTCAGAAAAGCACGCTGTATGCAGCCCAGCAGCTCAAAAGCATACTGAGCATGTTCTAGCCAGTGGTCTATTCTCCTGACCCAGTAAGCCAGTGGGTCGTCGACTGGAAAGCTCTTCGTCTCTGTTTTCGCCTCTCGATAATCAACCACCATGTGATGCAGACGCTGCCGATGGGATGTGGACGCTGACAAAAAAATTCAGAAATGCATCACTTAGGCGTCCACCTTCTCCACCGCTCCTCTCTTGACCAACAGAAACCTCAAAACTATGTTTTCCACGACACTGTAACCTACCAGCGTAATGGAAAGCGTTTGATAAACTCCTCTTTAAGGTGTCCTCAAGAGATTTCATCTTCTGCACTCTCTGTGGGGACGGGATGAGTTCTGAGACTTTCCCCTTATAATGGTGGTCAAGGAGGGTTGCCAACCAATAGTGATCCTTTACGCCACGTATTCTTGGGTCCTTTCACAGGCTTTGAAGCATGAGGAAGCCCATGCACCGCAAATTTGCGGAGGCATGAGAAGCAGACTCCTCAGGGTCACTGAGTATTATAGTACCTGAAACTGCCTCCTCCCAGCCACGTACGACTCCCAAGGGTTCTGCGGATGGAAAACCATCTCTTACTGTTAGAACTATGTCTTCCTCTGCTTCAATGCCTCCGAACCTGCCAGAATCCTCCTCCTCCTCCTCTTTGTGTTCTGTTCCACAGGAACAATGGTGTCTGCATAAAGTGGGCCTTGAGAGAAAAGGAAGTCCTCCTCTTCGTCCCGCTGCTGTGCCTCGATTGCCCCGTCCATAATGCCACGCAGAGTCTGGTCCAGCAAGGACACAACAGGGATTGTGTCACTGATGCATGCATTGTCACAGATCACCATCCTTGTGGCCTCCTCAAATGGTGACAGTATAGTGCATGCATTCTTTATAAGCATGGGGGGAAAAAGCAGAGCCAGCCTGAGCCTGTTGTTATGCCATACTCACACTGCAGCATTGCCAAAGTCGAGTTCCACCTGGTGGGCATGTCACAAATCAGGCGGTTTACGGGCAGGTGGAATTCCGCCTGAATTTCAGGCAACCGAGCACTGACTGTGTATGACCACCTTAAATGGCTACAGACTCTTCTGGCCTGCTTTAGTAGATCTTCCAACCCTGGGTACCTATTTAGGAAACGCTGCACCACCACATTGAGGACATGTGCCAGGCATGGCACATGTGTCAACTTTCCCTGTCTAAGGGCCGGACAGGAGGTTTTGCCTCCTTTGAATGTCAGCCAGCCAAGCACTGGCATTGTATGACCACAGACTTTTCTGGCCTGCCTCAGGAGATCTTGGGTACCTGCTCAAGAACCGCTGCACCACCAAATTCAGGACATGTGCCAAACATGGAACATGGGTCAAGTGTCCCTGTCGGAGGGCGGAGAAAAGGTTGGTGCCATTGTTGCATACAACCATTCCTGGATGAAGCTGGCATGGCGTCAACCACCTCTAAGCCTGCCCCTGCAGAGCTGAGAGAATCTCTGCCCCAGTGTGGCTCCTGTCCCCTAGGCAGACCAACTCAAGCACCGCATGGCATCTTTTAGCCTGACTGCTTGCGTAGCCCCTTGTACGCTTACAAAGCACCGCTGGTTCAGAGGACAAATCTGCAGAAGAGGCCATAGAGGAAGAAGAAGAGGAGGGGTGGAGAAGAGAGCTGTGGCAGAATCACCACTAGCATTTTGGAAGCGTGGTGGTGGAACAAGCTCCAATAACACTGAACCCTGTCCTGCATCCCTCCCAGCTGCCAGCAGAGTTACCCAGTGCGCCGTGAAGGAAAGGTAACGTCCCTGCCCATGCCTGCTGGACCACGAGTCAGCAGTAATAATAACCTTACTGCTGACCGCCCTGTCCAACAAGGCCAAAACATTGCCTTCCACATGCCAGTGGAGAGCCGGAATGGCCTTTCGTGAAAAGAAATGGCGTTTTGGAACCTGCCACTGAGGTACAGCACATTCCACAAATTCACGAAAGGGGGCAGAGTCTAACAGCTGAAAAGGCAGCAGTTGCAGTGGTAGAAATTTGGCCAAGCTAGCATTTAGACGCTGAGCATGTGGATGGCTGGGACCGAATTTCTTTTTACGGTTAAGCAACTGGGGTAAGGAAAATTTGCCTGCTAAAATCAGTTGGTGGTGTACTGCTAGCAGATTGGCTGCAAATACTTGGGACACCTATTGCTATACCTTTATTCCTCTCAGTGCAGGTTTTTGAGAGGACTGGAGGTATAGTAGGGTTGGAAAACCCAGATGAGGAGCAAGGAGAAGTCCGCCTTTTTCTTTGATGTGGGTCTTTTAAGTGCTGTTGCCAACGAACAGCAGGTCGTCATATGTCTGGTGAAGCATGTGGTGTCCAAGCGGCTACTGCTCTGGCCACGCTTGATCCGCTTCAGACATAGGTTGTTGAGCTCTGCGGTGTGATGCAATAGGGCAGCTGCCCTTAAGCTGTCCCCTAGAGGACATCCTGCCTCCTTGGAGTTGTCAGTTGTCAGGTCAGGTGCATGCTTTGTCCAATCATCATGCGATCTTGCAGTGCATTATGGGGTGTTCTGCGGCACTCGAATTTCTCGCGGACGCCCCATAATATTTGCTGTTCTGTGAACGGGCGAACAACCGATGTTCAAGTCGAACTTATGTTCAACCCAAACATCAAGCTCATCCCTATTATATTTGAAATCTGTGATGACTAATGGAGTGGCACTTGCCAATGTGTTTGGCATTAAATACTGGGTGGCACTGTAGAAGATATGAGTGCTTGCACTACTGAGCAAGATGACCAAGAGCATGAAGATCAGTGTGCTGGAGAAGAGACACCTAATAAACACAGCCTTCTACTTCTCCAGGTTAGTGCAAACACAGATACTGTAAGATTATAACAGTGTGTTTTATTTTCTTCTGATCCCTGCACTCTGTATAACTTACCCGTCTTCTGCAACCTGTGCTTAACATACTCCTGACCCCTGCACTCTGTGCACTATTTACTCCTGATTCTGCACTCTATGCTATATGCACTTCTTTTTTTTTTTAACAGAAAATCTATATGCACTTCTGATGTCTGCATTACTTACTCCTGACCTCTGCACTCTGTTATGAATTCCTGACCCCTGCACTCTGTGTGTTACTTACTCCTGACCCCTATACCCTTAAGTGATATGCACTACTGACCCCCTGCACTATGCATTTTTGACCCAGACCAGAGTAGGCATGGAATTTTGTTAACTATACCCCTTTAAGCCCCTCCCACTGTTATCGCAATCTGGGCATCATAATCTCCCACGGAAAGCCACATCAGTTCTCCACTCATAGTACCCAAAACATTTTGCCTTTATACTTTATATGTCTAAGACCAGTTGTTTCAGTGTGTGTTTTAAAAAAGGGTGTGATTTTGTGGTGTGGCTACAAAGTAAGAGTGATTTTCTGGGTGTGGTTATAAGTGGGTGTGGTTTGAAAATCTGGTAACCATACTGTAATGGCACCCTCAGCAAAACACATGCATACCTCCCAACATTTTGAGATGGGAATGAGGGACACCTACTAGAAAATGTATGTAGGCATAGGACACGCCCCCTACCACATTTCCTTACAGGAGAATTAACCAAAAAAAAGGTTAATTAAATCTGCAAGGGCTTTTTTTTACCAATACTATTACTTTATATTTGCTTTTAAAATTTACAAATGCAGCAATTTAGAATTTGGATGAAAAGTTTAGCACTGGGAAACACTTTTTGAAAGATAAAAAGTGCATTTTATATACAACTATATAGATCAGACCAAAATGAGGGACAAATGATGGGGAAAGAGGGACAGAGGGAAATCGCTCCAAATCAGAGACTGTCCCTCGAAATCAGGGACAGTTGGGTGCTATGACACATGTACAGCAAGAAACAATTGAAAGTTGTAAGGGCCGGCCAGCTGACCATGTTGGACTTTTGAGAGATAAGGTCACAGGGTTACAGTCATACCTGGGATCTTGGGAGAAAATACCTGAATTTTGCTGGGTCATTGCCGGAATTCTGATTCCAGGGATGTAAACAATGCGGCGCAGAATGCGTGATGTTATTTTTCATGCATGTTGCACTCTGCATTTACTGGCTGGATGGTGGGGGAGGAGAGAGGTTGGGAAAGAAGGGTGAGTTGTGTGGGAGCAAAGTGAACTGGGGCAGGGGGTGATCTGCCCAGAGAATAGCAGGAAGTGTGTATGCTGCTTTCCTGCCAGCAGAAACAGGGACACAGGAAACTGTAGAGGCTAATGGGACAGCCAAGTATGTCACCAGATGAGTAAGTGTTTGTTTGCGTATGCAGTATGTATGTCTGTGTATGCAGTATGTATGTATGTGTATGCAGTGTGTATGTACTGTATGTGTATGCATTGTTTATGTGTATGCAGTGTGTATGTATGTGTATGCAATGTGTATATATGTGTATTTATTATATATGTACTGTATATGCAGTGTGTATGTATGTTTTGTTTGAAGGTGTATGCAGTGTGTTTGTGTGTGTGTGTGCATACAAATTTTCAGAGTGACGCTTCAATTCTGTTGCTATCGGAAGGCCAAAGGAAGTTTTGCTGGGGTTTTTTGGGTATGCTGTACCCCTAACCCTCTCTCTATGAGGTATTGAGCAAATAAATGTTTTCAAACTAAAGAGACTAAAGCCTGATGGGCGGCTCAGTGTGTTTATTCTGACTCCGATTGTTGTGAAGCGATTTATCCCTTGTGAAACCTCTATGCCTGGCCTGTATAAGATATAATCACTGAGGACAATCCTCATCAGATAGCTTGAACTCACCAAATACCGATTCCATCCACAAAGGTGCTTTTATTCTGAACATTAGGTTACAGCAGATGGCAGGATACTACAGATGAATAGGTTGTGGTATTTATGCAGTCAAAAGATGATATTGTCTGTAGCTTAATATACAGAATACATGTGTGCTGCTAGATGTGGCCTGTTAGCTGCATCCATGACACAGGAAGTACAACCTCAGGAAGAAGGGTGGAGCATTACATACAAAGGAAGTGTGTCATAACATCAGGGAAAAAGAACATGGGAAAACAAGTGCATTACCACAAAAGGTCACTAGATGGCAACATGTGAATTAAATATAAACGTCCATAGAAAATGGTTAGGAAAACAATCTATATAAATTATTTGGGGCGGCACAGTGTTCTTAAGTACAGCTACATGGAATGTCAGCTTGAGAGCCTTTAAAATCCATCAGCTCCTTTGGGAGTGAGTGCTACATCTATTTCTCTTTTTTACAGTCAGTATTTTTTTACCAAGTTTAAAGCTTTTTTTGGCTATACACTACTTTTCATGTGGGTCACAGCGGCACACTCCTTTTGCTCTCCTGTGACCAGTCAGTTCATAGTGGGCAATAGCCTGCTATAAGCTAACGTCACAGAGCCACTCCAGGCTCTGGAATGATCCCAACCATATTGTCAGGATCCACCCAGCTACCTGATTGACAGCTGGCTTTGGCTCTCGGCTTGCGGCTGAGAGCCAAAGCCAGCTGCACCCACTCCTGCCTGGCGCTCCATCGAGTGCTGGAGGGGCAGAGGGGAGAGCGATGACTGACAGTCATTAGTCTCTGCTCTGAGCTGTCTGAGAACTTAGTGATCGGCGGTCATGTGAATGCTCAGTTCTTGGTCTTAGAGCCATTATGGGACAGCTAAAGCATCAGACTGATGCTGCAGAATGGAGATGAGTGTAGAGGTTTGCTTTTTATAGAGCCCAGACTTCTTCTTCAAGCCTCTATTGACCCAGTGTACTTATATTTAAGGTTTAAAAATGATTTGCATGTTGTCATCTAATATGAATAACGTTATTATTTCTAATACTGTACAGTTTCAGATCAAGTGCGGCAAAGCATTATTAACAATTTCTACCTCAAACCCATTCTGGTTGGCTACTTTCTGGCTTCAAAACTGACGCAGAAAACACATCCATATCAGAAGTTCTAAATTCCTTCCTGTATGCTTTTCCACAGTCAATGACTGGAAACACAGAGGAAGGCAGAGGATCAGCATGACAACCAAGCAAAGCACAGTTACAGAAGGAGGCCAGTATTGGCACCCAACACTTTCCTCTTTTTTTTTAAAAACTTAGTGTAACTAAAGGCAAAACATATTTTTTAGTTATGGATAGCGTTTAGAGGAATTAGAACATTTGTCGGTTTTTACTGCTGTCTGTGCCCCCATTAGGGAGATTCACTCCCCCTATTTGTCCTGTTTATCGTTATCATCGAAAGTAAAAATAAAAGAAAATCCCAACAAAAATTACTTTGGGTCTGGCAACCTTGCCCATGCCCAACCCTCTCGATTTGACAACACGCTCCTCTCAATTTAGTGAATGCGTTCTCCATGGGACTCCTTTTTTCTCTTCTTCTCTCTTTTACTTCTTGTTCTTTCTCTCTCTCTCTACTTCTCTACCTTTTCTGTTTCATCATATTTGTCTATTTCATATGCCTATCTGGCCACCAGGCATTGTCCTGGTTTGGATGATTACGGTGCTAGCACCTCTTCCCTCTTTACATTTTATTTTTTCTTACCTGAATATGTATATACAATAAACCCTTGGTGCAACATTTGAGGGTTTTTGCCTAGCTGCATTCAACCATACGACTGGATGCCCTTGTAATGTTATCTCTTACACTGTGGCAGGAACCCGGAGTTGTCTCCGCTATTAACTCTATGTCTCTAACTGTTGTGAGGCGCCAAGCCTTGAATATGCAAATCTCTTTGATTTGTATCTGATCACCATACAATTTAACCATTTAACTGTTGGCTCTATTTGTTGGCTTGACCATGAATAAAATCTTTTGTAAAAGAAAATAAAAGAAAATCTCAAATTTTGGGTTCACATCAGACCCCTAACAGAGGGGAAATCTTCCAATGGGGATACTAGTTCCGGTGACACACAGGACAGGAAGTGAAAAGATATCTCCCCAATGTAAGAAAAAAAAACTGACGGGGATTATAATCCTCCCTTACTCTATCCAAAATGAAAAAATAAAAAATTGCCTTTGGTTATACTTCAAAATTGCCATAAACAAAGCTGTGTTCTGTCTATTGGAATCCCCCAAAAATATCACTTTACATGTAACAACAGTGTTCTTCAACCAAATTAGACTTTGTATTTGAGCTAATTGGGCACATTTTAATTAGGAGTAGCTCATGTTGAAATGAAATCCTGTAATATCGTAAAGGCAGCTGCTCTAATACCAGCTGTGGAACTTGCTATCTATTTCTTGGCACCCATTCAGTTCTCTAATTATAATAATTAATTTGACAAGATCTTACTTCAGTGACTTTATAATGAGCTACTCTGAACAGGGAGTGCTCCAAGGTTCCCAATATTACTGCTTTCGATCCACAGACGGAGGGTTGTCTCAATAAATTTCCAAATGTGAAAAAGGAGTATAGTCAGGAAGAGGTAAAAGTTCTTTGAAGACACTTGTGTCCACACTAGTACACAAATACACACATGGTGCTTTCCTAGGACAAGTCACATGGAAAGTGTCAATGTGCTGAAAACCATGCCTAAGTTATTGTTTTTCAAAACCTAAACATAAAAAAAAACATACACAAAAATAAGCACCTTCAAAAACGATTTTCCAGGCAGACTCATATCTCCCATTTCTATCAGTTATCAGCAATCTATTTTGTACAGGTATGCTGTGATTGTCTTTTGGTAGAATTTTTTGGCTAATCTGAAAAAAAATAACACATATACGGCTAACCTTATAATTGTATGTATGGTCAATTCATAAAGCTGAATTCCAGGTGTAGTTACATTGTAGATTGTTCTGGCTTGAAGCAGTGTGATTATACGTATTCCATACTTGAGGGATCCCTGTAAAAGTGGAGAATCACTGTAGTAGTCAGAGCTACTAGAGTGATTGCCGCTGTTTTCCAGTCCTGTGCTGACCGGATGTCCCACTACACACTAACTGTAGGAGGCACTCACCTAGCTTTGCCACCATTCACAGAACACCTTGTTCATACAGAGAACACATTGTATTCATTGAAAAAATGGTGGCCAATCCAAGCGAGCAACCCATTGTGGTGTGCAGAAGGACAGCCAAGTGGCACAGTACCATAAAGACTGCATTGATGGCTGTAGTAGCACTAACTACTACAGTCACTCTCCACTTCCAAAGTCGTCCCACAGGTTAAGAATATGTATACATAGATTTCGAGCAATGTGACTATGCAATAGTAAGAAAAAAAACATATCTGGAGTTCAGCTGCGCTTACATACAATTAGCCAAATCTGAACAGTCTTTGTAATTTATCTTACCCCCTGCTCCACCTGACTCTGGCACTCTCCTTTCTTCCCTTAAAGTATTGCTAAACCCACAACAGTAAAATCAGTCTGTATATGCAGTAAAGCATGCTTGTTATACTCACCGTGGAACCTAATGGGTTAATCCTGCATACTGTGTAGAAAAGCTGTTTGACTTTGTCTTTTCTGATCTTCCCCTTCTTTAACTATCTGCAAACCATTTCCTGATAGAACCGAGCCTTGGGGACAATCTGCACATGCTCAGTTTGGTGTGTATTAATACAGAGGTTTTTTTTGGGGGGGGCACTGTCCAGACAGAGGGTCCGGGGTCCTGCAGTCTCATAGGACAGTCAGAATAGAATAACAACTCCTCCTACAAGCTTTAACCAGACACTGATAGAAGTCACAAGACTGCTATATACTGCTGATGAGAAAAGGTATTAAGCATGTTTATATTTACTAAAATAATTGTATCTTCATGTTCTGTGTACTGTGGGAGACCAGATATAGTGAATGCAGGGGCCTGGGTTTAGTAACACTTTAACCGCTGGCCGACCAGCCGCCACGGTTATACTGGTTTGCACGGCTATGCAAATCGACATAGCTGTACGTCGCTTCTTTTAGATGTCACAGCATGTCCCTGGAGCCAATGCGCGTGCCCGGCAGGCACGATGACCGCCGTGCACCCGCGATCACTCGTGAGAGAGCGAGAACCGGGATCTGGGTGTGTAAACACACAATTCTCGGTTCTCTCAGGGGAGAGGAGAGAGATTGTGTGTTCATACCAAGTATGAATACCGATCTCTCCCCTCCCTTAGTCAGTCCCATCCTCCCTAGCAGAGGCGTAACTACAACTTTCAGGGCCCCGGTGCAAGAAACCATGAAGGGCTCCCCTGACCTCTGGTCCTGGGCCTGGATCCCTTTACTCTCATTGTGAGGCCCTTTATTAGGGTCTCACAGCGGCCTCCTTTCTGCCATCAGAAAGGAGGCCACTGGTGCACAAAGTGCAACCTTTGTGACCCTGGTAGTTCTGCCACTGTGTTCCACCTGCATTTAGGTACTGCCATAAATGTGATAGATTTTACCGGCATGTAAGACCTGCACTTCCAGCATCAGAAAGGCTTTTAAACAGGATGTTATTGACAGGCTCAGTGAGTGGACACTGAGCAGATCACCCATGACAGGAGAACCAACACACCCGTTGCCGACCCCAAGAATATGAGCTGCAGTGGTGCAGGAGGAGAGCTCTGACAGCAAGTGGCTCACATTGGGGACACTGATGGAGGTTGGAATGTCAGATTGGCAGCACTGGGCTAGCAGCGGTGGGGAGCGGTGGGGGGCCAAGTGAGGAGGAGTTTATCAGTAACAGAAGAGCTGGTGCAAGAATTTTTGTCTACACAGGCGAAGGTGCATATCGATTTTTGATGCTCTTCCACTTCACTGTTCACCTGCCACCCCTCTCCCCTCCACAATGCAACCCCCCACCCCTACTGTCCACAGCCACGCTGGGACCTCCTTCACATTATGCCTGTGTTTGTGATGGGTGCAACATGAAGGACGTCTCTTCAAACCCCCCCAGGACAAATCCATCCCCACTCAATCCCCCTCTCAGCAAAAATCCTCTCCCCACCTCTAGCACAGATCCTCTCCTCCAGGTCCTCCCTTCCAGCAGAACCCCCTCCCCCCTCATCCTGGGTCAAATACACTCCCTCCCCCCCCAATACGAATTCCCCTATGCCAGCAAAGGTACTCTCCCCAGTTCTGTCACAAATCTTACTACCCAAATCCCCCTCCTCAGTACAAACCCCCCCCAAACACAAATTATCTCCCCTTCTAATACAAATCCATACTTCCCAACTGTCCTGGTTTTGGTGGGACCTTCCTTAGATACAAATGAAATCCTGTGTATCCAGATTAAGGGTCTGTTTATACCAGAATGCTGTGAGGGAAACCTGCGTTTTGTGTGCATTTCCCATGCTGCATTCAAAATGCACTGCCATAGCGATCTGTAATGAGTGTCAACGTAACCTCTTCACGCTGTGCCTCCTGGCAGTCATGTGATCCGAAAACTCCTGATCGCTTCCAGTGATCGGGAGCTTTCAGTGGGCACTCAAGGCGTGTACATTGCTACTGATCACAATTCATGCAAATATGCGGCCTCTCTGTGCCAAGGCCAAGGTGCCGAGAGGCTGTATATTTGTGTGTGGCAAGTGGTTAAAGACTACCCAAATGCAGGTCACAAAAGCAGTGTTTGCCTGCACTAGATTGTTTGATCAACAGTACCATGCGATCCAGTTGCTGTGCGTTTTATAAAGCAGCGTATGCACATGCTCAGTGCAGACCGACATGGTTTCCGCCAATTAAAATGAAAGGGCTGAAATTGCACAGCACCTGGAAGGCATGTGTATTGCAAAGGAAAGTGCGTTCCTATGTGATTTGTGGTGTGAACTGGCCCTGAGTCTTGGGGCCCAGTGCTAAAAAAATAGTTCAGGCACTTGGCTCTACTAACTTGCCTGACAAGGGGGAAACTAACATAGGTACCTGGAGCAATTGCCCTGAATCTCTAGCAAGGTGCCCAGGATCCCAGACACATAAAGTATCCCAATAGCAGCCACTTTGTCTTTTAAGAAGGGGGGAAGGGGCAAGTTATCAAAGAATACATGCAATGATTTGGGGGGATAAGAGAATGCTTTATGTGCTGGGGGGCACTTTGTGAGGGGAGAGAAATTGTGCTGGAAGAGGTGTTAATTAAAAAATCTGACCCCCTCCCCCATCACACCTTTTCTTCCTACCTCAAAATGCCCCCTAACACATAAAGCATCCTCCTATCCCCCCAAATCACTGCAAGTTTTCTTCTTTGACAACTTGCCCCTTCTCTGAGTCCCCTTCACTGTCTCCTTCCCCTGCCAGTGCCAAGCATACAAGCATAAAGATTCAGTACAAACCTCAGATCAGCATGTCCCTGTTCTGTTGATGCTGATTGCTGTGTCCATTCTACTCCCCCTACTTCTCCTGTCTCTGACATCCGAGCCGAGGAAAAGGGGAGGGGACTTCAGTCCGTGTGTAAGTGTGAGGTGGACAGGAAGGGGGGAGAGATGCTGAGATGCCGTACAGTGTAATCGCAGCGTGTGGGAACAGAAACACTCCGCACACGCTGCGAGCCAATCACTGGAGCCGGAGGTGAGAGACACAGCAGCTGCTACACCAGGTGCCGGACCGGAACTTTTCGTGCGGTCTTGGGGCCCCCTTACAGTGGCGGGATTTGCCAGGGCCCAGTCGCAGGTGCGACTGTTGCGACCCTGATTGTTCCGCCACTGCTCCCTAGTTAGAACACACCTAGGGAACACAGTTAACCCCTTGATTGCCCCCTAGTGTTAACCCCTTCCCTGCCAGTGACATTTATACAGTAATCAGTGGCTATTTTTAGCTCTGATCGCTGTATAAATGTCAATGGTCCCAAAATAGTGTCAAAAGTGTCCGATCTGTCCGCCGCAATGTTGCAGTCCTGATAAAAATCGCAGATCGCTGCCATTACTAGTAAAAAAAATAATAATAATAAAAATTATATTATTAATGTTAATATTCACTATATTTTATATATTTTTCTGTATATATAATTTCTTTGCATTGTATTATTGCATTGTTATTCACAGAGTATGGTTTATCAATTATGAGTATTTAATTGAGTGAGCAATCATGAGCGCCCCCTAACACCAAAACTTTATTGCACAGTAGTAATTCTACACTTCGAGGAGCAGCTCCATAGTTACACATTTTTATATTATATAATTTTTTTTTGGCATTAGGTAGCCTTATATTATACAGTGTTGCATGACTGAGTAATTGTCATTCAAAGTGTGAGAGCACTGAAAGCTGAAAATTGGTCTGGGCAGGAGGGGGGTTTAAGTGCCCAGTAAGCAAGTGGTTAAACAGTTCAATTTTGTTCCTCAAAGACAAGTTTTACGAATAGCTGAATGGACCACTTGACCTCTGGAAGATTTACCTCCTTCATGACCAGGCCACTTTTTGCAATACGGCACAGCGCTATTTTAACTGACAATTGCGCAGTCATGCAACGCTTTACCCAAATACAATTTATGTAATTGTTTTCCCACCAATAGAGCTTTCTTTTGGTGGTATTTGATCACCACTGCGGTTTTTTTTGTGCTATAAACAAAAAAATAACTATAAATTTTGAAAAAAATATATATTTTTTGCTTTCTGCTACAAAAGATATCCAATAAAAAAAAAAAAAAAAAATATCTTTATAAATTTAGGCTAATATATATTCTGCTACATGTTTGTTTTTTTTTAAAAACCCTAATAAGCATATGCCCAACCCGCAATCCTATGCATGAGGAGGACTGATGAGATGTACAGCCACCATAGAAGTAGCCACATAGACTGCCGGAGAGCTGCAGAATGTGCTTCTCCCTGACTTTAGCCGGATCAGACCAGCCTGCCACCCTGGATTGTGCTTGAAGGATGGACTTCCCTATCAATGAACATTGGGTGAGGTCTGATTCTCTATCCTACTCATACAGGAGCCTGATTCGGGGAGAGGCCCCTCCCACCAGGCACTCCAAAAGAGAACTATTCACTTTTCATTTCTTTGCTTTTCTGTCAGTAGGATTGTAAACCCCTGTTGACAGAACCTGATACAGCAAAAGTGATAGAGATGTGCTTGATGTTTCTTTTTGCTAATTTCTTTCTGACAGTGGGATACTAACCCCCTACTGGCAGAAAGTGATATAGTGATATAGGAAGACACTCGCGCCTTGGTACTGTATAACAATATTGTTGGGCTGCTGTTGTCCAATATTATCCCCACTAATGGGGCAAGGTAAACTTAAATGGTAAATAGACAGCACCTGTTCCTCCTTTATACTAACTCCTCTTTAGGCTATACACGTATTAAACTCCTATATGTGTCTATAACCTTGGATGGATAAATGTCACAGTGAATTTACATTACTTGCATAAGTGCATACTTGTGTAAACCAAAATACAATTAATGATACATTGTTGTATATAAAATGACAATGAATAAAGTGCATGAATAAATAATATATATTACATCAATGGATATAAAGTGACAGTAATTAAAGTGCATAAAGTGATATAAGTGCAATGAAGTCCTTATGGACTTATTAGTCCCTATTATTTGTGCAAAAAAAGGGGGCAAAAAAGGGTGCTGCAGTGCTCCGTGTGTCCAACGATGTCAATACATCCACCTGCTGAGGTGGTGTAAAAATCCAAACTCACCAGATGTGTTGGACTTCTTTGCCATATAGCAAAAAGAGTCTTCTGTGCCTTTAGGTCATTTGCTGGGGACCAAACCCCATGCGGTGTCCTCTGATGTCCTCCACTAACTCCTGTGTGGTGGATATCCTTTCATTTATGGCTCCAGAGCTCCCGGTATAAATGGTGTGAGGCATGTGATGTATAGGAAAGAAAGCTTCTCATGGAGTAATATCCTCAGGTTTATTGTAAAAAAAGCAACTTACAATGTATTTAAAAGTATTAAAACTGTCTATTGACAGAACCGGCATCACTAAAAACCATCGGCCTTACTGGTATGGAGACGTAGTATCCGTGCAGCATATTGCGTGCATTCCACTCTCCTGGCTGGAAATGATGTTTGAGAGTGTCAGCTTGATGCGTTTCGTCATAGAGATGCAACGTTATCAAAAGCAGGTCGCAGCCAGGAGGGCTGGTGAGTGAAGCACAGTTGAGAGCACTGGGGCGGCACACCTGAAAGGACTGGGAGATTGCAGTCTGAGATGGGTGCAGAACCAGGTGAGAAAACTGTGGAAACATGGGCAGTGGAGAGAGGCAGCTGCAGCCAGGAGGGTTGGCAGTTCCTGAAGATGTGATACTGGGCTCAGTAGCCACGTGGACAGCTAGCACTGAAGAACTACCTTATTTTTGTTGCTACACTAAAAGGAGCCCGCGGCCCCTGCCTGCAAAGGATATCTACATTGGGTCTGGCTGAGCTAGTGTCAGGCCTACCAAATAAGTGCTAGCTAGTCTGGAGAGCAGAAGAGAGGAAGCGATGTACAGGAGGAGTATGGAGTGATACTCAGAAGAGAGGAAGTGATGTGCAGGAGGCGTATGGAGTGATACTCAGAAGAGAGGAAGTGATGTACAGGAGGAGAAATGGAGTGATGTATATACTGGATGTATATATAGTCCCAAATTTCAATTTTTTGATCACTTGGGCATCCCATAAGTCCCCATCCCTATCCAAGTTTATTACCCCTCAATAAAATAAACAAACAAAAACAAAATGCAACGACTGCTTTATTGTCTCTGAGGAGTTTAAAAGTGTGTGCCTGGCTGGGCAGGGTGAGAGGTGAACGACTATACTCAGCAGCCCTCACAAGGGTACCGCTACAGTTGCATTTGGAACCCTTACCCAGTAAGTATGTGAAGGATGTTACACATCCCTTCACAGCACTGTTGGTCAATCTTGTGGTGTCTGGGAAGGATTCAGGATGGAGCTCACCGCTGGAGTTGGTGGGGCCACTATGAGCCTTGCCCTTTGGTGACAGCACAGTTACCTGTAGCCCCTCCTCCTAACTGGACTCATCCCCTGACTCCTTAAAACAAATAGACCCCCTTCAAAAGCACCCCAGAAAATATGCAACATATCAGGCTAAATGCTGCTATGCTGTGTTGCAACTTGTATGCCTGAGTAACAGGAGCCACTCTGGGACAAAGTGAGCTGATCCCATGTCATTTTTAGCTAGGTAAGGTCATGTATGACAATGCCACTAACTTGCTGCCCTCCGTTCACCTTGGGAAAAAAACAGTTAGCCTGGATCATGTTTTCAATGTTGTGGTATAGAGGTTTGTCATGAAGTACCCCGGCTTCCACAATTCGTTCGTCAGGTCAGAAGGGATTGTGGTCACTTTAGATGGTCATACCCAGCCAGTGTTCTCCTGTAAGAATTGCAGTGCTAACATCAGCTGCCTGCCAACCGCCTCATCTGTGACACCCCCCACATGCTTGAAGTTAAAGTTGGCAATGCTGTCAGGGCTGCACAAGCAGGACAATAAAAGTGACAATAATGGTAGACTGTGATACAGCTGGTATTTGTGATATAATCTCTCTCATGTTCCTTCTGGAGGAAAAACTCTATGGTCTGTTTTAGACCAGACATTGAAGGTACAGCTGCAGAAGGAAGAGGAGGACTTGCTTCTGGCTCAGGGCCAGTAGGATTCTTAGCCTACTGCCTTCATTCTTGTTATCCTTGGCTATAGAGGAATACAACGAGGAGGAGGGTTGGGGTGTTGGTGGTGAGGAGGAGTAAGAAAAAAGGCCAGCTTCAAGGAGACATTTCACCCGACTCAAACCCCAGCAGTTGGTATGGGTGAGGTGAGATTGTTGGGGACAATGGTTTCCTCAGTTGTGATGATAGGGTTTTTTTATGGTTAAATGACTGCTCAAAAATGGGATTCAGGTCATCAAAGACAAGAACTTCTATTAGGTGGTTAGCCTATTAAATCCCAGATACAAAGGTAAAATTGCCAGTCTATTTACACCATTTCAGAAGGAGCAAAAAATGTGGCACTTTAGGGGGTGCTGGGTAAGAGCCAATTTGATCAGCGCAGTGGTGGCTGTGGCTGCCTGAGTTTTTTTTAAACCACAGTGGCCAGGCTCAGCTGCAGGCAGTGCATGAACCTTACAATTGCTAAACACATCAGATCCAGGACTAATGCAGATACTCTCAGAAGGATCCCATGGACTATAGGGTGTCCAAGCTGGACCACTGGCAGGAGCGTGCAAAAATGTGCTGGAGCTTCTGACTTGCTGTCCAAGAGGACCACCAGCACTGAAAGAGCTTTTCTTATGGAGAGGAGAATCTGCCTATCACCTGACAGTGTGGACTAGTTAACTATCATTAAAATTAACCAGTCTTAGACTACCAATGACTACAGAACTGCTGCTGCTGATGCTACAGACTAAACCTTTAATTGAAATAGAATTGCCCCATGCTCTCCCCATGCTCTTTTTTGACAATAGCGTGTCTATTAGCCTTGAAAATGGCAGCATTTCGTGTCAAGATTACCCCCCATACCCCCACCTTGGACTTCAATGGGATTTGCTGCTAAGTTTGGGTTTCACTAGTTTAAACAGGATTTCATACCCCCCCCCCCCCCAAAAAAATAATTTTTACCCAAAATGCAAACACATGAGGCTACCTGCATTGTTTTCGCATGGTTACTTCACAATAGCCATGAAAAGGTTGTTTTGAGAAAAAAAAATCAGAATGCAAGATTCACATGTTAACATTATTTATTTTTTTTGGAATCATATTTTTCATGAAAATTAACATCTGACCTCCACACAAAATCCATGTTCACAGCACAAAAAAACATAAATACAGTTGTACTGTTATATATCACATTAATGTATATAACTAGAAATGCAATGCATTTAACGTCAAGACCTAGAGTGAGAACACAAACCTTCCCATATCAAAGAATAGACAAAGTACAATGCCCTTTGTATCTGCCAGCAATTATTTCTAAATTAAAGACAGAGCTTTATTTATTGAATTCTATTAATATGATTTATTGGCATAAAAATGATCCTGACTAATCACTATAGCAACCATCTCTATAGAAAAGAGACCTCTCACTGTTAAATTTTAAATTACTAACAGGGCCCTTTAGATAAACGTACTGAACAATAGATTACTGTCTTTATGTGTATGCATGTTATTGCTCCAGAATTTGCCATGGAAATTTTCTGATTGTATTCTTGAAGATGATAAAAGGTAGCGTAATATGACAAAAAAGGGAATCACTGGCCTCAAACAAGAACATAGCCATTGAAATCACAATTAAAGTTATTGCAAACCCTCACATTTAAAACAACCCATTCAGTTTAAAATAGAAATGAAAGGCAAAACATTTATGTATACATATAAAAAAAAAAAACATTAAAAATACCCTTTTCCTCTTTTCTTAAACGATTCACGCCCACGCTATAGCCGAATGACGGCTACAGCGCGGACCTTAATTACCGGGAGGCCGTCAACAGGCGTCCTACCGAGCATGAACTGCCTGCACACCCCCTGCCTGGCATGCGAGGTGCGCTCTCTGATCACCAAGTCAATGAGACTCGGCTGATCACAGATCGGACTAAGGGGCCAATCCCGGTCCCTTACCACGTGATCAGGTGTCAGCCAATGACAGCTGATCACGTGATGTAAACAAAAGTTTGGTAATCGGCTTTTTTTTTCTGCTCGCGCTAACAGTGTGCACAGAAAAAAAAAAAAAAAAATAGATCACCGGCTTGTGTCAGAGGGACAGCGGTCCCGAAGAGGGTGAGACATCACCTGAGTATCTGTGCCCACCAGTGCCACCTGCCAGTGCATAGCAATGTGGCCAATCAGTGCCACCTACCAGTGCCCACCTGTGCTACCTATCAATGCCCACCTGTGCAACCTATCAATGCCCATCAGTGCTGTCAATAAGTGCCCATCAGTGCCACCTATCAGTGTCACCTAGTAGTGCCCATCAGTGCCACCTATCAATGCCCTTCAGTGCCACCCATCAGTGTCACCCATTAGTGCCACATATCAGTGCCCACCAGTACCGCCTCATCAGTGCCCACCAGTGCCACCTATCAGTGTCCATCAGTGCAGCCTCATCAGCGCACATCAATAAAGGCGAAAAAATTACCTGTTTACAAAATTTTATGACAAACTATAAAACTGTTTTGTTTTGTTTTTTCAAAATTTTCGGTCTTTTTTCATTTCTTTAGCAAAAAATAAAAAACCCAGCAGTGATTAAATACCACCAAAAGAAAGCTCTACTTGTGTGAAAAAAATGATAAAAATTTAATTTGGGTACAGAGTTGCATGAACGCGCAGTTGTCATTCAAAGAGTGACAGCGCTGAAAGCTGAAAATTGGCCTGGGCAGGAAGGGGGTTTAGGTGCCCAGTAAGCAAGTTGTTAAAGTACAGTAATTACATACCGTCTGTTCTCGGCTGCATAAGAGCTGGGGGAGGAGAAACAGCAGTTCACTGAACTTCCCAGTATAAAGCTGTGCAGGGCGGGGGGCGTGTCAGGACAAGTCTGATCATTGGAGGAGAGCACACTGAGTTTCCTGCACAGCTAGAGAACTGACCACGGTGTGTTCTCCTGCTTAGGGTGGTCAGTTTTTAAAAGGAAAGCAGAAGGATTAGCAGGAACACCAGGGATTTCACAAAAAGGAAGCAATACAATGAGAACTGGATATTTTGCATACAAGTATATGGTACAGCAGGTACATATCAGGATTAAAGCGGAGTTCCAATTAAATAAAAAAAAAGTCAGCATCTACAAATACTGCAGCTGCTGACTTTTAATAATCGGACACTTACCTGTCCCAGGGTCCAGCGATGCGTGGGAACGAAGCCCTGCTCGTCTCCCCCTCCTCTCTGCGGCGCCGGCATTGTCACTGTGGGTGGCCAGCTGTGGCTTCACAGTCGGGCACGCACTGCGCATGCGCAAGCCGCGTTGCATGCTGTGGCTGGCTGGGCAATCATCTGGGACCTGTGAAGTGTTCCAGATGATTGCCGAGAGGGAGGGGGGAGAGGTGATCTCCCTTCTGGCGCCGCGGTGCCACGGGAGGAAGTGGGAGCTAGAACCCTCTCAAAAGAGTGTTTCTGCCCCCCCCCCCCCCCAAAAAAAAAATGACATGCCAAATGTGGCATGCCAGGGGGTCACCTTTCCTTAAAGCAGAAGTTCCATTTTTGGGTGGAACTCCGCTTTAAGAAACATTGGGTTTACATATTCTTTATGGATTAACTTTGGCAACCTCTGAACTGATTTTTACCCAAACTCCAAACCACCACTCTTTTATTACTCCACTGAGCTGTGGGCTGGGTCATTTACACCCCATAGCTAAACAAAGAGGCGGACTGTGGAGCCGAAATGACCGAACCGATTGAGAAAACAAAAACACACATGCAGAAGATAAGATCAGAGAGTGAAGTTAGAAGTCCTGGTCTGTATACTAGTCCATGTTAGAGACTTATGCCGCGTACACACGGTCGGACTTTCTAGAAAGCTAGGTCCGACGTACTTGCCGCCAGACTTCCGGCGGACTACCGCCGGACTTTCTGAACGGCCGGACTTGCCTACACACGGCCGGACTTTCCGGAATCCGGTCTTCCCGACGGACTTCCGCCGGACTTTCAGAACGAACGGACTTTCCCACACACGGACAAGTCCGTTCATTTTGAACGTGACTTTGGTACGACGGGACTAGAAAAGGAATTCAATCTCGCCGCTTTTTTTGGCGAGATTGAAACCTTGCGAGCCCCGTCGCAGGCCCTTAGGTCTGGTATGGATTATAAAGGGGAACCCCTACGCCGAAAAAACGGCGTGGGGTCCCCCCCAAAATCCATACCAGACCCCGATCCGAGCACGCAGCCTGGCCGGTCAGTAAAGGGGGTGGGGACGAGCGAGCGCCCCCCCCCTCCTGAACCGTACCAGGCCGCATGCCCTCAACATGGGGGGTGGGTGCTTTGGGGGAGGGGGGCGCCCTGCGCCCCCCCCCCAAAGCACCTTGTCCCCATGTTGATGAGGACAAGGGCCTCTTCCCGACAACCCTGGCCGTTGGTTGTCGGGGTCTGCGGGCGGGGGCTTATCGGAATCTGGGAGCCCCCTTTAATAAGGGGGCCCCCAGATCCCGGCCCCCCACCCTATGTAAATGAGTATGGGGTACATGGTACCCCTACCCATTTACCTAGGTAAAAAGTGTCAGTAATAAAACACAACACAGGTTTTTAAAATAATTTATTAAGCAGCTCCGGGGGGGGGGGTCTTCTTCCGTCTTCGGGGGTCCCTCCGGTTCATCTTCTCCCGGCGTCCGGTTGGTTCTTCTCCGCTCTCCGGCCTCTTCTCCCGGTGTCGCAGGTCTTCGACCGGCCCCTCCGCTGTCTTCATGTAGCTCTATTGCGAGCGGAGGTCCGGACTTCTGGGCTTCTTGGCTTCTTGGCTTCTCTTCTCTTCTCTTCCCCCAGATGTTGACACAACGCTCTCTCCGGCTGGACTGGTCTCTGAGGGCTGCGTTGTGACTTATATAGGCGGAGACCCCGCCCCCATATGATGTCACAGTCCCTGGGCATGCTGGGACTGTGACGTTTTAGGGGGCGTGGTCGACCACGCCCCCTAAAACGTCACAGTCCCAGCATGCCCAGGGACTGTGACATCATATGGGGGCGGGGTCTCCGCCTATATAAGTCACAACGCAGCCCTCAGAGACCAGTCCAGCCGGAGAGAGCGTCGTGTCAACATCTGGGGGAAGAGAAGAGAAGAGAAGCCAAGAAGCCAAGAAGCCCAGAAGTCCGGACCTCCGCTCGCAATAGAGCTACATGAAGACAGCGGAGGGGCCGGCCGAAGACCTGCGACACCGGGAGAAGAGGCCGGAGAGCGGAGAAGAACCAACCGGACGCCGGGAGAAGATGAACCGGAGGGACCCCCGAAGACGGAAGAAGACCCCCCCCCCGGAGCTGCTTAATAAATTATTTTAAAAACCTGTGTTGTGTTTTATTACTGACACTTTTTACCTAGGTAAATGGGTAGGGGTACCATGTACCCCATACTCATTTACATAGGGTGGGGGGCCGGGATCTGGGGGCCCCCTTATTAAAGGGGGCTCCCAGATTCCGATAAGCCCCCGCCCGCAGACCCCGACAACCAACGGCCAGGGTTGTCGGGAAGAGGCCCTTGTCCTCATCAACATGGGGACAAGGTGCTTTGGGGGGGGGGGCGCAGGGCGCCCCCCTCCCCCAAAGCACCCACCCCCCATGTTGAGGGCATGCGGCCTGGTACGGTTCAGGAGGGGGGGGGCGCTCGCTCGTCCCCACCCCCTTTCCTGACCGGCCAGGCTGCGTGCTCGGATCGGGGTCTGGTATGGATTTTGGGGGGGACCCCACGCCGTTTTTTCGGCGTAGGGGTTCCCCTTTATAATCCATACCAGACCTAAGGGCCTGGTATGCCCCGCGCTCGCCGCAATAGGAAGATTTGTTTTTCCTATTGCAGCGAGCGCGAGATGCAGCAACCTGCTCCTCCGTCGTATCTGGTCCTTCGGACTAGCATACAGACGAACGGGCTTTCCGTCAGGAACTGAGTCCGGCGGAGGTACGACGTAAAGATTTGAAGCAGGCTTCAAATCTAAAGTACGTCGGATTTCCGCAAAAATCCGACCGAAACGGTCCGTCGGAAGTCCGATGGAGACCACACACGGTCGGACTTTCCGCCGTACTTTGTCCGGCGGCGTCCGTCGGACTTTTGTAGGTGAAAAGTCCGACCGTGTGTACGCGGCATTAGAAAATACTGATGCTGCTGGATCAGCATTACAGCCAGGCAACCCGCATTTTCAGAAGAACTCTTAATAAAGGCTAGGTTCACCTTTATATAAATTTGCCCATGCAGACAAGCAGCCCCAGTAGTTTAAAGCACACTGTGTTGTTTGTAAAAATATTGTTTACTGCAAATGCCATACCTGTAGGTCTTTTCTGTCATCCATGAAGCCTGGCTGAAATACTCCCAATGTTTACATTTCTACATCCTGGCTTTTTTCCAGGACATAAGCGACAACAAAATGGTCACTCAGCCTTCTTTGAGGACAACTAAAGTAATAATCTCTTTAGCTGTCCTCAAAGAAGGAGGCTTGGTGTCCATTTTGCTGTAGCCCAGAGCATGCAATGGAAAGGGGTCACAGCAATGTGTTACAAGAGTATCTTTGGACGCATTTGTGTGGCGTGTGGCGTGTGGGAGTTAAGGCCCACCCTCCTTGCTTGTGTTATGTGGTTGGCAAAAGGTTTTTACAGAAAATAAAAAAGCTAAACTAACTCCAACTATCCTGAGTGTTTCCCTGAACTCTGCTACACATTGCGGTCCTGATGTCCCATGCTGCCAGTGTTGCCCCGGAGTGAGTATCCATAATAATGCTCGCAATAGCTAGTGCTCATTGGTCAGCGCAACCACGTGAACATTTGGAACATCCAAAGATTTTCTGACACTGGTCAGTGTAGTGATGACAATGGACCTTTGCCATTGCTAGCAATTTGATGGGTACTCATTTTTGCAAACGCATTTAGGCACATCAAGCGCTTGAGTGTTTATTTCACTGGCCAGAATATTCATTTATTCTGACCACTAAAATTAAAGAACGCTCAAGCGCTAAACGCTTTTAGGCACGTTTTGGCGATTGTTTCTGCCGAAAGCATAAAAAATGAACGTCATATGCCTGTAAAACAGGCGTTTTTGAGCTCAAGTGTGCATGAGGCCTTACAGTGTGACTGCTACACTTGCAGCACGGGTCACTATAGCCTCTATGTGCAATTGGGTCTGTAGGGGGTGGACAGAAAAATTGGTGTTAGTTCACCTTTTTTCATTTGAAAAGGTGAACTTACCCCGTAAAGTGGGAGTAAACTCCCATACAGTAGTGTATTTAGGTTTTGTGCTGCCCTAGGCCTGACTAAACTCGTGCACCCCCTAATTTAAATACGACCCACCCCTTCCTGTCAAGGCCACACCCCTTGCTGTTTAAGACCCGCCCTGACATTTTCAAGTGGGGACACTAGTTCTGAGGGCCTGGGGGGCAATGGATTCCCTTAATTGGCATAGGTTTCCTCTCACTTCCTGTTTGGCATGGGGCAGGAAGTGAAGGGAAATCTCTGCAATGGGACAGGGATGGTAAAAAATAAACTGACAGGGGCTATAACCCTCTCTTATTCTATCCGAAATGAAAAAAAAAAAGTGTTGCCTATAGTTCTACTTTAAGCACAAATTTCTGGGACTAAGAAGATATAACCATGCCAATTGTGCAGAAGAAAACATATAGCACAGTGAGGAAGGTTTGTGGTCCAGGATGATAGGACATTCAAAATTAGAAGCGGCAACCCCCCCTACAGTTGCGGAATGCCGGCCGCCCACATACCGGAAGCAGTGCGGCTGCTTTATGGGGGGAGCTAGACTAATATGCCTCTCAGCCCAGTCCACCCCACAAGACTGGTGCTACACTAATGCCCCGTACACACGGTCGGACTTTGTTCGGACATTCCGACAACAAAATCCTAGGATTTTTTCCGACGGATGTTGGCTCAAACTTGTCTTGCATACACACAGTCACACAAAGTTGTCGGAAAATCCGATCGTTCTGAACGCGGTGACGTAAAACACGTACGGGACTATAAACGGGGCAGTGGCCAATAGCTTTCATCTCTTTATTTATTCTGAGCATGCGTGGCACTTTGTCCGTCGGCTTTGTGTACACACGATTGGAATTTCTGACAACGGATTTTGTTGTCGGAAAATTTTATCTCCTGCTCTCCAACTTTGTGTGTCAGAAAATCCGATGGAAAATGTCCGATGGAGCCACACACGGTCGGAATTTGCGACAACACGCTCCGATCGGACATTTTCTATCGGAAAATCCGACCGTGTGTACGGGGCATTACAGTGCAAGCCAGCGGGGACTCTTTCTGTGCTGCCCCCCTGCAAAGTGCTGCCCTAGGCCTGGGCCTTGTCGGCCTAGGCCAGGATACAGCGTTGCTCCCATGTATGATTTTTACCTATAGTTAAGCCTATAATAAGGCTTACCTATAGGTATGGTAAATATCTCCTAAACGTGCACTGTATGGTAAAAATCATACCCGTGCTGTTCCTTCAGAGCCGTGCCGTAAACAGCATCGCCGGCTTGCCCATTCATATCGCCGAAGCCCGCAAACCCGGAAAGAACACCAGGTGAAGATGGAAGCCCCTTCAGCAGTGACAGGGCTTCATTTTCAGGTAAGTCTGTCATATTGTGCTAGTATGCAATGCATACTAACACCGTGGGGGTTATTTACGAAAGGCAAATCCACTTTGCATTACAAGTGCACTGAAAGTGCACTTGGAAGTGCAGTCGCTGTAGATCTGAGGGGAGGATCTGAAACGAGGGGAAGCTCTGCTGATTTTATCATCCAATCATATGCAAGCTAAAATGCTGTTTTTTAATTTTGATTGCATTATCCCCTCAGATCTACAGCGACTACCCTTGAAAGTGCACTTGTAATGCAAAGTGGATTTGCCTTTCGTAGATAACCCCCATTATGACTTAAACTGCCCGGGCCCCGATTTATTTATTTTTTTTGGATGCGGTTAACTACTGCTTTAAGAAAATTAGTTCAAATAACATTTCTTTCACTGATATGTAAAAAAACAAAAAAACAAAAACTGAATAGTCAAAAAATATATACACTTTACAGTGCTAAAATGTGGCAGTTTGAGAAAACAGTAGAAAAAGGAAATGATTTGTTACTCCCCAGATAAAAGTAATATGAAAATAAAGTACAGAAAAATTGACGTGTTTGCTGTTGCAGAGGGAGATTGTAAGGCAGAACCAGTGAGAGAGCAGTTTGTGTGGGTGTGCGCAGCAGAGGGGAGGATATAGTGCATGCAATGGAGGAGGGATTCAGCTGCGTGACCCTGAACTAGGAAACACTATCTGACCAGGCAGGCTGGGAGAGGGGACTGGATCATATCACCATGAGAGTAACCACCAGTCTAATGAAGCTTGGCAGGCTCAGCCTCTCTGCTGTGAGTACACAGAGCACCTAACATTTACTGCCTGCAATCAGCTGTGGCTGCAGCACACTATTTTAGCATGATAGTTCTGTCCTATTACTTTGTAAGATTTGTAGCACCCAGAAACGTCTGTCTTTAACAGTTATACTTCTCAGAAACGTGTATGGAAAAGTTCTTGTATCTGTACAAAACCAGCAGTATTTTTCACTGTGAATGTAAAGGTACACATGTAACCTGCTGATGAATCGCATATTTTTAAATTAACATTTTTTATTTGAAAAAAATGCATCTGTATATGAGACGCTATGGGGGTTATTTACGAAAGGCAAATCCACTTTGCACTACAAGTGCCGTCGCTGTAGATCTGAAATGAGGGGAAGCTCTGCTGATTTTTATCATCCAATCATGTGCAAGCTAAAATGCTGTTTTTTATTTTCCTTGCATGTCCCCCTCAGCTCTACAGTGACTGCACTTGTAGTGCAAAGTGGATTTGCCTTTCGTAAATAACCCCCTCCGACCCCTGGCAAGAACCGTTCTTAATGATGGGTTACAGTGTCGGTTGAGCTGCACCAATCTGCATAGATTAAAGCAAAAGTGCAAAAAATACTATTGTTTTCTAGATATCCTGTGCACACCATAATGCTGCGTTGAAGTGTCGCTTAAAAATGCAGTAGGTCTGCACTTGTAGACAGTGCAACACCTTACAGCATGTCATCACATCATGGTACAGAGAGTTGAATGTAATGTCATTTTGTAGCATTTCAATAAAGTTAAATGGAGGAAAAATCGCATTGCACCCCCTCTACAAATCACACACCAGCACATAGTTGCTTAACATGTATAACAAAAATGGACCTTTGCACTGCTATGACGTGAACAAAAGCTATCCAAAAAACAATAGTAGCTGCCCACACCATCACCCTCGTGTGAACGTAAAACAAATGAAAAAACATAAATAGTGCAGCACTACTTCATATGCCTATAAAATCCACTTATGTGATATATATATTACACAGACCAAAACTATGTATCACAATTTTATTACATTTTGAGAAATGTGCATTAAGAAACCATCCCACATGCAAAAAAATGGTAGGTATGTGGGTCATAAATAAAAGATGGAGGAAGATGGAAGTGTACACCGTTTATGATTGTAGGTGCAGAATTTGAGGAAGTTAAGCTCGCAGAGAGACGTTCTTGCATATTGTGACACAGGGTTTTGGTCTGTGTGTAGAAGTAAAAAGTTACAACATAAGTGGATTTTATAGGTATGTGAAGTAACCCTGCACTATTTTTTATTTTTTTTTTTTAAAGTGTAAGTAAAGGTAAAGGCGAAAACTCTAAACCTATTCCCACCCACATTCTAAAGCCTCGTACACACGGTACGATTGTTGGCAGGGGATTTGTTGACAGACTGTTGTCCTAAAATCTTACCATTAGTACGCTCCATTTGACAATTGTTGTCCAATTGTACGCCAACAAAAGTTGGATGACAGGCTAGTACATTTTCGGCGGACGACGGTTTGACGTCAGATTTTTGGTATGGTCAGTACACAAATCCGTCACGCAAAAGTCGAAAGTAAAAACACGCATGCTCGGAATCAATGCTCACCAGACACAAAATTAGCAGAAGGGGTCCAAAGGGTGGTGCTCAAGAGCTGAAATTCCTCATAGAACATCACTACGTTTGTGTTTGTGGCACGACAATTGTGTACCGTTAGTATACAAGCAAGACAAGATCCTGGCACATGCCCTTTTGACAAAAATCTGATGCTCGGTTGGCCAACAATTGTACCGTGTGTACGAGGCTTAAGCCTAATCTATCTAACCCTTTAAAGAAAAGATTGCTGTACTTACCTATTCTGAAGCCGGTCTTTTCCCCAGTGGTGCCCTCTGTGTGTAGGAGAAAGCCAATAACGGCTGGGAAGTGACAACACCCACAGACTTACTATGGGGCTTCCATTCTTGGCTGCTTCTCCTACACACTGAAGCAGCTGCTGACCGTTCAGCCTGGGACTGGACCAGAGCGACTGCAGAATAGGCAAGTATAGCAATCTTTTCTTTACAGGGTTAAAGTGGCATTAAACCTTTGTTTGTTTTGTGGTGTGTGTTTTTTTTTTTTTTTTTTTTTTTTTTTTTAACTAAAATAACAAACATCTGGTTTTGCACAGAACAGCCCTGATTCTCCTTTTCTGGGGTACCCCGCTGGCGCTCCATGCCCCCCCCCCCCCCCCCCCCCGTCCTGGCAATGGATGCACCCATGCGTGCTCATTACAGGGCTGCCCAGTCTGCGAATATTGACACAGACTGAGTGACTCGGACTTGGCTCCATCCCCTAGTCACAGCATTTGATTGACAGTGGCAGGAGCCAATTGCTGATGCTGTTAGTCTGCGCAATGAGGAGGGAGACAGCGGTGAGAGCTTCTGCTCTTGTGCACATTGCTGGATCGGCTCAGGTAAGATTGAGGGGGGCTGGGGGGGCCCCTGCAGCACAGAAGGTTTTTCACCCTAATGCATAGCATGCATTATAGTGGTTGTAAACTAGTTACACCACTTTTACCTACAGGCAGGGCTTTTTTTTTTCTGCCGGAATGCGGCGGAACAGTCCTCTCCATCCAGTAACTGAACACCGAAGGCGGTAGAGGAGGTTTTTGCACTACTCGCTTCCTCCACCGGCTTCTGTTTCCTATTGTCAGGACAGCGACCGCTGCATTTTGTTTTACTTATCCTGAGCTTCGGGAGTAGTTGTTCCAGGCCTGCCCAGCGGCTCCGGTCCCGCCTAGCAGCTCCTATCCCGCCCAGCGGCTCCCGTCCTGGCCAGCCCTACCTCCCTGTCAGACTTGTGCAGCTCAGAGTAGAGTGAAGTGTTCGGCCGGAACTGCAGTGTGGAAAAAAAGCCTGGAGAGGAGGTGAGTGCACTGGAAACTATGGAGGGGAGGGAGGGGGGCAAGTGGCACCTGCAGGGGGAGGTGACAGCTGTGGACCGCAGTGGGGGTGAAGTTGTTAGAGCTGGAAAGGGGGAGCGTTTGTGCTGAGTAGTGGGGGGGGGGGGGTACAGTGGCAAGAGCTGGTAAGGGGGGGTTGGCAGGTTGTTTGAAGGTGACAGGGGGTGAAGAGGTGAAAGTTGGAGAGCTGAAGAGATGAAAGCTGTGGATTGGGGTAATCTGTAGATGGGGGTACAGTAGTGAAATGTGGAAGGGGGGGTAGAGGCAAGCTGTAGTTGTGGGCTGGGAGTGTAAGCTGTAGATGTGGGGGGCTGCAGAGTTGAGTTGTTGACAGGGGTACAAAGGTGAGTTGTGGGGGGTGCTAAGATGACATGTGGACAAGGGTGCAGAATTGAGGAGGGACAGGGAAAAGAAGAGGCGTGTTGCGGACGAAGGGAAGAAGTGGTGAGTAGAGAATGGGGGAAAGAAGTGGTAACCTGTGGACTGAGGGAAGAAGAGGTGAGCTACAAGGGGAAGGAGAGGTGAGCCGTGGACAGGAGGGAAAGGAGAGGTGAGCCGTGGACAGGAGGGAAAGGAGAGGTGAGCCGTGGACAGGAGGGAAAGGAGAGGTGAGCCGTGGAAGGGGGCATAGGTCAGCTGTGGACAAGGTGAGGTTTGAATGGGGGGCACAGAGGTGAGCAATAGATGGTTTCATTGGGGGAGATATGTAAGTGCTGTCCGCCGATTTTTTTTTTTTTTTTTTTTTTTTTTTTTTTTTTTTTCCCCCCTCTCTGTGCCTTGTGTGAAACGCACACCTCATCACTGCAGAGTACACTTTCCTGAGCCCTGTGTGTTATGCGCTCCTAAGTGCCATACGCTGTGCCTTTTGGGCCTACGCGGATTTGGTGCCGCATTACTTCTCTCCCTGTGGAACGTCAGAATTGGGGGTGGAGAGTTGGCTGGGAAGGGTGAGTTCCTGCACCTATTTTCTGAGAAAAAAAGCCCTGCCTACAGGTAAGCCTATAATAAAGCTTGCCTGTAGTCACTGGAAATATCTCCTAAACCTGCACGGTTTAGAAGATATTTACCATATAGGCTTGCACTGACGTCGGCACATGCGCACTGAAGAAAGGGCACAATCGTGCCCTTTCTAAAGGGCCCGTGCCTTGACAAGCGGCTCCCGCGCGCATGTGCGGGAGTGATGTCACACGACTCCAGCCACTCACAGAGCCAGAGTCCATGGCCCCAGAAGGAAGAGGGGCGAAGATTGATCGGCCACCAGCGGGGACATTGTGGGCTTCGTTTGCAGGTAAGTGCAACATAATGGGCTAGTATGCGATGTATACTAGCCCATTATGCCTTTACTTTGCAGGGGAAAAAAGAGGAAGTAGAACCCATCAGGGTTCACCCTAACACTAAAATCTGTAAATCCACAGGTATCCACGATCTAAGACTAACCTATCTAGCCCTATAAAGAAAAAATTGCTATACATACCGTTCCTGGAGCCGCTCTGTTCCAGTCCCGCGCTGAGCTGTCAGCGGTGACTTCTCTGTGGAGGCAGTTTGACGTAAATAACAAAATATACCGCGCTGTCTACACAATAGCAGCCAGCACAAAAGTGTAAAATAAACAGAAATATATATGGAAAATGTGCAGCGCTAAGCAAATAATGATCAATATCAAAAATAAAATTGACATACGTGAGAATGAATGTCCAAGGTGTAAACAGAAAAAAAAAGGGGGGGGGGGGACACACAGACAAGTCCCAAATGTATTCCAAAAGGGTGAAGTGCAAAACATAAATGGGTGACAGTCACAGAACTCCTGAGTGAACATCCAAGATGTGACAGAGGTAACATAGATGATCCGCCACCAAAAGCACAAGGTGCTTACCAGAAAGGATAGACTCATACAGGTGTATACCTGATGGGTCAAACAAGCTTTACAGGATGACCAAGGAACTCGGGCTCACTAAGTGGATACGGTCTTCAGGCAAACACTCCAAAATGATGGATAAAGCAGGTAAACCAAATGGGCAAATAAGCCCAACCAAGAACAGGGCACATAGCGTAATTCCGTAAGGAATATTTATTGTTGTAAACATAAGCGTTGCACTTACATTTTCCAGAGTAAAAACAAGCACTTCAAAATAGACAGTAATCGGGGGATCAGCGTAACATTCCGACGCGTTTTGCCTAAATAGGCATCATCTGGGGTGCTGTTCCATGGTGGTTACCGCCTTTATATAGATATATGAGCCCCCATAATGAACAGCAGCTCTGACATTAATTGCTGACACTTCTCAGAGCTGTTGTGCAGAATGGTGGCCCATATTAATTTATAAACAGTACAGTCATATTTATTATGTCGTATAAAAATACTGTAAATATGAGCAAAACCTTTAAAAATTGTTAATTATTTTACAAATACGTAATAAAAATAGGGGTAATAAAATCAACTGAATAAAAAATAGGAAAATAAAGAAATGGAAAAATATCAACTGCACCTTATTTGCCCATTCGGTTTACCTGCTTTATCCATCGTTTTGGAGTGTTTGCCTGAAGACCGTATCCACTTAGTGAGCCCGAGTTCCTTGGTCATCCTGTAAAGCTTGTTTGACCCATCAGGTATACACCTGTATGAGTCTATCCTTTCTGGTAAGCACCTTGTGCTTTTGGTGGCGGATCATCTATGTTACCTCTGTCACATCTTGGATGTTCACTCAGGAGTTCTGTGACTGTCACCCATTTAGGTCTTGAACTTCACCCTTTTGGAATACATTTGGGACTTGTCTGTGCCCCCCAATTTTTTTTTTTTTTTTTTTTTTTTTTGCCTGTTTACACCTTGGACATTTAATTCTCACATGTCAATTTTATTTTTGATGTTGATCATTATTTGCTTAGCGCTGCACATTTTCCATATATATCTCTGTGGAGGCAGTGCAGAGGAGGCAGCCAACAACAGAGGTCCCATAGTAACGCTATGGGTGACGTCGCTTCCTGGGCATTTCCCAGCCAATGTTGGCTGTCTCTTCTGCACACAGCATCCGCCGCTGGAGCGGCTTTAAAAAAGGTATGTATAGCGATTTCTTCTTTACAGGGCTAGATAGGTTAGTCTTGGATCATGGATGCCAGGAAATTTACAGATTTTAGTGTTAGGATGGACTTCTACTTTAAGGTAAAAAACCTTGTGGCTTTAGAACCACTTTTAAATAGATTAGGTTTAGAATGTGGGTGGGAGTAGGTTTAGAGTTAGGTTTTGCCTTTACTTCCACGTTCTTAAAGTGTATGTCGAGCCAAAAACATTTTGCTGGTTTTGGATAGAGGTGGGTAGGAACCTGTTGGGTTTTACTGCTCTCCAGGGCTCTATTAGGGAGGTTTACCCTCACATTCTTTTCTGAGGACAATGGTTTCACCAGACAGGAGGGAAACCTTGCAACAGATGGAAACACAAACATTTGCAGGGGTTCTAGCCCTCCACTGTTCAAATAAACATTTTAAAAAATAAACAAATTTTTTGTAGAACAATCTTTTGGATGTGTCTTCTGCCTGGTTCCTTGCTGTGCTCTATGGTTCTACCCCACTGCAGGACACAATGGTGACCTAGGAGCCAGCAGAAGGAACCACAAAATGAAGCAACTAGACAGGCATTTAACAACGTTGAATGCCAAAGCATCCTCAGCATGGTTAGATCTTCATGGTATCATGGTAAGTATCCTCTTTTACAAAAAAAAAAAAAAAAAAATAGCAGCAGGGTCCCCTTCACACAGACTTTCCGAACAGGTCCAAAAGTTCCTTGAGCGCTAAAAACTGAGTCATATGTAAAGATGTAATAAATTAACAAGGTTAAATGAACTGGAGCCCAGTGCAGCCGCCAACCACTGGAAAATGGATGAACAGAACAAAAAACTACAAAGCAGTGCTCTATGGGTTAGTCCAGGAAGTACATGTAAAAACATGAGTTGAATAAAAAAAAATAGTTTATTGTATTGTGAGCTGGATACACAAAAACTGCATGAGACTATAAAAGCTTCAAATGCTGCAATGCACAGTCATGCAGATGTGTGATCAAGATATTAATATTAAAAGCAAACAATACCACTGGTGACATCCGGGTGGAGAGGGGTTAATGTCATCCAAAGGCTTGCTGTTCAAACGTGGTAAGAGGTGCCTTGAGCCATGTTAAAATGGATGGAGACCTGGTGGGGAGGATAGCAGTCCACTCCCTGCAGACTCGTGGTCAGACTGTACCTGCGTCCAGCAGAATTAGACCGCGGGATGCAGGGGAACGCTGTGCCAACCGCTGAAGTGCCTAAAGGTGGTGGCCAGGGGAAACCAAACTGGGCTGCAATCAATGAAGTGCAGCAGCTGCCATGAGATGGTGCAGACCGGTAGAGCCAAGCGGAGCCAAGGGAACCAGGCACGCTGGGTGACGTCAGCCCCGTACCGGAGGCAAGGAACCAGGAAGCCCATGATGCACAGTGGAACGCAAGCTGCTGGGTTGCCGTGACTACATGTTTTGCGTGCTTTTATCAAAGTCCATGTACTTTTAGGACTAGCCCATAGAGCGCTGCTTTGTAGTTTGTTTGTTTTTTTTTTTTTCCTAACAGGTCCACCTGTCCGTACTTCAGGAAGACTTCGTCGGAAGCTCCATGTGGCTCTATTGGCAGGCTGATGTAAATTGGCTTGTGTCCAGTTAGGGTGAATTCATACAAGAACGAACAGCTGCCGAAGCGCTTACCCCTCTCCGACAGGTGTCTGTTCCCAACACAATAGGGGGCAGTGCAGTGCGCGATTCATGGTGTCACGCAGCTCCCTTTTTTTTTTTTTTTTTTTTTTTTTTTTTTTTTTTGTACAAATTTTATTTAAAGTGTACAAAAGTACACTTCATGACGCTGTACAGCAGTGAGAATGCGCTGCTGTAAAGTCCCATGCCAGTTCTGTAATGTGCACTGTGATATAATGCTGCACCACAGCCCCAGATTGTGTTGCAGTGTGAAAATAACATTTCTACAATATATTAGTTGTCAAAGCTGCTCTCTCGCCACATATGAAATTTACCGTGTCCTGTAGCAGATGGTGGCTGGAACTATAGCATGCATAACAATGCAAAAGAATAAATTATTGTTATGGCCAATGAAATTCCCAAGCACTTGACACGTCTAAAGGTGTGTCTACAAAAATGCAGCTTTAAGCTGCATTCGACATGGGTCGAATGGCAGGTGACATCGGGCGGTTCAATAAAAAAAGTCTGACATTCGGCCCGTGTGTATGGCAGCCCATCCGACAGTAGCTGGCTTCTGGCGGACAAGCATGCTGTAAAACCAGCAGCTGACTGGCTCCCCCAATCAGCGCTCTCTGCCAAAGGCGGAGCACTGACCAGAGTTTTCTGGCGGAAACCCATAGCATGTACCAGGCTTTAGGCTCGTTTTTGACATTGCTTTTCTCCTACCAGGAGAATTGAGTTCAGGAGTACTGGGCAAACACCCAGTGTGCATGAGGCCTAAGTCTCAAGTAGCCAAGGGATTGCTAAAATATACATAGCCTATTTATAAAAGAACTGAAAATAATTTTCTGGGATGATAATGGCATATTCGATTTGAAACACTGGACCTTCTTGAAGATTTTTGCCTAGGCCACTGTTATTTTATTTATTTTTTTCTCATAAAGTAGTTTATTGAAAAAAATATTAAGCATATAAAAACATACATGAGTGCAGATAAGATTTGATATACATCAATCAATTGGTGTCAGACTTTAAAGCAAGGTCGTATTTATCATGTCAGTGAGTCATAGCAGCGCATTCTGACAGTTAAACAAGCTGTCTCTAAATATGAACTTCTATGCGTTCTGGGATCTATGCCCACCTGTAAGTATCTTTTTGAAATCTGCATTTGTTTGGTGAGTAGGGAAAGAACAAGGTGGAGATATGAAAAGAGGAGGTGAGAAAATTAGCGGAAAGGTAGGTGTTAAGACCTATACGTCACATTGAATTGAGGGAGCTGTTAAGAGCTTATTGGGTTCCAACTTCTAATGCACTTTCTCAAGTTTAGTATAACAGAGTGGTTCAGGATGTTACGTGGTTATGTGTTCGGCCAATTAATGGTAAGCATTGACCAGTCACTCAACCAAATTTTCATAATCTTGGGAATATCTATATATGAACCAGGGAGACCAAGTTTCGTGATAACGTTCTACCTTTTCTTCTGACTGTGCCCGTGTGTCTTCCATTTCGCAGATTTCTGAAATTTTTTTCAACCAGTCTTTCAGAGAAGGGACTGTGATTGATTTCCAATACAGTGGAATGAGAGACTTGGCCGCATTTAGTAGGTGTCTGGTGAGAGAGTTTTTGTATCTTTTAAAGGTAAAATTTGTAATGTGGAGTAGGCAACATGCTGCGTTAAGTTCGAGCTTGGTCTCCGTGATTCGACAGATTATCTCTTTAACCCTATTCCAGTACGATGTTATTCGTTCACATTGCCACCAAATGTGCATTAGAGTACCTTTTTCTTTGTTGCACCTCCAGCATGTGTCAGGTGTCTGGGGGAACCATTTGTGGATCTTTGCTGGGGTTGCATACCAATGCGTGAGCATTTTATAAGCCGTCTCCTGTATTCTCGTGCTTAAGGAGCATTTGTGCGCCATAATACAGGCTCTCTCCCATTGGGTATCTGAAATTGTCATGTCAAGGCAGTCCGACCATCTCTCTCTGAGCCTGTCATCCGTGGGTTTTTTCGAGTTTTGTAACCATTGATAAGCCACTGATGTGGTCTTTTCGACCTGTTCTCCTTTTAGGCACACCGACTCCAACTCAGTGGGCTCTCTAGTGAAGTGTCTCCTACGGGTGACATTGTTAACGTAACTTCTGACCTGAAAGTACGACCACAGGGGGAGGGAAGGTATATCATTGTCAGTCTTTAGATTGGTCAGGTCTTTCATTGTCTTGTTGTCAAAGCAATGGGAAGTCAGAAGTGGTAGTTTGTGATCTGAGGAGTGCAGAAGGCGGTTCCCCATTCCAGGCGGGAAGTCTGGGTTGTTTTGCAGTGGGGTGGGAGGACTGAGAGGTGAAGAAAATTTGGGTTGTTTAGTTAGATGGTGAAAAATTTCTAGAGTGGTCCCTATCAAAGGGTGGGCTTTCAGAGTCGGGGGGTATTTGAGTTTTGGTATCCAGGGGGAGAACCGTAGGGGGATTGGGCTCAAGTCGTTTTCTAACGACACCCAATCTTTTATACCGCCATGGCAATGCCAGTCTACGATCCTGGCAATATGTGTGGCCTGGTAGTACATTTTAAAATCTGGTATCCCTAACCCACCCATTGCTTTGGCTCTTGTTAGTAAAGAGAATTTAATACGTGGTGGCTTGTGTGCCCAAATGAATCGCATTTGTAGGGCCTGAAGCGATTTAAAGAAGCTTTGTGGGATTTTAATGGGGAGTGTGCGCAATAAATATAGAATTTTAGGCAGTATGGCCATTTTGCAAACGGCCACCCTGCCAAACCACGAGAAAAACCCTGTGTGCCATGTTTGTAAGTCTTTTTCTATGACTCTGAGAAGGGGAAGAAAGTTTCGGGAGAAAATTTCGGACAGCCTAGGTGTTAGCCAAACTCCTAGGTATTTGACAGCCTGTGTTTCCCACTTGAATGGGCTATTGTCTTGGAGTGTCTTTAGTGTTTGTTTTGGGAGTGAAATGTTCAACGCCTCTGATTTCGAAAAGTTTATCTTAAGGTTAGAAATATAACCAAATAAAGCGAACTCTCTCAGGAGGGAGGGGATGGATATATGCGGATCAGTCAAGAAGAAGAGTAGGTCATCGGCATATGCCGCTACTTTGAATTCACGCTCTGTGACCTCAAATCCCTTTATGGCCGTGTTCGCTATAATTCGTCTAACAAATGGTTCTAGTGAGATTATGAATAGCAGGGGCGACAATGGGCAGCCCTGTCTTGTTCCATTGTTTATGCTTACTTTATCGGATAGTGAACCATTTATTTTGAGTCTAGCTGAGGGGTTTTGGTACAGGGAGGTTATCCAGCCCATCATTCCTGGTCCCAGGCCTATGTGTCTACAAGTTTCAAACATGTAGTCCCATGCTACTCGATCGAAGGCCTTCTCCGCGTCCGTAGACAGGAGAAGACCCTCGATCTTTCGCCCATGGGCAGCGTGAATCAGGTTTAGGGCTTTGGTGACATTATCCCTTGCCTCTCTTCCAGGCATAAAGCCCGCCTGTTCCGGTCCTATCACATTATGAAGTAGAGGTTTCAGTCTGTTGGAGATGATTTTGGCCAGTATCTTCACGTCTAGATTTAGTAGCGATATAGGCCTGTAGCTAGAACAGTGAAGTGGGTCCTTGTCTGGTTTGGGTAACACTGTAATAAAGGCTGATAAAAATTCTGGGGGGATCGTTCTAGGTTTTGAAAGGGTATTTAATGCGTCTTGGAGGTGTGGGGACAATGTGTCGACGAATGTCTTGTAGTATATGGCCGTGAATCCGTCAGGGCCCGGGCTCTTACCTTGTTTTAGGTCTTTAATGGCGAGTTTGAGTTCCGACAGGTCTATGGGACTCTCGAGTGACGCGGCGTCCTCCGCTGTGAGCGAAGGAAGTTCCGAATCCCTCAAGAAGTCCCGCATCACCTGGAGCCTTTCTCCTTGTAAGTCATGTGGTCTATGTTGGGTTGGGAGGTTATATAAATTGGAGTAGAAGTCCTGGAAGTGTTGTGCTATTTTGTCCGTTGTTCTGTCTACCCTACCTCCCTTATTTTGAATGCCTGGAATGTTATATTTAGTGGTGGGTCCCCGCAAGGCCCTGGCGAGCAAATGGCCGGGTTTGTCGCCTTGCTCGTAGTATATTTTTTTCCTGAAGAAAAGGAAGCGTTTCGTTTTATATTCTAGAAGTTGTTTAAGGGTCAGTCTTGTCTCGAGGAGGGTAGTTGCCGAACTGGATGTCAGGGATTGCTTGTGTAAGGTTTCTAGGCGGCGTATTTTTTGTGTTAGTTGGGAAATTTCCTTTTCTTGGTCTTTCTTTCTTTTTTTGTGCCCCCATCCTAATTAGCTCTCCCCTGATGGAACACTTGTGGGCTTCCCTTACCATCAGCGGGTCCATGCCCGGGGTCACGTTGTGCTTGAAGAACTCTTTCAGAGCTGCGGTCAGTGTATACAGCAGACCTGGATCTGTTAACAGAGAGGAATTCAGTCTCCAAGTTCCCGAACCGACCGGGCAATCGGTCAGGTTTAGGCCAATGGAGACTGGGGCGTGGTCAGAAATTGTCTGTATCCCTATGTTTGCCTCTCTGACTATATGGAGATCCCTCTGTGTGATAAAGATGTAATCAATCCTAGAGTGACGGTCATGGGGGATTGAATAGAAAGAGAAGTCTTTATCCTCAGGATGTAGGAAGCGCCACGTATCAACTAAGTCTAAGGAGTGAAGGAGAGTTTTGATTTTTTTTAATATCTTATAGGTGATGAAGGTTTTCCCTGTTGACGTGTCTACTAACGGGTTTAAGGGAATGTTAAAATCTCCCCCTAAAATTAGACGGCCTGTGCTGAAACCCTCTAACTCCCTCATCAATTTTTTGCAGGTGGGCAGTATTGGGGAAGTAAACATTTGCTAA
This sequence comes from Lithobates clamitans, assembly GCA_037952925.1. Lineage (NCBI taxonomy): Eukaryota > Metazoa > Chordata > Amphibia > Anura > Ranidae > Lithobates > Lithobates clamitans. The sequence goes on from JBBGZY010000372.1 coordinate 9,904,136, forward strand.
TGTGGTGGGTACCCCAGAGCACTTCCCTTTGACAAAAACATATCTCCCCCCCGGATCAACCAATTTGTCTGTGATCTCGAATGCAGCCTCCCTACTGAGTAATATTGTCACTCCCTTAGATTTGGAACTGTCGTTTGTGGCGTGGTGTGCCTCTGTGAAGTAGGAGTCGGTGAGCTTGGGAACCTGGTTTGTCTTAAAATGGGTCTCCTGCAGGAAAACAATTTTAGGCTTACCTTTTTTTAATTCCCGCAAGAGGGTAGTGCGTTTCTCCGGAATATTTAGGCCTTTGACGTTGTGGGATACCACCGTAGGGGTCCGGCCCAACGCGGAGTAGGCCATTATTCAGGATCAGAGAGAGACCCCAAACAACTCCTGTGATCACAACTAGAAAAGAAGTACCTGTTAGAGTTTAAATACTAAAACGTCGTTGTACCACCTCAATCAGTGACTAAGAAAAGTAAAAAGAGATAGATTGAAAGATGTGAGTATAGTAGGAAATTAGAAGTAAGAGTACGGAGAGTGAGATTTACAACCCTCCCAGACAACAACAACGTCTGAGTGGATCAATATTTAGTGTGTGAGAGTGGGTTTATAACCCCTCTGACACGCTCTGTGGGGACGTAGGAGGCTCGCGGTCAGATACCAGACCCAACTTTAACAAAAAAAAGAAAAAAAAGAATGAAATGAACTGTCAGGGACTTAGGATAGCCAGACCACGGCCTCTTTCAGCTAATGGTTAGTGCCTGATGGTCTCTTCTGCCGCTTGAGCTATTAGAGCGGTGCTCCAACCAGTGGAGCGGGACAAGCAGTATCCATTATAACTTGTAGAAACATGTGGGGTAGCGGGGTTAGGACGTGAAAGGCATAGTCGCCTCCCCTCCTTTCCCCTTCCCCTTCCCATACGGGAATCACTTAATGCAGGAACCAAGAAACAAAGGGAATAAAAAAACAGAAACTCTCTGCAGTGAGTATATGCAGAAACTCTACAGTAAGCTAAAAGTCCCCATCCGGTATATGTAAACATTTGAAATGTATAGGAGGTTTGCGGATCTTGTTAGGTCTCTGGGTGGGCCGCGCCCTTACCATAATCCAACAGAGGGCTTTCCGTGGGGACAAATCTTCCAGCAAGCTGTGTCATGTGTTCTGAGTGGAAAACATATCAACGCCCTGGGCAGCGATCTTTTCCCCCATATTCCCGTTAGGCTGATAGGTTCACCGGGAGTGGGGCAAGATTAGCGTGTTTCACCACAGGGATCTTGTAGTACCCCCTATATGTGTGGTTGATAGGTGCCCAGTTCTCTGCCTTGCGGACATTAATAGTGGTGGGCCTCTTCCTCTAAGTGTCCAATAATCCGGAATGGGGGGACCTTGTGTGGAGCCTTAACTGTAGCATAAACAGAGCGTCTGTTCAATTTAGAACATATGCTAAGGTGTGAGATGGAACCTAAACAAAACAAAACAACAGTTTGCGGTGGCATCCTCTCACTCACGCATCTAGTAGCATCCTGGAGGAATGTGCTTTGCCCCTTGGAGTGCCAGCGATTGATCCGTCCAGCCGATTCTGCTTCTGTTTCTTGGCTTGATGCTTCTCAGGTGTCACCGTAGGGGAGTATGGTGGGCTTCTGTCTCCGGTTGGGAGTAGAAACTCCTGATACCATTCCGGTAGGTCAATCTCACCTAGCTGTAGGGCGCTGCAGAACTCCTGAAGATCACTTGGAGTGCGGAGAAAGTGTTGTTTGCCATTGTGTGACACTGAAAGGGCAAAGGGGAAGCGCCACGTGTACCGAAGATCTTTTGCCCGTAACGCCTCTAACAAGGGTCGCAGGGCCCTGCGATTTTTCAGCGTGATTTGGGAAAGGTCTTGAAATAAAGTTATGTGGGCACCGTTGAAGATAATCTGCTCATTTCTGCGCGCCTTGTGCATGATCTCTTCTTTCAGGGAGAAGCTTTGCAGGCAGCAAATGATGTCACGAGGAGGAAGTGTGTCTGGGCCTCTGGCTCTTAGAGCTCTGTGCGCTCTGACAAATTCAATGTCCGTGTCCTCTGGTCTCTCCAGGAGGCTATTGAAAACTCTCTGCAGTGCATGGGATATTTGGTCTGTATCAACCGATTCCGGTATACCTCGAACTCTGATGTTACACCGTCTCCCCCTGTTATCGAGGTCTTCCAGGTGTCTGTTCATCTCAATAAAGTGGTGTGCGTGAGATGAGACCACTCTGTCTAGTCTGCTTATGGCTCTATCTCTGTGTTTCCCTGCTGTTTCAGCGGTGGCCATTTTCTCTGTGAGAACTAACAGGTTGGTTTTGAGGTCCGTGATAGCCGCAGAGAAAGAGGCTTTGATGTCAGCTGCGAAGACTGACATGTCTGCATAAGTTAGTGGATGGTCAGGACGTGTCTCTCTCCTACCATTATCCTCTGTAGCAGACAGGGAATCCTCGCTGAGATCCTCCTCGCGCTGCACCGGCGCCATCTTCCCTCCTGCAGTCACTCTCTGTATCACGGCTTGGTTCGTGAAAATCTCTGAGATATTCCTCCCAGCTGATGCAGCGGTAGAGCGGCGTGAACGGGTGTGCTGTGGGAGACGATTCTGTCTGCTCATCGTCGCTTGTAGTGCGGCAGAAAAGACTGGCTTGGGCCGTTAGTCTGACGGAGCTCCTCGTTTAGGCTGCCATCTCCATCGCGCGCCAAGCCACGCCCATCCTGTTATTTTATTTATGTTTTTGTTTTTTTAACACTTTTTAAAAATTCTATATATATTTTTGCATTATAAATACAATTGTTTTACAGATAAAGATTATAGGGTGCACACATGCCCAAGAGGGAATGCAGCAATAGTTATCTACTTCAGGCCTGGTTCACACCTATGCAGGTTGCAGTTGATGCTTTTTCTGCATGTTGTGCAATTTTTACACGTGTTAATGCATTTTTGATGCGTTTTTGGGAGATGTCTGTTGTCTTGCAGGAGAAAACAGCAAAAACGGAGCAGAAACGCATCAAAAGTGCAAGCACTACACTTTTTTTTTTTTTTTTTCAGCTGTATTTACTGAGTGCAACTTATACCATCCAAGTGAAAGATATAACACCAACATGTCAGAAAAAAATGTAAAAAACAAAATCACTCTTGAGTTAGAAAAAGGATTCTTCTCCTTGTCCTTCTCCTCCCTGTCCTTGTCCTTCTCCTCCCTGTCCTTGTCCTTCTCCTCCCTGTCCTTGTCCTTCTCCTCCCTGTCCTTGTCCTTCTCCTCCCTGTCCTTGTCCTTCTCCTCCCTGTCCTTGTCCTTCTCCTCCCTGTCCTTGTCCTTCTCCTCCCTGTCCTTGTCCTTCTCCTCCCTGTCCTTGTCCTTCTCCTCCCTGTCCTTGTCCTTCTCCTCCCTGTCCTTGTCCTTCTCCTCCCTGTCCTTGTCCTTCTCCTCCCTGTCCTTGTCCTTCTCCTCCCTGTCCTTGTCCTTCCTGTCCTCCCTGTCCCTGTCCTTCCTGTCCTCCCTGTCCCTGTCCTTCTCCCACCTTGAAGATTCTGATGTTCTGGTCAGATGGGACTAAAATTAAAGTATTTTGGCCTCAACACCAAATGATATGTCTGGTGGAAATCCAACACCGTTCACCATCCAAATAACACCATTCCTACAGTAAGTATGGAGGTGGTAATATCCTGTTATGGGGTTGTTTCTCTGCAGCAGGGACTGGAGCACTTGTCAGGATAGAAGGAAAATGAATGGGGCAAAACGCTGTTAAATTCTTGAGGAAAATCTGCTGCCCCCTGCCAGAATGTAGTCAATGGGAAGATGGTTTACCTTTCAACATGATAATGGCCCAAAGCACACAACAAAAAATGACCACACAGTGGTTGAAGGAGAAAAATGTGAATGTGCTTGCATGGCCTAGTCAGAGCCCAGACTTAAACCCCATTGAAAATCTGTGGCATGACTGGAAGACTGCAGTCCACAAAGGGGTCACCATCAAATTTACCTGAACTTGAGCAGTTCTGCAAAGTAGAATGGGAAAAGTCTAGATGTGCAAAGTTAGTAGAGACATATCCCAACAAAGGCTGTAATTTAAAGCAAAAGGTGATTCAACAAAATACTCACACGAGAGGGCGAACCTTTTTCCAACTCAGTGATTCTGTTTTTTTTTTTCTCTTGTTGGTGTTCTATCTTTCACTCAGATGTTATAAGTTGCACTGAGTAAATACAGCTGGATAAAACAATAACTGTGTCTTTCTTCATTTCAAGCTGGAAAACTTGTAAAAGTGATTATTTTACAGGGAGGTGATTCTTTTCTATACCAACTGTATGTAGTATAGCATGCTATGTTCAGATTGTAGTTCTTCTTTTAAAACCCACATATTTCAGTGTGATTTCTCTTAATCACATAAACTAAAAATGTATGTTATCTAAATGTTTTTCAGAACTTTCTAGTAAATATTTCTCATGGGAACTGGAGATTGCCCAGAGCAGTCTTGGGAAGAAAAGGATATGGAACAGACTCAGACTCACCCAGGCCAATCAGCCGCTACCCTGTGCCTTACAAAAAAGACTTGCCATATGATATAGTAGAGCTAATGGAAGAAGTTGAGAAAAAGGTTTGTTTTTTTTGTTTTTTTACATACGTGTTTACCAGAGTTGGCAGATCAAATTTATAAGCACACTTATTCAAATCAATTTCAGAAAATTTTTGATGTGTTTGCAACCTTAAAAATCAAATCTTAAGAAACTGTCTCTTTAACCACTTCACCTTTGGAAGATTTAACCCCCCTTCATACCCAGGTAATTTTTTGGTATGCAGCACTGCACTACTTTATCTGACAATTGCGTGGTCATGCAACACTATACCAAAACAAAATGTATATAATTTTTTTTTTCCCACACAAATGGAGCTTTCTTTTGGTGGTATTTGGTAACCTATGGGTTTTTATATAAATGAAAGACCGAAAAGTTTGAGAAAACAAATATTTTTTTGTTTTCTGCTATAAAACGCATCTTGTTTAAAAAAAAAAAAAAAAAAAATATGTATGTGATTCTGCGCAGTCGGCCCACACTGTAGCAGTAAAGCTACAGTGCGCGGTCTGCAAATGGATAAGCAATACAGCATTGCGTTATTTTACCTGACAATTTTGCAGTCATGTGACACTGTACACAAATAACATTTACAGTTGTGCTCATAAGTTTACATACCCTGGCAGAATTTATGATTTCTTGGCCGTTTTTCAGAGAATATGAATGATAATACAAAAACTTTTCTTTCACTCATGGTTAGTGTTTGGCTGAAGCCATTTATTATCAATCAACTGTGTTTACTCTTTTTAAATCATAATCACAACAGAAACTACCCAAATGACCCTGATCAAAAGTTTACATACGCTGGTGATTTTGGCCTGATAACATGCACACAAGTTGACATAAAGGGTTTGAATGGCTATTAAAAGGTAACCATCCTCACCTGTGATCTGTTTGCTTGTAATTAGTGTGTGTGTGTGTGTGTGTGTATAAAAGGTCAATGAGTTTCTGGACTCCTGACAGACCCTTGCATCTTTTATCCAGTGCTGCACTGACATTTCTGGATTCTGAATCATGGGGAAAGCAAAAGAATTGTCAAAGGATCTGCAGGAAAAGGTAGTTGAACTGTATAAAACAGGAAAGGGATATAAAAAGATATCCAAGGAATCAGGAATGCCAATCAGCAGTGTTCAAACTCTAATCAAGAAGTGGAAAATGAGGGGTTCTGTTAAAACCAAACCACGGTCAGGTAGACCAACTACAATTTCAGCCACAACTGCCAGGAAAATTGTTCGGGATACAAAGAAAAACCCACAAATAACTTCAGGTGAAATACAGAACTCTCTGAAAACATGTGGTCATCGGACGTTTGCTGGCGGAATTTCCGCTCGTGTGTATGGGGCATTAGACTTTTTGGGAACCAGTGACACTAATACAGCAATCAGTGCTAAAAATATGCACTGTAATAATGACACTGGCTGGGAAGGGGTTTACATCAGGGATGATCAAAGGGTTAACTGTGTGCCTAGGCAGTGTTTTACTATACTGTGTGAGGTGCTTTTACTAGGGGAAGAGATGGAATTTAAACCATGCTTGTCACTGTGTAACCTAAGGAGTTAATCCTGTGCATTGTGTAAAAAGGCTGTTTGATCCAATCTTTTCTGATCCTCCCCTTCTTCCACAGTCCCCAATCTATCTCCTGATAGTACAGAGCCATGGGGGCACTTTGCACATGCTTAGTGTGGTGTGTATTGCTAGAGTTATTTTTAATTTTTTATGGGAGGGTGCATGTGATCAGCACAGGGCCAATCAGCACCGTCCAGACAGTATGAGGGGTCCTGCAGTCTCTTAGGACAGTCAGGGGTGAATGAAAACTATATGGGTAATGCAGATTCCTGGGTTTAGTAACACTTTTTAAGGCTGTAAGCAATGTGCCTGTATTTTCCATGGTTAGTTTGTAATCCTGCTCCTCCCTCCTCTTGATTTGACATCAGTTTCCTTAGCCAGAGGATCCCCAAAAGGGGGAAGGAGAAGTAAATCTCCTATTTATTGTTCCCCTAGAGCAGTCTTTCTCAATCAGGGTTCAGTTACCATTTGAAGCCAGTTCTCACAGAAGTTACTAGCCTTCAGAATCACAGCATCCTTGTGTTTGTATGATTTTATATAGAATTTTTTTTTTCCCCATAACTTATGCATGGGCCAAAAATAAATAAATAAATCACACTATGCTTTGGTATTTTTGATACCATTAAAAATATATTTTCTTATTTCAGGGTGGATTTGTACCGAATGTTTTCAAAGCATTGGCTCACCGCCCAAGTGAATTCAGAGCGTTTTTTGCCTATTATGATGTCCTTATGAACAAGGAAACTGGTAAATACAAATGCATTGGGTAAATGTATGGGGTCTCAGAATGTCATAGTAAGCCCCGGTTCACACTACAACACTGTGGGGAGACTCGCGATCTGTGCATGTTTCCCGCACCAAATTCTAATCGCGCTACCCTTGCAATCTGCAGCAAGTGCCAGTGCAATGTTAACTACATCCCAAACACAGATCGCAAAGGCAGTGCGTTTGCCTGCACCAGATCGCATGGTACAAAATGACCATGCAATCTGTTTGCAGTGCATTTCTAAAATTGGTGCATATGCTACTTTTGGTGTCATGTGGTCCACACTTGTGGGTGTGGGCTGAAATAATACTGCACAGAACCGCATATGAATCGCACAGGAACCCACAGCACATTTCGGTGTGAACCGGCCCTTAAGCCTGAGTTCACACTATTGCGAACACAGACAACACATGTGATTTACACTGCACTGCTGTGCGGATCACATGCGATGTCTGTAATGCGAATTCAGCCATACAGTCTTATGGCTGAACTCGCATTGGATTTAAACAAAAAAGGAGCAGGGACTTTTTTTTTTTTTCCCTGTACTGGAATCGAATCGCATGGGTGTTCACACCCATGCAATCCGATTCCTGTCCGAATCCACAGTTTGCACTCTGATCTGTGAACTAATCTGGTGGTGTCATTAACATTGTATTGACACCCGCAGGGAGCAGTGTGAACTGCCTGGGGGAGAGATGCGATTCGAGAACTGGCACTAGAATCGCGCTGGTTCCCGCATCGCTATAGTGTGAACCCAGGCTAAAGGTAAAGTTCCTCTTTTGGAACATGTTACATCTATCTAATCTATCTTTCTTCCACAAATCTGCCCTTTATGGAAGAGTGGCAAAAAGAAAGCCATTAGAAGCACCATTTGCAGTTTGGGAGAAGCCATGTGGGGGACATGGCAAACATGTGGAAGAAGGTGCTTTTGGTCAGATGAGACCAAAATTTAACTTTTTGGCCTCAAAGCAAAATACTATGTATGGCAGAAAACTAATACTGTACATCACCCTGAACACACCATCCCCACCGTGAAACATAGTTATGGCAGTATCATGTTGTGGGCATGCTTTTCTTCAGCAGGGACAGGGAACCTGGTCATAGTTGATAGGATGATGGATGGAACCAAATACAGGGCAATCTTAGAAGAAAACCCTGTTATGCCCTGTACACACGGTCGGATTTTCCGACAGAAAATCTGTGATAGGACCTTGTTGTCGGAAATTCCGACCGTGTGTAGGCTCCATCACACATTTTCCATCGGAATTTCCGACACACAAAGTTTGAGAGCTTGCTATAAAATTTTCCGACAACAAAATCCGTTGTCGGAAATTCCGATCGTGTGTACAGGGCATAACAGGTTTTCTTCTAAGATTGCCCTGTATTGTCCAACGGACAAAGTGCCACGCATGCTCAGAATAAATTAAGAGACGAAAGCTATTGGCTACTGCCCCGTTTATAGTCCCGATGTACGTGCTTCACGTCACCGCGTTCAGAATGATCGGATTTTCCGATAACTTTGTGTGACCGTGTGTATGCAAGACAAGTTTGAGCCAACATCCGTAGGACAAAATCAATGGACTTTGTTGTCGGAATGTCCGATCAATGTCCGACTGTGTGTACAGGGCATTAGTCTGCAAAAGACTTGAGTGGGGCGGAGGTTCACCTTCCAGCAGGACCACGACCCTAAACCTACAGCCAGAGCTACAATGGAATGGTTTAGATCAAAACATATTCATGTGTTAGAATGGCCCAGACAAAGTCCAGACCTAAATCCAATTGAGAATTTGTGGCAAGTCTTGAAAATTGCTGTTTATAGACACTCCATCCAATCAGAGTTTGAGCTATATGGCAAAGAAGAATGGGCAAAAATTTAACTCTCCTAGATGTGCAAAGCTGGTAGAGACATACCCAGAAAGTCTTGCAGCTGTAATTGCAGCAAAAGGTGGTTCTACAAAGTATTGACTCAGGGGGACTGAATACGAATGCACGCCACACTTTTCACATATTTATTTGTAAAACATTTTGAAAACCATTTATCATTTTCCTTCCACTTCACAATTATGTGCCACTTTTGTGTTGGTCTATCACCATAAAATCCAAATAAAATACAGTTTTATGTTTTTGGCTGTAACATGACAAAATTTGGAAAATTTTTCACGCTGAGTTCACACCATTGCGACTTGGATGTGGGGTTTCCGCATCCAATTCGCAATAGCAGGAGATTTTGACCGACTCTCTATGGAGCTAGTTCGCATATGTCCGCTACGGCTCTGGTGCGAATTGCACAGGAGCCATGTGCATCTTTTTGTCCAAATTCAGCCAAAAATTTGGGGTGAAATCTGACCTGAAACGGTGAACCAGGACGCACCGTACCCCTGCTGGGAGCCGCATGCGGAAATGGTGTGAACCCAGCCTCAAGGGGTATGATTACTTTTTCAAGGCACTGTACACTGTTCAAAAAAATTAAAGGGACACTTTGAAAACACATCAGATCTCAATGGGGAAAAATATCATGCTGGATATTTATACTGATATGGACTGAGTAATGTGTTAGGAACAAATGGATGCCACATCGTTTGATGGAAATGAAAATTAACAACCTACAGAGGGCTGAATTCAAAGACACCCCAAAAATCAAAGTGAAAGAATGATGCAGCAGGCTAGTCCATTTTGCTGAAATTTTATTGCAGTAGCTTAAAATGGTACTCGGTAGTTTGTATGGCCCCCACATGCTTGTATGCATGCCTGACAATGTCAGGGCATGCTCCTATTGAAACAACAGATGGTGTCCTAGGATACAGATCTGGACCAGGGCATCACTGATCTCTTGAACAGACTGAGTTGCAGCCTGGCAGCGTCAGATGGACCGAAACCTAATGTCCCAGAGGCGTTCTATTGGATATAGGTCAGGCAAATGCGGGGGCTAGTCAATGGTATCAATTCCTTCATCCTCCAGGAACTGGCTGCATACTCTCGCCATATGAGGCTGGGCATTGTCGTGCACAAGGAGGAACCCAGGACCCACTGCACCAGCGTAGGGTCTGACAATGGGTCCAAGGATTTCATCCCGATACATAATGGCAGTCAGGGTGCTATTGTCTAGCCTGTAGAGGTCTGTGCGTCCCTCCGTGGATATACCTACCCAGACCATCACTGACCCACTAGGGATAAGCAGAACACCCCCTGGTTGGGTTCGCACCAGAACATGCGAACAGACAAATTGGTGCGAACACCGTTAAAGTCTATGGAACACGAACATGAAAAATCAAGTGTTCATTTTAAAGGCTTATATGCAAGTTATTGCCATAAAGTGTATGGGGACTCGGGTACTGCCCCAGGGGACATGTATCAATGCAAAAAAAGTTTTTAAAACAATTTTTTCAGGAGCAGTGATTTTAATAATGCCTAAAGTGAAACAATAAAAATGAAATATTCCTTTAAATGTCGTGCCTGGGGGTCCCCTTAGTCTGCCTGTAAAGTAGTGCATCTTTCCCATTTTTCTAACGCAGAAAAATGACATTTCTAAAGGAAAAAAGTCCTTTAAAACTGGTTGCGCCTGTAATGTATTGCCAGATCCCGGCAATATGCATAAAAAAATCATTGAAACAAACAGCGTGGGTTCCCCCTTCCCAGTTCATACCAGGCCCTTTCGGGTCTGGAACTTAATGCCAAAATGTATTTTTTTATTTTTATGGCATCAATACCAGACCCTTATCCGAGCGTGCAACCTGGCAGGCCCCAGGAAAAGGGGGGGTGGGGCGCTTTCTCCCTCCTGAACCATACCAGGCCACATGCCCTCAACATGGGGAGGGTGCTTTGGGGGGAGAAGGGCCTCATCCCCACAACCCTGGCCATTTGTTGTAGGGGTCTGCGGGCGGGGGGCTTATCGGAATCTGGAAGCCCCCTTTAACAAGGGGGGCCCCCAGATCCTGCCCCCCCATGTGAATGGGTATTGCGTATTGGGATGTGTGTGGGGTTTTTTTTTTTCTTTACTTAAAAAAAAAAAAAAAAAAAAAGGGAAAAAAAGTGTCCGGCCATGTAAATCGATCGTCAATCACGAGAAAAAAAAAAGAATGGAAAGTCCTGCCAACTTTTCACTTTGACTGCTGTTATATAGGCAAGGGCGGGGCCACCCGGTGACTTAAACGGGTGACCCCACCCCCCCAACATCACATGACGCCCTTGGCTATATAAGTGCTGTCAGCACGAAAATACAGTCAGCGGGATGCCTCCCATTGAGGCGGAGCTTTTTTTTTTTTTTTTTTTTTTTTTTTTTTTTTTTTTTAATTAAGGAATTGTCAAACTGTCGTTTGTTTTTACTTTTTGGACACTTTTTTTTTTTTTTTTTTTTTTTTTTTTTTTTTTTTTTGGTGAATGGGTACGGGTACCCATTCACATGGGGGGGGCAGGATCAGGGGGCTTCCAGATTTCGATAAGCCCCCCCCCCCCCGCCCACCCCAACAACCAATGGCCAGGGTTGTGGGGATGAGGCCCTTGTCCCCATCAACATGGAGCAAGGTGCTTTGGGGGGATTCCAAACCACCCTCCCCATATTGAGGGCATGTGGACTGGTACAGTTCAGGAGAGGGGTGCGCTATCTCATCCGCCCCCCCCCCCTTTTCCTGCGGCCTGCCAGGTTGCATGCACAGATAAGGGTTTGGGGGGGACCCCCACGCTTTTTTTTTATTATTATTTGGTGCAGGGTTCCCCTTAACCACTTCAAAACACTGTTATATAAACCACACTGCCTGCATTTGCTGAATATAGTCTACACTGAAAGAAATGATCCGTCTATATTTTAAAGGTAGGTTTATTTTAAGTGAGAGACAGAATAACAACAAAAATATCCAGAAAAATGCAGTTATAAATTGATTTGTATTTGATCCCTCCTGGCTTCCAGATATCTTCTATACAGGCAATGAGCTGAGATTAGGAGCACTTTCTTAAAGGGAGTGCTCCTAATCGCAGCTTGTTACTTGTATAAAGAAAACACCTGTCCACAGAAGCAATCGAAGAGCAGTCCAAAGGTGTCGGACAAGATTGTGTACCTACTCCAGGCTGGAATAGGCTACAAGACCATCGCCAATCTGCTTAGTGAGTGGGTAACAACAGTTGGTGCGATTTTATTCGCAAATGGAAGAAACGCAAAATAACTGTCACTCTCCCTTGGTCTGGGGCTCCATGCAAGATCTTAACCTCATGGAGTTTCAATGATCATGAGAGGAATCGGCTCAGAACTACACCGGAAAATCTTGTCAATGATCTCAAGATTATTATTATTTTTATTATTATTATTATTTACAATCGCTTTAAATAAAGCAAGGATATATAAATTACAATAATTTATTTCTGTTGCAGGAAACCTAACCAAAGCTGACAGAGAGCTTATAGTTGTGGCTACAAGTGCAAGTAATAAGTGCCCTTATTGTGTAACTGCTCACAGCGCATTGCACAGAATATACTCAAAGAATAGAATGCTGGCTGACCAGGTAATTCTAAAAAATGTACTTTTACAAATTTTACACTTGCCTTAGTTAGATGAATCCTGAAGCTTTAAAGTGGCTCTAAAGCCGTAAGGTTTTTATTACCTTATGCTTTAAAAAACCTCCTGTGCTGCAGGATCCCCCCAGCCCCTCCCATAGTTGCCTAAGCCTGATCCTCACCGCTCTCATCCCTCCTTACTGGGCAGATTGATAGCATCGGAAGCCATTGGCTCCCGCTGCTGTAAATCAAATGCTGTGACGAGGGAGGTGGAGCAGAGCTACCCGGTCTGTGTCAATGAACCTAGACAGGTCGGCTCGAGAGCAAGCCTACACTAGCACCCCCATAGAAAGCAGCTTTCTTTGGGGGCACTCACCGAAGTGGCAGGGAACCTCAGAAGAGGAGGATCTGGGGTGCTCTGTTCAAAACCATTGCATGTTTCCAGGGGTTAAGTAAGAAATCTTGTTAGGCGATTAAGGGGTTTATGTAGAAGAAACATTGCTGTGCATATATCTTAAAATATCAAACATGTTATACTTGCCTGCTCTGTGCAATGATTTTGCACAGAGCAGCCCTGATCTTCTTCCTCGTCTCAGCTCCTGGCCCCATCTCCCCACTCCTGCCCGCGCCACTTGCTATGGGGTCCCTATGAGTGCTTGATCTCAAGTACGTTCTGAGTGTCCATGAGAGGCTCCTCCCCTCTGACAGCAGCAGGATCCAATGACTCCTGCTGCTATATCTGAGCCAATCGGAAGCAAGCGATCCGAGAGAGCCTCAGCTCTCGTGCACATTTCTGGATTGAGATCGGGCTCAGGTAAATATTTAGGGTAAATAAGAAGAAAACCGCACTAATGGGAAAACCAAAACCAAAACAAACCAAGCAGCAATTCCCCTGTATGACATGACATAATTACAGTATAGTAATATTATAAAAAATAGAATCGCGCTAAGATACAGTAAATAAAAAAAAAAATCAAAAGTTTAAGAGTTCATTAAATTGGAAGTCTATAGTCCATATAAAAATCCACCAGTGATTAGGATGGTGAGTCTTGATTATCCCTAATGATAAATCCACCACCTCACGTGAACAATGCCACCACCAACAGTAGAATTAGCTGCTTACCAGCTCCAGTTGATTCCACCCCCCATTACAAGGGATCAAACAACATCTATTGCTTATAACCCAGCCTGGGCCTTTCTCCTGGTAATGCCGTTCTCCTGTACCCGGGACGTCACTCAGCGTAGTCTCCAGTTTGGGCCCACCATCATCTGCAACTACTGTCGGGGAGTAAAAGTCTCCTTTCTCTCGATCTACCAAACGTTTCACTGTTATTGAACCTGTGAAGAGAGGCAGAGCCTGGGCATTCTTCAAGATGACTGTACACTCACACTCTAACTACATGTAATATAATTTTTTTTTTTTTTTTTTTTGCGGTATTTCAGAAAAATATGTATTATGGGCACTAGGTATAGCTAGGATGGGCCATATGTGATTTCATGTTTTTGTATTTTTTTTTTTTTTTTGTTTTTTTCTTATTTGTATTTAGGTTTTTTTTTTTTTTTTGTTTTTTGTTCAACCAGCGGGTTGAACAAAATAATTGAACCGATATTTTCCTCTATCCACACAATCAATGTGGATGGGGGAATCGCACCTGCTGAGCTTTGTTTTTTGACAGCAGGGAGACTTGTCCCCCACCCGACCAGTAGAATACAATGATCAGTGTTGCTGGCTATAGCCAGTGGCCATGACCATTTAGGAAAAAACACAAAGGCTGATTGTACGAAAATAAATTGATTGACTATCAACAAGATAGCCCACACATGGATGAAAATCCAGCCGGTCCCTGCTGAACCAGCCAAATTTCGATCCATGTATGGCCAGCTCAAATAGGATAATCCTATTACAAAAAAAATATGGTATTTATTGGTGGCGCTTTGCAGATGCTCAAGACATCCGCCCAGCATCCCTAATGTCAAAGTTAAAACCTGGGGAGTTTCATAACAAAGTGATGTTTAGGGCTTAATAAAGATTATTTTGCGTTAAGGTTTAAGTGTAAAAAGTTAAACCTTAGGGTCAGGTTTAGTGTTGCATTTCAGGAGTTAGATTTAAAGGCTTAAAGCAGAGGCGTAGCTTGAAGCTTGTGGGCCCCTAAGCAAAAGTTGACCGCCGCCCCCCCCCCCCACCACCACCACCCACCACTTCCACCGTGTGTGCAGATACACCCACCGCACGCCAAGATACTCAAAGTGGCTTAAGAGTTTAGAGTTCCCAGAGTTCCTCCTTACATCAGAGGACAGGGATCACCCCTGGAGAATCAGAGGACAAGGACCCCTGTCAGGTCATTTAGCAGAGCTCTTTTCCCATTCCAGCACTGTAAACGGCTCCTCTTCCCCCCCACAATACACAGGGCTGAAATCGCATTCCTTTACACAGTCTATCAGCCTTTACAGGGTGTATCTGGCTTTTATGTTTCCATTCTGACCTGTGAAATCCCCTGGTGGGAACAGCAGTGTAGTTGCAGTAGGCAGATACACTCTATGCAAATCATGGCTGACTGGCTGTGTTGTAAAGGAATGTGATTTCAGCCCTGCGGAGGAGGAGCAGTATAGGGCGCTGTACTGGGAAAGAAGCTCAGCAGCGGGCATAGCATCCAGGGCGGAGGGGGTGGTCAGGGGGCTTTGGGGGGGGTGAAACTTAGATCTGGGGGGGCAAAGCCATGTGACATGAAATCTGGAGCCTACAGCCCCTCAGGAGGTGTTAAGGGATTTGTTTTAGCAATTTCTGAAGGTTTCTCTCAGTATTGGCAGGTGTTGGGGGAAGGTCACCTCCCGGAGGTGCGTGTCTTTTCCCCAGTTGTCAGGGAAGTGGGGTAAGCAGGTGTGTGTGTGTGGGGGGGGGGGGGTACAGAGAATCCCAGCTAGTGACTGGAAGACACTGAGCGAAGTTTTGCCTCACCAGTGACATCGGTCCCATCATGGCTACAGGATGGTACTCTGCTCCTCTTACCTCGCTAAGCTTGGTTACCATTCCATGTTGCCAGCACACAGCACAGAAACTTCCCATCCTGGGCTGTTCTCAACCCATGCTCCTCTCCATTCAGGAAATGGCTCACAGCTTCTCCCCAGCCAATGAGAACAAAGGGGTGTGGACTGTGGAAGGCAAAGTGGAAGCCCAGTACTGGAGCATGGCTGTGGGGCCCTAGGGCAGATCGAAGCTGGACTTTGTGGAGGATATGATATTATGACAGGGAGGCTGCAGGGGCCCCCTGGAGCTAGGGGTAGGGTTTCGATTGTGACCCCTGCAACCCCTTATGCTATGCCAATGGCTTAAAGTGATTGTAAAGTCTTGTGTGTTTATTTTTATAGAAGGGGGGGGGTTCTACTTTTATACTTACCTGCCCTGTGTAGTGGTTTTGCACGGAGCAGCCCTGATCCTCCTCTTCTTCTTGGGTCCCTCTTTGGTGCTCTAGGCTCCTCCCTCCTTTTGAGTGCCCACACAGCAAGCAGCTTGCTATTGGGTCGCCTGAGCCGAGCCACAGCTCCCGGTGTCCATTCAGACTCTGAGTTGCGGCCTGGCACCGCCCCTCTCTCTCTTGATTGGCTAATTGAGTTTGACAGCAGGAGGGAGTGTTCCGGACAGCCGAGGCAATAGTGGAGGGCTCAGGTAAGTATTAGGGGGGCTGCTGCACACAGAAGCTGTGTTTGTTTTTTTTTGTTTTTTTATCTTATGCATAAAATGCTTTAAGATAAAAAAAAAAAAAAAAAAAAAAAAACATGCCTTTACAACCACTTTAATATAAAGTGGAACTATAGCTGTTGAACAATTGTCGGCAGGAAGGTTTTATTGCAGAAGGAACACCCTGTGGGTTTGATTTACTAATACTGGAGAGTGCAAAATTTGGCTCAGCTGTGCATAGAAACCAATCGACTTCCAGCTTTTTTTTGTCAAAGCTTAATTGAACAAGCTGAGGTTAGAAGCTGATTGGCTGCCATGCACAGCTGTACCAAGTTTTACACTCTCCAGTTTTATTAAATCTACCCCTATGTCTTTTCTGTGAGGCTGGGTTCACACTGGTGCGACACGACAGCCGTCCTACTTTGGATCCGACTTTGCCCTGCGACATGAAGCCGGCATGTGTCCGACTTTCAATGAACGGGGATCCGACTTGGATCCCCGCCTATGCCCGGCACTGTGTTTGGTATGAATCTTTAGGGGGAACTCCGCGCCAAATTTTAAGTAAAAATCCGACATGGGTCCCCCCTCCAAGAGCATACCAGGCCCTTGGGTCTGGTATGGACCTTGAGGGGAACCCCCTACGCCGAAAAAACGGCGTGGGGGGTCCCCCCCAATCCATACCAGACCCTTATCCGAGCACGCAGCCCGGCCGGACAGGAATGGGGGTGGGGACGAGCGAGCGCCCCCCCCCCTCCTGAACCGTACCAGGCCGCATGCCCTCAACATGGGGGGTTGTTGCCTTGGGGGAGGGGGGCGCGCTGCGGCCCCCCCCACCCCAAAGCACCTTGTCCCCATGTTGATGAGGACAAGGGCCTCTTCCCGACAACCCTGGCCGTTGGTTGTCGGGGTCTGCGGGCGGGGGGCTTATCGGAATCCGGGAGCCCCCTTTAATAAGGGGGCCCCCAGATCCCGGCCCCCCACCCTATGTGAATTGAGTATGGGGTACATAGTACCCCTACCCATTCACCTAGGAAAAAAGTGTCAATTTAAAAAAAAACACTACACAGATTTTTAAAGCATTTTATTAGACAGCTCCGGGGGTCTTCTTCCGACTTCGGGGGTCTCTCCGGTTCTTCTCCACGCTCTCCGGATCTTCTGCCGGGCTCCTCCGCTCTCTTCTGCTCTTTTGCCGCTCTTTTGCTAAAGCGGAGGAGCCTGGTCTTCAATCTTCTGCCTTCTGCCCTCTTCTCCTGATGTTGACACGACGCTCTCTGGGGCTAGAATGCTCTCTGTGCGCTCTGCTCTGATTTATATAGGCGGTGACCCCGCCCCCTTAAGCCGTCACAGTCCCTGGGCATGCTGGGACTATGACGGCATAAGGGGGCGTGGTCATCGGGTGATGACCACGCCCCCTAAAACGTCACAGTCCCAGCATGCCCAGGGACTGTGACGGCTTAAGGGGGCGGGGTCACCGCCTATATAAGTCAGAGCAGAGCGCACAGAGAGCATTCTAGCCCCAGAGAGCGTCGTGTCAACATCAGGAGAAGAGGGCAGAAGGCAGAAGATTGAAGACCAGGCTCCTCCGCTTTAGCAAAAGAGCGGCAAAAGAGCAGAAGA
This sequence comes from Lithobates clamitans, assembly GCA_037952925.1. Taxonomy (NCBI): domain Eukaryota; kingdom Metazoa; phylum Chordata; class Amphibia; order Anura; family Ranidae; genus Lithobates; species Lithobates clamitans. The sequence goes on from JBBGZY010000372.1 coordinate 9,921,798, forward strand.
GAGCGGAGGAGCCCGGCAGAAGATCCGGAGAGCGCGGAGAAGAACCGGAGAGACCCCCGAAGAGAAGAAGGCAGCAGACCGGGCTCCTCCTCTTTAGCAAAAGAGCGGCAAAAGAGCAGAAGAGAGAGGAGGAGCCCGGCAGAAGACCCGGAGAAGAACCGGAGAGACCCCCGAAGTCGGAAGAAGACCCCCGGAGCTGTCTAATAAAATACTTTAAAAATCTGTGTAGTGTTTTTTTTTAAATTGACACTTTTTCTCTAGGTGAATGGGTAGGGGTACGATGTACCCCATACTCATTCACATAGGGTGGGGGGCCGGGATCTGGGGGCCCCCTTATTAAAGGGGGCTCCCGGATTCCGATAAGCCCCCCGCCCGCAGACCCCGACAACCAACGGCCAGGGTTGTCGGGAAGAGGCCCTTGTCCTCATCAACATGGGGATAAGGTGCTTTGGGGTGGGGGGGCCACACTGTGCCCCCCATGCCCCAAAGCACCCCCCCATGTTGAGGGCATGCGGCCTGGTACGGTCCAGGAGGGGGGGGGCCGCCAGCTCGTCCCCACCCCCATTCCTGTCCGGCCGGGCTGCGTGCTCGGATAAGGGTCTGGTATGGATTGGGGGGACCCCCGCACGCCGCTTTTTCGGCGTAGGGGGTTCCCCTCAAGGTCCATACCAGACCCAAGGGCCTGGTATAATCTTGGAGGGGGAACCCATGCCGGATTTTTATTTAAAATCTGGCGCGGAGTTCCCCCTCAAGATCATCTGAGCACAAGTCGCGTGCCGAAGTCGGATCATGCGAGACGGCAATCCGACTTTGATCCGACTTCAATGATAGTCAATAGGCTGAAGTAGGATCAAAGTCGGACCAAAGTAGTACAGGGAGCATTTCTAAAGTCGGAACGACTTGTGTCGGACCAGTTAGGACGGCTCCCATAGGGAAACATTACATTTCACACGTCATGCGACATGAGCTCCCAATGTCGGAGCGTTTGTCGGACCAGTGTGAACCCAGCCTAATAAAGGCTTCTTACCTTCCTGTTTAGTTCTGTGTGTACGTGCTGGCATGCGCAGTCCATGTATATTCCTGAAATGTCCAGGGCTGTGCACATACTTGGGAGTTGCATCATCCTGTGCCACCCTATCAAGATAGCCAAAGCTACCAAACCTGAAAAAAGCCATGTAGAAGAAATCAGCACTGATATGAAGGTGAGTACCGTTTTAATTTTTCAGGGTTGGGTAAGCTTTAGGGTTTGGTTTAGGGGAGGTGAAGTGCTAGGTTCATTTTAAAGGTGAAGTTAAAATTAAGAAATTGCCAAAATCAGTGTATAGATTAAATAATACTGACCTCTCCCAAGTGATGCATTCCACAGCTGCAGTAGGCCTTCTGTCAATTGGAGATCTGTGTCTTATCTTCCTCCCAGAACAGGTACACTTTTTCCAGTGTACGCAACTATTTTCTTTATAATCTTTATATTTTATTTTTAGGTGATTGTTAATCCGGAGCTAGCAGATTTAGGTAACAGAGAGCGTGCCATGATAGAATTTGCTTTGGCAATTGCAAAACCAGAAAACATAACTGAAACACACTTCCAGAAGCTAGAGGAACATGGATTTGACCGTGAAGATGCCTGGGATATTGCAATGGTTACAGCCTTTTTTGCTATGGCGAATCGTATTGCTCACTTAACGGACTTACGACCCAATGAGGAGTTTTATGCCTTGGGCAGAGTTCCAAAAGTCAAGAATGAAGAAAAATAGTTTGTTACAGATTTGTTTCAGGTCATGCACACAGATAACAACAATCTACTCTAAGCTGTCAGAAAAATAAAATCACACATATACTTTTGTATTACGGTGCTAAACACTAATTTTGTATTGAAGATCTAATGCAACTATGCTTTTACTGCCTTTCTCTTGTCAAGATTATTGGTATGGGATTAGGTGCTCAGTCAAAATAACGTAGAACTACTCTTATAATCTTGGCTACAGATGAAATTTTACAGATTCTTGTACCTTTACATTAGTAACTCTGGAAACTAGTGAGCTGATTTGTCATTTATATGTCGCAACATGTTATCAGATGTGTAGTATGTGAAACCTGTATTGTTAAGTAATAAAATACGGTCACCTTCCCAATGCTGAATGAGCAATATGCATTCGGTTACAACATTTACATACAGCAGGCAGCTCTTTATAATATCTTTTTTGTTAAAGTAAGCTTGCCATTGCTGAACTCTTTCTGAAAATACTAGTTACTTTCCTGTTCTGCTTACCCATCGCTTTCAGGCATAGACCAGGAGGAAATATGCAGGTCAGGAAAGTGAGAAGTACTTATCAGCATATTTGTTCTGTTGAGTCAAAAAGTGTTGACAGCTGGGCAACTAGCATTTTTAGAAGAGGCCAGCAATGGCACACTCTTCCCAGGACAGGTTTACTTTAAACTGCTCACTTTGAAAAGTAACAATATTCCCAAATGCATACACTTATCTTTATACAATTCAGAAGACTTGTTAGTAAACCAAGCAGGAGTGAATACACATTCAGTGGGTTGAATAAAAAAATACAAAAAAAATGTACAGATCACTGCATTAACACAATGATGTGTGATACAGGGATCTCTCCCGCTGTGTTATTGTATTCTGACAGGGGGACTCCTGCCAGAATTTACTGATCAGCCATTGGCAGGGTGGTCAGGCAGACGTGGGGGGGGGGGTGGCAAGCTGTCTGCCCACATTGCTTGGCAGCCAGAACAGAATGGGATAAATGCACTTCCTGTGCGGAAGGTCTCTGGGACCTGGCAGACACCAGTGGAACATTTGTGCATGAACAGGGGAATTCTGTGCATGCACAGACATTGCTATAAGAAAAAGGAGAACAGTTGGGACTTTATATGAGGCGGTGATCTGGTAAGGTCAATTGCCTCCATCCCTATCTATATGTCAAAAAAAAAGTGGAGAAAGGGGTTTGGGACTTTGAATGAAGCACGTAGATATAAAGAATTCAGTTTATTGTATAAATTAACATACAACCGCATAATCATGAGTAAGTGTATATCCAATACAATTATAATAACTGGTACAATTCATAAAAATCTATACATACAATGTAGACGGGTTGCCACATGATTATAAACTATTAATATCAAAAATTATACATACTGACATATCAATTGAATTATAGGGCATATAATAGCTCTATGCATTTCGTGGATTGATCCACTCTTTAGGAGCATGCGCATGAGTTCAATAAAATATAATGGAAGGAGTTGCTGTATGGTCTGATTCTACCCAAGGAAAAAAGAAAAATCATAAAGAATAAAATAAAACCAAGTATAAAAACCCACTCTACCATACTTACAAGGTTGACTATATAATAAAAGTGTGGCACTGTAGATCGGGGACCCCCAAAAGGGGGCATCTCCAACGGGAGCTGAGGTGGTGCGAGGCCTGCTGTCCAGCAAGAAAATCATCCAGAGGAGATCAATAATGGAGTGACCATAAGTGCTGAGACCATCAATGAAGGACTTCTGAAAAAATATATATGTATATATTTTTTTATATAGTTATAGTATGACATGTGCAAGGTGTCCTGTGCTCTTTAAAGAACAGGGGTATTGAAGTACTAAAAAGTATTGGTGGTCGCCAAGGTGTAAGAAGTGAAAAGTGATGAGGATATAAATGCATCACCAGAAGAGGTTGAATAGAAAGGTGTAAGAAGTGAAGATGATATAAACGCATCACCAAGAAAGGTTGAATAAAAAGGTGCCCCTCCCCCTTGCTGACGAAGTCCCATAGGACGTAACGCGTATGGGTGGAGGAGCTATCTTGCGGATGTCATACCTTACATGCTGCAAATACTGCTAATATCGGACATCCACGCTGGATGTCATTGATTTAATTTTTAAAACTGTTATTTCTGTATGGAGCCTGGCAATACAGCTTTTAAATAAATTACTTTTTTTAACGGAGAGAACTTAGATTGTGTTCCTTTCTTTTATACCATTTTCAGCTGATCTGGTCTATTGTAATGCTGGTTACATTTATCCCGTTGTGGATACAAAGCTTGTTTAACCTTCTGTTAGCTCAGAGGTCCATCGGATCTGGTAAGCGCCCAATTTTTATCAGCTGGTGGAGGTAGTGTCGCACAGAAATCTGATATTCATCACAAGGTTTCTTCATCTCCTTTTGCCTGGGACTTGTAGGTCCTTTGTGAACACTGTGTTTACGGGCTTTCTATTATTGCGCTGCACTTATTTCTATTTTGTATATTCTATGAGGTGATGTGATTAACCTAAAGTGTTCAACTTGCAACATTTCTGATACAATATTGTTTGCGCTGATTGTTCCATATTGAATAATACATAACAGACTATGAGTGGGTCTGGTGGAGTAATGATGCCAGCTGTTCGCTGCCCTGATGCTTTTCTTTGTAAGGAGAGTCTTAAGAAGATTAGCTGATCGACGAATCACCGTGTGTGTGCGTGTATGTATGTGTATGTGTATGTGTATATGTATGTATATATATATATATACATACAAACACCACTACCGATGCCGCCTCCAAACCATGCCACAAATACGTTAATATTACCTCATGAATGTACTCACTTATTAATATCCAAACTAATGAGAATCAAAAATGTGAATATAAAAAAAAAAATGCAAATAGTCTCCATCTTGTGGCCCAATCAATAATTACACCCTAATACATAATGTAAGATAATAATAATCTATCTGTAATCTGTAATAATATATCACTATAACGAAATATACCATCAAATATTATAAGATCAAAAAATAAAATGTCATGTTACTCCCCCCGTCACGTACCTGGTGGAGACTGAGCTGTAGAGAGGGCTTCTCTAGCACCCCTGATAGAGATGACAGGGAGTGAAAGACACAGAGTGGCACGAGGGCCGATGTAGCAGGTGGCTCAGGACAGGTCTTGGCAGGAGCCCGATAGCTGCAGATTACCGGACGGGCACCGAGGACTGGAACTCCGTGTTGCTGGAACAGCAGGCTGAGTCGTGGTCGGTACAAAAGCCAGGAGGTCATCAAAAGCCGAGCAGAGCAGTTACTGGAATGTGAGACAGGATCACAGACGGGATACAGGCCAGGTTCAGTACACAGTCGGGCAGCGCGGTACAGGAGCATGAAGCAGGGACAAGGTCAAAACACAAGTCGGGGTCACAGGAAGGCAGGCAGAAGCCCAAGAGGCGTCTCAGGTACAAGCCGGGTCAAACGCAGGAACAGATCAGATTCAGGTAACAGGTACTAGCTAAAAGACCACTCAGCAAGGCTCATGTGTCAGTGTGTTCAGCTTAAATAAACTATTTGGCGCCCAAAGTTGCATGTGTGTGCGCGCATTGGCGTGCACCTGTGTGTGCGCATTGGCACGCGTCTGTGTGCATGCATTGGCGCACGCCTGTGCGCGCCAATACAAGTCCTTTTTACACACACTGGTGTGCCCGTGCTTGTGTGCAGGTGCGCATCTGTTAGCCAGACTTCTCTTACACCCCCATTCTCCATCCCGTAGTCCAAAATATTGGGATAGATGGGTTCATACCACACTGGCGGGGGAGTAACATGACACGTGAAGGAAGTATCAAAATTGGAGACAAGGTGGATTTTTAAATTGCAGTTATATATCCCATACGGTCTAAATATTGAGTGGGACTTGCTTTATAAATTATAGTTAATAAATACTGTTTTTAGATTTTATTAAATTTGATGTTTTTAATGATATATTGATGTTATGATATGTAATGGTATATTTCGTGATAGTGATAGATTATTATATGATTTCACATTTTAAAAGAAAGCTGCTTCCCATCATGAACTAATTTATGTATTAGGGAGTAATTATTAATTTGGCCACAAGATGGAGACATGGTGATGAAGTGCATTATTTAGTAAAATACATATTATTTATGTATTTAAATTTTTGATTCTTATTTTTAGTTTGAATATTTATTTGGGTTAAAGTTAGACATGTGCACTGCCAAAAAATGTGTTCGTTTTCGTTTCATTTATATTTTTGTTTTTCGTCTTTTCATTTTTCGGGTCATTCGTTCATTAGTTCGAATAAATTCGGAAATCTGAAAACTCGAAAATCCGAAATTTCTAAAGAACGAAAATGCGAAATAATAACGAACTATCTAATAATAACTATTAAATTATAGGTATTGGAATTTCCTTTCAAATTTGTCTGTTAGTAAACGTAACGAATATGAATTTATTCGAAATAACGAATGTTGCATCAAAACTAATGGAACGTAACAAATTAATAATAATAATAATAATAAAAGCTTTTTATTATTAATTATTATTATTTGTTACGTTCCATTAGTTTAGATGCGGCATTCGTTATTTTGGATAGTTCGTAACTTTGGATAAATTCATATTCGTTACGTTCACTAACAGACAAATTTGAAAGGAACTTCCAATACCTATAATTTAATAGTTATTATTAGTTATTATTTCAGATTTTCGGGTTTTCTAATTTTCATTCCTATTTTCGAATTTTTGGATTTTAAAATTTAGGAAATTTTCGAATTTCCAAATTTCTGATTTTCAAATTTCAGAATTTTCCAGGAAATTCGTTAAACGAGTTTTTGTTAATTTGAATATTTATGAATTAACGAATTTGTCGAATTTTGTCAGAAAACGAATTTGGAACTAAACCAATTGCACATGTCTAGTTAAAGTGAAACTTTAGGCTAAGAATTGAAAACTGGTGGGCAGGCAGGATTTTTAATGCTGAAGAGACGTGCTTTGTCTCTTCTGCATTAAAGCTTCTCATCTGCCTGTTCACACCTTCTCACTGCACAAATTCGGCAATGCCGAATCTGACGGAACTCCCACGCATGTATGGGAGTGACATCATCTTGGGCCAGCCAATGACAGCAGCCATATCAAGATCCTGAAGCCAGCGGCCGGAAGATGTCAGCGGCTGGTGGGGAGTTCGGGGACGACGCATCACTGGATTCAAAGTGGGCATAGTTCCTTTTTAAACTGAGTACATTCGTGAGGTAATAATTTATTTGTGGCTTATGGTTTGAAGGCATGTGTGTGTGTGTATGTGTGTATGTATATGTATGTATATGTGTGTGTGTATATATATATATATATATATATATATATACATACACACACACACTTATATTACACACACACCCCGCTACCTTTAAATATATATATAGATCCGTCGGCACTGTACAGTATATGGAGTCATTAGGATGTCCATGATTAACAGTGATGGACTTTATTCATTGATCAACCATTTGCTCGTTGTGGTGTTTGCACATTAAAATCACAGTACAAAACAAAGCTTTTTTTTTTGTTTTTTTTAATCAACAGTAATAAATTATATGTATAATTTAATTATTTATCTGCATGTTTACACATTGTTGTGTTCGTACAATTTTTTTTTTTTAACCACTTCTATACCGGGCCATTGTAAAATGACGCTGGCAGGAACATCACCTCCCTCCGGGTGGTCATCATATGACGTCCTCCAGTTCTCGCCACTCCTGCGGGCCCCCGGGGGCCCGCATCACAGCGATCGTGGATGAGGCGTGTCCCTCAGACACAGCCCATCCCCGATCAGGGTGAAGAACCAATGAAATTGGCTCTTTACCATGTGACCAGCTGTGTCCAATCACAGCCGGTCACATGTGTTGTGCCCGTAATCACTTCTTGCGCGCGCCCCCCGGGGGCGTGCATCACAGCGGTTGGGGGATGAGGCGTGTCCCTCAGACACAGCCCATCCCCGGTCAGTGACCGGCTGTGTCCAATCTCAACCGTTCACATATGTCAACAAGCGGCTGTAGTGCCGTTTCCGAGTTCTGCTCCTCAGTGTGTGAGGAGACCTAGAAGAAGAACGTGCTACAGTACAGGCATATCCCACTTTTAATTACACAATTGGACCAGAGCATGTATGTAAAACGAAAATGTACTTAAAGTGAAGCAATACTGTTAGGTACCTGGTAGTTGAGCCCGACTGGTAGAAGAAGACCTCTCTTAAGCGCTGGTTCAGGAGCCACTGGAGTGGGAACAGTGGTCTCCTGAGCACAGTGGGTAGGAGTGTCTGATGCGATTCCTTGCGACGGCCAACGCAGGAGCTGAGGAGACTTCCTCCGGGGTGAGTGTATAGCGGATGCAGGCAAGCAGAAGCGGATCCGTTAGCAGGCAGGTGGAGGGTATTGCAGCAGCAGAACCTGGATCTTGGAAGAGCAGGTGGTGAGCAGCGTCACAGGACACAAGCAAAGCAGAGTCAGACAGTCCGAGTTGGCAGGAGATCAGGCAGGTATAAGGCAGAAGGAATGATCACAGAATAGTCAGGCAGGCAGGTATTCGGCAACAGGTAGCAGGATATCAACAAGGTCAGGCAGGCCGGGTCGGGTTGGAGATAGTAGAGTAGTCAGACGGAGCCGGGTCAATAGTAATAGTAACAACAAGCAGGATACAGAAATTCAGGTGCAGAGCTGCAGACGAACAGCACCTGATGGGAGTAACTGACACCTTTTTAAAGGGGCTTTGGCGCCAAACAGCGCTAGCGCAAACGGGCGCGCGCGCACCCGCGAACGGGCGCGCGCGGGAGCGCGCCAGCGCCCCCCAGTGGGGAATTCAGCCAAACTATTCTAGAAACGCTTCTCGTGCACCTACGTGCACGCAAGTTGCTGCCCTCTCCCAACAGGCAGCCTCCGGATGCCCAGATAACTCCTCTTCTCAGGATGAGCAGCAAAATAAGCATGGATTAAACGTTTAGCGTGAATATTGCTATTAGGTTCCCATGAATTATTCTCCGGACCGTACCCTTTCCATTTGATCAAAAACTGTACCTGTCCCAATCTCTTTCTACAATCGAGGATGGCCTCCACCTCGTATTCCTCGTTTCCGTCCACCAAGACAGGTTCGGGGACCCTGGTGCCCCTATTAGGGAAGGGGTCGGTTACAGCAGGCTTCAATAATGACACATGGAAGACAGGATGGATTTTAAGTGAGTCAGGTAAACACAGTTCAAAAGACACCTCGTTAATCTTCTTTTTCACCGGAAAAGGCCCAATAAACTTAGGAGCAAGCTTTTTGGAAGGACAAGCTAGTTTAATATTATTGGTAGACAGCCATACCTTATCACCAATCTACAGATTTAGATCTCCTCTTCTCTTTTGATCGAAGATCCTCTTACTGTCTGCTTGTGCCTTGGATACCGCTTCCTGTAGCATCCGGTTGTTGCGACTGAGGAACTGCACTGTGTCCTGGACCGCTGGAACTGGGGATTCTGGAAGACAATCTGGTAAGAAAGATACGTGAAAACCATAATTGGCAAAAAACGGGGACTGACCCGTGGCAGAATGGCTAGCATTATTATAAGCGAACTTCGCTAAAGGCAGTAAGGACACCTAATCGTCTTGCACAAATGAGGTAAAACACCTAATATATTGCTCTAGCGTTTGATTTGTCCGTTCGGTTTGCCCATTAGTTTGGGGGTGATACGCTGAAGACAGGGCTAATTCAATTTTCAGTATTTCACATAGAGCTTTCCAGAAACGTGAAGTAAACTGTACCCCCCTATCAGACACTATATTTGCAGGGACTCCGTGCAGCCTGATGATCTCTTTTATGAACACACGGGTCGTCTCTACAGCAGAAGGTGTCCCCTTTAAGGACAGGAAGTGGGCCATTTTAGACAGACGATCGACGACCACAAAGATCGCCGAACATCCTTCTGAGCATGGTAATTCTACAATAAAGTCCATTGCTATCATCCTCCAGGGCCTATCTGGTATGGGCAACGGCCTCAACAGTCCCCAAGCTCAGTTCCTGGAGGTTTTATTTTGAATGCAAACAGAACAAGAGCTGACGTATTTCCTGCAAAATTCTTTCATGTTGGGCCACCAGAACGTGCGTTGCACGAGTTCAAGGGTCTTACGAACCCCAAAATGTCCTGCAAGTGGGTGATCATGTAACAAAGTCAGCACTTTGACTTGGTTATCTTCTGGCACGAATATTTGACTTCCTTTCCATAATAACCCATCTCGGGAAGTTAAAGCGAGTCCCTGAAGATTTGAGGGTTCTGGTGATGCTTCTCTGATCAAAGACAGGATGTCCATCTGAAGGAGTAAGAAACTGTTTGCTGGCAGGATGGTGTCGGGTACAGAAGGTTCCTTGGGATGATCAAACATGCGCGATAGCGCGTCTGGTTTTACGTTCTTGGTTCCTGGCCGGTAAGTAATATGAAAACAGAAACGTGTGAAAAATAGGGCCCACCGGGCTTGTCGAGGTTTCAGTCTCTTAGCAGATCTTAAATATTCGAGGTTTTTGTGATCAGTATATATTAAAACCGGATGGACTGCACCCTCTAACAGATGCCTCCACTCTTCTAGTGCTGCCTTGATGGCCAGTAATTCCTGGTCACCCACATCGTAATTTCGCTCAGCCGGCGAGAGTTTCCTGGAGAAAAACCCCACAGGATGCATCAGATCCTTGTTACCTTGTCGCTGAGAGATGACTGCACCCACGGCCACTTCAGAGGCATCCACCTCTAGAATAAAAGGTAGGGATGGATCAGGATGGCTGAGAATTGGAGCTGAAGTGAAACGCCTTTTCAATTCTTCAAAGGCCTCCTGAGCCTCTGAGCTCCAGTGAAAGCGACAGTTCTGCTTGGTTAGCTGCGTGATGGGTGAAATAATGGCAGAGAATCCTTTAATAAACTTTCTATAGAAATTTGCGAATCCGATGAAACGCTGCACGCCCTTCTTGTCCAGAGGAGCTGGCCAATCTAGCACAGCGGACACTTTTTGAGGATCCATTTTAATGCCGGTAGGGGAGATCACTAGCCCCAAAAACTGAATGTCACTTTGGTCGAATTCGCATTTTTCTGCTTTGGCGTACAGTCCGTGTAAACGAAGACGGCCCAAGACTTTGCGAACATGTTCCCGATGTTGGTTAAGGGAATTAGAAAAAATTAAGATGTCATCCAAGTAAACTATCACAAAGATGTCCAGGAAATCTCTGAATACATCATTGACCAGATGCTGAAAAGTGGCAGGGGCATTGCATAGGCCAAAAGGCATGACCAAGTACTCATAATGCCCGAAACGGGTCCGGAAAGCCGTCTTCCATTCATCCCCGGCCCGAATGCGGACCAGGTTGTAGGCCCCTCTTAGATCCAACTTAGTAAAAATAATGGCAGATCTCAACTTCTTAAATAGTTCAAGTATCAGGGGCAACGGGTAGCGGTTTTTAACTGTGACCTTATTTAAGTCCCGATAGTCCACACATGGACGAAGAGTTTGATCTTTTTTAGAAACAAAGAATATTCCGGCCCCAGCTGGGGAGGTGGAAGGTCGAATAAAGCCCTTTTCGAGGTTTTCATTAACATATAGTTTAAGTGCCTCTTGTTCCTTTTCAGATAGTGGAAAGATGCGCCCGAAGGGAATCTCGGCCCCAGGGAGCAGCTCAATTGGGCAATCATAGGGGCGATGGGGTGGCAGGGAATCCGCTCCCTTCTTGCTGAAAACATCTGCAAATTCATGGTAAGCTTCTGGTATGGTTTGGAGGTGGTCTGGATCCGTATCCATGCAGAGTAAGGTGGCAGCTGGTTTGGGGATTTCAGGTAAACAATGTCTCTGGCAATAGGGTGACAAAAACTTGACTTCACCGGTAGTCCAATTAACGTGAGGATTATGGGCCTGAAGCCAGGGCATGCCCAAAATGATCGGGAACAGAGGAGAGGAGATAACGTCCAGAATCAGGATCTATTTATGCTGAGATGAACAGGTGGCAGACAAGGGAAGGGTCTCTTGAGAAACTTGTCCTGATTTTATATGGGACCCATCGGCCAAGAAAACTGAAAGTCTGTGTGTTTTGTTTTTCAGAGGGAGATTTTGTTGAGCAGCAAAGGCAGAGTCAATAAAGCAGCTGCAAGCCCCAGAATCAATGATGGCGTTGATCCGGATTGTTCTTCCCTGGAGCTGTAACGAGAGAGGGAGAGCAAGTTGAGTGGCATTGGCGGTTAATGCGGAAAGACTGGCTGGAGTAGAGGAAACACACTTACGGGTCTTGACCGGACAGTTGTTCACATAGTGGCCTGACCCACCGCAGTAGAGGCAGAGGTTTAGCTGGCGTCTGCGTGCCCGCTCTTCTGGGGATAAAGTAGAACGCAGTAGTCCCAGCTGCATTGGTTCAGGAACATCAAATGCTGAAGTGGCCGGGTTAGAGCAGGTAGAGGGTAGGTATCGGGAAGTAGGCATCGGAACTTTTGCAGTCATCCACATGGGGCGCGTTTGCTGGGAGGATCGTTCAGACCGACGTTCACGAAGGCGCCGGTCGATCTGCATTGTTAAGGCAATGAGTTCTTCAAGGGTATCTGGCATTCCTACCCGTGCAAGCTCATCTTTGAGATTTTCTGATAGCCCCATGCAAAATTGATGGCGTAATGCTGCATTGTTCCATTGTGTGTCCGCGCTCCAGCGTCGAAAGTCCATGACATAGTCCTCGGCCGGTCTGCGGCCTTGCTGGAGCGCGAACAAAGCTGACTCAGCGGTGGCAGTCCGCTGAGGATCCTCATTCAACTGAGCCATGGCCTCAAAGAAAGAGGGCAAGGACTGGATCTGTACTGAGTTAGATTCAAGCAAGCGCTGAGCCCAGGTCTGCGGCTCTCCTTGCAGGAGAGATATCACAAATCCTACTTTAGTAGCCTCCAAAGAAAAAGTCAGTGGCTGTAGAGCAAAGTATAACTGACAGGCACTGTGGAAGGCCAGGAATTTTGTGCGGTCCCCGGAGAACCTCTCAGGGACGGGGACCCTCGGTTCGGGTGGAAGCATAACCACAGAGGGAGGTACAGCAGCTTGTACTGGAGCTGCTGCTGAAGCAGGGCATGCGCCTCCTGGGGAACTAAGGTTCAGGACTTGACCTTCCAGTCTGGTATAACTATCTTGCAGAGTCTTTACGACTTGTGTGAGTGCCGCTAAGTGCGTACAGATCTCCTTGATAGGAGAGGCCTCTCCTGCGGGCTCAGTCATGGCTGTTCGTACTGTTAGGTACCTGGTAGTTGAGCCCAACTGGTAGAAGAAGACCTCTCTTAAGCGCTGGTTCAGGAGCCACTGGAGTGGGAACAGTGGTCTCCTGAGCACAGTGGGTAGGAGTGTCTGATGCGATTCCTTGCGACGGCCAACGCAGGAGCTGAGGAGACTTCCTCCGGGGTGAGTGTATAGCGGATGCAGGCAAGCAGAAGCGGATCCGTTAGCAGGCAGGTGGAGGGTATTGCAGCAGCAGAACCTGGATCTTGGAAGAGCAGGTGGTGAGCAGCGTCACAGGACACAAGCAAAGCAGAGTCAGACAGTCCGAGTTGGCAGGAGATCAGGCAGGTATAAGGCAGAAGGAATGATCACAGAATAGTCAGGCAGGCAGGTATTCGGCAACAGGTAGCAGGATATCAACAAGGTCAGGCAGGCCGGGTCGGGTTGGAGATAGTAGAGTAGTCAGACGGAGCCGGGTCAATAGTAATAGTAACAACAAGCAGGATACAGGAATTCAGGTGCAGAGCTGCAGACGAACAGCACCTGATGGGAGTAACTGACACCTTTTTAAAGGGGCTTTGGCGCCAAACAGCGCTAGCGCGAACGGGCGCGCGCGCACCCACGGGCGCGCGAACGGGCGCGCGCGGGGGCGCGCGCGGGAGCGCGCCAGCGCCCCCCAGTGGGGAATTCAGCCGAACTATTCTAGAAACGCTTCTCGTGCACCTACGTGCACGCAAGTTAGCCCGATTGCCACCGACATGTCCCTGACATTGCCCCCTCCCAACGGGCAGCCTCCGGATGCCCAGATAACTCCTCTTCTCAGGATGAGCAGCAAAATAAGCATGGATTAAACGTTTAGCGTGAATATTGCTATTAGGTTCCCATGAATTATTCTCCGGACCGTACACTTTCCATTTGATCAAAAACTGTACCTGTCCCAATCTCTTTCTACAATCGAGGATGGCCTCCACCTCGTATTCCTCGTTTCCGTCCACCAAGACAGGTTCGGGGACCCTGGTGCCCCTATTAGGGAAGGGGTCGGTTACAGCAGGCTTCAATAATGACACATGGAAGACAGGATGGATTTTAAGTGAGTCAGGTAAACACAGTTCAAAAGACACCTCGTTAATCTTCTTTTTCACCGGAAAAGGCCCAATAAACTTAGGAGCAAGCTTTTTGGAAGGACAAGTTAGTTTAATATTATTGGTAGACAGCCATACCTTATCACCAATCTGCAGATTTAGATCTCCTCTTCTCTTTTGATCGAAGATCCTCTTACTGTCTGCTTGTGCCTTGGATACCGCTTCCTGTAGCATCCGGTTGTTGCGACTGAGGAACTGCACTGTGTCCTGGACCGCTGGAACTGGGGATTCTGGAAGACAATCTGGTAAGAAAGATATGTGAAAACCAAAAGAACAAGAGCTGACGTACTTCCTGCAAAATTCTTTCATGTTGGGCCACCAGAACGTGCGTTGCACGAGTTCAAGGGTCTTACGAACCCCAAAATGTCCTGCAAGTGGGTGATCATGCAACAAAGTCAGCACTTTGACTCGGATATCTTCTGGCACGAATATTTGACTTCCTTTCCATAATAACCCATCTCGGGAAGTTAAAGCGAGTCCCTGAAGATTTGAGGGTTCTGGTGATGCTTCTCTGATCAAAGACAGGATGTCTGAAAACATGACCTGAAAACATGACCTGTTGGGGCGCCTTGAGGACTGGAGTTGAGAAACACTGTCCTACACATTACACACCTGCCACAGCTGTAAAACCCAACACTATCTAGAAAGGTACATACCATTCTAGGAGGGTCTATGACATTGTGTGCCAGCTGAAGCCTTAATGTGGGTGGTTTAGTGTAAATAAATTTGGGCTGTTTTGGCAACACCTTCTTGAGATCATTGTCCTGAAGAAAAAGGGGCCAATGTCTCTTAACGATTTTCTCTAGGTCACGATACTGTCTGTTAAATCCTGTAAAAAAGGACAAACTGAAATTTTCTTGTTCCCTTTTCACTTTTGATTTAAACAGATCGTTCCTATCCATTTCCCCAACCGTTTGTTTTATCCTCTCTAATTTCTCTGGACTATAGCCTTTTTCTAGAAATCTTTTCAGAATAATGTTAGCTTGCAAGTTGTAATCACTCAAATTACTGCAGTTTCTCCTAATCCTGAGTAACTGGCTTTTTGGAATGCCCCCTAGCCATCTTGGATGATGGCTGCTTGTTAGGGGGATATAGCCATTTCGATCGACATCTTTAAAGAAGGTACGAGTAAGTAGTTTGTTACCCTCTCTAAATAATGTCAGATCTAGAAAGTTGATTTGTTGGTAACTAAAACATTCAGAAAAAGAAATACCAAACCGATTAGTGCCTATTTCGGCCAAGAATTTTAAAAAGGAGTCGGGTGATCCTGCCCAGATGATTAGAATATCATCTATGTACCTTTTGTATAACCTGAGCTCTGGGATGCTGGATTGATGAATGGCTTCATCCTCCCAAAAGCTCATGAACAGGTTAGCCACTGAAGGTGCATACTTGGCACCCATTGCGACTCCTTTCTTTTGCCTATAGTATTCTTTTTGATGCCAAAAAAAGTTGTGGCTCATTGCTAGGTCAAGAGCTTTTAAGATAAACTTCTTTTGTTTAGATTTCATATCTGTGTTTCCCAAGGCCCATTCAACTGCTTGTAGCGCATGTTCTTCTTGAATATTGGTATAGAGTGAATTTACATCAATGCTTGCAAGTAGACAATTTTCATCTATTGTTACGGTCTTGATTAATTCAATCAGTTATCTGCTGTCTTTAAGATATGCAGGGTATTTCTTGGTGAGTGGTTGCAGGAAACAGTCCAGGTATTCCGAGTCTGGAAAAGAGGGATCCAATCCCGCTGATTATCGGTCGGCCTGGAGGCTTAGACCTATTCTTGTGAATCTTCGGCAATTGGTATATCACAGGTACTCGTGGTGCATCGGGGGTGAGGTATCTAGCCTCTTTTTTCTTCAAAATACCCTCTTCAGTTGCTGTTTTAATTAAATTCTTTAATTTTACCTTAAATTTCTTGGTAGGGTTGTTCTTCAACTTTTCGTAAGTTTCTTGGTCTCCTACTAGTTTATTTAATTCTTCTAGGTAGTCAGTTTTATTAAGTATCACCACCCCCCCTCCTTTATCAGCTGACCTGATCACTATGTTTTTGTTTTTTATTAGTGACTCTAGGCCTCTTTCTAGATCTTTTTTTCTTCTTTGGGGTTTGACAACAAGTTTGTCCAGATCCTGTTCTACCAGAGATTTGAACACCCCAACAAAATGGTTATTATTGATCTGGGGGTTAAAAATTGAGTTATTCCTCAAAGTTGTATGCATGTACTTTTCTTCCGGAATTTGATGCACATTCTTTATTGGAGAATTGCTTTTTAATATTGACTTTCCTAATGAATTTTTGTAGGTCAATGAACACATCAAATTTGTTGAGATTTTTTTCCATAGCATATTTTAAACCTAGATCTAAAACTTTTAATTCTTCTTGAGAGAAAGTAACATCACTTAAGTTAAAAATTCCTTCCATTAAGCCATTCTTTTTCGCTTTCCTTTTCCCTCCTCTGCATCCTCTTGCTCTCCTCTTCTTTCTGGATTTGGTTGAGGGGTCATGGGGTACCATGGTCTCCATTCTTCTGGTAGACTCTGGTCTCTCTAGTAAGTTGCTAGCGCAGTTTTTTTGGTTATATAGGGGCATTGCATAGGCCAAAAGGCATGACCAAGTACTCATAATGCCTGAAACGGGTCCGGAAAGCCGTCTTCCATTCATCCCCGGCCCGAATGCGGACCAGGTTGTAGGCCCCTCTTAGATCCAACTTAGTAAAAATAATGGCAGATCTCAACTTCTGAAATAGTTCAGGTATCAGGGGCAATGGGTAGCGGTTTTTAACTGTGACCTTATTTAAGTCCCGATAGTCCACACATGGACGAAGAGTTTGATCTTTTTTAGAAACAAAGAATATTCCGGCCCCAGCTGGGGAGGTGGAAGGTCGAATAAAGCCCTTTTCGAGGTTTTCATTAACATATAGTTTAAGTGCCTCTTGTTCCTTTTCAGATAGTGGAAAGATGCGCCCGAAGGGAACCTCGGCCCCAGGGAGCAGCTCAATTGGGCAATCATAGGGGCGATGGGGTGGCAGGGAATCCGCTCCCTTCTTGCTGAAATCATCTGCAAATTCATGGTAAGCTTCTGGTATGGTTTGGAGGTGGTCTGGATCCGTGTCCATGCAGAGTAAGGTGGCAGCTGGTTTGGGGATTTCAGGTAAACAATGTCTCTGGCAATAGGGTGACAAAAACTTGACTTCACCGGTAGTCCAATTAACGTGAGGATTATGGGCCTGAAGCCAGGGCATGCCCAAAATGATCGGGAACAGAGGAGAGGAGATAACGTCCAGAATCAGGATCTCTTTATGCTGAGATGAACAGGTGGCAGACAAGGGGTGGGTCTCTTGAGAAACTTGTCCTGATTTTATATGGGACCCATCGGCCAAGAAAACTGAAAGTCTGTGTGTTTTGTTTTTCAGAGGGAGATTTTGTTGAGCAGCAAAGGCAGAGTCAATAAAGCAGCTGCAAGCCCCAGAATCAATGATGGCGTTGATCCGGATTGTTCTTCCCTGGAGCTGTAACGAGAGAGGGAGAGCAAGTTGAGTGGCATTGGCGGTTAATGCGGAAAGACTGGCTGGAGTAGAGGAAACACACTTACGGGTCTTGACCGGACAGTTGTTCACATAGTGGCCTGACCCACCGCAGTAGAGGCAGAGGTTTAGCTGGCGTCTGCGTGCCCGCTCTTCTGGGGATAAAGTAGAACGCAGTAGTCCCAGCTGCATTGGTTCAGGAACATCAAATGCTGAAGTGGCCGGGTTAGAGCAGGTAGAGGGTAGGTATCGGGAAGTAGGCATCGGAACTTTTGCAGTCATCCACATGGGGCGCGTTTGCTGGGAGGATCGTTCAGACCGACGTTCACGAAGGCGCCGGTC
Source organism: Lithobates clamitans (assembly GCA_037952925.1). Lineage (NCBI taxonomy): Eukaryota > Metazoa > Chordata > Amphibia > Anura > Ranidae > Lithobates > Lithobates clamitans. Next base: position 9,939,823 of record JBBGZY010000372.1, read on the forward strand.
GATCTGCATTGTTAAGGCAATGAGTTCTTCAAGGGTATCTGGCATTCCTACCCGTGCAAGCTCATCTTTGAGATTTTCTGATAGCCCCATGCAAAATTGATGGCGTAATGCTGCATTGTTCCATTGTGTGTCCGCGCTCCAGCGTCGAAAGTCCATGACATAGTCCTCGGCCGGTCTGCGGCCTTGCTGGAGCGCGAACAAAGCTGACTCAGCGGTGGCAGTCCGCTGAGGATCCTCATACAACTGAGCCATGGCCTCAAAGAAAGAGGGCAAGGACTGGATCTGTACTGAGTTAGATTCAAGCAGGCGGTGAGCCCAGGTCTGCGGCTCTCCTTGCAGGAGAGATATCACAAATCCTACTTTAGTAGCCTCCAAAGAAAAAGTCTGTGGCTGTAGAGCAAAGTATAACTGACAGGCACTGCGGAAGGCCAGGAATTTTGTGCGGTCCCCGGAGAACCTCTCAGGGACGGGGACCCTCGGTTCGGGTGGAAGCATAACCACAGAGGGAGGTACAGCAGCTTGTACTGGAGCTGCTGCTGAAGCAGGGGATGCGCCTCCTGGGCCACTAAGGTTCAGGACTTGACCTTCCAGTCTGGTATAACTATCTTGCAGAGTCTTTACGACTTGTGTGAGTGCCGCTAAGTGCGTACAGATCTCCTTGATAGGAGAGGCCTCTCCTGCGGGCTCAGTCATGGCTGTTCGTACTGTTAGGTACCTGGTAGTTGAGCCCAACTGGTAGAAGAAGACCTCTCTTAAGCGCTGGTTCAGGAGCCACTGGAGTGGGAACAGTGGTCTCCTGAGCACAGTGGGTAGGAGTGTCTGATGCGATTCCTTGCGACGGCCAACGCAGGAGCTGAGGAGACTTCCTCCGGGGTGAGTGTATAGCGGATGCAGGCAAGCAGAAGCGGATCCGTTAGCAGGCAGGTGGAGGGTATTGCAGCAGCAGAACCTGGATCTTGGAAGAGCAGGTGGTGAGCAGCGTCACAGGACACAAGCAAAGCAGAGTCAGACAGTCCGAGTTGGCAGGAGATCAGGCAGGTATAAGGCAGAAGGAATGATCACAGAATAGTCAGGCAGGCAGGTATTCGGCAACAGGTAGCAGGATATCAACAAGGTCAGGCAGGCCGGGTCGGGTTGGAGATAGTAGAGTAGTCAGACGGAGCCGGGTCATTAGTAATAGTAACAACAAGCAGGATACAGGAATTCAGGTGCAGAGCTGCAGACGAACAGCACCTGATGGGAGTAACTGACACCTTTTTAAAGGGGCTTTGGCGCCAAACAGCGCTAGCGCGAACAGGTGCGTGCATCCGCGAACGGGCGCGGGAGCGCGCCAGTGCCCCCCAGTGGGGAATTCAGCCAAACTATTCTAGAAACGCTTCTCGTGCACCTACGTGCACGCAAGTTAGCCCGATTGCCACCGACATGTCCCTGACAAATACTTTTTTTCACTTCTGGGGTGTTGGGCTGTAGAGGGGGGGGTCAGGGACTGTAGTGGGGGGTTCAGGGAGTGTGTTTCCAAGTAGCAGGGAATCTAAACTATCTGTGCAAGGATTACTCAGCTACAGCTTTAGCTTGAGAGCCACTTTACATACACTCGCGGGTATGTCCGTACTTGCGAGTGTACGTAAAGGGAGTGTACTTAAAGTGGGGTATGCCTGTACAGCGACCTGCCCCCCAATTGCCCCACAAATAACGTGGACCAGTCACAAGCCCCAGAGTACCTGTCACAGCCCATCAGAGAACCCGAGTACCTGTCAACGGGCCATCAGAGTAACCGAGTACCTGTCTCCAGCTCATCAGAGTACCCAAGTACCTGTCACCAGCTCATCAGAGTACCCAAAAAACCCGTCACCAGCCCATCAGAGTATCTGTCACCAGCCCAGAGTACCCGAGTACCTGTCACCAGCCCATGCCTAGAATATTTGTTGGGGTGTTTTCTTTTCAAAATGGGGTCATTTTGTGGGTGTTTCCATTGTCCTGGTGCTCCAGGACCTTCAAAAGTGTGATAGGTCCTCAGGAAATTAAATGTGTAATTTATGCTCCAAAATAAATTTAGAACTTTGTGTAAAAAAACAAAATAGGTTTTAATTTTCTTTCCAGGTTTTCCAAAAACTTTTGGAAAAAATGACATGTTTAAAAGACTCATTATGCCTCAAAGAATATACCTTGGGGTGATTGCTTTCCAAAATGGGGTCATTTTGTGGATAATTCCACTGTCCTGGTGCTCCAGGGCCTTCAAAGGTGTGATAGGTCATCCGGAAATTATATGTGTAATTTATGCTCCAGAACGCCTGATGGTGCTCCCTGCATGTTGGGCCTTTCTTTGTGACCAGGCTGTGTAAAAGTCTCACACATGGTTTCGCCATACTCAGGACGAGTAGCAGAATGTATTTTGCAGGGTAATTTTTGCTATGTACATGCTATGTGTTACACAAAGTTGTCAATTTTCTTTCCACGTTTTCCAAAAACTTGTGGAAAAAAATGTTCAAAAGACTCATAATGCCTCATAGATTATACGTTGGGTGTTTGCTTTCCAAAATGGGGTAATTCTACTGTCCTGGTGCTCCAGGACCTTGAAAAGTGTGATAGGTAGGAAGGAAATTAGATGTGTAACTTATGCTCCTAGAACACCTGATGGTGTTCCCAGCATGTTGGGCCTCTGTACGTGAGCAGGCTGTAAAAAAGTCTCACACGTGGTATCACCATACTGAGGAGTAGCAGAATGTATTTTGGGATGTAATTGGAAGTATGCTTATGCTGTGTGTGAGAAATAACTTGTTATTATGACAATTCTGTGTAAAAAATAAAAAAATATTTTTTAATTTTGCAAGAACTGTGGGAAAAAATTACAACTTTAAAAAACTCACCATGCCTCTTACTAAATACCTTGGACTGTCTACTTTCCAAAAAGGGGTCATTTGGGGGGTATTTGTACTGTCCTGAAATTTCAGGGCCTCAAGAAATTAGATAGGCTGTCAGTACACCAGGTGTGATCAATTTTCAATGATTTGCACAATAGCTTGTAGACTCTAATGCCGCGTACACACGGTCTGACACCAGACTAAAATAAGGAAGTTGATAGCCAGTAGCCAATAGCTGCTCTATCGTGGGTTTTTGTCCGTCGGACTAGCATACAGACAAGCGGATTTCTGGGTCCGGCGTAGTTACGACGTAAAGATTTGAAGCATGTTTCAAATCTAAAGTCCGTGAGATTTGCGGCTGGAAAAGTCCGCTGAAAGTCCGGGGAAGCCCACACACGATCGGATTGTCAGCCGGCTTTGGTCCGTCGGCGTCCGTCGGACTTTTGTAGACGAAAAGTCCGACCGTGTTTATGCGGCATAACTTTCACACAGACCAAATAATATACACTAATTTGGGCTATTTTTATAAAAGATATGTAGCAGTATAAATTTTACCCCATATTTATGAACCTAAATTACTTATTTGCAAAAGGTTATAATAGAAACTAAAAAAAGTTTGTTTTTTTTTTGCTTATATCACAAAAAATAAAAAACCCAGTGGTGATTAAATACCACCAAAAAAAAGCTCTATTTGTGTGAAAAAAAATGATAAATATTTTGTTTGGTACAGTGATGCATGACTAATTGTCATTCAAAATGTGAGAGCGCTGAAAGCTGAAAATTGGTCTGGGCAGGAAGGGCTATACGTGCCCTGTGTTGAAGTGGTTAAAGGCAGTCACCAACCAGTTATTTTACACATGTATAGGTCACATTAATTTTACATAAAGGAGTAATTCAACAGTGCTGTTACAGATCCATTCTGTATCACAGGAACCAGCCAATATGAATCAACTATCAATAAAACTTAGTGCCAAACAGCAATAATCGCATCATCTGGGAGAAGGTTTATATTCAGAGCATCATGGCTAGTGGAGAATGCAACATACCTTCGAGCAACATGTCACCCCTACGGGGGTTCAGTATGAAAGAGTAGAAGCTGGGGGAAAGGAGAGGGGGGCAAAGAGGAGCAAGGAGAGAGGGGGACTGGGAAAAGCCGCATCTACCATAGGTCATGGGATATATTTCCGGCATCTAGAAGGCAAAAGGAGGATCTATCTATACCTGCAGATCCCTCAGCCAGTTACTTATTACCATATCTCACATGTCAGAGTTGTTCATATCGTGAGGTGCCTAGCTTGGACCCAGGTTGCCCAGATTTTGTCAAATTTCTGAGGGCAGTTGCGCTACATATAAGTTTGTATAGGGGTAGAACAGCGTTAATAAGTGCCCTCCACGCTGAGAGCTGGGGGGGGGGAGGGTCTGGGAGCTTCCATCTGGACAGAATTGTCCTCCTGGCATAGTAGGCCACGTAAAATATTAGTGTGTTTGGTGGTTACCAGATTGTCAGTGATGACCAGTAGAATGACTAGTGGGTCCCTGTCCAGAGAGAGGCCTGTAACCCCATTCATGTCAGCGACCACTGCCTGCCAGAAGGTTTGAATATGGGGGCACTCCCACACCATATGAATGAAAGTTCCCACCGATTGTCTGCACTTGGGACAGGTGTCATCCACACCTGGGTAAATCCTGGAGAGCCTGAGAGGAGTGTAGTACACTCGATGCAAAAATTTTACTTGGAAAAAACAGTCCTTGGCTGAGATCGTAAGTGGGATTCATTGTTGCAGACCCTCAGTCCAATCCTCCTCCATCAGAGCAGGAATGTCCTGCCGCCACCCTCCAATCAACCGAAGCATGTTCGAGGAATCTTTACAGGTAAGTCTCAGGTATATGAAGGACAGTGTACGGCTGATTTCAGCAGAAGTAAGGAGGGATTCAACTGAGTGTCCAGCAAGAACAGCCTCATCAGGGAATTGGGCCCGTACAGCATGTCTGAGTTGCATATATCTAAAGTACATCCATGAAGGTAGTTTAAATTGCCGCCTGAGTTCCTCTAGGGGAATAGGTTCCCTCCTGACATGATATGACTCAGTTTTGTAATAGTAAATCTAGCCCAGACCTGGGGATCCGGTAAAGATCTGAGATGAGGTAGAGAGTGATTACCCCATAGTGGGGTGTTTGGAGATATGGTGCCTGACTCGCTAAGTTGCTGGGTAACCTGCTTCCAGGCCATAAGTGTTGTTTTCATAGGAGTGGTTACTTGGGAACTATATTTGGGCTCTCGATATACGAGATTGATGAGTTCAGAGTAGGACCCCAGAATGGCCGCCTCCAAATTCATCCCTGGGTTGGAAATGTCTTAAGTAAATCACCACCTCACCGTGACCAATTGTGCAGCCCAATAGTATTTTCTGAAGTTTGGCAGGGACAAACCTCCCTTAGTCAGCGAAAGCTGCAGTGTGGTTTTGGCCACTCGGGGGTCGAGCCCGCCCAGATAAATGAGGTGATGGCTTTATCAAGTTTAGCGAAGAAAGCAGCCGGGATAGGGACCGGGGATTGACAAAAGATGTAGAGGAACTTAGGGAGGTAGGACATTTTTATAAGATTTACTCTCCCCACCAGAGTGAGTGGGAGGTTCTTCCATATATTACATCGGTGGATAAATTGTTGGAGCACAGGTTATAAGTTGTCATCTAAATATCGTAGGGCGTCCCTCTGAATGTGAATGCCTAAATATTTAAAACGGGATACCTGCTGTAGAGGGATCTGTGGGTCGACCAGCTGATTCCCCTTTGACAATGGTAATGGGAGCGATTTGTCCCAATTGACGAAATTCCTGAAAAGAACCCAAACCGGTCAATAATAGCTAAGGCCGCCCTTAGTGACCGTGGGCGTCATGCAAGTACAGTAATGTATCGTCTGTGTACAGAGACACCGTTTCGACCAGGGGGGGAAACGAGATGCCCTGTACCTCCCCGGAGGTCCGCAAGAGCTCTGCCAATGGCTCAATTGCCTATGTGAAGAGGGCTGGGGAGAGGGGACAACCTTGCCTGGTGCCTCGGTGCAGTGGGTCAAAAGCGTACCATTCGTCCCAACTCTGGCTGAGGGGGCCGAATAAAGCATCCGCAGCCAGGAGAAAGTTAGGCCCTAGACCAAACTTCTGAAGGACGAGCCACAGATATTCCCACTCCACCGAGTCAAACGCTTTCTCGGCATCCAGCGAAGCCACCACCCTGGAGCCCCCCCCAGCTGAAACACAGGCTATGACTGTGTGAAGCCTTCTCAAGTTGATGTCAGTACCCCGCCCTGGCATAAACCCGGTTTGGTCTCTGTGGACCAAGGATAGGATGACCTTGTTAAGGTGAGTCGCCAGCACCTTCGCAAGGATCTTTGCATCCATATTATGCAGCGAGATGGGCTTATACGAGGAGCATAGCTCAGGGTCCTTGTCTGGTTTGGGTATCACAACAATATTAGCTGTAGACATCGAGGGAGGGAGAGAAGAGGCCTCAAAGGAGGCTGACAGTACTTCCAACAGCCTACTAGCCAGTGCTTCCATATGTGCTTTGTAAAATTCCGCCAGGAGACCATTGTCTCCCAGTGTTTTCCCTGCCTGCATGGCACCAATAGCCTGCTGAATTTCCTTTAGGATGAGCGGAGCGTCAATTCTCCGGTGAGCCTCAGTGTCGGGAGCTGGATGTCCTCCAGAAAAGCTCGGAGCTCAATTCCAGTGTATCTTGCCCTGGAAGAGTAGAGGCCTTTGTAAAAGGAGGCAAAGCAGTCATTAATATCTCCAGGGTCAGATAGCCGCTGTCCATTGGCATCTTTAACATTTGCAATACCTGTCATGATCGATTGCTTTTTGGATAGCCACGCCAAGAGACGACCAGTCCGATCACCCTGTTCAAAAATACTGATGCAACAGTAGTTTGTTGGCCGATGCAACCCTCAACATCACCTCACGCAGAGCACTCTGTAGGTCTCTGCGCGTCACCTCATCCCTAGCAGTAGTATATTGTTGTTCTGGTGCAGGGGTCTCCAAACTTTCTAAACAAAGGGCCAGCTTACTGTCCTTCAGACTCTCTGGGGGCAGTGTGAGTAGGAAATGCTTTGGAATCAATGGAGGTATACAATGCTTCATCATTGGTGTTAGTGGCAAGAATAATGCCAATTGTTGGTATCAGGGAAAGGATTCATGCTCCTTCATTGGTGTCAGTGGATGGAATGGTGCCCCACTGTTTGTGCCCAAGGGCCGGATAAAGGCAAGCAAAGGGTCACATCTGGCCCTTGGGCCGCAGTTTGGAGACCACTGTTCTAGTGCACTGGCTCTCTGCTCAGCCTGAGCCAGCTCCAGTCCAGATTGTCATCAGACCTGACCAATTTTCATCTGATAGACAAACCAGTTATTTTAGTTTAGGTGCACACAGGACGTTTTTACAGCTGCTTTTAGGGGCGTCTGATGTTTTTTTTTAACTGCTTCTAAACGCCCCTCCATGTTAGCCTATGTGTCCATGCACACATAAACTGTCAGAGGCGTTTGGAGGCATATGAGTTTAGGGGCAGTGGAAAGAAACAGCAGGCTCTGCTTCCAGGAGCAGTAAAAACTAGCTGTAAATTCAAAAACCGCAGAAAAAATGCATCTAAACGCGTCAAGCCGCATTTGACATTTTTACATTTATTAAGAGTGTTTTTAATGAAAAAACGCTCAAAAATGCTAATGCCAAAAAACGTGGGAAAATGCGCAATAAAGCTAATGTAAAAACGCAGCTAAACCTGAAAAAAACTAGCGTTTTTAGCACTGCTTTAGTGCTGGCGTTTTTAAAACGCACTGCGTGTATTGCATGAGCCCTTGAAGGAGAAGTCCAGCCTATCCTTGTGTGGCTGGGCTTCTCCAATTCGTTTTGCACTCCTGTGACCCGTTTTCAGCAGAGAGCGGTCTGAAGTCCGCTCTCTGCTGACGTCACAGGAATCAGTCCAGGCACTGCGTCATCATGACTGTGGGAGTCTGGATCCGCCAGATGCCTGGACTAATAGCCGCCTCAGCGAGCCGCTGAGAGACTGAGACGGCCGCTCCCCACCCCTCCACAGCTCAGCCATTCAGTGCAGAGCAGGAGAGCTGTTGATTGACAGGCAGCAGCTCTCTGCTCAGGGATCTGTGAGAACCAAGCCATCGGCGGTGTTCGATCGCTCGGTTCTCAGTGAAGAGGCGCCAGGGAACAGATGCAGCATTGGACCGATGCTGCATCCACCTAGGTAAGTATGAATCTGAAAAAAAATAAAAACTCATACTTCTCTTTTAAGTCAGAGCTGCTTAGTAGATTCTATAACTATCACACAGACCAATACACACTTATTGGGATTTTTTTTTACCAAAGACATGTAGCAGAATACATTTTGGCCTAAATTTATTTAGAAATTTGATATTATTGGATATGTTTTTATAACAGAAAATATTTCTTTTCAAAATGTTCTGCCTTCTTATTTATTTATTACAGGTACTTATATAGTGCCATCAATTTACGCAGCACTTTACATATACATTCACATCAGTCCCGGCCCTCAAGGAGCTTACAAGCCTAAGGTCCATAACTTGCATTCATACATACACATACTAGGGGACAATTTAGACAGGAACCGAATAGCCTACCAGCATATCTTTGGAGTGTGGGAGGAAACCCACTCAGGCACATTGAGAACATGCAAACTCCAGGCAGGTAGTGTCGTGGTTGGGATTCTAACCAGCGACCCTAGTGCTGCTAGGCAAAAGTGCTAACCACTTAGCAAAAAACAACCCAATGGTGATCAAATACCACCAAAAGAAAGCTCTATTTGTGTGAAAAAATTATATAAATTTAATTTGGGTACAGTGTTGCGTGACCGCACAATTGCCAGTTAAAGAAACAGTGCTGAACAGCAAAATATGGTCTTGTCACGAAGGGTGTAAAACCTTGCAGAGTTCAAGTGGTTAAAACAAAAAATATAGCTTTCAATTACAGTGTATGATGCCTTTATCTACTTGCTAAATGCCAGCAGTACATTTACTGCTGGGGGCAGCTCCCTTAGGCACTGCGGCATACCCATACGTCACGATGCACATGCGTGCAGCAGGTGCTAACCGCAACCGTCCACAAGACAGTGCGGTGCTTCGTACTGGGCTGCTGTGATCAGTGTCACTATGATGACAATGATCTACTCTGATGAGAGTACTGTATGTAAAGAAAAAAATAGTCAAAAAAGAAATGCTTAACCGCTTGCCGACCGACACCTGTATATTTACGTAGACAGAATGGCACCGCTGCGCAAATGAGCGTACCTGTACGTCCCTCTGAATTTGCCTCCGTGCGCGCGCCTGTCGCAAGCTCAGTGAGTAGGACTGACTCGATGTCCGCGGGGATACCCGCGATCGTCTCACGGAGAGGAAGAACGGGGAGATGCTGATGTAAACAAGCATCTCCCCATTCTGCCTAGTGACACTGTCACTGATCACAGCTCCCTGTGATCGGGAGCAGTGATCAGTGACGTGTCACTCGTAGCCATGCCCCCTACAGTTAGAATCACTCCCTAGGACACACTTAACCCCTTCCTAGCCAGCTAGTGGTTAAACCCTTCACTGCCAGTGTCATTTTTTACAGTAATCAGTGCAATTTTATAGCACTGATCACTGTAAAAATGACAATGGTCCCAAAAATGTGTAAAAATTGTCCGATGTGTCCGCCATAATGTAGCAGTCATGATAAAAATTGCAGATCGCCGCCATTACTAGTAAAAAAAAAATTATTAATAAAAATGGCATAAAACTATCCCCTATTTTGTAGACGCTATAACTTTTGCGCAAACCAATCAATAAACGCTTATTGCTTTTTTTTACCAAAAATATGTAGAAGAATACGTATCGGCCTAAACTGAGGAAAAAAATGTTTTTATATATTTTTTGGGGATATTTATTATAGCAGAAAGTAAAAAAAATAATGCGTTTTTTTCAAAATTGTCGTTCTTTTTTTGTTTATAGTGCAAAAAATAAAAACCGCCGAGGTGATCAAATACCACCAAAATAAAGCTCTATTTGTGGGGAAAAAAAGGACCTCAATTTTGTTTCGGAGCCACGTCGCACGACCGCGCAATTGTCAGTTAAAGCGATGCAGTGCCGAATCGCAAAAAGTGCTCTGGTCTTTGGCAAGCCAAATGGTTTGGGGCTTAAGTGGTTAAAAATTCAATAACTTTTTTTTTTTTGTTTTTTTTTACATAATGTCACCAGTCAGTATCCCTGATCACTGCCACACCAGTGATATGATGATGCTGTACTGCACTGTTAAAAAAATTTGGAGAAAAAAAAAATGTATTTCATTTAATTTTTTCAAAAAAAAGTGACAAAAAAATTACAACTTCAAAAAACGTGTCATGCCTTTTACCAAATACATTGGACTGTCCACTTTCCAAAGAGGGGTCATTAGGGGGATATTTGTACTGTCCTGGCATTTTCGGGCCTCAAAAAATGAGATACAGTTGTGCTCATAAGTTTACATACCATGATGGAATTTATGATTTCTTGGCCATTCTTCAAAGAATATGAATGATAACACAAAAACTTTTCTTTCACTCGTGGTTTGTGTTCGGTTGAAGCCATTTATTATCAATCAACTATGTTTACTCTTTTTAAATCATAATGACAACAGAAACTACCCAAATGACCCTGATCAAAAGTTTACATACCTCAGTTCTTAATACTGTGTATTGCCCCCTTTAATATAAATGACAGCTTGAAGTCTTTTGTGGTATTTGTGGATGAGGCTCTTTATCTTCTCAGATGGTAAAGCTGCCCATTCCTCTTGGCAAAAAGCCTCCAGTTCCTGTAAATTCTTGGTCTGTCTTGCATGAACTGCACGTTTGAGATCTCCCCAGAGTGGCTCAATGATATTGAGGTCAGGAGACTGAGATGGCCACTCCAGAACCTTCACTTTATTCTGCTGTAGCCAATGACAGGTTGACTTGGCCTTGTGTTTTGGATCATTGTCATGTTGGAATGTCCAAGTACGTCCCATGTGCAGCTTCCTGGCTGACAAATGCAAATGTTCCTTCAGTATTTTTTGATAACATACTGCATTTATCTTTCCATCAATTTTGACCAAATTTCCTGTGCCTTTTGTAGCTCACACATCCCCAAAACATCAGAGATCCACCTCCATGTTTCACAGTAGGAATGGTGTACCTTTCATGATAGGCCTTGTTGACTCCTCTCCAAATGTAGTGTTTATGGTTGTGGCCAAAAAGCTAAATTTTGGTCTCATCACTTCAAATGACTTTGTGCCAGAAGGTTTGAGGCTTGTCACTGTGCTGTTTGGTGTATTGTAAGCGGGATACTTTGTGGCATTTGCTTAGTAATGGCTTTCTTCTGGTGCAGCCCATCTTTCTTCAAGTCCCTCCTTAGGCTCCATTCACACTAGCGCGTTTTTTGATGCATTTTGCAGAAATGCATTAGAATTTTTTAACATGGGTTCCTATGGAACATGTTCACATCAATACATATTTGTACCTCTGTGTTTTTGGAAAGGGTCAGGGACTTTTTTTCATGCAAAATGCAGCGTTTTGCATGTAATAGAATTCAATGGACCAGCATCAAAAACGCAAGTACAGCATTTTTGCAGCGTTTTGCGTTTTTGGCGTTTTTTTTTTTTAGACTGTATACAGTCTAAAAAAAAACCTGTAAAAAAAAAACCGCAAAACGCTGCAAAAACGCTGCTCAAAAACGTGGCAAGCATCACGAAAAAACACTGCAGAAACGCTCAAAAGCAACATGCATAGATGTGAATGGAGCCTTATTGTACATCTTGAAACAGCCACACCACATGTTTTCAGAGAGTCCTGTATTTCACCTGAAGTTATTTGTGGGTTTTTCTTTGCATCCCAAACAATTTTCCTAGCAGTTGTGGTTGAAATTTTAGTTGGTCTACCTGACCGTGGTTTGGTTTCAACAGAACCCCTCATTTTCCACTTCTTGATTAGAGTTTGAACACTGCTGATTGGCATTCTCAATTCCTTGGATATCGTCTTATACCCCTTTCCTGTTTTATACAGTTCTACTACCTTTTCCCGCAGATCCTTTGACAATTCTTTTGCTTTCCCCATGATTCAGAATCCAGAAATGTCAGTGCAGCACTGGATGAAAGATGCAAGGGTCTATCAGGAGTCCAGAAAATCATTGACCTTTTATACACATACACTGATTACAAGCAAACAGATCACAGGTGAGGATGGTTACCTCTAATAGCCATTCAAACCCCTTTGTGTCAACTTGTGTGCATGTTATCAGGCCAAAATCACCAGGGTATGTAAACTTTTGATCAGGGTCATTTGGGTAGTTTCTGTTGCCATTATGATTTAAAAAGAGTAAACACAGTTGATTGATAATAAATGGCTTCAGCCAAACACTAACCACGAGTGAAAGAAATGTTTTTTGTGTATATCATTCATATTCTCTGAAAAATGGCCAAGAAATCATAAATTCTGCCAGGGTATGTAAACTTATGAGCACAACTGTAGGCCATCAATACATCAGGATTAATTAATTTTCAGTTTTATATACCATAGATTGTGGACTCTATAACTTACCTACAGACTAAATAATATACACTACACTGTGGGTTATTTTCCCCAAAGAAATACATTTTAGCCTAAATTTATGAAGAACAATAAAATTTATTTGCAAAGTTTTATAACAGAAACTAAGAAAAACATGTTTTTTTTTCCAAAATATTTGGTATTTTTTCATTTATATAGCAAAATGAAAACAAAGACCCAGAGGTGATCAAATACCACCAAAAGAAAGCTCTATTTGTGTGTGTGTGTGTGTGTGGGGGGGGGGGGGGATGATATGAATGCCATTTGTTTACAGTGTTGCATGACTGTGCAATTGCCAGTTGAAGTAGCACAGTGCAAAAAAAAATAGCCTGGTCATGAAGAGGGTAAAATCTTCTGGAGGGCAAGTAGTTAACAATTGTAGACCGAAGCTATAGTGGACACTGGCAATCTGGGTCCAATACTGCCACCTGGTGGTTCAACCTATAAGTGCAGACTGGAGTCTTTTCCTTCATAGAAAAGCCACCCGCTTGTTGCTTCCCTGGTATAGGAAATGAACTCGCACCTAGACATGTCCACTTGTCACATAACAAACGGTGCGGTGTCGCCTCTGCATTCCACGTTCCAGGAATCCCGTGTGACAATGGTTCTCTATCGGAGCCCTCATTGGTGCACCTGCTCCCCCTAGCGACCAATAGTGATACAATCACTGTGCGGCGCGGACTTGTGACGTTCCGGCCACAACGTTATTATCTGAATGAAACGACTAGAGAATTCTACGACTGTCTCCTGCAATGAATAAAATATCACGCCGGGAACGGTGTGGGCGAAACAAGCAAAAAATGAGAGCACGCATGAGTAAAAAAATAAAAAAAATGGCACCTTGTCGCCTTGGAGTGACGTCAGCGCATCCCCCTCCCCCAGGTAAGCGGTGCGGCGTACGATGTGTGTTCAGTGACGTGCGTGTGTCTGCTAGCTCATCACCCGGCGCCCGTCGTTTCCCATTCAGCCGCGATCGTACTATCGGTGGGGACGACACCCGGGTGTCATGTTCCAGTGCTCTGCTCCTCCACCCAGGCCTCGGCTAAGAGCGGTGAAAGGCTGCCTGGATTCCCCTTCCCCCAGTCTCCGGTGAGCGGAATGAGCGCCACATCAGACAACAGTCCGGAGGAGCGCAAGGAGGACGACGTTGAAGATGGCTCTGCGGAGGAGGAGGAGGAGCCCCCGGCTCAGGTCAGCCAGCTCCCTTCTGTCCCCGCCCCTGAAGAGCCGCACATGGTCTTCCCTGAGACTGAGGGCCAGCCAGTGGGCAATAGGAAGCTCTTCTACTGGCTGAAGGACAGGTGTTTGGGCCGGGGGCTGTGTGTGGATCCAGCACGGGACAATTACAGGACCATGACCAGCTTGTACAGCTCCATCCAGCCGGCGGACTCCATGAACCTCAGCACAAGGACACATGGGGCTGTGTTCAATCTGGAGTACTCCCCTGATGGGTAAGGGGCAGCATCATGCATTGGGTGCATTCAGACCAGCAGACACCAGATCATACCATCACAGTACACACTTGGGGGTCTATGAAACACTGGCTGTGTGATTATGTCAGTCATTCACAAAGGCCTCACAATCCTGCCAGATCTGTGTGTTTACCAGCTCACAGATCTCAGTGCTGTGGTTGGCCACAGCTGATCAGCAGGCATACAGCCAAAAGTATTGGCTGTAACCTGCTGCCAAACTTGTGCATCCAATCACAACACAGGTCAGTAGGGGGCACATTCGTGCATGCCCTAAACCAGTTAGTATTCCGTGACATACAGGTACAAATACGGTAGCTGCTGACTTTTACTATTAGGGCACTTACCTGTCCAGGCATCCAGTGGTGTCCTCACCTGAGCCAATTTCTGAATCAGCTCTCAAGTGCTGGCGCCGCCATCTTTGCTAAGGGAAACTGGCAGTGAAGCCGCAGGTTCCTTCTGGGAATGCGTTTTGTGAATGGGCTGGCTTCTGGGGAAAGGAGGGGGTGAACTGAGCTGGAAGTGGAAACGCGTATCTGTCAAAACCAGGTACCCCCCCAAAGAGGTGCCCAATGTGGCAGTGGAGGGGGGGAGAAGTCAGACAATTGGAGCTTCCTCTTTTATGGTGGCGCTCCACTTTAAGCAGACGTGGTCTCTTTTATACAAAGGGGTCTATGTATCAAAATTGTACTATGTAGTTATGGCTATCATTCACACAGACGCCACAAATCTTTACTCTAATTTGTTTATTTCGGAAGATTGTCAGTGGCATATAGTTGTAATAATGTGGCATTTCTTCCGAATACCTCCAATCAGAAAAATACCACATTATTGCCACTAGAGGGCACTGACATTCACAGGATAGAGACGTATTAGGGTAAAGATTTGAGGTGTCTGTGTGAATGATTGCCCCCTGCTGACTTGTGTTGTGATTGGACGCAGCACAAGTTTTTCAGCAGGTTACAACCAATGATTTTGGCTGTATACCTGCTGATCAGCTGTGGCCAATCACAGCACTGAGATCTGTGTGCTGGTAATCATGATTAAGGCCTAACCGCTGAAATGTGCTGGCTGTTTTTCACCAGTATCTGAAAGTTTTAATGCATTTTTAGCCAATTTTTGTAGCACTTGCCTTTTCTCTTTTTGAAACACAAGAGACAGATCTGGCAAGATTTCGCCTGGCTTTGTTACCGTTCAGAAATGAAAGCAAGGAGAGACGCAGCCAGATGATCAGCGAGTAAAATCAGCACACATACACTGGTTAGGCACACAGTTAACCCATTGATTGCCCTCCTGATCACTCCTGTCACCCATCCAGTGTCATTAGTACAGTATTATCGCTGATCACTGTATTAGTGTCACTTGGGACATCAGTTAATGTCCCTGCCAGCCAGTGTCAGTTAGCACCAGATTGCCCACCACACTATCACAGTCACACTTTAATTCGATGATCAGCGCCATTACTAGTATAATGTCTGTATGCATCAGTATCTTGATTATGATCAGAACTATACTAGTGTCCCCAAAAACGCAGTGTTAGCAGGATCAGCCCTGTAGGACAGGAAAGAAGTGAATGGAAATCTCCATAATAGGAAACCGCTACTTTCCTGAAAGTGGAAAAAAAAAGGAATTCTTTTGAAATAGTTTTTCTGATGCAATGCAACATAAAATACATTATACATGCTTTGTCTTTTAAAAGGTTTGATTTATTGATGCCTGGGCTTAAAGCGGACCTTCAGTTATTTTTTCATCTCTTATATCTTTTGCCCTTGTTGTTTCAACTTTGTATAGTAAAACCTTTTTTTCTGATAGTAAATACCTTATAGAGCCCACTTCCTGTTTCTTGTCTGGTAAAAAGCCTAGGCGTATGACATCATGCACAGCTCTCTCTTTCGATCTTGTGAGAGTTTGCCAGGAAGGGAGGGGGGGATGAGTCATAAGAGGGCCAATGAGAGCTGCAGAGCTGGCGGTATGCCTTTGTGTGTCTGTGTAAATCCAGGAAGTGAACAGACAGCAGCTTCAGCTGCCCACAGTTAAAATGGATGCAGCCAGACTTAGTGGATGGAGATTTCTGCAGTATATATAAAACGCACACAACAACAGCGATCGGCGAGCTGCACGCCCCCTGCAGGCGTGCGCTGGCTCGTTATCCTGAAAGACGTCATATGACGTCCAGCCAGGATAGCGGAAACCACCGTCCGGCCGTCATTTTGCTATAGGCCAGGCGGGAAATGGTTAAAGTGGTTATAAAAGCAAAAGGTTTTTTACTGAAGGTAAAAATGCTTCTGTGTGCAGCAACCTTCCTAAATCTTACTTGAGCCCCATCCAAATCCAGTGATGTGCACGAGAGCAGGGCGTCTCCTGGGTCTCTTCCTTCTCATTGGCTGAGACAGCAGAGGAGTCATTGGCTCCGACTACTGTCAATCATAGCCAGTGAGCCAATGAGAATGCAGAGCCGCGCCATGCTCCGTGTGTGAATGGACACAGCAGCGGCTCAGGAAACCCCATAGCAAGCTGCTTGCTCTGGGGGCACTCAGCAGGAGGGAGAAGCCAGGAGCGCAAGCGGAGGACCGAAGAAGTGGTGGTACTGGGCTGCTCTGCACAACACAATTGCACAGAGCAGGTAAGTATAATGTGTTTGGTAATTTAAAAAATAAAGCTGCCATTAACCACTTAAGCCCAGGACCATTTGGCTGCCCAAAGACCAGACCACTTTTTGCGATTCGGCACGGCGTCCCTTTAACTGACATTTGCTTGGTTGTGCAACGTGCCTCCCAAACAAAATTGACGTCCTTTTTTTCCCTACAAATAGAGCTTTCTTTTGGTGGTATTTGATCACCTCTGCGGTTTTTATTTTTTGCGCTATAAACAAAAAAATAGCGTCAATTTTGAAAAAACGCATTATTTTGTACTTTTTGCTATAATAAATATCCCCAAAAAATATTTACAATTTTTTTTTTTCCCTCAGTTTAGGCCGATGCGTATTCTTCTACATATTTTTGGGAAAAAATCGCAATAAGTGTTTGGTATGCGCAAAAGTTATAGCGTCTACAAAATAGGGGATAGTTTTATGGCATTTTTATTAATTATTTATTTTTTTTACTAGTAATGGCAGCGATTAGCGATTTTTATCATGACTGCGACATTATGGCGGACAGATTTTGGACACTTTTGGCGCGATTTTGGGACCACTCACAGAAGGGGTTAACCACTAGGGGGCAGTGTAGGGATTAAGTGTGTCCTAGGGAGTGACTTTTAACTGTGGGGGGATGGGCTATGTGTGACACGACACTGATCACCGCTATCGATTATAGGGAGCTGCGATCAGTGTCCTGTCACTAGGAAGAATGGGGAAATGCATGTTTACATCAGCATTTCCCCGTTCTTCCTCTCCGTGAGACGATCGCGGGTATTCCACACTCACGGAGGTCACAGCGGCGCCCCGCAAACCGCTTCTTAAAGGGCAATGTACAGGTACGTTATTCTGCCCTTCTGCTGACGTATATCGGCGTGAGCCGGTCTACAATCGGTTATCACTTTTAAGGAGAAAAAAGTTAGTGATGAATATAAGTAGATCTTACACATCTGGATTGCTTGGTTTATGAATTTGCAGCATGTAACCTTTTTAATCTCTCTGTTTAGGTCTGTACTCACAGTGGCTTGTGAACAAACTGAAGTCCTGCTTTTTGACCCTGTGTCTTCAAAGCACATAAAAACACTATCAGAGGCACATGAAGACTGTGTAAATAATATCAGGTAAGCTTAATTATTTTTTTGGGATCTTTGTGACTTGGGACATCACCACAACATTAAAAAGATCCTGTCATCAGATAATTTCAACAAAAATTTCCCATAAGATTATACGTGCAAGGCTGTGCACCTGATGTGTCCTTTGGGTGCTGAGATATCCAGCACCCCTAATTGTATTCTCCTGAAATTAATGTCGCCTATGGTATTTATCTTATGATGTTATTCTTTGATAACATAAGCAGGCCGTCTTGGTGACCAGAAACCGCGTCACGGCACCTGGGCTTCTGCTTGCCCACTTGCCGCCGCCTTCACCAGGTGCGAGCAATTCCCATTGCCTAGAGCCCCAGACATGAAGTGTCAGGCAGCTGCTCTAGCATCCAAAAAAACTCCAGCTCTGCTGCTTAACTGCAGCAGAGCCAAAGTTTCTCTCTTCCTCTCCACACACCGTTACACATGTACACCCTTTGCCCTCTCCCCCAGCAGATCCGCCGTGCAGAAAAGGCTTCCCCACATTGCCCTCTCCCTCGGCACAAGTCATTCTGTATGCACCATGGCCCACCCCTCTTCCTCCCCGTCAGTTCCTGCGCTCAAACAGGGAGGTGAGCAGAGTCCAGCCCACACAACATGCCACATAAAAGAACACACACATCAAAAAACTCAGCCCCAACAACCTCAAGTGTTAAATCCCCACACTCCGAGAGCCCCAAAGGGACACGCAGCCCCTGAAACCAGCCAGTGAGAAAGCCATCCCACCCAGCAGCATACAACAAAAGATTTGGTGGCACACCCTAAACATGCATTTCTAAAGCCGGTGCTGCTATAAAGACCAATATACATATAGAACCAAGGAGAATAGTGCACACATGCAAAAGAAATTACTTTTAAATCTTACAAGGCTACTTAAAAACACCTGGTGTTAATAAGTAAATATGGGGATTCAGTCACACCATATGGCCATACCGTGCTTAAGCCCACCACTGCGTCAAAGTACCCCATTTTCAGTGGATCCTACACTATTCATATAATGAAAGATAAGTCCCATTTCTCTTAATCATGGGAGATAATCCCTCCTTACATGGGAGAAATGTGCTAGCTGCATCGCATAGTAGCCCATTATGTGTCACTTACCTGACAACGAAGCCCACAATGTCTCCATTGTCCCCACTAGCAGGGAGCATCCATCTTCACCCCTCTTCCTTCCAGGGCCGCGAGCTCCGGCTCTGTGACTGGCCGTAGTCACGTGACGTCACTCCCGCGCATGCGCGCGGGAGCCACCAGTCACGACATGGCCCCTATTAGAAAGGGCGCATGCGCCGATTTTGTCAGCGCTTGTCTTTTTAGTAAATATCTCCTAAACTGTGGAGGTTTAGGAGATATTTCAATCACCTACAGGTAAGGGTGTACAACCACTTTAAGGTTGTGTCCTTCTATAAAATATTTTTGGGTATACCGTATATACTCGAGTATAAGTCGAGGCCCTAATTTACCACAAAAAAATGGGAAAAACTTAGTGACCCGAGTATAAGACGAGGGTGAGAAATGCACAGCTACTGTAAGTGGAAAAGAGGGTCAACAATGCCCATTTGCAGCCTCACTGTGCCCATTTGCAGCCATAGGTCCCCCGAACTTCAAACTCGGTAGTTAAGGGTTCCTAGATGCCCCCTAGCTGCAGCCAAAATTTGGGGTCTCTGAACCCAAAGGGTCCCGAAATGACATTGCTGCAGATTGGCACAGTTGACCGACTTTGGGGCCCCGTATTTTGGGGCCACTTAGTGTTAGGAACCCCAAATTTGGTGTGCAAACCCAGTGGAACTAGCACCATAAAATATCCAAAGCTGGGGTCTCCAGCACCAAGTGTCCCCGAGATACAGGGCCCCAAAAATCAGTTCAGAAAATGTCAAGCACTTTTCTGCAGCAGAGAATGACATTTTCCGAACCGGGTTTGGGGCCCCGTATCTCGGGGCCACTTGGTCCTAGGAACCCCAGCTTTGGATATGTTGTGGTACCAGTTCCCCTGTGTTTGCACACCAAATATGGGGTTTCTAGCACCAAGTGGCCCTGAGATACGGGACCCCAAAATCGGTTCGGAAAATGAAATTTTTTGCTGCAGAAAAGTGCTTGACTCCAGTATAAGTCGAGGGGGGCACTTTCAGCACAAAAAAATGTGCTGAAAAATTCGACTTATACTCGAGTATATACGGTAACTATTTCTGACTCTTCACAGTCAAATCTTTCTAGATTTCAAAACCAAAGTAAAACCTGGAATAAGCTCCCCCTATCACTAATAGGCCCTATCAACTTAATCAAGATGATATGGATGCCTCAGCTTCTTTTTTTTTTTTTTTTTTTTTTTTTTTTTTTTACACAATGCCCCAAATTGGATACCCATACAGATTTTTTTTGTAAGATTAATACCATATTTAGGCAATTTAATATGGTGGAACAAAACCCCACGTACTAAACTGAAGACCTTACAACATCCCAAAAAATGCGGGTGGACTGGCAGTTCCTAATCCAAGGATATACTTTTTTGCATCCCAGCTACTGAACTTTGCTGAATGGGAGTCTGGACAGATCCCTTCCCGCTCAATGATTATTTTCATATGCATTTAAGGATCGGCTACCACTTCATGTTTTAGATGGCCCTAGAGGGGATGTCTTGCTCGCTGCCCATCTATATGCTAATGTATAAAATATGGGATACAGTTAAAAAAAATGCTGGGTGTCTCTTATCCTACGAGATACACTGCTATATGGGAAAATGACAGACTTCCCCAAATTCTGGCTCTTAGAGGCTTTCAGAGATGGGGAAAATCAAGAATAATAACTTTAGTTCAGCTATACGAGAATGGTATACTTAAATACTTTGAAGAAATCAAGGGAGAGTTTTCTCTACAATCTAATTGGTTCTATCAATTTCTTCAATTAAGACATGCTTTACATGCCCAATTCTCTTCTGCTAGGTTATCCCCCCCCCATCTTTGTTCTTGACAAGATAGTACAAGAAAGGTTAACAAAGGGCCTTATCTCTATTACATATATGGTATTGTCAGATGGGAAAAAGATATTGGTCCCATCCCGGAGGAGGTCTGGGATGGTATACTGCGGTCCTCACCCCAGGTATCTTTCTCCATCGCATAGACTGACAGATTTTTATCCTCCTTAGAATCTATAGAACTCCCCAATTTCTGTATGCAATCGAACGGAGATCTGAGCCAGCCTGTCCTATATGTGGTAACACAGGTACGCCAATACATCTTTTGTGACGGTGCCGAAACTCCAAAGATATTGGGCGGAGGTGATTGGTACCTTTTTTAAATGGGCTATTGGATATTAACATTCTGATTGAACCACTTATATGTCTACTGGGTTACAGTGACATGTTTACCTATCTATATCCCCTCTATGGGTAACACTATAAGGTGTTCACTTTTTGTTGCCTGTAGACAGATTGCTCTTAAGTGGACCTCTCCCCACCCGCCGACTGTATCTGAGTGGATTCTAGATCCCAATAGGATTATCCTTTTTGAAAAACATATGTACTTCCTAAGGAATTCCATGATTACGTTCGATGCTACCTGGTCAAGGTGGCTTCAATCCATGACTCCATCCACTTTTTTTTTTTTTTTAATTTTATACATACTCCATGAGTAGGAATGGCAGGGGGGGGGTGGCGGCTTCGGTTTCTCTCTCTTTTTTTTTTTCTCTTTGGTGTAATGTGATTTTGTTTGAATAGCCTGTTTGTATTGTTTTAATGTTGTTTGCTTAAAGAAAAAAAAAATCTGTTGCTGCTATAAAGACCAATATACAAAGAGAACCACAGTGCACACATACAAAAGAAGTTACTTTCTAATCTTGCAAGGCTACTTCAAAACACCTGATCTTAAGTAAATTATGAGGAATTAGTAACACCATCTGGCCATACCGTGCTTAAGCCCACTACTGCGTCACAATACCCCATTTTCAGTGGGTTCTACACTATTCATAGAATGAAGGATAAATCCCACATAAATCTCCACCCAGCAGCATGCCTGGCTCCAGACCCCTCCATGTGCAAATTTAAGACCTAATATCGCCGTTGTCCAAAATAAAGCCCTGTTAGTCAAAAAAAACTGGTTCCTAACTTTTTTAGCTGGCTCCTAGATTCAAAGCAAATTTGTCAAGCCCAGACATAAGAAAACTAGACAATCAAAAATAAAAATGTATTATTTATATATATATAAAAAAAAAATTATCAGTGCATTTAATATATTTGATGTATGTTCTTTACCTTTAAGAGCCCATTGACATCCAAAAGCTCCGATACTGCTGCTGGGTGATATCATCTTGGATGGGGTGTCAGAAGCCCCAGCAGACCCAGATCTATCACACAAGTGACACTCTATAACAGTGATGGCGAACCTTGGCACCCCAGATGTTTTGGAACTACATTTCCCATGATGCTTAACTACACTGCAGAGTGCATGAGCATCATAGGAAATGTAGTTCCAAAACATCTGGGGTGCCAAGGTTCGCCATCACTGCTCTATAGTGTTCTCATTCAGCAGCTACATAAAAGGTTAAGTAGTGAAGTGAAATGAGGGGTGGGGATGCTGGGCCAGCACAGACAGTAATTACACAGTCCCAAAAGAGGGGAGGTATATAACATGCAAGGATAGGGGGGGCTGGGACGTAGTCAGATTTTCTAGCAAGTTCAAAGGTAAATTCCCTTTAATCAGGATTTAATAAGATAAAGCGTTGGGGCGTAATCCTGCAGGTCTTGATTCCCATAAAGATTAAAGTGTTTGTTTACCCTTACATATACGCAGTGAAGTGACTGGCCTCATTGGATACACAAAAATGAACCAAATTCTCCTACATATGTTGTACCTGTTTATCTGCAGCAATATAGCCTGTACAGCCTTCTACTACACACAGATGAAAGGGTATTTCTCAGCAGCTAAAAGCAGGGGACGAGGATCTGACCTCACAGACTGCAGCGCTAGAGCACAGGCCTCCCTGAAATCTGATTAAAGGGAAGGGGGACACTTCAAAGGGCCAGAGTAACCTAGAGCTGAGGGTATGAGTCATGTAAAGTGTGCTGGAGAGAGGACGGGCCATCTCCTGGAAAGCTGAAGAGTTGCCTTAATCTTTTAGGAGCGAGTAATGTAGATAGTAGAAGGAAGAGAGATCAGAAAATAACTGGACTTTGAATTTGGTGCTTTGGATTCAGATTAGTACTATAGAGAGAGGAGGTTTTCCTTTGTGGAGCTACATACCTTTCTATGTTTCCCTTTGAAGGTATCCTTGACATATTGGTAAGAGATCGTGTCCTTAACTCCTTCGCACCGACAGTATGCAAATATGTGGCCTCTTGGAGGGTGGGCCTTGACGCTGAGCAGCCGCATGTTTGCGTACCAGAATGTAAGCTCCGTTGTGCCGAGAGCCAGCACAGTGTTCGGCGACTAACAGAAAGCTCCTGCTCGCGATCGGGAGCTTTCTGATCGTGTGACCACTGTGAGAACCAATCATGGCAGTTGCATAATTCCCACCTTGCGGTATCTCAAACCCCTTAAAGGGCCAGGAGACGCCGATACCAAGGGGTTAAAGTGGCACTTTAGGACAAAATTGAAAATTCGTGAACAGGCAATAATTTTAATACAGAAGAGCCATGCTTTGTCTCTTCTGCATTAAAGCTTCTTACCTGCCTGTCTGCTCATGTACAGTGAGACGCACATGCGCAGCTCACTGTACAAAATCGGCAGTACCGAATCCGACTGAACTCCCGCACATGCGCAGGGGTGAAGTCATCCTGGCCAATGAAAGCTGCTGGCGATCAAGATCTGGAAGCTGGCCGCCCGAAGATGTCAGTGGCCAGGCAGGGAACTTGGGGACTTCACATCGCTGGATCCAAGGTGAGTAGTTCTGCTGTAAAATGTATCTAGACCAAAAACTAACAAAAAATATTTCAGTTTACCAATCCTTTATGCCCCGTACACACGGTCGGATTTTCCGATGGAAAATGTCCGATCGGAGCGTGTTGTCGGAAATTCCGACCGTGTGTGGGCTCCATCGGACATTTTCCATCGGATTTTCCGACACACAAAGTTGGAGAGCAGGAGATAAAATTTTCCGACAACAAAATCCGTTGTCGGAAATTCCGATCGTGTGTACACAAATCCGACGGACAAAGTGCCACGCATGCTCAGAATAAATAAAGAGATGAAAGCTATTGGCCACTGCCCCGTTTATAGTCCCGACGTACGTGTTTTACGTCACCGCGTTTAGAAAGATCGGATTTTCCGACAACTTTGTGTGACCGTGTGTATGCAAGACAAGTTTGAGCCAACATCCGACGGAAAAAATCCTAGGATTTTGTTGTCGGAATGTCCGAACAAAGTCCGACCGTGTGTATGGGGCATAACTGTGTAGACTTAATTTGTTTTTTCTTTTAACCATGGTTTCCTTTATTTTCACCTGATAATCGAGTCAGTTACACTCTTCCTCTTTTAAGATGTCTCCACTCTATAAAGGAGAAACATCCACCCATACACAGCAGCGTTTTAAAGCTGTGGAGAGAGTGGTATTAGATAGACTAGTAGATTTAAAGGCAAATATCTTTTTTATTGATGTTTTTAAAAAAGACAGAAGTATCAAACAGATACAGAAATTATTAAGAAAACATAGCCACATAAACATGTATGAAAATGAGGCCTCGAGGGCAGAAGTACAATAGGTGGGTACACTTGGATAATACACATCAAGCATTATATAAAGTATGAGACAAAACATTTATATAGTTAGACTAGTAGATTTAGAAAAACTTTACATAAGTGACTAACAAATTAAAAGCTGAACTCCAGCTAACACTTTTTAGCAGTTATAGAAGCCATTTTTCCTTTTGGGATGAGGGTTTTACATAAATGCATAAGTTGATCATTGTAAGTACCCTTGTCAGTCTTAAATGAATTGTCTCAACTGCCACTTTTGCTGGAAAGCTTGGTCTGTTAAAAGAAGTTGAAAAATAAGACTTACGAATCACTGGGTGAAAAAAAAAAGTTAAAGAAAACAAATGCAGCCACCATATTGAATATGTAAGCTGCAATATAAAACATTTTTAGAAAAACTTTAAGATTGACATTCTTTTAGCTTATACTTTGTTTAGTAAGTCCAGTGACCACACTAGAGTCTATACCTCAGATGTGCTGTCCTGGAACAATGTTTAGAAAGAAAGATTTGGCAAGTGTAACTTTTTTTTTCTTTCTTTTTTTATTCAGATTTCTTGACAACAGGTTGTTTGCAACCTGCTCCGATGATACAACAATAGCATTGTGGGACCTAAGAAAGCTGAACAATAAGGTGTGCACACTACATGGACATACCAGCTGGGTGAAGAACATAGAATATGACACACATACAAGGCTTTTGGTGACTTCTGGGTTTGATGGCAATGTGATCATTTGGGACACTAATAGGTAAATGGTTTGTTTACTTTATCATAGCCATAAAGCAACCCTGTCAAGGAGTTAAAAATGCCAACAGCATCTGTAGCAGACCTTCCAGCTCTGATCCTATCTCTTACATCTAGATGTGTAGAGGAGTGTGCTCCCTGCAAGCTGTTGTGTTTCCTCCCAATGACCTCTACATCACTACTGTACCCAACATTGACTAGGGGTCAGCGGAAGGAACCAAGGCAGTCAGCAGGGAAATCCACTATTCAAAGCCCCAAAAAGGTTGGCATTGAGTGCTCAGTTACAGAGCAAAGTTTCAGCAAATAAGCCACCAGACAGGAAAGTATAAAATAGTTTTCTTCACAGGTAGTGCTGTTTCTATGTTTTTTTAAATTTCATGACATGGTCACTTCAGATTTATGATTGGTATTTAAACCTGTGTAGCTGGCTTCTGCCAGCACCTGGAATTGTGAACAAAATGCAGAGGGTGACGAAACTTCAGCTTTTACTTGCAGGACAATACTATGAGATAGATTGCCTATCAAAATGAATGAAAGGGAGCTAGTGAAGGGCACCCTTTTACCCTGCTAAACTGATTAACTTTGACCTTTCAGAAATTTTACAAGTCTGCATGAATACATCCTTGAAATGTTATAATATTAAGCAACAGTAGAATTTTTCAGAAAAGCTTCACCTTTTTATCACTAAAATCAGCTCTTGAGCTCCAGTTCAGTGACTTTGCCTCGGCTGAGATGATATTAACCTACCTCGGGCAGCAGGAAGCCTTTGCTATGTCACCTCTCCCCTAGTCTGTGTGATGTAAAGAGGCTGAAGCATGGTGCTGACCCTGTCAGACATTTGTGACTACACCCAAGAATTGCACATGTACCAGATCTCTGAGCCAGCATCTCAACTTGCAAAGTAGCAAGACATTATCAGGGGGAGTATTGTAATCTCTGTGTGGGAGGTAATAAATATCTGGAAGTGTTACACTTACCAATTACATAGCATGTATGCACCTTACATAAAAGTATATAAGAGGCTAGGTCCAATTTGTGTGAATTTAGAATGTGGCAACGTGAGACCAGAATTCTGCCTGCCCTTTCCCAATTCCTTTAACTCCCTATTGCTCCCAATTAGGGAGTTGAGAATAGCAGACACTGTATCACTAGTGGAACCTGGAAGAAGACCAGAGTGAAGATGGTGGTGTCAGACAGCTCTGATGTGTCATCACTTTAGGAGGACAAACAAGCAGGCGTGTCTGCCATGTTGTGTGGTTTTGCTGTACATACTTGTATATTACAAAAACAGCCTTGGGGACAACAATATCGCTTTAGTGCAGTGGTCATCAATCCTGTCCTCGGGGCCCACTAACAGGCCAGGTTTATGTATTACCTTGGGGAGATGCAGACTAGAATACTGCAATCACTGTGCAGCAAATGATATCACCTGTGATGTATTTCAGTTATCTTGCAAACCTGGCCTGTTAGTGGGCCCTGAGGACAGGGTTGATGACCACTGTTTTAGTGGATCTAGTTACAAAATATTGACTACAGTTAGTGACTCCAGACAGCAAGTAAATTTCACCAGTGACCTGCTAAATATTATGCAAAAAAAATTACCACTGTGTCAAAGTCAGAATATCACATTTTAATTTGCAAGCAATTTGGGAGGCATTTTGACCAGATCAATGGCAACACGGCAGGTTTCAAACAGCCATGTGGTCTTTTACACCAGTGTTTCTCAACTCCAGTCCTCAAGGCGCCCCAACAGGTCATGTTTTTAGGCGTTCCATTATTTTGCACAGGTGATTTGATCAGTTTCACTGCCTTAGTAATTACCACAGCTGTTTGATCTGAGGGAAATCCTGAAAACATGACCTGTTGGGGCGCCTTGAGGACTGGAGTTGAGAAACACTGTTTTACACTATGGCTATGCCCAACTAATAAATCAGAACCTTGGACAGGTGGGCTGTCTTCCCTGTATACATTTCAAGGCTTAAAGAGTTAGTTCACCTTTACCAAAAATATATGCAGATAAGGGACACCTGTAAATAAAATCATGCAGCTTTGACCAAAGCTAATAATGCCCTTGCTATAGGTGTAGGCCATTAACATGCCTGGCATCATCCCATTCTGCCTTGTTGCTACGAGTTGCACGCACTCACACTCTCTCTCACCTGTCGCAGTAGCATTGAGCTCAGAGATGCTGCAATGGAGAAGATAGTGGTGAGTGTGTGTTGTTTTACAGTTTTGTATAAGAGTAGTGTGAACCGCAAGATTTCACAAACATTTTCAGAGCTATCGCCAAGCTTTGTTGAAGGTTTAAAAGTACCATTTGGCTTCGGTTTGTAAATATTGAACATAAATCATAATGAGAGTGCTGATTTCCACTTTAAACAAGCTGCTAGTAGGCATCAGCACTACTTGAAGCTTGTTTGAAGCCTTCTAGCAGTGGCAATCAGCAGTGGCAATCAGCACTCCCATGAAGATCTGTGCATAACATTTCTAAACAGGAGCTGAAGGGTGCTTTTAAAGGCTTACAGAAAGCTGCTCAAAGCTTGCCAAAAGCTTCATAAAAGCTTGCTGTTCATACTGCTCATATACAAGCTGAAGCCTGTGTAAAGCTGCCTAACAGCTGGGAGTGTATTAGCAATGTCCTACCAACAAGGCAAGATGGAATGAAACCATCTCTGGGAGATTTCCAGCCAGGCTTCAGGAGATGCATAAATGGCCTACATTTTTAGCAGAGGAAATATCTAACTTTAGTCAAAGCTGCTCAGTGTTTTTTTTTTTTTTTTTATATCTACAGGCACCACACACCTGCATAGGCAGTAAAGGTGATACTTCAAATAGAGTTTAGCGGACTTAGTTGCACATCGGCTTATATATCTTAAAGGTTTCCAGTGGCTAGATCTCTATGCCTTACCATAGGTTCACTTTATGCGTTTTCATGGGCACAGCAGCCTATTCATTTGAATGGGCTGCTGTACCTATGGAAAACACAGGAAAAAGGTCCCTGCACCTTTTCCAAAAATGCAGCAGCTCAAAAACTGCGCAGTGCTGTGCGGTTTCCAGTGTGTGGGGGTGCCATTAGAATGCATAGCCTTAGTGTCAGGCACTGTTCCTACCCAGCCTAGCATTTTGGGTATTCTTCCTATTTCCTATAATATGAAATTTACAAATCTAAGATTATGAAGGTTGGGGCTGCTTTGAAAAGCTGCAAAGTGCAGGAATCTTGCCACTGTAGTATCCAAGTAGGATTAAAAAAAATAAAAACAGACTTAACTAAAAACTCAGCTGTCAATTTTTGGCTGTGAGACTTTTTTATCTTCACTGGTGATTTACATCTCCCTTTTTATTCTGAGGGAAAAATAATAATTATCTTCAGGTAAAAAGGTTTGCATTCGGTAGTTAGGAATGCCCCAAGATGGTATCTCATAATAGTTGCACTTTGACTCTAGAAAAGCTATTTTTTGTGTTGTGTGTGTGTGTGTGTTGTGTTTTTTTTTTTTTTATGGCATCTTTTTATTTTGAGGATGAAATGTACTGACATTTTACATGGGCAGGGTATGGTGTATGTGTTTTTGTTGTAATACTCATTTAATCACTGTTGCTTGTATTCACAGGTGTACAGAAGATGGTTGTCCACACAAAAAATTCTTTCACACTCGGTTTTTAATGCGGATGAGATTAACTCCTGATTGTTCAAAAATGTTAATTTCCACTTCCTCTGGATATCTGGTAATTTTACATGATTTAGACCTGACAAAATCCTTAGAGGTTGGTAGTTATCCTATCTTAAGAGCCAGGAGAACAGCTTCCACGTCAGGTAAATGGAATATAAAATATTTTGTCTACTTAAAACCAAATTCCACCCATAAGATTTGGCCGTAAGGTTTAATGTGCTGCTTTGATACAGTGAAGGCTCTAATGATGGAAAGCCTTCATCTCATGGCACAGATGTGAGAAGGTTAAGTAGTGCCACTGACCTATGTTCATTCTCTATATATTCCTGTGGAGGATCTAATCGAGTCATATGTCACTTTGTGGTTGATTTTTCCTAATGGATATATGGAAAATCATCATGGTCTGTGACAGTGCATAGTCCTAACTGTGCCAGGGACCTGAAAATCTTTAACATATACCTAAAAGAATCCTATAAAAATGGGAGTATCAGAGCTGCATTGTTTTGTTTGTAAAGGTGTAAAGTCCATGACTGTCATCCTGATCATGCTTCCCTATCTAAAAAGTAATTGAGCCAAAACAAGTATACAAGAAAGTAAATTGATCTTCTCGGAGTAGGTAGTGTAGCTAGGTTTAGGGTGACAACCATACAGCTGCCCTTACAAATGCATTTTAAATTGTTAGTTATTTACCAGTCCACCAAACTATATAAATAAATGGTAACTCATGTCAAACTGCCTTGCTTTTACTGAGAGAGCTGGCAGGCTCCCTTTGGTAGCTTCTGAATGTTTGTCACGTGGTCTCTACTGATGGGGAGGACTAATTTGCTGGCAGAACCACTGATTAGTCAGATTAGCTTGAACACCAGACCCTAGCAGGCACATCAGCCTTTTTTTTTTTTTTCTTCTTAAAGGACCATTGTCATGATGCAATGATCCTACTTGGTACAAGCCTTTTTTTTTTTTTTTATTACACGTTTACCTGCAGACCAAGCTGTCCATTGAAAATGATGGGTTGGGAAAAGCTATAACATGGCCAGGGCTGCTTTAGCATTTGCAGCAGCAGTTTAAAAAAAGCAAAAGCAAAATATGATTAAAGATTAACTGCTTTAAAAAATAACTAAAGGCAAAACTTTTATTTTAGTTTTGGATATAATTTAGAGGGATTAGAATCCCTGTCCGTTTTTATTGTTGTCTGTGCCCTCATTAAGGAGATACAACCTCTCTATTTGTCCTGTTTACCATTAAAAGTGAAAGTAAAGGAGAAAATTCCAAATTTGGAGTTGTTCCCAGAAAAGTAAGAGGTAAAATCTTCCCATGGGGACACTAGTTCTAGTGACATGGGGGTCCCCAAGAAATTCCCTTCATTTGCAGGGATTTCCTCTCCCTTTCTGTTTGGCTATGACACAGGAAGTGAGGGTAAATCTCAATGAGACACAGATGGTGGAAAAAAAATATGGCAGGGGTTGTAAGGGGTTCCCTTACACTATCCAAAATTTAAAAAAAAAAGTTTTGCCTATAGTTCTACTTTGAGCACCCTTAGCAGTGTTTTAGCGATCTGTAGTTTTTATGATCAGTGGTCCGATCACCAAAAAAGTTTTCCTAGAAAGTCGAAAGTACTGAAATTGGTGGCTCCAGAAATTCCTACCAGGCTGAACTATAGACAGACACAAATACACAGTTGAAAAACATATGTGAGCTGTTATTACTAAAGACCTCTGCCACACTACACTGCCTAATCACTCTTCTGCTCTCTGCTCCAGCTTTACTGAATTACAGATACTTATGCAGCATACAGTATATGTATTGCCGTTGTGTATTTAGCTGTTTACCTGGAGTGCTTCATTATTATGTAGGTAACACTGGTCACCTATGTCCTTCTTTAACCACTTCCCGCCTGGCCTAAAGCAGAATGACTGCCTAGGAAGTGGTTCAGTTATCCTCACTGGACGTCATATGACGTCCAGCAGGATAACGTCCCAGCGCGCGCCGATCGTGGCGTGTCAGTTTGACACGCCGCATCTCCGATCGTGGTAAGAAGCCTCTGACAGAGGCTTCTTACCAGGTGATCAGCTGTGACCAATCGCAGCTGATCATCTCGTGAACCAGGAAGTGCCGGTAAACTGCATTCCCCGGTTCGCGCTGACAGGGAGAGCCGATCGGCATCTCTCCCTGTCAGAGGGGGGTCTGTGCTGATAATCAGCACATTGATTATCGGCACAGCCCCATCAGATGTGCTACCACAGCTGCCAGTCAGTGCCCCATAAAAAAAAAAGATGACAGTGCCCATGACGGCACCAACTTTCAGTACCTCATCATCAGTGCCAATCATTATTGCCCATCACAGTCGCCAGTCAGTGCCCATCAGTGCCGCCTATTGGTGCTTATCGGTGTCAACCCATCAGTGCCCTTCAGTGAAGGAGAAAAACAAATTTTATAACCGAAACAAAAACTTTTTTTTTTTTTTTTTTTTTTTTTTTTTAAATTTTAGTCTTTTTTAGTTTGTTTAGCAAAAAATAAAAACTGCAGAGGTGATCAAATGCCACCAAAAGAAAGGTCTATTTGTGGGAACAAAATTATAAAAATTTTGTTTGGGTACAGTGTAGCATGACTGCGCAATTGTCATTCAAAGTGCGACAGTGCTGAAAGCTGAAAATTGTCCTGGGCGGGAAGGGGCGAAAGTGCCAGGTATTGAAGTGGTTTAAAAATATTTTTATATATGCATAGGGTATATGCCAAAACTGTCCCCGAGTTTAAGGTGTCTGGTGTGTTTGTTTTCACAATATATATTCAAATTACAACTGAACTTGGAATATTTGCTATCGTATATTAAAAAAAAAAAAAAAAAAAAAAAAGGTAATTGATCCTAAGAAGTACCCTGGAAAGTGAATGGACACTCTTGTGCCTTCAGCCTCATAACAATATATCTGTATTGTGAGATCTAAGGCCCTGCTGACCCCGACTACTAGTCTCAGGAGTGAGATTTTGTGATGCCACTACTTTGCTGCTCACTGTTCTCCTTGCTGGAGTCTGTGGCATGAGGACGCAAAAGCCCTGCCTCTACATAAAGATACACACAGTGTGAAACAAGGCGGTAATGGAGAAAAATCAGCTGCAGGGAAACCATAAGTTATAACTAGTACTTATTGCCTTCTGAAGCACTTGTTCTCTTTTGTGTGCTTTCCAACCTACATATATGGTATCTGTTGATTATATATTCCAGTGTAAAACAAGGGTATCCTATCTGCTCGATAATATTTAAGTAATGTCATACTTAGCATTGTGTAACGGGAAAGTATATTTATGTAAGAAGTGAGTTATTGCAGTGTTTTTCTCAAAGTAGATGTACAATGAGTTTCCATTACCTCAATGTATTCAATCTTGTATTTCTGCATGATGGCTAGACAACTAGCATCTTTATGAAGTATACAGCCTTCACATTTTTTTTCTTAGCACAGGTTTCCTTCAACACCTGAAGGAACAACACCTTCCAACACCTTCCTAGAAAGAAAGGAACTTTTATGCAAAGGGAAGGGTCATATACAGTATCTCACAAAAGTGAGTACACCTCTCACATTTTTGTAAATATTTTATTCTGTCTTTTCATGTGACAACACTGAAGAAATGACACTTTGCTACAATATATAAAGTAGTGAGTGTACAGCTTGTATAACAGTGTCAATTTGCTGTCCCCTCAAATTAATGCAACACACAGCCATTAATGTCTAAACTGCTGGCAACAAAAGTGAGTACACCCCTAAGTGAAAATGTCCAAATTGGGCCCAAAGTGTCAATATTTTGTGTGGCCACCATTATTTTCCTGCACTGCTTTAACCCTCTTGGGCGTGGAGTTCACCAGACCTTCACAGGTTGCCACTGGAGTCCTTTTC
This sequence comes from Lithobates clamitans, assembly GCA_037952925.1. Lineage (NCBI taxonomy): Eukaryota > Metazoa > Chordata > Amphibia > Anura > Ranidae > Lithobates > Lithobates clamitans. The sequence goes on from JBBGZY010000372.1 coordinate 9,972,520, forward strand.
TACTCCATGACAACATCACGGAGCTGGTGGATATTAGAGACCTTGCGCTCCTCCACCTTCCGTTTGAGGATACCCCACAGATGCTCAGTAGGTTTTAGGTCTAAAGACATGCTTGGCCAGTCCATCAACTTTACCCTCGGCTTCATTAGCAAGGCAGTGGTAGTCTTGGAGGTGTGTTTGAGGTCATTATCATGTTGGAATACTGCCCTGCAGCCTAGTCTCCAAAGAGAGGGGATCATGCTCTGCTTCAGTATGCCACAGTACATGCTGGCATTCATGGTTCCCTCAATGAACTGTAGCTCCCCAGTGACGGCAGCACTCATGCAGCCCCAGACCATGACACTCCCATCACCATGCTTGACTGTAGGCAAGACACACTTGTCTTTGCACTCCTCACCTGGTTGCCGCCACACACGCTTGACACCATCTGAACCAAATAAGTTTATCTTGGTCTCATCCCACCACAGGACATGGTTCCAGTAATCCATGTCCTTAGTCTGCTTGTCTTCAGAAAACTGTGGGTTTTCTTGTGCATCATCTTTAGAAGAAGCTTCCTTCTGGGACAACACCATGCAGACCAATTTGATGAAGTGTGTGGCATATGGTCAGAGCACTGACAGGCTGACCCATCACCCCTTCAACCTCTGCAGCAATGCTGACAGCACTCATACGTCTATTTCCCAAAGACAACCTCTGGATATGACACTGAGCACGTACACTCAACTTCTTTGGTTGACCATGGCAAGGCCTGTTCTGAGTGGAACCTGTCCTGTTAAACCGCAGTATGGTCTTGGCCACCATGCTGCAGCTCAGTTTTAGGGTCTTGGCAATCTTCTTATAGCCTAGGCCATCTTTATGTAGAGCAACAATTCTTTTTTTTTTTTCAGATCCTCAGAGAGTTCTTTGCCATGAGGTGCCATGTTGAACTTCCAGTGACCAGCGTGAGAGCAATAACACCAAATTTAACACACTTGCTCCCCATTCACACCTGAGACCTTGTAACACTAACGAGTCACATGACACCGGGGAGGGAAAATGGCTAATTGGGCCCAATTTGGACATTTTCACTTAGGTGTGTACTCACTTTTGGTGCCAGCGGTTTAGACATTAATGGCTGTGTGTTAAATTATTTTGAGGGGACAGCAAATTTACACTGTTATACAAGCTGTACACTCACTACTTTGTAGCATTTCTTCAGTGTTGACACATGAAAAGATATAATATATTTACAAAAATGTGAGTGGTGTACTCACTTTTGTGAGATACTGTACAAATATAGCCTAAAGTACCTTTATTTGGGTAAAATAATGCATTCATAAAAAAATGGATTATAAAAATGATATTGCTTGTTCCTACTGAGAGATAGGGTGGCCACAAATGGCCCCTATATCACTTTAATCTAAGAACCCCATAATGGATGTAGTGCAGTGGTCATTACATTACAATCCATTGTAACAAGATGGTTGCATACTGAGGTATTACAAGCTATTTTTAGAGCATTCTACCTGTGTTTGTGAGACCCAATGTATTCAACCTGAATTGTATTATTAGCCATGCACTGGATTGACTAGTAACTGTCAATGCTGATTTTGACTATCTGTTATCCACAGACGTGACCACTTCACCCACATCTTCTGACACAAGGTCGCCTAATTCTCCAAGTCATCACAGTGAATTGGGCTGCCTATTTGAAAAACATAATTTGCGGGCGTTACAGAGAGAAGGTATGTGCTATTGTGACCCCGTTGAGTTGTACAATCTGCAGATTCCCATTGGTCAGGATATACTGTCCTATAGGAAGAGTTACTCTCTGCACTTGAGCAGACTTAGGGGTTCACTGTCAGAAAATGTGTGATCCTAGTATGAAATGTTTAGGTGAATTAAATTTATTACCTTTTTACTGTACAGTGAGGAGTGGTGTTGCAGTTTTCAGCCTTCACATGGTGTAAGATACAGGAATGATCAGCTATATCCTTGCTTGGGCAGAGTGATTTTTGTAGCCCATCTATCATACCTAATCAGGGCTATGGTACACCCATCAAAGGCCATTATTACTCTGCCATTCTTACTCTGAATGGTCTAGGGTTGTTAGTGGTGTACCCAAGGTTCAGGATTGGGACCCTTACTTTTAAATACCTTTTTTAGTAAGGTCTGGGACTAAAAGTACTATTTCAGTCTTTGCAGATGACACCAAGCTATGCAATGAAAAACCACCCTTAAAGGGTGTCTCCAACTTACAAGCAGACCTCAGTGCACTGTTTAATTGGGCAACTATGTGTAAAATGAGGTGTGATGTTTATAAATGTAAAGTTATGCACTTGGGGGCTAAGAATATGCATGCATCATACATACTAGGGGGAGTACAACTGGGAGGAATCCATAGTGGAGAAGGATCTGGGGGTTTTGGTAGCTCATAAGCTTAATAATAGCATGCAATGTCAAGCTGTGGTTTCCAAAACAAAGTGTATTTGGGAATGTATTTTTTTTTTATTGGATGGACTTGTGTATTTTTTCAACCTGACTATGTAATGGCAGTGGATATAAAAAGTCTACACACCCCTGTTAAAATGTCAGGTTTCTATGATGTTAAAAAATTATACAAAGATGAATCATTTCAGAACTTTTTCCACCTTTTTAATGTGACCTATAAACTGTACTGTTGAACAACAAACAAACTTTTTAGGTGGAGGGAAGTAAAAAAAAAACTAAAATAATATGGTTGCATAAGTGTGCACACCCTTAAACTAATAGTTTGTTGAAGCATTTTTTGATTTTATTAGAGCACTCAGTCTTTTTGGGCATCAATCTATCAGCATGGCACATCTTGACAATATTTGCCCACTCATCTTTGCAAAAATTCTCCAAATATGTCAGATTGTGAGGGCATCTCCTGTGCACAGCCCTCTTGGAGATCAACACACAGATTTGCAATCGGATTCAGGTCTGGTTTCTGGCTGGGCCATTCCAAATCTTTAATCTTCTGGTGAAGCCATTCCTTTGTTGATTTGGATGTATGCTTTGGATTGGTGTGATGCTGAAATATGAAGTTCCTCTTCATGTTCAGCTTTCTAGAAGAAGCCTGAAGGTTTTGTGTCAATATTGACTGGTATTTGGAACTGTTCATAATTCCCTCTACCTTGACTAAGGCCCCTGTTACAGCTGAAGAAAAACAGCCCCAAAGCATGATGCTGCCACCACCATGCTTCACTGTGGGTATGGTGTTCTTTTGGTGATGTGTAGTGTTGTTTTTGCGCCAAACATATCTTTTGAAATTATGGCCAAAAAGTTCAACCTTGGTTTCATCGGACCATAACATGTTTTCCCACATGCTTTTGGGAGTCTTGCCACTCTACCCCATAGCCCAGACATGGGAAGAATATGGGAGATTGTTGTCACACAGCCAGTACTTCCCAGGTATTCCTGACTGATACCTTTTTAACAATGAGATCCCTCTGATGCTTTGGAAGCTCTCTCTGCGGACATGGCTTTTGCTGTAGGATGCGACAAAGAAAATTTCAGGAAAGACCTACTAGAACAGCTGAACTTTTATTTGGTGATGGCAGGTGTGTGCTGACTCCTATTTAACATGAGTTTGAATGTGATCTCTTAATTCAATGTGATCTCTTAATTCTGAACACAGCTACATCCCCAGTTTTAAGAGGGTGTGCACACTTGTGCAACCTCTCATTTTATTTTTACAGTACAGTTTATAGATCACGTTACAGGTGGAAAAAGTTCTGAAATTATTTTCCTGTCTAATTTTTTTACATTCCAGAAACCTGACATTTTTAACAGGTGTGTGTGTGTGTGTGTGTGTGTGTGTGTGTGTGTGTGTGTGTGTGTGTGTGTGTGTAGACTTTTTATTACCACTGTAGCTTAGAATTCTGTCCTTGCTAATGCATACCAGTATTGTGAAAAAGAATGAGGCACATGCTATCCAGCATTATAATATGTGTATCACATGCTAAAATGTTGAGGCCAACTGTACTTTTAATCCATAATCTTACCAAGCCCCCTTGAACTAACCTACATGGACTCCTTCTCACCGATTACCACCATTACATACTTCTGTAGCAGAGCCTTGTCGTTTGCATGTCTTCCGGTACCAGGCATGTCTCTGGTGCCGGTGTCTTCTTTGGCACCAGGCATGTTTTGTGTGCTAATACTTCAAGATCTATCACCAGAACAACAGACCGCTTGTTATACCAGGGTATCTTGTGCACATATCACTTGCCCGCCATCTAAATCCATGCAGGGGCTGCTGAGCTGTAGGTGACAGCTAGCCCCACCAGTGGCGGCTGGTTGCTCCATTTTTTTTTATAGGGGGGCGCAAACAAAATCTCAACCAACCCCCCCCACGTCACTCGCCCCGTGATGGGGCCGATAGATAGATAGATATGCAGTTATTACAGATGGATATACAGTTATATAGATATCTATACAGTTATATAGATAGATAGATATGCAGTTATATAGATAGATAGATATACAGTTATACACAAAGATTTATAGATATATAGATAGATAGTTATACAGATAGATAGATAGTAGATATGCAGTTATACAGATAGATGGATATACAGTTATACACAAAGAGATAGATAGGGAGCGATAGATAGATAGGGAGCGATAGATAGGGAGCGATAGATAGGGAGCGATAGATAGATAGGGAGCGATAGATAGATAGGGAGCGATAGATAGATATGCAGTTATACAGATAGATAGATATACAGTTATACACAAAGATATATAGATATATAGGCAGTTAGACAGAGAGAGAGAGGCAGTTAGACAGAGAGAGAGAGGCAGTTAGAGAGAGAGAGAGAGAGGCAGTTAGACAGAGAGAGAGAGAGAGAGGCAGTTAGACAGAGAGAGAGAGAGAGAGGCAGTTAGACAGAGAGAGAGAGAGAGAGGCAGTTAGACAGAGAGAGAGGCAGTTAGACAGAGAGAGAGAGAGAGAGAGGCAGTTAGACAGAGAGAGAGAGAGAGAGAGGCAGTTAGACAGAGAGAGAGAGAGAGGCAGTTAGACAGAGAGAGAGAGGCAGTTAGACAGAGAGAGAGAGGCAGTTAGACAGAGAGAGAGAGAGAGGCAGTTAGACAGAGAGAGAGAGAGAGGCAGTAGACAGAGAGAGAGAGAGGCAGTTAGACAGAGAGAGAGAGAGAGAGAGAGGCAGTTAGACAGAGAGAGAGAGAGAGAGAGGCAGTTAGACAGAGAGAGAGAGAGGAGAGAGGCAGTTAGACAGAGAGAGAGAGAGGCAGTTAGACAGAGAGAGAGAGAGAGGCAGTTAGACAGAGAGAGAGAGAGGCAGTTAGACAGAGAGAGAGAGAGGCAGTTAGACAGAGAGAGAGAGAGGCAGTTAGACAGAGAGAGAGAGAGGCAGTTAGACAGAGAGAGAGAGAGGCAGTTAGACAGAGAGAGAGAGAGCAGTTAGACAGAGAGAGAGAGAGAGAGGCAGTTAGACAGAGAGAGAGAGAGAGGCAGTTAGACAGAGAGAGAGAGAGAGAGGCAGTTAGACAGAGAGAGAGAGAGAGGCAGTTAGACAGAGAGAGAGAGAGAGAGGCAGTTAGACAGAGAGAGAGAGAGAGAGAGAGAGAGAGAGAGGCAGTTAGACAGAGAGAGAGAGAGAGGCAGTTAGACAGAGAGAGAGAGGCAGTTAGACAGAGAGAGAGAGAGGCAGTTAGACAGAGAGAGAGAGAGAGAGGCAGTTAGACAGAGAGAGAGAGAGAGGCAGTTAGACAGAGAGAGAGAGAGAGAGAGGCAGTTAGACAGAGAGAGAGAGAGAGAGAGAGGCAGTTAGACAGAGAGAGAGAGAGAGAGAGAGAGGCAGTTAGACAGAGAGAGAGAGAGAGAGAGGCAGTTAGACAGAGAGAGAGAGAGAGAGAGGCAGTTAGACAGAGAGAGAGAGAGAGAGGCAGTTAGACAGAGAGAGAGAAGAGGCAGTTAGACAGAGAGAGAGAGAGGCAGTTAGACAGAGAGAGAGAGAGAGGCAGTTAGACAGAGAGAGAGAGAGGCAGTTAGACAGAGAGAGAGAGAGGCAGTTAGACAGAGAGAGAGAGAGGCAGTTAGACAGAGAGAGAGGCAGTTAGACAGAGAGAGAGGCAGTTAGACAGAGAGAGAGGCAGTTAGACAGAGAGAGAGAGAGGCAGTTAGACAGAGAGAGAGAGAGGCAGTTAGACAGAGAGAGAGAGAGGCAGTTAGACAGAGAGAGAGAGAGGCAGTTAGACAGAGAGAGAGAGAGGCAGTTAGACAGAGAGAGAGAGAGGCAGTTAGACAGAGAGAGAGAGAGGCAGTTAGACAGAGAGAGAGAGAGGCAGTTAGACAGAGAGAGAGAGAGAGAGGCAGTTAGACAGAGAGAGAGAGAGAGAGGCAGTTAGACAGAGAGAGAGAGAGAGAGAGAGGCAGTTAGACAGAGAGAGAGAGAGAGAGAAGAGGCAGTTAGACAGAGAGAGAGGCAGTTAGACAGAGAGAGAGAGAGAGAGAAGAGAGAGAGGCAGTTAGACAGAGAGAGAGAGAGAGAGGCAGTTAGACAGAGAGAGAGAGAGAGAGAGCAGTTAGACAGAGAGAGAGGCAGTTAGACAGAGAGAGAGAGAGAGAGAGGCAGTTAGACAGAGAGAGAGAGAGAGAGAGAGAGAGAGAGAGAGAGAGAGAGAGAGGCAGTTAGACAGAGAGAGAGAGAGGCAGTTAGACAGAGAGAGAGAGAGGCAGTTAGACAGAGAGAGAGAGAGGCAGTTAGACAGAGAGAGAGAGAGAGAGGCCACTTGGAGAGACAGAGAGAGAGGCCACTTGGAGAGACAGAGAGAGAGGCCACTTGGAGAGACAGAGAGAGAGGCCACTTAGAGAGACAGAGAGAGAGGCCACTTTGGAGAGACAGAGAGAGAGGCCACTTGGAGAGACAGAGAGAGAGGCCACTTGGAGAGACAGAGAGAGAGGCCACTTGGAGAGACAGAGAGAGAGGCCACTTGGAGAGACAGAGAGAGAGGCCACTTGGAGAGACAGAGAGAGAGGCCACTTGGAGAGACAGAGAGAGAGGCCACTTGGAGAGACAGAGAGAGGCCACTTAGAGAGACAGAGAGAGAGGCCACTTAGAGAGACAGAGAGAGAGGCCACTTAGAGAGACAGAGAGAGAGGCCACTTAGAGAGACAGAGAGAGAGGCCACTTAGAGAGACAGAGAGAGAGGCCACTTAGAGAGACAGAGAGAGAGGCCACTTAGAGAGAAGGCCACTTAGAGAGAGAGGCCACTTAGAGAGAGAGGCCACTTAGAGAGAGAGGCCACTTAGAGAGACAGGCCACTTAGAGAGACAGGCCACTTAGAGAGACAGGCCACTTAGAGAGACAGGCCACTTAGAGAGACAGGCCACTTAGAGAGACAGGCCACTTAGAGAGACAGGCCACTTAGAGAGACAGGCAGATAGACGGACACTTAGAGAGACAGAGAGACAGGCCACTTAGAGAGACAGAGAGACAGGACACTTAGAGAGACAGGCAGATAGACGGACACTTAGAGAGACAGGCAGATAGACGGACACTTAGAGAGACAGGCAGATAGACGGACACTTAGAGAGACAGGCAGATAGACGGACACTTAGAGAGACAGGCAGATAGACGGACACTTAGAGAGACAGGCAGATAGACGGACACTTAGAGAGACAGGCAGATAGACGGACACTTAGAGAGACAGGCAGATAGACGGACACTTAGAGAGACAGGCAGATAGACGGACACTTAGAGAGACAGGCAGATAGACGGACACTTAGAGAGACAGGCAGATAGACGGACACTTAGAGAGACAGGCAGATAGACGGACACTTAGAGAGACAGGCAGAATAGACGGACACTTAGAGAGACAGGCAGATAGACGGACACTTAGAGAGACAGGCAGATAGACGGACACTTAGAGAAGACAGGCAGATAGACGGACACTTAGAGAGACAGGCAGATAGACGGACACTTAGAGAGACAGGCAGATAGACGGACACTTAGAGAGACAGGCAGATAGACGGACACTTAGAGAGACAGGCAGATAGACGGACACTTAGAGAGACAGGCAGATAGACGGACACTTAGAGAGACAGGCAGATAGACGGACACTTAGAGAGACAGGCAGATAGACGGACACTTAGAGAGACAGGCAGATAGACGGACACTTAGAGAGACAGGCAGATAGACGGACACTTAGAGAGACAGGCAGATAGACGGACACTTAGAGAGACAGGCAGATAGACGGACACTTAGGAGAGACAGGGCAGATAGACGGACACTTAGAGAGACAGGCAGATAGACGGACACTTAGAGAGACAGGCAGATAGACGGACACTTAGAGAGACAGGCAGATAGACGGACACTTAGAGAGACAGGCAGATAGACGGACACTTAGATAGAGAGATATGCAGTTATATATATATAGAGAGAGAGATGAGATGATAGAATGCACGCATGATTGTAGGACACAGTGCTGGGAGCCCCGTGATATACACATACAGGAGATGTGTAATTAAGGCTCCAGCAGATTGTCGGGTGAAGGGCTGGACCGGAGGTTGATTCCAGGCAGGGCAGAGGTGAAGCACAGCTCCCTCCACCCTCCGATCACATACTAAGAGTATAACACGGTGGACAGACAAAGGCTGATAGTAACACATAAACTTACCTTGCTTCTCCATTCACACCAGCCGAAACAGGAAGTGACACGCTGCCCCGGTGACAGCACCGCCCATGAAGGAGAATGCCCCAATCAGCATCTAGAGGCGCACTGCACAGCGCCACAGGGCAACAAAAAAAAAAACAGCAAATGAAGCATCTTGCCTGCAATCGCGGGATTGCATTGGCATGACGCTTCCATAGTGCACCGTGTCCGGCGCCCGCCCGGAACACAGTGCACTTCTTAAAGAAACTTTTTTTTTTTTTTTTTTAAAGGGACATTTTTTTTTTTGACTGGCTTTGGGGGGGGGGCGCGCCCATGCGCCCCCTATGGATGGGCCGCCACTGAGCCCCACCCATCTGCCTAGCTATCTGACCACACCGATCAACCAAGACTAAGCTTTTGGAGTGACAGCCAGTGCACACAGGGCCGCACAGCCCCTGCCCCCTCTTCCTAAGTTGCCAGACAGAACATCGCTGTGCTGTCTCCTAATCTCTCTTTGTTAGTTTACACTGAGTCTGGAACCTGCAGCCTGCTATTCATGGCAACAGAGAGTGGAAAATGTTATCTTATGTTCTGAATGATTACAGCTTAAGAAGAGCGCTTTCATTCACAAAAACACAAGATGGTAACAAGCTGGCAACAGCACAAGTCCCAGCCTAGTGTAGTAGCTGGTGTGTGCTTTTTTCCGCTTGTTTTTTTGTGATGAAAAGCTGCAGTTATTCACAACACAAGCTGACAGTTCCCACTCCCTGTGCCCTAAAAAACAGGCTGCAGGTCTGGAATGAGCTATCTGGTAATTGCCATGTAATGCATCTAAACTAGCTTTTATTCTGAAAATGTCATCATCGTGTTAATTCTTCAGTGTACCGACTTCAGTTTCTGTTCAAGAAATGGCACTAAATGTAATCGGAAATGCTCTACTCTGGTGGAGTACTGGTTAGGGATCGACCGGTTATCGGTACAGCCGATTATTGCAGGCTGATATCAGCATTTTCACAAAAATCTGTATCGGTTGCAACTAGACCGATATTGGTCCCTGTGGGCCGCTGCCATCTTTTGGGGTCTAGAAGCCTGCAGAGTGCAGACCCAGTGTGCAGGGGCGCGCGGGACACACACACACAATGTCATTACGCCTCCGCGCACTGGGCCTATCGAGTCTGACAGCCTCCCTCTCCTCGCATCAACACTCGGACGGATGGCATCTAGCCAGCAGAAAGCCACCCACCACAGTAAGGTGCCAGGCCACTGAGGCCAGCCAGCAGCCACGCACCCATAGCAAGATGCCAGGCCAGGCCAGCCAGGCCAGCCACCCACAACAAGGTGACAGCCATTCCAGCATTATACTTTTTTCTATGTTTTGGGAAGCCATTTAAGAAGTTATTGTTTTTCAAGCACTCTATTTTTTCCAGTTGTTTACTTTTAGACCTTCTTCATCACACCATGGTGCACTGCAGACAGAGATGCCATTTTTGAAATCCTGTGTGTGTTTTTCTCTCCCATCAGTTTTCATGCAGGTATGGTGTGAAGAACGAGCCCTTAATATTTAATAAACATTAACATGTTCAGTTGATACTTGATTTTTGAATACAATTGATGTTATTTCTGAAAAGATTCAATGTACAAAATATCGGAGAGGTGGCCAAAATATCGGTTTTTCGTTGCCGATACAAAACCGATATCGGTTGATCCCTAGTACTGGTGGATACTAAGAGCTGCTGCACATAGTGGCCACAGATATTTCTCTTTCGTTCATTGACAGACACAGCGCTTCCTTATTCAGAACCATAGGGTTATACCGCCCCCTACAGAAGTAGGACACTAGGCAAAAAAAAGACTTGGCTACGCCTATGGACAGTCCTAGGTGGTATACATCCCCCTCTCTGCTATAGGCCTTCAGTTTTTTTTTTTTTTTTTTTGCCTAGTCAGGATAAGAACCTAGTTCCCTGCTGGGATCGCTGGTCCTGCCAATTTTTCATTTATAAACAGTTTTTTATTTTTTTCCTGCGAGATCTACAATCAACTGCCGGACTGAGCGACAGGCTGGATTTTTTTAGATCCGGTGATTTTTTCCCCCCCCCAATCCAACTAGGGAGCGCGTGCAGACCACAGCTCTGCGCTAGGTCAGCCACGACATAGCCCCACTAGACAAGGGCTGGCTGGCAAGTTGGGCTCCAGGGATCCCTCCTGGGTCCTTTGAAGCCTCGTGAGCGCGTCCGGTGGCCATTTTGCCTTAGCCGGCGCCATTTTCTTGGTGTCTGCATGCTTTCCTATGGCCGGCGGCCATGATATGGTGGTCTGGTGTGCTCATGGAGCGGCGGCCATTACTGTGAAGCCCTGGACGGGGTTTTAGCTGTGGCAGCTCCTCCTTTTACCCCAGTGCTGACTCGTGGGTTGTTCTTCCTCAGACGCCCTGTGTGAGCAGTGCTATACCTGAGGCAGCTGGTGCCACAATGGTGGGATGGTGAATCGTGGGGTCGCTTCCTCTCTCTCTGCTGCAGGCTGTGGGGTGTCTTGGTGTTTCGGTTGCGTTACCGGCGCGGGGTGTGTCCCATAGCAGTGATTGCATTTGGTGCGGTGGGTCCCCCTTCATCCCCTATGGAGTCTCAGGAGCAGGTTTCCCCACCGGACCCCCTCTCAAAGGCCGCAGGTCCCTCAGGGTCCCAGCCATCCTTTTGTCGCACTGACGGTCCTAGAGTCCTTTGCTTCCTGGGTGGTGGTGGCTTTTGGGCTGTGGACTAACTAGAAGAGTCCCCCTCCTTCCCCTGCTTCATCTGTCTCACCAGATCCTGAATCTGACTGGGATGCAGCCCACCCTTCCTGACTTCTCAGTGAGGATGATTCCTCCACACCTGTGGCTGCACATGAGAAGGCACTGGTAGACGCACTGATTTACATCTCATACCCCTTCCATATGCACCAAATGCACACCCATACCATCAGAGATGCTAGGCCATTAAACTGAGCACTGATAACAAACCTCCCTTCTTTAGTCTGGAGGATGCGGTGCCCATGGCTGCCACAAGGAATGTAAAATTTCTATTTGTCCGACTGCAGATCAGTTTTCCACTTCGCAGCAGACAATTTTTAAATAGGCTTTGGCCCAGAGAAGATGGTGGAGTTTCTGGATTATGTTCAGATACGGCTCCTTTGCATAATAGAGCTTTAATCTGCATTTTTGGATGGCACGGCAAACTGTGTTCACTGACAGCAATTTTTGTTTTGCAAAATGTTCTTCCAGCTCCACTTTGTTAGTACCACGTACTTTGTCGGTTTTTTGAAGCCCTGTCCCAACTTTTTGGAGACGTGTTGCTACCATCATTTTCAAAATTACCTTTATTTCCTTAAAATGGTACATCTTCTCAGTTTAAAAACATTTGATATGTTTTCTGTTAAAAATAAAATATGGGTTGTTTTGAGGTCTACAAATGATTGCATTTAGTTTTTATGTAGATTTTAGTGTCCCAACATTTTTTTGGTATTAGGGGCTCCAAGTAATATTTTTTTTTTTTTTTTAGCAAAAACAAAAAGGCAGATTTTTACATGTTACATAGTAGGTGAGGTTGGAAAAAGACACACACGTCCATCCTATGTGTGTGATTATATGTCAGTATTAAATTGTATATCCCTGTATGTTGTGGTTGTTCAGGTGATTATCTAATCGTTTTTTAAATCTATCAATGCTCCCCGCTGAGACCACTGCCTGTGGAAGAGAATTCCACATCCTTGCTGCTCTTACAGTAAAGAACCCTCTATGCCAGTGGTTCTCAACCTTTCTAGTTCCAGGGCCCCTTGATAAAATTTCCCAAGTTGTGGGGACCCCTAACAGTGAAATTATTTTCGTAGTGTGGGTTGTCAGCACCCAAGGCAAGACAAGTAATTGCGCCCCTAACCCATGGATATTTAGTGCTCCCTGAGTCCCTTCCACTTGTATAGTATTAAAACCCCTTATGTTACATTTTAGGATGTACCACTCTTTCTCTTTGTTCTCCATTCTTTCCCTTTTATCTCCCTCTATCCTAATTTCTTGCTTCCCCCCCCCCCCCCCCCCCATCCCTCTCTCTAGTTCTTTCTTGTTCTTTCTCTTATTCTTTCTCTCCCTTTTTCTTTGTCCCTCCCCCTCCTTTTTTTCCTCTCCCTTCCAAGTATTCTCTATCTTTACTCCTCTTACTCCTTGGTGGTGGTGGTGGTGGGGGGGGGGATGGGATGAGTGGCAGTGCTGGTGGGGAGTTGGGATCAGTAAGAGAAGGAATAAAGATATACATGGAAGGGAGAGGAAAAGGGGGAGAGGAACAAAGAAAAAGGGAGAGAAAGAATAAGAGAACAAGAAAGATGACTAGAGAGAGGGATGAGGGGAAAAAAGCAAGAAATTGGGAGGGAGATACAAGGGAAAGAAAAGAGAACAAAGAGAAAGAGTGGTACATCCTAAAATGTCAACACTGCAGAAATGGCTGCACTCCAAGATCCATCAAAATTCGTATTTAATGAACGCACATCCCAAGTGTTAGACAGTTCAAATGGTAGACGCGTTTCACACACTAACAGGTGCGCTTATTCATTCCAAAGATGAGTCGGCATTATTCTCCTTATATACACCTATCTAGTATAGCAACAGGTGATACAGATCATTAAATTGCAGACTTCTTTTTATCCACATGTGATTCACATAAACATTAATAAGAAAGAGAAAGACATATAAACTTGCACATATTTGGATATCTATTGCAGATAAAATTAGCAGTAGTAATGAAGATCTACCAATATAGACAGTCCATGTGCTATGAGAGAACAGGAAACAGTGTGTACATATGGAATATATAGAAAAGAGGAAGCATACCAACTTTAAAAACATTCAAACCTATTTATATCCCAATGGTTAAAGATAAATGCATGTTTCCTCTACTCCATTAGACCTGTGTAGATACATATATATTATTCTAGCTATCCCCACAATAAAAACATTGATCACAAACATGGAGAACCTATCGGGGTATAAAGATGGAAAAAGGAGGAGTACAGGACGAGACAAAAAAGACCAAATCAATCAACGGTATATGGTTCATACAGAGCAAAGACAACCATTGGTTATCCATTCCATATGATCCAATAACCTGGTCCATCCTAACTAGATAGATTCAAAATTTATATATACATGGACAATGTGGGCGCTAAAAGTAGGGCTGAAACAACTAATTGATTAATCGACAACTAATCGATTCTGAAAATAGTTGTCAACTATTTTCATAATCGATTAATTGGCCAGCCGATTAGTTGGCCTGCATACAGAATGCATTATTTGTTTACATATCAGGAAATACAGTGCAGCTCACATACAGCTCAGTACACCGTCTATACATGTCAGGAAGTGCCTGAGAACTTGTGATTCTGAATGTGTGAGGAGCAATGCATCATGGAACATGTAGTCCTGGGCAGGAAGTGAGTGGGTCTAAAAGCAGAAGTTTTTTTACCTTGCTATAGGGGCACACTATACTATAATTTGCAGCACTCTAAAGGCAGGAGGAGCCAGAGGCATCGGTGGGGGACCCCAGAAGAGAAGAATCGGGGCTGCTCTGTGCAAAACCATTACACAGAGCAGGTAAGTATATCATGTTTGTTTAAAAAAAAGACTGTGCAGGGAAGATCAGCATCTGAACCCAGAGAAGGTGGAGGCTGATAGACTGGAGGTAATAGAAGGCATTACTATTACATTTAAAGTAAACTTTTACATGGAGGCAAGCCAGATTACGTGGGGGCAGGGCACATTTCAAGGAGGCAGAGCATATTACATGTGCCCCAGTGTGAATGGGGTCTAAATAAAAATGTGAGTCTGATGATATTTACCAGATTCAACCTCCAATAGTATATACATTATATCTCTTCTAAGAGAGATTTTGCTCCCTAATCATATGATTATTTGTATTTACCACTGCATATAGATTTTGAAGAATAAATTGCCTTTTTTTAAGCTTACATATTAAATTATACACCACACTTATTTAAAGGTTATTATCCGATTAATCGAAACAAAATCGGCCAACTAATGAAAATAAATCGTCAGTTGCAGCCCTAGCTAAAAGTATGGCCCAGATTTAATATACTCCCTATGCCTTCTGTAATCTATAGGAGAGACTCGTATTTAGTAAATAAATAGATGGATTGAATGGCCAATTATCCTGGGTGTGCAACTGTGTTTCCCCGAAAATAAGCCCGGGTCTTATATTCATTTTGACAACAAAAGACACAGTAGGACTTATTTTGGGGGTAGGTCTTACCATGTAATGTGCTGTCTTCTCTCCCCCTCTCTTTCCCTGCCTGTCAGGAATCTCCAGTGTGAACGGAGTTAAAATACTTGTAAAAGCCTATAATCCACTCTATTACAGTAATATATAATGTACTATGTGTGTGATTCCCTAATATAATGGAGCCAAATACCTTTGTTATAGCGCCTCTCTGCGCTTCTGTGACCCGCCCGAGCTCTCTTCCCTGCAATTCTATTACAGAAACACACACATTGTACATTATATACTACTGTAATAGAGTGGGTTATAGGATTTTACAAGCTTTTTAAACTAGGGCTTATATTGCAGCCTTCCTGGAAAATAGCACTAGGTCTTATTTTCGGGGAAACACGGTAGTATCCTGTGAAACAATATGGGTGCTAAAAACACAGTCCAAATTTTAGATTAAACCTATGTCTTCTGCAATCTATAAAAGGAGACTCATATTCAATAAATGATCTAAGAAACCCATTATCCTAGGCATACAAAGGATCAGTACCATATGGGACAATGTGGGCGGAAAAAACACAGCCCAAATTTAATATAGTCCCTATGCCTTCTGCAGTCTATAGGAGAGACTCGTATTTAATAAATATATAGATGGATTTGGTGGCCAACTATCCATAGTATCCTATGAAGCAATATGGGCAGTAAAAAAAATACAGCCCAAATTTTAGATTAAACCTGTGTCTTCTGCAATCTATAAAGGAGACTTATTCAATAGCTGATGTAAGAAACCAGCTTTCCTGGGTATACACATGAGTAGTACCATGTGAGACAATATGGGCAGTAAAAACACACAGCCCAAATTGTATGTAGTGCCTATGCCTTCTACAATCTATGAGAGAGACTTGTATGCAGTAAATGGATAGATTGAGTGGCCAGCTAACCTGGGCGTGCATGGCATCATATGAAACAATATAGGTGGCAAAGAGCCTGGCCCAAATTTTGGATTAAACCTGTGTCTTCTACAATTTATGGGGGGGGGGGGAATTGGGACTCATATTCAATAAGTGATCTGTGCAACCAGCCACCCTGCATACACACAGGAACAGTACCATATGGGCCGTAAAAATATGGCCCAAATTTTAAATTGTCCCTCTGCCTCCTGTAATCTATGGGAGGGACTTAGATTGAAAAAGTGAAATGAAGGACCAGCTGTCCTAGGTAAACATAAAACCAGAAACAACACTGTTGTCATTAAAACTGTCAGATTTGCTAATATGGTGCTGGAGAAAATGTACATTTAGCTAGTTGTAAAAATGGGTGACATCCCACTCAAAATGTTAGCCCATAACTCAATCTATCCATTTACTGAATACGAGTCTCTCTCATAGATTGTAGAAGGCATAGGCACTACGTAAAATTTGGGCTGTGCGTTTTTTACCGCCAATATTGTCTCACATGATACTACTCATGTGTATACCCAGGATAGCTGGTTTCTTACATCATCTATTGAATGACTCCTTTATAGATTGCAGAAGACACCGGTTTAATCTAAAATTTGGGCCATATTTTTTACCGCCCATATTGCTTCATAGGATACTATGCATGCCCAGGATAGTTGGCCAACCAATCCATCTATTTATTTATTAAATATGAGTCTTTCCTATAGACTGCAGAAGGCATAGGGACTATATTAAATTTGGGCTGTGTTTTTACCGCCCACATTGTCCCATATGGTACTGATCCTGTGTATGCCTAGGATAATGGGTTTCTTAGATCATTTATTGAATATGAGTCTCTTTTATAGATCGCAGAAGACAAAGGTTTAATCTAACATTTGGGCTGTGTGTTTTTACCGCCCATATTGTTTCACAGGATACTATGCACACCCAGGATAATTGGCCATTCAATCCATCTATTTATTTACTAAATACGAGTCTCTCCTATAGATTACAGAAGGCATAGGGAGTATATTAAATCTGGGCCATACTTTTAGCGCCCACATTGTCCATGTATATATAAATTTTGAATCTATCTAGTTAGGATGGACCAGGTTATTGAGATCATACGGAATGGATAACCAATGGTTGTCTTTGCTCTGTATGAACCATATACCGTTGATTGATTTGGTCTTATTTGTCTTGTCCTGTACTCCTCCTTTTTCCATCTTTATACCCCGATAGGTTCTCCATGTTTGTGATCAATGTTTTTATTGTGGGGATAGCTAGAATAATATATATGTATCTACACAGGTCTAATGGAGTAGAGGAAACATGCATTTATCTTTAACCATTGGGATATAAATAGGTTTGAATGTTTTTAAAGTTGGTCTGCTTCCTCTTTTCTATATATTCCATATGTACACACTGTTTCCTGTTCTCTCATAGCACATGGACTGTCTATATTGGTAGATCTTCATTACTACTGCTAATTTTATCTGCAATAGATATCCAAATATGTGCAAGTTTATATGTCTTTCTCTTTCTTATTAATGTTTATGTGAATCACATGTGGATAAAAAGAAGTCTGCAATTTAATGATCTGTATCACCTGTTGCTATACTAGATAGGTGTATATAAGGAGAATAATGCTGACTTATCTTTGGAATGAATAAGCGCACCTGTTAGGCCCCTTTCACACGAGGCGGACTCCGGACTACGGTATATTAAATTATCCATAGGCGATGCTTTAAAAGTCTTTACTGGTTAGCAGTTAAGAGGTACATGGGTCATCTGGTGCTAGAATGTTTGCTCTGTCTGAAATTTGCAGCGATACGTCACATGTGGTGTGATCACCGTTTACATATGCGGTTGGGACCTACGTATGCATTCGCAGGGACAGGGATGCTTTAATTTTTTTTTTTTTTTTAATTATTACATTTTTATTAAATTTGACACATCCATTAAAACTACCTTCATAACATATTTATATTTATCACAAATAGTCAACACATCTTTATCCATTTTTCAATTCCCCCCCCCCCCCCCCCCCCCCAAAAAAGTAGGAAACTTTCCCTTCTCCCCCCTCCCTCCACCCCTCCTCCAAATACCTTATATTTAAATGTGCTCCCAATTCACCCAAACTAGGAGAAAAAAAAATTAAGAGGCTTCTATGAGCCATGTCCATATAACTCTTAACACCCAAAAAAGAAAAAAACAAACACAAAAAAAAAAAGAAAAATAATTACGAGGCTTCCATAAGCCATACTCCACCCCTATAGTGAATATACACCTCATCTTCCTTTAACCATATCTACTCCTTCTTCCCCCCCCCCCCCCCCCCAATCCTATATATCCACCTTCCTTTACCCTTCCCCCCTATGTGCTTTGTCCCCTCTTCCTATTATTAATCCCACCTTCCTGGACATCAAGTGCATCACTCTTTTTCCCCCTACCTATATCACCTAGAAAAATAGAAGAAAGAGGGGGGATAGGGAGGTGAAAGGGAGAGAGGGGAAAAAAAAACCCTCTCCTCCTCCCCCCCCCAGGGGCAACTGCATCCGAGCCCAGAGACCATGCGGCTTTATATATTATTTACTCTACACAATCTCCATAGAGCATTGTTCCCAACCTGCCCATATTACCCTAAATTTTTCCTTTCTATCTTTAATTGTATGTACCCATCTTTCAGCCTCCATTTTTAAATTGACCTCTCTCCAGTCCAAAATACCTTAATCCTGGGACAAGACCACCATAGATGGAGATAAGTACCCTTTTGCCCACACCCCCTCCAGCACCTAGCATTTGCGGTCGGGTACATCTGTGCCAGCCTTACTGGAGTCCAATACCACCTAGCTAGAAATTTATGACATCTCTTGAATCTGTGAACTTATAGATGTAGAGTGTGTTAGGTCAATAATCTTTTTAATTTGTGCCCTAGAGAGCACCTGCTTTAACTCCCCTTCCCATTCTCTAATGAAAAAGGGAACTATTTTATTTTGTGCCCCAAGGACCAGTCTATACGTTTCCAACAGCAAATGTCTAGCGCTTGATATATGTACACACATAGATTCAAATACAGTAAGAAAGTTTAATGGCCTCATTAATGACCAATAGATGGTATCTCCAGTCCAGCATAGGTACCTTTCCCAGCTTTAATGCCAAATCCGGGAGGGGGGCTAGCATTCCATGTGGAGCAAATTTGCCACATGTCGTGTCTCCATTCGTCCCCCATGATCCCAAAGATCCCACCTCTTCTCCCAGTGGGAACCATGGTTATCCCTCCAATGGGGTCAGGGGTGATATCCGGGGGGGCATAATCTCCAAGTTGATTTCATTTATCCCAGGTCGCTAATGTACTCTGAGTTAAAGGTGATGTCCATTTTGAAAGGCCCCTATCTACACTCAGGATCCAAGAAATTCCCGCCAACTTCCTACCTGCCATTATCTGTTCTAAAGAGACCCATATTTTATTTGATGAGTCATGGCACCAGTTCAAAATCCTCACCGAAGACATTGCCCTATAATATAAGGCTACGTCTTGTAATCCCATTCCTCCTTCACATTTACCTTTGCATAGAATGTCATGGGCTAATCTGGGTCGTTTCTCATTCCATATAAATGATATAAAAGCCTTCTGTATAGTTTTGAAAAAAGCTCTGTGGGAGTTTAATTGGTACTGTGTGTAGAGTGTAAATTTATTTTAGGCAGTATACTCCTCTTTATAGCACTCACCCTTCCAAACCACGTTAAAAACTGGCCCTTCCATTTCTGCAGGTCCCCTATTATACCTGTTACTAAAGAGCCATAGTTTAATTCATACACAAGTTTGGGATCTGATGTAATATGTATTCCCAAGTATACCAATGGATTTTTATTCCAGATAAACAGATAGGAGCCCTGCAAAATAGTCTCCATTGCTGGAGGTATATGGCTGGGTAGAAGTATCGACTTCTCAAAATTGATTTTGAAATTTGAAATTTTATCTATATCTATATTTTATTTAAATTTTTGGATTAACTTTATTGATACCACAAAGGATAAACAACATCCTTTGTGATAGCATGGGCAGCGACAAGTACTCTTTACTGAGAGATCTGAGGTCTATTAGACCCCAGATCTCTATATGCCTTTGAGGACAGAGGAAACAAACCAAGATTGGTTGGACCGGATACTTTACAAGCCGGTATCAAAAGTGAGAAAATCCTTGTCATTTCTGGTTCAACAAGCCCTACAGGTGGCAGAAGTCCCAGAATCCCTGATAGTTTAAAAGCACCAGAGCCTGGGAATGGCAGCAGCAAGAGGGGGCCCGGGGGTGTGGGATGACCACTTCTACAGGAAAACCCATCGCCTGCTGGAAAAAAAAAAAAAAAACTATAGCAGGATAATGGCTGCGGCTCCTGGTATCACTGCTTCCCAGAGGATATGTGTATATTTATATATACAGTGGTCTGGAGGCAGCTAATCTGCTTTGTTCCTGGCTATGGCCAAATTTCAGGTCATTCTGATGAGACAAAGCTCTTGCATGTCTGGTAGTGTCACCTGTCCTTTCCAGCCATCATATTTGTAATCAATAAAGCATGTTCATGTGCCAGTAGGAATGTGTGGGAGGAATGGAGCAAGCTTCTGCATTCCCAGAAGCCGTTGTAGATTTGCTCAATGAGAATGTCCCAGGATTCAGCTATTGTGGCAGGACTGAAGCCTGCACTTTATGCTTTTTAGCAACTTTAAGCCAAACATGTGAAATTTTAATTTTTTTATATGTCCTATTTGGCACAGGTGCTTCCCCTCGTAACAGTCTTGAGGTTCTAACACCAGAGGTTCCTGGAGAGAGAGACCGTGGCAACTGCATTACATCTCTGCAACTTCACCCCAAAGGATGGGCTACACTTCTTCGCTGTTCTAGTAATACTGATGACCAAGAGGTAAGAGCGCCCAGTTTCTATTTTGTTGGTGTGATATTTGTTCCTAAATATAGTACTGGGGTTGATTTTAATGACTTTTGAATCCCAGTTTTACTGCCTGTCTTCTTTGTCCGAATGGATGGATTACATGATTTATAACAGGAGTGCTCACACTTTGTAACACATGGATAGTTTTGCAATCCTTCATACTGTTGGGTGTTCCGGATTGTGAGGGAAATAGAGTAAATGCTAATATGTCTTTGAAGATTGTGAGACGTGACACACCTGACTTAGACAGTTTGCCTATAAACATTGCACTGTGCCTTGTTTCATATGTGTAGGTTGCTCCGTCAGATTTTCTGTGTGCATTAGAAGCCTGGCATTTTCATTGGCACCAGCCCTTCAGTGACTGAGCAACTGTCGTGACATATGCTGCATTGGACTGCTATAACCATCTTACATTAAATTAATGAGTAGCAGAACACCAGTAATTGCAAAAGGTTGTGGCAGCAGTCCACGACATACTGCTGTTGAGGTCATTCGGAGGCCCCGCCCCTTGTGATGTCCGTTTCTCCCCCCCCCTCCTTTTCCTGACCTGCCAGGCTGCGTGCTCGGATAAGGGTCAGGTATGGATTTTGGGGGGGATTCCACGCCACTTTTTTGGGCATGGGGGTTCCTCTTAAAATCCATATCAGACTGAACAGTGGTATGCTCGGGGGAGTAATCATTTTCTCATTCTGGCGAGGGTTCCCCTTCCAAGATCCTCAGCGCACAAGCCGCACCACAAGTCGGATCATCATGATCTGACTTGTGGTGCAACTTCTATTCAAATCAGTGTGCTCTCATAGGGAACCATTGATTTTGACATGTCAAAAAAACAAACAAACCGCTTAACACGTCTGTATCCAGCTTTAAGCCGTTTTTACCAGCTGTAACGTCAGTTCTGTGTGCTCCCAAAAGCCTGTGTGTGCATGGACACACAGAATAACATGGAGAGGCGTTTTTAAGCTGCAAAAAAAAAGTGACGCTGCTAAGACCCCATTCACACTGAAGGTGCTTTTCAGGAGTTTTAGCGCTAAAAATAGCACCTGTAAAGCACCTGAAAAGAACCCCTCAAGCCTCCCCAATGTGAAAGCCTGAGTGCTTTCACACTGGGGCGGTGCACTTGTAGGACCGGAAAAAAAGTCCTGCAAGCAGCATCTTTGGGGCGGTGCGGGAGCAGTGTATACACTGC
This sequence comes from Lithobates clamitans, assembly GCA_037952925.1. Classification (NCBI taxonomy): domain Eukaryota; kingdom Metazoa; phylum Chordata; class Amphibia; order Anura; family Ranidae; genus Lithobates; species Lithobates clamitans. The sequence goes on from JBBGZY010000372.1 coordinate 9,994,457, forward strand.
TCCTACCATTGAAATCAATGGGCAGCTCTGTCAAAGCGCTTCGGCAGTGGTGCTTTGCAGGTGGTTTTAACCCTTTCCTCAGCTGCTAGCAGGGTTAAAAGTGCCCCACTAGCGGCTAAAAAAGCACCGCTATAACGGTACTAGCAGCCCTTTACCGCTGGCGCGGCCACGCTAGCAGTGTGACAGGGGTCTAAAAGCAGCTGTAAAAATGCCCTGTGTGCAGGAGGCCTTACTGTCACTGCTGCTGTCCCACTAATCTAGTGTCATGTTGTGGCAGCTGTCCACAGCATACTCATGTTTTTTCTGCTGAATGAATAATAACAGGACAGTACCAGTGATGGTAAGGCTTACTGCAGCTGTCCCAGGACTCATTCATTCAGCCACTGCCTAAAAAATGTAGAAGCTGGCCTTTAGTAAATCAACCCCAAAGTATTGTAGGCAGAGGAATAGCATGACAGCTCCCATATGTCTCTTAGTACAGGATGTATGCAGGTCTAGGCCTAGCACAAAAGCTAGGTTTACGGTTAGGCAGGTGCAGGGATATACTGTAGATTCCTGTGGAACTCTGAGTGTCCAATTATGTCCTTTTAACAGCAAATTCATCTCAACCCTTATGGAAACTTACCATAATAATGAATAAACCAATGTTGTACAGCTACCCCTGGGGCTAAATATGATGGTTTGATGAGAATTTTGTATCCTTATTTGTTCCCTTTGTTTTTTTTTCCTTGCAGTGGACTTGTGTCTACGAGTTTCAAGAAGGAGCCCCTGTACGTCCAATCTCTCCTCGATGCTCTTTGCGTCTGACCCACTATATTGAAGAGGCTAATGTGGGCCGTGGCTATATTAAGGAACTCTGTTTCAGCCCAGATGGACGCATGATTGCCTCTCCTCATGGCTATGGGATCCGATTGCTGGGGTTTGATACCCAGTGCAATGAGCTTGTAGACTGTTTACCTAAAGAAGCTGGGACTCTACAAGAAATTCGCTCCCTATATTCTCATAGGGACGTTGTCCTGACAACTAAGTTCTCTCCCACCCACTGTCAGATAGCGTCAGGGTGCCTTAGTGGACGGGTCTCCCTGTACCAACCAAAATTTTAACTTCCACAATGCAATTTTTTTCAAAGCCAGACTGGGAATCCACTTGTTCTGATTTCTTTTAAACATCAGCATTTTGACTTTTCCTGAAACTAGAGGAAAAAACAAAACATTTGTTTACAATAGATTGTGAGCTTTGTGGTCATACCACTTCCAAATGAATAGAAGTTTATTTCTGCTGTTGATGTAACAGGGCTTGCAATAAAAAAAAATTAAAATAAAATCACTCTCTAGAGGAATATATTCTTTTAAGTTTCAGCTCTAAAGGGATATATAAAGGGGGGGTGCTTTACTAAAATTGGAAAGGGCAACATTTGGTGCAGCTCTGCATAGAAACCAATCGGCTTCCAGTTTATTTTTTTTATTTTTTTGTCAAAGCTTAATTGATCAAGATGAAGTCAGAAGCTGATTGGCTACCATGCACAGCTGCACCAGATTTTGCACTCTTCAGTTTTAGTAAATCAACCCCAAAGTGTGCTTACAAGTTAATATTTAAGTTGCCCATAGCAAGCAACCAGTGTCCCTGATTTTTATTTTGGACACAGACTGTAGGAATTACAGTTGGAAACTGATTGTGATGGGCAACAAGACCTTTTTTACAGGACCCTTTCATACATCGGGCCTGGATTTTTTTTTTTTGTGTAATTTCCCAGCATGCTTGTTGGACATCTTGCTAGGGAAAAACACTGATATAAATGTAAGCAAAACTGTTAAAATAATGTGCAGTGCTTCCCAATAAAACAGACATGGTACCAGCTGTTCCCTCCCAAAACGCCAATAAACTGTAAACTATGTTAAAAGTTTAGCATGAAAGGAACTTTAAAATGCCAGTTGCTTCACCAATGGATTTGGCATGGAATAGTCCCTTCCCTGTACCCATAATCTGGTATTCCTGGCGTACATCAGCCGTCCTTACTACTTTGGCTGTATAGCCTTTCGCCTGTTTTTTGTTTTTACTTTGTTTCCTTACTTTTGTTATGTTCTGTATCTGTTTGGGTTCATTAAAAGGAAAGCATATCCTATATTTAAACACACTTTTATCAAGCAGTCATGCGTTCCGCTTTCATTTTAACATGCTAAGAAAACCATGTTCTTATTCATTAAGACAGTATTAAAAGTCCATATGTAATATGCCAGTCATAATTTGAAACAGTTGTATCTGTATATTTGGAACTATTTATTTAACAAATTATACGATAAGGATAAGATGTGACTGTGAGCTGTGTGTGATGTTCATCTTCATAAAAAGCAGTCTAGTATAAAAAAATTAAAAAAAAAAAACTCATTATTGCTGAAATATTACAAAAATATTTTACTGTGTAAAATGGTTGAAAGATCATGCTTGCTGTTTCATAAGCTGATCACAAGGGGATGCTATAATTATTTTGCTGTTCTACAATTTGGTTTATTATTCAGTAAGCTCTCTTACAATCCCTTGCAGGGTGCAAAAAAAATGTTCGTTTTTTGTTTTTTCTCCTTATGGGAGCTGTTTAGATAGTGGAGGCCAAAAAGCAAGGACCTTCTGTACTGGTCTCCTTGGCTACATAAATGACATGCATTTCCTAGTGAAATATTATGTATTTAAATGCATAAAGATCTCATTTACTGTAAACTTTCTGGCTGTTTTAAATATATCTATTTAAATAATAAAATATAAAGTAGTATCTGCAAATGTGTGTGTATATACTGTATTTGATTGGTGTGGAAACCCAAATACATCATAAACAGCACAGAAGAAAATGTAGTATGGGCATGGTTTTAAATTTTTAATCCATCCGCATTCTGAATGTTTAGAAATAGAGGTTATCATGGTTATTCTCTCTAGCAATTCTGTTATATACATAGCTGTTGGCAATAGGCTTAAAAAAAGAAACAAATTGACATCAAGATTCTGTCTAGCCTTTATGTAACACAACGCATCATATAGGCTCTGGCTAGAAAGAATAAGTTGAGGACAATCCTTTTTAGTAATAAAATATTGATCCATATACTAATGTTGTTAAAATGTGAAATATTGCGATGCTTTTTCAGACTTCAACTGTGCATAACTGGAGTATAGATACTAGACTAATAAGCACGCACATACACACTAATAAAATGAAATGGTGTGATGCCACTATGAAAAGGACATGGCGGGTGGAGGACAATTTGACCATATTTACATGATTTTAGAGGAGGTGTTTTGTGCTTTAACTTTACTTCTGTTTTAAGAAGATTCTGCTGTACATCCCAGTGGAATAAGGGTACTTTCACACTGGGGCGGGGGTGCTTTGGCGGTAAAGTGCCACTAGCGCCTGAAAAAAAGGGTTAAAAGCACCCATGTTGCGGCGCTGCCGAAAGCGCTTTGCAGGCACTTCGGCAGTGCTGCCCATTCATTTCAATGGGCAAAGTGTATACATCGCTCCCAAACCGCCCCAAAGATGCTGCCTGCAGGACTTTTTTCCCATCCCTCAAGCGCACCGCCCCAGTGTGAAAGCACTCGGGCTTTCACACTGGGGAGGCGCTTTACAGGCTCTATTTTTAGTGCTGAAAAGCGCCTCAGTGTGAAAGGGGTCTAAGATTTTTTTTTTTTTTTTCTAAGTCACAGATCTCCCACTAATGTTGTCCCACAGTGTTTTTGTGCAAATGGGCAGTGGAGCAGCTGAAAGACAGGATTCCACTGTCTGTTCACAGAATATGATGCATTGTGGGACAATTAATATCAGAAGTTTTGTGAATGGCAGAAGGAGGTGACGAGCGGCTGTAGTTATCACAGTGCCAGAAGACAGCCGCTAATGGGCAGTATCCGGCAGCTGTGAGGTGGCACCGCAGAGATGGATTTTTAGTAGAATGCAGCTTCTGGGGCATGCTGAAAAACTGGCATCCGTTCAGTGCTGGCAACCAATGGCTGCGAGTGCTGACTTATGTGTTCTAGCAGGGGGGCGGTCCCCCTGTCAGAACACAATAGCTCAGCTGGGAGATCGCTGTACTAACATCACATAGTTAGGACTTGTGAGCCCTCAGTTTTTCCCTCCCCGTCTTTCAGGACAGCCACATCGAGAGACCTTGGCTCCTCCTCTTCCTTGGAAACACTGCGCCAGCCCCCATAAATTTTCACCTCCCCCTGCCAGCCTCAGTTATTTGTGTTTCCCCCAGTGGGGAGACACTGCACTAGGAACCATGCCTAAACAGTCAGGGAGACTGGGGGCTCTAATTTTTAAAGTATCTACTTAAGAGACAGGGGTTCTCTAGGGCAGCGGCAGGGTACTTACCAGCCGCATCTTGTCTGCCTCCCTCACTTCACTGAGTGCTGGTGGAAGTCCGGGGGGCCCTCTTTTACAACCACAGGACTGTTTGCAGGAGGCATCTCAGTCCCCCCTGTACAGCGTACAAGCTGCAGATGGAACCAGGCGGGCCAGACGGAGGGGTGACGTCATTTCTGACGAGGGGGGGGGGGGACGTGTTTCCTTTGACCCACGACTTACGGTTCCGGGTCACGCAGCGCTGATAGAGAGCCGGGCACAAGCTGGAGAGGAATCGATACACAGCACAGGTGGCGAGAAGACTCCACAGGCTGCTCCACCAGCATGTCGGAAGCTGATGCTTAGACAGTGCTCAGTGATGCCAGCTCCAGCCATCCTAAGGTAAGGGCACCCTGGGGAAGGGTCCTCCTATACCTAGGATTTCCCTCCCCCACCATGGTTCCTGTAGTGGTGGGAGGGAGGAACCCCTCTAAATGGGCAGGGGGGGTGACCAAGTCCCTTATTCTATAGGAGGGGCTAGGTACTCCCCATGGTTGTATCTCTATGTGATGTCTTGTGGGGATATTGATTGGTGTTTGTTTTTACATGTATTTTAGAAATCTTCTGAGAAAAAAACCCCACATAGCTCTAGAAGAAAGTGCGCCTCCTGTAGGGATACCCTAGGGGAGGCTTGGAAAAAGGTCTTATGTAAGGACTGTATTGACACACTGGTTAACGAAAGAGCATCTGAGCAGGAGTCAGGGTTAGCGGCATCAGTAAAGGAGTTGTCCTCAACTTTTCAATCATTTAAAACCCTGTTTGAGGGTTTACAGGTTCCCCTTAAACCCTCACCTGCATCACAGAGTACAACCCCGCTTTTAGCACAGGGCTTTGCATCTTCCCAACCTGGGGCCACTACGTCAGCAGAGGAAGTGGCGGGGGCTTCCAGAGAGGAAGCTAGGGAGGAACCAGACAGAATCAGGCAAAAAAAACTGCGCTTAGGACAAAAAAAAGGTGTGCAGCCTCCCCTGATAGACCCCCTAGGGGGCTAGTGCATATATAAAATCAATAAAATGGGGTAATTGGTGCTCCCTGGCTAAGGGGGTAAAAGTCTCTAGTTAAACACCAGCCGTGCTTGAGTAAACCAAAAAATAATATTAATCCATTAATGATAACCCCCTATGACAGTGATGGCGAACCTTGGCACTCCAGATGTTTTGGAACTACATTTCCCATGATGCTCAACTATACTGCAGTGTAGTTGAGCATGATGGGAAATGTAGTTCTAAAACATCTGGCGTGCCAAGGTTCGCCATCACTGCCCTATGACATGCAACTACATCCAATCAAATCAGTCAGTGCTATATAGAAAATGATGACTGGTCAAATCAGTGAATAGTACTGTAAGTACCATAAAAAAAAAAAATCTATATATGGAAGAGTAATAAAAATCAGTGATGTATCAAATCATGGTAAAGTAAAAGAAATCAGTGATGTATCAAAGCATAAATAATACAATCAAAATTGCACCAATCAAATATCAAAAAATGTGCATCATAACAAGTCCAACAATATAATATCCCAAAAAATCATCCAAAAAATGATGTTGAAAATACCGGATATTAAAGCTTACTACAACGCAATTCTTATGGCACGGGTGGTTGAATGGGTAAAAAAAAAAATAAAGAAAAAAGGTGGGTTAAATTGGAAAGTATGATCAGTAAAGTTAATCTCGGGAAAGTGATATGGATCCCGACATACATAAGGGACTTAGATGGGCACAATTACACGGACAGCTATGGCAACGTGGGACGGGGTACACAAACGGGAAAAATGGGGGTATAACTCCCCACTGATACCACTAAGCGACACTTTTTATTTTGCACCAGGGAAAGAGAGGTTTTTTTGGTAGATGGATTAAGCATAAAGATATACAATTAAAAGATATTACACGCAACAGTAAAATATGCACATTTCATGAACTGATTAATAAAAAAGATGTTTCCCCAGTTGTCTTCCAGGACAGCCCTTGAGAGATGGAGTCCCTCCCATCGACCCAGGAAACACATTGCCAAAACAGTTCAAAAGGCGGTCCCTCAGGTCCCTGGTCAGTCATTTGTGTTTCCTCCGTCGGAGGAACATGTTGCCAGGAACCAGAGAAGGACTCTATCTCTCAGGGGCTGCCTGAGGGGAGCGGAGCCGCACAGGGGGACCGGGTCCTATCCAGCGGCTCCAATCTAGTCCTACCTTTTCTATTTGGGGCTCGGGTACCGTCCAGCTGATTAGGAGCCGACCCGTTACCCCCCTCCTTCCAGTGCCGAGGTGTGCCAGGGACAGGTTGGCGCAGGTTCCCCCAGGAGCGGTGCAGATGGATTCTTCCATCACAGCTCCTTGCTATACACAGCGGTGGGGGTCGGAGACGCCGAGCGTCATTTCCGGCGGAACCGCGTCATCCTGTGTGCCGAGACTTCCGGTTCCGGGTCTCTACAGGCACAAGGAGGAGGGGAAGGCCCACGCTGAGGCCTGCAGTTCCGACCAGCGTCCAGCTATACCGGACTAGCGGCGGGACACGGAGCGTGAGGGGGACCATGGAGGCTACTTCCCAGGACACTCCGGTGGAGGCAGGCACCAGCCAAACCCAGGTAGGCTGCTGGGCAAGCCCTTACTGTGGTTTTTTCTGGGGTTTTTTGTTGTAAGGCTGGGATTTGTAGTACCCCATGGTGGTGGTTTCCTCACAGTCCCGGGTGGATGCAGTGGTGGTTGCAGCACAGGTGTTTTTTAGAGTTTTAGGGGTTCCTGATGCTAAAAAAGTCTATTCTTTATTTTTAGGGGAAGGAAGCTCCAAGGGAAGACAAGTCAGGCCGCAAAAAATGCCCTAACTGTGGAAATAAGTTGTCCTCAGGCTCTAACAAAGCCCTATGCAAGCAATGTATTGCAGGCTTACTTAAAACAGAGGCAGACTCTCCTTTGGCAAGATTCCTTGGCTCCTTTAAAGATGAGATGGCATCAACCTTTAAATCTCTCCGCGAGTTAATCGCAGATGTAGGCACGTCTGCTTCCACCAGTAAAGCAGCTGCGATTCCCTCCTCACCATGCCTTACAACACCCAGCTCTGGGGAGCCCCGTACAATCAGGGAGCATAGCCCCGTGTTAGTTAGCCCTGAATCCTCTGACGCAGATTCAGATGAGGATCAGGCTGTAGCTAACAAAGTCGCAAAATACAAGCTGTCTCTGGAGGATGTAGACGAGCTGTTGAGCGCCATTTATGATACACTGGAAATTGATGAGGAAGAAACTCAATTGACCAGACATGATAAAATGTATGAGGCTCTGGGGAAAAAGAAAGCTAAGGTATTCCCTATACATAATGTGCTTTCTGACCTTGTCCGCAAGGAATGGGCCGAGCCAGATAAAAAGGTCTTCTTCCCAAATTCCCTAAAAAGGAGATTCCCCTTTGACGAGAGCCCAGAGGCGGTCTGGAATAAAAATCCTAAACTAGACGCCCCCCTGTCCAAAGTCTCCAAGCAGTCTGACCTTGCCTTTGAGGATATGGGTCATTTAAAGGACCCCATGGACAGGAAAACAGACATAGTCTTAAAGAGGGCCTGGGATGCTTCTATGGCAGGTTTAAAACCAGCTCTGGCCACTTCTTGTGTAGCCAGGAACCTAGAGTTCTGGTTAGCCCAACTAGAAGAACATCTAAAGGCAGGCACGCCTAGGGGGGAGATCTTAAAAACCTTCCCTATGCTTTTTAAGGCGACAAGTTTCATCTCTGACGCCTCCACTGATGCCATTAAATTTACGGCTAAAACAGCAGCGCTTTCGGTCGCAGCTAGGAGGTCAGTCTGGATGAAAACTTGGGGGGGAGACACGGCGTCTAAAACACGTTTATGCAGTGTCCCCTTTACAGGAGACTTAGTCTTCGGGCCTGAACTTGATACCGCCTTGGAAAGAACGGCGGATAAAAAGAAAACCTTTCCCATTAAAAAGAAAAATTTTCAAAGAAAGTTTTTTCGTCCCTCAAAAGAACCCTCTAAGTCAGAGAAGGAGTTCAAGCCCAAAAAGCATTGGACAGGACAAAAAGGGAAAGGAAAAGGGGGCATACTTTTTAACCGCCCCAATTCAAACCCCAAACCCCAGTGACATCAGGGTCCCGGTGGGAGGAAGATTAATGAACTTTCTCCCACAGTGGGAAAAGACAACCTCAAACGAGTTTGTCTTGAACATTATAAAAAGGGGGTATGCGCTGGAGTTTCACAGCGATCCACCCTCAAAGTTTCTTGTGACAAAGCTTCCAAGAGACTCAGAAAAGGCCAGGGCCTTGCCTCTGTTAATAGGGGAAATGGTGGATCAAGAGGTATTGACACCAGTCCCTATTCAGGAACAGGGGGACGGTTTTTACTCGCACATTTTTGTAGTAAAAAAGCCGTCCGGGAGATTCAGACTAATAATGAACCTCCGACCTCTGAACCGCTCCATCCGATACAAAAAATTCCGGATGGAGTCTATTTACTCAATAAGGAATCTACTCCAAAAAGAGGTGTTCATGGCTACCCTGGATTTAAGGGACGCCTATCTGCATATCCCAATAAGGAAGGAATGCCAGAAATTTCTTCGGATGGCGATTCAGATGGACACCAAGGTTTATCATTTCCAGTGCAGAGCACTTCCTTTCGGACTGTCGTCCTCCCCGAGAATCTTTACCAAAGTTCTCGGGGAGGCATTAGTTCCGTTAAGACTACAGTCAGTCACGATTATCCCATATCTAGACGACTTACTTCTCACGGCCCGTTCGGAGAAACAACTTCGTCGGGACCTAGAGTTGACTCAGTTCAACCTGAGGCAGCTGGGGTGGATAGTCAGTCTGGAAAAGTCCAAGACTACCCCAACACAGGAGATTTTGTATTTGGGGTACAAGATCCTGTCAGTAGAGCAGAGGATAGTTCTGCCAGAAGAGAAGATATTGAATTTACGCCACAAAATGTCTTTTCTTCAAAGCAGCGCCAAGTGTACAGTGAGGGAGGTGATGTCGGTCTTAGGACTGATGACAGCGGCCATTCCAGCTGTACAATGGGCCAGGTTCCACCAAAGAGACCTTCAAAGTTTTCTGTTGGAAAAATTAAAGGACAGGGATCTGGAAGAAGAAGTTTCAATCCCCACCAGAGTAAAACGCTCCCTCTGGTGGTGGAAAGACTCAGAGAATTTGAACAAAGGGGTTCTCTGGATCTCTCCCATCACGTCCATACTAACGACGGATGCGAGCAGCTGGGGGTGGGGAGCCCACCTCAACTCAGATTGGGCACAAGGCAGGTGGACGGCAGAGGAGAAACTCCTCTCGTCCAATTGGAAAGAGCTAACAGCGGTCCTCAGGGCTCTGTTATTCTTTCAGAATGCAATACAGGGTCATCATCTACAGGTCCGTTCAGACAATATGACGGCTGTAGCGTACATAAACAAGCAAGGGGGCACCAGAAGTCGTCGACTAATGCTGGTGGCCAATCGCATGTTTCTATGGGCAGAATCCAATCTGGCTTCCATCTCCGCAGTTCACCTGAAAGGGGAGCTCAACAACACGGCAGATTTCTTGAGTCGACAACAAGTGTCGAATCAAGAATGGTCTCTACACCCAGAGGTGTTCAAATATATAGCAGCTTACTGGGGAAAACCAGTAGTGGACCTGTTTGCAAGCAAGGTGAATGCAAAAGTTCCAAATTTTTGCTCGCTACACCCAGGAGATCGGCCCTGGGCAGTAGACGCCTTACAGACCCCATGGAACTTCAGTTTAGCGTATGCGTTTCCTCCGCTTCACCTCATCCCAAGAGTTTTAGCGAAATTTCTAGTAGAGGAAACGTGTCTAATCTTAGTGGCACCGTTTTGGCCCAAGAGACCATGGTTCACAACGTTGCTACAGTTGACAGACCAACCTCCTCTGAGGCTTCCCTACAGACCAGACCTTCTGTCGCAGGGACCTCTTTTTCATCCACAAGTATCCATGCTGAACCTCTCAGCGTGGTTACTGAGGAGGAAATTTTGAGGAGCAAGGGCCTGTCTGACAGAGTAATTCAGACCCTGCTACAAAGTAGAAAACCTGTCACTCAGGCCATTTACAGGAAGGTCTGGAGGAAATTTAACAGCTGGTTGAACAGCCGAGGGGAGGTAAATACAGATACAGCAAATATCCTGCAGTTCCTCCAGGAAGGGATAGATAAAGGGCTAACTCCTAGTACTATTAAGGTCCAGATAGCGGCCTTAAGTGTGTACTTAGAAAAAAGGTTGCAGGAAGATCCTTTTATTGCTAGGTTCTGTAAAGCAATCTCCAGACGCAAACCTGTTAGGCTTAACATAGCCCCATCCTGGGATCTGTCAGTTGTTCTAAGGGCATTTTTGGGGTCACCTTTTGAACCTATCTCAGAGGCCTCTCTAAGACTAGTCACTTTCAAGACAGTACTGCTTGTGGCAATCACTTCAGCACGCAGAGTTAGTGAAATCCAAGCTCTCTCTGTCAGAGAGCCTTTCCTCCAGATTCTGGAAGACAGAGTCATCCTAAAGACAGACCCTGGGTTCTTACCAAAGGTTGCATCTAATTTCCATAGATCACAAGATATTGTCCTCCCTTCTTTCTGTCAAAAGGCTTCAAACGAGAAAGAAAGGCGTTTTCATTTATTAGATGTGAGAAGGTGTATCCTAGAGTATCTTAGGGTAACCAATCCATTTAGAATCTCAGATTCACTTTTTGTTCTTTTTTCCGGACAACGTAAGGGGCAAAAAGCTTCTAAAGTCACCATAGCTAGGTGGATTAGGCTAGCTATAGCAGAGGGCTATAAGACAGTAAACAAAGATCCTCCTGGGGGTATTAAAGCCCACTCCACAAGGGCATTATCAGCATCCTGGGCAGAAAGAGCTGGTGCCACCCCGGAGCAAATATGTAAAGCAGCCACGTGGTCAAGCTTTTCCACCTTTACAAGGCATTATCGACTGGACTTAATGTCCAGTCAGGATCAGGCTTTTGGGAGAAAAGTTCTCCAAGCCGTGGTCCCCCCCTAATCTGGTGAGTACTTGGGGATCCTCTCAAGGGCTGTCCTGGAAGACAACTGGGGAAAACTGGAGTTAGACTTACCGGTAACTCCTTTTCCAGTGGTCTTCCAGGACAGCACGATCCCACCCTTTTTTGATTATGTGAATGTACTAACATTATTACCTGTTATGGTTATGTTTTTTGCAGTTCCATCCTTCGGTTCTTGGTGAATGACTGACCAGGGACCTGAGGGACCGCCTTTTGAACTGTTTTGGCAATGTGTTTCCTGGGTCGATGGGAGGGACTCCATCTCTCAAGGGCTGTCCTGGAAGACCACTGGAAAAGGAGTTACCGGTAAGTCTAACTCCAGTTTTTAGAAATAAATAGGTGGAGGTATGCACAGTTGAAACACTTTGTGGAATCCCTCCCCCAGCCGATTAGATGGGAGGACAGCCTGCTTCCATTTGAGCGGGTGTGCCTGGCAACAGATGGTAGGGGAATGATTTTGAGGATTTACAAAATTTGAATTGGATTAAAAATATTGGGTCCCCCGCCATTTATTAAAAAATGGGAGGAGGAGATGGGAACAAGAGGCATGGAGGAAGATGTTTGTAAAATACTAAGGTTGACACATGCTATATCACCGGATTGTAGTTCGCTAGAAATGAACTACAAGTGCTTGGCACGATGGTATAGAACTCCAGATAAATTTACATCAATTTCAAAAGGAGACCTCTAGTCTGTGTTGGAGAGGATGTGCAGAAATTGGAACTATGTTCCATATTTGGTGGACATGCCCTAAAATTAAAGTCTACTGACAGAAGTATTATTAATAATAGAAGAAATCACTGGCACTAAGATACCTGAAGAGCCATGGGTACGTTTGTTCCATGGGGTCAGCATGTCCATCAAACAATATAGGAGATCACTGCTGCCCCATCTCCTAAATGCAGCAAAAAGTGTAATCCCCCGACAGTGGAAGTACCCCGAGAGCCCTTCATTGAAGCATTGCCTAGGTAAAATTAACAAAATTTATAATATGGAGTTTCTAAGGTTTAGCGGTGAAATAGGAGAAGAAGGGTTCAAAAGGAGATGGAAAGAATGGGAAAAGTATAAGCTTTCACCGAGATACGCCGAAAGGATGGTAGAGAGAAGGTAGTGTGAGTAAAGGTGAGAGGGCTGGACTATAGACAGATACTTGGAGAGATTTGGGGGGTCGATAGGGGTGGAGGGGAGGTTGGGGGAGTGGGAGGTTGTAATTTTTGAGACTTTTTATCTGTATAGCAGGGTCGGGGGTGGCAACCCGGCTTAGGCTGAACTTGTTTTGTTTGTATGCATGTTTTTCTTTTGTCTTAAAAAAAAAAAAAATCTTAATAAAGAGATGGAAAAAAAAAAAAGAAAAGAAATCAGTGATGTATCAAAGCATAAATAATACTTAGTGTGTGTTAAAAATTGCACCAATCAAATATCAAAAAATGTGCATCATAACAAGTCCAACAATATAGCATCGAGGCAGGTACGGCAAAAGAGACTATTTTGTCATCCTTTCCGACTATTCTGCGAGGGGTAGCATATATAGCGGATGCTTCGGCTGAGTCAGTTCGCATGTCAGCCAGGACCGCTGCACTAGCCAACTCAGACAGAAGAGCCCTCTGGCTCAAAACATGACCAGGCGACAATGCCTCAAAAATCAAACTGTGTGGCATTCCGCTGACCGGTGATCTTCCTTTTTGGCCCAGGTCTAGAGACTGTATTAGACCGTACCACCGATAAAAAGAAGGCGTTCCCAGTGAAACGTAAACCCCCGACTCAGCCAAAGAGGGGGTTTTGTCCACAAAAAAAAAAAGCCACCCAAGCCAGAAGGGGAAAAGAAGACTTGGAACCAAAGGGCAAAGGAGGAGCGATTTTTCGGCCTCCTGAGCAGCCCCGTAAGACCCAGTGACTCACTGGTCACAGTGGGAGGAAGATTGAGGGATTGTAATTTCCCCAAACCAATTCATCCTGGGGATCATACGAAGGGGGTACTGTCTAGAATTTACAGAGTCCCCTCCACATCGAAGCTTAGTCACGCTTCTCCCCAAATGTACAGCAAAAGCAGAAGCCCTCCTGGGGGCATTGAAAGAACTAGAGCAACAAAATGTGGTTTGCAGAGTTCCAATAGAAGAAGGGACGGGCTTTTATACACATGTCTTCGTGGTGAGAAAGCCCTCAGGAAGTTACAGGTTAATTCTAAATCTGAAACCCCTGAACAGAGTGATCACCTACAAAAGGTTCCAGATGGAATCGATATTCACAGTCAGGGCTTTACTGCCCCAGAACTGTTACATGGTGTCATTGGATTTGAAAGATGCTTACCTCCACGTCCCTATTGCGTAAACTTTTCAAAAGTTCCTGCGCCTGACGGTAAAGGTGGAAGAGGAAACCATTCACCTGCAGTTTCAGGCACTGCCATTCGGCCTATGCTCGTCACCCTGAGTATTTACAAAGGTCATGGCAGAAGCCATAGCTTTTCTGAGAATCGGGGGGTATCAATTATTGCATACCTAGACGATCTGCTCCTCTTCGCAGCATCCTCAGAGCAACTAATCAGGGATCTGAAACTAACAAAAACAACCCTGATAGGGCTAGGATGGCTACTGAACCTGGAAAAATCCAGCCTAATTCCAGCTCAGCAAATTTCCTATCTAGGATACCTGCTGGACTCTACTCAGCTGAGAGTTTTCTCCCAGCAGAGAAGATTCTAAAGCTGGACTGAGCAGTAGCATCCCTTCAGAACAACCAGCAGGTATCAATACGGCCGGCCATGTCAACCCTCGGCTTACTAATCTCTGCCATCCCGGCAGTCCAGTGGGCAGGCCTACACTTCCGTCCCCTGCAGGTCCTGGTTCTAAAGATGTGGGACCACAGCCAGGAGTCTTTAGACACTCTGCTTTCAGTTCCTCTTCGGGTCAAAAGATCCCTCTGGTGGTGGAGGAAGCAGATAAATCTGTCACAAGGGCGCCTGTGGATCATTCCAGTGTCCAGAGTCATTACCACGGACGCAAGCGGCAGAGGCTGGGGGGCACACCTTGGATCTCAGTTGGCACAGGGGACGTGGAAAAAAGAGGAACTCAAGAGGTCATCCAACTGGAAAGAACTAAAAGCAGTCGGACTGGTACTCAAAGCCTTCAGAGGGGACCTCCTGGAGCAACATATCCAGATGGGAAAACGCTCTAGGTGTAGACGCTCTGACACAAAGCTGGCACTTCAAAGTTTACTACGCCTTCCCACCTCCGGTGCTTCTGCCAGCAGTTCTAAGAAAATTTCAGGTACAAAACACCACTCTGATTTTAGTGGCTCCATACTGGCCCAAAAGGGCTTGGTTCTCGATCCTCGGGCAGTTGGCAGCGGAACCTCCCTGGCTCCTTCCGACCCGAAAGGATCTCCTATCACAGGGCCCCGTTCTCTGTCCCCAGGTAGGCCGCTGGAAGTTAGCGGCCTGGATTCTGAAGAGGAAATACTAAAAAGCAAAGGCTTTTCTGAGCAACTAGTAGCCACTCTCCTCAATAGTAAAAAGGAGGAGATGCGCCGAATCTACCAAAAGGTTTGGGGTCGCTTTAGAGCAGTGGTTCTCAACTCCAGTCCTCAGGACCCACCAACAGGCCAGGTTTGCAAGATAGCTGAAATACATCACAGGTGATATCACTTGCTGCTCAGTGATTGCAGTATTCTAGTCTGCAACTCCCCAAGGTAATACTTAAAATCTGGCCTGTTGGTGGGTCCCGAGGACTGGAGTTGAGAACCACTGCTTTAGAGAATGGTGCTTAGAGAACTCTTTTAAGGTGCAGAGCCCTATAGCAGTCCTGGAATTTCTGCAATGTGAGTTAGATAAGGGGCTAGCTATCAGTACCCTTAGGAGCCAGGTCTCAGTGCTTAGCGCGTACCTAGAGAAATCCCTGGCCACCAACCCCTGGGTGGTCAGATTTTTCAGAGCCCTTTCAAGACAGAGACCAGTGCAGGGTCCTTGCTTCCCTAAGTGGGACCTTTCCCTGGTCTTGCAGGTTCTGACTGAACCCCCCTTTGAGCCATTAGAAGATTGTGCTCTAAGGGACCTAACTTATAAGGCTGTTTTTTTGGTGGCAGTGATCACTGCCAGGAGGGTCAGTGAAAGAGAGGCATTTGCAGTTAGACCCCCCTTTTATGTTGTTTTTTCGTATCGAGACGTTTTTAAGACTGATCCGGCTTTTTTACCGAAGGTGGCTTCGAAATACCATAGAGGCCAGGAGGATATATTTGCCAACTTTTTGCCCTAATCCCTCAAACGAAAGGGAATTTAGGTTCCATACTTTGGACATTAGGAGATGTATCCTACGATATTTAGAGCTGACAAAGAGTTTTAGGAAGTCAGACTCTCTCTTTATTTCATTTTGTGGAGCTAGAAAGGGACAGACGGCGTCTAGACGCACCATTGCCAGATGGCTCAGGGTAGCCATTAGCCAGGCCTACAACCTGGCGGGTATAGAGGCTCCCATGGGAATTAAAGCACACTCTCCCAGAGCTATGGCAGCTTCCCAGGCGAAAAGAGCTGGAGCAACACCTGAGCAAATTTGCAAGGCAGCAGTATGGTCCAGTTTCACCACATTTGTGAAACACTACAGAGTGGATCTGGTATCGGCAAGTGAGCAGGCCTTTGGGCAAAAGGTTTTGCAAGCCATTGTTCCGCCCTAATTGGTAAGTGCTTGTCTATCCTTTCAATGTGGCTGTCCTGAAAGACGGGGAGGGAAAATTAGAGTTACGCTTACCGGGAACGTCTTTTCCAGTAGTCTTTCAGGACAGCCCTAGTTACCCACCCAAATTTTTGGGGGTCTTGAAAACCTAAACACAGGCACAATAGTAATATGTGATAGTATGTTATTAATGTGTTCTTGTGTCTCCCCAGCGGACCGGAGGTGCTCTAGAAAAAAACTGAGGCTGGCAGGAGTAGGTGAAAATTTATGGGGGCTGGCACAGTGTTTCCAAGGAAGAGGAGGAGCCAAGGTCTCTCAATGTGGCTGTCCTGGAAGACTACTAAAATACATTACCGGTAAGCGTAACTCTAATTTTTTTTTCTTGTTCAGCCTGCTGGTTTGAATGGGAGAGGGGAGAGGAAAGTGTGTACCAGGCTTTAGACTCAAGCCAAAGTGTCAGACGAATGGAAAATTGTCATTCTTAAAAGCAGGAGGCAGCAATCGCAGCATCCATTATTCTTTCATGGATGTTTACTAGGGCTGCACATCTTCACTGGTCTCACAACTTGATTACGATTATCCTGTCCATGATTCGATTCTGCGATGCATCACGATTACTGCTCAAGTGTGCATGGTTAAAAACTTTTTTAGCCACAAATTCAAGCAGTTAGAAAAACTCCAATTTTTTCCAGTGGCAGAGGGATAAATGGGATCAGGCAGAGGGGTGATGGTAGTGGAGGGATGGGATCAGTGACACTGGCACTCACCTGCTCTCAGTGTCAGTCGATTCCCTCTCCTCCATGCTGCTCAGTGTGTTTTCCCCTTCCGGGGCCTCCAGTCAAGCCTCTCCTGATGTTGGGTCTCCTGGAGCTCCTCCCCCTGCACTGTACCGGCTGTCGGCTCATCAGCTGCCTTTCTGCTTCAGAAAGGGGGCTTTATCCACCATGTAGCCTCTGCCTCTGTGTTTCTCCCGGAGAGATGGAACAACGGATAACGTTATTGACATCAGTGCAGCATCCTGAACGTCTGAATCGCAATGCACCGATTATTTTCAACACCCCTAATGTTTACATTTTTGAGGGTCCCTTCACACTGGTGTGTGTTAATGAAACATATACCCCATATCCTTGACTTAATGATCACGTCTACTTTTTTTAAGATGGTATTGATGTAATTATTGCTCTTTGGGGGGCTCTCCTCCGCTCCTTTCTGAGTTGCAGCCAGGGCCAAAATAGTGTGTGTACTACAGAGTACATATGAAAAAAAAAAAAACGGGAAAAATTACTAATGCAGTCTATGTATTGAGTAGTTTAATATAGTCAATTGAATAAAGAAAAGAATAAACACACAACAATACTAAAGGATTAGAATTTTTTTTTTTTTATAGTGCACGCTCTTAAAACAAATCTATAAGTAGCAGATCTACCAATACTGTGTGTATAAAATATACACAGAGTACAGAGTGAAAGGATGAGATGCTAGTGTATCTTTAGGAAACACAGGGGCAGTTGGCAAATGCTGACATACAAGTTTAACTCGTATGTACAATACCTTAAATAAAGTTGGATTCTTTCAAAATATATATATATATATATATATATATATATATATATATATATATATATATATATATATTGTGCTTTACTTACCCCAACAGAATAATAAAAAAAGAAATATATCAAAATAGACTTGAATATAAAACCACAACTACACAAGAACAGCAACACCACTGTGAAAACACACATTTTGTACATTTAAATACTTATTATATATGGCAGTTTTTGTTCAATATTAACATTTGTAAGACACAAGGCATCCAATATATTTCTGGCGTAAAAGTAAATGAATGAAATAAATAAGTATTTACCATACAATCTTTTTTTTGAAGGCCATTGAGGGGCACAGGAATTCTGAAACAGGTTATATAGTGCCCCCTACAACAGGTTTGGACACTGGCAAACAGAAAAACCTTTGAAGGCCAGCCACATATGACACTGCCACTATCGGTCATACCTCAGATTTTAGAGTATGTGGTAAATATATCTACAAAAAAACACAACGTAATAGTACCTGTGAGCATCAAGTGACTTTTCTTTCTTGTTTGAGGGTTACAGGCATTAGAGAAATAGCACAACCAAATGCAGTCCAACTAAGTAGTAGAAGAGGAGAAGTTCCCTACAGGACAGGTGAACTGCTAACAACACAGGGAAGAGCCACAGAGACCTACCCACAGCGAGACCTTCTGAAGCAGACACCAGCTGCCGACTAGACTCGATTCCCAGAAAAAAAGGAAGCCTGAGACAGGAGTCCTCCCACTATGGAGAAAAGGACCACCCCATAGACCCTAAGAAACAGAACCATTGAATCCATAAGGACTGCCTGATGTCCAGACTCCCATATACCAGGGGGGAACTAAAGAAGACTGGAGGTCAACAAAATGAGAGGTGACCTGTAAAGTCAACTGTGGCTAACAGAGACATGAAGGTCTGAATAGTGTCACAATGCAGAGCGCAGTGCCCAAAGGTTACATTCCAGATTAGCCTTGTCACTTTCAGAGGCCTACTCACAGAGTGTGTCTTCCAAGAGTCATATCTGAGGCTGTGCCATGGCTCTGGACCAATAAAGCATGTACAGCTAACTTAACCAGTGCACTCGGGTCTGGAATGCACCACAAAGCAGAGCTCAGTGCCTCCAAGTCACATTCTAGGCTAGCCCTGCAATCTTCCCATTCAGCAGGATTTAGGTATGGCCTGATGCCAAGGGTCCACCGACCTGGATAGCTGCTATGTAAAGACCAGCTCCATCAGCCGTGTGAAAGTCTTGAGTGTCCAAAACTGTAGGTGGCAGCAAACTGGATTCCTGTGCTTCTCAATGGATTATAAAGATACTTTTTTTTTTTTGTTAGGGTTTCTAAATCAGCATTATAAATATCTCAGTCCTTTTTCTTTGTTAATAATACCATAATCCAGACATATTACATGTTTAGAGTAGTATCTTTGAAGAGAATGGTTTAGTACAGGCCTGAGCAACACAAATGGTGTATTATTGATTTTAATTACATAGTAACGTGAGCCAAACCTCTTAATGACAGCCATCCTGATTCAACATTTTGATATTCAAGAAGAGCATTTGTTGACGATTGGCTAGGCTCTTGCTACTAAGCAATCGTTTAAAAAAAAAAAAGGGAAAACCTTGTGTAGTGTAGCTCTAATAAGAGGTTTTCTTCTTTTCAGCAGAGTTTCTCCACAGAGTGTGTTAACACACTTATGGTCCTACTGGAAATCTGATCTGAAGGTCATTTTCTTTAATGTAGGTGAATCTAAACCCAAACGCATAAAGAAAATGTTTTTGCACATGTTCCTGTAATGTCAAAAACATTTATTTCCTGTTTTGTGTCTTACATTCAATTAAAGCTTACATTTCTTTCATTACGCCTTTTCTCTTTCCTCCATTTCCCCCCTCATCAACATGCTAATAAAAATGGGTGAGGTGCTGTACATAGATTTCCTTTAAACATTACAGCACCCTACCTCGGTATTCCACTCAAGAGCCCTAAGCCAGGGGTCTTTAAACCAGTTGTTCGGGAACAATCCCCATAATGCATAGTCATGTCTGTGAATGTTAGCGTTTGACAATGCCTGATGGAAAGTGTAATTTCACAACAGCTGGATAGCCAATGTTTGAAAATCCCTGTCCTAAGCTCTAATAAAAGCTGTGAGCTGACACTTGGGAGAACTTGTGCAAATCTGAAAATGCCTTGACAGGCAAGTGTCAGTCTGAAGGGTTGACTGTTTCTAGGCAGGCTGTATTTGCATGCAGACCACCATTGTGTATTGTTGCTGATCCTCTATGATTGAAAGAACTGAAATTCAGTGAATGAGAATAGTGGGCCAGGGACAGGAAGGCTTGAGAGGACAGATTGATGATCATTGTCCACCCAGCAAATGAGGTCAGTTCTATCAGACTTGCTTTTAATGCATGCTGTGAGAAGCTCAGTGTGCAGTGAAATCAGAATAAGCAAGGAGAGGGTACTACTGCAAAACATGGTAATGCACCAGTGCCATGTGTGGATCCATTCATTGTGCAGTAGCGAGCAAGTGCTGTAAGAGGGTGGTGTACATTTTAGGATCTGTTTTGGTATGTTGACAGTGCATGCATTATGAAGGCTTTGCCTTAAAACAATACAGAAAATTTTGAAAGTCTGAATCCAGCCTTAAAGACCCATTTACTCCAGGCTAGTATATTCCAATTAATACAGATTATGTCACTCACTAATGTGCGTTTCTTTAAAGCAGCCTATTCATTTGAATTGGCTGCCTCATGCACTACAACAGACCTAAATTGGTACCTGATGCATTTTTCTGTATTAAAAAATTCAAGAATGGCACTGCAGCAGAACAACAAATGTAACCCAATTACTACAGCACAATGGTGTAAAAGGGGGCATTAGTGTTCTGTTGCATACTATGATAAAGCAGCCCATTCATTATAAATGGGCAAACCCTGCACATGACGATGTTTTATTTACCCACTTGCTGACCACCCTATAGTACTTTTACTGCTACAGGACAGAAGCTGTGGGCAGAATCATATATATTTTGCCGCAGTGACGTTTGCCTCACCTTGAAGCGCGCTATATATTTCTGCATTTACGCCTGCAGGAGGTGCTTCTGCTGTGATTATTCACAGCACAAGCTGATCTGCGGATTTCCAAGGACTCTATGTCCACCACCACCTGCCAATTGCCAGTAAAATACTGAGATATGCAAGGCATATCTCAGTTCTGACGGGGGGGGAGGAACGATCCTGTGTCTCTGCAATGCAGACACTAGGATCAGTCTCTTCCCCAAGTGAAAGCACCACTCCGTGTACACAAAAAACACTGGCTAGGCCCGCAGTTACAGTAGAACTAAAGGCAAAAACACTTTTTTTTTTCTCATTTTGGATACAGGCAAGGGAGGGTTATAACCCCGGACAAATTTTTTTTTTTTTTTTTGCCATCTATGCCTGATCGGAGATTTTGCTTTCTGTACCATAGCCAAACAAGTGAGAGGAAATATCTGCAAATTAAAGCGGAGTTCCACCCAAAAGTGGAATTTCCACTCATTTGTCTCCCCCCCCCCCTCCGGTGCCACATTTGGCACTTTTCGGGGGGAAGCGGATATGACAGGTATCATGTTCCCACTTCCAGGAGTCCGCGCCACAGTAATTTCACCAGCAGCTCGGCTCCTACCTCCTCCCTGCTATGCAAAGCAAATGCGATGTCAGTGCGATGCATATTCAGCCATACAGATTGTATGGCTAAATTCGCATTGCATTCGGACCAAGTCAATTCCTGTCTGAATTGACAGTTCCCACTGCGATATGTGAACCGATCTGGCAGTGTCATTAACTTTGTACTGACACCCACCGCGGTTCGCTCAGGGCAGTGTGAACTGCCTGCGAGTTGTATGCGATGCGGGAATCCGTACTGGATTTGCACTGGTTCTTGCATTGCAGCAGTGTAAACCGAGCCTTAATGGGGTTTTATCAAGCTTCTTAAAAGCTTTCACACTGATAGCAGCACACTACAGGTGTGGCTTTCTCCATCTTTATATATATCCATGGATGACGGCCTTCCTAACTCAAACACCTCTTCCTCTGAGCCAGTAGGTCGAGGACATACCCATTCTTTTCTCCAGAGACACAAATTGAGAGGCTTTTTAGTTGCAGGTTTGTAATAGACCGTTTCTTCATTAGCAACTATAAAAGAAAGGCTAGCCATGTACAATACATCTCAACCTGCTGGCTTAGAAGAGAAGATGGAAGAGGTGTGAGTTGGAGAAGGCCATCATCTATGAATGAGACCACCTGTTCATCAGCGGTCTGTAGCTGGCTGTGTATATAGGGTGGGGAAGGTGAAGAGATAGTTCCCTGCCATAATTATTGTTATCCTTGAAGGTGTTGACAGTGTAGCCAAGCATATCATGAAATCCTGAATGGAACACATCTTACTTAATACTATTAAAGTGATATTAAAGGGCAGATTTAAGAAAACAAACATCCTTATATATACTTACCTGTTCTGTGCAGTGGTTTTGCACAGAGCAGCCCAGATCCTCCTTTTCTCTGATCCTCTACCAGCAATCCTGGCCTCTCTCTCCAGCTGAGTGCCCCCAGAGCAAGCAGCTTAGTATAGGGGCACCCAAGCAGGCTCACTCTGTGTGTCCATTCGCACACAGAGTGTGGCTTGGCCTTGCCCCCCCCCCCCCCCCACGCTCTCCTCATTGTCTCACTGGCTGTGATTGACAGTCACAGGAGCCAATAGTTTCTGCTGCTGTCTCAGGAAGAAGAGACTCGAGAGCCTTGTTGCTCTTGTGCACATCGCTGGATCGAGCTGGGGCTCAGATAAGTATTAGGATGGGCTGGGGCGACTGCTGCACACAGAAGGTTTTTCCCTTTATGCATAGAATGCATGAAGGTAAAAACCTTGTGCCTTTACAAACACACAATGTATCTTCCAATACCTTGACCATTACGGTCAGAGTAAAAGTTCATCACAGAGCTCTTTCCATCCTTACAGTAGAACTAAGGCCACACTTTTTGTTTTACTTTGGATAGAGTAAGGGAGGGTTTTAATTCCTCTCAGGTCACCACCACCCCAAATCTGTGCCCCATTGGGCAGATTTCCCTTCACTTCCTGTCCCATGGTGACAACAGGAAATGAGGGGAAGTCAACAGTCACCAGGAACTTAGAGTAGAAGATTTTCCTTGTATTCTTGTTCCAGTGGCCAGCAAAGTAGAAAATCTGACATTCACTGCAGATGTATTTTCTAGGTGCATGTGTTTTAAATGTCAGTGACTGATTCACCACCAGTGCATGTTTGGTGAAAGTCACATTTACTGCTTCATAAATATGCTCTAAGGCTGGGTTTACACATGTGAGGTGCGAAATGAAGCTCCATTTTCACAGCTAATTGACAAAGTAGTTCAGCGTTTCAGGTCAGTTTTGATCAGTATCAGGTCAGGCTTTTATCCTGTTCACAACTGCATGACATGTGCGATTCAGAAGTATTCCCATACAAGTCAATGGGCCTGAATTTGCACCTGAGCCGGACCGCACTGCTCAGAAAACTGACAGGACTCTTTTTCGATTCACATTGAATCCGCACTCCAGCTTCACCAGACATATGTGAACAGGCACAATAGAAAGCAATGTGCTTTTATGTCATGCAAATTGGATGCAGTTCAAAACGCATCCAATTTGCATGTGTGTGAACCTAGACTTAAAGTGATAGTAAAGCCTCTAGTAAAGCCTCTGATCATCTACCCTGAACTCTGCTCCTGGACGGTATCCAGCTTACCCATGTGCAACACTGCTTTCTTTCATAAGAGAGAGAAGAGTGGGGATTTCAAATCTTCAGAACACTGCTCTTGGGCGCTGACAGTTCAATACTCGTGGAGCCCCTCTATCTACCCATCACCTGGAGAAGTGCTAAGTTAATGTATCCCAGGATATTTCTTATTTGGAGGCTTGTATTGTACTTAGCTCTGGTGGGTTTGGCCCCCTGGGGGGAGTGTGTTCACACGTGGTGGGGTTGGAGTGATCGGTGGATGGTGCACGCTTTGACATACCTGTGATCTACTTTGAGCAACTTCTGGACCACTACTGATACTGCACTACTCTTGTGGACATTGCTCTGTGTGTAGTTGGCTTTTCTTTTTTGCTCAACAATAGCGCTGTTTCAGTGTATGACTATTCCTTGATTATCAATGTATAGTGTTTATACTATTGTTTGTGTGTGTGTGTATATATATATATTTATATTAAACCTTCACTTTTTTTTTTGTCCCCACATGTTGAAATATTTGCTTGATATCCACTCAAAGCTGTGGCTATTAGGAGAATATGATCGGATATTTTATCTGTGCTATATTATCCCCTCTTTGGTGTCGCGTTTCTACCTCCCCCTACATAGGTTTTTGCCTCCCAGTGCTCTCCCTTCCTAGACTATTCTGGGAGGGGACCGCAGGGGTGGGCAGGCTCAACAAGAGCCCCATTAGTTTAATTGCTGTGTATCCCTTTTTTTTTTTCTCTCTCTCTTCCCTCCTCCTGCCTGCCTGCTCCCGCTCTGTTGGTGCGTAGGTAATAGATCCCAGGTTTCAGCATGACAAATATACGCTGTTTATCTTTAAATGTTAATGGATTGAAGATAGCGGAGAAGCATACAATGGTTCTACATGAACTCTGGCATATGCGTGCACAAGTTGCATTTATACAAGAAGCCCATTTTAAATCCGGGAAGATACCGAAATTAAAAGGATGATCAGTATCCACAGGTGTTCCATAGTACAGCCCCAGAATCTAAGACGAGGGAGGTGAGTATTTTGCTTTCTGGGACCGGCCCTTGGTCATATGTTGATCAGATGAGCGATAGGGAAGGACGCTATCTTTTTCTTAAGGGTGACTTAGCTGGTCGTCGAGTTACCTTAGCGTCTATTTACTTACGAATCAAGCGCAGTTGAGCTGTGTGAACGCAATTCTTAATACGCTACAAGGCTTTATGGAGGGTGGAGTGATACTGGGTGGAGACCTGAACGTGGCTCTGGACTCATTACTAGATGTTTCTAAATCTGCTTCACATCTATCATATCAATATCTTGGATAAATAAAAGCCCTCCAAACCATGCGATTGGTAGACATTTGGAGAGTCCAACATCCAGCTGAGTGTGATTATACTTTCTATTCGGTGCCACATGATAATTATTCTCGAATTGACTATGTACTGGTGTCTCAATCTTTACTATCAGTGGTAGTGAATTATTCAATCGGAATAAAAGTGGTGTCAGACCATGCTCCAGCATTTATAGACCTTCAGTTGGTTAAGTCGATCAACAGACCAAGGTCATGGAAACTTAAAGCGGGAAAAAAAAAAAAAAAAATTTTAAAGTCAGCAGCTACTAACACTTTAGCTGCTGACTTTAAATAAGTACTTACCTTTCCTGGGTGCCCGCGATGTCGGCCGCCCGAGGCCAACCCGTCCCTCGGGTCCCGGCACCGCCATCCTAAGTAAGGGAAACAGGCAGTGGAGCCTTGTGGCTTCACTGCCAGTTTCCTACTGCGCACACGCGACCGGTGCTCCGTTCTGTGAATGGCCCCATGGTCTTCTGGGAACACACACAGTTCCCAGAAGACAATGGGGCTGCTCACGGAGGAGCAGAACACACCGCGGAAGAGGAAGAGACAGATTAGGAAGACTGCCTAGCACAAAGGGTTTAGGTAAGTTTAAAAAATGTTTGTTTTTTTTTTCAAAATGTTTTTAAATTTTTTTTTAGGATTTTTGGCGATTTTTTTTTTTTTTTTTTTCCCTTTCAGGGTGGCCCTCCACTTTAATGAATTGTTGATACAGGAAGGCCAACTTCGAAATGACCTCTCTAGTGAATTGATTAGAATTTTCAATGAAATTAACAAAGCCGAAATTTCCCCTTTAACAGTATGAGAAAAGCATAAATGCGTTATGCGGGGCATACTTCTTAAAAAGACAACTGAAGTACAGAAAAATAGTCAGGCCGCGTTCCAAGTCCAACTGAAAAAAAAAAAAAATTGCTTTCACAGTCTGTAGTAGTAGACCTCAGGTTAGAGCAAGAAAAATTATCCTCTATGATGAGACAAGAGACTAAAATACAGATACTGAAGGCTAGGAATACGTATTATGAGCAAGGGAATAAATCAGGTAAATTGTTGGCACATTCACTCAGGGAAATTTCTGGGAGAAACTATGTTCCACATATCAATTTGGACAGTGAGAATCGTAGTTTTATATCTAGTGAAATCGCAGAGGTCTTTCGAGAATATTATTTGTCGCTTTACAATCTGCAGACCAAGACCTCATCTGATCAGATATTACAAAAGCAACAATTAATTTGAGTATCTTTCCTCTTCAGGATTACAGTCAATATCAGAAGACGCATCTGAACTACTAAACGTGCCGATATCAATTGGCGAATATATGAGGGCGATTTAATGTGCTTAAGCCCCATAAAGCTCCCGACCCTGACATGTATACGGTAGCTTACTATAAAAGGCATTTGCTTCCATCTTAGGCCCGAGATTTATAACAGCATTTAATTCCCTTTTAGATGATTGACCTATACCGAGAGATAGTCTAAGGCTCTATTCACACTAATGCGTTTTTTGATGCATTTTGCAGAAATGCATGGGAATTTTTTAACATGGGTTCCTATGGAACATGTTCACATCAATGCATTTTTGTGTCTCTGCGTTTTTGGAAAGGGTCAGGGACTTTTTTTCATGCAAAATGCAGCGTTTTGCATGTAATAGAATTCAATGGACCCGCATCCAAAAACGCAAGTACCGCGTTTTGCATTTTTTTTTCCTTATACTGTATACATTATAAAAAAATACTGTAAAAAAATAAAAATAAATGCAAAATGCGGCAAAAACGCATGTTCAAAAACGCAGCAAGCACCGCAAAAAGCACTCTAGAAACGCTCAACAGCAACATGCATAGGTGTGAATTGAGCCTTAGGGCACATATTACAGTTATTCCTAAGGAGGATAAGGACCATGCTCAATGTAAAAATTATAGACCTATTTCATTATTAAATGTTGATTTAAAAATGTTTACATAGATATTAGGCTCAAGGCTACAAGCTCTCCTTCAAAATGTCATCCACCTTGACCAGGTAGGCTTCATGCCTACTAAAGAGGCAAAGGATAACACTACTAAAGCCTTAGATATTATCTACTTGGGCCAGTCCTGTAAAATACCATTGTGTTTATTATCCTCTGATGCAGAAAAGACTTTTGACGGGGGGGGGGGGGGGGGGGGGAATGGATATTTTTGAAAGAGACATTGACCCATAGTGGTGTAGGGAAGGCGTTTAGTAAATGGATAGAGGCCATATACTCCGCTCCATCCGCGGTGGTAAGAATCAATAAGGCATCTTCCTCATATTTCAATATGAGTAATGGTACAAGACAAGGTTTTCCCTTGTCTCCACTGATTTTTATACTAACCCTTGAACCATTTCTGTGACATATGCGACAAAGTACTGATATTCAAGGCTGTCTGATCGATAAGTCGGAACACAAAATTGCAGCCTTTGCTGACAATATATTGTTTTTTGATTACATCACCAGAAACTACGTTACCAAATATATTAAGCGAATTTGATCGTTATAGCTTACTTTCACATTTACGTTCAAAAATTGGAAATACTGAATATCACGTTGTCAACTACACGAGTACAGGCTCTTCAATCATCGTTCCCTTTTCCATGGGCATCTTCTTCTCTGATATATCTAGGAGTCAAATTGACTTCCTCAATAGATAAAGTATTTCAGGAAAATTACCCACCGCTATTGCAGGAACTATCTTCTGATTTGGAAAGATGGAAGAAAGGTCCCTATACATAGATGGGCAGGAATGCTATTCTTAAAATGAATATCCTACCAAGATTATTGTATCTTTTCCAGACTCTGCCAACAGCTATTCCAGAGTCCTTTTTGAGATTATTAGGTAGTGCTTTTATTAGATTTACCTGGGCAAAAAAACATCCCCGTTTATCCTTCTATTACTTGGCTATGCCAAAAACAGAGGGAGGTATGGCTTTCCCCGACCCGATAAGACACTATAAAGCAGTACACCTCGCTAGGGCACTAGCTCGGTGTAGAGATGAGGGACATAAAACCTGGGTAGCGATTAAAGAATCATGTACAGAGATCCCACTCCGATGTCTGCCATGGCTATGGCTAAGAACCCTGGGAACTTTAACCTCCCTGGCGGTATGAATATTTCAGATTTTTGCATCTCAAAGCAGTACAATTATTTTGCATAGAAATTTGGCATTTTATATTGCAAGTCTGTAATTCTTAGCAATAACACACTTAGATCTGTCCACCAAGAGTCTAGTAGATATCCCGGGTATGATGAAGTTTGAAACACAAAATCATAAATAATAAGAAAAAAAAATAATATAATAATAATAATATAAATTTCCCCACGATTCACTATCGCTCAATTCTGCAAGTATTCTAATTTACTATCATTGTTTTCTAGCTGGTCTAAAGCCACTTTTGACGTAAAGGGACACTTTTTGGTTGCTATGGACAATCTCAAGTTTCCAGGCAGAAAGAACAGTATATATAATATAAAACTGCATGCAGGGCATGGACCAAAGCACTGGGGACAAAAGGGAAGTGAAATGATTTAATGCAGTACTGTAATCTGTAAGATTACAGTACTGCCTGTGTTATGATTTTTACATTTTTTTAATTTGCCGCCAGGCTCCGCGCCCCATGCATCACGACACTCGCAGGGAACGGAGCCTGGCACAGAGAGGCTTCGGGCAGAGGACGGAGACAGCGCGATGGGACATCGCAGGATCCTGGGGACAAGGTAAGTAACCTGCACCAGGATCCTGAGATGTAATCCCGAGTGTGGCTCAGGGTTACCGATAATGGTGCTAAAATTTAACCCCGAGCCACACTCGGGAATACCGTCAGGGAGGTTAAGATATCACCCCTTGATAGGGGCAACTATAAGAGTAATCCAACAAAGTCATATGTTTTCAAAATTGGATGGAGAGATCACGCGGCTCCATCCAGTTTTGGGAAACCCATTATTTCCCCCTGCTATACAGATAGCCGCTTTAAACAAGCTCTGGGATGTGGTAAATTCAGATTAGGGGACTTTCTTGAAGCATCCAGGTTGAAAACCTCAGCGGAAATACAGTTGCTGTTTACTCCACCACTGGACCCATGGCGGATGCAACAGCTTACCCACTTTCTCAGTTCTCTTATCCAGGGGGGAGAGATCGGACCAATTAAACACACCCTTGGAAAACTCATGTATGATAAAAAAAAAGCCCACCCGCCCATGGGGTATCTGAGGTATATAAAATACTAATAGATCCTCCCGTGGACTCCTAGATTCCTTGAGAAATGGGAAAGAGATTTAGATACTACATTCTCTAAAGAGCAACGGAGCCATATTCTATATTTTGCTCACTACTCTTCAACAGCTAGTAACTAGTAAGAGCTATAAAGAGCTATGCTATAAAATCCTTACAAGATGGTACAAAGTTCCATCACTACTTTAGAAATCTATCCGGAAAAGACGAATACCTGTTGGCGTTGTGGAGAGTCCGAGGGCAATATGCTTCATATTTTCTGGTCATGTCGGAACTTAGTGGATTTCTGGTCCAAAGTGCGAGACATTACAAGACCGTTAACAGATTATGATTTGGGAAGAGATCCAGCAAGATACCTTCTCCATCTTTCAGACCTTTCAAAATGTAAATACCAAAATTCGTTGATCGCTCATCTTTTGAATGCGGCAAAGGCCTGTATCCTGGTCTTATGGAAGCGGGAGCCCCCATCTTGATGTGGCTTAAAAAAAATACCTGATATATATGCTATGAAAAAAAAAAAAAAAAAAAAAAAAAAAAAAAAAAGGTATTGCAATTACCCAAGGTAAAGAGAAGAAATTTAATTTAAAGGAAACCATGGTCCTTTTTGTATGTACTAGGGAGAATGGCTGTGCACTTGAGGAGGGGGAACTGGCAGGGAGGGGGAAGAGAATCTAATTTTCTAAATCTTTTTTTTTTTCTTCCTGTCCTCTCTTTATTTTCTGCCCTGGTAAACTATACCCGTGCATGAACGTGAAGGGGGGGGAGAATAAACCCCCCCCCCCCCTCCCTTTTTTTTTTTTAATTAATGGAGAGAGAATATATTATATATAAATATAAAAAATAGAATAGAATTGATTAATGTTAAGATATACTCTGTGATACGCATGCAACTAAAGTATGTTTGTTTATATGTATAAAAATTGTTGGAAAAAATCTAATTAAATATAGGAATTTAAAAAAAAAAAATTACCCACCCAAATTATTTTTACATTTTGCCCCACCTTTGTTATCAGCGAACAAATGAACAAAATTGAAATAAAAAGTGAAACATTTTAATATATAATAAAAATATATTTTTATGTGTAATATTTTAATTGTATCAGCATATTAATGTAGTGGGTACACTTGGGTCTGACAGCAAATAAGAGGCTAAAAGTGTAAATTGTATGGATATTGGAGAGCAAAAATTTAAATCCACAAATTCCCAGTTCCACAGCAGCCTTTTCTTAAAAATCCTCTCTGCTCGGTCTTGCTCTTCCCAAGAATGTGCACCACAATCTCCAGTGGAAAGTCTGATAAAGATTGCAGCATATATGCATGGGAATCGGAAACCAGTGAGGATTTTCAAGAGGTCACACATAGAAGATGTAGGCAAAGGTGACAAGAAAGGATTTGGCTTTCCAAGCATGCTGGGGGAGGAGACCTGACCACAAAAATATCTACATCGATTTTCATTTCAGAGGCCAAGTATATAAATACCAGTAATTACTGCTTTCTTGTACAAAAAAAAAAAAAAAAATCTTATTTGATTATGGGAACATCATAAGGCCATTATTGTACAAAACATTTGACACCCTATTATACAGTTACAAGCTTAGTGATATCAACAAAATGGCTCAATGGCTCCCAGAACATGAATCCAAACTATGACATATGAGCCTCACCTAGCACTACATGACTACTGTAAGCCTGCATGTGGTGTCATCTACTGACTGCTCCTTTTGCTTTAATGTGAAACGATGGCATTTGTCAAATCTGATCAACGTTGTAGAAAATAAAATACTAATGGTGCGGTTGGGCCAAGAGATTAGGTAGTCGTAAAATGCCTGAACTAGCTTTAGAATCTTATTTAAAAGCGGAACTTCACCCTCATGAAAGACTTCGGTCCTATCCACCCCTCCATCTGATTAGGGCTATGTTCATTTTACAGAAAAATGTGCGCTTTCCACCCCCACTTGTACGTCATTCGCCAAGACCAACGTTGTGCCCTGTTCTTCCTTCGCCTATGCACGTCACATATCCTAGTAGGCAAAGCACTTCATCCACAAGAGGAGGGGAACGGGCCTAGTGCTGCAACATCAGGAAGCATGCCGGCTCTTCCTGTTTTTTTTTTTTCCAGGAAGAGCCGGCGGGCTTCTTGATGAGTCATAATCAACATGGCAGCCCAGGACCGAGGAGGCAGCAGAGAACCAGAGGATCTCAGCTGGACAACGCTAAATCCTCTGGGCAAGTGAGTATCAGTAATGGAAGCAAAGGACCACCTCGTAAGTGGGGGGAGGATCTTCTTTAAATATATGCAAAATGTGGCTTGATTGCCACATATCGTACATAAAAGCAGAAGCCATGTTTATATTTTTTAAATTACATATTTTTAGATTAATGAAAGCATATTTACCCCTTCCTGCCACATGTACACATACACTTCTTCCATGAGGTCACATATATGTTCCAGCACAGAAACCAGGCCCACGCCGAAATTGGGAACAGGGAAGCCTGGTTCCTGATCCCTGTAATAGCCTCCGATTGGCTATCACAGTGATCAGTCACTGAGCAGCCCACCCCTTTGTTTGTCATTTCTCCTCCTGAGAAAGATGCAATGTATTTTTTTTTTTCTCCTTGCGGTAGATCAGATCAGTGTTTGATCCAAGCCATTGTCAAGGTCAGAGTCAAAAGGTCAATACCAGGGTCGGTGTATCTTCGGTAGAGAATTAAAAAAAAAAAAAATTTTAAATTAGTATCGGTATGTTTTAGGAAAAAAAAACAAAAAAGTGCAAACTATTTTTTCTGGGCCCTACTACAGGTACAAACATACACATGTGTTATCACTATGATCGTCAGGAGCAGGAGATTTTATTTTTGGTTGTTCTATGGTCCTAGGTTTTGGTAATAGCAATAAATATACAGCTAAATTTAAAAAAATGCAATTTATCAAAGGAAAGCTAGCACAAAATGAGTAAATAAAACAAAAAAAAATAATCAGGAGATACCCATTACTTTTTACCACCAGATGAAAGCCCTTTTTTTGTAGGACAAAAAAGGGGGGTACAATTCTTCTGGATACACTAAGGTACAATGATATGTACAGTTTTACTAACACATGTCAAAGTTGCAAAACTGTTTTTTCAGTGTTAGGATTTGTTTTACCCTCCATCAAGATGTTGTCACTGAAAACTTTTCATTCTAAAAATGCTAACTTGCCCGGCTGTCATCGCTGCGCTCTTAAATTCTTTGAGTGACCAACAAGAACAAAAAAAAAAAAAATGTACATAAGGGCTTCTGACATTTGCTGTTTTAGGCCTATCAGGGTCTCGGAAAGGATAAAGCATACCACGTCTTCCGTCCATTACGATTAGTGGTCGGTTATCTATTAGAAAGAGGTGCTGTTTAAAATCCCATTACACATTGTACTACAAAAGATCTGCATTCCAAGGCTGCAACACTCAGGAGGTGCAACTTCAATTATTCAGGCCCAATGCAAGAGTTAAAGCCAGCTTAAACAAGTAATCACATGAAAACCTGAGAATGGTGGGACTTAATTACAGAAATGACTACACTTTATATTTAGATAAAAGGTCGGGAGGTTACCTACAGGGCCACAAGTCTGATCCCTGATGTAAGCAATGCAAACCTTGTTCATACATTGGATGAACTCACCAAGCAGCAGGAGTGCACAATTTATTTATATACTTCAGATGCCAACCAGGAGCAATTATACCAAGCCATGGAGCACATTTTGGGCAGCAACACAAAAGGCTGCGATTTATATGTAAACTGGCTACCTGAGACTTATCCAGCCCCAATATAGATCTCATCTTAAGGTGGATTAAAAATGAATCTTTGTTAGGGGCATCTTTGTTAGTGCAAAAAGTACATCTTTCATTTAAAAAGTTGAATATTCAGCTTTGAATGAATGTCTAAAATAATGAATTCACTTTTAAATATAATAAAAATATTGTTTATATTTGTTAAAAAGAACAAAAATTGGAAAAAAAAAATAACCTAACAGGAATTCTTTAAGTCCCCTTTTGTTATAATTAACAAAAACCTGTTTTATCAATGACCATTTACAAAAAAAATTGCAGAAAACCATAAAACAGTATTCCCTAATTAGTTGGGGGAGAAGAAAGGAAGGGGGAAGGAGGAGAAGAAAGGAAGGGGGAAGGGGGAGAAGAAAGGAAGGGGGAAGGAGGAGAAGAAAGGAAGGGGGAAGGGGGAGAAGAAAGGAAGGGGGAAGGGGGAGAAGAAAGGAAGGGGGAAGGGGGAGAAGAAAGGAAGGGGGAAGGGGGAGAAGAAAGGAAGGGGGAAGGGGGAGAAGAAAGGAAGGGGGAAGGGGGAGAAGAAAGGAAGGGGGAAGGGGGAGAAGAAAGGAAGGGGGAAGGGGGAGAAGAAAGGAAGGGGGAAGGAGGAGAAGAAAGGAAGGGGGAAGGAGGAGAAGAAAGGAAGGGGGAAGGAGGAGAAGAAAGGAAGGGGGAAGGAGGAGAAGAAAGGAAGGGGGAAGGAGGAGAAGAAAGGAAGGGGGAAGGAGGAGAAGAAAGGAAGGGGGAAGGAGGAGAAGAAAGGAAGGGGGAAGGAGGAGAAGAAAGGAAGGGGGAAGGAGGAGAAGAAAGGAAGGGGGAAGGAGGAGAAGAAAGGAAGGGGGAAGGAGGAGAAGAAAGGAAGGGGGAAGGAGGAGAAGAAAGGAAGGGGGAAGGAGGAGAAGAAAGGAAGGGGGAAGGAGGAGAAGAAAGGAAGGGGGAAGGAGGAGAAGAAAGGAAGGGGGAAGGAGGAGAAGAAAGGAAGGGGGAAGGAGGAGAAGAAAGGAAGGGGGAAGGAGGAGAAGAAAGGAAGGGGGAAGGAGGAGAAGAAAGGAAGGGGGAAGGAAGGGAGAAGAAAGGAAGGGGGAAGGAGGAGAAGAAAGGAAGGGGGAAGGAAGGGAGAAGAAAGGAAGGGGGAAGGAAGGGAGAAGAAAGGAAGGGGGAAGGAAGGGAGAAGAAAGGAAGGGGGAAGGAAGGGAGAAGAAAGGAAGGGGGAAGGAGGAGAAGAAAGGAAGGGGGAAGGAAGGGAGAAGAAAGGAAGGGGGAAGGAGGGAGAAGAAAGGAAGGGGGAAGGAAGGGAGAAGAAAGGAAGGGGGAAGGAGGAGAAGAAAGGAAGGGGGAAGGAAGGGAGAAGAAAGGAAGGGGGAAGGAAGGGAGAAGAAAGGAAGGGGGAAGGAGGAAGGAAGGGAGAAGAAGGGAGGGGGAAGGAGAAGAAGGGAGGGGGAAGGAGAAGAAGGGAGGGGGAAGGAGAAGAAGGGAGGGGGAAGGAGAAGAAGGGAGGGGGAAGGAGAAGAAGGGAGGGGGAAGGAGAAGAAGGGAGGGGGAAGGAGAAGAAGGGAGGGGGAAGGAGAAGAAGGGAGGGGGAAGGAGAAGAAGGGAGGGGGAAGGAGAAGAAGGGAGGGGGAAGGAAAAGAAGGGAGGGGGAAGGAGGAGAAGAAGGGAGGGGGAAGGAGAAGAAGGGAGGGGGAAGGAGAAGAAGGGAGGGGGAAGGAGAAGAAGGGAGGGGGAAGGAGAAGAAGGGAGGGGGAAGGAAAAGAAGGGAGGGGGAAGGAGGAGAAGAAGGGAGGGGGAAGGAGGAGAAGAAGGGAGGAGAATTCCCCCCCCCCCCCCCACTTTTTTTTTTAAATCTGTGTCATATCATTTTGGCTTTGTGTGGGGTCCCCCCCCCCCCAAAAAAAAAAAAAAAAAAAAAAAAAAAAAGGAAGAAGGACGGCATTCTTTAAAATAAAACAACAAAAACAAGTCCAAACAAACCACACACCAAAAGCTGAGAAAGCACCTGTCATTTTTTTTTTTTTTTTTTTTAAATCAGTGTAACACTGCCTACCAATAAGATGGCACAATGCACTTAACATATATAAGCACAAACCTAATAAAGAAGTAAACCTAAGAACAAAACTATAATATATTACCTTTCATTTTCGGGGAAAAGGAGCAGCTGTTGAGGAGGGGGAAACTTAATATATAGCAAACTACCTCTCCTAAAAAGTGGTCGCTGTAGTCAGATTTATTTTTCAGATTAATGCAGGAATTAAACCCCAAAAAGTAAAATATTGCAGCTTACCAATTATTCGATGTGGTGGCTGTATTAGTTTTAATTTTTTAGGCTACCCTCCTCTGTGGTGATATGGCCAGTAACACACCTTCTGTATTAGAGTGCCCCCACTCTGGATGAAGCTGCACAGGGGGCATCTTTGAACAGCAGCATTGTCAGTCTGGGGGGTGGGGTGTACTAGCAGATTTAGATACACTAATCAATTGGAGCAATTTCCGATTCACCCAAACCATTTTCTTAGATGATCAGGTACGCCCAAACAGCACCTCTTTCCCTCCTTCACTATTCTTTCCAACCTGTCTCTTCCCATCCCCCAATTTATCCCTGAAAAAAAAGTGTCAGGTTCAGAAAAATTACACCAGAGCTTTGCAGACATTTCCCTATTGTGGAGATACACATCTCTCATAGCTTACCTGGAGCCATTGACAATGGGCGTGACCCCTTTTTCTTACTTTTACCCAAACCAAATAAAGAGGCCTGCCAAGTGGATGCTCGAGCATGAAGCCAGCGGATGTTCTTACCGTTCTCTTGTGCAATTTATCCTACGTTTTACATTATTGCCGTTTGCTTTTTTTTCGTGAATGAGTATTTCTTTCACTTATTGCGAAGTTGTTACTGTAGTAAAATGCTTTATCATTTGCTCAGTTCACACTGCCATGACCTGTGCGACTTTGCCAGGCAACTTCAGCGTGACTTTGAAGCAACTTCAGGGAAAGCCTCTAATCTTCCTGTAATGTTGGATCCAAATCACATCAATTAAAATGAGGATTTGACTTGGAGGCAACTCCCATTAAAATCTACAAGCACAAGTCGGATAGAAGTCGCCTCAAAGTAGTACAGGAACCTTTTCTAAAGTCGGAGTGACTTCAGTAGTGCCAATTAAGACAGCTCTCATTGACTAATATGGAATTTCACACGACTTGGGGGCTCACAAGTCAGATCCCAAGTCATGGCACTGTGAACTGAGTCTATCTTATAAGCAGTTACAGCAAACTATTTTTTGCCCCCCCCTTTTGGGATAAAGGTTTTACAATAATAAAAGCTGATCATTGTAAGCACCCCTGCTAGTGTTAAATGGGTTGTCTCATCCCTGTAACTGATCAAGCTCTCCAGCAGAATGTTTCTTTTGAAAAACAGACTTACTTCCTGGATCACCAGATGAAAATAGAAGAAAGAAAGCAAAAAAAAAAAAAATAATGTATCCATCACATCAAAAAAGGTAAGCTGCAATATAATTAAGGTTTGCTTTTGGGTTGAATACCAATTTAAGTACATTTTCCACAAAGTAAAAAAAATGCAACCAGATGCCAGAGTCATTCCTGTAATTTGGTGTACAGAACTGACATTTTAAATACAGGATGGTATAGAATAGGAGGTGGCTAATGGAATTTTTTTTCTGACTACAAAACAGAAAAGACAAAAATGCAAAGAAACAAAGCCTGCACAGAAAAAAGAAAAAAAGCAGAAGCTGCTAGCATGGTTTGAAAGCAGAAACTGCTTCCTTCTCCTTTTGCCGTAAGATACTTTAAGTGGATAATGTGAACATACATAAATCTATAACAAAGTAATTATGAATATAGAAATGTGGATCAACATGGGTGCCCCAAGAAAAATAAAACCTCTGGCGAAAGCTCACGTCCCAAACACTAGTCCTGTTGGCTAATATAATAAAAATGTGATTCACAAATGACTAATAGAACCTGAATACAGATTAACACAACATTGAAAATTATGTATATTATGTGGCCTCCTGAGACCAAAAGAACAGACTGCATACTTTAAAGCTTTTCCATCAGACATATAAAGCTTTCTGATGGCAATATTCAAGCACATATACAGTCAATTACTGTTCCTGTCAGCGAAAAAGGCTTTGTCACTTACACACATAGAACAGACAGGCACTTTATTAACCCAACATGAAGACTTAATAATATTTTGAAGCACCTGTCTGTTCGTACAAATCAAGATCAGTTGTAATATTTAGTGGTGTATACATACAATCTCTGTATTTGGTTTTGTGATAATTTGATCCCTACAGAAAAAGATACAACAGTGCTTGATCTTACAGTCCACCTCAGAACAG
This sequence comes from Lithobates clamitans, assembly GCA_037952925.1. Classification (NCBI taxonomy): domain Eukaryota; kingdom Metazoa; phylum Chordata; class Amphibia; order Anura; family Ranidae; genus Lithobates; species Lithobates clamitans. Next base: position 10,031,566 of record JBBGZY010000372.1, read on the forward strand.
TTTCAATAACAGCTCATACGTTGCATTGATGATACCCCAAGACAAAATAGATCTGTGATAGTTTAGATGGGCACCACGGAATAGGTGCGTCAGTTTTCCATCACGCTCTGTCCATATGGTCATGAGGATTTTTCCAAAGGAGACAAATTCTCCTCCAATCTGTGACTGCATGCGGGCCTTCACCACATTCAGTGGAAAAAACAGGAATCCCAACATGGCTCCAAGCAGTCCACCACAGATGAAATCATTGATCAGGTTAGCACTATAGCTTTTAGCTTCTGGCAAACACTGTTTGATTGGCTTGCGAAGACCAAAAAATAAAGCATTGCTTGGTCCATTGCGGACCAGTATGGGAAATAAACCACGATAATACTCTCTAAATCCATAGGGTCGAAGCACTTTGAAAGCCTGATAAGTATTAGTGAATCGATTGTGGTGTTTGTAATCCTGCAGCAAAGTCTGAATTCTCTCAAAAGGCGTAAGAATGGCTTCTGTAGTTCCTGCAAGGATTGCTGCTACACTCCTTGTAACAATCTCAGGAGTATCTGTATGCCTTAGCAAAAGGCTGGAGAAGTCCTCGTAAAGGCCAAACATCAGGGCAAGAGTTGTTGTTTTCTGCATAAGTGGGGGGAGTATTCCCCTGTACAAGTTACGGATCCCATCCCTCTCTAGTTGTCTTATAGCATCTCTGGTTCTCAAGCCATAAAGCTGTTGTCTGAAGAGCACTTTCTGGATGGGGAAGGTAATTGCAATGTTTGTGAAGGCAGCAAAGTAGCCACACACATAATGCTTACTAGTTCCAATAGCCAGTGTATGATGCGTAAAGTCTTGTTTTGCTTTTGAGAGGACCAAATCACTTTTTCGTTTTTCATGCGCCTCTGAATCCATCACAAATAAAAGGTGTACTTCCTGTCACACAGGAAACATCAGGTTACCTAAAAGGCAAGAAAAAAAAAAAAAAAAAATGTAAAACAATTAAAGTGATACTAAACACACACTGTTTAACCACTTTAAGACAGGGACTATTTTTCAGACTTGTTGTTTACAAGTTAAAATCATTTTTTTTGCTAGAAAATTACTTATAATGGGTAATTCTATATTTTTTTTTCTAACACCCTAGAGCAGTGGTTCTCAACCTTACAAGTGCCGTGGCCCCTTGATAAAATTTCCCAAGCTGCGGGGACTCCTAACAGTAACATTTTTGTAGCGTGGGTTGTCAGCACCCAAGGAAAGACAAGTAGTTTGCGCCCCTAACCCACTGACATTTAGCGCTCCCCGAGTCCCTTCCACTTGTACAATATTAAAATCCCTTATGGTACATTTTAGGATATACCACTCTTTCTCTTTGTTCTCCTTTCTTTCCCTTTCATTTCTCTCTCTATCCTCCAACCCCTCCCACTTCGCATTCCTTACCAGTCAGCTGACCTCTAGTCTCTGGCCCCCCAGCCATGCCATGAACTGAATGGGCGGCTGCGACGAGGCTGAGTGGGCGGCCACAGGCTCTGGGGACAGCCCTGCTGGGCGGCTGCGAAAAGGCTGGGAGAGCGCTGCGCGCTTCAGGAACAGCCCAGGATTGGGTCACCCCTGGCAAATCGTCATTCGACCCCCAGGTTGAGAACCACTGCCCTAGAGAATAAAATGGCAGTCTTTGTAGTACTTTGTCACACCGTATTTGCGCAGCAGTCTTACAAGCGCACTTTTTTGGAAAAAAATTACACTTTTTTAAATTAAAGACAACAGTAAGGTTAGCTCATTTTTTTTTTATATTGTGAAAGATGTTACGCTGAGTAAAATGGTACTCAACATGTCACGCTTCAAAATTGCACCCGCTCGTGGAATGGCTGCAAACTTTTATCCTTAAAAATCTCCCTAGGCAACGTTTAAAAAATTCGACAGGTTGCATGTTTTGAGTTAGAGGAGGTCTAGGGCTAGAATTATTGCTCCAACGATCGCGGCAATACCTCAAGTGTGGTTTGAACACCGTTTTCAATATGCGGGCGCTACTTACGTATGCGTTTGCTTCTGCACGTGAGCTTGGCAGGACGGGGCGCGTAAAAAAAAAAAAAGTATTTCTTTTTACTTTTACACTGTTCTTTTTAAGAAAAAAAAAGAAATTGTGTCAGTTTTATTCTTTTTACAAAAGCATGACAGGACCGCTTAACCACTTGCCGACCGCCTCACGACGATATACGTCGGCAGAATGGCACGGGCAGGCAGAATCCCATACCTGTACGTGATCTGCCTCCCCCCCCCCGGTGCCCGAGGCGGTCGGCTTCTATCAGGGAGCGATGAGAGGTGAGGGGGAGGCCATCCATTCGTGGCCCCCCCCCTCGCGTTTGCTCCCGGCCAATGAGAATCTTCCTCTGCATAGTAAACAGAGGCAGAGGAAATGTCATCTCTCCTCGGCTCGGTATTTTCTGTTCCGGCGACGAGGAGAGAAGACTGCAATGTGAGTGCACAACACTACACATCACAGTAGAACATGCCAGGCACACATAACACCCCCCGATCACCCCCCCCCCCCGGTCACACTGACACCAAGCAGTTTGTTTTTTTTCTGATTACTGCATTGGTGTCAGTTTGTGACAGTTAGTGTGGTAGGGCAGATAGTGTTAGCCCCCTTTAGGTCTAGGGTACCCCCCTAATAAAGTTTTAACCCCTTGATCTCCCCCCGTCACCAATCGATCATTTTTCTGATCGCTGTAGTGTCACTGGTGACGTTAGTTAGGGAGGTAAATATTTAGGTTCGCGGTCAGCTTTTTTTATAGCGTCGGGGACCCCCATATACTACCTAATAAAGGTTTTAACCCCTTGATTGCCCCCTAGTTAACCCTTTCACCACTGATCACCGTATAGCTGTTACGGATGACCCTGGTTAGTTAGTTTATTTTTTATAGTGTCAGGGCACCCGCCGTTTATTACCGAATAAAGGTTTATCCCCCTGATTGCCCGGCGGTGAATGCGTTGCCCCAAGCAGCGTCAGGTTAGCGCCAGTACCGCTAACACCCACGCACGCAGCATACGCCTTCCTTAGTGGTATAGTGTCTGAACGGATCAATATCTGATCCGATCAGATCTATACTAGCGTCCCCAACAGTTTAGGTTTCCCAAAAACGCAGTGTTAGCGGGGTCAGCCCAGATACCTGCTAGCACCTGCGTTTTGCCCCTCCGCCCGGCCCAGCCCACCCAAGTGCAGTATCGATCACTGTCACTTACAAAACGCATAACTGCAGCGTTCGCAGAGTCAGGCCTGATCCCTGCGATCGCTAACAGTTTTTTTTTGTAGCCTTTTGGTGAACTGGCAAGCACCAGCCCCAGGCAGCGTCAGGTTAGCGCCAGTACTGCTAACACCCACGCACGCATAGTACACCTCCCTTAGTGGCATAGTATCTGAACGGATCAATATTTGATCCGATCAGATCTATGCTAGCGTCCCCAGCAGTTTAGGGTAGAGGTCGACCGATATGGGTTTTTCTCTGGCCGATGCCGATATTTAGAAATCGCGGTGGCCGATGGCCGATATATGATGCCGATTTTTTTGGGCCGATATATTAGGCCGATTTTTTTTTTTTCTTTTTTTCTTTTTTTTTCCCCGTTCATCTCATAAAATCTAACAGTTAGACCCCTTTCACACTGGGGCATTTTTTTAGGCTAAAAATAGCGCCTGTAAAGTGCCAGTAAAACGGCTCCCCTGCAGTCTCAGTGTGATATCCCGAGTGCTTTCACACTGAGGCGATGCGCTGGCAGGATGTAAAAAAAAAGTCCTGCAAGCGGCATCTTTGGAGCGGTGTATACCGCTGCTCCACCACTCCTGCCCATTAAAATGAATGCGCACCGCTGCCGAATCACCTGTATAACGTTTTGGCAGCAGCACTTCAGGGGCGCATTTAACCCCTTCCTCGGCCGCTAGCTGGGTTATAAGCGCCCCGCTAGCAGCCGAATAGCGCCGCTAAAATGACGGTAAAGCGCCGCTAAAACTAACAGCGTTTTACCGTCAACGCATGCCCGCTCCAGTGTGAAAGCAACCTTAAGTAATAAGTGATACAGAAAATTTTTTACATTTAAACATTTATTGAACAAAACAAACCTCCAATCAGTTCACTTGTATGTAGAATTTAGATTTAAAAAAAAATAACTATATCTTAAATATTAAATACACAAAAACAGGTAATCAAAACTTTTGGACGAAAAAAAAAAAATGGGCTAACTTTACTGTTTATTTTTATTTTTTTTAATTAGTGTATTTTTTAAAAAAAAATTGCGTTTGAAAGACCGCTGCGCAAATACCGTGTGACATAAAATATTGCAACAACCGCTATTTTATTCCCTAGGGTCTCTGCTAGAAAAAATATATATAATGTTTGGGGGTTCTAAGTGATTTTCTAGCAGAAAATACAGGATTTTTACTTGTAAGCAACAAATGTCAAAAAAGATTTAGTCTTTAAATGGTTAAACTGAAAACTTCTCCACGGAGTTCAGTCTATTGATAAAAAGAACCCGAAGAGATACAAATGTATCTTCTTATCAGACTTGGCAGGCTGCCCAGAGGAGGAGAGAAAACAAACTTCAAACAGCTTGCAATTGACTTCTATTACAGAAGTCATTTGCAAGTCCCGCTGAAGTTATAATCGGCTTTTTTTATCAGCACAATCGGCCGATGCCGATTAAGTAAAAAAAGCCAAATATCGGCCGATATATCGGTCGACCTCTAGTTTAGGGTTCCCAAAAACGCAGTGTTAGCGGGATCAGCCCAGATACCTGCTAGCACCTGTGTTTTGCCCCTCTGCCCAGCCCACCCAAGTGCAGGATCGATCGATCACTGTCACTTACAAAACACTAAAACGCATAACTGCAGCGTTCGCAGAGTCAGGCCTGATCCCTGCGATCGCTAACAGTTTTTTTGGTAGCGTTTTGGTGAACTGGCAAGCACCAGCGGCCTAGTACACCCCAATCGTAGTCAAACCAGCACTGCAGTAACACTTGGTGACGTGGCGAGTCCCATAAGTGCAGTTCAAGCTAGTGAGGTGGCAAGCACAAGTAGTGTCCCGCTGCCACCAAGAAGAAGACAAACACAGGCCCGTCGTGCCCATGATGCCCCTCCTGCTGCATTCGCCAATCCTAATTGGGAACCCACCACTTCTGCAGCACCCGTACTTCCCCCATTCACATCCCCAACCAAATGCAGTCGGCTGCATGAGAGGCATTTTCTTTATGTCCTCCCGAGTACCCCTACCTAACGAACCCCCCCAAAAAAGATGTTGTGTCTGCTGCAAGCGCGGATATAGGTGTGACACCCGCTATTATTGTCCCTCCTGTCCTGACAATCCTGGTCTTTGCATTGGTGAATGTTTTGAACGCTACCATTCACTAGTTGAGTATTAGCATAGGGTACAGCATTGCACAGACTAGACATACTTTCACAGGGTCTCCCAAGATATATATATATATATATATATAAAAAATAGTTGTCGTTTTATTGTTCTCTCTATTGTTCTGCTCTTTTTTACTGTACTCTATTCTGCAATGTTTTATTGTTATTATGTTTTATCATGTTTGCTTTTCAGGTAAGCAATTTTTTCTACTTTACCGTTTACTGTGTTTTATTGTTAACCATTTTTTTTGTCTTCAGGTACGCTATTCACGAGTTTAAAGTGGTTATACCAGAATGATGCCTGCAGGTTTAGGTATCATCTTGGTATCATTCTTTTCAGCCAGCCGTCTTCTGTGTTTTTCTCTGGCTCTCCTGTCTCAACAGGGAACCTGAGAATGCAGCCGGTGATTCAGCCAGCTGACCATAGAGCTGATCAGAGACCAGAGTGGCTCCAAACATCTCTATGGCCTAAGAAACCGGAAGCTACGAGCATTTCATGACTTAGATTTCGCCGGATGTAAACAGCGCCATTGGGAAATTGGGAAAGCATTTTATCACACCGATCTTGGTGTGGTCAGATGCTTTGGAGGGCAGGGGAGAGATCTAATAGACCACAATTTTTTCAAAAAAAAAAAAAAAAAAAAAAAAAGAGTACCTGTCACTACCTATTGCTATCATAGGGGATATTTACATTCCCTGAGAGAACAATAAAAATGAGTTAAAAAAAAAAAAAAAAAAAAAAAAAAAAGCACCCCTGTTCCCCCCTGCTCTCACGCTAAGGAGAACGCAAGCGTTGGTCTGGCATCAAATGTAAACAGCAATTGCACTATGCATGTGAGGTATCACCGCGAAGGTCAGATCGAGGGCAGCAATTTTAGCAGTAGACCTCCTCTGTAAATCTAAAGTGGTAACCTGTAAAGGCTTTTAAAAATGTATTTAGTTTGTTGCCACTGCACGTTTGTGCGCAATTTTAAAGCATGTCATGTTTGGCGTCCATGTACTTGGCCTAAGATCATCTTTTTTATTTCATCAAACATTTGGGCAATATAGTGTGTTTTAGTGTATTAAAATTTAAAAAGTTGTGTTTTCCCAAAAAAATGCATTTGAAAAATCGCTGCGTAAATTATGTGTGAAAAAAAATGAAACACCCACCATTTTATTCTGTAGGGCATTTGCTTTAAAAAATATATAATATGTTTGGGGGTTCAAAGTAATTTTCTTGCAAAAAAAAAATTTTTTTTTTCATGTAAACAAAAAAAGTGTCAGAAAGGGCTTTGTCTTCAAGTGGTTAGAAGAGTGGGTGATGTGTGAAAGTAGACACCCCAAGCTATTTGCTGAGAGGCATGTCGAGTCCATGGAATATTTTATATTGTGACACAATTTGCGGGAAAAAGACAAATTTTTTTTTTTTTTGCACAAAGTTGTCACTAAATAATATATTGCTCACACATGCCATGGGTATATGTGAAATTACACCCCAAAATACATTCTGTTGCTTCTCCTGAGTACGTGGATACTACATGTGTGAGACTTTTTGGGAGCCTAGCTACGTACGGGACTCCGAAAACCAATCACCGCCTTCAGGATTTCTAAGGGCGTAAATTTTTGATTTCACTCTTCACTGCCTATCACAGTTTTGGAGGCCATGGAATGCTCAGGTGGCACAACCCCCCCAAATGACCCTATTTTGGAAAGTAGACACCCCAAGCTTTTTGCTGAGAGGTATAGCGAGTATTTTGCAGACCTCACTTTTTGTCACAAAGCTTTGAAAAACAAATTTTTTTTTCTTATCTTTCTTCATTTTCAAAAACCAATGAGAGCTGCAAAATACTCACCATGCCTCTCAGCAAATAGCTTGGGGTGTCTACTTTCCAAAATGGGGTCATTTGGGCAGTCAAACTAAAATCTGTGTAAATTCCAGAAAATGTACCCTAGTTTGTAGACGCTATAACTTTTACGCAAACCAATATACGCTTATTGACATTTTTTTTTACCAAAAAGACATGTGGCCGAATACATTTTGGCCTAAACGTATGACTAAAATTGAGTTTATTGGATTTTTTTTTATAACAAAATGTAGAAAATATAATTTTTTTTCAAAATTTTTGGAGGACGCGACCGCCTCCGACGGCGGCTATAGAGGGCACCAGAGAGCGGCGGGAGTGGGCCTTCTTCCGCCACCGATAAAAGTGATCTTGCGGTGAATCCACCGCAGAGACCACATTTATCTGAAAGCGGACCGCCCGCTGAAGAAGTTGATACCGGGGTTATGGCAGCTAGTCGCTGCCATAATGCCATGATATTCCCGTACGGGCGGTCCGTATTAGTGGTCAATTTACATTGTTTCTTCTAATTCTGTATGGGGACGATGGCACTAATTATTTTAATAAAAGAAAAGAAAAAAAAAAAAAAAAAAAAAAAAACTTAAAAGTACCTTTTTCCTAATTGATATACAGCTGTCACATGACCTAGATCTTTCCCAGCCTGTCTGCAGAGAAACATAAGCAGGAGGAGCTTCTAGTCCTCTGCTGCAGGTCACGTTAAAAAAAATAAAAACAAAAATCAGCCTTTGGAATACAGAGAAAAAAAAATGAATAAATATCAAACTGTTTTAACTTGGCATATAAATATATATTTGAAATTAACTATTATTTTTTGGCAATAACATGGTGTGGGCAGATTTCTGCCAGTCACAGGCTGTGTCTTAAAATAAGAGTTGAAGGCTTCATCAATCTACATGTAATATTCTGCCCCCACTGTGTTTAGCCGGTTAGTGGGCATGGAGGAGGAGGGTGGGAGTGTGCTGTCATTTACCACTGTGTTTACACCCACACGTTTGACTCTATGGTCACATGATAGGGGGGAAATACTCAACATAAAAACCTCACTGAAAACTGAGCATATGCAGAGTTGCCACCACAGGTGCAAAAACCCTAGCAGAATTAGGAACATGGACAGAAGGTGGAGAGCAGCAGGTTCAACCACTTTTTTCAGAATACAGAAAATGTATCTCATAGTGTCTGAGTGAGTATAAACAGCATGTAATATACCATTTATTGATAGTTTTTTTTATGATGTGGGTTTAGTAACACTTTGAGATCGCCAATAAAATTAAAACTGATCTTGTTTAAAAGTTAGGAGCTACTGAAGTCACTGAATATACCTAACAATTTGTCCTCCCTTACCTGCAATGAAGAAGCAGCTATCTAGTTCCAGACAACCTTAAACACTGTGCTATCCCTTCTACTACATCTTGTGGACAAGATAATGCAATACCCCCTCAAAACAAAGCAGGCAAGACTCTTGTCGCATATTGGGAGCCGAGCTCTATTTCCTGAATAATACCAGCTTTACTGTACCACAGAAGAATGGCAAAGAGCGAACAGTCTAATGCCCTGTACACACGGTCGGGCATTGATCAGAAATTCCGACAACAAAATCCAAGGTTTTTTTCCGACGGATTTTGGCTCAAACTTGTCTTGCATACACACAGTCACAAAGTTGTCGGAAAATCCGATCGTTCTGAACGCGGTGACGTAAGACATGTACGTCGGGACTATAAACGGGGCAGTAGCCAATAGCTTTCGTCTCTTAATTTTTTCTGACCATGCGTGGCACTTTGTGCGTCCGATTTGTGTACACACGATCGGAATTAACAGCAACGGATTTTGTTGTCGGAAAATTTAATAGCAAGCTCTCAAACTTTGTGTGTCGGAAATTCCTATGGAAAATGTGATGGAGCCTACACACGGTTGGAATTTCTGACAACAAGGTCCTATCACACATTTTCCATCGGAAAATCCGACCGTGTGTACAGGGCATAATTTGTGCACTTACACAAGACAACAACAATTTCACTGATGGTCTAATGGTTTGGGTTATTGAGGCGATGCCTAGAGACCTCCCCCCAGCTGAGCGTTTTCGAAAGCTTTGCCATAGAGGGATTTATTGGATTTTCTCTTTGAATGTTTTGGCCCCTGGAGGGTTAAATGAGGATTTTGAAATCAGCGCCATTCTTTAGAATTTTATTCACTATCCCATCCTCGCTTTCATATGTTTGCTCATTATACAAGTGCCCATATTCCCCTTAGGTATTGGATAATCAGATTCTGCTTTCCCTATAGGATGTGCACATATGCGTGGGTGTGTGTATGCGTGAGCGCATAACGATTTATCTAACGGACAGTTGTGTGCACACTCTACTTTTCCTGTGCGTACGCATGTATAAGATGCAGTGCATATATTTATGCTCCCCCTTTTTTTTCCCCCCGTTTCTGCATCTATTGATGTCTCCTGTGCGGGCTTGCATGTACACACACGCACTTATTCCTATGAACTTTACTCTGTCACCTACAAATATTGATTCGTTGGTCGTCTCTCAAACTATTTTATTTTCCCAGTATACATTTGTTATAGTATATATATTCTTTTTATTTTATATATAATTTTTCTCTCTCTCTTTTTATATGACAGCTACATAAACCACATATTTTAAAATCTTAGCATTGTAGATGCAATCTGATTGGAATTATCCACCAACTCCCTCCTAGTGGCATTTGCTACTGAGGATTTATGTATGATTTGACCGTTTTGTTCCTTTTAATTTTTCCTAGATTTTAAGCCCCCTTCCCGATATATATTTTGTAAATGTCCAGTTACATTCGCCTTGCCTTTTTTTGTGTACGGGCTGCATCCCACGCTGTTTTTATGTCCTTATGTTTACTGTGTAGCTCTGTGCCCATGGATCACACCACTTCCTGGGTTACTGCAGCATTGTGTGTTTTTTTTCCCCTTACCACCGCCCATAGCCCCACCTACAGCTCCACCCATAGACCATAAGAAGCTCAGCTTCTACTTACCTGTTGTCATTGGTTCCTTCAAGCCAATCAGTAGTTCCGAAACGCATCCCATTTTGATGACATACTTCCTGTTTGCGGTCCATGCTGGCTGTCGTCCCCTTCCGCTGACGTCATTTCCGGGATCTATGCTCCACGCTGACTCAGAAGGCGCAATTGCTTCACCAGTGTTCCCAGAGGCTGGGGTTTTCACCTGCTGGTTTTCCTGGGACCTTCTGCTGCTGCCTATCGCTATCCCGCTATACACTGGGGCTTACTGATGCCAGATCACCTGCTTCATATACCCATGATATGCCTCTTCCTATCTATGATCCTGTAAGTTTTTTTAATCCTTCTTGGGGATATTAAAAGTTTTTATTTCTGCACTTAGAGGCGCCTTTTTTCTTTTATCTAAAATTGCCTGCATAGTGTGCTATTCCAGCCTCTAATGGGGGGGCTGGCATAGACTTATAAAAATGGCTTAACAAACACTTTAATAATCTATGTTTTTATACTAAGAACTATGTAATCTACTTTGTGTAACACTAAGCAATCTTAGTAGGACACTTTAAAAGTGAAGAAGTCATGACTAAGTTTGCCGCTTTCAAATGTGTCATGAGGAAAGTTTATAAAGAGCAATAAAAGATAACACGTGAAAAAAGCAAACAAATTAAATTGTAACAAGGTAAAGCATGCCAAATCTAAGTCTGGATATCTGCCATAGAAGACAGCAGTCATCACTGGATTCATCGGTTAATAAATGTTTAACTTTAAGTTTTGAATCAGTTTAGGCAAAGGATGTCACTCAATTGCACATTTTACAGCCTATCTTCTACTAAAAAGTAGAAGAATCTTTGTGCAAATCAATTATGTTTTTTGGACAAGGAAAATAATGGATTTGCACATTAGCCACTGAACAAGTCAGAATTCACAATAAATGGTGTCTGCCCCTCCCAGTTGTTTTTTCTTAACCATTCCATGCCTAAGCCCATTTCTGACATTTGTTGCTTACAAGTTAAAATCAGTATTTTTTGCTAGAAAATTACTTAGAACCCTCAAACATACACACAAATAATTTTTTTTTTTGTAGAGATCCTAGAGAATAAAATGGTGATCGTTGCAATATTTTAATGTCAGACGGTATTTGCACAGCACTCTTTCAAATGCATTTTTTGAGGGGGGGGGGGGGGGAGAGAGACACTTTCATGAATTAAAAAAAAAAAAAAAACCCACACAGCCACACCAGTAAAGTTAGCCCAATTTTTTGTATAATGTGAAAGATGATGTTACGCCCAGTAAATAGATACCCAACATGTCACTCTTTAAAATTGCGCACATTCGTGGAATGGCGACAAACTACGGTACCAAAAAATCTCCATAGGTGATGCTTTAAAAAATTTTTTACAGTTACCAGGTTAGAGGCCTTTTGCTAGAATTATTGCTCTCACTTCGACGATCGCGGCAATACCTCACATGTGTTATTTGAACACAGTTCACATTTGTTTCTTTGTTGCAAAATTTGCAAATTCTGAATACTGCATTTTTTTTAAATCAACGCCATTGGCACCCGAGTAAACCGGAAGGGACGTTGTGACGTCGCTTCCGGGATTTTACATCGGAGACCTGATCAGATCCGAATCTGGCTTTGTTTGGGTCTCAGCCTAGCCGGCAGACGCTCGGGTCTCCCGGTGGGACAGGAGGCCCGGAAAGAGCGGCGAAGGGGGGAGGATGCCCCCTCCTTCTCTTTTAGGATAACAGCCGTGCGGCTTTAAGCCGCATTGGTAGTTATCACTAAAGAGCCAATCGCCTGCTCTAAAAAATTGGTACCGGGGTGATGGCTACAGCTGCAGGCATCATCCCGGTATAACCCCTTCAGGCCATGAACACAAATTTGCGTACGGTCGGCATGAAAGTGTTAATGACCTCTACCCATCATCTTTGCAACAGAGGGAGGTGTTCCATAGTCCAAGGGAAGAACTGGGAGGGCTGGTAAAAATCCTTAAAGGGTAACTCCACTTTTGTGGGAAAAAAAATAAATATAGCGTATACAATTGCGAATCAATCATTGTAATTGAATGTTATTACAAATGAACTTTCCTTTTAAATCTGTAGCACTGTAATTTTCTGTAATATGCAATATGGCTACCTGGAGGTGTTCTGTACACAGATAGTATGCAGAACGCCCCCCGAAAATGTCATTTCATGCTTGAGTGATTGGCTCACTGATTTTCCCAGAAATGCGCACGAAGATACACATTCGATTTTGACCTTCCCCTGCAATAAAAATTTCATTTTTGGGGAAATACTGCCAAAGGGAAAAATCACATCTAAAGGGATGCAGACCTTGCAATTTTCATAATTTGAGCCTTGCAGGTGCAGCAGCTGATTGAGAATTATAAAACCCCTCCCATACAGATTCACTCTGCACATTAGACAGACAAACAGCTATTTCTTCAGAATAAAAAAGGTAGGACTCTGCAACAAAGTTTGTTACAAATCCCTGCAATGTACATAGAACACCCAGAAGGGAATGTTTTTTTTCCCCTCAACAAAATTAGAGTTACTCTTAAGCTGAGTTACAAAAGGAGTTGAGAATCTATAGAAGGTACATCGAAATTGTGTGAATATACAGTCAGGTCCATAAATATATTGGAACATCTACACAATTCTAATCTTTTTGGCTCTATACACCACCACAATGGATTTGAAATGACACTAACAAGATGTGCTTTAACTGCAGACTTTCAGCTTTAATTTGAGGGTATTTCCAAATCAGGTGAACGGTGTAGGAATTACAGTGCCTCCCACTTTTTAAAGGGACCAAAATTAATGGGACAGATTAACAATCATCCATCAAACTTTCATTTTTTAATACTTGGTTGCAAATCCTTTGCAGTCAATTACAGCCTGAAGTCTGTGATAAGAAATATGTAAAGAATTACAAGTGATATGAACATTTGCCTTGTTCCTTATATGCTTTTTTCTAGCTAAAATGGCGCTGACTTATTGTTTATGCAACCTGCTTAGTTCCGACCAACACCTACAACAATATTTAAAGAACTAGCAAAAGTTTACCATATTAGGGCATATTGTGAAAGGGCACTGTTTTTTTTTTTACAATAAAGCTGATGATGCACCATGAGTCACCAGTGTGCCTTAGCCAATGGCAGCTTGCCAAATACTGCTATAAAATGTCATTTGTAAAAGGGTTCCTGTGTGACTCTGCTGAAACTCCTTGCTGTGTACAGAGCTCACCCTTATGTATCGGTACATTTGTAATAAATCTGTCTTCTAATCAACATGACCGGAGTTGACTGATCAGTGAGAGAATGGAATTTTACTGACAGTCTGGAACGCATAGATATCACCAGACGCTGGGTTTCATCCCTGGTGATGCTCTGCCAGGCCTCTACTCTTCAGTTCCTGCTTGTTCTTGGGGCATTTTCCCTTCAGTTTTGTCTTCAGCAAGTGAAACGCATGCTCAAATCGGATTCAGGTCAGGTGATTGACTTGGCCATTGCATAACATTCCACTTCTTTCCTTAAAAAAAACTCTTTGGTTGCTTTCGCAGTATGCTTCTGGTCATTGTCCATCTGCACTGTGAAGCGCTGTCCAATGGGTTCTGAAGCATTTTGCTGAATATGAGCAGATATTGCCTGAAACACTTCAGAATTCATCCTGCTGCTTTTGTCAGCAGTCACATCATCAATAAATACAAGAGAACCGGTTCCATTGGCAGCCATACTTGTCCACGCCAAGACACTACCACCACCATGCTTCACTGATGAGGTGGTATGCTTTGAATCATGCGCAGTTCCTTTCCTTCTCCATACTCTTCTCTTCCCATTACTCTGGTACAAGTTGATCTTGGTCTCATCTGTCCATAGGATGTTGTTCCAGAACTGTGAAGGTATTTTTAGATGTTGTTTGGCACTCCAATCTGGCCTTCCTGTTTTTGAGGCTCACCAATGGTTTACATCTTGTGGTGAACCCTCTGTATTCACTCTGGTGAAGTCTTCTCTTGATTGTTGACTGACACACATACACCTACCTCCTGGAGAGTGTTCTTGATCTGGCCAACTGTTGTGAAGGGTGTTTTCTTCACCAGGGAAAGAATGCTTCGGTCATCCACCACAGTTGTTTTCCATGGTCTTCCGGGTCTTTTGGTGTTGCTGAGCTTACCTGTGCGTTCTGTCTTTTTAAGGATGTTCCAAACAGTTGATTTGGCCACACCTAATGTTTTTGCTATCTCTGATGGGTTTGTTTGGTTTTTTCAGCCTAAGGATGGCTTGCTTCACTGATAGTGACAGCTCTTTGGATCTCATATTGAGAGTTGACAGCAACAGATTCCAAATGCAAATAGCACACTTGAAATGAACTCTGGACCTTTTATCTGCTCCTTGTAAATGGGATAATGAGGGAAGAACACACACCTGGCCATGGAACAGGTGAGCAGCCAATTATCCCATTACTTTTGGTCCCTTAAAAAGTGGGCACATATACAAACTGTTGTAATTCCTGCACTGTTCACCTGATTTGGATGTAAATACCCTCAAATTAAAGCTGAAAGTCTGCAGTTAAAGCACATCTTGTTCGTTTCATTTCAAATCAATTGTGGTGGTGTATAGAGCCAAAAAGATTAGAATTGTGTCGATGTCCTAATATTTATGGACCTGACTGTATTTATTTTTTTTTAAAAAGGCTTTTGAATATATATTTCATCTGCACATGACTGGATATGTGCAGTAAGGCCTCATGAACACTGGACATTTTTTATGCTGCGGTTAGGGGCAACTGACGTTTTTTTCCTGCCTCTAAAAACCCTGCATGTTAGCCTATGTGTCCATACACACATTTGGCATTTGGAGGAGTTTAGAGACAGTGAAAAAAAAATCCCCAGTGCATCCAGAAGCAGCAGCAGCAATTGACAGAAAAAGCATAGACACACAATTTACTGTGTGAAGATTCTCAACCCCAAGTCAGTTTTTTCCCCTTTAAAATCAAAACTGGAATTAGGTTTTAAAACCGAATTCCAGGGTAAAGAAAAATGCTCCCTTACAATAGGGTTCCCCTGCAATGCATGAGTTAAATGCTCGTTTATGCTTGGGGTACCAGCAAAAAGGACTTTTACTTACCTACTTAATCCCTTGGTCCCTTGACAGCTGGCGCTTTCCTCTTCTCCTCAACGCTCCTGCTTGTAGGCGTTCCCTCCGCATTCTCACGGGCCCTTAAGCATACTACTTGAAGCTTCCATGGCCAATCCCCTTCTGAACAAGCTAGCTGTTTGGCTAGTACACTGATCAACTGGGTAAGGATTGAGTCACTGACCTGGAAGAAGTGACAGAAAAGTCAGACAGACATTCTTATTTGCATGCTTGCAGGTAAAAGCCACAGAATATATGGAACCAACCGATGAAACATAACAGCCAGAAAGCTAGCATTTTTCAGAATATTTAGTGATAGCAACCTCCTTTTTCCCCCTTACAGAAAAGTCTTCCTGTATAGAAGCAGAACGTTCATAATGTGTAGAAAGGATTAACCCAAAGCTATTTAGAAGAATTGTAAAGAATACTGTATTACAACAATCTGGATAAAGAAATCCTTACGCAGTCAGTCAAAAGACCCTGCAAAACAGAATAATCCGGTTTGCTTCTAAATGACTTGGAGGACACAGGTCATCTCTTTGCCTGACAGAATTATATAATGCAGGCTGATGTAGTCAGGTCTGTTAGCAGTAAGTAAAATATTTTTATATTTGTTCTATTCTAGAGCCTGGAAAACGCAGCTTTTGGATACAAGTCAAAACATGAAGCATATAAAAAAAAAGGTCAATGACAAACATTGAACAAAGCCACTAAATTCTTCTTTTTCTAAATATATTTTTTTTACATTATAGCCAACATCACCTAAAACATATTTTAAACAGAAAATGGAGCGGTTTAGTTTATATCACGTGCCAGTATTAGTATTATACTTGTATTGTTTCTCATAGTGTGAAATGTAGATTTTAGATCTGTTACCAGGAATTTCTATATACAATTTTAGCTACAACCATGTGAAAAAGTTAGACCTCATGGAAAAAACATTGGTTTTTCAACATATAGTACTTGAACAGGCAAACATTAGATCTTCAGTCAAAAAGTGCCTACAGATATAGGTGATACATATAACGAAAACCCAAGAAAAATGTAATGGTTTACTGGGGAGAAAGTTACATTTTTTTTGTATTTACCGTAAAATCTTTTTTTTCTTGAAGTCCACGGAGGGCCAGGGAAATATAGTAAGTTTTAGACAAATTGGTCATATAGCCACTATCAGGAGGTTGGGACAAACAAAAAACAGTAAGCCAGCCCCCGTATAACACCACCTCTGACAGACAAGCCTCAGTACAAGCTGTACATAAGGCCAATAACACAGAGGAGCGGGACCCATGTCCCTCAAGCGTAAAATAAATGTTACAGTTAGGCCTCTTTCAGACGAACGATCCGTTCAGGTCCGCCTGTCAGTTTTTTAGGCGGACCTGAGCAGACCCTCCATAGACATCTATGGAGCGTCGGATGTCAGCGGTGACATGTCCGCTGACATCCGACCTGCTCCGATCCAAAAAAGTGTAACGGAGGAAAAACCTACTTTTCCATCCGATTTCGGATCGGATCAGGTGACGACGGACTCTACGGTCCGTCGTCATCTGATCCCCCATAGGGGAGAGCGGCGCTGTGACAGGTCCGTTTTTTAGAGAACTGGGACATCCAAAAGCAGTCTGACTGAGGGATGGGCAATAGCCAATCAGAAATCCAAGAGGAAATCATATTACAAACCTAGAAGACCTAGAAAGCTGCAAGAAGCAATACCAACCAAATGTGTTAATTGACATGACCCTGGGGGAGGTCACCAGTAGGGATGAGCATTATGTTCGGGTCGAACATGAGTTCGACTCGAACATTGGCTGTTCTCCCGTTTGCTGAATAGCGAACAATTTGGGGTGTTCGCGGCAAATTCGAAAGCCGCGGAACACCCTTTAAAAGTCTATGGGAGAAATCAAAAGTGCTTATTTTAAAGGTTAATGTGCAAGTTATTGTCATAAAAAGTGTTTGGGGACCCGGGTCCTGCCCCAGGGGACATGGATCAATGCAAAAAAAGTTTTAAAAATGGACATTTTTTCGGGAACAGTGATTTTCATATTGCTTAGAGTGAAACAATAAAAGTGTAATATTCCTTTAAATTTCGTACCTGGGGGGTGTCTATAGTATGCCTGTAAAGTAGCGCATGTTTCCCGTGTTTAGAACAGTCCCTGCACAAAATGACATTTTGAAAGGAAAAAAAAAGTCATACAAAACTACTCGCGGCTATAATGAATTGTTGGGTCTCGGCAGTACAGATAAAAGTCACTGAAAAAAAAACAGCATGGGATTCCCCCACAGTCCAATACCAGGCCCTTTGGGTCTGGTATGAATATTAAGGGGAACCCCAAACCAAAAAGAAAAAAAAATAATTGAGTGGGGGTCCCCCAAATTCCATACCGGGCCCTTCAGGTCTGGTATAGCTATTAAGGGGAACCTCATGCCAAAATTTAAAAAAAAAAAAAAAAAAAAAAAAAAAGCGTGGGGGTCCCCCCAAAAATCCATACCAGACCCTTATCCGAGCACGCAACCTGGCAGGCTGCAGAAAAGAGGGGGGGGGACGAGAAAGCGCCCCCCCGAACCGTACCAGGCCACATGCCCTCAACATGGGGAGGGTGCTTTGGGATAGCCCCCAAAGCACCTTGTCCCCATGTTGATGGGGAAAGGGGCCTCATCACCACAACCCTTGCCTGGTGGTTGAGAGGGTCTGCGGGCAGGGGGCTTATCGGAATCTGGAAGCCCCCTTTAACAACGGGACCCCCAGATCCCAGCCTCCCCCCCGTGTGAAATGGTAACGGCCAACTCAATATTGAACCCTACGGAAAAAGGCGCCATTAAAGTGGTTGTTACCACAATCATATAATTCACTGGCAGTCCCTCTATTATAACCAGTCATAACACACAGTGTAAGCATTTTATAAAAACGAAGCTTGTAAATACAGTTTTGGAGCGATCTTCAGGCCGATTACGTGACTCCTGGCTGGACTCCTACTCTGAATCCTGCAGGAGGGTCCAAGATCTCCCTCTGACGTCAGCCTGGGAGGTCACGTGGCCGCTCAGCCCCTCCCGCTGTAGCAGACCAGCTAGGAGTCACGTGACCGGCCTGAAGATCGCTCTAAAACGGTATGTGCAAGCTTTGTTTTTATAAAAAAAACATTTACATTGTGTGTTATGACTAGTTATAATAGAGGGGGCTGGCAGTGACAATTTCTAATATATTATTTTTGCTAATCACGGTGGGGGGGGGGGGGGGGGGCTGGGGGCACAGACACAGAGCCAACAGGCAGGGAGGGAGGGGGTGAGGGGGACAGAAGAGAGCTGCGGATGACAGAGGGAGGTAAGCTGGTCACGGTAGTCAGGGCTCAGCAGCCATGATTATCTTGGTCAGGACACAGAGGGGGGCACAGGAAGTGGCAGGAACAGCCAGGTTTTTTACAGTTTACAGGGGCAGATAAGACAGCACTGTGCTATTCAATCTGCTATAAGGGAACAGGATCTCTCTTTTTTTCTTCGTTCTTTAGAGTTACAAACACTTTAAAGTTCATGTGCGTGTAAAAGGCAGGTGTTCCAATACGTTTGACAAGTAGGTCAAAAGGCTGGGCCAATGTAAAAATATACCAAGCCTGGAATTCATAAAGGAACTGGTAAAGTACACTGCAACCAAAACAAATGAAAGCAGAGAATAAACAAAAAGCACTGTGAAGAGAAGTGTAATGTGTTAATTACAGTTACCTACTGGTATTCTTGTTTAACTATCCACTAGGATATCCATTTACTAATTATAGTTTAGAGTCTAGACAAAAGAACACCTATAGCATCTGTGCACAGACAAAACAAAAACTGTACACAGCAACTCCCATAATTCTAATGTTTACCATCAGCTAACTTGTTACAGATAACCAGCTGTACAGGAATATTAGTGAATTTTGTAACTAGTTTTAAAGCAAGCCTTAAGTCATTTTTTCATCTTTCCATCTATTAAATCTTTTGCCCAGGCACGCGCATCGGGTTCTCAGTGACACGGCAGGCTCGCGCTCACCCCCTGGTGGGCCGGCAAGGCGACGCCCTCCCAGAACGAGAGCCGCGCCGCCTGCCCGTCATATGACGGCGGGCAAGCGGTTAAACTGCTTTTGTGTTTTTTTCATAATCTATACAGCTATCATCAAAACATGACTTTTTACTAAGAATGTCCGTAAACATCAAGCAACATGTAAAAAAGATGCCAGATTATGATCCTAATAGGGAACTTTGCTCCCATTAAAGCAAACCTCAACTGGCCTAAAGATGCTTACGGAGTCCCAGTCATCAATTTAAAATGACAGATGCAAATAAAAGCACCAAAAAACGTTTTGGGAGGGGGCGGAAAGAGACGAAGTGCTCTGCCGTTGGGCCCTTGCTGCTTGCTCCCTCACACCTGGTGAACGTATTGTAATGCGCTGTTGGAGATAGGTCTAAACCTCCTGCCCATCATGGGCAAGATACCCTTTTACCCCAGCAAGCCAAGCTAGGTACTGCACAGACCCAAACTCCCTATCACGTGTGCAGCCAAGGCCCGTGAAGGCCACTGGCCCCAGCGCCGTGATTGGGTCAACTTACATGCACTGGCCATATAGATCTTATTTGTTTTATTTATCTGTCCCCATAATAATGGTGCTGTGTTATTTTTAGCTTGCATGCTGCAAGAGATTATCGATTGCAACTACAAATTTAACCTACACACCAGATAAGGTCTTTACCAAATGAATGACAGTCATGTGGAAGTGGAGTAAGAAACCGCATTCAAACGTAGACATTAAGACAAAGTATTTTAGACCAAATCCAAGTATTAAGTAGTTCACTTAAGTGTCCGTTTATGAAACTGAACAGCGGTGATCTCAAGGATCGCCACTGATCACAGTCCATAAACGGTTTATGAAAGAGATAAAATCGGGGGAGAACATGTTTGAACATGTTCTCCCGCTTATGATATCCACACACTGAGAATCCTCATTGACCTACACAGAAACGGCCAGTTTATGAAGCTGCAATCTCAGCACTTCACTGGCGATCTTAGTCAGAAATCACCAGCTCAGAGGTGGAGAATCGGGGAGTAAAGACAGAATCCTGGGAGATCTGAGGGGGAAGAAGGAAGATTATTAATTTTTTTCTACCTAGATCAGACCCCCCCCCCCCCCCCCCCCCGATACAGATAGAGATAGATAAGCATTAACCACGCCATCTGTCCGTATACTGAGCAGTGATAATTTATCACTGCTTAATAAACGGACATCTGTGTTTCAGTGAATTTCTTGTACTGTAATCTCGTTCTGTCTCACGAGATTCCAGTATCAGGGACCGTTCTCCACAGTTCGAAGCGTTTGTAGATCACTTCACTCCTCCAAAGGAGAAGTGATCTACAAAGCTTCATAAACTGGCACACAGAGGAGAACGATCTTCTCTGAGAATCATGGATAATGAAGCTGTGAAATATTTAAACCACTTCATAAAAACGGACACCTTAGGGCTCTTTCACATGGGGCAGATCAGTGATGATCCGCCCCGTGAACATCCGCTTGCTCAGCTGGGATCGCTCCGCCGATCCCCGCTGAGCAGGAAGATGACAGGTCCGTCACTGCACACTGTGCAGCGACGGACCTGTCAGAGCGCCGCTCTCCCCTATGGGGGATCGGGTGATGACGGACCGTAGAGTCCGTCGTCACTCGATTCGATAATGGATGGAAAAGTAGTGTTTTCCTCCGTTACACTTTTTCGTATCGGAGTGGGTCGGATGTCAGCAGACATGTCACCGCTGACATCCGACGCTCCATAGACCTCCATGGAGTGTCCGTTCAGGTCCTCCTAAAAAACTGACAGGCGGACCTGAACGGACAGTCCGTGTGAAAGAGGCCTTAGTCTGTATTGTAAAAACAGTAACTACCACAATATGTTGAAAAGAACATGTGCTCTAAATGTGTACAAAGTCTAAATAAAGCCATAACAGTTCTGCATAGGAAGGAAACCTGTAAGATCAATGACAAAATAATGAGCAGTTTGATGCACTGTACAGTACACTATATAAAAGTATTCTCAACATCCACAGGTTTAAAAAAGAAAGACACAAAATGGGTTGTGAAATGGAAAAAAAAAAAAAAAAAAAAAAAAAAAAGGCTGACATGTCTAAATATACAGAGCTGTTAAAACTGTAACAGTCTGCACTTTGACTCCAATAAAAACTGTACTCAGTAGGCAAAATAGCAAGACATTCTGGCTCATCATGCAAAGTTAACTTGTTAATTGGTTTATTTTATATTTCCATCAGTACTTGGATTTTCTCACTCCACAGCAAACAAATGTGCTCAAAGTTGAAACAGGACCAACTTTATATTTTCACAATTTAGTGGGGGTTCTAGTTGTAATTTAAAACAACTTACTAATAAACCACAAACCCAGAACTAGCAAGCCATTAGCAAAGATGGGTAATGTATTTTTAAACCCAAAAAACTTTCCAGTCCTTAGGAGGTGTAGATGTATTTGATTTTTTTTTTTTTAATTCAGGCTTCATTATTTTCACCTGGTAAATTTGTGAACATCACAATTCCTGTATGAGTGACTAGACTAAATCCGGCATAGATGGTTAGAATCTTGGCCGGTTCAGCAGGGAATGGTCGAGATTCGGTCTATCTATGGGCAGGACAAAGTTGATCAACTTGGGTACAAGCAGCATGACGATTACTCTATGGATCAAGCCATGGTTGTCACACAGGCTGGACTTAAAACGTGCCTGTCTTTGTTCATCTACATTACATGAAAGATGATTGGATTAGCAGTTTACAGAAGAACGTTTTATGCTCCCAGGTAAACTCACAGGAAGGGACAAGGGACATTGCATATCTGCCATGATTAACAGGTGATGTCCTTGAGAAGAAAAAGGCCTGGGCCTGAAAAATCAAACCAATGCAGCCATCACATCTAACAACTGGTAAACTGCAATATATGAATAGGCCTTTGAATTTAGTTATTCATTAAAGAACATGCAAGGATGTCAACAAGAAGCTTGTGGCATCAGAAGGAAATTAGCAGTGCTAGGTCCAGTGTTAGTCTGGACAGATTCCACACCAGTTCTCATGAAAATACATTCAGTCTCCAGCCTGAGCCTTCTCAACTTCTGTACCAGATCATTATGATAAACTTTTCAGAATAAATAGTAAGTCCAAGGACATAAAAACTGATCATGTTATTTATACTTGAACTATTCTTTTAGAACACAAGCATATTATATTTGATTAACTAATTCTCTAACAATCCTGGCCTGTCATTTACAAAATGTAATGTCTTTACAGGAAACAGTTCTAAGAGACATCAGAGTTGATTTACTAAAGGCAAATAGACATTTGGGCAAGGCAAAAGTCAATAGCATTTTTGTTTGCACATGTGTGGATGATGGAAGTCAGCAGCACTTCCCCTCATGTACAAGGCCATGGAACAACTGCACTTGAAAAACGCACAGTCCATTTGCCTTTAGTAAATCAACTCCATAGACAGGCTGCTGCTTTTTTCCTGAAAATGTAAAAGTATCTAAAGCCACATTTTCATTTGGATAGAGTAGGGTAGGGTTAAAAGCCCTGCCTAGCTTTCATTGCCGATCCCCTGCAGGGAGCTTCACCCTCTGTTATGGTAACCAAGACTGAAAGGAGAGAAAATGTAAAATTATGACCTTGTCAGAGTTAGCCCGGGTTTACACTGCCCACGACTTTGAAGTCGGACCCCAGCGCGACTTTGGCAAGACTTGCAGGAAACTTATTTTGACAGAAGTCAATGAAAATCATACCAAAGTTGGACCAAAAGTAGTGCAGAAACCTTTTTCTAAGTCAGAGCGACTTGCACAGAATGGGGTCCAACTTCTAATGCAATAGGTGCTCCAGAGTTGGAGTGGTTGTTGCATCAGTGTGAACCGGGCCTAAAGCCTTGTACACACGGTACGTTGGCAGGGGAATGTCTGTTGACAGACTGTTGTCCTAAAATCTTACCGTTAGTACGCTCCTTTTGACAATTGTTGTCCAATTTTCGGCCAACAAATGTTAGATGACAGGCTAGAAAATTCTCGGCGGACAGCGGCTTGACATCAGATTTCCGTATGGTCAGTACACAAATCTGTCACACAAAAGTCGAAAAGCATGCTCGGAATCAATGCTCAAACACAAGATCCTGGCACATGCCCTTTTGACAAAAATCAGACGCTTGGTTGGCCAACAATAGTACCGTGTGTACGACTAGTGGAGAAACCTTTCAATCGAGACACCTGGTCCAGTGAAAACTCTTAGTGGCGATTCCCCTTTTACAAAGATAACACACACTATAACTATATATCTCTCTCTATATATATATATATATATATATATATATATATATATATATATATATATATATATATATATATATATATATATATATATATATATATATATATATATATAAATTTTAATACATATTTTTTCAGGAGAAAAAAAAAAAAAAACAAAAAAAACGTAATTTATATTTTTTACTAGGAGTTTGGAAAGCATTGCACCAACGATCAGCAGATTGCAGATGCCATGCAGGACTCCTGCAGACTATCAGTGTATCTGTCAGCTCATACCTTGTATGGGCAGGCAGTTACTGAGCCTGGCCATACGCGGTTTGAATCTTGGCCAGTTCAGCAGGAACCAGCCAAGATTCAAACAATTAATGGGCAGGCTGAATGTACCAAGTTGATGGATCAATCAGCTTGGGTACAACCAGCCTGCCAGATTTGCTTCTGATTATTGCAAGTGGCTGCTATAGCTGCTAGTGATAATCATGGTCTTCTCCCAGTGGGGACAGCTTCCCCTCACTCAGAGAAGACAATTACTTGGCATGAGGGAGTCCCCTGTCAACACTGTCTGTGTTGGTGGGGGATTCGTGCAAAATTCACACCATCTATGGGCTGCCTAAATGACAGGAAGAGACAATGAACTACCTAGACTGCGCAACAACCATAGTTTATTGAAAACTACAAGCCGCAGATCTCTGTAAATGAATGACGAGGCGGGGTGGGCAGAGCCCTGCATGCCCACAGTTTTTTCCGATTGCGACAGCAAGTTTCAAGAGAAGATCCCTGGCTCGCTGTCACTAATGTCAGCAAGGGAGCGGCCACAGGAGCAGCGACTGCAACTGTTACACTCAAAAAACAAGTGGAACGTAGAACATGTAACATGTTCCCAAAGGTGGACTTATCCTTTAAGATAGATCTTCACTTACTACCTGTTGTGTCTCCAGACAGGAAGCGAAGGATAATCTCCCTGAAGGCACAGAGATGGCAAAAAATAAATAACAAGGTTTAAACTATTCCCTACTATAGATATACTTTAAAGGCCAGCTCCAGACATAAGGAAAAAAAAAAAAAAAAAAAAACAGACTACAAGGGTTCAATGCTTGTTAAGTCTAGGGGTACAGGAATAAGTAGCAGGGATGAGCTTGGGATACAGGGATAAGGAGTAAGGATGAGCTCTGGCGTGTTCGCACAGCCCACGTACAGAGCCTGCCAGGAAGTCAGCACTGCGCTAATCACAGGCAGTGAGACATTGTTCCGATGTGCGGATCAGGACAATGTCTCACTGCTTGTGATTAGAGCAGCGCCGACTTCATGGCGGGCTCTGCACATGGGCTGTGCGAACACACCGGAGCTCATCCTTAATAAGAAGCTGATCTAATGAGCTGCAGGAGATTCCCTGTCCTGCAGCTGCATGTATACAAAGAAGCAGGGATATGGCCAAGTAGCCATATTAGGTCAATGAACCTAAGAGCATCCCTACCCACAGCTCATTGGGCCAGGGAGGGACACAATTACGTGACACCTTACCGTGAATTACCTACACCTATAGCAAGGGCATTATTCAACTTTGGTAAAAGGTGCGCAGGCTGTTTTTATCTACAGAAAAGGATTCTGTTCAGGTTAGTAGTGAATTCCCATCCAGCCATTCCTACACTCACTAGCTTGCCCCCTCCAGTGTTTACTCTTCCTGCACATCTATGTACATTGATACTAGTGGAAAGGAGGGTACATAACTGCAGCAGCTGTGACTGGAGGTGCCTGCTGTTTCCCCAATGTGGTAGATAAGTAAACAAAGAGCTGGTGTGGCTCACCATTAGCAGCCATACAAGCCCCCCCTTCATGTCCTCGAGTGCCCTAGCAGGCCATATCCTCACACATGACTGACTGCTCCCCAAAGTCAAGCACCTCTCTCCCACAATGGCTCCTAAGCTGTATAGTGGTCGGGTGTGGCGGCCCAGCCTCCCATGCACACTCACCGTCCATGACGGCACGCCATGCCCAGCTCTGCCCGCCCCGTGTACTAAGCAGCCTTCGCCCATTCACAGCTTCATTCTTCACCTCCACCGGTGACAGTTGTGGGTAGGGGAGGACCAGACTTACTTCCGGTTCCATGTAAAGCTCGCCACCAATCGCCAGCTTTCCTAGCGCCAATGCTATGCGCATGCGCTCCTTTACCCGCATCTGTCACCTTCAGTCGCCACCTGGTCTCTGAGATCACGTGGGATTAGTGTGACCAATCAGATCGCTAGACTGGTAGCCGAGCCTAAAGGCCGCGCCCGGTAATGGGGTGTCACGCGCTTGTTATCCTGCAGTGTGGGATACTTACTTATATAGTAAGAAGTCATGAGACAGAGGCGGATGATGGGTGTTCCTTCTCAAAATGTCATTGGGCTAGTCTTCAATGGTTTACATCGGTAACAGATAAGACTTCAGGCTAATGACCCCCCACACCTGTTCCAGATCAGTCACAGACAATACTGAATGCCATTGATTTAATATGCCAGCCAGGCAACAAGCATTTTCAGAAGGTCAGGAATGGTGCTCCCTTTATTTCTTTAAGCCAGGGTATGTGCGGGGCCGAGGGGCTTCCAACATTACTCTGCTGATGAGGGGCCGTGACCCGGAGCCAGGTCAAGTGACTTGGGATGGAGGTAAAATGTCATGCTGGGAGTTGTAGTACAGAATACGAGTCAGTACAGGTCATGTGACTAAGTGATAGGGCATGCTGGGACTTGTAGTTCTATAGGACATAAGCAGGTACAGGTCATGTGACTCAATGGGCTCCATTCACAGAAAGAGATCACATGCAGTATTTAGGTGTTTTCTCAGATACCACATGCAATCCTGAAAATGTTAAATGTATTTACTGCATAATGCAAAAACACTTAGTAAATACAGCTTAAAACGGGAGTGAAAGTTCACAAAAGGGGAAAAAAAATGTGGTAAATAAGCAGTGATCCCGTCATGCGATATTAGGCTCCATTCTCATATGCTGCAGCCACAGGTCACAGCATGGGGTCCGGTGCTACCTTGTACACCGATTCAGGTCCAAATTTTTGCCTGAATCGGACCAGAAGACACACTGGACCCTGCATGAGGATGCTGCTACTCCGGAGCTGTGTGAACCGGTTCCATTGAGAGCCAGTCCCACTCTCCTGTCATGCGACTTGGATTTGGGGAAATCTGCATCCAATTCACATATGTGTGAACCCAGCCTAAAGGAACCAGCAGCTGCTTGCATCCTTAATCAGTAAACATGGTTGTTAACCACTTGCCTACTGGTCACTTTCACCGCCTTCCTGCCCAGGTCAATTTTCAGCTTTCAGTGCTGTCGCATTTTGAATGATAATCGCGCGGCCATGCAACACGGTACCCAAGCAAAATTATTATAACTTTTTTCGAGACTGATGGAGCTTTACTTTGGTTAATCACAACTGGGTTTTTATTTTTTGCTAAAAAAAATGAAAAAGGACAGAAAATTTTGAAATAAAAAAGTTTTTCTTAGTTTCTGTTATAAAAGTTTGTAGATAAGTAATTTTTCTCCTTCACTGATGTGCACTGATGAGGCTGCAGTGATGGGCAATTATAGGCTACACTGATGGGCATTGATAGGCTGTACTGATGGACACTGATGAGACTGCACAGATAGGAAGCATGGACAGGCGGCACTGATTGGCCACACTAATGGGGCTGCACTGATAACCAGGACTAAGGATGAGCTTCGGCGTGTTCTCATGCTGCACATGCAGAGCTCGCCAGGAAGTCGGCACGGCGCAGCGCTAATCACAAGCAGTGAGACATTTCCCGATGTGCGGCTGCAGAGATCGGGAAATGTCTCACTGCCTGTGATTAGCGCTGCGCCGTGCCGACTTCCTGGCGGGCTCTACAGGTGCAGCATGCGAACACGCCGAAGCTCATCCTTAATCAGGACACTGATGAGCAGTGCCTTAAATATCAGTGTAGATGTCCTCTTTTACACTGGCCAGTTACCAGCTCTCCTCTCCTCGTGTGCTGTCAGTGTGAGGAGAGGACTGCCGATAACCGGCAAATCCTGTTTACACTGTGATTGGACACAGCTGGCCACATGGTAAAGCGCCACTGTGATTGGCTCTTTACCCCGATCTATGATCAGCTGTGTCTGAAGGACACAGCAATCACAGAGTCCTCCCGATGCACGCTGTAGGGCAGGGATATGCAACTAGCGGACCTCCAGCTGTTGCAAAACTACAAGTCCCATTGTTCCTCTGCCTCTGGGTGTCATGCCTATGGCTGTCAGTTTTGCTATGCCTCATGGGACTTGTAGTTCTGCAACAGCTGGAGGTCCACTAATTGCATATCCCTGCTGTAGGGGGCGCATGGGAAGCGCGATCATGGGAGGATGTCAATAGATACCCTCCCGAAAATGTGCGACCTCACTGTAGCCATCATTTGGCTATAGCGTGGTCATGAAAAGGTTAAGGAGTGGGTGGTCACCGCGTGGGTCCCCCCACCCCCAAATCCATACCAGATCCTTATCCAAGCATGTAGCCTGGCAGGTCAGGAAAGGGGGGGGGGACGAGTGAGCAGCCCCCCTCCTGAACCATACCAGGCCACATGCCCTAAGCATGAAGGGGTACAGGGTCGGTGACATCACAAGGGTGTCATCCAGTGACGTCACGTGGTGGCACCGCCTCTTAGTTATTTAAGAACTGGCAGACAGCAGTAGCCTTAGTCAGGAGCGGAGCATTTTTTTTTTCTTTTGGGGCGGCGGGCACCATGATTAATGGATCTACACTGGGGGACATTTTTGTTTTTAAATAAGAAAAAATTGTCCAAAACTGCCTACTGTGTTTCTTTCATTACACTTTGTTTTTTTGGTGAATGAGTGGGGGGGTCTTGGGGCCCCTTTTTTTTAAAGGGGGCTTCCAGATTCCGATGAGCCCCCTACCCACAACTGTCAGCCAGAATTGTGGGAAGCGGCCCTTGTCCCCATCAACACGGACAGGGTGCTTTGTGGGGGGCAGAGCTCCCCTGCTCCAAAGCACTCCCCCATGTTAAGGTATGGTTCAGGAGGGAGGGCACTGGCTTATTCCCCACCCCCCCCCCTTTCCTGACGTGCTGGGCTGCATGCTTGGATAAGGGACTGTTATGGATTTTGGGGGGGTAACACAAAATAAAATTATGGCGTGGGGGTTCCCCCAAAATTCATACTAGACCCGAAGGGCCTGGCATGGATTGGGAGGGCCCAAACCGTTTCTTTTTGTTATTGTTTTCAGTTCCGGCATTTTTTTTTTCTTTTGACATTCAGCTGTCAGTGGGGAACCCCGCTGACAGCTGGTCAATCATCACTTGGTAAGGACGCAGCGGCCGCCCGCTTCTTAACAACCATGACAGTTACTGGTTGTTAAGGATGCGGGTGGCCACCCGCTCGCGTACAATTAGCTATTTACAGCCTGTGTTAAGGACACTGGCGGTAAAATACCACATCTCTTATTACTTCATAAAAAAACTCATGTAGTATTTTAGTAGGGTTTTTTAGTGAATGCCAAAAAACTTTTTAAAAAATGCTATGCGGTATGTTACCGCATACTCGGATACGGTAAGATACCGCTTTGTGAATGGAGCCCGCTATCTGTGCAACAGGTCATGCTGGGACTTGTAGTTCTCCAGGGCGTAGGCTAATACAGGTCATGTGACTCAGGATGTGATTACAGGACATGCTGGGACATGTAGTTGGACAGAGTATAAGCAGATGCAGGTCATGTGACTCAAGATGTGGTGACAGGACATGCTGGGAATGTAGTTGTACAGGAAATGAGCTGATACAGGTCATGTGACTCAGGATGTGGGTGGCAGGGTATAAGCAAGTACAGGTCATGTGACACAATACATGGGAGATGGGTTCCAGAACTGGTATCTGTGGGAAGACAGGTTCAGGAGGTGGGGGATGGGTGTGTGGTGGATCCATTCACAAGGGATATGGTACTTTTTCTGACCTGTCCAATCAATGTCACCCCCGAGAACAGTCCTCCTGAATGGCCTGAAACTTCCGCAGAGACATGACATCATCGCATGACCTGGCTGAAAATGGGCAGATTGTTAGATTGTTTCTGGGGCAGGAAGGAAGACTTCCCAATAAGCCCCCGTTCACACCTATGCGAATTAGATGCGGCTTACACCGCATCCAATTTGCAGGACATTTTAAATACATTAATTTGAATGGTTCACATATGTGCGTTGCATTCACACTGCGCATTGCACAAAAAACGTGTGTGTTTTTTGGGCATTGCGGTGCGAACTACAAGCCTATTATCTCCTATGGGAACGCATCTAATTCGCAGATGCATTGCGTTCTGAACAAGGATTTTCTCCTTCTCCTCACTACACCTCCCCTTCTCCCCCCCTCCCTCCCCCTCTCCCTGCTCACTGATCTGCAGCTACAACGCAGTGAAACCTTTGAACAACTGATTTTTATCTTCCCAGTGAAACCTGAGCTTCAGTTCGCACCGCACATGTGTGAACCCAGGCTTACAGTGCTGTGAAAAGGTAATTGCCCCCTCCCATGCTGAATAATGAATGAACTGTGATTAACCACAGTTTTTTGGAAAGCTGAGTTAAATTTCACTTGCCAGACCCAGGCCTGATTACTGCCAGACCTGTTGAATAAAAAAATCACTTAAATAGAACCTGTCTGACAAAGTGAAGCACACTAAAAGATCTCAAAAAGCAACACATCATGCCATGATCTAAAGAAATTCAAGAACAGATGAGAAACAAAGTCATTGACATGTATCAGTCTGGAAAGGATTACAAAGCCATTTCTAAGGCTTTGGATGCCAGCGAACCAAGGTGAGAGCCATTATCCACAAATGAAGAAAACTTGGAACAGTGGTGAACCTTACCAGGAGTGGCCGGCCTACCAAAATCACTCCAAAAGCACAGCAACGACTCATCCAGAAGGTAATAAAAGAACCCAGAACAACTTCTAAAGAAATGCAGGCCTCACTTGCCTCAGGTAAGATCAGTATTCATGATTCGACAATAAGAAAGAGACTGGGCAAAAATGGCATCCATGGGAGAGTTCCAAGGCCAAAGCCACTGCTGACCAAAAAAGAACACAAAGGCTCATCCCACATTTACCAAAAAACATCTTGATTATCCCCAAGACTTTTAGGCAAATATTCTGTGGACTGATGAGACAACAATTTTACTTTTTGGAAGGTGTGCCTCCTGTTACATCTGGCATAAAACTAATACAACATTTCATAACAAGAATATCATACCAACAGTCAGACATGGTGGTGGTAGCATGATGGTCTGGGGTTGCTTTGCAGCTTCAGGACCTGGATGACTTACCATAATTGATGGAACCATGAATTCTGGGCTCTATCAGAAAATCCTAAGGGAGAATATCCGGCCATCAGTTCGTGCCCTCAAGCTCAAGTGCACTTGGGTTATGCAGCAGGACAATGATCCGAAACACAACAGCAAGTCCAAAATTTAGGTTTTGGACTGGCCTAGTCAAAGCCTGGACTTGGGTATAGCTTCAGATAAGCAATGTCAGAAATTGCAGTAAAATAGTACCATCATCCAATTTTTTTTATAGAAAATAGGGGAAGGAAAGAGACAGTTGCTGAGGCTGTCCTCTAACACGCTGAAACCAAGAAGGGGAACTTATGGACTATCCCAGTACTGATAGACAGACAATCAACCTCAGTAAAATTCTCATTTATTACATATAAAAAACAAACAGAAAAGCAAAATCAATAAAAATGGGAAGTTAAACCTCACAGTATACAATTACTCGTAGGTTTACTCCCAAGGGGTGTATCTGGTAATGGAATTATCCTCACAGATTAGAGATCCTCTACTATTTGCGTGGTCCTAATGCTGCTTCCTCAGGAGGAATAATCTATAAAAACAGGTAATTTATTTAGAACATGTGTACATACAGTTTGGCAAGCATATAATATTAGCAGAACAGCAATACCAATGGAAAATTGCTTACCTACAAGCCCAAAGCCAAAAAGGTCCCAAACCACCAAATCATTTCCCCTCGCGGCATGCATGGGGGATTTGTTAGCAGAGAGAGTCTAAAATAGTTGGAATGGATAAGTAATATATAAGGCTCCATTGGGAAAAGAGACAGGAGAGAGGGGAGGGAAGAAGGGGGAGAAAAGGAAAGGGGGAGGGGAGAAATAAGAGAAGGGGGGAATGGGGGAGGAGGGGGGAAAAATAGGGTGTGTGGAGGGCAAAATAAATAATAGGTTAGTCATAAGGACAAGGAAGAAGCAAAATGGAGGGTAATTAGAAGATATTGCTAATCCGGATAACCGGGGGCAACCTACCAGGTGCAAGTACTCCGGAAAAAATTCACAGGATATTTAACTTCAGAAGGAGGGGGCTGGGTGATATTCACGGGAAGAGGCCACAGTCAAAGGTAAGGTATAGCAAGTACTAATCGTGCTAGCTTGGCAGTTGCTCAATAGCGTCTTTGAAATACTAGCGTCAGGGGTTAAAGAGCCTCATATGGCGCTTCACTGAACAGGTCTACTGTTCAGAGTTAGCAGCTAATGCAAACGTAATAGTCCAGTCTGCAAATGAACAAACAGACAAGATTGTTTAGTGGGCCTATAGCAGGTCAGTAAGTACGGATCTCACCTTGGTAAGGGGAGCCAGACCCAGAGATGTCATTTAATGGGCTTCGGCCCATCAATAAGCTCTACCTCAACCTCTCCAGGAAGCTGAGACTGTGGCAACTCTTACCAAGGTGAGATCCGTACTTACTGACCTGCTATAGGCTCTAACCTCTACCCACTAAACAATCTTGTCTGTTTGTTCATTTGCAAACTGGACTATTGCGATTGCACTAGCTGCTAACAGTAGACAATGGACAATGAATGTGTTCAGCCGAAAGTGGGAGTGGGTACCTGACAAAACCAGGTACCCGCTCCCCCCCCCCGAAAGGTGCCAAATGTGGCAGCGGAGGGGGGGAGGAGTTAGATAAGCGATGCTTCCCTTTTTTAAGGTCGCTTTGAACCCCCGTATATGATAAGCTTTTTGTTTGCTAAATATTCCTTTGGGTTCTGTGAGTACCCTTTGTGTGGACGCAGTCGTGCAAACCCTTCTGCAGTGACTGCTCTTCAGTGTAACATCCGCAGAGGTTGCGGGAATGTTCACGGACTGGTTTTGCTGCCACTAAATTATCTTGTCAATGCATTTAAGCAGTTCTGGCTGGCGTAAAGAATTGCGGGGGGGGGCTCATTCACACCATGACCATCCCATTTTAGCATGCAGGCTGGTGTCTGTTGTTGAGGGGCCTTACATTATTACAACATAAGACAATCTTTCCTTTTGTATTGTTTTTATTTTTTTTATAGCTGAGGTTTAGTAAACATTTTTTAGGACACACAGCACCAGTGTAATAAGGGACATCTGATGCATCCCACATCCTGCTGGCCTCTGGTTACTGTATTAATCCACCTCTCAGTGATATCATAGACTTCCCCCACCACATCAGTGATCTTCGGCGTATAAGAGCAGTGGCTGCATAGGACGCACGCCGGTCTCCCTCTCCTTTGTGCTCCCTCAACCATTCACAAAACTATTAGCATTTCTCTCCCAGAATGCAATGGGGAAGGATGGCTGACATGATCTCCCCTGTCCGTTCATAGAATACAATGTATTCTGGGAGAAGGGTATAAGATGGTGTATTTGCAAAAAAAAATTGCATAGGGATTCACTTAGTGCTTTAAGTTATCATTCTGTGCACATGGGGCAAAAAAAAAACCCAAATGTTATTAGGCTATTTTGTTGTATGATTTTATTTTGAATGATTTAAAACAGAAATACTTTATTAGGCTACCAAATGGCTCTAAATATCATAGGACATTCCTATGATGTCTGCATTTTCGCTCAATGCATCACAAACCACCCCAATGTAGTGTTGTGGTGTGGACAGGGCGCATAGAGAATATTTGTTTTCTATGTACGCTACATTGAGCCAGCATTGATTTATGCAGATTGACGCAGATCACTGCACGTGGTGTTAATGAGCCCTTGCAGTTATTTAGAAAGAACTGTAACTATTTTGAAAGGCTATTAATTTATGACACAATCCCAGCACACTAAATAACGCACATGCTTGCGGGTGCACCATAAAGCATGGCAATGCACTATTGTGCCTAGTGAAATGCTGTAATGGCAAGAATGGTTGGATTTTAGGATCGTTGTGGTGCATCGCATCGGACCATATAGATGTGAATTGGTCTCAGTGTTTAGCTCTTGGGTGTCATATGTATTATATTGTATCATTAGGGTCCTAATTGTATTCTTTACTTCATCCCAGAAATGTTTTAATTTTGGGCATTCCTAAAACATATGAACAAGGGTTTCCTCAGATTCCCGACAGTGCCAGCCAGTAATAAGTACCTGGGGAAACATGCGGTGCAGTGTTGCTGGAGTTCTGTAGCACTCTGTAAGGAGTTTGTAGCCTCCCTCTTGGTATCTACCTGCTAGGGAGGCCATCAATAGGGAATAGAAGTGAGGTAGAGAGTGAGGAAGCATTCTCCCATCTTAAGTTTGTTCAAATGGGGCAGGCTGGCATTGGTAGGGACCAAAGATATGCATTTAATTGATGCAAAAATTTTAATTGTGCCAGTAATAATAACCTAAGTGAAATAAAGCTGCTTGCAATATCACAACAAAACCAATTGTGCAAAAACATACATAATTAAAATTGCAGAGCTGCCATTTTTATTACGTATGCATTTTATTGAGCACGTCAGAGAGTAGAAATGAGAGTCGATATATCTATATATATTGAGTCTGCACTTAATGGAGAAATGGAGGAGTCTGAAGGAGGTCCATTGCAAGAGTTCGGCAAATTGAGGGTCATTTTAAATACCTGGTTAGAATGTCAGGGTTCCCAGTATCAGAATTAGGGAGCTCAAATACAGAGAGAGGAGAAATCTTAAAAAAGGATTTAATACAGAATGGAACATTTTCGCTGGGTTTTTTAGCAGCCAAGAAAAGTATTGGACAATGAATGTATTCAAATTTTTAATTAAAAGAATTTTACTTTATTAAAAAGCAATTTACAAATTCTTGAAAGTTGTAAAAAATGAGCTCTGGCATTGACATGAAAATAACATTACCCATCATTCATGATAAACCACACATTTATATGGAACCCATTGTTGGCATTTTACTACAACGTGGTCATCCACATGATACTCCTACACGTTTCGACCCTTCTAATTATGGTCTTCTTCAAGGGGGGTTTTTTGTTCTATGCGGGCGAAGAAAAATACATTTTTCATACTCAAACATCATTTTTATATTATTGTGTGTAGCTATGTCCCGATAGCAACACACCATAGCGATTCCAGTGGAGCTTCTAGAAAGAGAAAAAAAAATAGTGAAACAAGCTCACAAGAACGCCCCAGGTCAACTTATGACAAAAGTAATGACAAGAAAACACGAGTACAACGCTCACGTGGCGGTGTAACCCCTAATACCTCAAGAAATGGCAATATACAAAACCATTCACTTGTGACGTTAACCACCCCAACAGTAAATTTGAATCCGGTCTCAACACCGGTGGGACCTATGTCCCAACAAATGTTGGAACAACACCCAGCTACGGCTGCCTTCCCCACAGATTCTCGAATGGCACCCATATTTAGTTCCAATACTTTGGACTCCAGGCGCAATTCCTTACCCACACCTACCCCTGTACGAACAATCAGCCAACCGTTAAAGTAGAGGGTCCCGGTTCCATCTCTGTGTGTCCCTTATTTCCAAACATAGGATGGAAACACCTATTAGTTGTCATGTGGGGCTATACC
The DNA here is from genome assembly GCA_037952925.1 of Lithobates clamitans. Taxonomy (NCBI): domain Eukaryota; kingdom Metazoa; phylum Chordata; class Amphibia; order Anura; family Ranidae; genus Lithobates; species Lithobates clamitans. The sequence continues at coordinate 10,067,049 of JBBGZY010000372.1, forward strand.
ATAATTTTGATTTAAAAGTTATTGTTTTTTTCAATCTCGAACACATTCCAGAACATGAACGAGGTGGTGATATAGACCAGTGTTTCTCAACTCAAGTCCTCAAGGCGCCCCAACAGGTCATGTTTTCAGGACTTCCCTCAGATGAAATGGCTGTGGTAATTACTAAGGCAGTGAAACTGATCAAATCACCTGTGCAAAATAATGGAAAACATGATCTGTTGGGGCGCCTTGAGGACTGGAGTTGAGAAACACTGATATAGACAATAAACTTCTCCAGTTGGAGACGAGATGGATCCACTGTTTACAGGCTACTCGGTCCCCTGGCATCAATGAGGGGATTAGCTATAAGCCTTTTCTATAAACATCACCCCTCATTGATCTGGTCACTCGTGTCTTCTTGGGAGAATGTGCCCTATTGAGTGCCTTTCTTTTTCCTCTGTTTTGTTAACATTCACCGCGTTTGAATATCATGGGATTACCAGACGTTTATTATTTTTATCGCGACTAATTCCGGATTGGTTGTTTAGGCCAGGGTTGCCTTTATTGAAAACAATACATCTTTCGGAAAAGGGATACTAATACACACGGAGTCAATCATAATGATGTGCACATTGATATAACTTCCCATATGTGGATGCAGATTAGAGGTATAATGCTGTAAATGAATTATTGTAATGTGCAATCATGACCACGCCCAAACTTCGTGGTTTCCTTCCCCTCCCCCCTTTTTTTCCTTTTTTTTTTACCCCTCCCCAGGCTTCGTTTTCCCTCGTTTTTACCCCCCCAGTCCAGTGCCTTTTGATCCCCGTATGGACGCCCAAGGGTGTGTACTAGGTTGGACCTACATCCCCCTTGGGCTTTTCTTTTCTGGGGGGGTGCCAACCCGGCACACGCCCGCCCTGAGGTCTCCTCATAGCCCTTGGCATCCACTCTCTTGGCTCAGCACTGTCTCCAATGGACGTCTTAGTGCTGTTTTGGGTAACCGGAAGTAGTTTTACTTCCGGTCTGTCGTTTCCGGTTCCGGGTATTCAGTCCTTGGACCAGGAACTTCCCCATTGCGTCCGCTTGGCGCCGGTGCAGCGTGATGACATACACAGCATTTTGGCGCCATGGGGAGGGATATTTAAACCCCACACATTCAGATGCTTGTTAGCAGTCTGGGAGCTCATGCTAAACATGGACGCCGGCACCAGGTAAATTTAACATTGACCGTTAGTCGATCCAGCACTCTGCGATATGTTCAACTGAAAACCAAGCACTATTGTGGGTGCTCTATCTCCTTTTAAATTTTTTATTTTTTTTTTCAAATATAGGAAGTGATTACCCTTTGTGGCTCATCACCTTAGGGTGTCTCCTCAGTAGTACCAATAAAAACGGGACATAGCTTTCCACACAATGATGTGATTCTTTTTCAAGGTGAGCAGGTGCTCTTGAAGCTTTAAAATCGCAGTTTATATATGTTTTTTGTTGCACTTAAGTTCAATATAGCTACATGCATTTTTTATACATTTTTTCAGAAACTATGGAGTAGCCCTATCTTCCCTAGCATAGGTGCTTTTTTACAATTGATATTGTGCCACCAGTCCTCATGAGCTCCCAATATAAATACTTTTCGGGGGGTTGGTGAGTAATGTCCACTGTTTAGTTTTTTCTGTGGACCATTTCTCCCCCTACCCTTAATATGTGTGAAATCTCACTATCTATGATATATGTTACAGATACTGTAATCATTCTTTTTGCCTGTGATGGTCTTCATCCATAAGAACATACATCCCTCCCTACGGGTGATCAGGCATTCATCTGGACAACAGGGGGGAGTCGATTCTGGGGGTACCCCTCCTCCCCTCTTCTCCCAGTTGACACTTCGGATCCTGCGACTTCCCCGGAACTCTATACAGAGGTATGGAGTTGACGTAGGGGTTGTGTTGGGTGGGAGCATTAGGAGGGGGGTGGGTGCGAGCCTGTGTGATGGGGGTGGGGGGGGTGTGTGTGGGGGTTGTTTTGCTTTTGTTTTTGTTTTTGGAGGGGGGTTTTGGTGGAGCTATGGTTGCACAAGCTAAAGAGCTTCTAAGTTGTATAAATATGAATGTTCCATGTATTTTTTCTATGTATTTACTTTTTTCTTCTTCTTTTGTTTTGCTTGAAGATCCAAGGTTGTTTTTATCGTGAATATTGTTGTTGAATAATTGAAAAGCCTCGTCTATTTTCCTGATGAAGCCTTCCTGGCGAAACATGTTGAAATTTTGTGGACGTGGTTATGATCTAAACCCTTTGTGACTACAGTTCCTTCATTGTCAATATTAGGTTGAGGATGTATACCTTTGACTATGAATGTAAAACTGTTCTCACATTTTAATGCTCTTCTTTGTAAAACTGTATTAATAAATATTTGGTATAATTTTAGTTGATAGTGCTCTTTCTTATACTAGGGGTACCTTTAAAATCCCACTTCTCACATATTTTTTGATTTTATATTATACATTACATCTCACCATATATATGATGGTGTATATTTACTATTTATAATGATGGAGAAAAGGATAAACATGTCCTGCAGCCAGAGATTGCTTTAAAATTTGATCTTGGTGATCCTGAAGCCTCCATGTGCTGTCTCTACATTCCTTAGGACAGGCCCCACCTCCAAAACTTACAAGAAACCACTCTTTTGGACTCCCAAGGGGATCGGGAGGAGAGGGAGTGAGCACCTTTGATTTACAGTGCCTTGCAAAAGTATTCACTCCCCTTGGCAGTTTTGGTGTTTTGTTGCCTCACAACCTGGAATTAACATGGATTGTTTGAAGATTTGCATCATTTAATTTACAGAACATGCCCACAACTTTGAAGATTTTTTTTTATTTTATTGTGAAGCAAACAACAAATAGGACAAAATAACATAAAAAGTCAATGTGCATAACTATTTACCCCCCTAAAGTCAATGCTTTGTAGAGCCACCTTTTGCGGCTATCACAGCTCCAAGTCGCTTTGGATGAGTCTCTATGATCTTGCCACATCTTACCACTGGGATTTTTGCCCATTCCTCCTTGCAAAACTGCCCCAGCTCCTTCAAGTTGGATGGTTTGTGCTTGTGAACAGCAATCTTTAAGTCTGACCACAGATTTTCTATTGGATTGAGGTCTGGGCTTTGACTAGGCCATTCCAACACATTTACATGGTTCCCCTTAAACCACTCAAGTGTTGCTTTAGCAGTGTGTTTGGGGTCATTGTCCTGCTGGAAGGTGAACCTCCGTCCTAGCCTCAAATCACGCACAGAGTGGTACAGGTTTCCTCAAGAATATCCCTGTATTTAGCACCATCCATCTTTCCCTCAACTCTGACCAGTTTCCTAGTCCCGACTGCTGAAAAACATCCCCACATCATGATGCTGCCACAACCATGTTTCACTGTGGGGATGGTGGTGTTCTTTGGGTGATGTGATGTGTTGGGTTTGCGCAAGATATAGCCTTTTCTTCGATGGCCAAAAAGTTCAGTTTTAGTCCCATCAGACCAGAGCACGTTCCTCCATACATTTTGGGAGTTTCCCACGTGCCCTTTCACAAACTGAAAACATGCCATTTTGTTTTTTGCTGAAAGTAATGGCTTTCTTCTGGCCACTCTGCCATAAAGCCCAACTTTATGGAGCGTACGGCTTATTGTCGTCCTATGTACAGATACTCCAGTCTCTGCTGTGGAACTCTGCAGCTCCTCCAGGGATACCTTAGGTCTCTGTACTGCCTCTCTGATTAATGCCCTTCTTTCCCCTGTCCTTGAGTTTTGGTGTGCGGCCGTCTCTTGGCAGGTACGCTAGATTTGATGGTGCTCCTAGGGATCATGAAAGATTTGGATATTTGTTTATAACCTAACCTGGACTTGTATTTCTCAACAACATTGTCCCTTACTTGTTTGGAGATTTCCTTGGTCTTCATGGCAGTGTTTGATTAGTGGTGCCTCATGCTCTGGGGCCTTTCAAAAGGGTGTGTATATGTAATGACAGATCACGTGACACTTAGATTGCACACAGGTGGACATCATTTCACTAATTATGTGAATTTTTAAGGTAATTGGTTGCACCAGAGCTTTTTATGGGGGGTGAATATGCACATGCCAATTATCAGTTTTTTATTTCTGAAAAATAGTTTTATGTATTTATTTTTCTAATTTTACTTCACCAACTTAGACTACTGTGTTCTGAACTCTCACATATAATTCAGAATAAGAAAACATTGAACTAAAGGTTGTAATGTAACAAAATAGGTAAAAACCCAAGGGGGTGAATACTTTTGCAAGGCACCGTATATCATAGCAGCCTTAATATTTTTACAGTAAAAATTCAGAGGGGTTTTTTGGCTGTTGGGTGGTTACCAGACTAAGTGACCTCCAACCAAATGAGTAGTTAAATTCATAAAATGAATGGTGTTTTATTATTATTTTTAACCCCTGCAGGTTAGTATATTAATTAATTATATATTTACATTGCTATAACGTGAGAGGAAACATAAAGATCATTGTGCATATATATATATATATATATATATATATATATATATATATATATATATATATACAGACATTATTAAAAATAATACAAACTATTATGTAATGTAATAATGTAAGAATTAATGGTGAAAATGGGAAAAAGGGGAGCCAAAATTAGACAGAATAGATTGGATAAGTGCTAAATAATTGTTTGTGATGGAATTCATCATAGGTGCATATGAAAAATAAAAACTAAAATTAAATATAATGTAAATTACTACAAACTAATTTTATAGAAATAAGTGAGTGAAATCTATATATGAAATTTAATCGATGAGCGTGATACTCAAATAAAAATGATGTCTACTTGTGAAATATTAAGTGTAATCATTAATATAATATAGTGCACAGAGTGAAGTGAAGACTTATCCCTTTGTGCACTATATTATATTAATGATTACACTTATTCACTAAGTCTGGTAACCACCCAACACCCATAAAACCCCTCTGAATTTTTACTGTAAAAATATTAATGCTGCTGAGATATATATCGCAGGTGATTGCTTGCTCTCCTCCCTATCCCCTTGGGAGTCCAAAAGAGTGGTCTCTTGTAAGTTCTTTGGAGGTGGGGCCCATCCTAAGGAATGTAGAGACAGCACACTGAGGCTTCAGGATCACCAAGATCAAACAGTCTCTGGCTGCAGGACATGTTTATCCTTTTGTCCGTCATCATAAATAGTAAATATACACCATCATATATATGGTGAGATGTAATGTATGATATAAAATGATGTTTGAGTATGAAAAATGTATTTTTCTTCTCCTGCATAGAACAAAAACCCCCCTTGAAGAAGACCATAATTAGAAGGGTCGAAACACGTAGGGGTATCATGTGGATGACCATGTTGTAGTAAAATACCAACAACGGGTTCCATATAAATGTGTGGTTTTATCATGAATGATGGGTAATGTTATTTTCATGTTAATGCCAGAGCTAATTTTTTACAACTTTCACAAATTTGTAAATCACTTTTTTTAAAATAAACAAATTTTATTTAAAAAATTGAATACATTCATTGTCCAATACCTTTCTTGGCTGCTAAAAAACCCTGCAAGGGAATTTTCCATTTTGTCTAACGTTTTGGGGTGTGCAGCACTAGCAGCTCACATACATGTGTCATTCCATTTAAAAAAAGGATTTAATAACCCTCAAACTGGCCCCTGTCATGGGGTGTTGTGTGATCGTCATGGGAATGAGTGAGTTAGTGAGTTAGAGGGTGTTCAGGGGAGTCCCGCCAACAATGGGCCCACTGACACCTGCTCTAGGCCTACCCATGGTTTGCGTTCCTATATAACAAACCACTCCATAACCCTAGTAAGATGGAAGGCTTCATATTTCACAGGGTCTGGCAATCCGATTCCCCTTTTCTCTTTAGGTAGGGACAATGTGGATCTGTGGAGTCATTCCGGCTTATCGGCTCATATCAAGAGGAGAAATCTCACACCTAAATCCCTCAAGAAACCTTGTGGGAGGTTAATCGGTAACGTTTGGAATAAATAAATGAGACGTGGCATAACATACATTTTTGTAGTATGTTTTTCAGAAAAAGTACCGTATTATGACCACTAGATGGAGCTGATCATTAGGAAATCCCTGTAGTAATCAAAATATGGTCAGAATTCAGAATAGATCCCTAAGTGTCAGGCTTCTTTCACATTGGGGCGGGGGTTAGCGGTAAAGCACCGCTAATTTTAGCAGGGCTTTATCGCTGTTATAGCGGTGCTTTTCGGCTGCTAGCGGGGCACTTTTAACCCCCCGTTGGCGGCTGAATAAAGGGTTAAAAGTGCAGCTGCCGAATCGCTTTGCAGGTGCTTTGGCAGCGGTGCCCATTCATTTCAATGGCAGGGGAGGTGGGAGAGCGGTGTATGCACCCGCACCACCAGAAAGATGCTGCTTGCAGGACTTTTTCTATCGTCCTGTAAGCGCACCACCCCAGTGTGAAAGCACTCGGGCTCTCACATTGGGGCTGCAGGGGAGACATTTTACAGGCACTATTTTTAGCCCAAAAGCGCCTAAAAAAACGCCCCAGTGTGAAAGGGGTCTTAGGAATTCATTTTCAGCTTAAGTGTTAAAGTGAATGTAAACCCTTAAAATGGACTTCTCCTAATTGCTCCTGTTAAGTATGTTAAATATACAATTGAAAGTCTTTTCTTATATCTGTTTTATAAGTGCAAAAATAATACCTGCTGATCCTTCCAGAGATCTAGTGAGCTTTTAAGTGCCTCTAGTGAGCTTACAACACTGTGTTTCTGCTGCACTGAAGTCCCAAGAAGGGTACCATAGTGAACTACAATACAGTAAAACCTTGGTTTGAGAGCGTTTGGCAAGACAAGAAAATTTTTTGGATGAACATTTTATGGTTACACAGCTTATCACATTGCTATAATCTTTTTGTACAGACTATAAACGGAAGGATTTATGAATAAATGTATGTGGAACGAATCATCTGAGTTTCCATTATTTCTTATGGGGAAATATACAACTGCTTTGGATTACAATTATGTTTCCAGAACGAATTATGCTCGGAATCCAAGGTTTTACTGTATGTTATGGAGATGAAGAGAAGGGGAAGCTCTGTAGTCCAAACCAGGAGTGAGCAGCCTAGTGTGACAACGCTACTTCTTCACAGGCAATATACAGTACAGTGAGTTAGTTTTGTCACTGTAAGACAGGAAGTATATTTCTGGTAGGATCACCAGGTGAAAAAAAAAACACTTAAAAAGAAGACTAATGCAACTATCAAATCTAAGAACTGGTAAGATGCAACATATAAAATGTATGTTTTGGGTTTACATACACTTTAAGTGTCAGGGTTAAGTGTTAGGGGATGGAGATGTGGTATTAAGGTTAGTGTTATGGTTCTGAAGATGAATGTTGGGGTGTTAAAGACCCAACGTTTCATATTCCTGATCTGTGCCTGCTGCACCATACCATGTACTTGTATGAAAAAGTATTCTATGCTCTTTTTATTGCTTCCTTTGTGTGAAGTCCCTGGTGTTCCTGCCAATCCCTCTGCGTTCCTAATAATAACTGACCACACTAAGCAGAAGAACACACTGTGGTCAGTGCCCAAGATATTCTGGGAACGCAGCCTGCTCTCCTTCAATGATCAGACTTGTCCTGACCCGCCCCCTTCCCGCACAGCCATTCACTAGGAAGATCAGTTTGCTAATGTTTCTCCTCCCCTCCTCTTATGCAGCTGAAAACAGAGGCAATGTGATCACTTATAAAACGGGAAAAAAGGTATTTATAATGTTTTTTTGGGTTTTTTTTTATATCTTTATACAGATGTTTTGCCTTTTATTTCTATTTTAAACTGAGTGCGCTGTTTACAAGGTGATCATTTACAATCACTTTAAGTTTTGGGGTAAGGCTAAAGATTCCGTTGAATTTAGGTGGCACATATACATGTAAAGTTGTTTTCAGCACAGTGCAAATGAATGTCTTGACCTTTACTTTCTTTAGAATACAAAAAAATATATACTGTATTTTAAAGTGGCTGTAAACGCAGAAGGTTTTTTGCCTTAATGCATTCCATGCATTAATGTAACAACCTTATGGGTGCAGCTCTCCCCCCAGCCCCCACTTATACCTACCTGAGCCCCATCTTGATCCAGTGATGTGCATGAGCGCAGCGGCTCTCCCGGGTCTCTCTCTCCTCATTTACTCACACAGCAGTGGAAACCATTAGCTCCTGCTGCTGCCAATCACAGCCAGTGAGCCAACGAGGAGAGAGTGGAGGTGGGGCTGAGCCACGCTCTGTGTGTGAATGGACAATGTTGAGTGCCCCCATAGTGAGAGGCTTGCTATTGGGGGGCACTCGACAGGTGGGGAGGAGCCAGAACCGCAGGCGGGGGACCCAAAAAGACAAGGTCAGGGCTGTTCTGTGCAAAACCATTACACAAAGCAGGTAAATATAACATGTTTGTTATAAAAAAAAATAATAATAATAACCTTTAGAATCATTTTAAATATTTTCTAGTTGAGTAGTAAAGGAACTTCCATAAGAGCCTCATCATGCATCACCACCACAGGATTACATACATCAGGTGAAAAACTAAAGGATGACTCGCCTATTTAGAAAACTGCTTTCCAGTAAGTAAACAAGGAAATAAGGAAAATGGCTTTGCATATTACGGTGATTTCACTGATTAGCCATGTTGTCTGTATGATTTGGCTTCTATATCAAAAGTTTTTCTTTACATTGCGCCTAGTTCATGACCTCACGTGCAAGTTCAATCACCCAATGTATCAAAAAACAGTTGATGTGAGTGCTTGTTTGTCATCCTGACTCATATAGTATAGCTCCTCTGCTGAAATACCAAGTAAGGCTAACCTTCGGGAACGTAAGCACTTCCTGTATGGTAAACATTTAGTAACACTGACCTGACCTGCTTGTTTTACAGATTAGGCTTCTCCCCAATTATTCTCTAGCATGCTTTAGTTTGCCTTTTTGGTTGAATGTTATTGCAATTGGGACAGGGCTGCAACACAGGAGTGTCGAGAAGCCGAAGACCTACTCCACCACTGGTCAAATTTGGGGTTCCAAGGATCTATGGTTCCTGAGATACGGGGCTCCTTGCACAGCCTGTCAGAAGCTACATACAGCAGGGCCCAGCTTAAATACAAGCTGGCACACTCTGTTTGCAGCAGACTGAGAGGTTGAGATCACAGTGCCTCTCCTCACTTCTTGTCAGATGCACTGAGCTCAATGGACAGCTTGGAGTCTTGGACCAATGGTAAAGTACCATTAGCCCCAGCTGTATAATAAAAGACACATGCTCCCTTCCAGCCCAGCCCTCTTAATTACAAGGAAATACATGGTTTTATGGGTATAAGATTTACCCATAATCCCATGTTTTCTCACACAGTTAAGAGATAGAATGAGAATCTTCTGCTGCTGAAAAGGTACAAGCTAAATCATATATTATGCTATATGTTATAAGATAATCATTTATTATTTATCTATTTACTGTGAAATTACTGGTTGGAAGGTATAACTTCAAACTTCAGTAGTTTGTCCACTAAGCCATCTGCTTAAGTACAGTTTTTGAAAATATAGTAAATTACCTTAAAAACAATATATAATAATCATTTGTATATTACTTATGGTAATTAACCCGTTGCCACCCAGGCCAATTCTGACACTTCTCTCCTACATGTAAAAATCATAATTTTTTCGCTAGAAAATTACTCAGAATCCCCAAACATTATATATATTGTTTTAGCAGACACCCTAGAGAATAAAATGGTGGTCGTTGCAACTTTTTATGTTACACGGTATTTGCGCAGCAATTTTTCAAACGTGTTTTTTTTGGAAAGCAACTGTTTCATGAAAAAAAAAAACACTAACGTTAGCCCAATTTTTTTGTATACTTTTTGTATACACTTTACATTTTTTTACAGGTTACATGTTTAGAGTTACAGAGGAGATCTAGTGCTTGAATTATTGCTCTCGCTCTAACATTCGTGGCGTATGTAACCTGTGTGTATCTGGCTCTGACACTAGCCAGTGCCTCACCAGACACTGACCTCACCGCACGTCCCCGACCCAAATCTTAAAAATAAATTTGGACAGGGCTGTACAAATGCTGTAACTGTGATGCTTTACTTCACAAAAAGCTGCAACTTTTTTTTGTAATTTTTTTAGCTGCAGCATCTTTAACTCAGCCTACAGAGTTTGACAGGCAGCACTGCCTGTCAAACTCGCCTATTGATTTCAATGGGGCCACTCTGCAACTGCAAGCCAAACTTACTCGCAGTAGCAGCATAGTCCAACAATGTAAAAATACCATTCAGCAATGTAAAAAAAAAAACAAGGAGGCGGCAGCACCTCATAAACGCCTGTCAGTTGCTGCTATACCACTCGTTGAAAAGCAATCCATCACAGATCACTTTTCAGTGGGCAGTAAGCATTACCGCAAATCTGAAAGAAACTTGAAACACATCATCCATTTCACACTCACTACCAACCAGGTCACTCCCCAGCCACTTCCCATGTTAGCCACCTCCGTTCAACTTATATAATAGGTGACCATTTCCCAACCTGCAGATGACAGACCCTACTCCAAAAGATATCATTCCCAGTTACTCCCCCTCCCCCCCACCCGCTAATTGATATCCCTCCATTAACACCTCAAACCCCCTTGCTGACAGACATCTCTCCCCAGCCTGTCCCCAAACACCCTTTCACCTGCTGCCCTTAGGATGGGGGAATCACTCCCACAGTGTTATTGTGTTCTGCCAGTGGGGAGCCTTCCCTCCCCACAGAATACAATGATCAGTATTGCTAACCATAGCTGGCACCACTGATTGTTTTGGGAAAAACCTGACAGGCTGGTTGTACTCAAGTCGATTAATAGATTGACTTGTGTACAACCAGCTAGCCCATACATAGATTGACTATGGCTGGTCTCTGCTTAATTGGCTATATGTATGGCCCGCTTAACCACTATGCAGTCCCTAAACATCCTTCCACAAACCTTTACATTTATTCTTCCCAGATTCCTTCATCCTCCTCACCCGTACTTCGTGCCCGCTGTCATACTCTCCACACTCCTCTCCTGTACATACTGCCCTCTGTCATACCCTCCACACTTCTCGCCTATACATAGTGCCCACTGTCATACCCTCCACATTCCTCTCCTGTGCATACTACCCACTGTCATGCCCTCCACATGCCTCACCTGTACATACTGCCCACTGTCATACCCTCCACACTCCTCTCCTGTACATACTGCCCACTGTCATACCCTCCACACTCCTCTCCTGTACATACTGCCCACTGTCATACCCTCCACCCTTCTCTCCTGTACATACTGCCCACTGTCCTACCCTCCACACTCCTCACCTGTACATACTGCCCACTGTCTTACCCTTCACACTCGTCTCCTGTACATACTGCTCACTGCCATACCCTCCAGACTCCTCTCCTGTATATACTTCTCACTGTCATACACTTCTCTCCTGTACATAATGCCCGCTGTCATACCCTCCACACTCCTCTCCCGTGCATACTGCCCACTGTCATACACTTCTCTTCTGTACATTGTTCCCACTTTCATACCCTCCACATTCCTCTCCTGTACATACTGCCCACTGTTATACCCACTACACTCCTCTCCTGTACATATTGTCTGCTGTCATACCCTCCACAATCCTCTCCTGTACATATTGCCCACTGCCTTACCCTCCACACTCGTCTCCTGTACATACTGCTCAGTATCATACCCTCCACACTGCTCTGCTGTACATATCGCCCACTTTCATAAACTCCTCTACTGTACATAGTGCGGGCTGTCATACCCTCCACTCTCCTCTCCTGTGCACGCTGCATACTCTTATACCATCCACACTCCTCTCTTGTACATAGTGCCCACTGTTATCCCCTCCACACTCCTCTCTTGTACATACTATCCACTGTCATGCCCTCCACACTCCTCTCCTGTGCATACTGCTCACTCTCATACCGTCCACACTCCTCTCCTGTACATACTGCCCCATCATATCCTCCACACTCCTCTCCTGTACATACTGCCCACTGTCATACCCACCACACTCCTCTCCTGTACATACTATCCCCATCATACCCTCCACACTCCCCTCCTGTACATACTGCCAACTGTCTTTCTCTCCACACTCCTCTCCTGTACATACTGCCCCCATAATACTTTCCAAACATCTCTCCTGTACATACTGCCCCATCATACCCTCCACACTCCTCTCATGTACATACTGCCCACTGTCATCCCCTCCACACTCCTCTCCTGTATATACTGCTCACTGTCATACCCACCACACTCCTCTCCTATACATACCGCCCACTGTCATACCCTTCACACTCCTCTCCTGTACATACTACCCCCATCATACCCTTCACACTCCTCTCCTGTACATACTGCCAACTGTCTTTCTCTCCACACTCCTCACCTGTACATACTGACCCCATAATACTTTCCACACTCCTTTCCTAAGCATACTGCCCCCATCATACCCTCTACACTCCTCTCCTGTACATACTACCCACTGTCATCCCCTCCACACTCCTCTCTTGTACATAGTGCCCACTGTCATCCCCTCCACACTCCTCTCTTGTACATACCTCCTACTGTCATACCCTCCACACTCCTCTCCTGTGCATACTGCTCACTCTCATACCGCCCACACTCCTCTCCTGTACGTACTGCCCCATCATATCCTCCACACTCCTCTCCTGTACATACTGCCCACTGTCATACCCTCCACACTCCTCTCCTGTACATACTACGCACTGTCATACCCTCCCCACTCCTCTCCTGTAAATAGTGGTCACTGTCAACCCTCCACACTCATCTCCTGTACATAGTGCCCACTGCCATACCCTCCACACTCCTCTCCTTTACATACTGCCCACTGTTATACCCTCCACATTTTTCTCCCTCACCTGCACATACATTCCACTTTTATACCATCCATACTCCTCCCCTATGCCTCTTACCCACAAAAACAGTTCTTTAAAATTATATTTAATATCCTTAATGTTACCAGCTCTAGAATGGGCACACTTGTATTAGTTCAACTAAAGGAAATCTTCTCAGTCCTCATATCTGTTCTGCCCATTATTAGTACTCATTTAATTTTGTGATTACTATTGTGATGTATAGCGGAACATAGGGGATGTCAGCTACTCTAAATATACCACTGGTAAAAAAAAAGTGTCCCTGAAAATATTTTTGAAATGTTGGTAACTATGCACTTGGGCACTGCCCAAGGCCCAATGGGTCAGTAGGGGGCCTGGGATCCTGTGATATTAAAGCGGTAGTAAACTTTGCTAACATTACTACTTTTTAGAGGCCCTGAGGTAGGTTATGCCATAATGTACAAGTATGCACAGCATATTAGCACATTAGGGTACACTTACCTGTCGGACTGAGCCCTCCAGCGCTGCTCTGTGATCAATCTGGTGGGTCCCGGGCGCTTCCATCTTCACCCAGTCTTTCTTCCAGGTTCTGTGCTTTCGGTCACTTGCCTTGCTCGGGCTGTGTTGATGTCACTCCCACGCATGCTCATGCGCATCCTCTCTCTCTCACCCCCCTCTCTCTCTCTCATCCTCCCTATCTCTATTTAATTTAATTTGTTATAACTTTTTTTTTTTTTTTTTTTTAATAAAAAGCCCCACCAAAATTCTCAGCACCAGGCCCATGATGTTCATAATCCGGCCCTGATGTTAATGGTCCAGGAGGGTTTAAATATGCAGCTCTGGCTCTCCTCTCTGGCACTGTACCCACAGTAATTCCTTTACACCACTAGATGTCCTCAATTTCTGAGTTGAATAATGCTGGATGTTATTCAAACTGGAAAAAATGAAGACATACTGTGAGTGCAGGTCATCATCTGCAAGGCCCCATGAGTAGTATGTTAATCTGCACTCACATGGCTCTGGTAAAGCTAAGTACAAAATGAAAAGCATAAAATACAACCGGATATGCCTTTAGGAGGGACTGGGAGAGACTGGGAGGAACAGGGGGGTGCTCTAGAGAAAAGTTTTGGCGTTCCTTAGACGCCATGACTTTTTGTGTAATACCACACTACCGCATATTCTTTCAATATTATGGTAAGCTAGCTTTATACCTAGAGTCCTGTGTTATTTTAGCACTGTGATATTTTTTTTTAAAACATTAATATTATATACAATTATATTAAAGTACTGTACCTCACTTTTTTGCTGTTTTTCAAGCCATCTTTTGCTAGTGTCCTGTTTGTCTTTTCTTTTTGACTTGATTGTATGCTGTATTTATTTTTTTGTATTTATTCTCCTTCTGTAGCCCTGATAAAGGAAGCAGATTCACCCCAGAAACACTAATTAGGTCTGGTTTACATTAGTGCAAGTGGTTTTGATCCGATTTCAGGTGCGCTTATGTAGTGCGACTTCTTGGCAATTTTGACACGCTTTTGTGGCTTGAGGTTTTTTTGACGCAAATACTACTACTAGTGCTACTACTTTTGAAGGGTCATCGATTTGCTTGGAAGAAGAGTTGAGGATTAAAAAAAAAAAAACACGATATCTCTATCCAAATAGCATCAGGATCGCATTTACATGCAATTTCCAATTGCATTCTACAAAGTAGTACAGGAACCTTTGCCAAAATCACTCCGTGCTCAGTCACATTGGTGTGAACGACCACATCTGAAAACAATGCGATTTCCATTGTCATGTTATTCTGTGCCACTCAAGTAGCATTTAAAATCTCACTAATCTGAACCAGGCCTAGAGCAGATTTTTCCTGGCATTTACGTTTTTCATCGATTCATTTTATTGCCACTCTGTTCCTTCTACTATTTATCAGCCTGAGGGCTGTGAGCAGGTGATCTATCTTTGCAGAACCCTGCAGAGTTTGTCAGTCCTGTCAGACAGAAATTACACTTAGTGCTCTTAACTGAGACAAGTACACACTATAGAGGTATGTGCTTTATTCATATTTCATGTCTGAGGTTTACAATCACTTCAAAGCAGCTCATTCATTTTAAATAGGTTGGCAGAGCCCCTTAAAACACTAAAAATTGCACATGACTTTTTGCATTGAAGTGCTTTTCAGAATTAGTGGCAATACAACGCACACACAGAGTTGCTGCTTTACTGAGCAATGGAGTAATGTACGAGAAAACTAATTTTACCACTCATTTTTGCAACACAATTTTTTTTTACTAAGCTAATGTGCATCCCTCTAGACATGTTGGGGGCTGTTATTAGGGACCCCCATAATGACCCTAAGTTGATCAATACTGATTTATGTATACAGAAGATACTGGACTGGGTGAAGTTTCGTTATTTTGGCTATTATAGAGCCACTGTTGGCTGACTAGTGTATAAGTCAGAAATTCCATTGAGTAGCTTGTACCCATTTACAAGAATACATTATTACGGGTATTTATATTGAACCAACAAATTCATAAAGTGATTTACATGTATTTTACATTCACATCAGTCCCTGCTTTCAGGGAGGTTACAAGTCCAATCTCACAATCATATATGCACATACTAGGGCCACTTTAAACAAGAGCCAATTAACCTACCAGCAAGTCTTTGGAATGGGGGAGGAAACCCAAGAAAGCACAGGGAGAACATGCAAACTCCATATGGGTAGTGTTGTGGTTCGAACCAATGACTGACTGTCCAAAAACTGTCCATAAACTGTATAATGCCAGCCTAATTTCATCATGGTGTACTCTATCTTGTAGTCTTGCTAATGTAACTTAGGCCGGCCATACACGGTTCGAATCTCAACCGGTTTCTGTTGCACCGACCGAGATTCGGACCGTTAATTGGCCGGCTGAATGGACCAAGTTGATCGATCGATTAAGTTGAGTACAACCAGCCTGCCAGATTTGTTTTCGATTATCACAAGCCGCTGCTATAGCCGCTAGCGATAATCATGGTCTTCTTCCAGTGGAGACGGCTTCCCCACTGGGAGAAGACAATTTCTGATTCCCTTGTCGGCACTGTCAGAATTTATTTCCTGTAACCCGTGGTTGCAGGAAAGAAATTTGCATTGTGTATGGCCAGCCTTAGGTTCTGGTTCTTAATCATAAAGCGAAAGGTATGTGTGAAACAGAATTACGCCTTAGGTAGAGGGCAGCCTCTCAGACTAGGTTGCATGCTAGAATAGTTCAGAGATATTGAAAAAAACAGTAATACAGTAAGAATGTAGTCATCAGTGAAATTAAGGCATTCCAACAAGTTGTTTTTCTTGTTCTGCTTGTACTGACCTTCCTGATCTTCATTTAGACTTATTTACATACTGTGGGAGGAGATAGCGGAGAATCAGACGGTGGCTCAGGTTGCTGTCTGGTTTAACATATAACGAAAAGTGTTTTACAGCCACAACATAAAGGACAAGGTGACATACACTACTCATGGCAACTACAAGGGTCGGCAAGAGCAGGATACGGGTGAAATACATCCTCATAGCACTCGTCGGCATTGTTTCAACCATGTTATTCGCAGCAGCCATTGTGCTAATTACAATTGGATATCTGAATCCCTTTGGCACCGTTGGACTGGGGATCCTGGGAGGTGGCTGTGTTGCGTTCTTTTCAGCTGTCCTTTTTCTGTGTGCTTGCAGTATATGGATTAAAAATAAATACTACGGAGATGAAACTGACTGTAAAGAAAAACTCGTTGGAAGATCAAGTGAAGACATAACACTCTTGAAGCCAGCTTCTAATATATTTTCATCTGAGCCTCCTGAAGCAGGGAGAGAAAAGAATATTGAAGGTGATAACAACAATCCAGTTCCCTTGTATTCAGTGTCAACAGTTTATTCTTCTGTTTCCTCTTCATCTGCTATCCCTGAGAAATTGATGCCCTATAACTGGCAAGAAGAAGATATAGCGGGGGCTTTGGATTCGGATGTTTTTTCAGCTTCTCTAACTGCTTTACAGCATGGTGACATGAAGTCTCAGCAAAGACTGGAGCCAACCAAGAGTCCCGCTGAATTGCTCATTGGTGGCTTACCTGGACAGAATGGGCAGAAGGTCAAAGAAGACCAAAAAAGGCAACATGCAAATAAAGCTGCTCATAATAATGAAAAATATATACCCAACCTTCCCCGGCAACGTAAGCCTATGGCTATGGATTCACCTTATGTTCCACATGGAAAACAGATGGAAATCAGTTTGACTGATACCCAAGGTTCAAAAACAAAAGAAACCCATTCCAGTACACAAGACTTACGCGATAGAAACACACAGCATTTCCCAGTATATACCCCCAAAACCACAGCAGCTATATCCCAAGATGACAACTGCAAAGGCAGCTCTAACCACCACAAGAATCAAGCGCAACCTGAAAGAAACAGGATCAATGTTAAACCAAATAATCAAAAAGCAGACAGACAAGAATTGACCATTACTGAAAGTGACACTGCGTTGCAAAATACCACATATACAAATAAGCAGGATATTATAAGAAAAGATGCAACTGCTGTCCTAGCACGTAACTTGGAGAAAAAGCACAACTCCAGTGAAGAGACATACAAATGCAATAAAGACAGGACTGCAGTACCTTCGCAAGGCCTTTGGCCACAAAGTAAGTTGGGCAAACCAGCAAATGTCCAGGTTCCTCGTAATGCGACTGAAGTGGAAGCTCCCAGAGGGAAAGTCTTAATCACAAGGAAGCAAAATGAACCTGGCACCAGAACTAATCCATGAAGCCGGTAACATTTACTAGGTCAAAGTGGTATTAAAGCCAAAAACTAAAATTTTATACATTGCGACTTTCGAATCCTTAAATGTGGTAGCTGCTTTTTTCCCTTTATTTTCACCTGGTGATCCAGTTGGTAACATACTACTTGTCCTAGGGTGGCTACAATATCCATGGAGGAGCACTGGACTCATCCTTGGACAGCAGCACTGTCTGGAAAGGGTAGTGTCGGATGGACTAGTAGATTTAATTGGACTTTACATAACTGAGGCTCATTCCAGCTAACACTTTTTTAGCAGTTAAAACAACAGTTTTTTTCCCCTTTTAGATAAATGTTGACATGAACTGAAAATGACCAATGTAAGCACCCATGTCATCAGTGGTAAATGGTTTGTCTCAACTCTTAACTGCCACTTTTGTTGTAGTGACAAGCTGCCTCATATATGTAAATTTTTATTTTACCTTTAGTCCTACTTTAACAATTATTTATTTGCATTGATAAGTGGCGCTTACTACATGCTAAAAAGTACTGAAAATATTGAAAATGGAGCAGAAAGATCCTCTGGGATATTTGATTGCTTGGTTGCTTTTGAACCAAGACAGATGTACTTTGGATGAATTAGACCTGTACTGTCTAGCTCTCTGGCAAGAGGACAGGTAATCATTATTTATTAGTGCATTCTAATGGTTTTCAGAAAAGATTTTGAGCTTATGCCATTTGACAGATAATTGCTATCCACATTCTTACATGTCAGTAAGATGTCTATATACAACCTCGCTGTACATAAGACTCGTACAAAGATTAGACATTCTTGTTTGCATTCTTTTACATTTATATGTAAATAAGGAAATTTTGGTTTTATATTGATACATGTTGGTTAAACTGGATTGACTTGTGTTTTTCTTCAACCGGACTATGTACCATGTACATTAAAGAGGGAGTCCACCTACATCAACCTAAAAAAAAAAATATTAAAAGCCAGCAGCTACAAATACTGCAGCTGCTGACTTTTAATACATGGCCACTTACCTGTCCCAGGGTCCAGCGATGTCGGTAGCCGACGCCGATAACCCGCTCGATTCTCGGCAGCTGCCGCCACCATCCTAAGTGAGGGAATCAGGAAGTGAAGCGTTGCGGCTTCACTTCCCGGTTCCCTACTGCGCATGCACGAGTCGCGCTGCGCATTGTAACTGGTCCCCGCTATCTCCTGGGAGCTGTGTGTTTCCCAGGAGACAGCACAGAGGGACAGGAAGAGGCATAGACTCCCGTGGGAGTCTATGCCGGAAGTGGATGCAAATACCTGTCTTAGACAGGTATCTGCACCCACCTCCCCCCTGAAAGGTGCCAAATGTGACACCGGAGGGGGGGAGGGTTCTGAAAAGCGGAAGTTCCATTTTTGTGTGAAACTCCGCTTTAAGGCTTCATGTCCACTAGCAGCTCCTAAAACTGAGTTTAGGAGCTTTTGCCGTTTTTTTGCCAAAGCTCCTAAATTCAACTCCATAAAAGCCTATGTGTCCATGCTGCCGCATTTAGGTGAGGTTAAATCTCCCTTTCCTGAACAATGAAAAATCGCGTTAAGCATAGAAATGTTCTGACCACTGGCCACGAAAAAACGCGAATCGGGCAAAATCTCTGTAAAAATGCATTTTTATCACATTTTGCGATTTCCCACAGCCGCAGTCTGCTTTCTGCTGTGCATTTTGCATTTTTGCACACACACATTATTTATACATTTTTCGTGCGTTTCTTTATGCGTTTTGCATTTTTGTATGCTTTTTTTTTTGGCCAATTTGTTGTTGGGTGGATTAAAAAACGCAAATTGTGGCAAAATCGCGGCAAAAACACACTGCATGCTTTTCTGCATCTATGAACCAAAAACGCACCGTTTTGCTTTTAAAAAAGTCCCTGATCCTTTCCAAAAACACAGCGGCTGAAAAAAGCATAGATGTGAACGTGTTTCATAGGAAACCATGTTTAAATGGACTGTAGTGCATTTCGCATAGGTGTGAACCAAGCTTTATACTCCCATCACACTGGTTGCTAAAAAAAATACGTATTTTCCCCCAAAAATGTTATGTTCCTTTATTTTTTAACTAGTGTAAAATATGCTCCGTTTGAGCTAAAAAGAAGTGTTTCTGCAAATTTTTGAAAGGAAGAAGTAACTGAATGTTAGAATTATACAATAAATATATTTGGGTCTAAATGTGTGTGTGTGTGTATATGTAGGAAGGCCAGTATGGTGGCCTGAATTTATGGGAGGAGCCCGGTGGGTACTTAAGCAGCCCGCTCACCTGTGGTGCTTGTCGGTTTCCTGTGCGCGATACACGTCACTAGGCCGACTATTCGATACACCAGCGTCCGCAAGTCCTTGCCTCGCAAAAACTCCGTATTCGATATCGTTCTCAAAACTTTCGAAGTCCGCGTTTTTCGTTCGTAGTTTGTACCACGCGGCTGGCTTGGCTGTCGCAGGTAAGGTCCCGTCGGACTTTTCGTTTTCATATCGGGTCACTAAACCGTAATTTCAATTTTCGTTTCACTCGCTTTCTCATTAACTGCAATGTATATCGCATTTTTCGTTTCATGTCATGTCACTAAACCGTACTTTCAAATTCGTTACTCGCACTTCACTATTGCAATGTATATCGCTGTACTTTCGATATTTTACCTTTTCGACAGCAGCGCGACGCAGACGTCGCTTCATTTCTAGCATGTCGGTGTTATAAAAAAAAAAAAAAAATATATGCATCAGTAAACAGCCATAGCAAGTCGCAATTTGCAAGTTATCGGGCCAAGTCAGTTCGATACCAATCATTTCTCATTTCTGAAACATTCTAGAACTCATTTCTGACATTTCAAATCATTTCAAACATTTCATTTCAGTCACCTACTGCGCTCCGATTCGAATCCTGTCGCATCAAAAAGATGCACCGATTCGTTCCGGTGTGCCCCAGTTATTTGGCCTCATTTCTATACATGCTCCAGAGTTACGTTATTGTCTGTCATTAGTACCTCTGTCATGCTTATCATTTCATTTTCACCTATCACGTTCCGACATGAATCCAGTCGCATGCTAAATGCACCGATTCGTCTCGGCGTGCCCCAGGACTGGCCTCATTTCTATACATGCTCCAGAGGTTCGTTTGTCAGTCATTCATACCTCTGTCATGGTTATCATTTCATTTCCACCTATCACGTTCCGGCATGAATCCAGTCGCATGGCAATGCACCGATTCGTCTCGGCGTGCCCCAGGACTGGCCTCATTTCTATACATGCTCCAGAGTTACGTTTTCAGTCATTCATACCTCTGTCATGGTCATCATTTCATTTCCACCTATCACGTTCCGATATGAATCCAGTTGCATGGCAATGCACCGATTCGTCTCGGCGTGCCCCAGGACTGGCCTCATTTCTATACATGCTCCAGAGTTACGTTTCAGTCATTCATACCTCTGTCATGGTTATCATTTCATTTCCACCTATCACGTTCCGGCATGAATCCAGTCGCATGGCAATGCACCGATTCGTCTCGGCGTGCCCCAGGACTGGCCTCATTTCTATACATGCTCCAGAGTTACGTTTTCAGTCATTCATACCTCTGTCATGGTTATCATTTCATTTCCACCTATCACGTTCCGACATGAATCCAGTGGCATGGCAATGCACCGATTCGTCTCGGCGTGCCCCAGGACTGGCCTCATTTCTATACATGCTCCAGAGTTACGTTTATCAGTCAATTGTATCTCTGTCATGGTTACCATTTCATTTTCATGTATCACGTTCCGACATGAATTTAGTTGCATGGAAAATGCACCAATTCGTCTCGGCGTGCCCCAGGATTGGCCTCATTTCTATACATGCTCCAGAGTTACGTTTATCAGTCAATTGTATCTCTGTCATGGTTATCATTTCATTTTCATGTATCACGTTCCGACAGGAATTTAGTCGCAAGGAAATGCACCGATTCGTCTCGGCGTGCCCAGGATTGGCCACATTTCTGATACATGCTCCAGAAATCCGGATCATAGCTGAATCGCAGACACCAGGGATTGACCCGTATCTCTGTCATGCAATTTCTACCATTTCACTCCCACAACGCATCACCATTTCGAAACCAGTCGCATCTGAGGTGCACCGATTTGTCACGGCATGCTTCACTGGTTCCGATCGCATTTCATACCTTTACCAGAGCTCGGTTAGTTGCCAGTCGCTAACACGGCACAACCAATTCGAGCCGCGGTCAAAACAATCATTTCTCTCATTTTATTTAATACTGTACTCCTATTCGAATCCAGATGTATCAAACAAGCACCGATTCGTCCCAGGAGCACCAATATTTTCAGTTGCCCCATTTCAATACATGCTCCAGAGCTCGGTTCACGGTCGAACAAATCGTGACACGACCAGGCCGCACCTCTGTCATGCAGTTCATTCATTTCACAATCAAAGCAAACATTTCGAATCATTTCATTGTCACAAGATTGCAAGCATCATACAAATCATTGCTTCAAGTTACTTAGCAATCCCTTCACGAATTGTCACCTTTTCATTTTTCCTCAAAAAAAAAAAAAAAAATCCATACCTATACCAAAGCTCGGTCGGTTGCCAGTCGCAAAACACGGCACAACCAATTCAAGCCTCGGTCAAGGTAAACATTTCTCTCATTTCATTTCATGCTGCGCTCCGATTCGAATCCAGATGCATCGAACAAGCACCGATTCGTCCCGGTGTGCACCAATGTTTCTTCTGTTGCCTCATTTCAGTACATGCTCCAGAGCCCGGTTCACGGTCGCGTCAGTCACGACACGACCAGGCCGGACCTTTTTGTCATGCAGTTCAGTCATTTCAAACATCAAGGCAAACATTTTCGAATCATTTCGTTCTCACAAAAAAAAAAAAAAATATACGAGCTCAAAAACAGGATATTCTCATCAGATCAAATCATGTCACAGGCCGGCAGCGAAGACTTCACGGCCCCTCCGTCGGCTTTCACACAGGCCTCATTTCACTACCTCACAGTACGTACGAAGTGGGAATATTCATTCAGCAGCCATCGACAAACAAACCATAGATCGGCTCTTACAAACAGAACTAGACCAAGAGTACGTTATAGGCCTTTCACTCAGCCCCCTTTCAGCACTTTGAGAGTCAGCCCTATTTGGGGGCTTGTCAAGAGCAAATTCACAGATAAATTACGTTTGGGGTACCACCTGTCTGCGCCTCATTCTTCCCACATCCCCAGTCTCAATTCCCTGATTCCCTCTGAAGAATTCTCCCTAAAATAGTCCTCCGTAGACATGCCGATACAAGCAGTCATCAAAGCAGGTACAGGTGCCTGGCTTTCCAGAGCCGACATCTCGGATGCCTTTAGGCTCCTGCCTATCCGTCCATCCCTTTGGTGCTGGCATGGCATCAAGTGGAAGGAGGCATATTGTTTGGCCACAGAACTGACGTTCGGTTCGAAGAGCAGCCCTTGGCTCTTCGACACATTCGCTCAGTCTCTTGCTTGGATACTGTTACACAAGGCTCAGTGACAAAAGTCATCCATTACCTGGACGACTTCCACTAATAGAACCTCCCAGCAAGCCCCCAGGAGACCTCGACAAACTCAGAGCGATATTCGGAAAACCCAATCCTCCCATCACCGAGCACAAAGTAGAAGGCCCAGCACATAACATCACCTTCTCGGGGCCAACTTAGACACCTGCGCTATGCAAGCCAGTCTCCCCCTCGACAAACTAACCCGCATTAAGGCGGTCCTTCACAAATTCACCCACATCAAGGGGTGTACCAAGAAGCAGTTGCAATCTCTCCTGGCAATGCTGAATTTCGCCATACGAATTATTCCACAAGGCCGCACCTTCGGGTCACGCCTGCGGAGATTCCTGCCAGAAACACAAGACCCCGATCAGATCTTAAATCTAGACTCCGCAGCAATAGCGGACCTATCTATGTGGGACGAATTCCGTCCTCCCGGAATGGCATATCCCTAATTATACCCATGGTTTCAGCCCTGTCACCCCAGGTGGTGACAGACGCAGCAGCCACCACAGGTTTCGCTGCAATTTTTGGCCATCATTGGTTTTCAGGACCCTGGCCTCAACAGATACTGTTGATACCCGGCTTTATTCAAAACATCTTCCCTCCTCGAACTCTATCCCATGGTGGCAGCTGCACAACTCTGGGATCACCATTGGACAGGGCAAACCGTAGTCTTCACCACCGACAATCAGGCCACGGCAGACGTCAACAAAGATAGGTCCAATTCCCCAGCAGTCATGTCCTTCCTGCGCAGTTTGGTACAATTGTTCTTACAGCATCAGTTTAACATACACTGTGCATTATTCCAGGCAGACAAGTTAGCTGCTAACGCACTGCCACGTTCTAACTACACCTCCTTTTCAAACAGGTTCCCGGAGCCGATCCAGTGTCGGCCCCTATCCCTGCCTGGTCACAACTGACCTTGGACTAGTTTAACATTTACAAGGAGCAACGTAGCTCATCAATCGCTCACTCTCTCATAACACACTCAAAGCCTACCAGACAGCTTGAAAGGCGTTCAATAAATTTCTCACATCCTGCCGTAAAGGACCAATAGATGTCAAACAGGTACTGACCTTCATTTCATACTGCCACACTCAGCTGGCTTTATCTTACAATACCATTCGGCTACACCTAGCCGGCATATAACATTTCGTGACCCTGAAAGACCCCACAAAATCTTCACTGTTCTCATCACACGCTATACGAGCCATCCTAAGAGGCATCCAGAAACAACAACCAGTGATCAGTACTAAGCGCTTACCCATTACGGGGCCCATCTTCAGGGATATGTCGACTATTCTGGCTACTTCGCCATTCGGTCTGCTGCCCAGCACGGTCCTACAAGCAGCCATATAGTTGGCTTACTACGGGTTCACCTATAACCACCCCTCAGACCAAGTATTACGCAGACGGCACTTGCTTCGCCACCAAGACCATTTCATCCTTCACCTCGAGGTTTCTTAGACCCAGGAAACAGGCTCTGGAGTGGACATTCACCTCTACAGAACTAATAACAGCTGGTGTCCAGTCACCATATTTAACCGTCTCCTCTCACTCCTGCCTGAACAATCGGACACCAGTCCTCTTCTACCATTCCCAGTTAAACCCTTAAACGCATGTCACTTTGCAAAACACATAAGGATACTTCTCCGCAAATCTTCACCTTAAACCCAGTCAGTACTCCGGACACTCCTTCCGCATCGGAGCAGCCTCCGCGGCAACCCGCCGGGGGATTCCGGACCGCGTCATTGGGGGGCTAGGCGGATGGAAGTCGGCCTGCGTCGCCCGGTATATACCCAGTCCTCGAGTGGAGATGGCACAGGCATTCTCCAAATTGGCTCAATGGATACTTGAAAACCAATATATATTATACCCCTACCTGAATGTTTTGCCCCCTTATTTTGGCATACCGGCCATTAGACCAAGGCACACTTTCAGGTCCATTTCATATGGTAAGTCCACACTTCCAGGTCTATTTCCGATGGTAAGTCTTATCTTTATTATAAGTGTTATCTATGTCCATACCGGACATAGGGCTCCGACCATAAGTAGGAAGGCCAGTATGGTGGCCTGAATTTATGGGAGGAGCCCGGTGGGTACTTAAGCAGCCCGCTCACCTGTGGTGCTTGTCGGTTTCCTGTGCGCGATACCCACCCTCCCATCCCCATTTCAAGGCATTCATTTCATTTCATTCATTTCATCTCATTTCTCTCTACAGAATAATCATTTCTTAAAACCAGGGTATGCCCCCTTATTTTGGCATACCGGCCATTAGACCAAGGCACACTTTCAGGTCCATTTCATATGGTAAGTCCACACTTCCAGGTCTATTTCCAATGGTAAGTCTTATCTTTATTATAAGTGTTATCTATGTCCATACCGGACATAGGGCTCCGACCATAAATATATATATATATATATATATATATATATATATATATATATATATATATATATGTGTGTGTATTTTTTTTTTACTGTCGCAGCTAAACTAAACAGAAGTGATCTACACAGCTGGGAGTTTGTTTACACTTATTTTACTGACTATTTTACTGAGAAAAGTGGGCATTTAATTGTGTTTGAGTGTATTTTTTTACTGAAAATAAATAGTAGATAAAAAGTAGTACAATTATTGTGTGACATAAAAAAATTGTAACCACCACCATTTTATTCTACAGGGTCTCTGCTTTCAGAAAATATATAATGATTTGGGGAGTTTAATCTTTAAGCCTAAAATGTGTGCAAAAAAAAAAAAAGGTTAAAGGGGATAAAGCATGGGAAAGTGTGCATGTACTACATATATTTTTCTTTATTTTGTTCTGACATACACTTAAACTTTCCAGTTATCTAGTGCAGCCTGAAGCACACCACCTGCTTCCTCCCCTACCATGGAGGAAACTCACCCTATAGTGTTGGTGCAGTGTTACAGCGATGAAAAGACTGACTATCCTTTAATTAGCAGTGTCATCTCTCCTTCTTCCCTGTTCACAGCTATACTAGATATTGCATCACAGGTTATGATTCAATCCCTGTATCAGGTGATATATATACATATATATATATATATATATATATATATATATATATATATATATATATATATATATATATATATATATATATAATATTTTTTTTTTTAAACGGGGTTATACCATGCTTACAAAATTATTATTTTGTTAACCATGTTGTATGTGTAAAGTAATGTTTTTTTTTTTAAAAATGCATTAAGGCTGGGTTCACACTATTGCGAATTGGATGGTGGTTTCCCCGCATCCAATAGCAGGAGATCGTGACTTCTATGAAGCCGGTTTGCACATCTCCGGAGCGGCTCCGGTGCAAATTGCACAGTAGTCCTGTGTGTCTTTTGGTCCGTTTCAGGTCCAAATTCAACCAAAATTCAGCTGTAATCGGACCTGAACCGGTGAATGGAGAAGCTCAGACCCCCTGCTGTGAGCCGCTTTGTGCTGTAGTGTGAACCCATCCTAAAGGCAAAAAAGGGAAGCACTACACCTCATAGTAGGTCTTAGTAGCAGTGGCTAAGGTACAAATAGATTCTGACTCAAACATAGCTGGAACCTTCCAGGTAGACTCAGCAGGATTTAAAGTGAAATTCTATGCAAGCGATTGTCAGCATTAATTAAGACAGCATTGCCAGGAAAGTTGCATACACATTATGCAAGCCTTCCACCTGTAGAATTCAGTTTGAATGTTCAGAGGAGAAAGCAAAAAAAAATGCTCGTCCGACCATTTGATGGTGCCTTCATGGACTCAATTTTCTGTTCCAGTACCGTGTCAAAGTCCCGATTTTATAGAGCGAACTTTTTATTTTCAGATTAACTTTAACAAGTGCATACGCATAAAGTCTAATACACACAATGAGATTATCTGACGAATGATCGTCCATTTTTTTTTTCCTTTTCCAAAACGGATAGGTTACTAAAGTACAAAAATTCTCGTACACAGAATTCAAATTCTAAAGTAATGTATTTGTATTGTATTTGCGGATAAAAACTGTGCTGATTAACCACTTCATGCAAATTGCCGTACCTGTACGTCGGTATTTTGACGCTAAATACTGTTGTTATGGCAGCAGATAGCTGCCATAAGCCCGGTAATTTCAGGACTGGCATGCGTTTCTCTTTGAGATAAATGTGGTCTCTGCGGCGGATTCACCGCGCGATCACTTTTATTGGTGGTGGGAGAGGACCTTCGCGCCATGCTCCGGTTGTCTCTGCCGCTTACCGGAGTCGTCGGTAGAGGCGGAGACGATCGGGTCCGCTCCCCTCACTGCCTGGATGCCGAGTGAGGAAAAGATGCCTCCCACTCGGCTCCATAGTTTTGGAGGGCGGAAGCAACGTCAAACATCACTTCCGTCCAATGCTCCTAAAGGGGAAATTTACAAAAAAAAAAAAATGTAAAATGACATTTAATTTTTTTTATTATTATTATTATTGCATCTTAGTGTAAAATATGAGATCTGAGGTCTTTTTGACACCAGATCTTACATTTAAGAGGTCCTGTCATGCTTTATTTCTATTACAAGGGATGTTTACATCCCTTGTAATAGGAACAAAAGTGACCCAAAATTACTTTTTTAAAAGGACAGTGTAAAATAAATAAATAAATAAATAAATAATGGAAAAAAAAATTTTTTTAAAGCACCCCGTCCCGCTGAGCTCGCGCACAATAGCGAACACATACGTAAGTCGCGCACGCGTATGAAGACGGTGTTTAAACCACCAATGTGAGGTATCACCGCGATTGTTAGAGCGAGAGCAATAATTCTAGCAAAAGACCTTTTCTGTAACTCAAAACTGGTAACCTGTAGAAATTTTTAAACGCCACCAATGGAGATTTTTAAGTGCCAAAGTCTGTTGCCATTCCACAAGCGGGTGCAATTTTAAAGCGTGACATGTTGGGTATCAATTTACTCAGGGTAACATTAACTTTCACAATATAAAAAAAAAAATGGGCTAACTTTACTGTTGTCTTATTTTTTAACTCAAAAAATTATGCTTGTAAGACCGCTGCGCAAATACTGTGTGACATAAAGTATTGCAATAACCACCATTTTATTCTCTTATTCTCTCTATTCTCTATCACTTTTATCCACTATATTCGGTGCTTGTAAAGAATTTTTTTCTCCATGGCATCTTCCAATAAATCTTTTATACCGGATTCATGCACTATGTGGAGATCTTTTTCTTTTTCCTTATGAACTGATGGAACCTACCACCGGTGCCTCCTAGCAAGCATCCCTGGGATCGATTGACCCTTAAGCCTGTATGACACTCCGCCGTATGGTGATTGTGTCCACCTCCTCCGGTAAGCGTATCCACTTCTGCTACTCATATGTCGATTCTGAATGCATGAAGATCTCGTATTGACTTGGAAGCATCACCCACATATGTTTTTTCTTCCTTCACACAAAGAATACCACACTTTATGTGTTGATGAACTTTTATCTTACTATGGACATTCCTTCCAGCCATTGGGGACTGTCCTTTCACTTTGTTTGTTTTGGTTTATAAGTATTATCACTAGTAAACATTATACACAATATATGCACACAGGGTGACAGCTCATCACCCTGTCTTTCACCAAACTTAGCGCTGCATTCATTACCATTTTTTTATTTTTCATTGCACGGTTCACTATACTGTTTGATGCTGGCAGCTACAATTTTATTATTTCTTTAGTAGCACAACAATATATTGTTTTATTTTATTCTCTAGGGTGTCTGAAAAAAAATACAATGTTTGGGGGTTCTAAGTAATTTTCTAGCAAAAAAAATAAAATGATTTTAACAGTGGCGTAACTAGAACCTTCAGGGCCCTGGTGCAAGAAACCATGGAGGGCCCCCCTGACCTCCAGCCAGGGCCCTTCCCACTAATTGCGGGGGCAGCAGGACCTGGATAGGAGGGGGAAAAAAAAAACCAATTTTCCTCCTGCAACCACTTAATGCCTATCAGAGGGAGAGGTGAAGAAGCAGACTTTTAGTGGGTGCAGGAGAAAAATTGAGGGGATTTTTTCCTCTAAATGCCCCCCCCCCCCACATCCAGGTGTTCAGAGGCAACATGTGCGCTATCGCAATTGTTACCCCTGTAGTTACGCCCCTGGGATGAGTGGCAACAGTGGTGGTTGGGGAGGGATAGGATCAGTGGCGGGGGATGGGATGAGTGTCAGTGGTGAGAGAGAGATGGGATGAGTGGCAATGATGGGGGGGATGGGATCAGTGGCAGTGGTGTTGGTGGGGGGATGGGATGAGTGACAGCGATGAGGGGGGATGGGATCAGTGGCAAGGGTTGTGGTTGGAGGGGTGAGATCAGTGGTGAGAGGGTTGAATGGGATGAGTGGCAGAGGTGGTGGGGGGTGGGATCAGTGGCAAGGGTGATGGTTTGAGGGGGGTGGGATTAGTGGCAGTAGTGTTGGTGTGGGGGGTATCAGTGGCAGTAGTGTTGGTGTGGGGGGTATCAGTGGCAGTAGTGTTGGTGTGGGGGGTATCAGTGGCAGTAGTGTTGGTGTGGGGGGTATCAGTGGCAGTAGTGTTGGTGTGGGGGGTATCAGTGGCAGTAGTGTTGGTGTGGGGGGTATCAGTGGCAGTAGTGTTGGTGTGGGGGGTATCAGTGGCAGTAGTATTGGTGTGGGGGGTATCAGTGGCAGTAGTGTTGGTGTGGGGGGTATCAGTGGCAGTAGTGTTGGTGTGGGGGGTATCAGTGGCAGTAGTGTTGGTGTGGGGGGTATCAGTGGCAGTAGTATTGGTGTGGGGGGTATCAGTGGCAGTAGTGTTGGTGTGGGGGGGTATCAGTGGCAGTAGTGTTGGTGTGGGGGGTATCAGTGGCAGTAGTGTTGGTGTGGGGGGTATCAGTGGCAGTAGTATTGGTGTGGGGGGTATCAGTGGCAGTAGTGTTGGTGTGGGGGGTATCAGTGGCAGTAGTGTTGGTGTGGGGGGTATCAGTGGCAGTAGTGTTGGTGTGGGGGGTATCAGTGGCAGTAGTGTTGGTGTGGGGGGTATCAGTGGCAGTAGTGTTGGTGTGGGGGGTATCAGTGGCAGTAGTATTGGTGTGGGGGGTATCAGTGGCAGTAGTGTTGGTGTGGGGGGTATCAGTGGCAGTAGTGTTGGTGTGGGGGGTATCAGTGGCAGTAGTGTTGGTGTGGGGGGTATCAGTGGCAGTAGTATTGGTGTGGGGGGTATCAGTGGCAGTAGTGTTGGTGTGGGGGGGTATCAGTGGCAGTAGTGTTGGTATGGGGGGGTATCAGTGGCAGTAGTGTTGGTATGGGGGGGTATCAGTGGCAGTAGTGTTGGTGTGGGGGTATCAGTGGCAGTAGTGTTGGTGTGGGGGGTATCAGTGGCAGTAGTATTGGTGTGGGGGGTATCAGTGGCAGTAGAATTGGTGTGGGGGGGTATCAGTGGCAGTAGTGTTGGTGTGGGGGGTATCAGTGGCAGTAGTATTGGTGTGGGGGGTATCAGTGGCAGTAGTATTGGTGTGGGGGGTATCAGTGGCAGTAGTGTTGGTGTGGGGGGGGTATCAGTGGCAGTAGTGTTGGTGTGGGGGTATCAGTGGCAGTAGTGTTGGTGTGGGGGGGTATCAGTGGCAGTAGTGTTGGTGTGGGGGGTATCAGTGGCAGTAGTGTTGGTGTGTGGGGGGTATCAGTGGCAGTGTTGATATTGAAGGATGGGTGCCACTCACTTGCAGATCACTTGGTCCCCCTCCTTGCTCTGTCTTGCTTGGGCGAGCAGAGAGGATGGGCGGGGCCTGTGCGGGCAGAGAAGATGAGCGGGCGGGGATAGAGACAATGGGCGGGGACTGTGCGGGCAGAGAAGATGAGCAGAGCGGGTGGGGATAGAGACGATGGGCGGGGACTGTGCGGGCAGAGAAGATGAGCGGAGCGGGCGGGGATAGAGACGATGGGCGGGGACTGTGCGGGCAGATAAGATGAGCGGAGCAGGCGGGGATAGAGACGATGGGCGGGGACTGTGCGGGCAGAGAAGATGAGCGGAGCGGGCGGGGATAGAGACGATGGGCGGGGACTGTGCGGGCAGAGAAGATGAGCGGAGTGGGCGGGGATAGAGACGATGGGCGGGGACTATGCGGGAAGAGTAGATGAGCGGAGCGGGCGGGGATAGAGATGATGGGCGGGGACTGTGCGGGCAGAGTAGATGAGCGGAGCGGGCGGGGATAGAGACGATAGGCGGGGACTGTGCGGGCAGAGAAGATGAGCGGAGCGGGCGGGGATAGAGACGATGGGCGGGGACTGTGCGGGCAGAGAAGATGAGCGGAGTGGGCGGGGATAGAGACGATGGGCGGGGACTGTGCGGGAAGAGTAGATGAGCGGAGCGGGCGGGGATAGAGATGATGGGCGGGGACTGTGCGGGCAGAGTAGATGAGCGGAGCGGGCAGGGATAGAGACGATGGGCGGGGACTGTGCGGGCGGAGAGCATATGCGACTGGTGCGACCCTGATAATTCCGCCACTGGATTTTAACTTGTACACAACAAATCTCAAAAAGAGGCTCAGGGCTGAAGTGGTTAAAAGAAAATCATACGATCTAGTATCATACGAGAACAATTTTCATGGCAGGAGTGCCAGCATGGGGACCCCAAAACAGGAGGATCGGGGCTGCTCTGTGCAAAACCATTACACAGAGCAGGTAAGTATGACATGTTTGTTATTTTAAAAAAAAACTAACGTTTACAATCACTTTAAGTCCCAAAGAGTCTTATAATCCCTGCCTAGTTCACCACTATGAATTACAGAACACCTCCACCCTATGTCATGGAGCAAGGGGAAGATTCTGTAGATCAAATCAAGAGAGACATGAAAAAAAGGGAAAGATAGATATGGCGCTGCTCTTATTAAGAGGTAATTTCCAACCTCTAGATACTTGAGGGGTGTGTATACCACGGGTGCATATAATGCAAAAAGTGAAAAAAAGTGCAGAAAATAAGAAATGTAAAAGATATCCTACTGTGTAAACTTCTTGATCGCTGATTTATAATGCATACTATTAGAAGCTATGTGCATTCAAACAAAAATAAAATGAAAAATGAAAAAACAAATAGAAAAGCGCTGACTTTTCCTGTGTGAAATCCACAATCCTGTGCAAAATCTGCAATTCAAAGTAAAATTTCTGTGCCAAAAAAATACAACATATATGACTGGTATATAGTATTGCTGTGAAACTGGGCTCAGAAACATGCATATACCGTCCTTAACCACTTCAATACCAGGCACTTAGACACCTTCCCGCCCAGGCTAATTTTCAGCTTTCAGCGCTGTTGCAA
This sequence comes from Lithobates clamitans, assembly GCA_037952925.1. NCBI lineage: Eukaryota > Metazoa > Chordata > Amphibia > Anura > Ranidae > Lithobates > Lithobates clamitans. The sequence goes on from JBBGZY010000372.1 coordinate 10,099,592, forward strand.
TTTGAATGACAATTGCGCGGTCATACAACACTGTACTCAAACAAATAATTTATCATTTTGTTCCCACGAATAAAGTTTTATTTTGGTGGTATTTGATCACCTCTACGGTTTTTATTTTTTGCGCAACCGAAAATTTTGAAAAAAAAACAAGTTTTTTTTTCTGTTAAAATTTTTTGTAAATAAGTACGTTTTCTTCTTCAATGACGGGCACTGATATGACTGCACTGACGGGCACTGATACTGCGGCACTGATGGGCACCGATGAGGTGGCATCAATGAGGTGGCACTGATGAGGTGGCACTGATGGGCACTGATGATGGGCACTGATAGGCGGCACTGATGGACACTGATAGGTGGCACTGATAGGTGGCACTAGTATGCGGCACTGATGGGCACTCATAGGTGGCACCGATGGGCATTCATAGGCAGCACTGATAGGCACTCGTAGGTTTGATTGGTACTTGTGGGCATTGATTGGTACTTGTGGGTGGCACTGATGGGTACTTATGGGTGGCACTGATAGGTGACACTGATTGGCACTGATGGGCACTGACAGGTGGCACCGATGGGCACTGACAGGAGCCACCGATGACACTGATTGGGGGCACTGATAAAACTGGTGGCATTGATGGGCAGAACTGAAACATAATGTGCCAATCAGTGCCCATTTGTGGGCACTGATTGGCACAGATTGGGCACATTGGGCACATGTGGATGGCCATGGGGTACATACCTGGCCATTCACATGTTGCCCCTTCGCTGGTGGTCCTAGTGGCAATCCCTGGTGGTCCTAGTGGCGATCCCTGGTGGTCCAGTGTGGTGATCTGAGGGGGGGCTGCGCTGATAAACAATCAGCACAGACCCCCCTTGTCAGGAGAGCCGCCGATCGGCTCTCCTCTACTTGCGTCTGTCAGACGCGAGTGAGGAAAAGCCGATCAACGGCTCTTCCTATTGACATTGTGATCAGCTGTGATTGGACACGGCCGATCATGTGGTAAAGAGCCTCCACCGGAGGCTCTTTACCAGGATCGGTGTAGCGGTGTGTCAGGCTGACACACAACTCCACCGATCGCCGTGATGCGTGCCCCCGCGGGCGAGCAGCGGCATGTTATCCTGCTGGACGTCATATGACACCCAGTCAGGATAATGGAACCACCGCCCGGCCGTCATCTGCTATGGGCCGGGCGGGAAGTGGTTAAACCCTGGTGTATAAAAAAAGTCCAATAGTGACAATGTGCTCCTTCAAATTGTTCTGTGCTTCTTAGAAAACAGTGCCCCATAAGAAACGCACTCACCGCTATTATTCACCCCACAAGGAGGTATTTCACCTTCACAGTGTGAGCCACTGTGCAGCCTGTGGAGTAGGAAAACTTCCTGTCCTGTGTTCTCCAAGTGCCTCCTTGTCAAACTCTGCAAGTTCAGTTTCTTCAGAGCTTAGTAAATGAGGTAAAGCCTAATTTGATAAAGAATACCCAATCACATAGAAGGAAAATTAAAAAAACAAAAACAGCATATTTGCTTGCATGTGATTGGATGGTGGAAGTCAGCAGAGCTTCAGCTCATTTACTAAACTCCGGAGCAACTTCCCTTGCAGAGTGCAAACTGCACTTTGCAAAGTGCAGAGTCTATTTGCCTTTAGTAAATTAACCCCTTAGTGAGCATTGTCACCCTAAGACAGGAAGTGTTACTGACAGGATAAGCAGGTGAAATAAAGGAAAAAATAAATAAAAATAAAAACAAATGCAACCACCACATCTAGGGACTAGTGAGATGCAATATATTAATTTTGTGAGGTTAAGTTTTTTTTTTAATGTTTTGACTTCAGGCTCTGTGCAGTCATTTGCCTCTGTACAGATATACTGTACTACATATCCTGAACAAGACATGAGGATTTACTTTCATTTATATAAGGTTATATTTAGCCACAAGTTTCTGCCAAATCCCTGCTTTGTGCTTGTAGTTTGCATTACTCTTTCCCCACCTAGATATTCACCTCTGAACACATATCTAAAACAAACAAATGTAGTTTGCTTAAAGCGCTTTTTTTACTTACTGGCATTACAGTTGACAATTACAACAAAGGTCGCAGCTCAACACTTCCATAAACTTCTGAACCAAAGCACAAAGTACATGGTAGAATGCAGGGCCATATTTACAGCTCACGTGCTTGCAGAATGTGAGTCACTAGGGTTGATTTACTAAAGGCAATTAGGCTGTGCATTTTGTTAAGTGCAGTTGCAATCTGCAAGAGGAGTTGCTCCAAAGCTTAGTAAATGAGGTAAAGCTTCACTTTGCAAAGAATACCCAATCATGTGCAAGGAAAATAAATAAACAGCATTTTTGCTTGCACGTGATTGGATGATGGAAGTCGGCAGAGCTTCTGCTCATTTACTAAGCTCTGGAGCAACTGATCTTGCAGAGTGCACAGTCTATTTGCCTTTAGTAAATCAACTCCAATGTTCTATGTTTTGTTCTTTATGTTAAAAGTAGTGAGTGTCATTTTCTCTTTTTAAAACAAAATAATAAATGCATATTTTTTTGCAGTTAAAAAATTTGCATTTATTTATTTTGAGCCTGTAAAGCCTTGCAGCAGCGATCAGCAGATCGCTGGTGCCATGCAGGTCTCCTGCAGATCTGTCATTATATCTACGTGCCCGTACATCATGTATGGGAATGCAGATACACTGACAGGAAAAAATCAATGAACTACCACGGCACTCCACAGCGCCGTGGTAGATCATTGGGAACTACAAGCCGACAGCCAGAAACAATGTCGGGGCTTGTAGTTTATTCACACACAGAGCTGTGTGAATGACGCACCCATGTGGGCAGAGCCCCGCACAGCCGCGCTGATTTAACAAAGTGACAGCTAGTACAGGGAACTGGGGAACTTCTCCCCGTATTGCTTTCAGGGGGGTTGGTGTAGTGGAACATGTAAAATGTTCCCATAGGTGAACTTATCCTTTAAAGCCTAGTTCAGGTATTTAGGCTCCGATTGCCCCTCTCCCCTCTGCCAGCAATATACTACACTTTTTTTTTGTATTCACATTTTTTTTATTATTATTTATTTATTTTAATGTATTGATTTTATTTATTTATTTTTTATTTGTTTTGTTTTTTGTATTCACATTTTTTAAAATTTAATTTATGACAGGTACCTAGTGCTGCATAACAGTACCTGCTCTCAGGTAGGGTTGAGCTGAACTGTCCTGAGTTCTGTTTGAACAGAGTTTGGTGAACTTCAAAGGAGTTCAGATGCTGAACCCCACTGAAGTCAATAGAAGCCGAATCTGTCAAAAATGTCCATTTTCTGGACTAAGAGGCAAAGGATTGTTAAAAAAAATAAATAAATAATAAGGTTACTGTCCTGGGGAACATGTACCTATGCAAAAATAAATTTGACAAAATTGCTGGCAGCAGTCACATTTACAAGGAAAAAAAGTGTTTTAAATTGGCAGCAAATGGCATTTTCTCTCCTGGCTTCTTTTTATTTTAAATAACAAAATGGCACACAGACCTTAAATGGCCCCCAAAATACATGGCATACCTCTAAGTGTTTGCTTTGTACTTTGGGGATCTTTAGAGGGGTCTATGTGCTGTTTTGTTTATTTCATATAAAGAAGCCAGCAATGAAATGTAATTTGCCAACAAATTAAACTGTAACATTTCTTTTCTTTGTTAATGTCACATCCTACAGCAAGAATGAAAAAAGTTGCATAAAGCCCCCCCTCCCTTCCCGAAAATGCATACCAGATCCTCCAAGTCTTGTATAGAGGTTCCCCTAAAAATCCATGCCAGACCCTAAATCTGAGCATGCAGCCTGGCTGGCCAGAAAAAGGATGATTATGCGTAACCCCCCCCCCCCCTCCTTCCTTTTCCTTTCTAACCCATACCAGGCCACAAAGCCCTCAACATGGACAGAAGTTCCCTGCCAGGGGGTAAACTCCCTGGCAAACACTTTGTCCCCATGTTGATGGGGGACAATGGCTTCTTCTCCACAACCCTGGCAGCTGGTTTTCGGGGTATGCAGGTGTGGAAACCCCCTTTAATAATAAGGGGGCCCCCAGATACTGCCCCTTCATGTGAATGAATAAGGGGTACAAAGCATAGGTACCCGCTCCCACTTCCCCAGTTCTCACCCAGGCGTGGATTACATCTAATTGTGGCACCCCCCCCCCAAACCCGCAGTCACCTGGGTTACAGTGCTGCCGTTCCTCCCTCATGGGAAGTCAGCTGTGAGACATCAGGAAGTCACAGTTCGCGTTCAGATCCAAGATGGTGGCGCAGAAAAGCAGAAGCTTGGCGAAGAATCAACTGTGGGGAAGACAGTGCTGGACTTCATGGGCTGGTTAGCATTTGTTTCTTTAAAGACATCATCAGTATTTATATTTGTACTTTTTTGTAAACAAGGGAATGAAGAAGTTCCCCTTTAAGCTACCAGAATGCCTTTTAAGTGTGGGAGGAAGTACCCGAAGAAATCCATGCAAACATAAGGGGGACATGCAAACCCCATGTAGATGGTACCCTGGCCGAGATATGAACCAGAGACTCCATTGCTGCAAGGTTTTCTGATGTCTTCAGGCCAGTCACATAACATACTGGGTCCATATTCTCGTTGGATCTTTTTCGGACAGTGGGCAGTCCTTGATGATGAAGAGATCAACTAGCCGTGCCCAAAGAGTAAAGCCGGCCATACATGGTTCAATTTTTTAGCCAGTGGGCTGAATGAAAAAAATAAAGCTGATTTCCCAAGCCACAAATTTGAGGTTGATGGGAGAATCCTCCCTGCTGTGCTATTGTATTCTGACAGCAGGAAGACTCCCCCGCTGTCAGAATACACAGATCACTGCTGCAGCCACTGGCTGCCTTTTATTTAACATAGCAAGTGGCCACACATGGATTTTTATTTTTTATTTCTTACAGGTAGTTAATTAGAGCTGTTAATTTACACAGTGCTTTACATATATAATATACATTCATATCAGTCCTAGCCCTCAAGGATCTTACAATCTAAGGTCCCCTAACTCACATTCATACACACACATACTAGGGCCAATTTAAAGAGGAGCCAATGAACCTACTAGCATGTCTTTGGAGTGTGGGAGGAAACTCATACAGGCACAAGGAGATCATACAAACTCCAGGCAGATGGTGTGATGGCTGGGATTTGAACCGATAACCCTAATGCTCCTAGGCAGAAGTTCTAATCACTTAGCCATTGTCCTGCCCTATGGGTTGAACTTATTCAGGTGGTGGCTGGTGCCTGCTGAACTGGCTGCATTTCGATCCATCTATGGCCCACTTAAGAAGATATAAAAGCCCTCCATATAACATAGTTACGTATTCCCTCCAAAAATATTTAAATGCACATATGTATTTTGAATGTGAGTGGCATTGTAAACTAGTCAACCAGCCAGGCATTGAGAAGTGCTGTAAATATTACAAATGTAGCTTTGAGAAGATTGGAGAGTGCTTGGAGATGACTTTATCTGCGTGATTTCACTAACAAATCCTAGTCTTCACCAACTTTACTGACTGCGATGCAAAAAAGTAAATGGTCAGTACTTCGTATATTGTCTGCAAGAGGTATCTGGATTAGGAAATCAGTAAACAGAATTAAAGAATGGTTCAGAATAAAGGATAAGTTCACCTTTTTAGATAAAATAATAAATGCACATATTTTTGCAGGAAATTTTTCCTGCAGGAGCCTGAAAAGCACAGCACCCATGATCAGTGAAACAGAGGCACAATATCAGGTTTCTGCAAACAAACCCTGCAGTTTTCAGCCCATACTTCTACTGTATACAGGCTGGCAGTTTGAAAGCTGCTTGTGAAAGAATTACAAAGGTGCTCATCAGTGCCCTTACACTTCATGCAGAGCTACAAGCCATCTACCGTGTTGTCTGACAGTGCTTGTAGTTGATTAATTTGCAGGAAACTGTGGATGAATTACATGGCCATGTAGATGGAGCCCAACATGGTGGCGCTGTTTTTGAATTGTGACAGCAAGTGGGGGGAGAAGATCCCCTCCACCTGCTGTCACACTGAGGCGGAAGGATCAAGGGGAGAGGCCACGGGAGCTTGAATATGTTACATGTTCTAACCTACTGTAAATACAGGTGCAATTGTAACATGTTCCAAAACGTGAACTTATCCTTGAAACATTTTTGGCTGTTAAAACAGCCAACAAATATGTATTTTACCGTGTAATTAGCGGTTTGCTAGTGTTTACACGTTAAAAGGCTTGCAAGAAGAGAACAGTTTCCTTATCCCAGCTTATTCAAGTGGAATTAGCAACATTTCAAGTGTAATTAGTTGTCATATTTCGAGCCAACACAAACTAACTGCACAATAAAGCATTTAGTGAGAAGCATAGCTAAAATAATTCACATGCCAGTTATACATTATTTTATAAAACTAGCAACAGCTTGTTTCTTTGCATTCTTTAACTAGACACTTTCTTAAGCAGGCATGGTATTATGCCAATATTGTTAACCAAAAAAAAACCCAACACTTTGGAGACTGGAAATCCTCACACACCAAATCATTTAAACTAAGGAGCTTTATATCAATCATATATTTATTTTCACATCGTATTTCAATTATTTCTAGCCTACTCTGATTATTTTGAATAATTTTGAAGTTTGTAAACTTTGTGAGGATCCCCACACCTTTACTTCCTTGAATTCTGTGACACATATTCACTATGCCCTGTGAGTAGACATTTCTGTGTCACGCATTTCACAAGCCTGCCTTCTGAACTACAGAGGTGCTGAGAGGAGGTGTTTCAGGAGGCGGAGTAGGAATTGCTGCTTTCAGGTAGCAGGGTACCATGGGATATGTAGTCCTTAGAAATTGAAAGTAAACAGCAGAGGAGAAGCTGCAAAGCATGCAGGGAATCCATGAAGTTGTGGAAAGAGATGACCAGTAGACAAGCAGAACTCACAACAGCAAATGAGATTTTTCAAGGAATCTTATATTAGATTGTCAAATATAACTATTTTATTGTAATTTTATTACTATGCTGATGTTATAAAATGAAAGTGTATGCTTGCAACTGTAAACTAACTTTAACAAATAACGCTTATACTTAACAATGGTGTGATAAGTTCCAACTTTTCCACAGGTAGCAGCAGACATTTTACAGTATGTATGTACCGTATTTATCGGCGTATAACACGCACTTTTTTTCCCCTTAAAACCAGGGGGAAATCGTGAGTGTGCGTTATACGCCGGTCCCCATTGTCTGAGCCAAAAAAGAGCGAGCGCCGCCGAAAAAGAGCGAGCGCCACCGAAAAAGACCGAGCTGAGTGCTCGGCTCCGCTCGCAGTCACGCCGCCCCGCCGCCCCGCCTCCCTGCTGTTTCAGAGAGGAAGAGAGGAGCGAGTGCTGCCGAAAAAGACAGAGCCGAGTGTACTGTGTACTCAGCTCGGCTCCGCTCGCAGTCCTGCCCAGCTCCTATGATGGACATCACACAGGTCCAATGGCAGGACTGCAAACCGAGCCGAGTACACAGTACACTCGGCTCTGTCTTTTTCGGCAGCGCTCGCTCCTCTCATCCTCTCTAAAACAGCAGGGAGGTGGCGTGACAACCCACAGGCTGGGCGGCAAATTTAAACAAATGTTGCAAACAGCAACACTGGGTAAGGCTGCACTGGGCAAGGCTGCACTGGGCAAGGCTGCACTGGGAAAGGCTGCATATGACAATGGGCAAGGCTGCAAATGGACACTGTTCATTCTGCAATGATGGACAAGGCTGAAGATGAACACTGATGAGGCTGCATTGATGGGCATTTAAATGTAAGTTTTTTTCCTTAAAATGCCCTCTTAAACTTGGGGTGCGTGTTATACGCCGGCGCGTGTTATATGCCGATAAATACGGTATTTATTTAGAAATGTTATGTATTTAGGTATGTCTTACAAATATATGTGTATTAAGTAGAGCATTCATGTCAGACATGGATGCAAAAAGCGCTTTAATTATTTTAAGTAGCTCAGAATTCACTTTCTGTACTGCTTGATATTTTTTGCAGAAATATTGATATTTACATGCCACTGCCACATAGCACAGCTAGGCAAATGACACAGAATTCTCTGGGGAAAGGTGCGATTTCACCTTTAACCACTAGTCCTGACTATCATCTTATTATTTTTTATTTATTTTATTTATTTCAGGTACTTATATAGCGCCGTCAATTTACGCAGTGCTTTACATATACATTGTACATTCACATCAGTCCCTACCCTCAAGGAGCTTACAATCTAAGGTCCCTAACTCACATTCATACATACTAGGGACAATTTAGACAGGATCCAATTAACCTACCAGCATGTCTTTGGAGTGTGGGAGGAAACTGGAGTACCCGGAGGAAACCCACACAGGCACAGGGAGAACATGCAAACTCCAGGCAGGTAGTGTCCTGGTTGGGATTCGAACCAGCAACCCTTCTTACTGCTAGGCGAGACTGCTACCACTACACCACTGTGCTGCCCTTATTATCCAATTATAATTACCTTTCATCGGCCAATTCCATTGGGATTCGAACCAGCAACCCTTCTTACTGCTAGGCGAGACTGCTACCACTACACCACTGTGCTGCCCTTATTATCCAATTATAATTACCTTTCATCGGCCAATTCCATTGCTTTCACACCCAAATATATCTCTATGCATAGGAAACAGCGTACATGAATAATTGACAAAGCAAAGTTGCTTCGTACACTGTTCCTTTTTCATTATCCCCGACATGGTGTTAAATAATAATGAAAGGTAGGCGTTAGCGACCATCATCCACCAATAAGGGGTACATATTCAAATTACACATTTCCTTCAACAATGTATTCAACCAATCACAATGTCACAATGTATTAACTCTTTATCATTATAATTCATTATGTCACAACATATTATGTCACATTATATTATATCACCTAGAAAGATATAAATGCAGACCATCATATGACACATATGTCACTTCCCTATGTCTGCTTTCAATTTCAACACATGACACTTCTTATACAACAATATATATTTACTTAATCAGCAAAATGATAACGTTAAAGGCACAGTTTGTATATTAGATTACAAAACACAAGGGGGCTTTTTACATGACCCTTTCAATCCCCTCTTTTGTCACGAACATGACAATCACAAACCCTGTTGCCCCCAATATGCCCCCGACATTCACCTCGACTACTTTCCCATAAATGTACCATTATCCTAAGCATGTAAAGATAGAGAACAATAAACACATAATCTCAGCTGCATAGCAATTGTCCATGAAATATAAAGAGGGAAGGGGTGTGACAGTCCATAAAAGCAAGTGGGAGGGGCATGACAGCCTTTAGGCCAAATGAAAAAAGTCCCAAAAGAAAACACATACAAAAAAGTCTCTTTTATGGCTTATGAATGTCCATAAAATTCAAAAAAGAAGGAAAAGGAAAATGTCCACATTATATTTTTCTTTCTCCTAAACTTTTTCCCAAAACTTTTCCCAAACTTTTCGCTCGATTCTGTGTTCATCCGAATTTTACACAAATTCTCTGCCCCAAACCCTGCTTCTTTGTAAGGACAAAACTCGATATCCACAGACAGACTGGAACTGATGCATTGGGCTAGACTTGGGTCCTTGAGCTGGCATCTGGATCTCTCCCTTGTGATGCTCACTGGAATTCGTAGACCTCGGGCGTGCGTCATTGGCTAACCCTCAAGGTGTCATTCCCAGGAATATTTTCCAGCAGGAGTCTGCCTTTAGTCATCTCAGCAGCTCCCATGGCATTATAACAACAAAGATGAACAACGAAGATTTCCATGTAAAAGCTGTAGTCATTTCTTCAAGTAACTTAACATCCGGATAGGGTATAGGGTAGGGTATAATTGGGTATGAATGGGGGGGGGGGGGGGGGATTTCTTCATGTGCATGGGGCTGGGGGTGAATACTGGCTGGGGTGGATACTCCTCATCCAACATGAATAACCACAAAATCGATCTGATAAATTCAGGCCTTAACCATTGGAGGTATTAAAAATAATATTCCTCATTAATTCAAACATAAGTAAAACATGGAGAAATAAAAATGTTTTTCAGCAAGAGTTTTCATTATATGGATTCAATATATTTAACTGAACATTTTTTTTCCGAGTCCAGTATTACAGCAGGATTTCAACAAAACATAAACACCTTTAGTTCCTTCTATCCCCGGGACCCAAGTGGACCCGAGGGTCTCAGAACAGAACATTTTACCCAAACACATATTCTGACTCAGAAGTCAGCCTCCCAACTTTGCAGATATATCTGACCATCAGCAACAAACAAAACATTGATGAATAAACAACATTATATCACTAACAATTTATGGTTGAAATTCTGGGCATTCAAAAAGTAATGTATCCAGAATAGTCACCCTGACTGTTATTCAAACAAACTTTCCCCTCAAATTTTAGCATTTCATGGACTCAATATACATGCAATTTATTTTGGTCGTGATTACTTAATTTCAGTAACTCTTCAAACATTTACAATTTCACCCTTTTTTACCAAAAGCCCATTATCAAATTTTAATTTTACCCCAAACTTGTAGGATAATCTTTTGTAAATACACACACATATATATATTATCAGGAACATGGGCCTAATAACCTGTATTCACAAAATAAGAGAACACAATGACTTGAGATGTACTTTTTAAACTAACTTAGATACTTTACTAATCAAATAATACCTTGTGCATTCATTAAACACAATACAACCACTTTCTCATTCCACATTCATTGGCCATTGTATTCATTCTCCATTTAGAATTTATTCCATATTTAAGGTATATTTTTTCTTTTCTAGTGGTAGCTTAGTACATAGGATTGCACAACCTTAAATTACTTCCCTTTTTCTTTCTCAACCACCAATTCTTTGACATAACCTGGAATACATAGCCTGGAACATTTCCTCTTTTTTTTTCTTCTTAACCCAAAAGTAAAAATCAAACATTTAAAAATCCCCAAGTATTGTTATAATTATTCCAATATTGTATCAATTGTATTAACTTAAACACAATTAAAAACATTTGCACAAGTAACCATTCCTTTTGTTTTATAACAGGCCCTGTACAATGCCAAGTTCCCATTTCTTTCATTTCAATATCAACAAATGAGCCCATCGGCCCAACTACCCTTCAAACATACAATCAATTTTTTTCATAATTAATCCTGAACACTTCGGACCCCAGGGCAATTTTATCAATCCAAAATATAGTACATTAGTTGACATTGAAAAATGCCTTGTAAACCTATAACAATGTGAGGATAGGCAATTGCTCTATTAAAAAACATTCCTTAAAGTCAGACTCTAACTGAAATAATCAAAATACCCCAGCTACAAGTTGAAATGTTACTGTAAAAAAATGTTATTTTGCCATTATCTGTAGAGGCGCTTTGCGGTGGTTTTTAACCCTTTCTCGGCCGCTAGCGGGGGGTAAAACTGCCCCGCTATCGGCCGAATACCGACGGTAAAACACCACTAACAATAGCGATACTTTAACGCCGACGCTGCCCCTGCCCCAGTGTGAAAGGGGCCTAATATGTGTCCAACACATTCCATGAACAGACAGACTGACAGCAGCTGCAACCTTTCAACAATAAACATGTAATAACATACTTTAAATCTATGCAGATAACTTTACTGAACTAAACCCTTCTTAAAGTGGAGGGCCACCCTGAAAAAAAAAAAAAAAAAATCACCAAAAATCCTAAAAAAAATTGAAAAAAAATAGAATATTAAACTTACTTAAACCCTTGTTGCTAGGCAGTCTTCCTAATCTGCCTCTTCCTATTCCGCGGTGAGTTCTTCTCCTCGGTGAGCGGCTCCGTTGTCTTCTGGGAACTGTGTGTGTTCCCAGAACACCACGGGGCCATTCACAGAATGGAGCGCCGCGCCGCTCGCGCATGCGCAGTAGGAAACTGGCAGTGAAGCCGCAAGGCTCCACTGCCTGTTTCCCTTTCCTAGGACGGCGGTGCCGGGACCCGAGAGCCGAGGAACGGGTCGGCCTCGGGCGGCCGACATCGCGGGCACCCAGGACAGGTAAGTACTTATTTAAAGTCAGCAGCTACAGTGTTAGTAGCTGCTGACTTTAATTTTTTTTTTTTTTAGGACGGAATCCCGCTTTAAGAACATGCATTTGTCTTCAACACTCACTCTCCATTCCAGCAAGGCTAGGACTTGCTGAAAATAGAATGCAAATGCTGCAATATGCATTCTCGAAAAATAGAGGGTAAAGTGCACCTATAAAACAATATTTATAAGAATCTATTTTATCATCATCTACTTCTGATCCAGGATCAACCATAGACATGGCGCTCCTAAGTTTCAGGGTATGAGCTCTGATCTGATTTTTGAAACAAGCATTTTTAATTTATCCACTTCACTTCTAAAAGCCTTATATTCTGACTGAGCTCTCTGTTTGTACTCTTGTATTTTCTGTACAAAAGGAGAACTCTCGGTGTGTTCAGAAAGGACCGACACCGTAGCCACCCTCTTCTGAACCTGTACCCGAGGGGGAGTAAGTTCCTCATCATGATCAGGTGTATATAGCAGAAAGCAGAAGGTCAGAGTCCAGTTGGGAAGAGTCTGGTGACTGGCGCTGTTCTGGACTACCTAGTTGTATTACAGGAGCTGAGAAAACACGGGCCACATGAGATGGTGAAGCTTTGGCTTGAATAGCCTGTGCCTCACCCAGAGGGACTGTGCATGAACAGCTCCCTCAACCCATGCAGCCAGTGGTGCAGCAGCTGTCGCTCTAACCTGAGCAGCAGCCTGCAGTCGCTGCAGTGAGTGATGGGAGTTACATGACCTCATATCATCCATATTATCTGTTTTAGACAAGCTGGGATACAATGGAATGTAAGGGGGTGGTTGTTTAAAAGGGCTGTTAGTGCTAAATGTAGAAAAATGAGGTGCAGAAGGCACACTCAGATTGGTACCATACCCTGGTGCATCAGCCATCCAGTTTGCGCCACCCCCTCATGTAGTCCACATCCCATCCAGGATAGGGGCCTAAATACGAAAACACATCCCTCTCTCCCAAACATAACATAACATAACCCTCTAACCATGTTCATGTGAAACTCATCATTTGCCCCATCCCGGGGAAAAGGATCAGACAAATGGATATTTTCCGTTTAAGCTGCGAGCATGTCCACAAAAGGATTAATGTAAAAGTAATCTTTGGGTGATACCCTTGCAACAAACTCCTTACATGTTTCATTTTTAGCTGATGGCACTGTCTCCGGTGATCTAGCACTTGATGTCTTATCTAGCAATCTACTCAACAGCTCATACTCTTGTTTACTAATTTGTAATGCTTTCCACGAAAACGGTGGCGAAGGTATGGGTGGTGGTTTGATCCCCTTACCTTGGGATTTGAAGCAAAATGGCAGATTTAGCGGATATGTACCTCTGTGTATTATGCTAAACAATAATTTGGATAGGAGAAATCACTCAAATAATAACTTGTCCTTGTCCAAATCCGCGATTCAATCCTCTTAAAGCACCACACACAGATGCGTCCCTCTCACCTGCCTACTTTGGTAACGCTCTCCATCTTGACATATATCAACTACTTAACAATCCATTTGCATTCAGAAGAAAAAGACAACTTTTACTCTAAATTGGAATTCCAAGAATTTCCCCGCACGCCCTGTGTTTACCGAGTCGATCACAGATCGGATCCTGGCCCCTTACCACGTCATCAGCTGTCAGCCAATGACAGCTGATCATGTGATGTAAACAGAAGATCGGTAACCGTTTTTTTTCTCCTCACGCTGACAGGCTTCAGTGCAAGTGACATCGGTCCCGAGGAGGAAGAGGCGATGCCGCCTCATCTGTACCCACCAGTACCGCCTGCCAGTGCCCACACAGCGCCACGAATCAGTGCCACCTATCAATGTCCACAAGTGTCACCTATCAATGCCCATGAGTGGTGCCAATCAGTGCCTCATCAGTGCCACCTAGCAGTGCTGCCTATCAGTGTCACCTACCAGTGCCCATCACCGCCACCCATCACTGCCACCTATCAGTGCCACCTATCAATGCCCTTCAGTGCCACCTATCAGTGCTCACCAGTGCCACCTCATCAGTGCCCATCAGTGCCGTCTATTAGTGTCCATGAGTGCCGCCTATCGATTCCCATCAATGCCGCCTATCGATACCCATCAGTGCAGCCTATCAGTGCCCATTAGTGCAGCCTCATCAGCGTACAGCAATGAAGGAGAAAAATTACCCATTTGCAAAATTTATTAACAAAATATAAAACGGTTTTGTATTTTTTTTTTATTTCATTTTTAAAAATTTTTTTAACAAAAAATAAAAAACCCAGAGGTGATCAAATACCACCAAAAGAAATCTCTATTTGTGGGGAAAAAATGATAAAAATTTCATTTGGGTACAGTGTTGTATGACTGCGCAATTGTCGTTCAAAGAGTGACAGCGCTAAAAGCTGAAAATTGGTCTGGGCAGGAGGGGGGTTTAGGTGCCCAGTAAGCAAGTGGTTAACTCTTATCTTTCTGTTCCAACTTTTATTATTAAATTATCAGAACAAAGATGTCAATATTATATTAAAATTAAGTGTTTTAAAATAGTCGGTATTTGTTCAATATTGTTTAAAATAACTAAAATATTATGCTGAATAGCAAGTTCCCCTTTTCTTAGTTTCAATATTAATACATGGGCTTACACATATCTAAAAATTTCTCAATATCCACTGTGTAGATTGAGACAGGCTGCAAAAAAAATTAACTTCCTCATTTTAGACTAAAACTTTTCAACTTAATTATTCTCCATCCTGAGTTTTAATTGCTAAAACCTAGGATATGGACAGTCCTTGACGATCATTCCTAATCATCAATTGGTTCAAGTACTACATAATCATCAAAGTTAGATAGCGATGAATATCCGCGCAGCTACAGCAAACACATGGACACTTTGTCAGGATTGGTACGCTTCGCCATTAATGTTTTCCAATGTCCCTTTAAACCTCTAAAAGCTCTGTAATGTCACTTCCCGGTTTTTAAAACTATATTTTACTTCTGCCTGTCTTGTCTCTGAACTGTATGGCAGACATATCGGTAGCATACTCCTTTACCTTTGATAATGAATTTAACTGTGGATAGTGTTCCTAAGCTTCTAGATGTGAGCTCTACCTGGCCTATGAGTGGTAAGTTCCATTAACTTTTCCACTGCAATCCTAGGAACTTAATACTCCCTACGTTTTGTTGGCTGTTCTTTTTTTTTTAACTCAAACAAAAGGTTTTATTGAAATTAAGTTGTTGCATACAG
This sequence comes from Lithobates clamitans, assembly GCA_037952925.1. Classification (NCBI taxonomy): domain Eukaryota; kingdom Metazoa; phylum Chordata; class Amphibia; order Anura; family Ranidae; genus Lithobates; species Lithobates clamitans. Next base: position 10,114,917 of record JBBGZY010000372.1, read on the forward strand.
TTCCAGAGCATAAACAATAGTTTACAGATTGTAAGTCATTTCTTAAATAGACAAGGCAGTTAGTACATTGCATTGAAAAACTCTCATCAGATACATCTTACTGTTGGGGATCCGCATTCCCCCCATTAATTTTCACCTATTCTCCCAAACCATAATAACCGTTCATGTAATGATCACTATACATCCTTTTTGCATTAAAACTGAGAAGAATAATCTTTAGAATAAGCGTTCAATCACCAAATCTAATGGTGCTAGGCCTGGTACATCCAGCCATTGAGCCCATAATTTCTCATATTTTGTAGAAGATCCCCTATGCTGATATATAATTTTGCCATACGGAGCGTGACCCCCATTTGTGTGATCCATTCTTGCACCGTGGGTGGGTGGATTTCCAGTGCCTGAGGATAAGCATACAGGCCTGAAACAAAGCTCTTCTAATAGCCTGCTTGAGGATATCCTCAGTCAGGAGATCATCCACAATCCCCATCAAACATGGTTTAGGGTCTAAAGGTATCAGTGTCTGAAAAACTCTATTAATAGTGTTAATAACACCACTCCAATATAGATGCAGTTTTGGGCACCTCCACAGGAGATGAATGAGGTTCCCATGATCCCTGGAGCATTTGGTGCAGGTGGAATCAGTGCCCATTCCCAGTGCCATTCCCTCGAAAGCACCCACATCCTGTTCCCAGTGAGGCACAATTTTAGGGGTGCGTCTCCTAGGAAGAGGTTCAGAAGCATGGCATAACAGTCAGATATAAACCCTTTATAAGTAGTTATTGCAAATAGGTGGTTAAAAATAAAAGTTCCAAATGTCCGCACCCCTCTGAGCATCTACCGCATGTTTAAGTTGCCTATAATAAAAAAACATAGACCCCGGCAATTGAAAGGCCTCTCTGAGCTCTGAGAAGGGTCTCAATTTGCCATCTCTAAATATATGTGCCATGTGGGACACTCCGTACTGTTTCCATTTTAGACCATATGGTATTTTGGCTATCCCTGAGTAGTGATTATTTTCCCAAATGGGGCTATATTTGGTGAAGCCTTCCACCCCCTGGAGCATCCTGACCTTGTTCCAAATCTTTTGCATAAGAGCGTATGTTGGGAAGAGCTTATTGGACTCAGTGTATTGTAGGGCCTCTAAACCATCCACTACCTCTCTCTTGGAAGTGAACCGGAGTATTTGAGCCGAGGAGTCCCTCAGGTTCATTTCCAAGTCTTGTCTGGGACTTATGACTCTTTCAATGTGTTGCAGTTGGGAGGCTAAATAGTAAACCCAGGGGTTGGGCAACGTTAAGCCTCCATTGTCTTTGGGGCGCTGTAGCTGCTCAAGTTTAATTCTAGGGGGTTTTGATAGCCATATAAATGAACGGAAGAGGGAGTTGATGATTCTAAACTTCTTCAAAGTGATAACCATTGGGGAGTTGTGAAGCACATAAAGTAATTGTGGCATGAGGATCATCTTTATTAAGTTTATTCTCCCTACTTGTGAAAGTTTCACTTTACTCCATACTTTGACTTGATCGCGACAGCGATTGATCAAAGGGGTTAGGTTTAGATTAACATAGTCCTGTATACGGGCTGTAACCTGTATACCCAAGTATTTAAAGGATGTCGAAACTGGGATATCCTGCATATTTCGTTGAGATGGGGGCAGATCACGATCTAGCAGTAGCAGAGAGGACTTGGTCCAATTAATAACTAGACCAGAGTACTTCCCGAACTGGCTAATGACTCTCATTGCTTCCGTCAGTGAGGTAGATGTATCATCAAGTAGCAGCATGGTGTCATCTGCGTACATGATGACCTTCTCTTGAATGTCCCCATATCTAAAACCCTGTATCAAGGGAATAGTACGTACCATAGCCGCTAGGGGCTCAATGGCCATAGCGAATAGGAGGGGAGACAGGGGGCAACCCTGCCTCGTACCTCTATATAATTTAAAGGGTGACAAAATCCTTCCTCCTTCCCTAATAGCTGCTATTGGAGACGAGTAGAGTAGTTGCACCCACTTAATAAATCCGTCACCAATGCCGAATTTTCGCATTACTGCCCATAGATAGTCCCACTCTATGCTATCAAACGCCTTGTGGGCATCCAGTGACAGCAATGCTCTATCTCCCCTATTGTCTGGCTGGGATTGGATGTTGAGAAAAAGTCTGCGAAGGTTTATCGCAGTCGACTTTTGGGGCATTAACCCGGATTGATCCGAGTGGATTATGGTGGAAATGACTTTGTTCATTCGGATTGCCAATGCTTTAGCTAATATCTTTACATCATTTTGTAACAGAGATATAGGGCGGTACGACCCCGGGTCAAGGGGGTCCTTATTGGGTTTTAATATCAGGACTATATTTGCTCTGGTCATTGATTGCGGGAGGTTACCACTCTGTCTCGCTGCATTGAATACCTTCAGCAGGTGTGGAAATATATGATCACCATATTGTTTGTATACCTCTTTTTTTTTTTTTTTTTTTTTAAATTCTTTATTTGTTATTTAATATAAATATAACAAAACAGTCCCCGTGGGGTAAAGTCGTTAGGGAAAGACCGCTGTAGCATTTATAAACAGAGAAAAAAAAGAAAAAACAGAAAAGAAAAAAAAAAAAAAAAGAACGATATCCCCTCTGACCTCCCAGCCCAACTGAACCCTACCAAGACCCCCCCCCCCCCTCCCCCCCTCCTCGGAATGTGCTAGTTCAACGGAGTATGAATCAATATTCCTTCACTTATGTTAGATCTGCAATCTCTTTCAAATAATCCCAAGTCCCTTTGAACTTAGTCCAGGCGGCCCATCTCCCTGTTTGCTCTTCTTCTTTAGGTTCAATACCTCCCTTGTCCAACTGTTCAATGTTATATATACCATTGAGGCTAACCAGCCATTCTCGAATACAAGGCCCCGAGACATTCATCCAGTTCAGAGATATCTGTCTCTTGGCTTCGTCCAACAGAGTAGGGACTAGGGAAGATTTATAGTTTTTTACCGAGTCCGAAGTCCTGTGGAGAAGGCAAACCCATGGGTCCTCATCTATTGTTTTTCCTGTAATGACTTTTATTAACCTTAGGACTTTTCCCCAGAAGATTTTTATAACGGGACACTCCCACCAGATATGGGCCATTGTTCCTAAATCTGGGCAACCTCTCCAGCAGGTGTTTGGTTTAGTCCTATCCATCTTACTGACCCTATCTGGGGTTGCGTACCATCTCGCTAGGCATTTAAAGTGGCTTTCTATTCTTCTGGAGTCTATTGCTACATAGTGGGCCATCTTCAGGATCTTTTCTATCCCCTCTTCGCTACATTGAGACCCCAATTCCAGTTCCCACTTTTTAATATAGGGGGGAGCCACCAACTCCTCCTCAGTTCCCAAGATCTTGTAAATTTGTGTTATTGTCCCTCCTGCCCGTTCTTTTATACAAAGCTGCTCAAAAGGTCTAAGATCTTCCATACTCCTAAGGGGCTTGGGGAGTTTCTCTATGAAATGGGAAAGTTGGAGAAACCTCCATCTGTTCATTACCCAAAGGTTAGATTCTGTGCTGAGTTCTGAAAATGTGCGAATTTGTCCCTTGTGTAAAAAGTGTTTCAGTTGGACCGTGTCATCCTTCAGCCAGTTTCCTCCTACCTCCCTCCTCCCTGGCTCAAAAAAATTATTATCTTTCATGTGTATCAGTGGTGAATTATATGACCATTTATTTTTACAGTGTATCCAATCCCATTGTTTAAATGTGTTTTGCGTTAATTGTGAAGTGTGAGTGCTCAGTGTTCTGAATTTTGGGGGATTCCAAAGTGCCTGTCCTAAGTTTGTGTTGCTCAAATAGTGTTCAATGTGAACCCACCGTTTGTCTGTGTCTTTTTTATTCCATTCCGTGATCCTTGATAGCACTACTGCGCTGTAATACCTGTTAAAATCCGGTAAGGCAATTCCCCCTTTTTTCTTCCCCCTACTGAGAACTGAGTAGGCAATACGTGGTTTTTTACCCCCCCATACTACCCCACCTATTATCCTCCTAAGGGCCTTCAAGAAATACCCGGGTAGAGGAATGGGCAGCATTTGAAATTTAAACAGGATCTTAGGTGTTAGGCTCATTTTAATCGCACTGACTCGCCCGAACCACGAAAGGGGTCTAGTCTGGAGTCTTCTCGCTTCTCGTCTGTTATCGTCAAGCATAGGTAAATAATTTTTTACGAATATTCTATTGAAGGAATTGGCGAGTTTTATCCCCAAATAATCCATCTCCTCTTTCCATGGGAAAGGGAAAGCTGCCGCCAAGTGGCTTTCTTCTTGTTTGCTTATGTTTATGTTTAGGCATTCGGATTTGCTGGAATTGATTTTGAAATTCGAAACCTCTCCATATTTTTTAATAATATGGAGTAAGTTAGGAAGCGTTATTCTAGGGTTGGTAACGAAGAACACAATATCATCAGCAAAAGCCGCTAATTTGTGCTCCTCCGCTCCAACCCTTACTCCTCCACAATCCACATTTTTGCGGATGGTAGACAGGAGCGGTTCAAGGGTCAGGACGAACAAAAGAGGGGACAGAGGGCAGCCCTGCCTTGTACCATTGAACATCCTGAATGGCTTGGAAGTAGTCCCATTTACTCTCACCATCCCTGCCGGGTTACTGTATAAAGCCCTGACCCAGGAGATGAACCTCCGGCCAAACCCTAGGGCCTCTAGAGTGTTTAACATGAACCCCCAGTCTACCCTGTCAAAAGCTTTCTCAGCATCAATTGACAGGAATAGAGCTGGGGGTCCACCTTGTTTACATACTTCTAAGAGGAGCATCGCCCTTACCCCATTATCCCTACATTGTCTCCCTTTGACAAATCCTGCCTGGTCCGAGTGCACAAGGTCTGTCATTTTTTCTTTAAGCCTATTTGCTAAAACTTTTGCATAAAGCTTGACATCTGCATTCAGAAGGGAGATTGGTCTATAATTGGAACACAACTTACCGTCCTTTCCTTCCTTCTGAATGAGTGTAATTGTAGCTGTCAGGGCCACTATAGTCAGTTCATCTCCTGTTCCCAGGCCATTCCAAAAATGGCAAAGCCTCGGGACCAGGATATGCCCCATCTTTTTAAGGTAAAGAGAGGTGAAGCCGTCCGGTCCCGGACTTTTCCCCTTCGGAGACTCCCTTAATGCTGCAAAGATTTCTTCCTCTACAAAGGGTCTATCCAGCAGTTCACTATCTTCTGGTGACAGGCCCCCTAGTCCCGCCTCCTTCAAGAACTCCTTTCTCCTATCCGAGCGAGATAAGTCTTCTACTCCCCGTTGCCCCAAAGAGTATAGGTCCCTGTAGTATTTTTGAAATTCATCTGCTATGGCTTTATTCGTCACTCTTGCTTCCCCTTCTTTGCTAAGTATTTTCTCCACAAAGTTCCTGCTTCTCTTTTTCCTAAGTATCCTGGCCAAGTGTTTACTGGGCTTATTGGCCCAGAAGTAGTTGTTCCTAGTTATAGCGTTTATAGCTCTCTTGGCTTCTAGGTCCATCGAGTCTCTTAACTCCTCCCTCTTGGCCACTAGTGCATGATAGCTATCTAGATCCCGGCCCTTCGCTTTTTTATGTGATTGCTCCAAGGTAAAGATTTCCTCTATCAATTTACTTCTGGCTTCTCTTTTCTTTTTTTTCAGACCTGCACCTATTGAGATTAGAATACCCCTTATGTAGGCTTTGTGTGAATCCCAAAGTAAGGCCGGTGACACATCCCCAGTGTCATTCGCCCTAAAAAAGAAATCCGTCTCTTCTTGTAGTCTCTCTATAATTTCGGGCTCTCTCAATAGATCCTCGTTCAGTTTCCATGAATAAGGGCGCCCTTGCCCGTCTGGTATTTTGATCTGCATAGCGATCGGGGAGTGGTCTGAAAGGGTCGTTACTTCTATTTTTGTTTCCTTGATCCAATCTAACAGGCTATGGTCGATAAGGAAGTAGTCCAGCCTGGAGTAGGTCCCGTGCACAGGGGAGAAGAACGTGTAGTCTCTCTCTTTAGGATGCTGAAGCCTCCAGACATCCATTAACTGACATTGGTGTAGCTTATGCCTAATGGCCCTAAGTGGCACCTTCCCTGTCCCCTGCGCACGGGACGTACCATCCAATTCCGGTTCCAAACAAAAGTTTAGGTCCCCTCCCAAGATCACCACGCCCTCTCCGAACTCAGTCAGCTTTTTCAAGATCTGACCCAGAAAGACCGTCGGTTTCTTATTAGGACAGTAGACATTTACTAGGGTGACCAGTTTAGGACCTAAATTGCCTTTTAGAAAGACAAAGCGGCCATCCGGATCTACCAATCTTCCTTTTAGGGAGAAATTTGTAGTCTTTGAGAGCCCAATGGCGACTCCCCTCGACCCCCTATCTGGGGAGTCCCCATAGAACCATTGGGGGAACCTGGTTGAGAAGAGCCTAATTCTAGTGTCGAGAGTCAGGTGGGTCTCTTGTAGAAAGATTACATCCCCCCTTAGACGATCTAGCTCATTTAGAATTTTATGTCTTTTACAGGGCGAATTTAGGCCTTTCACATTGTATGAGATGAATTTAAGTTCCAGCATACCTAGGGATTGGCTCATCTATAGAGTCCTCCCCTGCTCCTAGCACATCCTGCAAAACCCTCCCCATTCCCCCCTCCCTCCCCCCACCCACCCCATCCCCTCCCCCCCCCCTCCCCCACCCAGTACCCCCCCCCCCTCCCCCCCATGGTGAGATTAACACCCTGAGTCCCCCAGGTTGGAACTTCTCTCGTTCCAATCTACAGAACTCCCTCCTCAGGGTGAAGCTCCAACGAGAGCTCTAGCGTTTGCACTCCCCTCTGATGTAGAGGAGAGTGCAGGAGGTATCTTGTCTCCTTAATATGGTAGAGCCGCCCCTGAACCCCCACCGACCCCCCCCCCACACCCCCCGCCCCCCTCAAGAACGACAAACCACACCACCACCCCGACCTCAATCCATTTTTGCTTAAAGCGTAAGGCGCTCCCCCCCCTGCACCCCAGGTGGGAGAGGGGAAGGGGCGGATATAGGGGCGGATATAGGGGGGGGGGGGGAGGGAGGGCGACCAGGGAGAAAAAAAAAAAAGAAGAACTCCCCCCTCCGCCATCCCTCCCCCCTCCCCCCGCCCCCAAGTCAAAACATTCTAGTATCTTAGTCATCTGAGTCTCTCAATCTGGTTTAACCTGAGACATATCTGGGATGGGGATACCCAGACTGTCACAGAAGTCCCGTGTTTCCTCCATATATCTCATCCTGCTTGTTCTCCCATCTTTTAAGACAACCAGGGATGTTGGGAACCCCCAGCTATATTTGAGATTTGCTTTCCTTAACTGTTCCAGGATTGGTCTCATCTGTCTTCTACGGGCAAGTGTTCCTGCAGAGAGGTCCGAAAATATCTGTAGCTCCTTATCTTCATACGTTATGGGGGGGGCTCCTCTTAGGAACCTCCATATTTTCTCCTTATCTTCATATTGGTGGAATTTAACTATCACATCTCTAGGGGTGTCTTGTTTTACATGTGTAGGCCTTCTTACCCTGTGTACCCGGTCTATCAAGAGGGGCTCCTCTATTCGCTTTCCCATTAAGGGGTTAAAGATTTTTTTCATCTTTTCTCCTAAATCTTCGCCTTGTTGCTCTGGGATAGACCTGATGCGTAGGTTTTGTCGCCGACTTTGGTTTTCTTGTTCCTCCAGTCGAAATATCATATTGCGGTTTTCGATTCGCAATTTGTTTACTTGATCTTTTAATTCGGTAATTTCCTTGGTGTGGCGCTCAGCGACCTCCTCCACCTCCTCCACCCGATGCAGGAGATGGCCCATGTCTGCTCGGACGTTAGCTATTTCAGATTTTATCACACTCTCTAATTTAGTAAACATTTCCATGAGATCTGTTTTGCTGGGTACGAGCGCCATTATCCTCTGTTCTTCCATCGAGCCCCAGGCAGCGGCCCCCTCCATGTCCAATTCTTCGCGGACTTTGTCCCCCTGGCCCCCTTTTTGCTTCTGTTGCTCTTTCTTTTTTTCCTTTGACCCTGTTTGTTTTGTCTCCATATTAGGGCTTTTGGCGCTCGCTTCTTTTAAGTACTTTTGGATGGAGCTGGTGTTAAGGCTGTCTCTGGTACACTGAGACTCTGTTGTTCGCGTTGAGCGGCCTTTCATGCTTTTTCCTCCTATTGCCGTTTACGGCTACTCCTTAATCGGGTCTGTTAGACCTAGGCTAAATGTCCGTCCGAAGGGCTGGGGTCGTCCTGTGGATATCTTCGCTATATGGGTGGATGCTGGGGCGGTCCAGGAATGGTGTTTCAGAGGAGAGGGAGAGGGGAGCAGAAGAGGGGGGGGGGGAATACGGGGGGAATACGCCCCACCGCCCGTGTCGCTCCCAGAGATCAAAGTTACAGACAACTGACCATTCGACAGTCCAGGGAGAGGTGATATCACTCACACCTAACTATGATACGCTTCTCAGGGGAAGTTATTATATATGAAGAGTTTAGTTGCTCCTCTGCTTTGGCTGCTGTACTTTTTACATTCCCCTTTTCTTTCCCGACTTCCTCCCCCCTCTCCCCCCTGTCCCCGCCTCCTTCGGGCCCTCCCCCACTCCAAAAAAAAAAAAAACAGAAAAGGTAGCTTGTGGGGGTTTTATTTATGCCCTACAGTCACTTGAGGAAAGGTAGGATTGAAAGTCAGGTTCTTGGCCCACTTTTTACCACCCCGGGAAGATAGCTATCTGTACCCTGCCCTGCTGAATAAAAACAGACATCCTCCAATTTTCCTCTGTTTCCTATTGATGCACTGTTATCATATCAATGAGAGACAAAACACAGTTCATTTGTGAAGCAGTAGTCAGATATCAAGCTGCTGGTGCTGGGTTAGAGAGACCGGGATTATATTGTTAATTTTTCAGCATTTCAGTCATTATTTCTTTAATCCACAGTTTTCCATGTGGCTAGGGGTTCAATCAATGTTGTTTCCCTACCGTACCACTGGTGAATCGCAGAGCCCCGTCCTGGATTAGGCTCCCAGCCTCTGAATCTTTCCAAGGTGTCAATCTCAAGGAGAGTCCTCTGTCCGGAGTGTTGCTTGAAATGCTGCGTGTGTGTGTGCAGCCTAGGCTCTGCTCCTCAGCATGTGCGGGATGATGGCCCGAGGATGGCGTCTTCCTCCGTCCCCTCAGCGGAGGGGGGGGGGGGCAGGGGGAGGGGGGGGGGACGGCGAGGCGGAACAGCCCAGGGAGCGGCCGCTATGCCTAGTCCGGACCTTGTCTCAGCCGTCTCTCACACGGCGAAGCATCCGGGCGTCCTGTCACTGCACCTCCGCCAGAGCTGACGCTGGGCTCCTCCCTCGTGCGGACGTCACACGCCCATCCCACTATGTTTGTTTGTATACCTCAATGGGGAGTCCATCATCTCCCGGAGCCTTGGAATTGGGGAACAGACTGGTCGCCATCTGCAACTCCTCAATGGACAAAGGGGCATCAAGTTCCACCCTATCTGACATCTGCAAACTGGGGAGCTGGATATTGTCCAGATACTCAAATAAAGAGTCTAAGGAGTATGTTTGTTTAGATTCGTAAAGGGAAGAATAAAATCTTACCAATTCTGCTAGGATATGATCTGGAGAGTTGGTTATCCCGCCAAGGTGCATACGTAGGGCCCCAATAGAGGGGGAAGTGTGATGGGAATGGGCAATAGTTGCTAACAGGCATCCAGTGTGTTCACCCTCCTCATAGAATGCTGCTTTATGAAAAAATCTCCTTTCTCTCCGCTGTAGAAGCCGTGATTTTATACAGCGCATCTTGCACCGAAACCCACGCCTCTTTGTTAGTTTGAGTTGGATCTGTGATAAATTTGTTCTCAAGATCCTCTGTCATACTTTCTATTTCCTCCCTCTGAGCATGTGTCTTTCTTTTAATAGCTTGAATTTCAGTTATGAAAAGGCCTCTCAGGACAGCTTTAAAGGCTTCCCAGTTCACAGCCAACAAATCGTCAGCTGAATGTATGCGCCAGAAGTCTGTAATATGAGATTCTATTTGCTCATGGGAAGGGAAGAGATTTAACCAAGATGCGTTCATTTTCCATGGGGCCTTTGCCATAGAAGGAGGGCATACCTCCAAAGTTACAATCAATGGGGAGTGATCCGACACACTCCTGAGAGCATAAGTCACCTCAGAGATGTATCGTTCAGCCGCATTAGAGCATAAGCATAAGTCTATCCTTGACAGGGATGAATAGCTTTTAGAAAAACAGGAAAACTGTTTTACTCCCAGATTTTTAGCCCTCCATGGGTCTTTCCATCCTACTTCCTCAATAAATTTCCTAAGAGCGGTACGGTGTACCCCCTTCCCTCCCACCACAGGCGGATGCTTATCTAACAACGGATCCGTATAGTTGTTGATGTCTCCGAAGACATACAACGGTACCTCCGGATACCTCATTTGGTACGCCACCAGGGCTCTCAACACCTGATTATTATACGGAGGGGGCCATATACAAAAGCTAGTATGCATTTAAGGGTAAACCATTTGCAACATAGAAATACATATCTCCCCTCTTCATCAATCTCAGAATCCAACTCCACATAATCTATGGAGCTGTGTATCATTACACTCACCCCTCGAGAATACGAGGTGTGAGTGGAGTGATATGCCTTGTTCACCCATCTAAAATTAAGACATGATAGAGAGTCAGCCGTAAGGTGAGTCTCTTGCAAAGCACATATAGCCGGGAGACGTTTCCTGAGCAAAGATGATACCATAGTTCGCTTTAGGGGATCTTGCAGGCCCCGAATGTTCCAGGAAAGAACAGTCACTGTCGTAATTTTTGGGTGACTAGTAAGCAATTAACAGGGGAAAACCATGTGTTGCTCCTCTGACTCCCACCTCGGTGGGGAGAGGGGATTATCATGTCATATCCTGAAAGGGCCAACAGGTGACAAATCAGACAGCAAAAGAAAAATAAAGTTGTGGATCTATCCGAATACCGATATACCTCAATCGCTCTGGAACAAACTTGTATGAAGGAGTACCTTAGAACGCACAATGGTGCGTGATCCGAACAAAAGTGCCTCTTTTGACTTGGGTTATCCATCAACATGAACTCGTCGCACCGAAGGGCAACCATTTCTTGTAATCCAAGACACTGATGTGTCAACAGGGATAACAAAACTGTATGGGACAACCGGTCCCTCCAACCCCCGACGGGGTTCCGAATAACAATGACATAGTTCCTGGTACTTACTAGTAAGTACATTGCCAGGATCCAACACATCTTTGAACTCGCATTTTTATAAGGAAGAAATCAATGTAAGTTTCCGGCACTGCCCTCAGCCGAGGGAAAAACAAGGAAAAGCCCCCTGGGCCATTAGTAAAGGTGTCAATCTATCTCCGCTTCGGGTCTCCGGTCTTGACGGAACTCATTTTCATTGGCGTCCAGCCAATCTGCGGCCTCTGCCGGATGTTCAAAAAAGTGTACTCGGCCCCTTAGGGTAATTCTGAGTTTGGCAGGATAAAGCATAGCATAGGAAGCTTGTACTCTTTGCAAGCGTTTTTATATCTCAGAGAACCGCGCGCGATTCTTCTGGACTGCGGCCGAGAAATCTGGATAAAATGAGATCCGCGTGCCATTATACTGGATATTTCTCTTTTCTCTGGCTAATTTCAAAATAATTTCCCTGTCTCTGTAATTCAAGAGACGGGCCAGTATCGGGCGAGGAGGGTTTCCAGGTGGGAGAGGTCTTGTGGGTATTCTGTGAGCTCTTTCTACAGCATACAAGTGAGTGAGAGCTTCCTTGCCAAAAATCTCAGCTATCCATTGTTCTATGAATTGCGTAGGGTCACGGCCCTCCACCTTCTCCGGTAACCCCACTATGCGCACATTATTGCGCCTGAGACGGTTTTCGAAATCCTCAGCGCGCGTATCTGTGGCTCTCGCTAAATGTGTGGTGGATTGGGAGTCTCTAATCAGTGTAGGGAGTTTATCCTCAAGCTCACTTATTCTGCTTTCTGCTGCAGTGGTACGCTCTCGGATTTTCTGAATGTCTTGTCTGAGGAGACTGACCTCTTCCTTCAGTCCACCAAAACGGACCTGTAAATTGTTCACAGAGGCTGTGCATTTATTGACTGCTTTTAGGATGTCTGCCAGTGTGGGCTGTTCACCCCCCTCCTCCTCCTCAGGTTCTTCAAGCTCATCAGCTAAAACGTCACTGGCCTCTCCCTGAGTCATCATGGCACCTGCTCCCTGTTCCCTTACACCCTCTTCCTCCTCAGTGTCATTAAAGTCAGGGCATTCACTCAGCTGCTGAGCTGCAGCCAGGCCTGATTTCTCAGTCAATTTTTGAGCATAGTACCTCATATCCTTAGGGTGATCAGCGGAGCCATCCTTGGAGCCCTTCTGCTGTTTATTCTGACCCTCCTTTGGCTTGTCACGGTTCTGTGAGGATGGCGGAGTGGCACCATTTTGAGTATCCATCCTGGAGCCTTCTCCTCTCTGTCCTCGGGTCATCATGCCCTCCAAGTATACCTGGGTGGGAGCGGAATGTGGAGGAGATTCTCCCCAAACGATCCAGCCAAAAATGGGGGTTATAAAGTGCCGGTAACCGGATTAATACAGGATCACTGCGGGAGCTCTGTGACTAGACGTCTGTTCACATGCCGCGCTGGCCACGCCCCCCCCCCCCCCCGGCTGTTCTTTTTAATTTAATTTAACTTTCATTAATAACTCCTGTCTTTAGTTTTTCTTCAAATCTTAACTTACATTACCCTTTACAATGTAGGGTGTTCTTATTAAAAACACTTTTAAACTTCCTTTATTCTTACCACAATGCAGGGTGTTTTTCATTAAAGCCTTCCCTCTATACACAACCCCCAGCACAGCTAAAACACTTTCACTTGTACCCTTGAAATCATTCAATGCCTTTACCTTTAAAGAGTCATCAACACATTTTACATGTACTTTAAACAATTACACATATTGCAATCAAAGTAAGCACTTATATTCTATAATTCTATACATAGATATCAATAAAGGAGAGACCTTGCTCACATACTACTGTAATGTCACTGTACTGACTGGTCCATTAATATTCATTCTCTTTATATACTGCATGTCAGTTTTATTCTCTCGAGAAATTTGTTGACAATCAGTAAGAATATAAATATCCGTTTCTACCCCTCTGTTAGAATGCATCAGTGACTGTGGTAACTTAAGCAAAGAAGCTTTCTCTTGTTTAACCTTTAACATATCCCTTCTAATTATCCTTGTAAGTCTTATTATAATTCTTTGTATGGTAGTTAAAGCTTTAAGTTTATATCACATAACTAAAATACCGTTTGTCCCATATGCACAACAGCAACAAAATTATTTTCTTTAGTCTTTTTTTAACCCCTTAAAATGACCCGACTACATTTGAAATTTACCCCATACCTAGTTTTATTCTTTAAAGAAAACTTAGCAGATTATATGAACATACATACAAAAGTACTTACCACAATCACGACATTTGGGTATAAGCAAGGGAGATTTCTGAGTTACTTTGTCCCTATTCCTGACTAAAAACTCCTACCCGCTCGAGCGCTTTCTACCCATGAGCTCCCAAAGCTACCAATGGGCGTGTATAATTTTTCAAACGTAAAGAGGCTGGAAATTTTTTCAAAACTGTTTTTTTTTGTTTCTGTTATAACATTTTGCAAATAAATAATCGTTATTCATAAATTTAAGCTAAAATGTATTCTGCTACATTTCTTGGGCGAAAATAAGCCAAATCTGTGTATATTATTTAGTCTATAGGAAGGTTATAGAGCTCAAAAACTATGGTATCTAAAAATCAATCAATCCTGATGTACTGACAGCCCAAAAATGCCAGGACAGTAAAAATATCCCCCAAATGACCCCTTTTTGGAAAGTAGACAGCCCAAGGTTTATATCAAACTATGAAACAGTTTTCTTTTGTTTTTTCAAAATTTTTGGCCGTTTTTTGTTTTATTTAGCAAAAAATAAAAAACCGAGCAGCAATTACCGTATTTATCGGCGTATAACACGCGCCGGCGTATAACACACACCCCAAGTTTAGGAGGGAATTTTAAGGAAAAAAACGTTTAGGAGGGGAGTTTAAGGAAAAAAAACTTACATTTAAATGCCCATCAATGCAGCCTTTTCAGTGTCCATCTGCAGCCTTGTCCATCATTGCAGTCTTGCCCAGTGTCCATCTGCAGCCTTGTCCATCATTGCAGTCTTGCCCAGTGTCCACCTGCAGCCTTGTCCATCATTGCAGCCTTGCCCAGTGCCTTTGCAGCCTTGCCAGTCTCTTTGCAGCATTGCCCAGCCGCTGATTATTTAAAATTGGCGCCGATCTCTGCTGACTGTGAGCGGAGAGGAGCGAGTGCCGCCGACATACAGAAAGCCGAGTTTACTTGGCTAGACTCGGCTCCTCTCGCAGTCCCGCCCATCTCCACTGATTGCGAGAGGTGAGGAGCGAGCGCCGGCGACAGGGTCCCGCGACTGTGAGAGAAGCTGAGTCTAGCCGAATACACTCGGCTTTCTGTATGTTGGCGGCACTCGCTCCTCGCCTTTTGCAATCAGCAGAGATTGGCGGGGATCGGCGTATAACACGCACCCACGATTTTCTCCTGATTTTAAGGGAAAAAAGTGCGTGCTATACGCCAATAAATACGGTAAATACCACCAAAAGAAAGCTCTATCTGTGTGAAAAAAATGATAAAAATTTCATTGAGTACATCGTGTAGCATGACCGTGCAATTGTCATTCAAAGAGTGACAGCGCTGAAAGCTGAAAATTGGTCTGGGAAGGAAGGGGGTTTAAGTGCCCAGTAAGCAAGTGGTTAATTATCGTCCATTCAGCGTGACATTTTTTTGTTTGTATATCTTCCTTGCACAACATGGGACTGTGAGCATTGTCAGCGGCTGTTTTTGTGTGTGCGTGTGTGGTCACACAGATATATATATACAGTGGGGACGGAAAGTATTGAGAGCCCCTTAAATTTTTCACTCTTTGTTATATTGCAGCCATTTGCTAAAATCATTTTAAGTTCATTTTTTTCTCATTAATGTACACACAGCACCCCATATTGACAGAAAAACACAGAATTGTTGACATTTTTGCAGATTTATTAAAAAAGAAAAACTGAAATATCACATGGTCCTAAGTATTCAGATCCTTTGCTCAGTATTTAGTAGAAGCACCCTTTTGATCTAATGCAGCCATGAGTCTTTTTGGGAAAGATGCAACAAGTTTTTCACACCTGGATTTGGGGATCCTCTGCCATTCCTCCTTGCAGATCCTCTCCAGTTCTGTCAGGTTGGATGGTAAACGTTGGTGGATAGCAAAAGGTGTAGATCGACAGTCGACTGCGGGGTTGTGCCACATCGAAATTTTAATATATGTAGAAAGAGAATTCCCCTAATAGTGGATTTTAAAGGCACATGTAAAAAGGCGTAGAAGGAGTATATAAAGTGTAAACAATAATTTATTGATTAGAAAAATAGTAAAACACATAACAGTAATATAACAGTAGTTATAAGGAATGCGAATCAGATACTTTTACATTGAAACAGTGTTAAACTGATACTCTTGCACCAACGCGTTTCAGAGTTACTTAGCCTCCTTCCTCAGGGGTGGGTATAAGTTTATAGAGAATTCTATATTGAAAGAGATTCATTACAGAAATAATGGTAAGCATATAGGTGTACATAGATATAAAAACATTGCATAATATGCTTTTCATTTCATTTTCACTTATGTTAACACTGTGTAAGCTGACTTGGCATTCCATGACAATTTAAATTAAAAACAAGGCACTGACATTGTCTGTCTACCCAGCATATTCCTGATTAGGATATGGGGGAGTTTGTTATCGTATTGCAAATAGTGTTACTCCATAAGTAGCAATAAGATTTCCATCTACATATAATTGTGAGTATAAGGTGTTCTCTTCAAAAAAGGGGAAGAGAAAAGCCCAAAAATGGGCCTATAAAAGGTGTAGAAACTTGAAGCTCCACTGAGGCCGAGGACGGGTCCTGCAAAGAAACTTAATAATGTACATGTATAGTGACCAATCGTTTTAATCATAAGGTGTAAACTTTCAAAATGAAATATGGTATTGATAAGGCCATTAGCCCATACCTGGTAGTGGCTCAGTAGATGGCTTTAAATAGTACGTAGTGGATAGCTGGTAGTGGCTCAATGGATGGCGTTAGGAAGTATGTAGTGGATAGCTAAAAATAGTAGAAAAACAAAAAGGATATGAGGGTACGGTTAATTCAATAAACCGACTCTTAAAATGTATATTGCTCAAAGCCGAAACATTAAAGTGTTGCAATGTTTTGACATCCAGTAGGATTTTAGTAAAACTAAATTACCAAGAGCTAGTTGATGTTATGTATGGTATAAGGGGTTTAAAATAATTTATAGTGCAATAAACTGTTTGAGCTATTCAAGACAGACCACAAAAAGAGATCTTAATACAGAGGTTTTTTAGAAAATAAATAAATTGTATGGCATGAATTCTATATTGTATTGAGCCATTTAAATGATTAACAACAAGCCCCAGACCGGGTCGTACTAGATAAAGGAAACCTTCAACGATATTCAGTCATTCAAGCCATAGACATGTAAAAAACAGAGACAGAGGAGATCTTTTAACAATAATAAAGCATTTATGCCGTAAACATACGTAATCTGTAAACATGCAAATTAGACTGGCAACCTAAGAAATGTGTAAGTTTGAGTGGCGGGGGGGGGGGGGGGGTTGGGGGTGACAAATACTGCGTGAACCCAGCATAGGGTATAGGATTTGAAAGTATATGAGCAGTCTCATGTGAATATTTAATAGTGTCAAAGTAAATATTATCAATTAAGCCTGAGATATTTAAATTACTCAAGAGAGAATGTTGCTGTGGTAATTATGCCAAGGTAATTATGTATACCAAGAATTTGTTGTTGGCCTATAAATACCAACCATAACACACAGCAGTGAGTGGAAAAAAGCAATGTCAGATTCAGAGAGAAGGTGCTGACCAAACGCATGCATCCGGGTCCCAGGCGGAAAGACTGGAGGGGGGGGGGGGCAGTGATGGTTACTGTTCCCTACCACTTGAGGAAAATCCCTTGAGAAATGGCTTGAACCAAATAGTTTTGTTCAAACCCGGGGGCTGAGTGGCCCTCAAATTGTATATCCAACGGGATTCCATTTGTAGTAGAGTCTTACTCCAGTCACCTCCTCTGAGGCCCGGGTGCACACGGTCCAAGATGAGAAATTTTATCTTTGGAAATTTTCCATTATGTACTATTGTGGTGTGTCTCCCAAGGGGGAGATCAGGATCACAGGTTTTCATACCTAGTATATGTCTGTATGCCCTCCTCCAAAACTCAACTTTCGTTTTACCGATATAAAAGCATATACATTCGCATTAAAGCATATAAATTACTCCGTGGGTTTTACAATTGGCGAAATGTTTAAGGTAAAAGATCTGGCCATTCGGGAGGGTCGGGTTTTTATCCGTGAGCATAAACTTGAAATAATTTCATTCCCCACATTTAAAAGTTCCCTTGTTTTCTCAGTGGGATTTACTTGATCCCCCCTTGAATTCACTGGTGATGATTCTATCTCTCAAAGATGTGGCCCGTTTGAAGGTAAAGAGAGGTTTGGGAGGAACAAACGGTCCCAGTGCTGGATCGCATTGTAGCATATGCCAGTATCTTTCTATAATGCTTCTGACTTGCTTATGTTGATTATTGTATTTTGTAATGATTCTGATAGTATTGGTATCATTTTTATTAATATTTTTAAATTTCTCGGAGTGGAGTAGCTCATTTCTAGGTTACAGGGAGGCTTTCTTAAAGGATCTTTTAAGTGAAGCATGGGAGTAGCCCCGTAGTAGCAATCTATCCCGTAATTTGTTTGCCTCTATTTTAAAGGTGTCGTCGTTTGAGCAGTTTCGTCTCACCCTGAGGTACTGTTAGGTACCTGGTAGTTGAGCCCGACTGGTAGAAGGAGACCTCTCTTAACCACTTCGCGACCGCCGCACGACGATGTACGTCCTAAGTTTGAACGGGGATATCGTTGTTATGGCAGCAGCTAGCTGCCATAACCCCGGTATCCCCGTTTTCGTGCGGCGGCCGGCTTTCAGATAAACGTGGTCCCTGCGGCGGATTCGCCGCGAGATCACTTTTATCGGTGGCGGGAGAGGGGCCCCCCCTCCCGCCGCGATCCGGTGCCCTCCGCCGCTTACCGGAGCCGTCGGTAGCGGCGGAGGCGATCGCGTCCACTCCCGTGGTGTGTCTGAAGACAAGTGAGCCCAAGATGGCGCTCACTCGTCTCCATGACACTGCTGGGCGGAAGCGACGTCAAAACGTCACTGTCAGGTCCCACACTTACCAGACAGGTGAGTCCGCTTGGGCAGAGGGTAGGCTCCCTTACGTATCCGATTCGGGGCCCCTGGTAGAGTAGACAGGAGGCCACGAATGCGGAGTGGTATGAGGGCCTGAAGTAGGGTCCTGGAGCACAATGGTCTGGCAAGCAACCGGTAGATCTTCAGACTGGGTAGAGCAGATGCTGGGCAGGAACTGGTCAGGCTGGTCACACACAGGCAGAGGTCGGTAACGGGCTGGCAGCAGCGGTACAAGAGGGTGAGGCAGAAACAAGGTCAGACAAGCCGGGGTCGGGTTCAGGCAGCAATCAAGGAAGGTCCAAAGGGTAAGCCGGGTCACAACGGATAAGCACAACAAGGATACAGGAACACAGGATGATCACGGACAAGGTACAGAGCTGTTTGATCAGGCAGCACTGGGTCAGCATGGAGGCAAGCCTTAAATAGGCCGATTGGCGCCAAAACGCCGCGCACGTGCACGTGCCGATTCGCCAAAGCGCGCCGCGCCCCCGCACGCGCCCGAGCGCGCCCCCGACACCGGCGTGCACGCCCACCGAACCGGGTCGCGTCAAAAGCAACGCCCACAGGCGGACGCGCGCTAACGCGAACGCGCGCTAGCGCGTACGCACGAACGCCCGGACGCCACCCCGCACGCCACGGCCGGCCAGCCCAGACACACCAGCGCCCCCAGGGACACGCGCCCCAGCACGGACAGGAACGCGAGCGCCAACACGCCCCGGCGCGCCCCGGCGCCCAACCAGGTAACCTCTCTGACAGTGCCCCCTCCTCAAGGGCAGACTCCGGATGCCCAGCTGGGCCAACTTTGCGGGATGAGAGGTTTTGAAGGATTGAAGGAGATCGTTAGCATGTAAATTGTTTTCTGGTTCCCACGAATTGTCTTCGGGACCATAGCCCCTCCACTTCACCAGATATTGTACCTGATTGCGCCTTCTTCTGCAATCAAGAATTGCTTCCACTTCAAACTCCTCTTCGCCATCAACCTTAATCGGTTTGGGTGGACCAATGCAACGACCAGGAAAGAAATTAGGAGTGACCGGTTTTAGGAGAGAAACGTGGAATACGGGATGTATTCTCAGGGAATTGGGGAGGTCCAATTCAAATGCCACATTGTTGATCTTCCTTTTGATCAAGAAAGGACCCAGGTATTTGGGACCCAGTTTCCTGGATGGACAAGCTAGCTTGAGGTTTGCGGTGGACAGCCAGACAGAATTGCCAGGTTCTAGCACAAGTTCTCCTCGTCTCTTTCTGTCAAAGATCCTCTTATAGTCTTCCTGAGCCTTGGTCATGGTTTCCTGTAGCAATTTATTGTTGTTGGAGAAAAAATTCAAGGTCTCGGAAACTGCAGGAACAGGGCATTCAGGAAATGCTCCAGGTAAGAAGGATGGGTGGAAACCGTAATTGGCATAGAACGGAGACTGATTAGTCGCTGAGTGTAAAGAGTTATTATAAGAAAACTCTGCGATGGGAAGCAGGGAGGCCCAGTCATCTTGGGAAAAAGCTGAAAAACAGCGGATGTATTGCTCCAAGGTTTGGTTCGTCCTCTCGGTTTGTCCATTGGACTGAGGGTGGTAGGCCGAGGAAAAGGACAACTCGATCTCAAGGGCACCACAAAGGGATCTCCAGAATCTGGAGGTGAACTGAACGCCTCTGTCCGAGACTATATTGGTCGGGACTCCATGTAGTCTGACGATTTCTTTGATGAAGATAGCGGCGGTCTCCATGGCTGAGGGGGTGCCCTTCATAGGGAGAAAATGGGCCATTTTAGACAACCTGTCCACTACGACAAAAATGGACGAAAAACCCTCTGATGGTGGGAGCTCCACGATGAAATCCATAGAAATCATGGCCCAAGGTCTCTCTGGGACTGGTAATGGCTTCAGTAGGCCCCATGCTCTTGACCGGCTAGTCTTATTTCTGGCACACGTATCACAGGACTCCACATATGCCTTACAATCCTTGGTAAGATGAGGCCACCAGAAGGAGCGTTGGACAAGGTCAATTGTTTTCCGTGTGCCGAAGTGACCCGCAAGTTTGTGGTCATGGCACAAGCTTAGTACCCGTGCTTTCAGCTCCTCAGGAACCACAATCCTATTCTTGAACCAGAGTAGTCCATCCTTGGCACAGGCTTCAGCAGGTGGGGGCATTCTCGAGGAGGCTCGCCTGATTTGAGAAATTATGTCTTCCTGTAGAACTAGGAAATTTCCAGAAGGGAGAATGGTGTCTGGGGACAGGGTTCTTTCAGAGTCGAGAAACATTCGGGAAAGGGCATCGGATTTGACATTCTTGGATCCAGGTCTGTACGTAATGTGAAAAATAAATCGAGAAAAAAAAAGTGCCCATCTGGCCTGCCGGGGTTTTAATCTCTTGGCCGTTCTTAGATATTCTAAGTTTTTATGGTCTGTGTAGACCAAGATGGGATGTGCTGCACCTTCCAGGAGATAACGCCATTCTTCCAGAGCTGCCTTGATGGCCAGAAGTTCCCGATCACCCACGTCATAATTTTTCTCGGAAGGAGAGAGCTTACGTGAGAAGAATCCCACTGGATACAGGAGTGCTTTGGCACCCTGTCTCTGAGATAGTACAGCTCCGACTGCAACTTCGGAGGCATCCACTTCCAGGACGAAAGGCAAGGCAGGATTGGGATGCTTAAGAATAGTGGCCCGCTTAAGATGTGGCCGCTTAAGATGTGGCCCGTTTGAAGGTAAAGAGAGGTTTGGGAGGAACAAACGGTCCCAGTGCTGGATCGCATTGTAGCATATGCCAGTATCTTTCTATAATGCTTCTGACTTGCTTATGTTGATTATTGTATTTTGTAATGATTCTGATAGTATTGGTATCATTTTTATTAATATTTTTAAATTTCTCGGAGTGGAGTAGCTCATTTCTAGGTTACAGGGAGGCTTTCTTAAAGGATCTTTTAAGTGAAGCATGGGAGTAGCCCCGTAGTAGCAATCTATCCCGTAATTTGTTTGCCTCTATTTTAAAGGTGTCGTCGTTTGAGCAGTTTCGTCTCACCCTGAGGTACTGTTAGGTACCTGGTAGTTGAGCCCGACTGGTAGAAGGAGACCTCTCTTAACCACTTCGCGACCGCCGCACGACGATGTACGTCCTAAGTTTGAACGGGGATATCGTTGTTATGGCAGCAGCTAGCTGCCATAACCCCGGTATCCCCGTTTTCGTGCGGCGGCCGGCTTTCAGATAAACGTGGTCCCTGCGGCGGATTCGCCGCGAGATCACTTTTATCGGTGGCGGGAGAGGGGCCCCCCCTCCCGCCGCGATCCGGTGCCCTCCGCCGCTTACCGGAGCCGTCGGTAGCGGCGGAGGCGATCGCGTCCACTCCCGTGGTGTGTCTGAAGACAAGTGAGCCCAAGATGGCGCTCACTCGTCTCCATGACACTGCTGGGCGGAAGCGACGTCAAAACGTCACTGTCAGGTCCCACACTTACCAGACAGGTGAGTCCGCTTGGGCAGAGGGTAGGCTCCCTTACGTATCCGATTCGGGGCCCCTGGTAGAGTAGACAGGAGGCCACGAATGCGGAGTGGTATGAGGGCCTGAAGTAGGGTCCTGGAGCACAATGGTCTGGCAAGCAACCGGTAGATCTTCAGACTGGGTAGAGCAGATGCTGGGCAGGAACTGGTCAGGCTGGTCACACACAGGCAGAGGTCGGTAACGGGCTGGCAGCAGCGGTACAAGAGGGTGAGGCAGAAACAAGGTCAGACAAGCCGGGGTCGGGTTCAGGCAGCAATCAAGGAAGGTCCAAAGGGTAAGCCGGGTCACAACGGATAAGCACAACAAGGATACAGGAACACAGGATGATCACGGACAAGGTACAGAGCTGTTTGATCAGGCAGCACTGGGTCAGCATGGAGGCAAGCCTTAAATAGGCCGATTGGCGCCAAAACGCCGCGCACGTGCACGCGCCGATTCGCCAAAGCGCGCCGCGCCCCCGCACGCGCCCGAGCGCGCCCCCGACACCGGCGTGCACGCCCACCGAACCGGGTCGCGTCAAAAGCAACGCCCACAGGCGGACGCGCGCTAACGCGAACGCGCGCTAGCGCGAACGCGCGTACGCACGAACGCCCGGACGCCACCCCGCACGCCACGGCCGGCCAGCCCAGACACACCAGCGCCCCCAGGGACACGCGCCCCAGCACGGACAGGAACGCGAGCGCCAACACGCCCCGGCGCGCCCCGGCGCCCAACCAGGTAACCTCTCTGACAGTGCCCCCTCCTCAAGGGCAGACTCCGGATGCCCAGCTGGGCCAACTTTGCGGGATGAGAGGTTTTGAAGGATTGAAGGAGATCGTTAGCATGTAAATTGTTTTCTGGTTCCCACGAATTGTCTTCGGGACCATAGCCCCTCCACTTCACCAGATATTGTACCTGATTGCGCCTTCTTCTGCAATCAAGAATTGCTTCCACTTCAAACTCCTCTTCGCCATCAACCTTAATCGGTTTGGGTGGACCAATGCAACGACCAGGAAAGAAATTAGGAGTGACCGGTTTTAGGAGAGAAACGTGGAATACGGGATGTATTCTCAGGGAATTGGGGAGGTCCAATTCAAATGCCACATTGTTGATCTTCCTTTTGATCAAGAAAGGACCCAGGTATTTGGGACCCAGTTTCCTGGATGGACAAGCTAGCTTGAGGTTTGCGGTGGACAGCCAGACAGAATTGCCAGGTTCTAGCACAAGTTCTCCTCGTCTCTTTCTGTCAAAGATCCTCTTATAGTCTTCCTGAGCCTTGGTCATGGTTTCCTGTAGCAATTTATTGTTGTTGGAGAAAAAATTCAAGGTCTCGGAAACTGCAGGAACAGGGCATTCAGGAAATGCTCCAGGTAAGAAGGATGGGTGGAAACCGTAATTGGCATAGAACGGAGACTGATTAGTCGCTGAGTGTAAAGAGTTATTATAAGAAAACTCTGCGATGGGAAGCAGGGAGGCCCAGTCATCTTGGGAAAAAGCTGAAAAACAGCGGATGTATTGCTCCAAGGTTTGGTTCGTCCTCTCGGTTTGTCCATTGGACTGAGGGTGGTAGGCCGAGGAAAAGGACAACTCGATCTCAAGGGCACCACAAAGGGATCTCCAGAATCTGGAGGTGAACTGAACGCCTCTGTCCGAGACTATATTGGTCGGGACTCCATGTAGTCTGACGATTTCTTTGATGAAGATAGCGGCGGTCTCCATGGCTGAGGGGGTGCCCTTCATAGGGAGAAAATGGGCCATTTTAGACAACCTGTCCACTACGACAAAAATGGACGAAAAACCCTCTGATGGTGGGAGCTCCACGATGAAATCCATAGAAATCATGGCCCAAGGTCTCTCTGGGACTGGTAATGGCTTCAGTAGGCCCCATGCTCTTGACCGGCTAGTCTTATTTCTGGCACACGTATCACAGGACTCCACATATGCCTTACAATCCTTGGTAAGATGAGGCCACCAGAAGGAGCGTTGGACAAGGTCAATTGTTTTCCGTGTGCCGAAGTGACCCGCAAGTTTGTGGTCATGGCACAAGCTTAGTACCCGTGCTTTCAGCTCCTCAGGAACCACAATCCTATTCTTGAACCAGAGTAGTCCATCCTTGGCACAGGCTTCAGCAGGTGGGGGCATTCTCGAGGAGGCTCGCCTGATTTGAGAAATTATGTCTTCCTGTAGAACTAGGAAATTTCCAGAAGGGAGAATGGTGTCTGGGGACAGGGTTCTTTCAGAGTCGAGAAACATTCGGGAAAGGGCATCGGATTTGACATTCTTGGATCCAGGTCTGTACGTAATGTGAAAAATAAATCGAGAAAAAAAAAGTGCCCATCTGGCCTGCCGGGGTTTTAATCTCTTGGCCGTTCTTAGATATTCTAAGTTTTTATGGTCTGTGTAGACCAAGATGGGATGTGCTGCACCTTCCAGGAGATAACGCCATTCTTCCAGAGCTGCCTTGATGGCCAGAAGTTCCCGATCACCCACGTCATAATTTTTCTCGGAAGGAGAGAGCTTACGTGAGAAGAATCCCACTGGATACAGGAGTGCTTTGGCACCCTGTCTCTGAGATAGTACAGCTCCGACTGCAACTTCGGAGGCATCCACTTCCAGGACGAAAGGCAAGGCAGGATTGGGATGCTTAAGAATAGTGGCTGAGGTGAACAACGCTTTGAGTTTTTCAAAGGCCTCTTGTGCTTTAGGGGTCCAGTGGAACCGGCACCCTTGTTTAATAAGTTTCGTAATGGGAGCTATGATTGAAGAAAATCCCTTGATGAACTTTCTATAGAAGTTGGCGAAGCCAATAAAACGTTGTACCCCTTTTTTGTCAGTCGGTGCAGGCCACTCCAGAATAGCGGATACTTTCTGAGGATCCATTTTAATGCCATCAGGAGAGATGATTAAACCCAAGAACTGGATGGATTGGAGCTCGAATTCGCACTTCTCAAGTTTGGCGTAAAGCCCATGCTGTCTTAGCCGGGAGAGTACGGTTCGTACATGTTTGCGGTGCTCCATCAGAGAGGCGGAGAAGACCAAGATATCATCCAGGTAAACGATGACATATAAATCCAGTAAATCATGAAAGACGTCATTAACAAAATGCTGAAATGTTGCCGGTGCGTTGCACAGACCAAAAGGCATGACAAGGTACTCATAATGACCAAATCGGGTACGAAAAGCTGTCTTCCACTCGTCTCCTTCTCTTATACGGATCAGGTTATAGGCTCCACGGAGGTCTAGTTTAGTAAACACGGTAGCAGATCCTAACCTCTGAAATAGCTCAGGAACCAAGGGTAGCGGGTATCTGTTTTTTATGGTAATTTTGTTAAGCTCCCGGTAATCAATGCAGGGACGTAGGGAGTGATCCTTTTTTTCCACGAAGAAGATGCCTGCCCCAGCTGGAGACATGGAAGGACGAATGAACCCTTTCTTCAGGTTTTCGTCAATGTAAGTCTTCAAGGTGCCCAGCTCCTGCTCAGTTAAGGGAAAGATCCTACCAAAGGGGACTTCGGTACCCGGTAGAAGTTCTATTGGGCAGTCATAGGATCTATGTGCTGGAAGGGTTTCTGCCCCCTTCTTACTGAACACGTCTAGGAAATCCCGGTAAGGTTCAGGAAGGTCTTGGTAGAGTTTAGTTTCAGAGTCCATGCACAGACATTGGGAGGAGGTTGGTGGGATTCCCTGTAAGCAGTTTTGTCTGCAATATTCAGAGGAAAACTGAACCTTGCCCGTAGCCCAGTTGATGCTAGGATTGTGGGCCTGTAGCCAAGGTATTCCTAGGATAATTGGGAAGAGAGGAGAGGAGATGACATCTAGGCGTAATAGTTCCTGATGTTCCGGGCCAATGGTGGCCAAAAGGGGAACCGTTTCTTGGGTGACGGGTCCGGAACGGAGGGTGGAACCGTCTGCTAGAAAAACTGCCAGTCCTTGGGCCTTAGTTTGAGTGGGGATATGGTGAGTTTCAACGAAGGTCCGGTCAATGAATCCACTGCATGCCCCCGAATCAATGATGACCGGTACTGGGATGCTCCTTCCAGGTAACTGCAAGACAATGGAGAGTGTTAAATGGCTACCGGCACTAGGTAGGACAGGTGCACACAATGAGGAAGACGGTAGACACTTACGTCTTTTATTGGGGCATGCTCTTGCAAAATGACCGGGCTCTCCACAGTACAAGCACAGGTTGAGTGTGCGTCTTCGTGTCTTCTCTTCTGGAGTCAGAGAGGGACGGAGCAGTCCCAACTGCATAGGCTCCGAGCCTTCCTGGGCGGAAGCAGATGAGACCAATGGAGCTTGGTGCGGGGCACTAGGGACCCTGGGCAACATCCAGGTAAGACGTGGATGACCTTTCAGAGCGTCTTTCCCTGAGGCGACGGTCAATTTGGATTGACAAATTGATGAGCTCCTCTAGTGTCTGGGGAACCCCCACTCGTGCCAGTTCATCCTTTAGAGGATCAGATAGTCCCAGCCGATATTGGTGACGCAAGGCAGCGTCATTCCACTCCGTGTCGGAGCTCCAACGCCTAAACTCCACGGCGTAATCTTCAGCCGCTCTGCGACCTTGTTGGAGGGAATGCAAAGTGGCTTCAGCCGTTGCCGTTAGCTGAGGGTCCTCATACAGTTGGGACATGGCTAGGAAGAAGTCACTCACGGAGTCAAGAGATTGAGCCTTTTGCTTCAGTAGATGGTGGGCCCAGGTTTGAGGTTCACCAGTCAGCAAGGATATGACGAACCCCACTTTAGTAGCCTCCAGGGAGAATGTACGGGGTTGCAGGGCAAAATATAGTTCGCATGCGTTGCGGAACGCCTGGAACTTACTGCGATCTCCGGAAAACTTCTCGGGTGTAGGTACCCTGGGCTCTGGTGGAAGCATCACTACAGAGGGTGCCGAAGCCGGATTGGACGCTGCTCCTGAAGGAGAGGCTGAGAGGGCCTGGACCTGCCCTTCCAATCTGGTGTAGCCTTCTTGCAGACTTTTAACGGCTTGAGTAAGGCCCGCTAGGTGCCTGCACAGTTCATCCATGGGGGAGGCCCCCTGCCCGGACTCAGTCATGGCTGCCTGATACTGTCAGGTCCCACACTTACCAGACAGGTGAGTCCGCTTGGGCAGAGGGTAGGCTCCCTTACGTATCCGATTCGGGGCCCCTGGTAGAGTAGACAGGAGGCCACGAATGCGGAGTGGTATGAGGGCCTGAAGTAGGGTCCTGGAGCACAATGGTCTGGCAAGCAACCGGTAGATCTTCAGACTGGGTAGAGCAGATGCTGGGCAGGAACTGGTCAGGCTGGTCACACACAGGCAGAGGTCGGCAACGGGCTGGCAGCAGCGGTACAAGAGGGTGAGGCAGAAACAAGGTCAGACAAGCCGGGGTCGGGTTCAGGCAGCAATCAAGGAAGGTCCAAAGGGTAAGCCGGGTCACAACGGATAAGCACAACAAGGATACAGGAACACAGGATGATCACGGACAAGGTACAGAGCTGTTTGATCAGGCAGCACTGGGTCAGCATGGAGGCAAGCCTTAAATAGGCCGATTGGCGCCAAAATGCCGCGCACGTGCACGCGCCGATTCGCCAAAGCGCGCCGCGCCCCCGCACGCGCCCGAGCGCGCCCCCGACACCGGCGTGCACGCCCACCGAAGTTGCGTCAAAAGCAACGCCCACAGGCGGACGTGCGCTAGCGCGAACGCGCGTACGCACGAACGCCCGGACGCCACCCCGCACGCCACGGCCGGCCAGCCCAGACACACCAGCGCCCCCAGGGACACGCGCCCCAGCACGGACAGGAACGCGAGCGCCAACACGCCCCGGCGCGCCCCGGCGCCCAACCAGGTAACCTCTCTGACAGTCACTTTCGTCCACGCCTCTTAAAGGCATATTTTTTCAAATGTCATTTTTACAAATGACTTTTTTTTTTTTTTTTAATTTCATTTTAGTGTAAATATGAGATCTGAGGTCTTTTTGACCCCAGATCTCATATTTAAGAGGTCCTGCCATGCTTTTTTCTATTACAAGGGATGTTTACATTCCTTGTAATAGAAATAAAAGTGACACAATTTTTTTTTTTTTTTTAAAGTGTAAAAATAAATAAAATATTGTAAAATAAATAATAAAAATAAAAAAAAATTTTTTAAAACCCCCCTGTCCCGACGAGCTCGCGCGCAGAAGCGAACGCATACGCGAGTAGCGCCCGCATATGAAAACGGTGGTCAAACCACACATGTGAGGTATCGCCGCGACCGGTAGAGCGAGAGCAATAATTCTAGCCCTAGACCTCCTCTGTAGCGCAAAATATGCAACCTGTAGAATTTTTTAAACGTCGCCTACGGAGATTTTTGAGGGTAAAAGTTTGACGCCATTCCACGAGCGGACGCAATTTTCAAGCATGACATGTTGGGTATCAATTTACTTGGCGTAACATTATATTTCACAATATAAAAAAAAATTGGGATAACTTTACTGTTGTTTTATTTTTTTATTCAAAAAAGTGAATTTTTTCCAAAAAAAGTGCGCTTATAAGACCGCTGCGCAAATACGGTGCAAAAAAAAGTATTGCAATGACCGCCATTGTATTCTCTAGGGTGTTAGAAGAAAAACCATATATAATGTTTGGGGGTTCTAAGTAATTTTCTAGCAGAAAAACCTGTTTTAAACATGTAAACACCTAAAATCCAAAACGAGGCTGGTCTTAAAGTGGTTAAGCGCTGTTTCAGGAGCCACTGGAGTGGGAACAGTGGTCTCCTGAGCACAGTGGGTAGGAGTGCCTGATGCGGTTTCTTGCGACGGCCAACACAGGAGCTGAGGAGACTTCCTCCGGGGTGGCTGTATTGCGGATGCAGGTAAGCTGAAGCGGATCCGTAAGCAGGCAGGTGAAGGATATTGCAGCAGCAGAACCTGGAGCTGGAAGAGCAGGTGGTGAGCAGCGTCACAGGACACAAGCAAAGCAGAGTCAAACAGTCCGTATTGGCAGGAGATCAGGCAGGTGTATGGCAGAAGGGATGATCACAGAATAGTCAGGCAGGCAGGTGTTCGGCAACAGGTAACAAGATATCAGCAAGGTCAGGCAGGCCGGGTCGGGTAGGAGACAGTAGAATGGTCAGACGGAGCCGGGTCAATAGTAATAGTAACAACAGGCAGGATACAGGAACTCAGGTGCAGAGCTGCAGACGAACAGCACCTGATGGGAGTAACTGACTCCTTTTTAAAGGGACTTTGGCGCCAAACAGCGCTAGCGCGAACGGGCGCGCGCACACGTGAACACGCGAACGGGCGCGTGCGGGAACGCGCCAGCGCCCCCAGTGGGGAATTGAGTTGAACTGCTCTAGAAAAGCCTCTCGTGCACCTACGTGCACGCATGTTAGCCCGACGACCACCGGCATGTCCCTGACAGGTACTGGCTATATGGGATCGAATCCAAAAGGGGTTTGGGGTGAAAGCTGGTAGCATGCAGAATTGCATCGCTCGCAGTGGGTTTTCTGTACAGCCTACTCAAAATGGCTCCCCCTCTCCTTTGTAGACTTCTACATCTAAAAATGTAACACAATGTTTGTTGAATGACATCGTAAAGTTTAAGTTGAAATCGGTAATGAATAAAAAACGGGGTACTGGAGATTCCTGAAAATGCACTATTAGTAACAGTAGATGTTGAATCTCTTTATAGCTCTATACCCCATGAAAAGGGCGTAGCAGCCATCAAACACATTGTACATACAGCCAAAAATGTGGACCCTATTTATGGAGAGTTTATCACCTCACTGCTAGAATTCATCCTCAATCATAATGTTTTCACTTTCAACGGCTCCCACTACCTCCAGGTGCAGGGGGTTGCGATGGGGACATGTTGTGCCCCATCGTATGCCAACCTGTACCTGTGGGAGTGGGCGGCCATGTTCCTAGGTGACGAGGCTCTATCGATGTACACTGACCACATCTTGGGGTGGTACCGGTACATCAATGACATTTTCATCATTTGGGATGAAAACCTCACTGCTAGAATTCATCCTCAATCATAATGTTTTCACTTTCAACGGCTCCCACTACCTCCAGGTGCAGGGGGTTGCGATGGGGACATGTTGTGCCCATCGTATGCCAACCTGTACCTGGGGGAGTGGGCGGCCATGTTCCTAGGTGACGAGGCTCTAGCGATGTACACTGACCACATCTTGGGGTGGTACCGGTACATCGATGACATTTTCATCATTTGGGACGGACCAGCAGATTTACTTCAACAATGCCTCTTAAGAATGAATCGCAACGATTTCAACTTAAACTTTACGATGTCATTCAACAAACATTGTGTTACATTTTTAGATGTAGAAGTCTACAGAGGAGAGGGGGGAGCCATTTTGAGTAGGCTGTACAGAAAACCCACTGCGAGCAATGCAATTCTTCATGCTACCAGCTTTCACCCCAAACCCCTTCTGGATTCGATCCAATATAGCCAGTACCTCAGGGTGAGATGAAACTGCTCAAACGACGACTCCTTTAAAATAGAGGTAAACAAATTACGGGATAGATTGCTACTACAGGGCTACTCCCATGCTTCACTTAAACGATCCTTTAAGAAAGCCTCCCTGCAACCTAGAAATGAGCTACTCCACTCCGAGAAATTTAAAAATATTAATAAAAATGATACCAATACTATCAGAATCATTACAAAATACAATAATCAAGATAAGCAAGTCAGAAGGAAGCATTATAGAAAGATACTGGCATATGCTACAATGCGATCCAGCACTGGGACCGTTTGTTCCTCCGAAACCTCTCTTTACCTTCAAACGGGCCACATCTTTGAGAGATAGAATCATCACCAGTGAATTCAAGGGGAAATCAAGTAAATCCCACTGTAAATACAAGGGAACTTTTAAATGTGGGGCATGCAATTATTGCAAGTTTATGCTCACAGATAAAAACCCTACCCTCCCAAATGGCCTGATCTTTTACCCTAAACATTTCGCCAATTGTAAAACCCACTGAGTAATTTATATGCTTTTATGCGAATGTACATGCTTTTATATCGGTAAAACGATAGTGGAGTTTTGGAGGAGGGCATACAGACATATACTAGGTATAAAATCCTGTGATCCTGATCTACCCCTTGGGAGACACACCACAATAGTACATAATGGAAAATTTCCAAAGATAACATTTCTCATCTTGGACCGTATGCACCCGGGCCTCAGAGGAGGTGACTGGAATAAGACTCTACTACAAATGGAATCCCATTGGATATACAATTTGAGGGCCACTCAGCCCCCGGGTT
Source organism: Lithobates clamitans (assembly GCA_037952925.1). Lineage (NCBI taxonomy): Eukaryota > Metazoa > Chordata > Amphibia > Anura > Ranidae > Lithobates > Lithobates clamitans. The sequence continues at coordinate 10,146,023 of JBBGZY010000372.1, forward strand.
TGAACGAAACTATTTAGTTCAAGCCATTTCTCGAGGGTTTTCCCTCAGGTGGTAGGGAACAGTTACCATCACTGTTCCACCCCCCCCCCCCCACACACACACACACACACACCGTTCCAGTCTCTCCGCCTGGGACCCGGATGCATGCGTTTGGTCAGCACCTTCTCTCTGAATCTGACATTGCTTTTTTCTTGGTATACATAATTACCTTGGAATAATTACCACAGCAACATTCTCTCTTGAGTAATTTAAATATCTCAGGCTTAATTGATAATATTTACTTTGACACTATTAAATATTCACATGAGACTGCTCATATACTTTCAAATCCTATACCCTATGCTGGGTTCACGCAATATTTGTCACCCCCAAACCCCCCCCCCCCCCCCCCCCCGAGACTCAAACTTACACATTTCTTAGGTTGCCAGTCTAATTTGCATGTTTACAGATTACGTATGTTTACGGCATAAATGTTTTAATATTGTTAAAAGATCTCCTCTGTCTCTGGTTTTTACATGTCTATGGCTTGAATGACTGAATATCGTTGAAGGTTTCCTTTATCTAGTACGACTAATCTGTGTCTAGTGTCTGCTTTGAGTAGCAACTTAAAACATAATATATGCAAAAGAATAAATTAAGAGTCGATTCTGCTTTTGTTTTTTACAGCCAATATACAATTTAGCTATTTCGGTTATATGGGATTTGATCCCTTCTGCTATGCCCTTGGTAGGATGTACATCTTGTCTCATAATGTCATGCATATTCATATTTATTTATCCCATTATCTCATTTCATCCTGTGAAATGTTGCTTGTCACCAGTGCTTCCCTGATTTTGATGAATATTAAGTATATCTATGGTAATCATATATCTCTATTTGAATTTTGGGTGGTGATGTGTTTTTTAACATCACGCCAATACACTACCTAATTAACTTGTTGTTCGCCCGGCACACAAAGCAGCCCGGGTTCTGCAACCCGCAGCGGCGCTATGTGAGGCTACACTGTGGGCGCGGCAGCGATCACTCCTCCCGGCGGGCCATACATGGCGTGCCTGCCCCTCCTCCCTCTCAGACCATCAGCTGTTGTAATTTTTATCAGCAGCTGATTGGGGGAGGAGGGTTTTATATACTCAGTACTCGTTCATGCCGGACATCCGTTGCAGATTGCAGGATGATGCCGGCCTGAACAGACATCTACCTTCTTGTGTCTAACATGTAAGTAAACTCTACTCCCTAAATGGCTGTCACTCCTGCCTAGGCTTTACTGATTACATTCTAAACAACCCCTTGCATTTAGACCCGGTCTGGGGCTTGTTGTTAATAATTTAAATGGCTCAATACAATATAGAATTCATGCCATACACTTTATTTATTTTCTAAAAAACCTCTGTATTAAGATCTCTTTTTGTGGTCTGTCTTGAATAGCTCAAACAGTTTATTGTACTATAAATTATTTTAAACCCCTTATACCATATATAACATCAACTAGCTCTTGGTAATTTAGTTTACTAAAATCCTACTGGATGTCAAAACATTGCAACACTTTAATGTTTCGGCTTTGAGCAATATACATTTTAAGAGTCGGTTTATTGAATTAACCGTACCCTCATATCCTTTTTGTTTTGCTACTATTTTTAGCTATCCACTACATACTTCCTAACGCCATCCATTGAGCCACTACCAGCTATCCACTACGTACTATTTAAAGCCATCTACTGAGCCACTACCAGGTATGGGCTAATGGCCTTATCAATACCATATTTAATTTTGAACGTTTACACCTTATGATACTCCTTCTACGCCTTTTTACGTAAACGTTGGTGGACAGCCATTTTTAGGTCTCTCCAGAGATGCTTACTTGGGTTTAAGTCAGGGCTCTGGCTGGGCCATTCAAGAACAGTCACGGAGTTGTTGTGAAGCCACTCCTTCGTTATTTTAGCTGTGTGCTTAGGGTCATTGTCTTGTTGGAAGGTAAACCTTTGGCCTAGTCTGAGGTCCTGAGCACTCTGGAGAAGGTTTTCATCCAGGATATCCCTGTACTTGGCCGCATTCATCTTTCCCTCAATTGCAAGCAGTCATCCTGTGCCTGCAGCTGAAAAACACCCCCACAGCATGATGCTGCCACCACCATGCTTCACTGTTGGGACTGTATTGGACAGGTGATGAGCAGTGCCTGGTTTTCTCCACACATACCGCTTAGAATTAAGGCCAAAAAGTTCTATCTTGGTCTCATCAGACCAGAGAATCTTATTTCTCACCATCTTGGAGTCTTTCGGGTGTTTTTTTAGCAAACTCCATGCAGACTTTCATGTGTCTTGCATTGAGGAGAGGCTTCCGTCGGGCCACTCTGCCATAAAGCCCCCACTGGTGGAGGGCTGCAGTGATGGTTGACTTTCTACAACTTTCTCTGCATGTCTGGAGCTCAGCCACAGTGATCTTTGGGTTCTTCTTTACCTCTATAGCTCTTTACCCCAATAGCTCAGTTTGGCCGGACGGCCAGCTCTAGGAAGGGTTCTGGTCTTCCCAAACGTCTTCCATTTAAGGATTATGGAGGCCATTGTTCTCAGGAACCTTAAGTGCAGCAGAATTTTTTTTGTAACCTTGGCCAGATCTGTGCCTTGCCACAATTCTGTCTCTGAGCTTTTCAGGCAGTTCCTTTGACCTCATGATTCTCATTTGCTCTGACATGCACTGTGAGCTGTAAGGTTATATAGACAGGTGTGTGGCTTTCCTAATCAAGTCCCATCAGTATAATCAAACACAGCTGGACTCAAATGAAGGTGTAGAACCATCTCAAAGATGATCAGAAGAAATGGACAGCACCTGAGTTAAATATATGAGTGTCACAGCAAAGGGTCTGAATACTTAGGACCATGCAATATTTCAGTTTTTCTTTTTTAATAAATCTGCAAAAAAGGCAACAATTCTGTGTTTTTCTGTCAATATGGGGTGCTGTGTGTACATTAATGAGGAAAAAAATGAACTTAAATGATTTTAGCAAATGGCTGCAATATAACAAAGAGTGAAAAATTTAAGGGGGTCTGAATACTTTCCATCCCCACTGTATATATATATATATATATATATATATATATATATAACTTTTTTGTACCATGGGTAGAACTAAACCATTAGCTCGCAAGATCTTCGTTATATATAATTTTTTTTTATTGTAAATTGGTGACCACTTAGGTATATTGTTGCTTATACATATACAGGGGGTCCCCGACTTACGAACATCCGACTTACGAACGACCCCTACTTACGAACGGGGCCCGAGTGACGTCACTGCCGGCCGGCGCCATCCCTCTTCTTGCTGGAGTGTGAGCCGTTCCTGTGTTCCTGGCCTGGTTGTGAAGTTAAGGGGCCCCCCTCGTTATCCTGCCTGCCTGTCCACGGTCCGGGGGACTGCCGGTGGCCTGCCAGGCCGCTACAACTGCCCGTCGCGGCCGCGGCCTTGTCCGGCCTAGTGAGGCCTCCAGGATCCCCGGTGTTTCCTAGGAGTGCTGCCCCGCGGAGGTGCACCACGGCCGGCCTGCCTGGACACACCGTCTACCCATCTCCCTGCTGAGCCATCAGGTGAGCAGCCTGTACTGCAGTACTGTAATATGCTTAAAATATACTGTATGTTTAATATGCACTGTACCTTTGCTTCTTCCTGTCCCTGCCGCCATGTAAAGAGTGAGAGGGGAGAGCTGTGCTCCTCCCCTCTCAGCTATGAAAGAAAATCTAGCAGTGCTAGGAGGTGACAGGGTCAATAAAGGGAACCTGTCACCTCCAATTGCTATCACACAGGGAATTGTTTTCTCCTGTGTGATAGCAATAAAGTTAAATGAAAAAAAATTGATAAAAAAATAAAAATAAAAAAAAATAAGAAATACAGTATTAATTAAATAAAAAAAAAAATAACAACGTAATTAAAGTAAAGAATAATTAAAATAAAAAAATTATACAAAAATTAAAAATAGTAAACGACAAGCTACAAAAAAAAAAAAAAGTGGTAAAAAAAAAAAGAAACAAAACATATTTGAACTAACCATGCCACTCCTGCCATCCAGTTGCCATTTTTGGGGGGGGTGGTTCGGTTAGCGGGGAGGGGGTGCATTGCGGAACCTGGCCTTGGGGTGGCAGGGAGAGCAAATCCGGCCCTGCTTGTACCACACACAATTGAATGAGAGCTCCACAATAGGCAGACGACATGAGCCCACGCTGGAACACAGGGACAGAATGTATCCCTGTGTCCCAGCACGAGCCCATGCCATCTACCCATGCGGAGCCCCCACCCAATCGCGCATGTTTTTTATACCATCTTTGCTTGGTCCTGAATGTAACCACTACTGTATCCTTCTGTTCTCTTTTAGCCCTGTTTTTTTGTACTGTACTGGATCCCACAGTGCTTGACGGCTCTGAGGACGCACAACAACCGGGCATACGTGTATCTATCTTGCCGCCACAGTGAGTGTTTTTATACAGTTCCAGTCTAACTAGAATAAATTGGTAATAAATTGGCTGGCTGCTACACTTTTTTTCCTTCTTGTTCTTCTTTTCTAGAGTGCACTTCATTCCACATTTTTTGTCTTCAAAATGCCGAAAAACAAATCTAATGCAAGTGCTGGTGATACAGCAAAGAAAAGAAGATCCATCACCATGGAAAATAAAGTAGAAATAATAAAAAGATCAGAAAAAGGTGAAACTCCATCATCTATTGGCAGAGCATTGGGCTACAATCGGTCAACGATCGCAACGATTTTAAAAGATAAAGGTAGAATAATGGAGCATGTGAAAGGCCATACCCCAATGCATGCTACGATTATTACCAAGCAACGCAGTGGTTTAATTGTCGAGATGGAAAGGCTGCTGACAATTTGGATAGAAGACCAAAATCAGCGTAACATACCTATCAGTCTTACTTTTGTTCAAGAAAAGGCTCGAAGCCTTTTCAACGATTTAAAAGCTGCCCATCCAAGAGAAGATGATTGCAATGAAGAATTTGGTGCAAGTAGGGGTTGGTTCAATCGCTTTAAAGAAAGAGCCAATTTGCATAGCATTAGAGTTCAAGGTGAAGCAGCAAGTGCCGATGTAAGTGCTGCAAATAATTTTCCCAAGATATTGAAAGCTATTATTGACAACGAAGGTTATATGCCAGAACAAATTTTTAATGTAGATGAAACAGGCTTGTTTTGGAAAAAAATGCCAGCTAGGACCTACATTTCAAAAGAGGAAACATGTGCACCAGGACATAAGGCATCAAAGGACAGGCTGACTGTCTTACTTGGGGGTAATGCATCTGGGGATTTAAAGCTCAAGCCTTTGTTAGTGCATCACTTCTTAAATCCCAGGGCACTACGTAATGTCACTAAGGCATCTCTTCCTGTTATTTGGAGGGCAAATACAAAGGCTTGGGTTACAGCTACAATGTTTGAAGATTGGTTTTTGAACCATTTTGTCCCTGCTGTTGAATGTTATTGTTTGAGGGAAAACATTCCCTTCAAAATTCTTCTTCTCCTTGACAATGCCCCTGGACATCCAAACACTTTAGCTGACTTGCACCCCAATGTAAAGGTGGTATTTCTACCCCCCAACACCACATCACTACTTCAACCTATGGATCAAGGAGTCATAGCCTCCTTTAAGGCCTATTATTTACGCAGGACATTCTCACAAGCTATCAGGGCTACCCAAAAGGATCAGATGACCTTAAGAGAGTTCTGGAAGAATTATCACATTTATGATGCCATCAAAAATATTGCTGATGCTTGGGCTGAAGTGAAAGAAACAAATATGAGAGGTGTTTGGAAAAATTTGTGTCCCCAATTCACAGAAGAATTTCTGGGGTTTACAGATGAAGAAATCTCGGCAACCAGGCAAGCTGTAGTTACTATTGGTAATCAATTGCAGTTGGACATCAGTGAAAATGATATCATCGAGTTACTCGACTCCCATGGGCAAGAATTAAGCAATGAAGACCTTATGGAACTAGAGCAGCAGATGGCAGCATTTAGTGAAGAAAACCAGGACCTAGAAACTCCAACATTGAAAAAGTTTTCTACAAAACGGTTATCTGATGCTTTTCATCTTGTTGAAGCAGGAATGGCAAAGTTAGAGGAGCAAGATCCTGATACAGAGAGGTTTACCAAAGTTTATCGTACAGTTACTGACGGCCTGAGATGCTACAGGGCTATATATGATGAGATAAAGAAAAGCGCTGTGCAAACATCCCTTGATGCCTACTTCAAGAGTCCAGCAGCTGAATCAGATTCTATAATAACAGTCCCATCCTCTTCAACAAGCCCATCATCCTCTACCATAATTGTTTAAGGTTGTACTGTTCTGTACAGTACTGTACAGTGTTTGAAAATGTTTAGGAATTTACATGTATGTATCTGCATCTACATGCACAGGTAAACATAAATAATATGTTAAACCAAACACCTGTCTACGTTGTATTTATTTATTTATAGAGCCACTTAAGTTTTTACTGCTGTCTGTATCCTCATTAGATGGATTTAATCTCACTTCCTGACTCTGAGACTGGATTTGCACTTAAAAAAGGTACCGTTCCGACTTACAAACAAATTCGACTTAAGAACAAACCTACAGTCCCTATCTCGTTCGTAACCCGGGGACCCCCTGTATACATTTTGTATAGATACACGGATTGCACCCTCTCCTGGGGAAGTGAATGATTTCACAGAACGCGTAGAGCATAAGGGTGCAATCTCGATCGTTTTTATGAAATTAAATAATTACCTACTATTGGTGGAATTTAGACATGTTCATTAGCTATTCCTATTTTGGTATTTTGGTCTGTTACAGTTTTTACCAGTTTACAACCTCATGAATGTGATGGCTTCAATGTATTACTGCTGTGTGCAACTATCTGACCAATGTTGTTATTTTGTACCATCTTTGGCTGGAATGTACTATTTAAATAAACATTTCTTTTTATGTATTTGTTACCTATTGATATATTTAATATATATGTACTATTTCTACCAGTGTATATACGCTTAATATAAAGTCCCACGTTTGTCCCCCTCTTTTTATGCATTGTCTTTAGGGGTGGAGGCATATTACCATACCATACCATGGCCTCATATAAAGTCCCAACCCTTCCCCATTGTCCATTTGGTAAGAGTGGTGGATTTTGATGGTGATAACATACTGTATATGCACTACTAGTGGTGTTTAAGTGGATTGGGTGCCACGCTTGATTTGATTATATATGAGCAGAATTCTACACTTTTTGTCTTTGTGGTGTTTGAGAATATTACATTGTGTTTGATTTCTCAGTTGATTTTCTCAGTTTTTGCCTCACTATTTTCTTTGGGAGGATATAGAAGATATTTTTGGACAGGTTCACACCACAGTTTCTGTCACGTACCTGGTATCAGAGCCCAACTGTAGAAGGAGACCTCTCTTACAGCCCTGGCTCGGGGACCACTGGGGTTGCAACAGTGGTACAGGAGCACAGCGAGGTAGGAGTGCCTGTATGATCCGTGGTAGCTGATGCAGTTGTAGAGGTAATTCACCGGACGGACTGGTAGCAGAAGCAGTAGGAAGCGGTGGAATAGGTGCGGGTCAGCGACCCCTGGATCTAGGCGGAGCTGGATCAGGAACAGACTAAGCAGAGTGAGACAAGCCGGGTCAGAACGGGCAACGGGTAGTACAATCAGCAGGCAAAGGATAGTCAGCAGGCAGGCAGAGGTTCGGCAACAGGAGATCAATAGTTTTCAGAAGTAGCAAGGTCAAGCAGGCCAGGTCAGGAGAGGAGAAGGCAGCAGTAGTCAACGAAGCAAGGTCAGGTAACACAGCAGGTTCAGGATCAGACTCAGGTTTAGACTGCAGATCAGACAGCACTGTACCAGAGCAGCTGCTGGCTTTTTAAAGGGGAACTTGCGCCAAGCTTCGTGACTCTGCGCGGGCTCACACGTGGCTGCCTGGTACAGTGCGCTCCCATAGGAACACGTGTGCGCATGCGCACACGCCTGAGTGTCTGTCCTGCCACAGGATATCCCTGACATTGCCCCCTCCAAGGGGCAACCTCCGGGTGCCCAACAGGTACTTTTTATCAGGGTGAGCAAGAAAAAAGGCACAAACTAACCTTCTTGCATGGATATTGCATGCGGGCTCCCAGGAATTGTCCTCCAGGCCGTATCCCTTCCATTTAACCAGAAATTGTACCTGATTCCGCCTTCTCCTGCAATCCAAGATAGCCTCCACTTCATATTCCTCATTTCCATCAATCACAACAGGTTCCGGTGGTTTAGGTCCTCTGTCGGGAAAAGGATCAAGTACTGCAGGATTCAGTAGCGAGACATGAAATATAGGGTGTATCTTAAATGAGTCGGGTAGAGACAGTTCATATGATACTTCATTCAACCTCCTCTTCACCGGGAAGGGACCAGTAAATTTGGGTGCCAACTTTTTCGCTGGACTTTTTAACTTAAGATTAGTTGTGGAAAGCCATACCTGATCGCCCGGCTGTAGGTTCAGTTCTCCTCTCCTTTTCCTATCAAAAGCCTTCTTGTTGTCAGCTTGTGCTTTGGCCATTGCTTCCTGCATGATCTTATTGTTGTGGTTGAGGAAATCCATGGTATTTTGTACTGCTGGAACTGTAGACTCTGGAATGAAATCAGGCAAAAATGATAAATGGAAACCATAATTAGAAAAGAAAGGGGATTGACCTGTAGCTGAGTGATTGGCATTGTTGTAGGCAAATTCTGCTAGTGTCAGTAAGGATACCCAATCGTCCTGAGCAAAGGATGTGAAACACCGGATGTACTGTTCGAGCATTTGGTTAGTCCTCTCAGTTTGCCCATTAGTTTGGGGATGGTATGCTGAGGATAATGCCAACTCGATTTTCAACACTTTGCATAAAGCTCTCCAGAAGCGTGAGGTGAATTGTACACCACGATCAGACGTGATGTTTGCAGGAACCCCATGTAATCTAACAATCTCCTTAATGAATACTCGGGCTGTTTTCATAGCAGGTGGGGTATTCTTTAAGGGCAAAAAATGGGCCATCTTGGTTAATCGGTCCACTACAACAAAGATTGCCGTGCATTCTTCGGCAGGTGGAAGTTCCACTATAAAGTCCATAGAGATCATCTGCCATGGTTTATCAGGAATGGATAGAGGCTTCAACAGGCCCCAGGACTTACTTCTCCCTGTCTTGTTCTGAATACAAACAGAGCATGAATTCACATATTTCTTACAAAAGTTTTCTAGGTCAGGCCACCAAAAGGTACGTCGTACGAGTTCAAGAGTCTTATGTATGCCAAAATGGCCTGCCAGCGGATGGTCATGGAACATCTTTAAGACCCCTATACGCACACTCTCAGGAACAAAAATCTTGCCTCCTTTCCAAAGCAGACCGTCTTTAGGGGTTAGAGTCACTCCAGGGGGGCTGAAGATGTTCATGGAACCTTGTTTGATTTGTGACAACAGATCCGTCTGCAGAAGTAGGAAGTTCCCTGTAGGCAGAATGGTATCTGGTGTTGTCAAGCCCTTGGGGGTCATCGTACATATGAGATAGAGCGTCCGGTTTTGTATTTTTTGATCCAGGTCGGTTAGTGATATGAAAGGAAAAATGAGTAAAAAACAGAGCCCAACGAGCTTGTCGTGGTTTCAGTCTCTTGGCAGATCTTAAATACTCTAGATTTTTATGGTCTGTATATATCAGTATGGGATGGTTAGCGCCCTCCAACAAGTATCTCTACTCTTCCAGTGCTGCTTTGATGGCTAACAGCTCACGATCTCCTACATCGTAATTTCTTTCTGCTGGAGAAAGTTTCCGTGAGAAGAAGGCTACAGGGTGCATCAAGGCTTTAACCCCTTGACGTTGGGAACTGCCCCCACTGCTGTTTCGGAGGCATCCACTTTGAGGATGTAGGGTAAAGACGGGTCAGGGTGGCTGAGGATAGGAGCCGAAGTGAAAAGTTTCTTCAGTGTTTCAAAGGCGCTTTGTGCCTCGGAGTTCCAGCAGAATCGTAGGTTTTGTTTGGTTAGTTGTGTTATTGGGGTGATGATGGCAGAGAAACCTTTAATGAACTTCCTATAAAAGTTTGCAAAACCTACGAAGCATTGTACCCCCTTCTTGTCTGTGGGTACAGGCCATTCCAGTATGGCGGACACCTTTTGGGGGTCCATTTCAACTCCTGCTGTGGAAATTACAAGTCCCAAAAATTTAATGCTCTGCCGGTCAAATTCGCATTTCTCCGGTTTTGCATACAGCTTGTGTTGACGGAGTCGGCCTAACACAATACTGACGTGCTCTCGGTGTTGATCAAGGGAACCAGAGAAGATTAAAATATCGTCCAGGTAGACAATTATGAAGATATCCATCAAGCGGAGCTGAATCAGGAACAGACTAAGCAGAGTGAGACAAACCGGGTCCGAACGGGCAACGGGTAGTACAATCAGCAGGCAAAGGATAGTCAGCAGGCAGGCAGAGGTCCTGCAACAGGAGATCAATAGTTTTCAGAAGTAGCAAGGTCAAGCAGGCCGGGTCAGGAGAGGAGAAGGCAGCAGTAGCCAACGAAGCAAGGTCGGGTAACACAGCAGGTTCAGGATCAGACTCAGGTTTAGACTGCAGATCAGACAGCACTGTTCCAGAGCAGCTGCTGGCTTTTTAATGGGAAACTGGCGCCAAGCCGAGTCAGCGTGCGCGCACGTGCGCCTGCCGCATGCTCTTGCACACGCGCGCCCGCCTCGTGACTCTGCGCGGGCTCACACACGGCTGCCTGGTACAGCGCGCTCCCATAGGAACACGTGTGCGCATGCGCGCACGCCTGAGTGTCTGTCCTGCCACAGGATATCCCTGACAGTTTCTGTGTTCCAGATACGTTTCTGCATTTGAGTTTTTGATCCATTCCAGTGCATCTTTTCCCCTCTTTTTCTTCATCTCAATTGAGGACGTGTGTTCTGATGTGTCTTTGATGTGTGTTGCCATGTTCCAGATGTGTTACACACAGAAAAAAAATCCACTTTTTTTGACTGCACTGGAACGAACTGCACTGGTGTCAACTAGGACCATTGGAATACATGGAAAACACTGTGCATGCATTTTTTTATGCAGAAAAAAACTCATTGGACTACATCTGGTGTGAACCAGCTCTCATTGAGAAGAGTGAAGAAGAGGGAGAGTGACATCTGGTGGTCAATAAAATATATGCCTTTTAAGACACATTTACATTGGAAGATAACTTTTACCATTGTTTTCACTGCAGTGAATTATATAATGAAGATACAAGTATTTCACATTTTGGACATTTGGGATTGTTTATTTGTTTTTGGTATGATCCAAGCCCTTGGAATAGAATGTGACTTGCTTTTTAAGTACAGAAAAATACCTGTCATGTGCCAGTATATAGCATGCTTTTACATCCTTCTTTCACATGACAACACCGCTCTGAATTCCTGGGCACATGATATCAGCCCTGCCTAATTCATTTCAGATGGATTGCAAAGAACACAGACCTCTGGTTATCCCCTCCCCCCTCCGTAACACTATAACCCCTCCTTGTGCACAGGTGACAAATCCAGGAAATGATAATTTCACAAGATTTCTAGAAAAATCAACAGGTATATTTTGCACTTATCAGATATAAGAAAATACTTGGTTTATTTAACAGACCAAAAGGTAGCAAATAAGAGATGTTAATTGTTAGGATATACATACACTTTAACCACTTAAGGACCGAGCCTCTTTCTGAGATTTGGTGTTTACAAAGTTAGCCCAATTTTTTTTATATTGTGAAAAGTAATGTTATGCAGAGTAAATTGATACCCAACATGTCAAGCTTCAAAATTGCACCGGCTCGTGGAATGGCGACAAACTTTTATCCATAAAAATCTCCATAGGCGACATTTAAAAAAATTCTACATGTTGCGTGTTTTGAGTTACAGAGAAGATCTAGGGCTGGAATTATTGCTCTCACTCTAATGATCACGGCTATACCTCACATGTGTGGTTTGAACACATATGCGGGCGCTACTCACATATGCGTTCGCTTCTGCGCACAAGCTCGGCGGGACGGGGCGTGTTTACATTTTTTTTTCTTATTTATTTTACCTTTTATTTTTACACTGTTCTTTTTAAAAAAAAAACATATGTCACTTTTATTCCTATTAAAAGGAATGTAAGCATCCCTTGTAATAGAAAAAAAAGCATGACAGGACCTCTTAAATATGAGATCTGAGGTCGAATAGACCTCAGATTTCATATTTACACTAAAATGCAATAAAAAAAAAATTAAATGTCATTTGAAAAAAAAAAAAAAAGTTCCTTTAAGCGCTATGGGTGGAAGTGACGTTTTGACTTCGCTTCCGCCGATGGCTCCGGTAAGCAGCGGAGGGCCCCGGAGTGCAGTGGGAGGGGGGCCCCTCTCCCACCCCCGATAAAAGTGATCTTGCGGCGAATCTGCCACAGAGACCACTTTTATGTGAAAACAGACCGCCCACTGAAGAAGAGGATACCAAGGTTATGGCAGCTAGCTGCTACCATAACAACGATACTCCTCTTCAAAGTAGCGACGTAAAACAATAGCGGTAGGTCTGTAGTTGGTTAAAGTGGTTGTAAAGGCTGAAGGTTTTACCTTGATGCATCCTATGCATTAGGGTTAAAAACCTTCTGTGTGCTGCTCCCCCCCCCCACAGCCGCCCCTAATACCTCAGTATTAGGGGCGGCTGTGGGGGGGGGGGAGCAGCACACAGAAGGTTTTTAACCCTAATTAGGGTTAACTGAGGTCCCTCTTGATCCAGTAATGTGCACGAGAGCTTCGGCTGTCCCGGGACTCCCTCTCCTCACAGTCAGTGAGCCAATGAGGAGAGAGTGGGGGGGGGGGGCGAGCCACGGCTATATGTGTCTTATGGACGCATAGAGCAGGGCTTGGGAGCAAGCACGCACCAGTGCACCCATATCAAGCGGCTTGGTATTGGAGACACTGGTCAAGGAGGAGGAGCCAGGAGTGCTGGCGGGGGACCCGAGGAGAAGAGTATTGGTCTGCTCTGTGCAAAACCAGTGCACAGAACAGGAAAGTATGACATGTTTTTTTTTTGTTTTTTATTTTTTTTAAAGCTGAACCTTTAATACCACCTTAAAGTGATTGTAAAGCTTTGTTTTTTTTTTAAAATAACAAACATGTCATACTTACCTCCACTGTGCAGTTCGTTTTGCACAGAGTGGCCCCGATCATCCTCTTCTGGGGTCCCTCGGCGGCGCTATCAGCTCCTCCCCGCAATGTATAACCCCCTAGAAGAAGCGCTCTCCCGGGGGGTTACCTTGCGGGCGCACTTGCTGCCTACCCACAGTAGTTGTACTGCGAGCAGGCGGCAGCTCCAGGCGGGGTGACATGCCTGTACATCACAGTCTTTCTTCCGGGTTCAAGGCACTGATGTGTGTGCCCCCTGCCTACCCCTACTCTGTGTGTGACTGGACACAGCAAGAGTTTGGCAGCTGACTTCAGCCAATGCTTTTGGCTGAAGTCCACTGATCGGCTGTGGCCAATCACACACACAGAGTGTGAACCTTTATTACTACTTTAAAGACATAATTTACCGTTTGCCATCCACCCAAAGTAGTTGTACTGCGAGCAGGCAGCAGCTCCAGGCCGGGCAACCTACGTGTACGTCGCGGCCTTTCTTACGGGTTCAAGGTGTGCATGCGTGAGTCCCCTGCTTACCTGTGCTGTGATTGGACACAGCATGAGTTTGGCAGCTGACTTCAGCCAATGATTTTGGCTGAAATCAGCTGATCGGCTGTGGCCAATCACACACAGAGTTGTGTGTTTACAAAAACACACAACTTTGTGTACAAGGAACAGCAACCTGTCTGACAGACAGATAGTAAAGTAAAAGCAGCAACTTATTATACACATTACACATTGTTAGGTACACAGTTAACCCTTTGATTGCCCCTAGGTATTAACCCCTGTCCCAGCCAGTGTCATTAGTACAGCGACAGCGTACAGTATTAGCACTGATTAGTATTAGTGTCACTATTGATGTCAGTGTCAGTTAGTGTACCCCCCAGCCAACATCAGCTACTGTTAGATTTCCCGCCACACTATCACAGTCCCACTAAAAGTTGCTGATCACTGCCATTACTACTATGAAAAAAATAATAATTCAGTATATATACACCATACTTTTGTAGACGCTATCAGGAAGATTTACTAAAACTGGTGCACACAGAATCTAGTGCAGTTGTGTATGGTAACCAATCAGCTTCTGACTTCAGCTTGTTCATTTAAGCTTTGAATAAAACCTGGAAGCTGATTGGTTTTGATGCAGCACTGCACCAGATTTTGCATTCTCCAGTTTTAGTAAATCAAACCCTGTGCATCTGTATTCTGCTACACCAAAGACATGTAGCAGAATACATTTTGGCCTAAATTTATGAAGAAATTCATTTTTTTTAATTGGATATGTTTTATAACAGAAAGTATATAATATCATTTTTATTTTTCAAAATGTTCAGTCTTTTTTTTGCTTATAACTCAAAAAATAAAAAACAGTGGTAATCAAATACCACCTCTCTTTATGTGAAAAAACAATAAAAAATGAATTTGCGTACAGTCCATGCCTGCGTAATTGCCAGTTAAAGTAGCACAGTGCTGAATAGCAAAAATGGCCTGGTGATGAAGGGGCTAAAACCTTCCGGAGCTCAAGTGGTTAAAAAAAACTCCAGGTGGTTTAAATGACAATAATATTTTGTTGCGTGCATTACACCTATTTAAAGCACACCTGGAGCTCTTTCATAAATGACAGCTGGATGGGGAATTACATTCATAGCATATCCTACCATAATGAGCCACCATCCTTGTTGTGGCCAAAACCTGAGCATATTTCAGTATATAACTATAACCGCGCAAAAAACTAAGCTATATAAATTGATAACCAAACAAATGAGCTTAGCTATACTCCCTGTCTAATATCATCATGCATTTCTCTTTGTCTTTTGCAGTTTGCTGGCTTTTTACTTTATAGATTGAAACCCCTTCCCAAGCTATATAAAACATCTTGAAGCATGTAATAATATTAAGAGGTGAAATAATTGACTTATATCTTTCAGCATGAGGGTAATTTTTAGTGCACAAATTTGAGGAAAACCCTAATGACCACACTCAGTATAAGTTTGTCTCTATTTAAAAGAAAGTCTTGATGAAGCCTAATATTACCCGATTCATATACATAGTTTTTTTTTTTGGAATCTTCTGATTATTCTTAGACCTATTACATTGAAGCCACTTCTGTTGCTGTATATAACACATGTAAAGAAATAAAAATATAAAAACTTTTTTTTATATATTTATATCTTCAGCATGCTGGTAATTTTCGGTGCCTGAACCCTAGGACGGTGATGGCGAACCTTGGCACCCCAGATGTTTTGGAACTACATTTTCCATGATGCTCAACTACACTGCAAAGTGCATGAGCATCATGGGAAATGTAGTTCCAAAACATCTGGGGTGCCAAGGTTTGCCATCACTGCCCTAGGAAAATCTTCAGGGGGAATTAATGAGAACATTCGATATAAGCTTGCCTTTATGTGAAATAAGTCTTCATTTAGGATAAAGCTTAATATTTTTTTTACTTATTTACCCTAATCATACATTTTTCCTTTATAGTCTCTTCTACAGCGTATATATAATGAGTGTAGTATGTTTGAATATTCTGATATTTAGAGATATGGAATAATAATACTCTTATATTTTCCATCATGTAGGCTAACTTTAATATTTTTGCTTCTATGGTTCTGCTGTGTCCTAGTACTCCATGATTAAGCTCTGGGGGTGGAGTAAAACGTGTTGGGGCATGGCCTGGTTGGAGCCCCGGCTGAGGCTGCCATACACCTCCTCACAGGGTTTTGCTGTGATGTGCGACTTTTAGGACTTCCTTTCCCTACCCATTTTTAAATAGTCACCTCTAACGTTAATTAAAATTTGGTCAAGGTCCAATAATGGAGAAATGTCCAAATTTACTCGGTTATATAGATTATCCATAAAAAAGAAGGTCAGGAATAACATATAGATGGGTAAATAGGAGTAGAAACAATATACAGTGGAACCTTGGATTACGAGCATAATCCGTTCCAGGAAAATGCTTGTAATCCAAAGCACTGGCATATCAAAGCGAGTTTCCCCATAGAAGTCAATGGAAACGAAGATAATTTGTTCCGCATTGACTTCTATTACATGCAATGCCGCATGTGGCCAGAGGTGGGGGGGGGTGCCGGAGAGCCTCGGAAATACTCGGGGAGAGCTCGGCTGAACTCGGAAACACTTGAAAACGGAGTATTTCCGAGTGTTTCTGAGTATTTCCGAGTGATTCTGAGTATTTCCGAACGGCTCCGAACCATTCCGAGTGTCCACGGCGCCCCCGCACCTTTGGCCAAATGTTGTACTGCACACCACATTCGAGCAAAAAGAAGAAAGTTCCCCTAATGGTGGACTTTAAAGGCACATATATATAAATGTAGGAGAAAAAGTATAGTATATAAAAAAGTCATTTATTCATTTTAGAAACATCTTAAAAACATCAGTAACAATATAGATATAGTGAATCAATGAAAGGAATGCGATTTATGCATTTATACATATGTTGGATATTGGTACCAATGTATTTGCAACCGACGAGTTTCGGAGTGTTTAGCCTCCTTCTTCAGGGGTGGATGTAAGTTATAGCAAGGGTTTCTAAATTGAAAATAATATGTTTAGCAAAAAAATCATGAGTATGTGTACATATCAGGCTTTACAGACAAAGGTACAAATCATATTCTCGTTCCATTTACACTTACATTGGTAATATGTAGACTAACACTGCACACCACATTAGCTTTAAATCTGCTCGTTTTGCGAGACAACACTCCCAAACAGAGTCGGAATTTAGAAAAAAAAAGTTGCTCGTCTTTCAAAATGCTCGTTAACCGCGTTACTCGTAAACCAAGGTTCCACTGTAATATGTTATAGGCTTTTATTACAATATTATTGTAGAAGCCACTTTTTAGTGAATAGTATGGATATGAGGAGTAATGATGTTTGCACTTTAGTGAATTACCTACTCCTGTTGAAAGATAAAAGTTGTAGCGATAGTTATTCCATGTGTGTAGTTATTATGTATCTTTTTTTTAAACATGTATTTATTAAGATTTTTACAAGGAAAATCAATCACATAGTAGTACAGAACCACACATAATCAGAAAAAGTCCAATATGTGTGACAGAGTCTGTACAGTAACTTTGTGTACATCGAAAATATAACACAGCATCTGAGAACCTTGTAAGCTGCAGGGTTTTTGTGAAATCAAATAATAACACAAAGAAAACAAGAAGAGAGAAAATGTAAAGTAAGAGAAGAAGAGAGAGTGCGGGGGGGCTCTAAGAGGATAGAAGGGAGAGCCCAACTTTTGCCTGCTGATCAGGTATTAATGCATAAAACCAAGTAGTGCTGGAGTCGTGTGTATGCATATTAAGAAGACATAGAGACAATATCCAGGTAAGTAACAACAGTTTTAAAAATGAATCAGGAGACCCATATTTTAGTCTGGGAACAAGTGAAAGCCTGTTTGATGTGTGTGAGTTCCTCCATGAGACATAAATCGTCAATTGCCAATTTTCTGAAACCATTGAGCCCTAATGATAATGTTTTATTGTTTCCAGTATATAGGAATGAGCGATTTAGCTGTGTTAAATAGATGTGGGTTGATGAAACACTTACCGTATATCAATTTGTTAGTTCATTTGTACAATGAAAAACCCTGACCGTGGATTCAAGTCAACAATAGAGCCCTGAATTTTGGCAATTAAGGACAACACTTCTCTTCAAAATTGTTTAATGTTGGGGCAATGCCATCATATGTACCAGACATATAGTGAGCTCCTACCTTCCTCTTTGACATGACAAGACAGCTCTGAATCCCTAAGCACATGGTGTCAGCCCTGCCTACTTAATTTCTGATACATAACAAAGGACACTGACCTCTCCTCATTCCCTCTCCCTCCTCACCTTCATACCCCCTGCTTGTGCATAGGAAAATAGCACAGGAAGTTCAACTCATAACATTTTTGGCAAAATTAACAGGTATTTTTGCACATATCAAACAGATATAGCCTTTTGTAATGGTATAAATAGCAGACCACAAGGGACCACAAGGGAGCAAATAAAATACATTATTTGTTAGGGACTACACACACTTTAAATATATTATTTAAAAACCTCCATGTGGTATACTTGACAATAATGATTTGGTTTGTGCATTACACACCTGTTTAAAGGACACCTGGAGTTCCTGCATGAATGATTTTAGCTAATTGTTTAAAATAAATATGCTGTGAAAACATAAATAGTTTTTCATTGCACAAAACTATCATTCCATTTACTTTAATATGTAGAGACAGGACAGTTGGATTGAGGATTACATTTATAGCATGATCTACCACAATGAGCTGTCATCTTCTAGCATACCTAATCATGGCTGAAGCCTGAACATAACACATTTGTTTTACATATTTCAGTAAATAGCCATGCAAAAAAAAAGTTACTTTCTTTGTGGATCCCTAGTCTCTTTCAGCATCAAAGGCTCATTCAGGTAGGCAATGTTTGGTGTTTTAAAACGATAAAAAATGGTGCAGGTGGCAAAAACAGCCTATAAGGACATAACAGGGTCCTTATAAAGTCCATATATAGTCCAATAAATTCCAGAAAGAATGAGAAAATAAACACTCCAGGCAGCCTGTTTAAGAGTGGATTTGGGCAAACAGTTCGAGCTAAGCAAAATTTTGCGTGTTTGCCCATTTGGCGAACACCTGAATTTATGGGCACTCAGTGCTCTGCACAGTGTATTCTAAAACCCTGGTTGGGCAAAGCTTTGCCCAATCAGGGCACAGTGAATAGCTGGTTGTTAAGAAGTGGGCTGGGAAGCCGGCCACGGCGTCCTTAACAACGGATTAGTCATCAGCTGTCAAAGGGCTTCCCCGCTGACAGCTGAATGAAAAAGAAAAAACGTGCCAGCAATAGAAAAATGTTTAAAAAAAACAGCATGGGGGTCCCCCCAATCCATACCAGGCCTGGTATGGATTTTAACCACTTCATCCCCGTAAGGATTTATCGCCTTAATGACCAGGCCATTTTTCTGCGTCGCTTTAACTGACAATTGCGTGGTCGTGCGACCCTGTACCCCCAAAAAAATTGATGTCCTTTTGTTCTCACAAATAGAGCTTTCTTTTGTTGATATTTGATCACCTCTGCGTTTTTTATTTTTTGTGCTATTAACAAAAAAAACCAAAAATTTTTTATAAAAAAAAAAAAAAAACAATATTTTTTAATTTGTGCTATAATAAATATCCAAAAAAAAAATGTAATCATCAGTTTAGGCCATTAAGTATTCTGCTACATATTTTACAAAATATTGCAATAAGCGTATATTGATTGGTTTGCGCAAAAGTTATCACGTCTACAAACTATGGGAAAGATTTATGGACTTTTTTTTGTTGCTGGTAATGGCGGTAATCTGAAATTTTTGGTGGGACTGCGACATTGCGGCGAACAAATCTGACCCTAAGTGACACTTTTTGGGGACCAGTGACATTATTACATTGACCAGTGCTAAAAAAATACACTGATCAATGTATGAATAACACTGGCAGGGAAGGGGTTAACACTAGGGGGGCGATCAAGGGGTTAAATGTGTTCCCTGGGTGTGTTCTAAGTGTGTGGGGGCTGGGCTCACTGGAACACTACAGAGATGGCTGTTCCCGATCATTGGGAACAGCAGATCTCCATGATGTCTCCTGTCAGAACGGAGATCCGCCTTATTTAGATAGGCAGATCCCCGTTCTGCCTCTGTTTACCGCGATTGCGGGTTGCCGGCAAACATCTAATCCACAGGACCCGCGGCGTACGGCAGTTTGCGCAATCGAGCCGACCTGCCGGCGTATATATACGGTGGCTGGTTGGCAAGTGGTTAAGAGGAACCCCACGCCAAAATGTAAAAAAAAAAATTTGAGTTTCCCCCGCAATCCATATCAGACCCTTAGACCCCTTTCACACTGGAGGCATTTTTCAGGCGCTACAGCGCTAAAAGTAGCGCCTGCATAGCGCCTGAAAAAAGCCTCAGCTGCAAACCCAGTGTGAAAGCCCGAGTGCTTTCACACTGGGGCGCTGCGCTGGCAGGGCGTCACAAAAAGTCCTGCCAGCAGCTTCTTTGGAGCGGTGGAGGAGCGGTGAATACACCACTCCTCCACTGCTCCTCCATCACTCCTGCCCATTTAAAACAATGGGGTAGCGCCGCCATACCGCCGGCAAAGCGCCACTGCAGCAGCGTTTTGCGGACGGATTTAACCCCTTTTCAGCCGCTAGCGGGGGTTGAAACGAATAGGATAAAATGACAGAAAGCGGCGCTAAAAATAGCGCTGCTTTACCGCCGACATCCAGGGAGGCTCAGTGTGAAAGGGGTCTTAGGTCTGGTATGGATTTTGAGGGGGACTCCCATGCTAAAATGTAAAAAAAAAAAATGCCATGGGTCCCCCCAAAATCCATACCAGACCCTTATCTGAGCAGGCAGCCTGGCAGGCCAGGAAAGGAGATCGGAGCTGTTGTACTAACAATCTGATGTTAGTACAGCGCTCTCCCCTGCTGAGCTATTGTGTTCTGACAGGGGGATAGCCCCCCCTTCTCCCCCAGAATACTCCCGTCAGCCAATAGCTGAGAGTGCTGAGCAGGAGCCCAACAGCTGGTTTTCCAGCATGCTTGTTTGACAGAAGCCAGCTTCTGTCAGACCGGCTGCCATACACGGGACGAATGTCGTTTTTTATTTAACTGGCCAATGTCACCCGACATTCAGCCCGTGTGTGCTAGGCTTTAAATTGGGTATAGCTTTTTGAATTAAAAAAAAAATGTCAGATTCCTGCATCCACACAAGCGATTTGGATGCAGGAATCTCTCCTGCTGCTCTATTGTACTCTGACAGTGGGGCTCCCCCCCTTCCCTGTCAGAATACACAGATCAGTGCTGCAGAAAAGGGAGAACTACAATCAGATGTAAAAAGAGAAAGCCCTGGGAATAGGTTAAGCTCTAAAGCTGGTTGTACACTAGTAGAATTATAGAAGTAATTGTGTACAGTCTTAGCTAAGTGTTAAAAATCTAGTGCTTAACCCTTTTGTGTCCTGGAATATCAAAGCCATGGTGACCAGAGGAAGTTTGAATGATTTACTTGCGCACATTCTTTACGTTTTGCACCAGTTTACTCATCAAAAACGTTCTAAACACTTTGCATACCAAAACTATTTTAACTCTATTTGTTTAGCACAAATTCATAATTTATTTTGTGTATTTTTTATATAAGCAAAAAAGGCAGAAAAATGGATGTGAATGCAAAAAATATGCCGTTTTACTATGTTTAGTCGTATCGTATTTTGTATAAATAATATCACTACAAATATGTTCACTAAATTATTTCCTCCTATTTGTCCTGAGTACAGAGACTCCATATATATGCTGATTTTAAACATTAGTCAAAAGTATTTGCTCATTAAACGAGTGCAAATATTTTAGATACAGTGCCTTGAAAAAGTATTCACACCCCTTGACATTTTTCACATTTTGTTACGTTACAACCAAAAACATAAATGTATTTTATTGGGATTTTATGTGATAGACCAACACAAAGTGACACATAATTGTGAAGTGGAAGGAAAATTATAAATGGTTTTCAAATTTTTTACAAATAAATATCTGAAAAGTGTGGCGTACATTTGTTCAATCCACTGTTCAATCCATCATCCGAAAATGGAAAGAGTATGGCACAACCGCAAACCTACCAAACAGAGCCGTCCACCTAAACTGACAGGCCGGGCAAGGAGAGCATTAATCAGAGAAGTAGCCAAGAGGCCCATGGTAACTCTGGAGGAGCTGCAGAAGATCCACAGCTCAGGTAGGAGAATCTGTCCACAGGATAACTATTAGTCATGCACTCCGCAAATCTGGCCTTTATGTAAGAGTGGAAAGAAGAAAGCCATTGTTGAAAGAAAGCCATAAGAAGTCCCAGTTGCAGTTTGCGAGAAGCCATGTGGGGGACACAACAAATATGTAGAAAACTAACACTGCACATCACCCTGAACACACCATCCCCACCGTGAAACGTGATGGTGGCAACATCATTTTGTGGGGATGCTTTTCTTCAGCAGGAACAGGGAAGCTGGTCAGAGTTGAGGGGAAGATGGATGGAGCCAAATGCAGAGCAATCTTATAAGAAAATCTGTTATGCCCCGTACACACGATCGGAAATTCGGCCAGCAAAAGACAGATGAGAGCTTTTGGTCGGAAAATGCGACCATGTGTATGCTCCATCGGACTTTTGCTGGCGGAATTCCAGCCAGCAAAAGATGGAGAGTATGTTCTCAATTTTTCGGTCGGAAAAGTTCCGATCAGAAATTCCGATCGTCTGTACCAATTCCGACGAGCAAAATTCCTACGCATGCTCAGAAACAATTCACCGCATACTTGGAAGCATTGAACTTCATTTTCTCGGCTTGTCGTAGTGTTGTACGTCATCGCATTCTTGACGGTCGAAAGTTCAGTGAACTTTTGTGTGACCGTGTGTATGCAAGCCAAGCTTGAGCGGAATTCCGTCGGAAAAAACATCCAAGATTTTTCAAATTCTGCTCATGTGTACGCGGCATTAGAGTCTGCAAAAGACTTGAGACTGTGGCGGAGCTTCACCTTCCAGCAGAACAACGACCCTAAACATACAGCCAGAACTACAATGGAATGGTTTAGATCAAAGCATATTCATGTGTTAGAATGGCCCAGTGAAAGTCCAGACCTAAATCCAATTGAGAATCTGTGGCAAGACTTGAAAATTGCTGTTCACAGACGCTCTCCATTTAGTCTGTTTGTAATAATAGGGTTGCACTAACTGTATATTAACTATTTGAAATAAGAGGCCTTGGACCGAGTCCTGTCCAGGCCATTGTGTACCAAGTGTTTTCTATTTGGATGAGATAAGCGCTGTAACTTCAACATTGATGTAAGTGTTCTGTACTTTTTAATATACTTCACAATTTGCAGTTTTACACTACACATGTGGAGATGTTTTATTGTTATGGATACTGGATCGTATGATATAATGAGAGAGTGGTGCCCCTTCTATAGTGATATGTGGTGAGATGCCTGGAGCCCTCTCATGGATCATCCCCCTGGAGATTTATGCTTAAATCAGCTTGTATGACTCAGTTCCGCTGATATCTGAGTCCATAATTTCTGGTAAGCGTATTTACCCTCCTTTGGTGGTGTATAATCACATCTTGGTGATCTGCATACCGTGTTTCCCCAAAAATAAGCTCGGGTCTTATATTCATTTTGGTAACCAAAAACACAGTAGGGCTGATTTTCGGGGTGGGGCTTGCCATTTTATGTGCTGTCTTCTCTCCCCCTCTCCCTCCCTGCCTGTCAGTGTGAACATAGTAAAAGTAGTTGTAAAATGCTAGAGTCCTCACAAAGGTGTTTGTCTCTGTTATCTAATTGTGTTATATACCTTCTTATAGTGCCACTGGGCACTTCTGTGACCCGTCTGAGCTTTCTTCCCAGTTCCGAGCAGCTGGCAGAAGAGGAGAGCAATGGGGGTCAGCTGAGCGCTGCTCGGCGCTTCCATGGCCCGCCGGATTGGTCTCTCCCACTCCAAACACTGCAGAGGGAGGGGGGCCCAGAGACCCCCCGCTGACAGCTAGCAGAAGTGTAGAGCAGTGGGGGATCAGCTGAGCGGTGCTCGGTGCTTCTATGACCCGCCGGAGCTCTCTTCCCCGCTCCGAACACTGCAGAGATCCTCCGCTGACAGCTGGGAGGAGAGGAGGAGAGCAGCGGGAGATCAGCCGAGCGCCGCTATAATGAAGGTATTTGACTCAATTAGATTACAGAAACACACATCTTTTATATAATACTGTAATAGAGCGGATTCTAGCAGTTTACAACCACTTCAAAGTAGGGCTTATTTTTGGGGTAGGGCTTATATTGCAGCCCTCCCCGAAAATCACAGTAGGTCTTATTTTTGGGGAAACATGGTATTAACGTTTGTGGCTGTCGTTCACAGTAATTTGGATGAACACTATTATGATTTACTGAATGAACTTTCTGCACTTATAGTTGAATGTTGATAAGTTTTTTATGCACTGTGCACTTTATATAGAATCTGTTTTCACAACATGTCAATGACCTTTTATCTTGATTATGCATATACGTACTCACATTGTTTACTCACATTAGAGAGTTAAACATTTGTCATACTCACATAGCGCTGCACTTTTATATGAATAGGAGGCACCAATACAGCACACCATCAGGACATGATAATGGAGATTTGCTGGCACAGTACAGACAGGGTTAAAGTCAGGGGCCCGTCCATTAAGGGTGCAAGGGCACCACCCCCTCTATCCACGTCACCCCCCTATATGGTTACTGGATAGATTCATGCATACCATGAATCTATCCACGGACACCCCATTTTCAGACGTCCTGCCTCTTTCAGGGTGTTTTTTTGAAGCGCCTGATTAGAGCTCTAATAGGCTTCAAAATAGGGTGGACTCAGAGCGCAGGGCATTGCGCTCAGAACCCACCAAGGTGTGGTAAAAAAGCAAATTAATATTCGCTTTTCTAACCCTGAGTCGCCTCTCCACCAATCAGTAAGCGCGGGTCTGTTACCCGTTTCCCGATTGGTTGAAAGGTCAGGCGATCCTTTTGGATGGAGGAGGGGAGGAGATGCACGGCGGAAGCCTCTGTGATTTTAGAAGAGAAGAGGACACAGGAGACACTGCCAGATGCCCGCCGCAGCCTGTCCCCCTGCCCGATGTGCCCGCCGATCCCCGCTGTCGATGGGGTAAGTGCCGGTGGAGCTCCAGCCCAAAGTAAACCTCCCTTTTCTTCTCCATCTTCTACTTGACTCCCCTTCTGGCATTGCTCATGTCTATTTAAGGGCTTCTTTAGCTCCCTGCCAGGCCCCCAACCTGAGAATTGCTTAAAGTCCCCTAAATATTCAAGGCAACCCCTCCTCAGGGCCGTCTTTAATTTTGATTGGGCCCTGGGCAAACATTTTCTTGGGGCCCCCCCTCCATTCTGAGACATACAAAAAATAGCAGGTAGACTCAAAATCAGTTTACTGCAGCAGATCACGCAGCGATTGCGATTGTTTGCCAGAGGTTACAGTCTATCCTTACTGCTCACTGGCTGGTTTCTAGAGGTTACAACACATAATTTCTGCTTGCTGATTGGTTGCTAGAGGTTAATGTACATTATTAGCGCTCACTAATTGGTTGCTAGGGGTTACAACACATCATTACCACTTACTGATTGGTTGCTAGAGATTAAAGCAGATCGCTACTGTTCACTGATTGGTTGCTAGAGGTTAATGCACATCATTACCTCTCACTGAGCAGTGGAGCAATCCCAAATAATTGAGCAAGTAAAGGGACACATTAATACACATACTACAGGAGAGTGTCAGAGAGTGCAGACATACTACAGGAGAGGTTCAGAGACTGCAGACATACTGCAGGAGACAATCAGAGACTGCGGACATACTGCAGGAGATTACCAGAAACTGCGGACATACTGCAGGAGACAATCAGAGACTGCAGACATACTGCAGGAGATTACCAGAGACTGCGGACATACTGCAGGAGATTACCAGAGACTGCGGACATACTGCAGGAGATTACCAGAGACTGCGGACATACTGCAGGAAATTTCCAGAGACTGCGGACATATTGCAGGAGACAATCAGAGACTGCGGACATACTGCAGGAGACAATCAGAGACTGCGGACATACTGCAGGAGACAATCAGAGACTGCGGACATACTGCAGGAGACAATCAGAGACTGTGGACATACTGAAGGAGATTACCAGAGACTGCGGACATACTGCAGGAGATTACCAGAGACTGCGGACATACTGCAGGAAATTTCCAGAGACTGCGGACATATTGCAGGAGACAATCAGAGACTGCGGACATACTGCAGGAGACAATCAGAGACTGCGGACATACTGCAGGAGACAATCAGAGACTGCGGACATACTGCAGGAGACAATCAGAGACTGTGGACATACTGAAGGAGATTACCAGAGACTGCAGACATTACTGCAGGAGACAATCTGAGACTGCGGACATACTGCAGGAGACAATCAGAGACTGCAGACATTATACAGGTGATGGTCAGAGAACTTTCAGCAACGCACAGCTTTACAGTTGAATAACACAGCTCAGGGTTTAAACAGTCAGGCATTTTATGGGTGTAAGGACATACCTGGCCAGCCAAAATAACTACATACATTCAGGTGTGTGGGCGGGGCTTCCACTCTTTGCTCTAACTACAACAGCTGGGAGCTCCACTGATGCTTTGTTGGGGGGCCCACATCACCCATGAATTGGGAGGATGTATTTCCGCGCTAGGCAGCTGAGAGGGGCGGGGCCGGGAGCTCCACTGACGCTCTGACCCCGGCCATGCGCAGCCTATGTACTCGGAATAGAGCGTCTGTAGTGAGAGCCAGTGATCGGAGTGGGAGTGTCATTGGAACTCCCGGCCCCGCCCCCGGACCTCTGTATTCACCAGCCAGTATAGAGGGGGCGGGGCCGGGAGCTCCACTGACGCTCCCACTCTGATCGCTGGCTCTCACTACAGACGCTCTTTTACGAGTATACAGGCTGCACGTAGGTGGGGTCAGAGCGTCAGTGGAGCTCCCGGTCCCGCCCCCTCTCAGCTGGCTAGCGTGGAATACATCCTCCCGCATCCTCTGTGCGCTCTGCAAAGCTGTCATCGGGGCCCCAATTCACGGCTAGCGCGGGCCCCCCAACAAAGATTGGGCCCAGGGCAAGTGCCCAGTTCGCCCTGTCCTGCCCCTCCTAGCTTCTGCCCACTATTTTCTAGAATGTTCTCCAAAGCCATGCTGGCCAAAGCCATGCTGACTCGAGAGCTGTCAATCACCTCTGTGAAGGAGGAAGAGAGCTGTGACTTTGGATCTGTGTCTCCTTCGCTCTGCCTGTGTGTGCGTGAATAACTGCAGGCAGGATTGTAGTTCTAAATGGGAGCCAACATATACCAGCAATTTAAATGCTATTTTTTTCATTGTAGATGCCTTTGCTGCTATATATAATTTTTTTTGCATTAGTATAAGTCCCTCAGGGCCTTACCCAGCCTCCCTACGCCCTTTGTTTGAAATTCTTTACATAATAGCTTTAAAATTTGGCCACAACTGGTTTTAAAAATTAATTTCCTATTGACTTCAGTGGGGACTCGAGTTAACATTCAGGACAGTTCTGCAAACCTCCTGTGAATCGACCCCAGTAACAATATACACTGTGAACAGAAAAAGACTAACGATGGTTCTTTTTTTTTTTCTCAGAAAAAAAGTTTTATTGAAAAACTCAGTTTACAAACATGTCAACAAATTCCAGTTCCACCAAATCACAGTGTACATACAGCAATTATTAGCATCTCTACACCACAACAGTGGTTCTTTAACCACTTTGCGCCCACGCTATAGCCAAAAGACGGCTGCAGCGCGGACGTTACCTGCCGGGTGGCTGTCCCTGGACGTCCAGCTGTTTACTTCTGCAATGCGCGCTCCCGCGGGCGCGCATCGCGGAAGTTCTGTGCTGGCCGTGTCCCTCGGACACAGCCAGTCACAGATCGCCGTAAATGGCCAATGACAGCGGCCGTTTACAATGCGATCGGCGGTGCCAATGAGAGAGGATCTCGTATGTAAACATATGAGATCATCTCTCATCGCCGGCTCTCCCTCCTCACACAGACACAGCGTGTGAGGAGGGAGAGCGAACCGCTGCAGCGGTGAGTGCAAAAAAAACAAAAAAACTGAAATAAAAGTCGTCAGTGTCATCTGCCATCCCTGCTATCCCTCCCCACTGTCATCTGTCCCCACTGCCATCCCTCCCCACTGCCATCCCTCCCCACTGCCATCCGTCCCCAGTGCCATCCGTCATCAGTCCCAAATGTTAGTGCCATCTGTCATCAGTGCCACGTATCAGTGGCATCGGTCATCAGTGCCACGTATTAGTGCCATCTGTCATGAGTGCCACGTATTAGTGCCATCTGTCATCAGTGCCACGTATTAGTGCCATCTGTCATCAGTGCCACGTGTCATCAGTGCCACGTATTAGTGCCATCTGTCATCACTGCCACATGTCATTAGTGCCACATATTAGTGCCATCTGTCACCAGTGTCACGTGTCATTAGTGCCACATATTAGTGCCATCTGTCATCACTTCCACGTGTCATTAGTGCCACATATTAGTGCCATCTGTCAGTGCCACGTACTAGTGCCAAATTTAATCAGTGCCACGTATTAGTGCCATCTGTCATCAGTGTCATCAGTGCCACATATTAGTGCCATCTGTCATCAATGCCATGTCAGTGTCATCAGTGCCACGTATCAGTGCCATCTGTCATCAGTGTCACGTGTCATTGTCCTGGTGCTCCAGGGCCTTAAAAAGTGTAATAGGTAGTCAACAAGTTAGATGTGTGATTTATGCTCCTAGAACACCTGATGGTGCTCCCTGCATGTTGGGTCTCTGTATGTGGCCAGGCTATGAAAAAGTCCCACACATGTGGTATCCCCATACTCAGGAGTAGCAGAATGTATTTTGGGGTGTTATTTGTGGTATGCCATGTGAGAGAAATAACCTATTACAATGACAATTTTGTGGGGGGAAAAAAAAACAAATCTTCATTTTGCAAAGAATTGTGGGAAAAAATGACAACATCAAAAACCTCACCATGCCTCTTACTAAATACCTTGGAATGTCTACTTTCAAAAAAGGGGTCATTTGGGGGGTATTTGTACTTTCCTGGCTTGTTCGGGTCGCAAGAAATGAGATAGGCCGTCAGTACTTCAGGTGTGATCATTTTTTTATGATTTGCACCATAGCTTGTAGACTCTCTAACTTTCACAAAGACCAAATAATATCCACTAATTTGGGTTAATTTTACCAAAGATATGTAGCAGTATAAATTGTGGCCAAAATTTATGAAGAAAAATTAATAATTTGCAAAATTTTATCACAGAAACTAATAAAAATGCGTTTTTTTTTCAAAATTTTCGGTCTTTTTTTATTTATAGCGCAAATGAAAGCTCTATTTGTATGAAAAAAAGGACAAAAAATTCATTTGGGTACAGTATTACATGACTGAGTAATTGTCATTCAAAGTGTGAGAGCACCGAAAGCTGAAAATTAGTCTGGGCAGGAGGGGGGTTTAAGTGCCCAGTAGGCAAGTGGTTAAACCGACTCTGTCAACAAATAGTTGCTAGCATATATAAAGCGTGGGGCCCACATTCTTGCAGCAAATGTATTTGGCTTCTGCAAATGTCATGCTCTTGGCACTTAGCTTTTGGCACTTCCTCATTGTGACACATTCCTATTGCCCAGTCAGGTAGCCCATCATAGTAATTGGTCAGTAGGATTATGGAAGGAGGGGGAAAGGATTGGGCAAGCTATGACTTTACTCAGAAAGGTTGAAGCTTTAATTAACATTTTACACAAAGTATGTATATTTGAGGACTATCCTGGCACCCAATAAGGGTGTACAATATTGGTTTTAACTAATGTATTATGTTGGGTGCCAGGATAGTCCTCAAAGCGATATACTATGTGTGAAATGTAAATGTAAAACTAGGAGGAGGACCCCTCCATATAATATGAATACCCAACATGAGGCTGTTTTAGTCATTTAATATTTATTAGGAGCTTTAGTTAGCCAGTTCATGTTTTACTGCTACAGGGCAGCATATATATATACGTGATTTGACACTTCCGGGTAGAAGGCATGCATGTGCGCCGTCGGCGGCTCGCTTCCACTGTGATTACACACAGCGGAAGCTGATCGGTGGGTATACAGTAACCCATGTCCTCCTGGCACCAGCCGATCGGTAGGCATAATGGTGATCTGCATATGTACACAAGGTAGATCGCTGTTCTGAATTTCTCTGAATCTCTTCCTCTAGTAAAAGCACCTGCCACAGTGTAGTAAGACACTGGTTAGGCACACAGTTAACCCTTTGTTTGCCCCTGATGTTAACCTCTTCCCAGCCAGTGTCAGTAGCGTGACAGTGCATATTTGTTAGCACTGATCACTGTATTAGTGTAACTGGAACCCAAAAAGTAACAAAAGTGTCAGAATGTCTGCTGCAATAATGCAGTCCTGCTATAAGTAACTGATCGCCGCCATTATTAGTAAAAAAATAAAATAAATCTATCCCATAGCTTGTAGACACTAAAACTTTTGCGCAAACCAATCAATATACGCTATTTGGGATTTTTTTTTACCAAAAATATGTAGCAGAATACATATTGGCCTAAATGTATGAAGAAATTAGATTTTTTTTATTGAATATGTTTTATAGCAAAAAATCAAAATATATATATTTCAAAATTGTCGGTCTTTTTTTTGTTTATAGCGCAAAAAAATAAAAAAACGCAGCAGTGATCAAATACTATCAAAAGAAAGCTCTATCTGTGGGAAAAAAAGGCATACATTTTATTTGGGTACAGTGTCGCATAACCGCGTATTGGCAGTTAAATTAACACAGTATTATATCGCAAATGGCCTGGTAATTAAGGGGGGTAAATCTTACAGATGTGAAGTGGTTAAAACTGCTGCAGGTATGTGTAGACACCTCTAATTGCCTACATTATACATTCTAGTATCTTTATATTTTCTTTGAAGTCTCTTGTTCCTGTGTGCTCACTTTTAGGACAGTCCAGCAACAAATGTACGACTGGCTAAGCCCTGCCTCTAGCTGGAAGAAAGGAATGATAATAAATACAAACTGGCCTAAAAAACACCTGTACTGAGAGAAAATAAAATGCTAGTTGCCTGGCTGTCTTTAGGAACAAGTTGTTCTTAGTAACTGACCTGGAACAAAAATGCAACAAGTCAGGACTCCTGATCCACAGTACAAACTGGTTCCAAGATAGCACACAGTGTTGCTGACTGTGTCCAGTGGCAGAATTTAGCTATCACAGAATGCAGAAAACTATTAGCACCTATTCAGCCTTGTGAATGTAAAGCCCCATACACACAGGCCAAATGTCGGGAGACATCGGCCGGTTAAAAAAGAAAACGGCCAACATTCGACCAATGTGTATGTCAGTCAGTCCAACAAAAGCGTGTTTTAGACAATAAACACATTGCTTATGTTGCACATATGCTGAAAGTATGGTCAATAATTCCAATGTGCGAAGGGAGCGGGCCGGGTGAAACCAGAAGCGTTTTTATTGAAAAGTTTCTGCAATGACACAAACACATGACCTTCAGACTGATAGACTGGGTAGCATCTGCTATTGTGTTCATACAAAATAATACACATCTATATCTATAATAATAACATTCACATATACCGGAATAATGTCCTTATAGAAAATAAACAATTGAACATGTGTTGATATGTTAATTAATCACACAGCAGCCTTTACTGATCACAGAGGTATAAATTCAACCACTCTCACCCTGTTTATAGCCTTAAATAGGTTCCCTCTTACCTGCAATGAGACAAACACATGACCTTCAGACTGATAGACTGGGTAGCAACTGCTATTGTGTTCGCACCAGAAACAAAGGTCAGTCTTTTGGTTCCACTTCTTATTAGCAAAGGTCCCATTAGAATGTGCTTTATGTCATTCAGGCTTTTCACTCTATGCTGCCATTTACTGGTGATTTAATAGAAATGCCATGAGTTTTACTTTCTCCATGACAAAACTATAATCCCGTTTTATGGGGTACCTGGTTTTGACATCCCTTACACTCTCCCCCACAAAATTGTATGTCGTTCCAGATTTTAGTATAAGAATCATTCCTTTCCCCATCTCACAATAACCATAGGGAGCCAAGGTTAAGTAGTAATCCAATTACTGGAGGGACCATCCTCCCTGTGACATCTACTTCCAGTTATGTCACAGCTTCCCACTAGGTCCAGAGCGCTCATGTACCTGGTGAGATATTGTTGCATATAGCCAATTAATTAGTAAACCTCTACAACACAGGTTTGTGTAGGTTATTGAGAAGATGAGGTTTGATGGGGAAACTAGGGGACACCTTATTACTTCTGTCCTTTTTCCAATAAGGTGGAATACCCATGGTACGTTACCAATACAGTACAATATAACCACCTAATACTCTCTACCTTTTTGTTGTCGGCCGACTTTATCTTAACTACCTAGTCCCATCACTTGAAGCTATTTTTGCTTGACCTGGAATCTCTGCAGTGGAGTGCAAGACATTTTTTTTTTAAAACACAGAAAATAACACCTAACATCTTTGACATAAGTAAACAATTCTAACATAGTAACCATTATTAGGCCGTGGCATAATAGACATGACTACTTTTTACCAGCTTTTAGAGTCCTCAGCAAAACAATCTGGGCTTAAATACCAGCTAGGGCAAACAGGTGGGGTATAAATAAAGTCTATAACCTTTACAGCTGCATTTCTGGCAACACTACTGGGGGGTTGACCCAAAGTATCATAAGTCATAACCTTTGGTTGTCTTCTGTTCCTGCTGGGCTGCATAGAGGAAGGGCATCTGAAACGTTCTCATGCTTGCCTTCGTCACTGTCAACTGTCTCTGTTGGCTTTCCTGGTGAAGGATTTTCTTCTTCTATATCCCCTGGTGAACATACAGTTTGTTCTGGCTGATCCACAGGCTCGTCCTCTGTAGTTTTCTCTGTAACTTCTGCTGTAGCTTCTTCTGTACTTTCCTTTGTAACTTCCGCTGTAGCTTTTTCTGTACTTTCCTCTGTAACTTCCGCTGCAGCTTCTTCTGTACTTTCCTCCGTAACTTCCTCACTCATTTCAAGCTGACAAGGGTAGAACTCTGCTGCTTCTGGATTCAACTCTGTCTTCCCTTGTGTGGTCTCTCTGAGTTACAGGAATGAACGATCTGCATTGTTCTTGTTTATGGTCAGTGTCATCTTCTGACACTCCCTCAGATATCTGTGTAGATGATTAAGTAGTCTTTTGAACTCTGCCTTGTGTTCTGGCACTGGGTCTGTCAGGTATCTTCTGACCTTGGTCAATGGGTAGGTAATTACATGCAAATAACAAATTGCGGTGTAGAATCCTTGTTCGGCCTTTTCCAATTTCTAGCTTGACCTCGTACACTGGACTATCGTCACATTTTCCCCTAAGTACAACATGTACTGCATCTTCTCAGAACGATTTCAGTTTTCCTGGTCCTCCTCTTTCAGTAAGATTTCTTACAAAAACTCTGCTGCCAGGTGAGAGTTCAACTCCATGAGTCTTCTTGTCATAGTGTTCTTTTCCTCTTTGTGCAGCTTGAGTAGCTACCTTTGAAGCAACCTGATAGGCCTCAGTCATCCTATCTGTCCACGTTTTCACATACTCGGAGTGAGTCTTGTATTTTTCCGTTACTGGAGTGTCAAACATGCTATCTATGGGTAATCTTGGAGATCTTCCGAACAGTAGAAAGAATGGAGAACATCCCGTAGCTTCACTTTTAGTGCAATTGTATGCATGTACTACCTGTGCAAGTGAACTTTTCCAGTCTTTCTTGGAACCTGGCGACAGGGTCCGAAGTGTAGACAACAGGGTATAATTAAATCTTTCACATTGTCCATTACCTTCTGGATGATATGGAGTTGTGTGGGAGTTCTGGATGTGGCAGTGTTTCCCTAATGCCAAGAACAATTGGTTTTCAAATTCCTTACCCATGTCATGGTGAATTCTGGTAGTAAATCCAAACTTCAAGACAAAATCACTGAATATCTTGTCAGCAACAGTCTTTGTTGACTTGTTTTTGGTTGTGTAGGCCTAAGCAAACCTGGTGAAATGGTCGATTACCACTAATATGTACTCAT
Organism: Lithobates clamitans; assembly: GCA_037952925.1. Lineage (NCBI taxonomy): Eukaryota > Metazoa > Chordata > Amphibia > Anura > Ranidae > Lithobates > Lithobates clamitans. The sequence goes on from JBBGZY010000372.1 coordinate 10,179,902, forward strand.
AACCTCCTTTACAAGTCTCGAGATGGAGAAAGTCGATGGAGACCAACTCAAAAGGGTAAGTGGTGGCAATATTGTTCAATGGAGCTCTAGTAGGCTTATGTGGGCGTTTGTCTTTCAGACAAGTGCACTGGTGGTTGTTATATTGCTAAGCGTCCCTCTGCATATGTGGCCAAAAGAATCTTTCTCTGATCAGGTTTACAGTCCTTTTGACTTCTAAGTGTCCCATTTCTTCGTGTAGTTCTTTCAACACCAATTGATGTTACAACTTGGGCAACACTAGTTGAGAACCTGATGATGTTTTTTATTTTAAGATTCCATCCTCGTCAAGGTATAGTTTGGTCCATTGTTTCATTAGTATGAAGAGATCGATCGTTCCACCTTGTCGTTCTTGTTTCGATGGGAACCGGTTTTGGCTCTTGTACTTCCACACTGGGCCAATCACAGAGTCTTCTCTTTGGGCTGTCCTTATGGTCCCTTTAGGTATTTGAGCTACCTTCTTTTGGGTACCATCTACTGTTGACGTTGTATGGGAAATGGTTATTGGGCACAGCCAAGGCAATTCTTCTTTCTGATGTACTTGAAGGGCTTGGGTTATGCACCCAATGATTTTGGGGTCCACTTCTTATAAACACTGTTGCATGTATTGTTCAGGACTTAATGGCATACGTGAAAGTACATCCGCATTTCTCTTTCCTGGACGATACTTGATGGTGAAGTTAAAGTCAGCTAATTCTGCAACCCATCGATGGCCTGTTGCGTTTAGTTTAGCCGTAGTGAGGACATAAGTTAGGGGGTTATTGTCAGTAAATACTACAAAGGATGGACAGTAGTATAGGTAGTCTCGGAACCTAATAATAAAAAACATAAGTTACGCTTGTAACTATAAACACTCAAAAAAGTGACAATTATAAAAGTGACAAAGAAAAATAAGTCCAAAAAAAAAGACAAAAATCCAGATTCGTCCACCTTCACCAACGGAGGAAAGGAAAGGGGAAAAGAGATGTAAAGAAAGTCCCCAGTTGGAGATAAATCCCACTTAGTATATAAGTGCCCTTACCAGACACGGTGGACCCCCTCAGTGGCGAGGTCTTGAGTGCAAGCAGATACAGCCCTCTGCAGGGACAGATGGATCTCCTGTGCTTCCAGGATCTCTGTGTTGGATTCAAATCTCCATGGTGCTCAGAGAAAGGGGAACTGGAACTCCAATCTAAGGGTATCACTCTTTGGCTCAAAGCCCGTGAGTGTAAAAAGCGAAGAACTACAATAGTGTGATAAAGTAAAAAAAAAAGCCTTTATGGCTTTAGATTTAGCAAGCGGAAAGAAACGCAAAATACATTTAAAATTAGCCGGCAAGTTTAAAACACCCATGTACCGGGGTCACGTGGAGCGTAATGGCGTCAGTACGTAGCACCGCCCTACATGCTTCGTTATACGTGACGTCTTCCTGGGGCACGGGCGACGTACTGAACCATCATCTTTATACCACAGGATGGCGACCAGACCTCGCTTTCATCTGGGCGCCACCCCGTGATTCACAATTAAGAAACAATGCGTAAGAGATGCCTCGATCTGATGAACATAACGCATACAAGGCGCTTTAGAAAAGGAAAAAAGGAAATCGAACAGATCTGGATGTGTGTGGGGTTACACCACAATACAAACACCCATATAGATACATAAAAATAAAAACATAAAAGATCTGGATATATGAAGAGAAAAATAATTATACATATACTAGAAACCTGACCTAAATATCTAAAGTGCATTTACAAAAAATATTATAATTATAATTACTTTTAAAATCCAATAAAAAAAAAACATATTACTGACATAAATGATGGAAAATATGTTAGATAACTAACATTATATCTTGGTGGTGTTCTCCGACGACAAGCCAGAAAAAAAAAATATGGATAAACAGTTAAAACAATAGCACAATTATGCATTATAAATAAAAGCATTGATTTCTATATCAACATTCAACCCAAGGGGCCTAAGGCATCTGATTTTGTAAATCCAGCCCATCTCTAACTGAAAAATGGCACGTCGCTTAGGTCCCCCTCTCCAAGGTAATTTCAATCAATCAATACCCACAAACGAAGTCCCCTTGGGGTCCTGTTTGTGTGCTTCTAAGTAGTGTCTTGAAACTGGATGCCCTTTGAAACCTCTCCTGATATTCCCTATGTGTTCATTTAATCTGACCTGTAGAGGTCGGACAGTCCGTCCCACATACTGGAGCCCGCACGGACAGGTCAGCAGATAGACAACACAGGGAGTGGAACAGGTGATAAATGACTTTATTGGGAACTCACGAGAGGTACTCAGGGAAGTGAAGTGTGTGATCTTCTTATCCCTAATCGCATTAATGGAACATACCGCACAATTTTTACATATATAATAACCCATTAGGTTTTGAAAAAACATTGGTCTATTGACGGGAGGGTCACAGACACTAGGGGCCACAAGTGACTTGATTGAAGGAGCCCCTCTAAAGACTACTTGAGGTCTGTCGGGAAGGACAGATCCGAGCACCCAGTCATTTTTGACAATATGCCAATGTTTACGCAGAAGTTTTTTTATTGAAAAATGTTGGTAGGAATACCCTGTTATAAAGGAACAGGAGGAATGACTATTGTTCTCACATCCATCTACCATGATTTTATCAGCAATCAAATGTTCACGATCCAGCTGTTGTACCTCCTCAAGTTTCTGATTCAGGAAGGAGGCATTATACCCCTTCTCTACAAGTCTAACCGTGAGGATTTTAGATTGAACCTTGAAATCGTCAATTCTTGAGCACTTACATCTCATTCTTATATATTGACTTTTGGGTAATGAATCAAGCCATGACTTGTGGTGACAGCTGTCGCGGGGTATAAGTGAATTGCGATCTGTGGTCTTAAAGTAGGTGAAAGTGAATAAGGAATCACCTTCACCCCAGATTTTAAGGTCTAAAAAATTGATAGTATGTTAGCTGGCTTCATAGTTGAGTTCAATACCCCTGTCGTTATTATTCAAGTTTTCAATGAATATATGCAGGGATTCGCGGGTACCATTCCATAGGAGGAGGACGTCATCTATATATCTTGCCCACAAGACCAACTCAGGTCTTGGCTGGGCATAGATGACATCCTCCCATTTCCCCTTGAATAAGTTGGCCAAACTGGGGGCAAATTTTGCCCCCGTAGCCACACCCTTCGTTTGTAAAAAAAACTGATTACTATGCCAAAAGAAATTGTGGGTGGTGCGCCCAAAGAAATTGTGGGTGGTGGTAGTCTCGGAACCTATCACATATGGCCCACTTCATCGCTAGGAACTCTAGTTTCCCCAAATGCATATGATAGTTCTTCTCGGCAGGTGTTAGAGTTCTAGACCCATAAGCAATTACCTTTAACTTTTTCTCCTGCTCTTGGTACAACACAGCTCCTAGTCCTTCTTGCGAGGCATCACAGTGCAGAACAAAGGATTTGCTGTAGTCAGGATAACCCATCACTAGAGGATGAGTTAACACCTCAATAAACCGGTTCAACACTATCTGATGGTGGTCGGTCCAGACTATAGATCGTGATGGTTTGGTGATGGCTTCTTCTTCCTGGACTGGCTAGTCTGTGCTGATGTTGTGGCAGGTGTTGTGTTCGCTGACAGTAATTCATAGAGGGGTTTTGCAATTCTGGAAAAGTTTTGGGCGTAAGGGCGATAGTAGGAAATGAATCCCAGTAGTTTCCTGAGTTCTCCAACAGTCTTTGGCTGGTTGTTCTTCAAGGCCAGCACCGTTGCAGTGTCTGCTGGATCCATGGAATGGCCATCTTTGGACACGATCTTGCTCGAGAATCTGATTTTGTTTCGGAAGAGTTCACACTTCCTAGCTGTTAACTTGACTCCATGTTGCTGATACCGTTGCAGTACCAACTGGACATGCTCCACATGTTCTTGGAATGATCTGCTGTGAACCAGGTTGTCATCTAGGTACGGCAGACAGATCTCATCCCTCAGTCCCATTAAACAGGTTTCCATGCTGCGTTGAAATTCAGCTGGTGCAGAGCTAAGGCCAAAGGGTATTCTAATCCACTCATACAGACCCCAAGGTGTGATGAAGGCAGTCAGTGGTCGACTGGATTCTTCCACAAATCCTTGATGGTAGACTTTCCCTTGGTCTAGCACAGAAAACCATAAACTTCCTCCTAGGCTGTCCAGTATGTCTTGGATCCTAGAGATTGGATGGCGTTCAGGAATGGACTTCTGGTTCAATTCTTTGTAATCGCAACATAGCCTTAAACTACTATCCTTCTTTCTTACGCACACAATGGTCGATGAGTATGAAGATTTTGACTCTGCAATCCATCCGCGGTTCAGCAGATCCTGCAGGTACTCTTTCACTTCTTGGTGCAGTGGTTTTGGTACAGACATGTAAGTTCTCCTAACAGGTGTGTTGTCTATGAGGCGAAGTTGCAATTGTAGTGAAAGAATACATCCTACCTCAGAGTCATCTTTGGTGAAAGCATGGCAATCCTCCCTTAACATTGTCTTGACTACCTGTGGATCCTCCTCTGGTAGGTGTTCGATAAGCACTGGTGGATCCAAATGTTCCCGAGTAGCATTGCTTACCAGTGACTGACTGGTGTTTAGGTTATCCACTCGACCTTCCGGTCCTGGGCTGGATGTCTGTAGCCGATGAGTTACCACAGAGTGAGTGGCCACACTCACTGATTGTTTCAGTTTCACCTGAGCTGGGTATGTTGCCTTTATGGGCTCGAGGCACCCCATCCTACTCTAACCTGGTAAAATAAGTTGTGTTCCAAACCGGGATGGATAGTTTGGAAAATTGTCCCTTTTGAAGTGATACTAATGTCTCGCCGATATGGAGTCCATCAGGCAAATGATAGGCCTCATCGGGTGTAAACAAAACTCTTTGATCTTGCAATGCTGGTTTGGCATGAGCCCTACACATGAGATATGTAACAGTGTTTGCTGGAATTCTTTGGCTCTTAGTACCAGTCTTTAGTGTAGTACCACCAGATTCTCTGTGATTTGCTTGTAGTAGATTTACAAAGATCTCTGTTTTGGTGGTCGACAGTTCCAATGCTGTCCCTAGTACGTCCACAAAACCTGGAATGGCTTCCTTTTCCTTGGCAGCTGTCTCCTTGAAAAGTTCTTCAATGACATTGTAACTGATGATGGGCTTTTCAGCTACTTTCTTATCCTCCGATACCACAAGGGGCACTATTAGCTGTCGGGTGGTGTTATTTCCCGTTGTTAGCTGAAAAACGACCTCAATCCACCCAGAGAAGGGAATCTCAGTCTCATTAGCTGCTTTTCCTAGGAGGACTCCTAGCCCAAGAAATTCTTCAAAAGATTGGAGTACTGTATGTGGCAGAACCCGCTGTCTCCAGCTCTCATTAATGATGCTACCCTGAGAGCCGGTATCCCATAGGGCCTGGACAGGAGTATCGTCTATTTCACAGTTCACAAGGCACCTTTTTCCAATGAGACTCAGTAACTTGCTGTTTTGTCTCATGGTAACTCCGTCCACGTGAGTTGGCACTTCCTCAGCCACCTGGTAGGATCTTTGGTTATGGCGCTTGGGTACCTTCTGAAAGGGATCTGGGTTCACTCTCCATCCGTGGCACTGATGGTGGTTTGAGAGCTTGTTGATTTGCTACCGACAATATTTGCACTTTGGGACACAGGGTTGGTTCTAGCACAGGTTACTGTCGGTCCCTTAACAGCAACCCTCTCCCGTTTAACTGGTTGGGTCTGGTCATTTTGCAGTATCTCGCTAAATGTCCAGATTGACCACAGTTGAAGCAATGGTCACAGGCAGCTCTCTGACCAGTTATTTTACTAGATTGGCAAAATCCATTGCTTATGGCCACTGTTACCTGAGGCCCTCCGAATTCACGATCTCGTCGAGTTCTCAAACCTTCAAGGAATGTTTTCATCTCTATCATCTCTTTCGCATCTGGAGCATTAGCTTTTCCAGTTCAGAGTTGCACTTTGACAGCTGTTGGATGGCTGGGCTACTTGCTTGTGGTGCGGACCAAGATATGGTGTCAGCGGTTGTTGTCAGGTCATCTGGTCCCTGAGGACACTGTAAAACATTGGACTGACACTCTTTCCCTTTCATGGAATTGCTGGGTTGAGCTTTCTTTTGTTTCTGTTCCCTTTCCATCTCCATATTAGTGACTTCGTTTTCTCTATGAGCACCTCATCTGGAATGAAAGGATCATCTAAATACTGCTTTAATTGAAACTTGATGTGGTCACTCCTCAGTTAAGTACCCACTGACCTTAGGAATTTCTTTTGTATCAACTCAGTCCCAAAGTGTTCTTCCGAGCCTTCTCCTTGTGAGACAAACAACAGGCGGTCCTTCAACTCAATAGCTGTCAGGGCTGGCTCAGCCCTGACAGCTATTGAGTTGAAGGACCGCCTGTTACTATTTTAAAGTAATTTAAAAAAATAACATTGAAAAAAATATGCCTTTAAGAGGCGTGGGCGGAAGTGACGTTGTGACGTCGCTTCCGCCCAGCAGTGTCATGGAGACGAGTGGGCGCCATCTTAGCCTCACTTGTCTCCAGGCACAGGAGGGAGACAGACTCGATCCCCTCCGCCACTACCGACGGCTCTGGTAAGCGGTTGAGGGCACCGGATCGCGGCGGGAGGGGGGCCCTCTCCCGCCACTGATAAAAGTGATCTCGCTGCGAATCCGCCGCAGGGACCACTTTTATCAGAAACCTGGCCGCCGCATGAAAACGGGGATACCGGGGTTATCCCCCTTCAAAGTTTGGACGTACATCGGCGTGCGGCGGTCCGGAAGTGGTTAAAGACTGGCTTTGCTGACATCCCTTCTGGCTCCTTATCCTGCTTGCTGTTCCTCTACTTGGATTCCTGACTTCTGGCCTGGCTGATTACTAGATCTGGTTACTGAACTCTGGCTTGGCTGATTACCCGATCTGGCTACTGAACTCTGGCTTGACTGACTACCCGATCCGATTACTGGACTCTGGCTATGCTTTGACTACGCTTACTCTATTTACCTTTTTATTGCTAAACAAGTGTGATTTTACTGTACTTCTGTCTCGGTCTGGTTCATGGTTTCTGACAGTAGGCGAAGGCCACAGAAGATACAATTCAGAAGATACAGTCAATCCACTTGTTGGTAAAGTTTTTTCCAGATTGGATGAACAAGATCACCACATGGATCAGTTTGCCATGGCGTTACGTACGCTCCTGAGTCACACGGCTCATCTGGAATCCCCCACTGTGGCTGCTCCGGTACAACCTGAGTTGCAGGCTGTCCCTGCTGCTGTCCCTGCTGCTGCGCCAGTCTCTGTGCAGGCACCCGCCTTGAGTATTAACTCTATAAAAGGTATGTTTGGTTCCGCACTGCTTCCCCAGCGATTTGGGGGCGATCCAGTTCAATGCAGAGGGTTTCTCAAACAAGTTGAGATATACTTTGAGATGCTGCCCCAGGCGTTTCCCACGGACAGAAGCAAAGTAGGGTTTGTGATATCTTTGCTTTCTGAGAGAGCCTTGGCCTGGGAAAACCCCCTATGGGAGACGCAAAAAACTGTTGTCTTGAGTTACCCTGAGTTTGTGGCCTCCTTTAAAAGGGTATTTGACGTTCCCGCACGCTTCTGCTGCCAAGTGCCTCATGTCCATTAAACAGAGTACGAGAACTGTTGCCGACTACGCCATTAAGTTCCGTACTCTGGCATCAGAGGTTGCTTGGAACAATGAGGCCCTCGTGGCTGTTTTTTCTCTTGGTCTCTCGGATTCCATCAAGGATGAGATAGCAGCCCGAGATATACCCACTGAGCTGGAGAGCTTGATCTCGTTTACCATCCTCATTGATTCCAGACTCAGAGAAAGACTTTCTTTTAAGGAGAACTTGCGGAAGCCTCCTGTACGTTTGCCTCCGAGCTTTGTAGTCCCACCCGTGCCTCCCTCACCTCCCATGCTTTCTGGTACCGAGTCGTTCAGTGAAGATGAACCCATGCACTTGAGCTTCACGCCTCTCTCTGCGGATGAGAGAGCCTTTAGGAGGAGGGAGAGATTGTGCCTTTATTGTGGCCAGGCAGGTCACTTTTTGAAGTCTTGTGCTACCTGTCCTGAGAACACCAGAACCTTGAGGTCCTGTCATGGACAGACCTTAGGTGGTGTTGTGTCCTCCCCAGTTTTCCAGAAAGATAAGCCCCTGGTTTCGGTCACCCTCTCTTGGGCTGAGTCGTCTATTGAGATACAGGCTCTAATCGACTCTGGGGCTACAGGCCTGTTCATTGATGCTGCCTTTGTATCAAAGCACTTGATTCCACTGCAGCTGCGTGACACTCCACTTGCCAATGAGGCTCTTGATGGGAGACTTCTACAGCCTGCCCATGTGACTCATGAGACGGTTCCATTGCCCACGGCCGTAGGGGTTCTTAACCATGAGATAATCCAATTCCAAGTGATTTCATCTTCTAAGTTTCCGCTGGTTATTGGTTATCCTTGGTTACAGAAGCACAACCCCTCTTTTGATTGGCTCCATGCTGAGGTTCTCTCCTGGTCACCACAATGCAGTGAAATATGCTTCCGGAAGGTAGCCAAGGTCCTGTGTACCTCTTCACTCTCCTCCCTGCCAGAGGAGTACCGTGATTTTAGCGAAGTCTTTGACAAAGGTCAAGCCAGTAGTTTGCCTCCACATATTGCCTCGCCGTATGATTGCGCAATTGACCTTCAACCTGGTGCCACTCCCCCTCATAGCCAGGTTTACCTTTGTCGGTCTTGGAGGATAAAGCCATGGAGGAGTATGTTGCAGATGCACTTTCTCGGGGTTTCATCCTCAAATCTTCGTCTCCTGCTGGTGCTGGTTTCTTCTTTGTGAAGAAGAGGAGCGGTGAACTGAGACCTTGTATTGATTATAGGGGTCTCAATCGTTTCACGATTAAGAATGCCTACCCGATTCTGTTGATTACAAAGTTATTTGGCCGCCTCAAGGGAGCAATGGTTTTCACTAAGCTTGATCTGAGAGGGGCTTACAATCTCGTGAGGATTAATGAGGGTGACGAGTTGAAAACTGCATTTAATACCAGAACAGGCCATTATGAGTATCTCGTAATGCCTTTTGGCCTTTGTAACGCCCCAGCAGTTTTCCAGGAATTTATTAACGATGTCCTCTGAGATTTGTTGCAGTTATGTGTGGTGGTTTGTCTTGATGATATCCTCATATTTTCTAAGTCCCTGGGAAGCCACCACACAGATGTCTGTCGTGTGCTTCAGAAATTAAGAGAACAATCTCTATTGTAAACTGGAGAAGTGTGAAATCCGGGATCGGGAAATCGGGAACAGGTTAAATTCCTGGGCTATGTCATTTCCACTGCTGGTTTTTCGATGGACCCAGAGAAACTTTTGGCAGTCCTACAGTGGCCTCGACCCATGGGGTTACGTCCTCTGCAGCGCTTCCCAGGTTTTGCCAACTATTATCGTAAGTTTATTCAGAACTTCTCTTCTCTGGTCAAGCCCCTGACCGATATGACCAGAAAGAACGGTAACCCACAGAGTTGGTCTCCGGAGTCCATTAAGGCCTTTGAAAGTCTCAAGGCTGTCTTTGTTTCTGCTCCTGTGTTGGCAAATCCTGATCCTACGTTACCTTTTATCCTTGAGGTTGATGCTTCTGAGACTGGTGTTGGCGCCCTTCTGTCTCAACGTCCTATGCATCCCTGTGGCTACTTTTCCAAGAAATTGTCACCTGCCGAGTGCAATTACAAGATTGGTGACAGAGAGCTGTTGGCAATCATTTTAGTCCTGAAAGAATGGAGACATCTCCTCGAAGGTACCACTGTGCTGGTTCTCATTCTTACTGACTCTAAGAATCTCACATTCTTGTCTGAGGCTAAACACCTCTCTCCCAGAAGGGCGCGATGGGCTCTTTTCTTGTCAAGTTTCAATTATATTGTCTCATTCTTACCCAGTACTAGGAATGTAAGGGCTGACGCCTTGTCACGACAATTTTCCTCCGCTTCCAAGTTGGAGTCGGTTCCGGTTCCTATGATTCCTCCTGATCGTAGTCTGGCTACAGTTCGCACCAGTCTTACTTCTCCTTTGGGTGACAAAATTCTTGCTGCTCAGGTCGATGCTCCTCCTGAGAAACCTTGTGACCGCTGCTTTGTCCCAGAGTGTCTCCGTACTGCCGTGCTCCAGACTTACCATTCTCCCAAGGCAGCTGGCCACCCTGGTAAGAATCAACTCGTTTGGGCCATTTCCCAACAATTCTGGTGGCCTAGTCTACGTGCTGATGTAACTGCCTTCGTAGCTGCCTGTTCCATGTGTGCTCAGAGTAAGACTCCATGACACCTTCCAGTGGGCCTCCTACAACCCATACCCAATGGAGAGAGGCCCTGGACCCACCTGTCTAAGGATTCCTTTATGGAGTTGCCCAACTTCCAAGGCATGCAGTTATCCTTATGGTGGTTGACCGGTTCTCAAAGATGTGTCATTGTATTCCACTTAAGAAGTTGCCCACTTCTAAGGAACTGGCTTCCATTTTTGCTTGGGAGATCTTTCGCTTACATGGGCTACCCAAGGTGATTGTCTCGGACAGGGGTAGTCAGTTTGTGTCCCAGTTCTGGCGAGCCTTTTGTGGACAGCTGGGAATTCAGCTTGCTTTCTCTGCATATCAACCGCAGTCTAACGAGCCAAGCAGTCCTTGGAGCAATTCCTACGAGCATTCACAACTGGTCAGACCTATTACCATGGGCAGAGTTTGCTCACAACAGTGCCTTGAATTCTGCTTCCCGATTGTCTCTGTTTATGGCGAATAATGGTTTACAACCTTCCATGTTGCCTGACTCGTTTGTTCCGCAGAGTATTCCTGTGCTAGAGGAGCATCTTCGTGGTCTTTGTTCCACTTGGGCACAAGTCCAGGAGGCTTTGCGTCATGCTAATGATAGGTACAGACACCATGCTGACCGCAGACGCCTGCCTGCACCTTCCTACCAGGTTGGGGACAGGGTCTGGCTGTCATCTCGCAACCTCCAACTTCGTGTTCCCTCACTGAAGTTCGCACCTCATTTTATTGGGCCTTTCTGTATCCTTTGCAGGATTAACCCAGTGGATTACGCGTTGGACCTTCCTCCCAGTATGCACATCTCAAATGTGTTTCATGTCTCCTTATTGAAACTGTTGGTCTGCAACTGCTTTACCACCTTGGTGCCAAATCCTCACCCTATACAGGTTGAGAACCATGAGGAGTATAAGGTACAATCCATTGTTGACTCCCGTAGATTCCATGGGCGCATACAGTACCTGGTGCATTGGAAGGGGTACGGTCCGGAGGAACGCTCCTGGGTCTCATCCTCAGACGTACATGCTCCTGCTCTCCTCCGTGATTTCCATAGATGTTTTCCCCTCAAGCCCAGTGGTCCCCTGAGGGGGAGGGGTTGTTGAGGAGGGGGGTACTGTCAGGGCTGGCTCAGCCCTTCCTTCTCTGAGCTGGCCGCTCAGCTGTCGGCTAATTGCCAGCTCTCATCTCTCTCCACAGTTAACCAGCTGTTGTGGATCTGCTTGTCAGTCCCGCCTATTAAAGATCTCCAGATCACTTCATTCCTGCCTTCGCCTTGGTCACATCACAAGTAATCATCTCCTGCGTTCCTGTTTAAAGACTAGCCTTGCTGACATCCCTTCTGGCTCCTTATCCTGCTTATTGTTCCTCTACTTGGATCCCTGACTTCTGGCCTGGCTGATTACCCGATCTGGTTACTAAACTCTGGCTTGGCTGATTACCCGATCTGGTTACTGAACTCTGGCTTGGCTCACTACCCGATCCGTTTACTGGACTCTGGCTATGCTTTGACTACGCTTACTCTATTTACCTTTTTATTTTTATTAATAAACAAGTGTGATTTTACTGTACTTCTGTCTCGGTCTGGTTCATGGTTTCTGACAATAGCTCTGAACAGAAAATTCTGAGGAGTTTCCTTACTATTCTGTGAGATGTTTATCAGTTGTTGGTACAGTTCGGAAGCATTTTCCTCCTTGTAATGGCTTTTTAGGATTCTCTAGGATTGCACTAGGGTTAGTCCATTCTTCATTTCCAGCATACCTCTGAGACTTAGGCCAGGACTAATGGCTTTTACCACAGCTTCCACAATCTCAGACTCGGGATACCCTTTTTGTAGTCCCATGTCAATCTGGTGCATAAGGTTTGTATAGGACAGCTTGTCTTTCTGTTCCTTTTCACCTATCTGACCAGCAACCTTAATGTCCTTCCTGATTGTCACCTCTGGCAAGTTACCATGGTGAAGTCTCTGAGTAACAGGAATATGTTCTTGTTTTAGATGACTGTCACTTGAGTCCTTGCCTTTAGTGCTCAGCTCTTTTATCTGTTCCTCCATCATTCTGGAGGTTTCCTGGAACTTCTCCTGCATAGTGTGATATTGTCGTTTCAAATCGGTTAATTGCTGTTCCGTTTGGGGGTCTTTCTCACTGATGTTTGGTGCTTCAGTATTTTCCCTCTTCTTCTCTAGCACACAGATGAAGCTCTTCGTTGCTTGGAGAAATTGTGTCACCGCCTCTTCACTTTCAGTCTCGACCAGTTCATCTATCACCTCATTAACTATCCGCATGTAGCGGTGCCGGGTTTTTCCTTTCGCCATACTTGCTTCAGAGGCCTTGATAAACTTGCAAGTCTCAGTGAGATCAGCAACTGTCATGTGAATCAGTTGCCCTCTGATTTTGTCTTGCAACTTTTCTATATCCATCTGTATATGATTCCTGTGCAGCAACGGTTAATATCTTAATCTCCTCTCAGCTTCACTACGGACAGTGTAACCGCTCTTTTCCACTTCCATGAACCTTTTGCGTTTTCTTCACATGGCCATACGTTGGGCACCAATTTTGTTGCACATATGCTGAAAGTATGGTCAATAATTCCAATGTGCGAAGGGAGCGGGTCGGGTGAAACCAGAAGTGTTTTTATTGAAAAGTTTCTGCAATGACACAAACACATGACCTTCAGACTGATAGACTGGGTAGCAACTGCTATTGTGTTCATACAAAATAATACATATCTATATCTATAATAATAACATTCACATATACAGGAATAATGTCTCTATAGAAAATAATAAACAATTGCACATGTGTTGCTATGTTAATTAATCACACAGCAGCCTTTACTGATCACAGAGATGTAAATTAAACCACTCTCACCCTGTTTATAGCCTTAAATATTATCCCTCTTACCTGCAATGACACAAACACATGACCTTCAGACTGATAGACTGGGTAGTAGGGGTGCAACGGATCAAAAATCTCACGGATCGGATCGATCCTCGGATCAGAGTCACGGATCGGATCATTTTCGGATCAGCAAAAAAAAACAAAAAAACACACCACACAAATCTTGTTACACCCACCGGAGTTTTAGATTTAAAAGCTATTTTCAACACAAAACCGAGCTTATATGCATAAATACAGTATTTGTGCATATAGGCTCAGTTTTGTGTTGAAAATGGCTTTTAAATCTAAAACTCCGGTGGGTGTAACAAGATGTCCGCTTGCCCCCTTCTCACTCTATCATTATTGTACTGTGCAGGAGTGTGGGGTGTAGCAAGATGGCGGCGACGAAACGTCACTTCCTGTCGAGACAGCGGCCGCTTCCGGGTGTACCAAGATGGCCACCGGCTCTGGAGCTAGGCCGAAGCCGCAGCCTTTCCTATGGCTGAGGATGAAAAGTGCTCCGCGGATCGTGGATGTGCCGATCCGCGGAGGGTGATCCGTACGGATCGGCAACGATCCGTTGCACCCCTACTGGGTAGCAACTGCTATTGTGTTCATACAAAATAATACATATCTATATCTATAATAATAACATTCACATATACAGGAATAATGTCTCTATAGAAAATAATAAACAATTGCACATGTGTTGATATGTTAATTAATCACACAGCAGCCTTTACTGATCACAGAGATGTAAATTAAACCACTCTCACCCTGTTTATAGCCTTAAATATGTTCCCTCTTACCTGCAATGACTCAAACACATGACCTTCAGACTGATAGACTGGGTAGCAACTGCTATTGTGTTCCCACCAGAAACAAAGGTCAGTCTTTTGGTTCCACTTCTTATTAGCAAAGGTCCCATTAGAATGTGCTTTATGTCATTCAGGCTTTTCACTCTATGCTGCCATCTACTGGTGATTTAATAGAAATGCCATGAGTTTTACTTTCTCCATGACAAAACTATAATCCCTTTTATGGGGTACCTGGTTTTGAGACCCCTTACACTTATTACCTTATTTTACTCGTCGAGTCCTATCACAATATCACAATAACCGGCTGGTTTAAGCAATAAAAAAAACTGTTAGTGTCTACCAGGATTTATGTAAGAAACATTGGGAAATGGGATGTTATGAATGCAAAGTTGTCTATTACAATCAAGAGTGGTCAGTAGTGGATAGTTCTTAGTTTGAAGGATATACAGCCTCTACGTGTTTTGGGGCATAGCCCTTTAGTAAAAGTGGAGGCAAAGGCAAAGAATATATAGAGTGTAGGATAATAAAAGTCTAATGACCGCTCCCACTAGAAATGCTAACCAATGCTATACCAAAGCTGCTAACAGGGCAGCCAGGATACTCCGTTGTACTCTAATCCCCATTTTGCATATTTTAAATTTAGCTTGCTATGGACTGGTTGCTATGGACGGTTGCTATAGACTGGGTGCTATGGAGGGGTATTATGGACTGGTTGCTATGGACGGTTGCTATGGAATAGTAGCCATGGACAGTTGCTATGGAGGGTTGCTATGGACAGTTACTATGGACTGGTTTCTATGGATTGGTTGCTATGGATGGTTGCTATGGATGGTTGCTATGGACTGGTTGCTATGGATTGGTTGCTATGGATGGTTGCTATGGACAGTTGCTATGGACTAATGCATGGGTTGCGAACAACGAGGGTTTCGCAGGGGCTGTAGAGAGAGGAAATGCTGGATGCCAGCTAGGTACAGTCTGACAGTGTTGTGGGACAGGCTCAGATGAGTGTGGCAGTAAGACACGAAGGCCAGGATGTGCTTGATGTAACCTGTGCCCATCCCAGGACATGTGGCTAGGAATTTGCAGTAGGTGTCCCAGGCGGTCTGGTAGGCCTTCAGCGTGTTGGGCGACAGTAACCAGTTTATGAGCAGTGTGGCGTTGTGAAGGTGGTCTCTTAGCCCATCGTTAGATGAGGCACGGACAGGTCATACACCAAACTTAATTTAGTTGAGAATTTGCCTTTGACAATCCCAATAGGGCTAACTTTCCATGTCTCAAATGACGACTCAGCGAAGGGGCTGATAATGAATCCTTGGTCCAGCTCGGTCTGCAATAGATTGTCAATAGTTAGCTCATCAGTGGAGGCTGAGCGGAGGTTCCTGCACTCATGGGTGGTGTGGGGTAGGGTGATGAGCCCTGTATGGAATCCAGAGATAAACCCGCACACCAGGAATAGTGCGTATGCGGGTGACGGGTGAGAGGAAAGGTAGAACTCCAGCCATCGTACGTTCTCCCGGCTCAGTCAGGATGAGTTGGGACGCTTGAGGGTGCATGTGCTCTTGGGATAGGCTCTATAACAGTTGACACAAATGTGGAGCAGTCAGCATTGGTTGAAGTTGCAGGTGCCATAGTTGAAGTTGTTGCAGTTAGGCGTCTTGCCTAGTAACTGGACGGGCCATCCCAACTTGTCCACCTGAGGATTTTGTATAGGGACAGGCATACCTTGAGCCGCACTAGAGGTAGAGGGGAAGGTCAAGGAATGTCTGGTGTCCAAGTTAGAGCACCAGTTTTCCGTGTGCATGGAGGACTGGCAAATGGGGCAAAGCAGGGAACGCAGACTCGCAAAGTGGCGGCAGAACAACTCGGTGTTCACGATGCTCCAATTCGTGCTGGTTTGGAACTGGGCGAGTTTGGCTGCGGCTGTGGCTGCTAACGAGCGGTGGTAGTCATAAAATGCAGAGCCTCCGTATTTTTACCCTAAGTCAACCACGGCATGGAGGTACAAATCAATCTCTTCCCTCCTGCCAGGGTTGGCTGAGCACAACACATCCCTAAACATGCCGAAGGCCAGCACAAACTCTGTGATTGACAGTTTGTGATTGAGCCTGGGGTCTTTGGCCTTCAGAACCATGGACACATCCCCCAGGCGTAGGACTTATTCTCGGCCAGATCGTGGACCAAGATGAGCAGGGAGGCCAGGTTAACATCCTTTCCCTCCAGGATGTCCTTCCTCATGCCGGCAGGGACGAGGTGTGCAGGAAAAATAGTGGAACTAGTGTCCGGCATACCTGTGGGTGGTAGTGCAAAGATGGGCGTTGCAACCGGGTCTAGGGGGGGTCACCGCTGGGTGCACCTCCAGGACTCCACGTCGGAGACTGCTGCAGTCAGAGTGCAGATCGTGGTGTGCAGCTGGGCAAGAGCTGAGGAGATGGACTGCGGGGATGCCTGCTGGGTGCCGGGTGCAGCTGCTGTTGATGTTGGGAACAGCAGCTTGAATAATTCGGCTTTCCTGGCTGTGGTGTGGTAGGGAAAAGGGCTGGATCAACGAATGTATCGTATATTTGTGGATGGGATGACAAACAAGGCAGAGGGAACCTACGAACCTACTTCGCCTGTGCCGTATGATGTCAGGAGACGACCGACAAAAACTTGGAGGCGGTACGAAAGGGATGCGGGATAGGAAACATAATGAATCGTAACATTGCGTATGAAACTAAAAAGGTTTGAATCCTACCTGCGAGTGAGAACCGCCGACGAAGACCATGAACTGAGAAGCCACAACACACTTGAAATCCAACGCACAGACTCACGATCACAAAGTGATCTTTTAGACCCCCGATCCCTCCATAAAGAGTACCTGTCACCACCTATTACTGTCACAAGGGATGTTTACATTCCTTGTGACAGCAATAAAAAATTTAAAAAAAAAGTTTTTTTTAAACACAATTTACAAGTCTAAAAAAAAAAAAAAAAAATAATAAAAATTTTTTTTTAAAGCGCCCCCGTCCCCGCGAGCTCGCGCAGCGAAGAAAACGCATACGGAAGTAGCGCCCGCATATGTAAACGGTGTTCAAATCACACATGTGAGGTATCGCCGCGATCGTCAGAGCGAGAGCAATAATTCTAGCCCTGGACCTCCTCTGTAACTCAAACCTGGTAACCGTAAAAAAAATTTAAAGCGTCGCCTATGGAAATTCATAGGTACCGTAGTTTGTCGCCATTCCACGAGTGCGTGCAATTATAAAGGGTGACATGTTTGGTATCTATTTACTCGGCGTAACATCATCTTTCACATTATACAAAAAAATTGGGGTAACTTTACTGTTTGGATTTTTTTAAATTCATGAAAGTGTCCCTTTTCCAAAAATTTGCGTTTAAAACACCGCTGCACAAATACCGTGTGATATAAAATATTGCAACAATCGCCATTTTATTCTCTAGATTCTCTGCTAAAAAAATATATATAATGTTTGGGAACTCTAAGTAATTTTCTAGCAAAAAATACGTATTTTAACTTGTAAACACCAAATTTCAAACATAGGCTTAGTCATGAAAGGGTTAAAAAGTTAGCAGCTACACTTTTTGTAGCTGCTGACTTTTAAATGGGTGGAACTCCTCTTTAATCCCTGAGATTTCTTCTCCCCCTTTCCTATATTAGAGGTGAATGGAGGGTTGGAGGAGCTGGCTCAGCAAAGACAGTAATTAGATCATCTCAAAAAGGGTAGAGGGCTGTGATATACATGTATGGGAAACTGCCTCTTCTTGGAGTAGAGTCATTTTGCAAGAGCAAAGACACATTTCAAGTGGAATACAATCAAATTAATTGTGAGTAAAATATAAAAGATGAGGTTGCGTTGATTCAATAGATATTAAACATGTCAAGCCTCAAAACTGTGCACGCCTGTGGAATCACAAAATGCTCCAAAATTCTCAATAGGCGGTGCTTTAACCACTTGCCTACTGGGCACTTTCATCCACTTCCTGCCCAGACCAATTTTCAGCTTTCAGCACTGTCACACTTTGAATGACAATTGCATGGTCATTGCATGACATTTTTATACCTTTTTTTTATCAGTTTCACACAAATGGAGCTTTCTTTTGGTGGTATTTAATAATCACTAGGTGTTTTTTTTTTTTTTGCTAAACAAACAGGAAAAGACCAAAAATAAAAAAAAAACATTTTCATAGTTTGATATAAAATTTTGCAAACAGGTAATTTTTCTCCTTCACTGATGTGCACTGATGAGGCAGCACTGATGGGCATTGATAGCTGGCACTGATAAGTGACACTGATGAGGAGGCACTCTTGGGCACTTATTGGCAGCACTGATAAGCACTGATTGACAGCACTGGTGGGGACTGATTGACAGCACTTCTGGGCACTGATTGGCAGCACTGGTGGGCACTGTTGGGACTGCCCTAATTATCAGTGTCGATCTTGCTTTAACACAAGACGGTTATGGGCTCTCTTTTTCCCTCCTCATGCTGTCAGCGTGAGGAAAGAAAAGCCGATAACTGACTTGTGTTGACCAGCTCTCATGGTTGATTGGTTACCGCTAATGGCTTACCAATAAAAATAGATTTACTCAGAAAAGTGAACACTTAATTATAAAAAATTAGCTTTGTGAATGCCTAAAGCATAATGAATAATAAATATAATGTTTGTAATATGTGTGTAACAGTTTCTTTGTTGACTCTCGCTGGGCGATTGTAACAATCTCTAATATTTAATCCTAAGAGAAAAATATACATGAATCCCTTTTCCTCATCTCTCCAACATAGCGAAAAACTGTTCTGACGTTCATGATAAGAATTGGGAGGACTCCTTGAGATAAAACAGGAAGTGTGCACAGCTCTGAATTTATGGTAATTCAACAGTTTGAAAAAATTAGAAATTCAATTTCTAACTTCATTGCTTGTCAACATGTAGTGCCAATGCTTAAGCAATATTTACTTTTTACCAGCAGATGACCCTGTCTGAGCATGTTTCACAGCAAAGCTCATATACTGTACAGCTTCCTAGCATTCAGCATGTATTGAATGCTGCATTAATAGAACAATATACAGACGCTCCCAACTGTCCCTCATTTGACGCCCAAATCACGGAGTCCTTATTTCCTCGACAGTTGTCCATCTTTTTGGCCTGATATATGGAACCTCTATTAAAATAATGTGTTAATTAACTACCAAATATATACAACACTAAACGTGTCATTCTAATTCTAAATTATTGCATTAAAAAAAACAATATAAAGAAAATGTAGTGGTGAAAATGACTTGTAAACCAATCATATTTTCACGTATTAATTCTTCCTTATCTGCGTAACTGGGGTGTGTCTTTGGCCTGCATACTTTGGGGTATGAAGTCTCATTTCAGAAAGTTGGGAGGTATGGAATCGTTTTAATTAGACCCAGTTCAGTTGAGTTATAACCATCTTCTAAGCCACATATTTGCTGGCTGTGTAAACGGTACATGTACTTTAGCGCAGAAAGTTATCCCCAGTCCTTAGAATGTATGGTAGTTCTCCCTCAATCATACTTACCTAGGTGGATGCAGCATCGGTCCCCCGCTGGCTCTAACACTGAGAACCGAGCGATCAAACACCGCTCGGTTCTCACAGCTCCCTAAACAGAGACCTGGTGACTGTTATTCACCAGCTCTGATCTCTGCCCGCTGAGAGGCAGAGCCGGGTGCCGGTCCAGGCATGTGGGAGGATCCTGACCATATGGTCGCGATCTTGTCTGAGCCTGCAGCCCGCTGTTTGCTGAAAACGAGTCACAGGAGGTCAAAACGAACTGCACTCCTGTCATCCATATGAGAAGTATAGCAAAATGAGCTTTGGCTGTACCTCTCCTTTAAAGTATTCTATTTATCTGTGATGGAGAAGAACAACTGTGCTCTGAGGACTATCATATTTGATTTGCTTCCTACAAATTTTTATATTTAAAGAGTATATACTGTAAACCCAAAATGTCATATTCCTAATATGTGCCTGATGTATCATGTATTTGTATGAAAAGGTATCCTGTTCTCTTTGTATTACTTCCTTTGTGTGAAATCCCCGATGTTCCTGCCAGTTCCTCTGCTTTTCTATTACAAACTGACCACACTATAAGCATGAGACCAAAGCGTGGTCAGTTCTCTAGCTGTGCTGCCCTTCAGTGATCAGACTTGTCCTGAAATCCCCCCTCTGCACAGCCTTTCACTGGGAAGATCAATGTACTGCTGTTACTCAAACAGCGAGTCCACTCCACAAAGTTAGTTTCAGGGTTTTTTCTGCCCACTTTTATTGAAAAGAAAGTAAAGATTCACAGCATAATTATTTTCCTTTTCAGGGGTTCTCACTATTAATGTGTCAAAACAAACAGTACTCCACCTCATGGCTCTTCTCTGCAGTATCTCTGCATAGGTCTCCTGCCCTGGTTCTCCAGACAGTCAGACACACAGTCCCCAGTGCTCGTGCACTAAACGCTGATGGTTTCTCCTGCAGCTCCCTGCTATTACAACCTTACAGGCTCAGCCTTTCACTATCTCCGCATGGACAGCACGGAGCAACATGCACCCTAATCACCCGTGCTGTCTCCCGAGATCTGCTGTGAAATGCTGCATCCAAGGAGTATGTAGCCCACAATGCCTGCGAAACAGTTTTACATTTAGCAGATAGTGAGGCTTGCCAGAGCCGCTCAGCCTCTAATGTATGGAAATCTCAAAAAACTTCAACGTTACCACAATACCAGTCTCTTTGATATGTAGAAAAATGTATAAAATGCAGCGCTAGTGTAAAGATCAAAATCCCCAGAGCATCCCCCAGGGATGGGTGTGAAACTGATGGCTGCTCGTTAATGAGAAACCAACATGTAGTGAATATATCATAAAAATCAAAAAGAAATGTCAATGTGCAATAAACAGGAAAAAGCAAATAAATGAAGCTTCTGTGAAAAAAAAAGAAAAAAAAAAACAAACAGCAAACAGTTCCTGATGAACAAAAGCTTAAATACTCCTCAATGAGATACTGTATAGTCCCATGTGAAGAGAACATAGGGATGTTGCCTTTTCCACAGATGATAAGTAAAAATGAGCAGGCTTCTCCATATATCATTCACAGATATGCATGTAGGATGATGGAAGAATTGGGTATGCTTACCGCAGAGGGTGGAGATACTCGCCGTACGGCTGTGGGTCAGACAGGCATTTGGATCATTCCATCCAGCAGATGCTTGGTGGGAGACTGTGATGGTATAATGATATACCTCGATGGCCACATCCGGAACCGTGAAGAATAGATAGTGCACACCAGAACCTCCAACAGGCAGACGTGCCTGAACTCACACTTAATCACCAGCTGGATGGGATATGTAGACTCCAAATGGCAGCGTGTCAGATCATGGGAAAAGAAAGAAAGGGCCTCCACATAGTGCATTATTCTGAATTGAAAAAAATAATTATTTATTTAAAAAGTCCAAAGGATAAAAAGTACAAACCACCTAGCAAGGTGGGTACAAGGGGTGATCAAATTAAAAAATGATTGGTTGCGTGGTGTCAGAAGCGCAAAGTTGAATGCCCCAGTTGAAGGACTATTGTCCGAAACATGTCGGGTTGTTAGCCTTTGTGCTTCTGACACCACGCAACTAATCTTTTTTATGTGATCACCCCTTGTACCCACCTTGCTAGGTGGTTTGTACTTTTTATCCTTTGGACTTTTTAAATAAATAATTATCTTTTTCAATTCGGATTCATGCACTATGTGGAGGCCCTTTCTTTCTTTTCCCATGATCTGACACGCTGCCATTTGGAGTCTACATATCCCATCCAGCTGGTGATTAAGTGTGAGTTCAGGCACGTCTTTTGTCCGATGTTTAAATTTAAAAAAATGTATTAATAAAAAGTCTTTTTAATAATGTAAAACTTTATTTTTATTATCGGGGAACCTCCAGCAATGTCAAATTGAATCCCGTTTTACTTGTTTTAGGGTGTTGGAGCGCATATGAGACTGTAAGCATCTCTTGCTATCCACCTCCGGGTTTAAACAGCTTTCTTTTTTCCTGTTTGCGTCTGGTGGACTGCAATTGCAGTCGCGTGATGCGTTCCAGCCGACAATTTCCGGTTGACGCAATATCCGGGATTTACATAAATAGGCTTGCTTGTGTCGGATGGCCACGCCTCTGACAATGTCCCATTGGATGAAACGCAGCAGACAGGCCCTGGAGACACGATCCTGCTGAGAGCCACGGCAGTTCATGAACTTTTATCCTTAATGCTCGTTTTTTATTCTCCTGCTGTAAGTACAACCTAAATAAATTGCTTTATTATTACTTATGGGCTAAACTATGTGCTGCATCATTATTGTTTTATTGGTGACATAATTCCCATGATTGGGAGCAAGTACGTGAGTGAGCCTGGTTACTGGAAGTATTAGCCGATTTTCCTATCAAGAGAGGTGATTGATGGTGAGGTGATTGATACAAGTCCTTTCAACAAGCTGTCACAGCATAAAGCTTTTCATGAAGTGATTGGAGTTGCTGATCAGATCCTGGTTATATGCCTGCTATCACTCCTCTTCTGGTAAGGAGATTGGATTGACACTTTCGTGTGGAGTGCTGCTATTACACACTGAAACTGGTGCTGGGATTTCATCTCTCCCTTGCCATTGAATGACTGTTTCATATTTCTTAGCACCACATGTGGATATATATATATATATATATATATATATACATATTATATATAAATATATATATATTTTTTTTTTTAACTAACAGTTTTTATTGGTTTTTAGTTAAGCATGTGAACACACAGCAAATTAGTAGTCATAAAGTAATAACATATATATATACAGATGCAGTACACTGATCTTTGGCTGGAGTCTGGCTTAAAGTGTCCTTTGTGCATATTTCTAAAGCTGTTTTTTTCCCACTGTTGGGTAAACATGGATTAGCAATTTTGAATATTTTGTCAATTACTATTGATTACTGTTAGGGCTAGCGGCGGAAATGTATTAAACAAATGTAAGCATGCATGTGATATGACTTTTAAAATTTTTAAATATAAATCATGATGATTGGATAAATACAAGTACACTCTAATTTCTACAGTTATCTTTGGAAAGTAAAAGCCTGGGTGCCTTTATTTTACCATATAATCAATAATCTTGTAACAATGGACACTAAGTAATATAGAGTAATCACTGTTCCTAATGACCATCAGATGACCTGTATGTTTCTTAGTTCTGTGTACCTGTCAAAATAATTGGTTAGAACAGAAGTAACCTATATTCACTGAAGTTGTAGGACAGGATTTTCAAGTGAAATGATCAACATTCTCATCAAATACTCTGTCATCCTGTCATCGGTTTCTAACATTTTTATGTGATTTGTGACCTTTCCTTCAAATAGTTCTTAAAGCAGTTGAAGTATTTCTTTCGTACTCAAAAGAATTCATGTTCACATGTTAAAAATAAAGTATACAACCCTATTCTAAAATGTCAGAGCACTCACTAGTCCATCCATAATTGGGTATTTATATCAGCAAATGACCCGGGCTTGCAACTGATATGGAGAAGTGGGACGCTTGACCTTGAAGGTATACACTGCATCACTGGTTCCACTCTGATTTCTATCCATTACAGGATAAAGAAATGATGTGGAAGTCAGCAGGGAATCAGGCAATCTAGAAGATCGACACTCCCAGAAGTGTTGGTTTCAGTGTGGACTTCACTTGATGATTTCTAATGCTGGCCATACCTTGATAGTGTTTTTGTTCAGCCTGTTGACTGAATGAAAAAAAAAAAATCTACCAGATTCTTCCATCTACGCTATACAATGCTGGCCCTGCCAACTGTCAAAATATCCGCTGTTGGGCCAAAACTTTTCCAGCAGACGGCTGCTGGAACAGCTTTTGTCCAAAGGAGGAGGGTCGGCAAAGCCACTCACTGAGGAACTGTATGAAATTAGCACATTATCACTTTGCAAAGCAACCTATTCAGTTTAAAATAGAAACTAAAGGCAAAACATTTGTGTATAGATATAAAGTAAAAAAACATTATAAATACCTTTTTTTCCTTTTTTTATAAGTGATCACTTTCCCTTTATTTTCAGCTGCAATAGAGCTTGGGGAGGAGAAGCAACAGCACACTAATCTTCCCAGTTAAAGGCTGTGCAGGGGGAGTGTGTCAGGACAAGTCTGATCATTGGAGGAGGTTACACTGAGTTTCCAGCATAGCTAGAGAACTGACCACCCCGCCAAGCTGCCTGCCGCGATGTACACAGGCTTTCCAGCCTGAAAGAGGGAGAGAGCTGCCTGTCATGTCTGTGGGGGATTTCTCCCCCCCCTTCTTCTTCCTGTTTTACTGACTGACTGAATCTAATGTAATGCGAGCTGAGTCACACAGAGCTGTTCACTTTGCAGCCTCCCCTGTGTCCCTATTGGCAGGAAGAATTAAGCCAATTAAAGGAGCAGTTACAGGAGCCAATCAGAATGACTCTAACAAACTGCAGGAAGCAGCTGCAAAGGACTCTGGAATTTGAAGTTGCACAGAGCGGCCCCATAGTCTTGTACAGTGACAGAAAGTACCAAGACCAGCATTCTCTGTGGGCAGGAAAGTAAAAGACTCCATTTTAATTCCTGAAAAGAAGGTCAGTCAGCATGAGGGTGTGAAAGAGATCAGACCTGAGGGAGAGATGCTGTCTCTCAGGTGACTTAACCGCATGATTAAGGCCTCCATCACCAGTCAGGACATCCAGCCTGAGAGAGGGGGATCCCAGGTGCACATCCACATGCACCTGCACCGACGGGAAGGTGTTCCAGTGTGAGGTGACTGGTCGGGTCGCCAGGAGAGCCTGCCTGTTCCAGGACATTCTTTAGGGCCTTGATCGCAAGATTGGGTGAGGGGGCTTTTTGCCCATTTGCAGGAAACAGAGACACTGCACCACAGAAGGAGTTACAGTCAGGTCCATAAATATTGGAACATCGACACAATTCTAATCTTTTTGGCTCTATACACCACCACAATGGATTTGAAATGAAACAAAGTTCCTGATGAACAAAAGCCTCCCACTTTTTAAGGGACCAAAAGTAATGGGACAGATTAACAATCATCCATCAAACTTTCACTTTTTAATACTTGGTTGCAAACCCTTTGCAGTCAAATACAGCCTGAAGTCTGGAACGGATAGACATCACCAGACGCTGGGTTTTATCCCTGGTGATGCTCTGCCAGGCTTCTACTGCAACTGTCTTCAGTTCCTCCTTGTTCTTGGGGCATTTTCCCTTCAGTTTTGTCTTCAGCAAGTGAAATGCAAGCTCAATCAGATTCAGGTCAGGTGATTGACTTGGCCATTGCATAACATTCCACTTCTTTTCCTAAAAAAACTCTTTGGTTGCTTTCGCAGTGCTTCGGGTTATTGTCCATCTGCACTGTGAAGCGCCGTCCAATGAATTCTGAAGCATTTTGCTAAATATGAGCAGATACTATTGCCCGAAACACTTCAGAATTCATCCTGCTGCTTTTGTCAGCAGTCACATCATCAATAAATACAGTTCCATTGGCAGCCATACATGCCCACGCCATGACACTACTACCACCATGCTTCACTGATGAGGTGGTATGCTTTGGATCATGAGCAGTTCCTTTCCTTCTCCATACTCTTCTCTTCCCATCACTCTGGTACAAGTTGATCTTGGTCTCATCTGTCCATAGGATGTTGTTCCAGAACTGTGAAGGCTTGTTTAGATGTTGTTTGGCAAACTCTAATCTGGCCTTCCTGTTTTTTGAGGCTCACCAATGGTTTACATCTTGTGGTGAACCCTCTGTATTCACTCTGGTGAAGTCTTCTCTTGATTGTTGACTTTGACACACATACACCTACCTCCTGGAGAGTGTTCTTGATCTGGCCAACTGTTGTGAAGGGTGTTTTCTTCACCAGGGAAAGAATTCTTCGGTCATCCACCACAGTTGTTTTCCATGGTCTTCCGGGTCTTTTGGTGTTGCTGAGCTCACCGGTGCGTTCTTTCTTTTTAAGGATATTCTAAACACCTAATGTTTTTGCTATCTCTCTGATGGGTTTGTTTTGTTTTTTCAGCCTAATGATGGCTTGCTTCACTGATAGTGACAGCTCTTTGGATCTCATATTGAGAGTTGACAGCAACAGATTCCAAATGCAAATAGCACACTTGAAATGAACTCTGGACCTTTTATCTGCTCCTTGTAAATGGGATAATGAGGGAATAACACACACCTGGCCATGGAACAGCTCCTGCCTGCTTCACTTGATAATCCTGGCCAGTTGTGTTGTTTTGCCCTGCTATCCAGGAGTTTAAGTGCACCAACGAAAGTGGCTAGCTGAAGACACCAAATCTTATCTTTTCTTCAAAAGGACTGAAGCTACTAGTGCCATACGGATCCTCACACACATATTCAGGGCTCTGTATATGCATTGGGTGTGTGAGACAGTCTATCTAGGAAGTTATGCCATTGCATGTTGATTTGAATAAAGTGTTTAAAGTTGGGCCTGTGGTGTCAGGGGCCAGGAGGAAGAGGCCTAACACAGAGGGTCATTCTTCTGCTCTCCTCCTGCCTGGACTCATAGAGCCAAACCGAGTAAATGTAACCAATCCAATGTAAATTGCCATATTGTGCTTTATTTGCCATTTAAGTGTGCCTCTGCTCTTGGGGACATTCTCAGGTTTGGAATATCCTGAGAGCCATTTGAATATAGGATTGAGAGTTATATTGCTCTTAAGTCTCAGTTATTGCTCTCTAGTTGAATATTATAGTCAATTGCTTTAATATATACTGTTACTGTCTGTTATTTCTTCCATAGAAATATTGCAGTAAA
Source organism: Lithobates clamitans (assembly GCA_037952925.1). Classification (NCBI taxonomy): domain Eukaryota; kingdom Metazoa; phylum Chordata; class Amphibia; order Anura; family Ranidae; genus Lithobates; species Lithobates clamitans. The sequence goes on from JBBGZY010000372.1 coordinate 10,206,751, forward strand.
GACAATTTCTGTGTTTTATCATAACGTGTGTGTTTCTCATTGGTCGTTACACTTACACTATTGCCAGGTGTACCAGAGGAGGCTGAGGCTGTTATTAGGGTTGAGAGGCAGAGTAACAGACTGAACATACAAAAGCAGCTCCTTCGGGGGTATCTCTACACCCAAATCAAAGTATTGAGTTGAACAGAAAGATGAACGTTAGTCTTTATTACTTATGTACATACAGATGTAGATGTGAATTATTTAACCACTTCAATACTGGGCACTTTCACCCCCTTCCTGCCCAGGCCAAGTTTCAGATTTCACTGTACCCATATGAATTTTTTTTCATTATATTCACATAAGTGGAGCTTTCTTTTGGTGGCATTTAATCACCACTGGGTTTTTTATTTTTTCCTACATAAACGGAAACATTTTTTTTTTTTAAATATGCATTATTCTTCTTCTCTGTTATATAATCTTATTAAATGATTAATTATCTTTCTTCATAAATTTAGGCCAAAATGCATACTGCTACATTTCTTTGATGAAAATAATCCAGATCAGTGTTTATTATTTAGTCTGTAGGTAAGTTATAGAGTCAACATACTATAGTATGTATATCTGAAAATCGATCAATCCTGATGTACTAACGCGCTATCTCATTTCTTAAGGCCCAGAAATGCCAAAACAGTACAAATATCCCCCAAATTACCCCTTTTGGAAAATAGACAGTCCAAGGTATTTAGTAAGAGGCATGGCAAATTCTTTTCAAGTTGTAGTTTCTTGTCACAATATTTTAGAAAATTAGGAAATTGAAAAAAATATTTTATTTCCAACATTTTATTTATTTTTGCATATTGTCACCAGTGAAGTACAGCGTCATCAGTAAAACTGGTGTGACAGTGATCAGGGACACTGACTTTTTCCTTTTTTCACAATTTTTTTTACATACAGTGACCAGAGCAATACAGTGTTACCAAAGTAACACTGTAACACTCTGAGGAGGTGATCAGCTTTTTGTTTTTTACACACTATGAAACAGTGAATTTCACTGTTATAAGCAACCATTTTTTTCTGAATTAAATCCATTCAGTGTTTACTATTGTGATTAGCTGTGATTGACCACAGCTAATCACATGGTACAGATGGGCTGTGATTTGCCTTGTCTGTAAAATGTGATCAATGTGACCAATCACAGAGATCAACTCGATAGTCTGCAATGAATGGCAATAATGGAAGCCATCCATTGTGTACAATTGCCATGTGATCTGCTGAGTGAGCCTACGGCAGTGGAGGATTGGGAGATAAAACTGCTTTTTCTGGGCCAGAGCATTTAACCCTTGCATTGTGGGAGCAACCCCACCAGAAGGGAGGATTTTGTTTTCCCAGGAGTTCAGCTATAAGGCTCCATGCACACTGGCGTAAAAAAAGTTGCTTCTATGGGAGTTTTGTGTTCTGCCTGTAGAAGCAACTCAATGTTATCCTATGTGTCCATGCACATTAGGACGTTTACAGGCATATTTTGAGATCAACATTTTGAGGCAGAAAAAAAAAACCCTTGATTGGAGCTCACTGGCAGAAAAAACGTAAAACTCTCCTAAACTTGTCTAAACCTTGTACAAAAAATGCTCTATATGAGCGTTTTTTACTCCAAAGAGAACAGACGTTTTTTTAGGCCCAGTGTGCATGGAGCCTAAAGGCATGTAAGATAAAAATGGTTTATAGTTGAATTCAGACAGCCTGATCACACCTCACAGATCCATGTATTTAAATATTTCATAGCTGTATTATACTAGAGGAGGGGAAATTCTGTTTTTATTAATTGAGTTTCACCTGCTGAGAGGGATATATCTAATGCTTCCATTTTATGCCTCTGTTTTGAAATTGCTATGCCAGCCAGAAATGTCAAATTCTTGCAAGAGGGCTGGAAATGCAGTCTTGGAGATTGATATATAAAATAATATAGTAAACCATTTACATATAAGCTCAATTTATACTCCCATTTCTCTGTAATAAGGATTTTTATAGATGGTTTATAGAGAGCTATAACAGCCAAATGTTCTTAGCAAAGACATAAAGGAAAAGGGAAAGTGGCTAGGTTGGGACAAGCAAAGGGTTAAAATCTCCCTCAACTATGGCACAGCCTTCCAATAAATTGATCAAGCTTGTTTGTTCTAAAGCAGGAATATGCAATTAGCGGACCTCCAGCTGTTGCAAAACTACAAGTCCCATCATGCCTCTGGGTGTCATGCTTGTGGCTGTCAGAGTCTTGCTATGCCTCGTGGAACTTGTAGTTCTGCAAACAGCTGGAGGTCCGTTAATTGCATATCCCTGTTCTAAAGGCTTGTTTCAGGCCTGAGTTGGGTAAGTACACATTTGATAGGGTTAAGGGTTTGCTATATAATAAACAACTTGAAAAGGTAGCTTCCCTCTTTCCCATTCAGTTTGAGTCATAGTAATTGGAAGGGGGAAAGGAAGCCTAATATAACCCCTTTTATCTTGATGCTGTGTTTATTGTGTACCATGTATTAAAGTATCTTGTTGAAAGGGATGATGCCAATGTTGCTTTTAAATGGGATACTTGTAAGAAAAGCACCGACCACCGAACAACTATATACATCCTGACTTTGAAGAGGGATATCTCGGTAACGGCAGCAGCTGCTGCCACAACCGAGATATCCATCTCTTCAGGCGGCGGTTCGGTTAACAATAATGGTGGTCTCTGCGGTGGATTCGCCACAAGTTCACCGTTCTCGGCGCTCTCCCGGGCCCCCCGCCGCTTACCGGAGCCGTTCTAGACTTAGACCTCCTCTGTAACTCAAAATATGCAACCTGTAGAATTTTTTAAACGTCGCCTATGGAGATTTTTAAGGGTAAAAGTTTGATGCCATTCCACGAGCGGGCGCAATTTTGAAGCGTGACATGTTGGGTATCAATTTACTCGGCATAACATTATCTTTCACAATATAAAGTGGACTAACTTTATTGCTGTCTTATTTTTTTACTCAAAAAGTTAATTTTTGACAAAAAAAGTGCGCTTGTAAGACCGCTGCGCAAATACGGTGTGACAAAAAGTATTGCAATGACCGCCATTTTATTCTTTAGGGTGTTAGGATAAAAATATATCATTTTGGGGGGTTCTAAGTAATTTTCTAGCAAAAAAAACGTGTTTTTAACTTGTAAACACCGAGTCTGAAAAAGAGGCCCGGTCTTAAAGTGGTTAAAGAGTGAAGGTCCCATAAGTACTAAACAAGGCAATTTTAGGTTAAAACTTTAAAAATCATAACAACAATAAAACTGAAAATATTCAGTAGCTTTATCCTTAGAAAAGCACGCATTTATTGTCCTGTTGCACACCTGCAACCAATTCAAGGTATAGGTGATTGTAAGCTCACATGCTCATCAGCATATCTGTGACATATAGCTGAGCAAGTAAAGATTGTTGATGTATGCCACAAGACAACGTAGACAATGGGAGGAATTAATACTGTATATTGAATCCAATTCCATTCAGTGGAACAGCTGGTAGAAAGGTTATCATCAGGCATTTCTTTGCTTGGCTGTACTCCACCAGGGATCCATTTCCTATTACAATCACAGGCTGCCCCACTGCACTGTGGAGAGCAAGGCATTGAGAAAATGGCTCATCCCTAATCTCCTCTCCCATTCCATGCCTCTCACACACTCAGGCTAGAAAGCATCAGAGGGTGAGTTGGTACACAGCTGAGGCTTGTGGTGAGGAAGTAGTACCACTCTTGAAAATATGCCTTTAACTAAGAATAATACAGCAGTGTCAAACTTAAGGGCAGACCCAGTAACATAAAATCACTCATAGTTGTAAACTTTAGGTATGAAGAGACCTGAATATAAAGTCTAAGTACTGATATTATATTTTGGAGTAGGAGACAATATCAAGAACCTATATCCACTATAGATCTTGAGGAGTCTCCACTAAGTTCACCATTACTGGGAATTCTTGGGAGCATAGGGTATGGCTTGTATCAAAGGTCCATGGTCTCTGAAATCTGGTTAGAGTTTAGTTCACGATAGAGCACTAAATCAGAGGGTGTGGGGCTTGTTATTGTGTGGCAAGAGAAGATGAAACCAAACAGATCCTCTGCCCAGGAGTAACTATAAATATCACCACAAGGTAAAAATGTAATGTTCCTCCAAGGTCCACACCAGAAGTTATAAAGGGCAGAGATAACAACAAGGCAATCCAGACATAAATTTGGTTCCCTGAATGGGTCGGTTGGGGTGTAGTGCATTAGCAAAATGGCAAGGTTTTGCAGTGTCACATATGGGTGCCCTTGAGTATTAGGTAACAGCAATGGACAAGTAACATTGCAAAGGATGCGGGTGGCAATAGACAGCATTGGAGATATGACCAGTATCCAAGGAACTTGTATGAGTAGAGAAAAAAAGAGTTCAGAACATTGAAGCAAATTGGTTAAGAAAACCATGTAGTATTTACAGGAGGAGAGCTTTCTTTCACTGCTTCACAAGTGTTTTAGTTGTTCAGAGATTTCTTCTCTGATGCCCTGTAGCGACTTGCAAACAGTTTCAAGGTGAAAGCTTTGTAGCACTGCTGTTTTGGTTCCGTGATGTTGGATTTTGGGTCAGATCCCGGAACCCTCAGTAAGTACGACCAAAGTCATCGGAAGCCACGCTCCTTGAACTTTGTTGAATTGAATTCTTGAATTTTTTTAATCTTTTTTAGGATGTACCAAAAAATAGGATGTTTAAAATCCTCAAGTAGTTAAATAACATTTTAGCCTCCTAATAACTCTTAATAAACTGTAATTAGTTGCAAATAACTACTTTATTCTCTTCTTGCATTAGTATTTTTTTTATCATCTATAAAAAACTTTTTACATTTGCATTCATTCGTGTTGGTAGTGTCACATTAAAAAATGCTTTGTATGAAAACACAATTCTTTAGATTTTATAAAAGGAACAAATCGCAGAATAAAATTTGTGGTTAACTCAAATATTTTTAATAACTCCCTCATTCCCTTCTCTTAGCTTTTTTCTGTTTGTATATAAATGGTTTAAATTTGTGCTATTTTTTGTAATGTTAATAAAAGAGCTCTTGGGGGCGCACTTTTGCATACTTTTCTTGGAACCTTGTGACGGCACTGTGTGGGAGGTTGGCCCCCAAAAAAAAGTGGGGGGGTCAGCAGGGAAGGAACATTTTGTACCAGACAGCTCTTTCTAAAATCAAATTGTTTGCCTAAAAACCATACTGGTGGCAACCAAAATGCCTATATAGAACAGAGAGCTACTTGTAAAGGTGCGTGGTAATGGATCTACACTACATTTTAGCAAAAAAAGGATGAGTACAAGTACACTTGTTAGGCTATGTTAAATATAGCAAAGCTATAATACCACAAAAATTACACAGATTTAAAAGATATCAAGGTTATACTAGGAAAGCATGGTTTGTCAAAAATCAATACTATGTTTACAACTAGGCAACCAGCATATAGCAATATAGCCTTACAACCACAATAAAAAAATTAATAAAACTACTGACAAAATATAATCTACGGCAGTATAATATATAAAGAAAGCTAATATGTAACATTAAAGTATACCTAAACCAAAACTTGTATTTTTATTTTTAAATGGAGCAGGGAAAGGTTAGATCTCTTGTCAGAATTTTATTGCTGTCTGTGTCCTTGCTTGGGACTGATTCATCCTCTCTATGTGTTCTGATGAGCATTGTCTTTGATACACAACATAATGGAAAATCTATAATTTTACAGTCTTCGCTAGAGCTGGAATAGAGTGTAAATCTTCCAATGTGGACACGTGCTCTGGTAACTAGGAGGGCTATTCCCCTTACTTTGATACGCTTTCCTCTTGTATCCTGTTTTACCTCTTGGACAGGAAGTACAATTTCCCCAATGGGAAAAAAAGATGTGTGGAGGGAGAGGCACTTTACATGGAGGGCATAAAAGGTGGAAGAGTGGAGCAGTACAAAAGGAGCAATGAAGTTAGAATAGAGACATGGTACAGGGTAAGTGACGGGCGCTGGAATCAAATGAGAAGAGAAGTACACAGAGCATGCTGGCAGTGCATTAGCTCTCTTTGGCACCTAAGTATTTTGTAGCTTGCAGCTCCAAAAACACTCAACAAGCCAAATCTCATGCTTTTTAATTGTCCCTGTTCACATTTGAGTGTTTAGGCACCTGTAGCACAATGCCTGAAGCCCGAAAATATACATGATCTACTTTTGAAGCAGAATGGGGCAATTTTGGCCCAATTGACTTCAATAGGAGCCCGCAAAAAACATGCAAAAACATATTAGATGTGTACTAGTTGCAGGTGCTGGTTGTTACTTGTCTTTCAACTGTTAGTCCTCTAATAGTTTACATTGTCTTTTGTCTTATATTGCATGTACACTGTCAATTTTTTTAAAAATTAATAAAAAAAAAATTGTCAAAAAAACCAAAACATGTTGTTTGTTTTTATTTAGGCACTCCCATAACAAAAGTCTTTGGACCAAAAACACACCATCCTGCTCCCAAAAAGCTTCCGTATGGCACATTGCATGCAAAAACACACAAAAAAGCCTCTCTCTTTCATGTGATTAACAGACACAGCTTTTGCCAATATAACTATAAAATACTAAATCACCACTCTTAACTTTCTAATGGATAAGAGGGGCACTTTCAGGACAAAAATATTTAGGCAGAAGACATAACATAACAAAGGTGTTGCAGGCCAAGATACATTTTTGAGCAAAAGACGTTATATTTCAGTATGACCAAATTGAGGATGCAGAAAGTAAAATAAAATACTCACTGAAGAATGTCTATGTAGCACCCTGATGTTTAGGCAGGGTTGCTCTTAAATTTACCTGCCAAGTGATAGTTGCCTTGGCCAATTGATAGGAGGTCAATTGATTTCACCCTAATTCTGGAATTGCTGCACTTCTCTCTTCTTTCACTAGATGGCCGGGGTATCTGGTGGCATTAGATAAGACAAGGGCATTGCAAGGACAGATTAGAAATAGTTGCTGTGTCTCAGCCAATGGGCATTGATTTTCTTAGGTCCCTTGGCCTGCCAGGAGAGCCTATTTATTTGGGTGAGGTCAGGTGATTGGTGTTCTGTGCAACCTGGACGGCTGTCTGGGTGGACGTTTGTTGTGCTGCCCCAGACTGCAAGGCCAGAGCCTGAGGCCTATCCCAGGGACATCTGGCTGCTAGGCTGTTGTTATATTGTTTATATCTAAAATTTAATGTCTTTTACAGCTAATTATATAGCAAGAATTTAACAGCTGTCTGAGGGCCTGTCCAGAAGCAAGAGAGCAGTGTAGGGCATGGGATTGCGGCTTGCAGTCCAACCAGGAAGTGACAGTTCTGCCGACCAGAGAACCTCTCGTGGTCGAAGGTAGAGGGGAAGCTGTCGCCACTAAAGGACCATCCACCTTGTTACCAGGGACCACTGTAAGTAGCTGAAGCAAGTCCCAGAGCAGTATTCTCACCAACTGGGGACGATGAAGAACTGGGAGACTTCAGCAGGTGTCAATCCAGGGACCCTGCCAGTGGAGGTGATGCTTGCATAGCAGCCTTGTGTGCCAAGCCAGGTACCGAGCAGGCCAGTGAGGTGATGCTTGAGGAGTATCTTAAATGCCAGCCTTGTGTGCCCAGCAGGGACGCAAGGGAGACGCTTGAGGGAGATACTCAGTGAGAAAGTTGGAAGAGCTCAGGAGATCCAGTGGCAGTGGATCAGCAAGTCTAGAGAGAGAGACTGGGAGCTCAGTTGAGTGAAGATCTACAGTAGGAGATTGTGGAGAAAGTGAAAGAGTTCATTGCAACCTTTGTTAGAAACTGTTCAAGATTGTTGCCATAGGAGACAGCGTGTCTACACATGCAGATGTGGTGTCCGACTGGGTGCCTTTCCCTGCATGGCTGTCCACCTATAGAAGTCTTGGAGTCTGACAATTAACATTGCAACTACGAAAAGGGTGTCCTGGCCCTAAACCCTCTCTCCCACAGTTCTGTTTAAGAGACAATAAATCTCTTTGCATTCAAGAAGTGTCTGGCAGCGCACCCATGAATCTACCTTGCATAACACCCACCATGACTTGTAACTCACTCTACATAGATGGATCTCCACTGTCCATCTATGAAAAATGTATGTGTACAGAAGGCTTTGCTATTGGATTTAGAGGCATGTGTAAATCATTCTCTGAATACAAATTTTGTAAAACAGCAGGTAGCGTTACTTAGGAGTAATCATTTAGCAATAAACACAAAAAGGAAGGGTAATGTTGGACATAAATGTAAAAGAGTACTATACAATGCAGATCAATGCTGGACCAAGATGGCTACCTGTACTGGAAAATACAGAGAGGGGAATTTACTACTGGAGCAGCTGTGAACGGCAACCAATTGGCTCCTAGTTTTTATTTTCAAAGTGTAACTGAACAAGCTGAAGCTAGAAGCTGATTGGTTACTATGCATAGTTGCTACAAAAGCAAATTCCCTTTCTTCAATACCATGCATAACATAGCCAGAGATCAGCCTGCATTCCATATGCACAGCATATGGGGTACCCAATTACAATATGACAAAGAGTGAATGTACAGTTTAGTGATGGGATATTACTGTTAGAAGTGTTAATAAATGAACCATTCAATACCTCTGTGTATGGTCAACTGCAGCTGTAAACAAATATATACCTTAATTTCATACATTTACAAAATAGTCTTATTACCTCTGTCTATCTTAGAACAACAGGTGACACAGTGGTAATTTTTCATCCTATTTGCCATATGCTTCATAAAAGGTTATACTTTGCATAGGCAGCTGGTGAGATTTGCTGAAGAAAAAAAATAAATCGGTTTTCTGTCCAAGCTTTTTTTTGTATATCATTCTTGCTTATCCTGTGATGTCTACACAAAACAGGATTATGCAGTGCTATTGGTAAAAGGCCATTAAACTTTTATTACCAACTGATATACGATGGGCTTGGGCATTGGTCAAATGCAGTATTCTTTCAGGTACACTCAGCTTGCATTTCCTATCAGTTAGAAACACTTGATTATTTAGAGTTTAATCTGACCTCCTTCTGACCTGTATTTGACCTCCTTCTAAGCTGCATCATGGTGCTTCAATCTGTTTTTCCATTCCCACTGACTTGTAGGGTAGAAACGTAGTTCTGACATGAACAAAAGCTTGTGTACACTGGTCCTAAAAGAGGTTTTAATAACACTTATAGATGAATATGTCGAGCTCAGGACTCTAGATATACCATCTTGTGGCAGAGGCTAGAGACCAAAGCCATGATGAACCAAGGAGACAGAGCTATCAGAGGCATAGGGAGATATTTGAATGAGCTTTAAAACTGAAGGAACTTATACAACTGGCCAGTAACTCATCTTGGGGAGCATGCCCAAAAATAAAATAAGACTGGTGTCCTAGACAGAGGTTTGCATATACCTGATGAATGATCCAAAGTAACAAATATTTCTTAGGAAACAGAACATAGACAAAGCCAGACTGGAAACAAAAGAAGGAGGTTATGAGCAATGGCTTGGGCTGAAAGTTTGCAGGAGCCCAGATTTCTTGGAGAACTGAAGTGGCACAGAGAAAATAAGAAATAGTAATGAATAGGTAAAAGATTTAGAAAACTATCATAAAAAAGATAGTTATAATGAAATTTGTATAATATGGAGCAATATATTTTAAAGCTCACAGTTTACTGTCTGTCAATGAAAGATGAGAAGACTACCAAATCTCTAGCCCATTCTGCTGCCAGCTTTTTCTAAAATCTTCAGTTATTAAAAAGCGACACATGCCTTAAAAGGGTTACATACAGGTGGTTAGAGAACCAGATGGGTTAAGTGTTAACTTTATATATGAATTTAAGATTTGGTGAAGTTTCAGTTACCTCTAAGAGATTGCTAAACTAATACGCAGTTATCCGGAAGTGCCAACTGTTGCATCCAGGTAAATGGTTAGTATCTCTACCTTAAAGTGTTTGTTACGCCAACATTTCATATTCCTGATATGTGCCTGCTGTACCATGTACTTGTATGAGAAAGTATCCTGTTCTCTTTTTATTTCTTCTTTTGTGTAAAATCCCTGGCATTCCTGCCAGTCCCTCTGCTTTCAAATTAAAAATCGAGCACAGTAAGCAGGAGAACACATCGTGATCAGTTTTCTAGCTATGCTGGGAACTCAGGCTGCTCTCCTCCAATGATCATACATGTCCTGACACACCCCCCTGGCACAGCCTGTCACTGGGAAGCTCATTGTGCTGCTGCTTCTCCTCCCCTCAGCTCTTATGCAGCTGAGAACAGAGGGAATGTGATCACTTATAAAAAAAAAAGGAAAAAAGGTATTTATGTTTTTTTATATCTATACACAAATGTTTTGCCTTTCATTTCTTTTTTAAACAGAATGCGTTGTTTTACAAGGTGATCGTTTACAATCACTTTAAGTACAGGTTTACTTATAAAAACAGTTGGTCCAAAAGATCCATACACCCACTCTTTAGGTACCACCACTGCGCCAGGAGTACCCTAAATGTGCAAAGCTGCTACTTTAAAATAAGATAATATATAAAAAATATTTGCAATATGAGTTAAAGTAAATAGTAGCGCTGACTTAATAAACACTATAAATCAATAAACCCAGTGCTCGGCAAAACAGTATCAGCCTTTAAAGGGTTAAACATCCAATGATATCCAGGCGTAACACCCGATATCATGCAGCAAGTACTGGCATAGTATGGTCACAGCAGACACAGCATGTGTGAAGTGAACCTCACCAACGAGAGATCGTGCTCCTCGGAACGTCATTTCCAGTATAGCGTCAAGCGTTAACAACTGGTTGCCGTACAGCCAACGTCCCAATGTTTCGTCATCACGACTTATTCATGGGAACCCATAAGCACGATCTCTCATTGGTGAGGTTCAGTTCACACATGCTGTGCCCGCTGTGACCATACTACGCCAGTACTTGCTGCTGCAAGTGGATGTCTCTATGCTTTATTGATCTTAGCTCATGTGAGTGCAATGTTTGAAGCTTTTTAATAGAAATACATTTTTCACAACGATACTGCACTATTGGCGCACTTTGTTTTATTATATATGGAGAGTCCATGATATTGGGTGTTACGTCTGGATATCATTGGATGTTTAACACTTTAAGGGTTGATGCTGTTTTGCCGAGCATGACAGTGCAAGGCGAGTGCATAACCAAAGGGCAGTGGAAGCACTGATTGCACGTGGTGTGGTGAAAGCTTTGAAGATCAGGATAATTTTATCTTCCGTTTCAGACATTCTGGTCTCGTTTATGGACTGTTTAATCACGGACTTGATTATTTTTTTTTTTTTCATTTTTTCACTAATGTATCAGTTTTTAATCACTACCACCTGTCACTGGGTTTATTGATTTATAGTGTTACGTCAGCGCTACTATTTACTTTAATTTATATTGTAAACATTTTTTATACAGGTTTACTTATGACTAAGTAAATAACTATTTACAGATGAGTTATTGATTCAATGCTGGGGACATTCACACAATAGCCTAAGGGCTCTTTCACACGGGGCGGATCAGTGATGATCCGCCCCGTGAACACCCGCTTGCTCAGCAGGGATCGCTCCGCCGATCCCCGCTGAGCAGGAAGATGACAGGTCCATCGCTGCACACTGTGCAGCGACAGGCCTGTCAGAGCGCCGCTCTCCCCTATGGGGGATCGGATGATGACGGACCGTAGTGTCCGTCGTCACCCGATCCGATAATGGATGGAAAAGTAGGGTTTTCCTCCGTTACACTTTTCGGATCGGAGCGGGTCGGATGTCAGCGGACATGTCACCGCTGACATCCGACGCTCCATAGGGATGACTGTATGTCCGTTTTTCATCCGAAAACAGAAGGATGAAAAACGGACATACAGATCCCCCGTGTGAAAGAGGCCTAAGTACATTTTTCTAAATATTTAGGATGTAAGCTCTTTTTTTGATCAAGAAACTGAAATAGTGAGCATTGTTTTAGGGCTGAAATACTAGGTCTTTCAAGACAATGGTCTTTATTTCAGGTAACCATTTAAACAATGTACTAGAACATTTTACAGTCATATACTTATGTGATATAATCTAAGCCATCCTTTTTCAACCAGGGTGCCAGGGCACCCTGGGGTGCCTTCTGGGTTCTTCAGGGGTGCCCTGGCAAAATAGTAGTGTAATGTAGTGAACAAGGTCCACAAGGCTGAAACGCGTTTATATCTGCTGTCTGTCACTGTGTCTTTTATGGAGAATAATTACATTTTGAAGATTTTAAACATCAAGCAAGGAGTTACGGACCATCTTTTCTCATGATTGCAAGTGCAGCTTTGCGACGCCTTTGCGCATCCAGGTAGCTCTGGAAAAAAAATTAAAAACCTTATTGGGTTGTAGAACCCCTACCCCTGCTCTATTTTATGTGCCCCAAATTGCTCATAAATTGTCAACAAGCCAGAGGATGGATCAATCCTGCCTTTTTGTTACGCAAAGTCGAAGATTTTTATTGTGCAGCATTAAAAACCTTGGGCATCGTGTGGGCCAGCTAACCACCCATGACATCATAGACGTAATTTTTTCGTTTAGTTTTTTTTACATTTTAGAATGTAAAAAACAAGGGGGGGCCTCGAGGATGTGCAGGGTTTCAAAGAAAACAAAGGTTGAGAAACACTGATCTAAGCCTTTGCTACTGGCCAAATCTCTAGGATTAAGAGGATTTTGTGATAAGGCACTGTTTAGCTGATCCTTGCTCACAGCTCTAGCAGCCTTGTTTGTACAATGCCCATTAGTCAGATTTTTTTTGTTTTGTTTATATAAATCTTTATTTTAATACAGTGACATGTCTTAACAAGCATTTTCTGAGTTTCTAAAACATCAGTACATAGGTGACATGTACATTTTGTATATTCAACATAAAAAAAAAGTATATAACAGGAATAGGAAGAACGTGAAAAGAATATTGAATATTAAGTAGTTAGATGCCGTATATGATTCTGGCGTTCACCCCTTTAACGGGGTGACTGCTGCTAAGTAATTACCGACTAAAGACAAAAAACTTCTCAGCAAGGGAACCCTCCACCAGACCTAGACTAGCCCAGGTCAGTTTAAGGGTCCAGATTGACTGTGAGATGGCTCCTCCCGGGCCCTATATCAGGGGAGGGGGCCAACTAACCTCCTCCAACACACTGCCCAGGCCTGAACCACATCTAAGCACTCTTGGAACACCAAAGGGAAGAGAAACAGTACCATCCACATATTGGATGGCCTTCCCTACAATGGCAAGACATTGGCACCACTTGTCAGGTTAAAACATATATAAGAAATATATAAACCAAATCTCAATACAATAAAAAATCCAAAAGAAGAAAGAATTAGTAAGATAGAAAAAAGAAGAAGCAAAGAATAAGGATCATACTTGAAATCTCATGAGAGCTGTCAACGTCCACGCCAAGCCCATCCATTAACCCTTTCACGCCTAAGCCTTTTTCTGACACTTGTTGCTTACAAGTTAAAATCTGTATTTTTTGCTAGAAAATTGCTTAGAACCTCCAGACATTATATATATTTTTTTAGCAGAGACCCTAGAGATTAAAATGGTGATCGTTGCAATATTTTATGTCACACTGTATTGCGGAGCGGTCTTTCAAATGCAATTTTTTTGGAAGAAGTACACATTCTTGAATAAAAATAAAACAGTAAAGTTAGCCCAATTTTAGATACCTAACATCATGCTTTAAAATTGCGCACACTTGTGGAATGGCTTTAAATTTGTGCACACTCATGGAATACTTAAATCTCCCTAACTGAGGTTATTCCCAGCGGCAACGCCACTATATTGATTTCCCATATGTGCAAAGTGGCTTGTGCACTACAAAGTTTAACAGTCTACCTCGCCAGATGTGCAGTCCAGTGTCCATCCGACCTGGCCCTGGTCCCCACCAGGGATCAAGTGGTTACCTCATGGCCCTCCTCGTCTCTACTAGTGGGAGGTTTTTTATACACTCTGAGGTTAAAATTGATGCATAATAAATTCCCTGAAGAAGCAGAAATACTCTCCGAAATGTTTACTAATATATGCCCCATATGAAGTGGAAATCAGCTGTATGATTTAAATCTCAATATTGTGACCAACATATGTTTGTATACTCTTTTGGATGTTTTTTATTTTAATTATGTTTTTAGACAATTTTTTGTACAATAATAAATAGTTTTTTACTCCAATTGTGTATGTGTTCATCATAGTGACAACCCCACATCCTTAAAAGTCCTGCTAACCCTCTCGTATGAGAGGTGCATTGTTGGTTTGTTCAGACCTTTAAGTGTTATTATACTGCAGCAGAGAAAAATCAGGTCTCCTGCCTTAGGGCTATGAGAAACAGGGCTATGCTGTATGGCAAAAGTGGATTAACAGAAAAAAACAAATCATTTGACAAGGTAAACAGATGTAGCAACAGGTATTTCAATTGTGTATTTAATATTTATTATTTCCTGGAATTCAGTTTTAAATAAAATTGTCCAATAGGAATGGAGAGATATGATATTTTACTTATCGGGCTGAAGTAAGTCATGTACAGCCAAGTAATTTTTTTTTTTTACATGTTGTTATGATGTTCACATTCAAATATAATTATAGCTACATTTGTGGACCTGTTTTTTTTGAAGTTGCCATAATTTCTACTTTTGAATTGACAGGTTTTCTAAGGAAGCAAGTATCAACTCTAAATTCCTGCTACCATTTTCTTACATGTCTGTTTTTGAGGGAATACAGTTAAAATGGATTATTCAAATTACCCTTCACATTGCTCTTTATAGCCTGCTTATCTATTCCCTGCTGTTCACACTTACCTTTATCCTATTCTACACCAGCACAAAGTGAAATTCCTGGTGCATACAAGTATGGGGCAGTATGCGACCCTCTCCTCTTCCTGCCACGATGCAATCTCAGGTGCATTGGTGGCCAATAGCCAGCCTCAAATGCTGTTACAGGCGGTCCCCTAGTTACAAACATCCGACTTACAAATGACTCCTACTTACAAACAGAAGGAGACAACAGGAAGTGAGAGGAAATCTACCCCTAGGAAGGGAAATTTACTCCTGTAATTCCGTGTACACACGATCGGACTTCTCGTCGGAAAAAGATATGACGGCTTTTCTGATGGGATTCCGCTCAAGTTTGCCTTGCATACACACGGTCATGCAAAAGTTCGCTGAACTTACGACCGTCAAGAATGCGGTGACGTACAACACTATGACGAGCAGAGAAAATGAAGTTCAATGCTTCCGAGCATGCGTCAAATTGTTTCCGAGAATGCGTAGGAATTTTGCGCATCGGAATTGCCACAGACGATCGCATTTTCGGATAGGAACTTTTGCCGACCGAAAAATTGAGAGCATGCTCTCAATCTTTTGCTGGCTGGAATTTGGCCAGCAAAAGTCCAATGGAGCATACGCACGGTCGCATTTTCGGACGAAAAGCTCTCATCGGTCTTTTGCGGGCCTAAATTCCGATCGTGTGTACGCGGCATTAGAGTTATTATGGGAAAAACATACCCCCACTGATGCTTTATCACCAAGGCTTGTTTCCACAACAACCCAAAATTTTCTAAATCTAATTGTCATAGGGAGAGAAAGTGAGGTAAAATCTTCTGAACAGTGGCACAGACAGCAAAACAAACATTACAGGGGTGTTAACCCTTCCCTATGCTATCCAAAAAGCTTAAAAATAGCTGGAGCTACACTTAAAAAATGTACCTGTTCTGACTTACAAACAAATTCAACTTAAGAACAAACCTCGGGACCCTAACTTGTTTGTAACTCGGGGACCCCCTGTATATGGAGCAGAGAATTAGGGTCTTAGCCCTATGTAAGTCTTGACCAGATCGACTTTTGGCTGACAAGGGGTTTTATAAATTACTCTGCTGAGTACTCAGGGGATCCGATGGAAAGTAAAGGGCCGTACAAACACTGTGTGTGTCCACAGCAGCCGGTCTGACAAAAGTTTGGGAGGCTTCTGTGGAAGGTGCATGACCGAAATAGGTTTGCCAATCGACACCAGCCAATGGCCCACTGAGTGGAATGAAAAAAAAAACTGATATTGTGTACCAGGCTTTAGTACAAGCAACAAGGTGTGGGGGGAGGGTGTGTAATGGAACCACACTATTAGGCATTTCAATGAATGAGTAAAGCATGTTTTCTGTAAATACCGGTACATATATCTCATCTTTAGGAAATGTCATTGATTTCAACATAGCAGAATTGCAAATAACCAAATACCAAGAATTGCTAAAATGACAAATGTCAAAATTACATAAGTGATAAGTGATAAGTGACATAACCCAAATGCCATTTCTCACGCACAAAATTGTTCCTTTAGGTAATTCCTTACTGTTTAATATAGCTATATCGGCCAACCTATAGCTGTCATATTTTTCCCTCAAACAGCCCATCTTTTCTTAAATAAAAACAGAAAAAAACCCGTTCTGCAGAATAACTCTCACACATCACACCCCCTGCTTTCCATAACTGTAGACCTATTACACATTGTTAAAAGCAGACCTTTCATTTAAAATGGAAGGTCGACTTGACTGAAAGCCAGATCACCTACAAAAGGTATTTTAAAAATAAAGTTATTGCAGGGAAAAAAATATCTTACCTTGGCTTAGCTTTCAATGCACGAGTGACCTCATCCCCTTAAAGCAAACCTTCAATTAAAATGGAAGATATGCTTTTTTAAAAGCCCCCTACCTCCTAAACTTTAATTGTCTACAAAGGCATTTTGAAATATATGTATATATACCGTATTTTGAAAAAAATTAAAAAAATTTTTTTTATCCTTTACTTCCTGTCTTGAAGACGCAACCAAAAGTGAGAGGCAACTTCCTCCAAGTAAGGTGAATTTCCATCTAAAAGAATTTTAATTTCATTGGTAGGTTTCACCTCTTGCTGATAGCGCCAAAATTTGGGATTTTCCCTTACATCCTCTCTCAAGAGAAAATGAGGAGTACATCTCACCAGTAGGGTCAGACACAGCAATAAAAACACAGAGTCTAAAGCCTGGGACATACTATTCGTCTTTTTGTTCAACCCAACTGGCTGAACAACAAAAAAAAACCTGAAGAGTTTGTGAGGTGTTTGCTGTACTAACTATGCAATATTAGTAAAGCGATCTGCCCACTGAGCTATTGTGTTCTGACAGGTGGACTGCCCTCGCCCCCCCCCCCCGCCCCCCACCAGAACATACCGGTCAATTTTTGCAGCCATTGGCTGTGAGCGCTGAAATTATGAGGATTGGCTGTTGATTTTCCAGCATGCTCATTCAACAGAAGCCAGTCATTAGATCGACTTCTGTTAAAAAGGACCTGTACACACGGGCCATATGTTGGCCGGTTTCTACAGTGATTTCGAATGATATTTTGCCTGTGTGTACGGGGCTTAACCATTCTCCACTCCATCTATAGAGAAACCTTTGTATCTACTGTACATACAGTTCAATTTTGTGTTTACAGAATGACCACCATTGCCTCAGATTATCACCAAAGGGAGTCTAAGCAGATATCATGCAAATATTTTGGTTTCTCAGATAACATAGGGGAAATCAGTTAAACATAAAATGGCGGCTGAAACGTATCTCTATATTAACTCATTAAAAAATAAATGTAGCAACCTCCAGAGTCAGGGATAGCTGACATCCGTCCTTGTAGAGTGGGTTACAAGGCATGGTGGGTGTGATGCAAAGTGGATTGATGGGCGCCAGACACTTTTTGGATGCAAAATAGATTTATTGTCTCTTAACAGAACTGTGGGAGAGAGGGTTAGGGCCAGGACACCCTTAAGCAGATGCAATGATAATTTTCAGACTCCAAGACTTCTATAGGTAGACAGCTATACAGTGGAAGGCCTCCAGCAGGATAACACTTCTGTATAGGTAGGACCACTGTCTCCTATGGCAACAAATCTTGTAACATTCACTAATACTTATACTTACCAATTGACAACACAGAATAGTTCTTCTCTTACATTACAGTCGCTCATTGTACATTTTTACTCACTGAGCTCCCAGTCTCACTAGATCTCCAGATCCAATCGCCACTGAATCTCCTGAGCTCTTCCACAGCTAACACGCTGTATACTTCTCAAGCGTCACCCCCGCTATCCTGCTGGGTCCTTAGCTTGGTACCCGATGCTCCTCAAGCGTCACCTCTGCTGTCCTGCTGGGTCCCTAGCTTGGTACTCAATGCTCCTTAAGCGTCACCCCTGCTGTTCTGCTGGGTCCCTGGCTTGGCACCTGCTGAAGCTTTCCCACTTATTCACCGTCACTGGCTGGTGAGAAGACTGCTCTGCTACTGGCTCCAGCTTACTCACTGTAGTCTCCGGTAACAAGGTGGATGGTCCCTTAGTGGTGACAGTTACTCCTCTACCCCTGGCCACAACTGGTTCCCTGTCCGGCTGAAGCTTCACAACTCGGTTGGACTCCAATCCTGCAGTCCCAACCCTACGCTGCTTCTCTTGCTCCTGGAAAGGCCTCAGGCAGCCTAGCAGCCAGGTGTCACCGGGATAGGCCTCAGGCTTCCAGGCCTAGCAGCCTGGGGCAACATAACACACGTCCAGCCAGACAGCCGTCCAGGTGGCACAGAACCCTGATCACCTGACTGCACCCAAATAAATAGGCTCTCCCAGCAGGCCAAGGGACCAAAGAAACCACTGCCAATTGACTGAGACACCCCATCCATCCATAGTCTGACCTTGCTACACCCTTGTCAATCTAATGCCACCAGCAAGCGCAGAAGAGAAAAGGTACAGCAATCCAGAGTTCGAGAGGAATCAGTGGATCTTCAAACAATCAGCCAGGATGATTAATACCTGACAAACTAAATTTATTAGCAACCCTGTCTAAACAACAGGGTGCTACATCAATAAATGTAGTCACTAAAAAAATATAGGTTAAAATTGAGCCAAATGCCTTGCAATTCAAGGTGTAGGGGAATGAAATATTACCCAGTCTTACAAATAGCAGTATTTCAACACTTTCAGAGAGATCTTCTTATGATCTTCTTCTTGTATACTCACAGTGGTTTGTGAGTATATAACCATATCCATCCACTATTCCACCTCACATTATTTCATTTTTAATATAGTCTTTTTTATAATAATTAATAAATTATTACAGAGATAGGAATTTATAACATGTGATACATTATTTTTAGTGATAAAAAGTTTATAAAGTGGTCAATTGTTCCAAAATAACTGTGTAACAAGAGTGAAACTAATAAGAAAATTGGTAAAATTAGAGTAAGGAAAAAAGGAGATTTCATGGAAAGAAAACAAGTGAGGTAAATAAATGAAGTTACAAAGATATTCTTTAGTGGATTTCATCTTTGTTTGAAATGAAATATGCAACAGAGGAGATTATTTTATTTTCATTCCAGTCATGGATCCATTGATTGTCACCTAACAACAGTGATAAAAGCAGGTATTAGAAGCTGCTTTACTACAGAGTTGAGCTTAAATACATGACAAGAAATCCCAGTGCTCTATGGATTATCTAAAGTGACAGCACAGCATAAGCTACCTGCCTTGAGGTTGGCTTTCTCTGATTAAATCCTTAGAAGAGGCACCTAATAAGGGCAAAGTCACACATACACATATGTATGTGTGTAAATTACCAGCTTTAGCTATTGGGCTCTGTAAATAATAAGGCTTTTAACAACAAATAGTAAGGAGGAAACATGAGAAAAGAGTATGAAGCTACATCTAGGAAAGGGCTAAATTCCTTATAGGTGCCAGTTTCTGCAGAAGTTTGAGCCATCTATTGTGGGGAAATTGATATCTTATCAGCATCTTAAAACCAAAAACCTCATTAGTCGGTTGGTAAAAATATAGATGGAATTGGGGTGACCAATTTACCTTTACTAGTTGTGTCACATACTGTACAGTATCCAAGAGGTGTTTATAGTATAAGTGTAGCTTAACACAAAAACAGCAATTACATATATTTCAGATTACCAGTTCTTAGCTGTAGTGGCAGTATTAGTTTTCTTTTTTTACCTTTATTTTTACCAGATGATCTTCCAAATACCTCACTTCTTGTTCCTGAATGGCTAGGCTTTTTCCTCCACTGTATCTATAGTGGATGCCCTGGTTGCCATCGAGAATCAAACTTAAAGTGTTTTAACATCTTTGCAGTCAAATTTGAGAAAATCTCACTATATTTCCAGTGTGTATCACCAATTACAAAGCATACCCACACACACAAAAAAAAAAAGTTCCTATTTAGATGTTTTTTTAGGAGAAGGCCTCATGGCTGATTTTAAGTATTTTTCAACAATGTAAGGATAAATCTTTCCTAATGACAGGTTGGTCTCCCTTTCATTGACATACAGTACAAGAAACCCAGATTCTAAACCCTTATTCAGGCCATACCCAATTTTTTTACCTTCAACAGAAAAATACCTGATAGGCTGCTAAACTGGCCGAATTTCAATCCTTCTATGTCCAACTTTAAAGGATAAGTTCACTTTTTGTAACATGTGACATACAGCATCCATATTCAGGGTCTAACATGAAACCCCCCTCCTGAGTCCATGTTTTCACAACTAGCAGGGGACCTACTCCCCCCGCTGGCTGTCACAAACTAAAAAAAATTCATTCAATGTTCTGTGAATGGGAAAACTACAAATTCCAACAGCCTTTGTAGCTGTCAGATTATAGTTATTAATAAACTACCAGAGCACTGTTGATCACTCTAGGTCAGGGGTGCCCAACTGCTGGTCCGTGGCGCTCTCCGATGTGGCCTGCCACGTCTTGCTCTGAGATGGCGGGTCGGCAAGCCCAGATCACGGGTTCCAGACCCGCCATCTCCGAGCATCAGCGCGAAGAACGGAAACCGCCTCTAGAGGAAGCTGAGCCAATGCTTTCTGTATAGCACCGGCTCCTTCACAGGAAGGACAGGAAGCATCGGCTCTGCTCTCCACTGCAGCCGCATGCTTCTGTCACACTAATGCACGGGAACCCGCGATCTCGGACAGCAGCCAGCAGTGCCAAAGCCAGCAGTGCCAGCCACCAGTACCAGCCACCAGTACCAGGTACCAGTAACAACCAGCAGTATCAGTACCAGCCAGCAGTACCCACCAGCAGTATCAGTACCCACCAGCAGTACCAGTACCCACCAGCAGTACCAGCCAGCAGTACCAGTACCCACCAGCAGTATCAGCCAGCAGTACCAGTACCCACCAGCAGTATCAGCCAGCAGTATCAGTACCCACCAGCAGTACCAGTATCCGCCAGCAGTACCAGTATCCGCCAGCAGTACCAGTACCCACCAGCAGTACCAGTACCCGCCAGAGCAGTACCAGTACCTGCCAGCAGTACCAGCCAGCAGTACCAATACCCACCAGCAGTACCAGCCAGCAGTACCAGTATCAACCAGCAATACCAGCCAGCAGTACCAGTACCAGCCAGCAGTACCAGTACCCACCAGCAGTGTCAACCAGCAGTACCAGCCAGCGGTATCTGCCAGCAGTACCCAAAAGAAGTACCCAAAAGCAGTACCAACACCTGTCCGCAGTACCCAACAGCAGCACCAGCCCTGGAGGAGAGCCAGCAGCAGCAACCAGTTATAACCACCTGGGGGACAGCAGCAACCAGTTGCAGGAATCCTGAGTAAGAAGTGAAAATCAAGGTCAATTGAGATGTAGGTAAACCGCTGTGCATCAGTGTGAAAGCAGCCTTAGGCCCCTTTCACCCGATCAGTCCGAATGGGTCTGCCTGTCTGTTTTTCAGGTGGACCCAATCGGACCCTCCATTCACCTCTATAGAGCAGCAGATGTAAACAGGCTCGTGTCTGCTTACACCCGCCTATCTGCAATCTGATCTGCTTAAAAAAACAGGGCAGACCCAGGGCAGATCAGAGGACCCTTAGGGTAGAGGACCCTTAGGGTAGAGCGGGCTGCATCTGTTCTACATATACAGAGTGGATACAGCCCTGCCATCTGCCCGCTACGCTCATTGTGGCCCGCGACCTGTTACCAAGTCGCTAAAGTGGCCCTTGCTCCTTTAAAAGGTTGGGCACCCCTGCTCTAGGTAGTTAATTGAGCTTCCTGTCAGAGTGAAACTGCCTTCCCGTATCGGAGGTATGGGAAGACTGTGACATTCCACCCGTGACCCGCTGATCGTGAGTGCAATGCTTTATAGGTTCCTAACAAAAAAAAAAAGGCATATTTTTTCTACCTGCAAAAAAATGCATATTTATTATTTTTTCTTTGTAAAAATGAATTTATCCTTTAACCTTTTTTTTTGAACCAACATTGTTCAACAACCTAGTTTACAACTGATAGCTAAAGTAGTTCTAAATGCAGAAGTTTTTTTGCCTTAATGCATTCTATGCGTTAAGGTGAAAGACCATCTGCACACAGCCCCCATCACTCAGCCCCCCTCCCCATAAATACTTACCTAAGTCCGATCTCGATCCAACGATGTGCTCAAGAGCAGAGGCTCTATCAGGTCTCTCTGTCCCCATTGGCTCAGACATGGCAGTGGGAGCCATTGGCTCCTGTTGTCCATCACAGCCAGTGAGGAGAGGGTGGAACCGAGCCAAGCTCTGTGACAAAGCCGGCTCAGGAGTGAGCACGCACAAGTGCCCTCATAGCAAGCAGCTCTCTATGCATGCACTGGTTAGGCGGAGGGGCCAGGAACGCCGGCAGGGACTTGAGAAGAGGAGGATCGGGGCTGCTCTTTGCAAAACCATTGCACAGAGCAGGTATGTATGACAGGTTTGTTATTTTAAAAACGCTCTGCCTTTCACTTTAGGAACCAATCACTTTAGGAAAAAAAAAATGTAAGATGCAATTTTTTAATATATTTTTTAAGATATGCTATGTGAATAAGAACACCTAACAAATATAAAGTAGGTGTTATAACAATTTGGCTGTAAAACTGGAAATACACATTAATAATATCTGACTTATTTCAGTTACATGACATAGTGTATGACAGGGTTACTAGTTTACATTAGCAAAATAAGATTGTTTTGCTTTCGTGATGGTTTACAAGGGCCCTTTTTTTTGCATTACTGGCAAGATCAACAGGTGTTTTCTGTACTTGCTGAAAATGTTCTTAACCTGAAAAGGAAAGCTAATGCTTTCCATGTCTAAGGACTGGTAAAATGCAATATATAAAATGTTTGTTTTTGGGTTTAGTCTAAAGTCTAAATGGAAACCTTTCATATAAACATTTGAATGAGGTGGTATATTAGGAGGGTAGGCAAAGTTTCTGATTACCATTTGTTTACTAATCTATAAAAAAAGCAATAGCAATTACCTGGTATACTCTTTTAGATACAATTATGTCAGCTTTGCTAGCATCATTTTTGAATTAGGTGCTAAGTGGTAGAGTTTGCAAACATAATTACCAAGGTTTCAGTCTCGGAACTGCAATAAAAACAATCTTAAAAGAGTAAAGGGATGCCTGTTGAAACATTTACAAAAAAAAACAGTAAGCCAAAAAAAAATTTGAGGGGTGTACAATACATAAGAAATTTCTGTAATTAAACATTTTCAACATTTAGGCCCCTTTCACACTGGGACGCTGGGTGCGTCTGCAGGAAAAGCGCCGCTATTTTTAGCGGCTCTTTACCGTCAATTTCGCTGCGCTATTCGGCCTCTAGCGGGGCGCTTTCACCCCCGCTAGCGGCAGAGAAAGGGTTAAAAACCACCGCAAAGTGCTGCTGCAGCAGAGCTATGCCGGCGGTACAGCCGTGCTGCCCCATTGATTTCACCGCTCCAAAGTTGCTGCTAGCAGGACTTTTTTTAGCGTCCTGCCAGCGCACCGCTTCAGTGTGAAAGCCCTCGGGGCTTTCACACTATAGAGACAGCTGCGGCTCTTTTAGGGCGCTTTGCAGGCGCTATTTTTAGTAGCTATTTTTATTTTTTGTAGCGCCTGCAAAGCGCCCCAGTGTGAAAGGGGTCTTTGGAGAGGATTTTCTTTCCCCATTTGTAGCAAGAATGTTTTTTCCTGCGTATATGGCCAGTGTTTTCAAACAGTGTTCAAGTTTTTGGATATGTTGGAATACTTGTGAATGGATGGGTCTGGTCTGTTGGTTGGAGCTCAAAGTGGCATTTTAGAATGTGGCATTTAGTCATTGGGTAATCTTGAAGAAAAATTAGTTAAGGCTTGACCAGAGCAGAATAAAGTAAAAAGATGGTCTCACATGGGGTAAACATAGTAAATTGCTGTAATCAGATTTTATGTTCAGCTTTTTGTGCCTAGTCCTGTGAACTCAGAAACCATTGCAAGACACCCAGTGTTGCAACTTTATCGTATACTGCATGTGGCTATTAACGACCTGTGGAGTCACATAGGGCATCATTCTTTGGAATGTGCTCATTTGGATTTTTACCTTCTATAACAGTCTATGAAATTCATTGCACTATGGTAACATGAACATCTATCTATCCTGGTGTAGTGCTACTCTTGCAGGAGCCACTTGGTAGATTGGGACCTCTGTTCTGCCTCAACTCGGTGAATGACCTCAGCCCCTTTCACACACCAGGTTACACAAAGAGTATATTGCACTACTTTTAACAGCACAAATATAAATATCCTGCATGCGCTATGGTTCAGAACCAGGAAGCAAACCCCAACTGGTTAGTGATGAAGGGATGCAATATATTGTTACGAGTTAAAGTAGATGGCAGTATATACATAAATTAACAAGTAGAGAGTGGGTCTAACACAATTTTCTACACAATGTCACTATATTATAGCAGTTTAGAATAGAGATCTATATGTTTGGATTGATCTGCACCTGGTAATCTACAAATCAGCATTAAGAAATGACATAGATAAACAGTAACGGCAATGGTGATCAATGCTGCAATAACTTTTTTGCAACCAGTAGACTATAACTGCACTCTGTATGAATGCACTCTGCATGCTAGGATTCAAGACTCCCTGCAGAGCTACGTCTTTCGATGGACAGCAAAAAAAGTTCTTATAGAGTAGCTATCTGTGGTGACAGTCCCTAGCCCTAGTTCTTCAGCCAGCTAGTGTTGGGGCCCTGTTTTAACAGTTGTGCACATGAGCACAGTCTCAGGCTTGTGACAGGGTGATGTGCACATGGCACACCTTTCAGCCTCATGGCAAAGAGAGATAATCTTCTGTCTTCAGCCCAGGAAAATACAGCCCTTTCTCCTGCTCACAACAGTCTCTCTCTTGGAATTGTAGTTCACCAGTCAATTAATCGTCATAGCAGAGTTCCCTTCTCAAAACTACATCTCCCATGGTTCACTTCTGCCAACATTAAATGTCTCTTGAACTCATTCTGCTTGTCAGCTCCCCCTGGTGGGTGGAGGTGAGGTAGTGTTAACCCATTCAGCCTGAAGCCCAATGGGGACACAGCCAGCACAGCAGCACAGTGTCCTAAATCTATTCTGTCTCTAGCCAAGCACCTGGCTACACTAGATAATAAAAACCCCTCAGAAAAGCACAATGCAAGCATTCCCGAGCATTTTAATGCAGGGTTTACCTTTACTGTCCCTTAAAGGAGTAATTTGGGGTGATAAAATAAACAAACCTTCATACTCACCTGTATGCTGCAGCTGTTTCACGTTGGCTCTAAGATCAAGAACTAAGTGATGACATGACAATTCATTTGAAAAATAAATGTGCACTATTGTTTTCAGGCCCACCAATGGGTACAAACAACAAATAATACACATATGTGGTATCACTGCGAGTCAAGGGTAGAATTTATTTTTGATTGTTCTTTGGTAGAGGGTTATGGCAATGACAAGTAATATACAGTTAAAGTTTTTTTTTTACTACTTTGGGTCAGTTTACCTGAGATAATAAAAAAAAAAAATCAGAAGATCCATTATTATTTACCATCAAATGAAGGCCCAATTCGTGTTGAAATAAACACGGTATAACTCAAGTCATTGAAAACATATGTACACTTTTACTAACACATACCAAAGTTGCAAAACTGGTTTCAATCATTAGGATTTGTTGGACCTTCATCCTTAAGGGTTTAGGTAGACTTTAATCAAAACACAAACAGACCTTGAGAAAACAAGCTAAATTTGGCCATACATCTCCTGCCAGCTATTGTATTTTGACAGCCGACACCTGCGGCTATCAGAATACCTCAACACTGTCTGAATATGATTAACTATAGCCACTATTTGGCCACCAATTTTATGCTTAACTCCTTCAAATCTTATATCAAAACATATCAGGTGGGAAGGTGCCAACAGAGCCACCCATGACTTGAATTTCAACTAGTTCATCAGGAACCAGGACACATTTTCTATATGTATGGCCAGCCTAAAGGCTTATCTTTTTAAATGGTTCACGATACACCCATATTTATGTTCAAGAAGAAACATGGTCAGCTTGCACAGTCACCACCCTAAAACCATTCCCCCTTACAGAATTGGGGGTTCTTCTACAGACTTCTGTCAGATTATTTCAAAACGCTGTGGTTTTGTGTAGTTTTGCCCACACAGCTGCATTGTTCAATCTCGTATCTGAATAAACTATGAGTCCCATCTGCCACTGCAGTGCAGTGACATCAGTGCACTCGGTATCTATTGATATTTCCTCTAGCCCAGTAATTGAATGTCCATACCTCAGTATGAACCAACAGCTGCAGGAATAGTTTGTAGGAGTGAGAGAATTGCACCTGTGATCTACTTATAGTGGTTGCAATGCTTTCCAGGATCCTATGCAGAAAAATATTAAAAAACCTTTTAAATTATTTAATATGGGCAGCATTTTATTTATTTATTTTTTGCAAAAGGTGGAGCTTGCCTTTAAAGTAATATTAAACCCAAAACAAAAATGTAAAATTATATTGCGGCTTACCAACTTTTCAATGTGGTGGCTGCATTAAATTTTCTTTTTATAGTATTTTTTTTCTTTATTTTTACCTGATGATGCAGCCAGTAAGTATGTTATTTTTCAACTTCATTTAACAGACCAAGCTGTCTCGGCAAAGTGTCAGTCAGAGGGTTGAAACAAACCATTTAAAACTGACAAGGGTGTTTACATTGGTCAGCTTTTATTTATTTATATGTAAAACAAACTGTTTCTATTACTGCTTAAAAAGTGTTAGTTGCAGTTCAGCTTCAATTTGGTCAGTACATCTTAGGCTGGGTACAATACTTGCCAAAAATTGTTCAAAAGCGGTTGGCTTAGCAGGAACCAGCTGACTTTTGGACGGTGTGCAGAGCGTCTCGCTGAAAGTCAGTGGCTGCTGGTGCTCAAAATTTTTGGGGGGGCGCAAACAAGTTCTGAAAAAAAAACACATCAATCGCAGCCACTGTGCCCATCAAACGCAGCCACTGTGCCCCTCAAACGCAGCCACTGTGCCCATCAAACGCAGCAACTGTGCCATATCAAATGTTCCCACTGTGCCATCAAATACAGCTACTGTGCCCATCTTATGCAGCCACTGTGCCCCATCAAATGCAGCCTCACTGTCCCCTCAAATGCAGCCTCACTGTCCCATCAAATGCAGCCTGTGTCCTATCAAATGCAGCCTGTGTCCCATCAAATGCAGCCTGTGTCCCATCAAATTCAGCTTGTGTCCCATCAAATCCCCCTCCCCCTTCTCTGCGGGAGGTCCGGACTGGCACAGCGGCACCTACCTTGCTGTGGTGTCCTCTCCTGCGGTGTCTCCTTCAGCCGAGCACTGGCAGCGGCCATGCAGGAGTCCGCTCCTCACACTTCCGGTTTTCTCTCTGGCGCAATGGGAGAGAGAAAACAGGAAGTGACATCTAACTCGGACGTCAATCAAACTACGCGGTCGTAGTAATCAATAGCTACTCTGCACTTCGCAATGCACCGCAAGGCGGGACAAAAGCCCGCAAATGAAGCGCCACGTCTGCAATCTTGTGATTGCATAGACGTGACGCTTTCCATAAGTGCACTGTGTCCGGCATCCAAACACAGCGCACTTATAGACCTTTTTTTCTATTTTTTTTTTAAAGGCCCAGTTTTAAAAATATATATAAATTTTTTTTATTTTTTTTGTGACTGCCTGGAGGGGGGCCTGTGCGCCCCCTATGGACGGGCTGCCACTGCTGAAAGTGCCTACTCACAGGACAGGGTGAATATGTGTCACAGAATTCAAGGAAGTAAATGTGTGGGAGGCTTCACAAATTAAGTTTACGGACTACAAGTCCATTCAGACTAATAGGAGTAGGCTAGAAATAATTGAAATGCAATTTGGAAATGAATATATGATTTTACATTTTGTTCTTAGATACGCTTTCAGGCCCCAGATTCATAGCCCCAATGGAAGGCTCGAATGTTTAGGTGCTATAAACACACCGCTCCTTCACCGCTCCAAAGAAGCTGCTGACAGGACTATTCCTGACGTCCTGCCAGCGCAGCACTCCGGTGTGAAAGCCCTCGGGCTTTCACACTGGAGACAATGCTGCAGCTGTTTGAGGACGGATTGCAGGCACTATTTTAAACGCCCTCGGTGTGAAAGGGGTCTTGAAGTAGAATTCCACCCTAAACCTGTCTTAAAAATGTCCCTTGTCCCCTCCTACCGCCTATGCTGAGTAACCTGTGTAAAGAAAAGATGTAAATACTTATCTATTTTCAGCCCGCTTCGATCATTTGATCCAGCTCCCCTGTGTCAGCCAATGGCTCCTGCAGGGGAGAGAAGGGAGCACCGATAATGGCTGGGACAAAGGAGCTTATGGGTGAAGTCACAGCTCCCAGCCATTGTCCGGCACACTTTCCATGGGATTGCTGAGCCCATAAGCACCGATTAACAGAAATAATAATCAAAACACCTGAAATAGAAAAGGTTGAAAAAATAAAACAGCAAAAGAGAAAGCCTCTTGGACAGGAGCCCCTTGTTGGGGTTAAAAACATATAAGTAAAATCAATAAACCTTTTTTAAACTTTAGTAACCATAATACCAAAGTTTGAAATAAAGCAAACAAGATAGGTCAATCACCAAGATTTGAGCTAACTTAACAGTCTTTAACCGCTTGCCGACCAGCCGCCGCAGTTGTACTGCGCAGAATGCCACAGGCAGGCGAATCGCCATTATGTTACGTTGGTCCCTAAGGCGGCCGCTAGGGGCACACGCGCGCCCGCTGCTCACCCCCGGAATCGATGCAAGTACCGCCGGGCCCCCACAATCGCTCATAACAGGGCAATAACAGGGATATCTGTGTGTAAACACAGAGATTCTGGTTCTCTGAGGGAAGAAGTGACAGATTGTCTGTTCATACAGAGTATGAACAGTGATCTGTCATCTCCCCTAGTCAGTCCCCTCCCCCCTTCAGTTAGAACACACATTAGGGAACACAATTAACCCCTTGATCGCCCCCTAGTGTTAACCCCTTCACTGCCAGTGACATTTTTACAGTAATCAATGCATTTTTATAGCACTGATCGCTGTATTAATGCCAATGGTCCCAAAAATGTGTCAAAATTGTCCGATGTGTCCGCCATAATGTCGCAGTCATGATAAAAACCGCAGATCGCCGCCATTACTAATAAAAAAAAAAATTATAAAAATGCTATAAGAATATCCCCTATTTTGTAGAAGCTATAACTTTTGAGAAAACCAATCAATATATGCTTATTGTGATTTTTTTTTACCAAAAATATGTAGAAGAATACATATCGGCCTAAACTGAGAAAAAAATTGCTTTAAAAAAAAATGGGGATATTTATTATAGCAAAAAGTACAAAATATTGGGGTTTTTTTTCAAAATTGACGCTCTTTATTTGTTTATAGCGCAAAAAAATAAAAACCACAGAAATGATCAAATACCACCAAAAGAAAGCTTTATTTGTGAGAAAAAAAGGACGTCAATTTTGTTTGGGTGCAACGTTGCATGACCGCGCAATTGTCAGTTAAAGCAACACAGTGCCGAATCGCAAAAAGTGCTCTGGTCAGGAAGGGTGTAAAATCTTCTGGGGCTGAAGTGGTTAATCACACTGTCCATCCACAAAAGTGGGTGACAATCTACCCAACAGAGGATAGCTGCAGTGAAGGGAAGCGAAGGCAGGACAGCTCATCTTGTTTGAAGGTCAATCTGCTAATAGATACCTCAGAGAGAAGATATTTAAAGGTGAGACAGAATACTGGTTGGATGACAGGTTTTCCCTCCAAATGTCCAGGGCCAATCAAAGTTGACAGGAAACAAGTTGGTCTGCCTGGCGATAGCTGATAACTGAAAGCCTGCCTAGATACATCAAGGGAGCGGGTATGGACAAAATGAAAGCCAAGAAATACAAAAGACCCTAGAAACAACTTTTAATTGGCTTTAATTATAAAATGGGGCCACTTCATAAGGGCGGTCTCCTGCTGCTCTTTTGCTAAAACACAGGTATCACACGGTTTTCATGCATATGGGTTAGCTGTGCTTTCTCATAGACTTCTATGAGGACCTATGGTTTTGGTGTGGTTTCAGAAAGCGCATGCTGCATCTTTGGTGCGCTTTCTGAAACCGCACCAAAACCATGGAACATCATAGAAGTCTTATGGGAAAGTGCAACCAACCCCCCATAAACCCACAGGTTAGGTATGCTTTGCCCAAAGTGCAGTGAGACTGCACCGGGGCAGTATGAAGCCACTCTAAAGCCTAGTACACAGGCTGACCAAAGTGTTTTGGCGGGGGGACAATCCCCTTGTCAGAACACAATAGCACAGCAGGGGACATCGCTGTACTAAAGTCGGATAGTTAGCACAACAGCTCCTCCTGACCTGTCAGGTTTTTTCATTCAGCCCTGCTGGGTTGAATGAAAAAAAAAACTACTAGTGTGTACCAGGCTTTATACTTGTGGCCCTAACATTCCCCTGCAGCTGCTGCTGGCTGACCCAGGGGATCGTGTGAATGGACTGGAGCAGTCTGAAATTAGGTGAGTATATACATATTTCTTACACAGTTTAGTCAGCATTGGTGCTGGGAGTGGTGAGGGGACATTTTTAAAGTAGAACTATAGGCAAAACTTTTTTTTTTCGTTTTGGATAGCGTAATTGAGGGTTATAACCCCTGGAAGGTTTATTTGCGCCCTCTTTGTCCCAATGGGGAGATTTACCTTCACTTCCTGTCCCATAGCAAAAACAGAAAGTTAGAGCAAATCCCTGCAAATTAAGGAAATTTCCTGGGCACTGTCCCCATTGGAAGATCTCTCCTCTATTAATTTTATTGAGACGAAACAAAATATATGATTTTATTTTACTTTAATTTTCAATGGTAATGGTAAACAGAACAGAGATGGTGAATCTCCTTAAAGAGAAGTTCCACTGGTTGTCAAGTTTATTAAAAGTCAGCAGCTGCAAAAAGTATAGCTGCTGACTTTCAACAAACACTCACCTGTCCCACGGTCCAGTGATGCAGCTGCCTGATGCCTCGCTCCGCTCCCCCGCCTCTCTGCGGCGCCGGCATTGTAAGTGTGGGCGCCCGGCTGTGACTGCTTGTGGCTTCACAGCCGGGCCTGCACTGCACATGCACGAGTTGCGCTGCGATCTGTCAGCGGCCAGGCAATCTTCTGGGACCTGTGACGTGTCCCAGAAGATTGCAGGGAGGGAGGGGTTGCCTAGGGGGAGAGGAGGAGTCGCCTAGGCGGCCAGAAGATGGAAAGAGGAAATGGGACAGGAAGTTCCTCTCAAAACCAGGTACCCACTCCGCCCCCCCCCCCCCAAAAAAAATGACATGCCAATTGTGGCATGTGAGAGGGCGAGGAGTACTTAAAGCGGAGGTTCCACTTTTGGGTGGAACTCCGCTTTAACCACTTACCGACCAGCCGCCGTCATTATACTGCAGCAGGTCGGCACGATCCCGCGAACCGTCGTAGCTGTACGTCGGCTCCTTTAAGCGGGATTAGGGTTGCCACCTCGTCCCTTTAAACCTGAACACATATGAATTACACAAGTTCTGAGGCTAAATTCATGCAGATAAGGCACCAAGTGAGTTTAATTACCACCTTAATCAGCCACAGAACCTGTGTAATTAATATGTGTTCGGGTTTAAAGGGATGAGGTGGCAACTCTAAGTGGGATAGCAGGCACGCACACGCCACCGGAGGTGCGTTCCCCCTGCATTGCGGGGGTGCCGATGCTCATGGCCGGCGGTCGCGATGACCGCAAGCCACGCGCGATCGTGGGCACGAGAGGCAGAACAGGGACGTGTGTGTAAACACACAAATCCCTGTTCTGTGAGGAGAGGCAGATTCCTAATAGCTAGGAACCACAATCTGTCATCTCCTATAGTCAGTCCCCTCCCCCCCCACAGTTAGAACACACAGTCAGGGAACACAGTTAACCCCTTGATCGCCCGCTAGTGTTAACCCCCTTCCTCCCACTGACATTTACACAGTAATCAGTGCATTTTTTTTAGCTGTATATTTGTCAGTGGTTTCAAAAACGTGTCAAAAGTGTCTGATGTGTCCGCCATAATGTCGCAGTCCCAAAAAAAACGCAGATCGCCTCCATTACTAGTAAAAAAAAAAAATATATACACTGTCACTGTACAAATGACACTGGCTGGGAAGGAATTAACATCAGGGGCAATCAAACGGTTAAGGCCCCTTTCACACATATACGACTTGTCCCACGATTTTGTACTGCAAAATCGTATGATGTCATTCTCCATGATTTTCAATGACTACCGTTGTGCCGACTTGAAAGTAGTCCCTGCACTACTTTGGTTCAACTTCTATGCGAGTTGTACTCCATAGACCTCAATGTTAAACCCTCAAGTAGCATGCAATTGGTGCCTGAATAATATAGACACGATTTCAGTACGACTTTGTAAGCACAAGCCTGGCTCGCTGATCGGGAAAGGAAAACTTTTTTTTCTTTTGGCGATGAGCGACAGGCAGTGCTGACAGCTGTCTGGTATGAATCCTGAGGGGGAACGCCGCGCCAAGTTTTAAATGAAAAAAACGGCGTGGGTTCCCCCCCAGGGGCATACCAGGCCCTTAGGTCTGGTATGGATCTAAGGGGAACCCCCTACGTCGAAAAATCGGCGTGGGGTCCCCCCAAAATCCATACCAGACCCTTATCCGAGCACGCAGCCCGGCCGGTCAGGAATGGGGGTGGGGACGAGCGAGCGCCCCCCCCCTCCTGGACCGTACCAGGCCGCATGCCCTCAACATGGGGGGTGGGTGCTTTGGGGCATGGGGGGTGCCCTGCGGGGCCCCCCCACCCCAAAGCACCTTGTCCCCATGTTAATGAGGACAAGGGCCTCTTCCCAACAACCCTGGCAGTTGGTTGTCGGTGTCTACGGGCAGGGGGCTTATCGGAATCCGGGAGCCCCCTTAATAAGGGGGCCCCCAGATCCCGGCCCCCAGATCCCGGCCCCCCACCCTATGTGAATGAGCATGGGGTACATCATACCCCTACCCATTCACCTAGGGAAAAAAGTGTCAATAAAAAACACAGTACACAGGTTTTTAAAGTAATTTATTAGGCAGCTCCGGGGTCTTCTTCCGGCTTTGGGGGTCCTCTTCTGAGTTTGGGGCTCTTCTTCTGACTTCGGGGGTCTTCTTCCGACTTCGGGGGTCCTCTTCCGACTTCGGGGGTCTCTCCGGCGTCTCCTCCCGGTGTCCTGATCTTCTGCCGGCTCCTCCGCTATCTTCTGCAGCTCAATTGCTAGCGGTGGCCTGGACTTCTGCCTTCTGCCTTCTTCTTATCTTCCAATGTTGACACGACGCTCTCTCCACCTGGAATGGTCTCTGAGCGCTCCGAAATGGACTTATATAGGCGGTGACCCCGCCCCCTTATGAGGTCACTGTCCCGGGGCATGCTGGGACTGTGCCGTCATAAGGGGGCGTGGTCATCACCCGGTGACCACGCCCCCTAAAACGTCAGTCCCAGCATGCCCAGGGACTGTGACGGCATAAGGGGGCGGGGTCACTGCCTATATAAGTCCGTTGCAGAGAGCTCAGAGACCATTGCAGCTGGAGAGAGCGTTGTGTCAACATCTCTGGAAGAGAAGAGGGAAGAAGACAATCCAGTAGTCCGGGCCACCGCTGGCAAAAGAGCGGCAGAAGATGCGGACACTGGGAGAAGACGCCGGAGAGACCCCCGAAGTCGGAAGAGGATCCTCGAAGTCGGAAGAAGACCCCGGAGCTGCCTAATAAATTACTTTAAAAACCTGTGTACTGTGTTTTTTATTGACACTTTTTTCCCTAGGTGAATGGGTAGGGGTACAATTTACCCCATACTCATTCACATAGGGTGGGGGGCCGGGATTAGGGGCCCCCTTATTAAAGGGGGCTCCCGGATTCCGATAAGCCCCCCGCCCACAGACCCCAACAACCAACAGCCAGGGTTGTCAGGAAGAGGCCCTTGTCCTCATCAACATGGAGACAAGGTGCTTTGGGGTGGGGGGGTTCGGTTGGTACAATTACGATGAATCATTCCGTCAAAAAATGGCTGTTTACCCTTCTCTCAAATGGGGAATGAAGGACGTTGGTTTTATGGTTGAACCTCATTCTTCCCCAAAAACAAGTGGTGGCAAAACAGCCTTTTGGGAATCAAAACACATTATCTGTATACAAGAAAGGTATTTGCTACGCTTTTAATGAGTCCCAGTGCAAATGGGCAACTTCGTGCCGTTATAAGCATGAGTGTTCATTTTGCTTTGGCACTCACCCTTTAGTAAAAAGTTTTAAAAGGAGCTATTCACAAGTGCAATCTCGGGATAATTCAAAAAGCGCACACACCAGTGAAGCTGGAAAAAATGTACCCATGGCTGCTTCTCTACCCAGACAAGGAGAAAGCGGTAATTTTAATTGACGGTTTTTCTTTCGGTTTTAAGCTTCCTGTTTTCTCTGGATCCGGGTGCCATATGGTTGATAATCTTAAATCAGTTTTTCTTCATAGTCAGGTGGTTAGGCAAAAGTTGATTAAAGAAATCGCAGCGGGTCGTGTGGCTGGTCCTTTTGTATCTCCTCCTTTTAAAATTTTTCGCATATCTCCATTAGGTTTAGTACCAAAAAAGGAACCTAACTCTTACCGTCTTATTCATCATCTTTCTTACCCAAAAGGTAGTTCATTGAATGATGAAATTGACAATTCTTTATTCTCAGTTAAATATGCCAGTTTCGACGACGCTGTCTATCTGATACGGACATTCGGTGTCGGCGCTCTAATGGCCAAATCAGATATCCAGGCTGCTTTTCGATTGTTGCCTATTGCACCCGAATCTTTTAATTCTTTAGGTTTTTGTTTCGAAGGTAATTTTTTCTATGACATGTGTTTACCAATGTGTTGCTCTTTATCGTGTCAGTATTTTGAAACTTTTGCTACTTTTTTGCAATGGGTTCTATTGCATGAATCGGGCTGTGAAGGAATAATCCATTATTTGGATGATTTCCTGTTCATTGGACCTCCTGATTCTCCAATATGCGCTTTATTATTGAAATTATTTTTGGCCATTTCCCATAATTTTGGCATTCCTATTGCTTATGAAAAAACGGTTCTTCCTTCTCCAGTCATAGAATTCCTAGGTATCAGAATTGATACTAATTTATTTCAGTTTCAACTTCCTTTATTAAAAATTAATCGAATTCAAGAATGAATATGCATATTTTTGCGGAAAAAGAAAGTTTTAATAAAAGAACTTCAGTCTTTTTTGGGCTTGTTAGCATTTGCCTCTCGACTTATGCCGGTAGGTAGAATTTTTTCTAGGAGAATGTCTATGGCAATGTCGGGGTTTAAATTTCCTTTTTCACATATTCGTCTTACTGAGGATTTAAAAGATGATTTGTTAGTATGGTCGCAATTCCTTTTGGATTATAACGGTCGTACCTTTTTTCAGGAGGAACTGTTTTTTTCGGCAGACATGGAATTATTTACAGATTCTGCAGGTTCATTAGGTTTTGCAGGAATATGGCGCACTCATTGGTGCTGTGGTGCTTGGCCTCCTTTTTGGGTTTCTAGAAAAGCTACAAAAAACATTGTTCTATTGGAATTGTTTCCTATCATAGTGGCTTTTGAATTATGGGGAAACAATTTTCCGACAACAAGGGGGTGATTTTTGCGATAAATTGTCTTTCTTCTAAATCCATATCTGTCATAAAACTGCTGCGTCATTTTGTATTTTTATGCTTAAAATTTAATATTTGGGTTAAAGCTAGATATGTTCCTGGTAAAGATAGCTGATGCATTATCTCGTTTCCAGATGGCTGCTTTTTCCCGAAGCGGACCTAGTCGGTTACACATGCCCAAGTCATCTATGGGATTTGATTTAACCCCTGTGTTTTCGGCTATTCAGAATTCTTTAGCTCCCAGAACATGGACCGCATATTTGGTTGCATGGAAAAAATGGATATTGTTTAATGATGAATTGGGTTTGTCGGGTTTTTCACCTTCAGAACAAACGGTATTAGCATATTTTTGTTTTCTTATGCAACAACATTTTTCTTATAGTCATATTAACAAAAGTTTGGCTGGAATTTCATTCTTCTTTAAATTCCTTAACTTACCAGTTTGTACTAGTTTCTTTTCCGTGCGTCAAGCACTGAAAGGTTATAAAAAAAGAACAGTTACACCGGATATGCGTAGGCCCATTTCTTTGGATCTATTGTGAAAAATGTGTTTGTCTACTCAAAAAGTGTGCCATTCAGAATACGAAGCATTGTTACTTAATACAGCTTTTGTTTTAATGTTCTTTACTGCTCTTCGTATTTCGGAGATGGTACCGGCTAACAAAAAAGGTAATTCAGGTCTACTTTTTAATGAGGTATTGATTTCCCAAAGTAAGGTAGAAGTTTTTATTAGTCACTTGAAGACGGACGTTAATGGTAAAGGTGATTGGCTCAGTCTACATGCTTGTGGCGACTCCATTGTTTGTCCTTATGCGGTTCTTTCTACATATCTCTCTGTTCGGCCTTCGTGTTTAGGTAATTTTTTAGTGCATCTCTATCATTCACCACTTACAAAATTTCAATTTTCAGCATTATTACGGCGTTGTTTATCCCATTTAGGCCTTTCTCACTTTAAATTTTCATCGCATTCTTTCCGCATTGGAGCCGCCACAGAAGCAGCTAGGTTGGGCCTTGATGATGCAGTTATTATGAGGCTGGGGAGGTGGGAGTCCAAGAGGTTTAATCTTTATGTTCGCCCTAATTTATTTATTTAATTTCATAGGTAACAAGTCCTACATTTGGATTATTGGACAATCGTTTATTTTTTGGGCTCAAAAGAGAGCGTGCCAACACTGCTATACTGCCAATTTATCTTTGTCTCCTGCTTCTTTTAAAGTTCTTTGGAGGGGTATTCGTGGGCTTCAATGAAATAACCTTTTCTTTCATATTTCTGCTTTATCTCAGATCTGGCCCTCTCCAGACATCTTGATAATTCATTTAGGGGGTAACGATATAGGTAAATCATCAACCTTGGATTTGCTTTTTATGATAAAACGAGATTTGCATCGCATACGACTTTCATTCCCAAATACTCGGGTACTTTTTTCAGAAATGGTGCCACGTCTTATTTGGTTATCTTCTCCAGAGACAAGACCTTTGGAGAAGATTCAAAGACGTGTGAACCATTCTATTGCAAAATTCATGCCTTTATTGGACAGTTCTTTCCGACATGTTGATTTGGAAGGAGGTTTTTCCGGCCTTTATCGACAAGACGGTGTTCACTTGTCTGATGTAGGCTTGGATATTTTTAATTTAGGTTTACAGAACATGATAGAGATGGCCGCGGTGGTGGGGTAGGCCGTTTTTTGTTTTGGTTAACAAAAACCGACTGGTGGGGGACATTGATGAATGTTTTATTTATGGTACTCGCTCGAGTGCTATAACTGAGCGAGATATTGATATATGTTTTATATATATTTAAAAAAATAATAAAATAAATAAAATAAAAGAAGAAAAAGAAAATTTAAATATTTTAATTTATTGATGAATTATTTATAAAGTTTATGTTATACCAATAAAGGTGCCGCGGCCATTTTATTACCATTTAAATTGAGTTTGAGTGTGAATTATTTCTTTATCTGGTATTCTTTTGTACGGCCTACATTCCCATGAAAAAGTGGGAATTGATTAAGTGCCCACAGCATGGGATTGTGGCAGGTAAAAGAGTTATTTAAAAAAAAAAAAAAATTTTTTAATACTGTCCATTTAAATGATTAAATCTAAAGGCATGTGGCTCTCGAGCGGGAAAAACGTGATTCCAGGTGGGAAAAACACGTGTATTGTAGAGTAATACACGTGTTTTAGGGCTATATAAGACCCTCGGATCAGGCTCCTGTCACAGTTGACCCCATAGCGGCTTGACGAGCTCCCCATCCCTCCCACCCTGTCGCAGCACCTGTTATGTGGTTTGTCACCCTTGGATCAAGGGGGGACATTGATGAATATTTTATTTATGGTACTCGCTCGAGTTCTATAACTGAGCGAGATATTGATATATGTTTTATATATATTTTAAAAAATAATAAAATAAATAAAATAAAAGAAGAAAAAGAAAATTTAAATATTTTAATTTATTGATGAATTATTTATAAAGTTTATGTTATACCAATAAAGGTGCCGCGGCCATTTTATTACCATTTAAATTGAGTTTGAGTGTGAATTATTTCTTTATCTGGTATTCTTTTGTACGGCCTACATTCCCATGCATTAAAGTGAAAAACCTAAACCTTAAGGTTTTATTCCCTTTTACACTGGGGCAGTTTTCAGGCGCTTTAGTGCTGGAAATAGTCTCTGCTAAGCGCCTGAAAACCGCCTCCTATTCATTTAAGTGTGACTTTTTACACTTGGGCGGTGCGATGCGGGACGTTCGTAAAAGTCCTGCAAGCAGCATCTTTGGGGCGGGTTGGGAGTGCTGTATTTAGCGCTCCCAAAACGCCCTGCTCATTGGAATGAATGGGCAGCTCTTCCGAAATGCCTGAAAAGTGATTCAAAAGCGCAGCAACACGGAAGTTTTTAACCCCTTCTTAAAAGAGCCCTGCTAGCGGCCGAAAAGCGCTGCTTAAACGAGCGGCGCTTTACTGCAAACGCAGCCCCAGTGTGAAAGGGGTTTTAGGTTTGGTTCACACCTATGCCGTTTGCTTTTGATCTGTTTCTGCAGTGCTTTTTTTGCGGTGCATTTTGCTCACGTGTTTTTGCCACATTTTTCGCACATTTTTTAATGCGTTTTGCATTTTTTTAAGCTTTTTTTTGGCCAACTTGTTGTTGGATGGATTAAAAAACGCAAATCTCAGCAAAAACGCACTACATGCTTTTCTGCAACTTCTCCATTTCAGTCTATTGAAATAAAATACACACCATTTCGCTTTTAAGTCTGTGTTCACACTGGTGCAATTCCAGAAATTGTATGTGATTTGCACCGCATTGCTGTGCAGATCACATGCAATGTCTGTGCAATGCAAATTCAGCCATACAGTTTGTATGTCTGAAATGCCATTCGCACCAAAATGGTGCTGGAACAGTTCTTTTGGTCCGCACTGGAATTAATCGCATGGGTGTTCAGACCCATGTGATCCGATTCTTTTCCCATTTCACAGTTCGCACTATAATCTGCGGACTGATTTGGGGTGTCATTACCTTTACATTGACACCCACAGCGGTTTGCAGAGAGCAGTGTGTACTGCCTGCGAGTGAGATGTAATGCGGGAACCCGCACAGGAATTTCTCTGGTACCTGCATCGCACCAGTGTGAACCAGGACCTTAAAAGTCCCTGACCCTTTAAAAAAACATAGCGGCTGAAAAAAGCATAGATGTGAATGTGTCCCATAGGAAACCATGTTAAATGGACTGTAGTGCGTTTCTGAAAAAACATTAAAAAACACTGAGGTGTGAACCAGGCCTTAGAACCACTTTAGCTTTAATCCCTGTTTTCTGGAGGGCAGTTTCCCGCCATTACTATTTTCTTTAGTAAATATAGGTAAGTATATCCATCTTTCTGAGGCTCGATTCACATCTATGCACATCGTTGCTTTTGAGGCTGGGTTCACACTCGGATGCGGCTCAAAGCGGGGGTCCCACGTGTCCCTCTTTGAGGCTGGGTTCACACTCAGATGCAGCTCAAAGCAGGGGTCCCATGTGTCCCTGTTCCCTGTTTGAGGCTGGGTTCACATTATTGCCAATTAGATGTGGATTTCCCCGCATCCAATTCGCATGACAGGAGAGTGTGCCCGGTTCTCAATGGAGCCGGTTCACCCATCTCCGGGGCAGCTGCAGAGCGCACAGCAGAAGGGTCCTTTGCATCCTTGGCTCCGTTTCAGGTCCGAATTCAGCCACAAATTCGGACCTAATTTGGACCTGAAAGGGTGAACAGGGACACACTAGAACCCATGCTTTGCTCCGCGGCCACACATGTGAACCCCGCCTCAGGGACAAATCATGCTCAAATTTTTGCCTGAATTGAGTCAAAGAGGCACAGGACCCCTGTGCAATAAGCTCCGCAGCCTCCCCGGAAATGTGTGAACCGGGTCCATTGAGAGCTGGTCACAATTTCCTGTCAAGCACATTGGATGCGGAGAAACCCACATCCAATTCGCAGAAGTGTGAACCCAGCCTGAGTGTTCTTTGTGCTTTTTTTGTTGTTGTTGTTGGGCAGATTAAAAAACGCTGTAAAAACTCACTGCATGCTTTTCTGCAGCTTCTCCATTGAAGTCTATTGAACCAAAAATGCAAAAAAAAACAAAACACTGTTTTGCGTTTAAAAAAAGTCCCAGACCCTTTCCAAAAACGCAGAGGCACAAGAATGCATTGATGTGAACGTGTTCCATAGGAACCCATGTTCGTAAAAATGTCCTGCATTTCTGCAAAAAGCATGAAAAAACGCATTGTTGTGAATGGAGCCTTATGGCCCGTACACACTATCCGAATATTGTACGACAGATCATATGACTTTTTTTGCTTAACCACTTCAGCCCCGGAAGGATTTACCCCCTTCCTGACCAGAGCACTTTTTACAATTTGGCACTGCGTCGCTTTAACTGCTAATTGCGCTGTCATGCAATGCTATACCCAAACAAAATTTGCGTCCTTTTCTTCCCACAAATAGAGCTTTCTTTTGATGGTATTTGATCACCTCTGCCGTTTTTGAAAATTTCGAAAATTTCGAAAATTTCGAAAATTTTGAAAAAAAAATGATATTTTCTACTTTTTGTTATAAAAAAAATCCAATAAACTCAATTTTAGTCATACATTTAGGCCAAAATGTATTCCGCCACATGACTTTGATAAAAAAAAAATTCAATACAAACTAGGGTACATTTTCTGGAATTTACACAGCCTTTAATTTATGACTGCCTATGTCATTTCTTGAGGGGCTAAAATGGTAGGGCAGTACAACCCCCCCCCAAATGACCCCATTTTGGAAAGTAGACACCCCAAGGAAATTGCTGAGAGGCATGTTGAGCCCATTGAATATTATTTTTTTTGTCCCAAGTGATTGAATAATAAAAAAAAAAAAATTTACAAAAAGTTGTCACTAAATGATATATTGCTCACACAGGCCATGGGCATATGTGGAATTGCACCCCAACATACATTCAGCTGCTTCTTCTGAGTACGGGGATACCACATGTGTGGGACTTTTTGGGAGCCTAGCTGCGTACGGGGCCCCGAAAACCAATCACCGCCTTCAGGATTTCTAAGGGCGTAAATTTTTGATTTCACTCCTCAGTACCTATCACAGTTTTGAAGGCCATAAAATGCCCAGATGGCACAACCCCCCCCCCCCCCCATGACCCCATTTTGGAAAGTAGACACCCCAAGCTATTTGCTGAGAGGCATGTTGAGTCCATGGAATATTTTATATTTTGACACAAGTTGCGGGAAAGTGACAATTTTTTTTTTTTGCACAAAGTTGTCACTAAATGATACATTGCTCACACAGGCCATGGGCATATGTGGAATTGCACCCCAAAATACATTTAGCTGCTTCTCCTGAGTATGGGGATACCACATGTGTGGGACCTTTTGGGAGCCTAGCCGCGTACGGGGCTCTAAAAACCAATCAACGCCTTCAGGATTTCTAAGGGCGTAAATTTTTGATTTCACTCTTCACTGCCTATCACAGTTTCGAAGGCCATGGAATGCCCAGGTGGCACAACCCCCCCCCCCAAATAACCCCATTTTGGAAAGTAGACACCCCAATCTATTTGCTGAGAGGCATGGTGAGTATTTTGCAGCTCTCATTTGTTTTTGAAAATGAAGAAAGACAAGAAAAAAATGTTTTTTTTTCTTTTTTTAATTTTCAAAACTTTGTGACAAAAAGTGAGGTCTGCAAAATACACACTATACCTCTCAGCAAATAGCTTGGGGTGTCTACTTTCCAAAATAGGGTCATTTGGGGGGGGGGTTTGTGTCACCTGGGCATTCCATGGCCTCCGAAACTGTGATAGGCAGTGAAGAGTGAAATCAAAAATGTACGCCCTTAGAAAGCCTGAAGGTGGGGCTTGGTTTTCGGGGTCCCATACGCGGCTAGGCTCCCAAAAAGTCTCACACATGTGGTATCCCCGTACTCAGGAGAAGCAACAGAATGTATTTTGGGGTGTAATTTCACATATTCCCATGGCATGTTTGAGCAATATATCATTTAGTGACAACTTTGTGCAAAAAAAAAATAAAAAATTGTCTTTTTCCCGCAACTTGTGTCACAATATAAAATATTCCATGGACTTGACATGCCTCTCAGCAAATAGCTTGGGGTGTCTACTTTCCAAAATGGGGTAATTTGGGGGGTTTTGAACTGTCCTGGCATTTTATGCACAACATTTAGAAGCTTATGTCACACATCACCCACTTTTCTAACCAGTTGAAGACAAAGCCCTTTCTGACAATTTTTGTTTACATGAAAAAATTATTTTTTTTTGCAAGAAAATTACTTTGAACCCCCAAACATTATATTTTTTTTAAAGCAAATGTCCTACAGATTAAAATGGTGGGTGTTTCATTTTTTTTCACATAGTATTTGCGCAGCGATTTTTCAAATGCATTTTTTGGGGAAAAAACACACTTTTTAAAATTTTAATGCACTAAAACACACTATATTGCCCAAATGTTTGATGGAATAAAAAAAAT
Source organism: Lithobates clamitans (assembly GCA_037952925.1). Taxonomy (NCBI): domain Eukaryota; kingdom Metazoa; phylum Chordata; class Amphibia; order Anura; family Ranidae; genus Lithobates; species Lithobates clamitans. Next base: position 10,249,785 of record JBBGZY010000372.1, read on the forward strand.
GATCTTAGGACGAGCACATGGATGCCAAACATGACATGCTTTAAAATTGCGCACAAACGTGCAGTGGCGACAAACTAAATACATTTTTAAAAGCCTTTACAGGTTACCACTTTAGATTTACAGAGGTCTACTGCTAAAATTACTGCCCTTGATCTGACCTTCGCGGTGATACCTCACATGCATGGTGCAATTGCTGTTTACATTTGATGCCAGACCGATGCTTGCATTCGCCTTTGCATGAGAACAGGGGGGGGGGTGGACAGGGGTGCTTTTTTTTTTTTTTTTTTTAATCATTTTTATTGTTATCTCAGGGAATGTAAATATCCCCTATGATAGCAATAGGTAGTGACAGGTACTCTTTTTTGAAAAAATTGGGGTCTATTAGGCCCTAGATCTCTCCTCTGCCCTCAAAGCATCTGACCACACCATGATCGGTGTGATAAAATTCTTTCCCAATTTCCCAATGGCGCTGTTTACATCCGGCAAAATCTAAGTCATGAAATGCTCGTAGCTTCCGGTTTCTTAGGCCATAGAGATGTTTGGAGCCACTCTGGTCTCTGATCAGCTCTATGGTCAGCTGGCTGAATCACCGGCTGCATTCTCAGGTTCCCTGTTGGGACAGGAGAGCCAGAGAAAAACATGGAAGAGGGTGGGGCATTCCCTCCCACTGCTTGTAAAAGCAGTCTAGAGGCTAATTAGCCACTAGGATTGCTTTTACATGAAAGCCGACCTCTGGCTGAAAAGAATGATACCAAGATGATACCTAAACCTGCAGGCATCATTCTGGTATAACCACTCAAAGTCCAGCAACATACCAGTAGGTTGCTGGTCCTTGTTGGGCATATATTGTAATTTTTTTTTTCATGCAGCCTGTGAGCTGAACGAAAAAAAGATATTGATCGGTGGGTATGCCCACCATTAGAATACCTCCCTTCATCCACCCACTTCTAATGATGGGCATACATGCACCATTTATTTATGCCGAAGCATGGGGGCATCCTCCCGCAAAAGGTAGGAGCAAATCGCTCCTCCGCCCCTGCTGCCCCCATGCTTCGGCATATACCACCTCCGCTGGAGTAACGGCTTTATATATCGTGGGAGCAAACGCTGTTGCTGTCAAGATAAATAAATCCGCGCTGCAGCTGAATGGCGTACCTGAAGACAAAAAAATGGTTAACAATAAAACACAGTAAACGGTAAAGTATAAAAAATTGCATACCTGAAAAGCAAACATGATAAAACATAAAAACAATAAAACATTGCAGAATAGAATACAGTAAAAAAGAGCAGAACACTAGAGAGAGAATAGAGAGAGAGAGAACAATAAAACGACAACTAGTTTTGTTTTTATATCATATATTTTTTTGTGTTTTTTTACACTTTTTTTTGTAACTGTAACTTTTGTAACTGTAACCGGTTCCAGGTTCGGGTCTCTCAAAATGCGATGGCATCTTGGGAGACCCTGTGAAAGTGTGCCTAGTCTGTGCAATGCTGTACCCTACGCTAATACTCAACTAGTGCATGGTAGCGTTCAAAACATTCACCAATGCAAAGACCAGGATTGTCAGGACAAGAGGGACAATAATAGCGGGTGTCATGCCTATATCCGCGCTTGCTGCAGACACAACATCTTTTTTGGGGGGTTCGCTGGGTAGGGGTACTCGGGAGGACATAAAGAAAATGCCTCTCATGCAGCCGACTGCATTTGGTTGGGGATATGAATGGGGGAACTACGGGCGCTGCAGAAGTGGTGGGTTCCCAATTAGGATTGGCGAATGCAGCAGGAAGGGCACTATGGGCACGACGGGCCTGTTTGTCTTCTTCTTGGTGGCAGTGGGACACTACTTGTGCTTGCCACCTCACCAGCTTGAACTGCACTTATGGGACTCGCCACGTCACCAAGTGTTACTGCAGTGCTGGTTTGACTACGACCGGGGTGTACTAGGCCGCTGGTGCTTGCCAGTTCACCAAAACGCTACCAAAAAAGTAGGATGATCGTGGAGGGGGATCGGGGGGGTGATGGGGGTGTAATGTGTGCCTGGCGTGTTCTACTGTGTGTGTGTGTTGTGCATTCACTCGGATGTCTTCTCTCCTCGGTGCCGGAACAGAAAATACCGAGCCGAGGAGAGATGACATCACTTCCTCTGCTGCTGTATACTATACAGCAGCAGAGGAAGGATTTCATTGGCTGGGAGCGATCGCGAGGGGGGGGGGACCACGAATGGATGGTCTCCCCCTCACCTCTCCCGGACAGAAGCCGACCGCCTTGGGTACTGGGGGGTCCCCCCCACCCGCGGGAGGCAGATGACGTACAGGTACGTGATTCTGCCTGCCCGTGCCATTCTGCCGCAGTATATCTGTGTGAGGCAGTCGGCTCGGCAACTGGTTAATAATCGCAAGTAGAAATTGAATAGGTTACTAAAGTCACGGAAAATACTTGTATGACAGAAAAGAAATTGGAAGTGATGTCATGTGTTGTAATGTATTTGTATTGTATTTTCAGACGACAACTGTACTGACCAAACGAAAACCGTACGATCTTGTATTGTACGAGGAAAATTTTCGTGCTTCTCCGGTCGAATAACATCGGATAAATTGTCGTGATCGGCTCTCGAAAGCTCTGTACTAACGATTGCATTGAAAGCGGTATTTTTCGTCCGATTTTCGGATCGTGTGTACGAGCCATTAGGCCTGATTCGCACCTATGCATTTTTTTGTGCTTTTTGCATTTTTCACTGCAGAACGTGTTCCATAAGAAACCATGTTAAATGGACTGTAGTGCAAATCTGCAAAATGCAACAAGCAACTAAGTGCCGGTTCACGCTGCTGCGAATTCCATTGCGAATTTGAGCCGTTACGATCGCTCAAATTCGCAAGTCATTTAAATAACATAGTTTTCCATTAGTGCCGTTCAGATCAATGCGCTGCGAATCTAAGCTGCGTTCAAAGAGGGTCCTGTGCGAGTTTGATCCGTGTGCAATGCGAATTCAATGCAATATTTGCAGTAGAATCGCAGTAGATTCGCCAGAACACATAAAGAGTTTGCAACGAAAATTGGCAACGCAATCGGATCAAATTTACGTAAAATTCGCACCGCAGCAGTGTGAACCAGCCCTAAAAATGCATAGGTGTGAATCAGGCCTTACACAGTTTAGTCAGCATTGGTGTTAGTAGTGGTGAGGGGACATTTTTTAAGACTAGTTATTTAGCTTTTAGTCATAAACTCGAAGCACATAAGGTCTCATTGAGTGTGCACTTTAGGACCTCTTGTGACAATAAACATGTTGACTGAAGTTTCCACATAGGGGGGGGGAGGGGAGGAGCCATAGAGCCGGTGTCTCTAGTCACCTCAGGCACACAGGGATGGCAACCTGTTGTCTTCCCTGGCCACACCCTCCTAATAAATATGAATTTGCTTGCCCTGGGGAGGTTCCTATTACGGCATACAAACAAAGGAAGGGACTCTAGCCCTTCATCTATCCTCTCACTGTCATTTTCCACAGTCTAAAGTCCCCCTTCCTCAGCAGAGCACGCATTAATAAAAAAAATACAACCCCCTGTGATGATTTATGAATAAACGGGACTGACTGGGCAGAGTCTGCAAGGGGATAGCACAGAGGAGAGGAGCAGCGTGAGGAGAGGAGAGGAGGGCTGCCAGTGTGGAGCAGCATTGGGCTAGTGGGCGGGGCTTGTGTGTGATCCCAGAGCAGTGCTGCAGCGGGCTGTGTACAGGGAAAGCAGCACCTGAGGACAGCTACATGACTATAGCAAAGGTAAGCAGATATCCCCCTTACAGGAGGAGTGCTGTGCTGGATGGATGGATGGGGTGCAGGCCAGGGAGTGTCATGTCTCTGGGTGACGAGTGCTGTGTATAGGGAGATGTGGAGGTCTAATCCCTGCAAGGAGCTGCTCTATACACAGGCAGTGATCTGACAGCAACATACTGCAGTATGTGAAGTAGAGGACTTGGTCTACACATGCTTCTTACACACCCACTCTTCATAGTAAGCTAAAGCAGCCCATACACTGTGCAATCCCCTTGTGCTAGGGCTAGTTTACACTACAGTCAGCCCACTGAAGAGCCATCAGGTTTGGATTGTTTTTTTTTTTTTTAAAAAAGGGCATCTGGCATATGTTGCTTCCTTGCCAGCACTCTGACATACCGGGGTTGATTTACTAAAGGCAAATAGACTGTGCACTCTGCAAGTGCGATTACTCCAGAGATTAGTAAACGAGGTAAGGCTTCACTTACCAAAGAATACCCAATCACGTGCAAGGAAAATAAAAATACAGCATTTTTTGCTTGCACATGATTGGATGATGGAAGTCAGCAGAGCTTCTGCTCATTTACTAAGCTCTGGAGTAACTGCTTTAAAAGGTTCTTTACTGTAAGAGCGGCAAGGATGTGGAATTCTCTTCCACAGGCGGTGGTCTCAGCGGGGAGCATTGATAGTTTCAAGGAACTATTAGATAATCACCTGAAACGACCACAACATACAGGGATATACAATGTAATACTGACATATAATCACACACATAGGTTGGACTTGATGGACTTGTGTCTTTTTTCTTTTTTTTGTTTACAAACTTTTTTATTTGGTACAAAGAAATAGTACAACAAGCTTATTGACATATGCCATAAAATGTACAATCAAAGTAATTTCTACAAAAAGGAATAACAAAATATATTAAGGACTTGTGTCTTTTTTTCAACCTCGCCTACTATGTAACTATGGGGGTTATTTACTAAAGGAAAATCCACTTTGCACTGCGAGTGCACTTGGAAGTAAAGTCACTGTAGATCCGAGGGGGACATGCAAGGAAAATAAAAAACAGCATTTTAGCTTGCACATGATTGGATGATAAAATCAGCAGAGCTTCCCCTCATTTCAGATCTACCCATTAGATTTAGAGTGACTGCACTTCCAAGTGCGCTTGTAGTGCAAAGTGGATTTGTCTTTCGTAAATAACCCCCAATGTAACTAAAGTGCACAGTCTATTTGTCTTTAGTAAATCAACCCCCTACACACAATCCGAATATCGTAAAACCTTTTTCGCTTAATAGGCGCAGGTAGAGATTGAATAAGTAAATAAAGTCGCAAATTCTCGTACGACAGAAAAAAAAAAATCAGAAGTGATGTCATGTGTTGTAATGTATTTGTATTTTATTTTCGGACGACAACTGTACTGACTAAATGAAAATCGCACGATCTGGTATTGTATGAGGAAAATTTTTATGCTTGTCCGGTCGAATAATATCGGATGAACTGTCGTGATCGGCTCTCAAAAGTAGTGTACACACGATCGGAAAATCGTATGATTCGTCCTCGGAGGACAGTTTTCGTACGATATTCGGATCGTGTGTACGGGCCATTAGTGTCATCAATGGATTTAATAAAAATACTTCTGATCATTCTGAACGAAAGATCCGATCACAAGAAAGCAGGTCATTTAATGTGATCGTTTAACATGAATGTTTGATCTCTTTTCTGATCGATCTCTGGTGATTTAGAAGACTTGATCTATGGCTGACAACTCATTTGATCAATATCACACACTTGGGGAAGTCTATTCTGATCGATAGTTGGAAGATACGATTGTAAGTTATTGATTGGTTTTGTATGCAATCTCATAAACCAATCGATTTGAAATACAGTCACATTCATGCTAATAGTATATCCGTGATGCAGATTTTTTTAATGCTATCGATACGTTTTCTGCCCTGGCTGATCAACTCCATTAAGCGGATTTAATTCCCCGTCCGGGAAGTAGAAGTAGAAACGCGTCTCGGCCGCATGTTTTTACAGCCTCGTGTAAACAAGCCCCTATGGGGGCCATACACATAATGTTCTGATTGAATGGATAATATGATCGGAATTCTGATCAGTTGGACAGAAGAATGCAGGAATCAATATCATGAAGCCCTGGTTCACACCAGTGCAACGTTGAGCGCGACTTCAAAGCTGACTATTCAGTGCGATTTCAATGTGGCTTGCTGACATTCTGTGTGACTTCATTTAACGGATATCAATGCAAGTCACACAGTAATAGTGCAGGAACCTTTTACAAACTCGCTGCGACTTTGAACAGTTCCATTGCCACAAATGGGGTGCGACTTTGAACTGCCAAATTGCATGGCAGGTCACACTGGTGTGAACCAGGGCTAAGTGTATGATGCATCGAATGAGCTTTTGGTCTGATTGGAGAATAACAGTATCGATAATGCAATTGTATATAAAATAATTCCATGTATGGTCACCATTAGGTTTATCCAATCTAGGACACATCTAAGCAGTTTATTTAAGCTGGGTTCACACACATGCGATTCCTGCGCGGATTCCCACATCACATCTAACTCGCGGGCAGTTCACACTGCTCTCTGGAAACTGCTGCGAGTGTCAATAGAAAGTGAATGACACCCCCAAATTGGTTTGCAGAATGCAGTGCAAACTGTGGAATCGGATTGCATGGGTGTGAACACCTATTCGATCCGATTCCAGTGCGGACCAAAAAAAGGGTCCTGCACCATCTTGGTGCGTATGCAATGCAATTTCAGCCATACAAACTGTGTGGCTGAATTCGCATGGCACAGACATCGCATGTGATGTGCACAGCAATGCAGTGCGAATCACATGCGATGTCCTGCATTGAATAAGTGTGAACCCAGGCCAAATCAGTATCAAAGCAGGCCCCTTCACTAGTAGATCTAAAGAGTCTGTACATTTAGATTCTATAGTGTATGTTCATTCTTGTGGTGGCCATGTGTGGTTCAATAAATGATTGATCTCTCTCAATAGAAATAATGTATATGCAGTAAACCATGCTCGTTATACTCACTGAGGAACCTAATGCCCAGTACACACGGCCGGACATCCCGACAGGAAAAGTCCAATGGGAGGTTTCGGTCGGACATTCCGACTGTGTGTATGCCCTATCTGACTTTTTCTGTCGGCATTTCCGACGGACTCAGATATAGAGCATGTTCTAAATCTTTCCGTCGGAAATGCCGACGGAGTTTAGCCGTGTGTACGCGGCATAAGGGTTGGGCCCCTTTCACACGGGCGGCTGTCCTGCCGCTGTTAAAAGCATGTTTTGTTATATTGAAATTCCAAGACTCCAGGCACAGTGATCACTTGCAGTTGTACATTGCGATTAGCAGCGTTTACATGCAGCTGCGTTTAGCTGCGGTGGAACATTCTTGTCATTTGTGATGTGCTTCCTGTTTTTTATTTCCTCGTTACCGCTGCTATCCGAAATAGTACACTGCGATTACCTGCGGTTATGTGCATATAGCTGCACTAAATTGTTCCTGGACGCAGTCAAATTCATTTTCTCTAACTGCCCGACAGCTCATGTAACGAAACCGTCGCTAAATGCAGTGTGTGAATGGGGCCATAGGAAAGCATTGTGTGAGTTTTAGGTGTGGTACAGAACGCCATCTATCCCCAGCTAAAAGCTGAATTCTATCTACCCGTGTGAAAGGGGCCTTAATCCTCTGCATTGTGTAAAAAGGCTATTTGATCCTGTATGCACAAGTCCTCCCCTTCCACTGTCCCCAAAACATCTGATAAGACAGTTAGTGGAGTCAGGCTGCACATGCTCAGTTTGGTGTGTTTTTCCCTTGGGAGGGTGCATGTGTTCATCACAGGGCCAATTGGCACTGTCCAGATAGAGGGTCAGAGGTCATGCAGCCTCATAGGACAGTCAGAGAAGAATGGAGTTTTAACCAGTGCTTGGCGGAACACTGATAGAAGTCATAAGGACTGCTATGTACTGCTGATGAGAAAAGGTATTTAGCAGTTTATATTTAGTAAAATAATTGCATTTCCATGTACTGTAGGAGACCAGATATAGTGAATGCAGGGTCCTGGGTTTAGTAATACTTTATATGTTGGAAGCTACCAATAAAAATGTGCATCCTTGTTTTCCCCTATGCAATCTCATAAATTATTGATCAAAATACAGTTGAATTGATCAACGTTTCTAGTGCTGCTGATCACAATCAATGTTTTTCTGCCCTGGCCAATCAACTCACTTTGATTAAATCTGGTCTAAAACAGTTGGAAGGGAAAGTATGCCTATGTGATTGTTTGCTGACTCAGTCAGATAATAAATTGAGCCCTTATTCACACCATTGGGATTTGTCATGCGATTGGACAGTTCAAAATCACATCACAAGTCACCCTCTTTTTTTTTTTTTTTTGTGCAATGGAACTGTTCAAAATGTTCAAACACTGAACAAAGGTTCCTGCACTACTTTTCTGAGATTTCATTGAGACTTGCATTGACTTCTGTTAAATGAAGTCCCAAGCTGCAGTGAAATCGGAGATCCAAATCGCACTGATCTGCCGCTTTAAAATCGTGCCGAAGTAGTGCGATTTCAAAACCACACTGGTGTGAACCAGGTCTGAAGTGTGTTTGGCCAAAACTATGAAAGGAGGGTCTGCCTTATCTATTCAATCCATGTGAGTATCTAGTCAGACAGGTCCTTACACTACAAAGTTGTTGGTAGATTTAAAGGAGATTGTACTATCTGATTGTAACGTGTGTTGAGCTCTAGGAACACACTGCCAGATCAGAGCCTGATATAGTCAATCTTGAGATTTGTGTATTTTCTTTATCTAGCTGGTATAGCGAAGTAGATATGACAACGTGTTATAAAATGTTACATATAACTTTGGAAAGAATCTTTGACAGTTGCCTTAGGGCCCTTACACATCAGTTTTTCTTCTGTTTTTGCCTTAACAAAAGCAGAAAGAAAATGTGTGACCATTCCTATAGAACTCGCCACACCAGTCAGTTGTACTTTTAGAAGTCCTGCATGCTGCATTTTTGGTGCGGTAAAAAAAAAAAAAAAAATGCATCAAAAATGCATCTACCCATTGAAATAGAAAATGCTGCAAAATTTCTGCAAAAGCGCACCTATAATTGGTCGTGTGTCCTTTTTTTTTCAAACTGCATATGCTTTTTTGGCGAAGCAGCAGAGCAGTGTGAAAGCAGCCTTGGGCCCCCTTTCACGCAGACATTCTATCAGTCTAGTTTTGACCTGTGATTCCATGGATCAAAAACAACCGCAGTGTATCCCCATGGTTGGCCAGATTTAAGGGGATGAGTGTTTGTTTACATCCGGCTCTGTTAAGGTGCGTCGTACTGAACGCAAAGAAGTTTCTACTTTTGGAGATCTAGACAAACTCACTCGCTTACATGGGTCCATTTTTTTCCCTGCATCACAACTTGGAGAAAGATAGATCAGACGTGGATATGGGACATCACTTTCTGGTCTGATCTGTCAAGGATTACCTGGTGAGATGGAATGGAGGGTGCCCGTGGGAAAAGGGCCCTACATCTCAGGTCTTCCCACAAAACGGTGCCAACTGAATGACATTTATTTTGATTAAACACTGGGGGTTATTTACAAAAGGCAAATTCACTTTGCACTACAAGCGCACTTGGAAGTGCAGTTGCTCTAAATCTAAGGGGTAGATCTGAAATGAGGGGAAGCTCTGCTGATTTTATCATGTGCAAGGTAAAATGCTGGTTTTTATTTTCCTTGCATGTCCCCCTCGGATCTACAGCGACTTTACTTCCAAGTGCACTTTCAGTGCACTTGTAGTGCAAAGTGGATTTGCCTTTCGTAAATAACCCCCAATGTGTATATCAGGTGTGTGTGTGTTATTTTATATATATAAAAAAATGTTTTTCACCTATTTCTAACCATTGTTAAATCCCAGCATAATTTCCTGCAGCCTCTTTGCAACCACTTCCTGTATACATTCATGCCTTCCAGCAATGGCTGCATGGCATTTCTCAGGACGGATGTTCAGATGGTGACAACAGTGGATCATGCCTACAATATGTGTTTGAGTCCCTTTTTTAGGCTCCATGCATATTGGGCTTAAAAAAACGACAGTTCCCTTGGCAGAAAAAAATGCTCATATTGAGCGTTTCTGTACAAAGTTTAGACAAGTTTAGGAGAGTTTGGCATTTTTTTTTTCTGCCAGAAAGCTCCAATCAGAAACGCAAACCAGCAGGCGTTTTAATTTTTCCTGCCTTTAAACGTTGAGCCTAAAATATGCCTGTAATTCGTCCTAATGTGCATGGAAACTATGGGGGTTATTTACGAAAGGCAAATCCACTTTGCACTAAAAGTGCACTTGGAAGTGCAGTTGCTGTAAATCTGAGGGGTAGATCTGAAATGAGGGGAAGCTCTGCTGATTTTATCATCCAATGATGTGCAAGATAAAATGCTGTTTTTTATTTTCCTTGCATGTCCCCCGCGGATTTACAGCAACTGCACTTCCAAGTTCATGTGTAGTGCAAAGTGGATTTGCCTTTCATAAATAACCCCCACAGGATAACATTGATTTGCTTCTACAAACAGAACACAAAATTCATGTAGAAGCAACACTTTTTTTTTTTTTTTTTTAAACCAGTGTGCATGGAGACTAATGCCGCGTACACACGAGCGGACTTTACGGCAGACTTTGTCCGGCGGACTCTTCGACGGACTTTACGACAGACTTTCTGAATGAACGGACTTGCCTACACACGATCAAACGGACCAAAGTCCGACGGATTCGTACATGATGACATACGACCGGACTAAAACAAGGAAGTTCATAGCCAGTAGCCAATAGCTGCCCTAGCGTAGTTTTTTGTCCGTCGGACTAGCATACAGACGAGCGGACTTTTCGACCGGACTCAAGTCCGTCAGATAGATTTGAAACATGTTTTATTTCTAGGTCTGTCGAACTTTTGGGGAAAAATAGTCCGCTGGAGCCCACACACGGTCAAAATGTCCGACGGACTCCAGTCCGCCGAACCAAGTCTGCCATAAAGTCCGCTCGTGTGTACGCAGCATAAGAAGTCTGACAGGGTGTCAATGCAGGTATACAATTTAGGGACAATGTGGTTTATTTACTAAAGGCAAATCCACTGTGCACTGCAAGTGCACTTGGATGTGCTCTTGGAAGTTCAGTCGCTGTAAATCTGAGGGGGACATGCAAGGAAAATAAAAAACAGCATTTTTACTTGTACATAATTGGATGATAAAAATCAGCAGAGCTTCCCCTCATTTCAGATCTTCCCCTCAGATCTACAGTGACTGCACTTCCAATTTTAGTGCACAGTGGATTTGCCTTTAAAGGGGTTGTAAAGGTATACATTTTTTCACCTTAATGCATTAAGGTGAAAAAACTTTTGACAATACCGCCGCCCCCAGCCCCCCCCTATTTTACTTACCTGACACCTCGAAACTCGCCTGCTCGCTCCCGACCTCCATTTCGCCACCCAGCCTGGTCGCTGATTGGCTATAGTGGATGGATTGAAAGCAGCGCAGCCATTGCCTCGCGCTGCTGTTAATCACATCCAATGACGCGGCGCGCCGGGGGGCGGGGCCAAGTGATACAGCGAGCGGCTATAGCCGCTGGCTGTATCACGGGAGCGTGCCCGAAATAACTAACCACCATGCGAGGGAGCTCGCATTAAGGTGGTTAGTTCTTGCGGGGAGGAGCTGAAGCAGCCGCCGAGGGACCCCAGAAGAGCAGGTTCGGGGCCACTCTGTGCAGAACGAGCTGCACAGTGAAGGTAAGTATAACATGTTTGTTTTTTTTAAATTACCTTTACAACCCCTTTAAGTAAATCAACCCCACTGTCTCCACCCTATAACAGGAAGTGCATGAGTGCATAACACCTTTATGGCAGGATCACCAGGCATTCATTTAATGAAAGATGTCGTTTTTCATATATTGTAGATTACATTTGATTGCCATATGAGCTTTTCATTGATTGGGTTTACATCTGCTATAGTGATCATGTGACATAAGATTCTTAGTATGTATATTTTTAGTTGAGGGTGGCTGTTCTTTTTCAATAAACTATAATGGTTCACTTCAAGTTTATTCTTGACATGGTTTAACACAGATTACATTGTATTTCCCAAGACAAGGTCTGCACTCATCAAACAAACCCTGGTTTGGCAACACCCTGATCTCAGTGCTTAATACGTGTACAATGTTTGACCATGGATGTCTGTATTGATCAGTACGGTCTGCTTACGTTCATTGCAGTGCTGCTCACAGTGTTCATCATGTAGGCCAGCTCTCTCTCAAATAATACTAATAAAGGGCCAGTGAACCTAACCTTCCCCTGGCTTGATTTTGAAAGCAAAATTAGGGACATAGAAATGTTATAATTTTTAAAGGTTCTGGCGGCAAAAATTGACCTACATGCATCTGACAGTATCTTCAGTAGTACATTGAAGGGGTACCAGGGAGGATTTGATTTAAATCAAGTAAATTTAAATCGCCATTAAGGTTTCTTATTGAGGATAATAAGCTGTCAGTCAGTGGTTAGTAAAACAGCGATATCAGAACCGATTCAATCATACAGTTTGTAGTGTACATAGATTTGCAAAACAATGGGGTAAAGGTATATTCCTGAACTTTGTTTTATCTCATGGTTACTGTGAATGCCACAATGCAGTGTATGTTATCTCTGCTTGCAGAGCTTGGATTCATTGAATGAGTTTACCAAAAATGTAAATATTGCAGAATATACAGCCTCATGCTACATAACTAAGCTCCATTTCATGCTGAATAAACTAAATTATTAATGTATCTTAAATAGAAAACTATCTATAGAAAGATGTTTACTCCAAAAGCATTTTATTAAAATAAATCCAATTTAAATCTAAAAAAATCCGCTTTTATATATATAAAAAAAAAAAGAATCAGTGATTGAAGGGTACTGTGAAGGGTCTAGGGCAGGGGCAGGGGTAGGCAACCTCTGCCCTCCAGCTGTGGTGAAACTACAAATCCCATCATACCTCTGCCTCTAGGAGTCACGCCTGTGATTGTCAGGGTCTTGCAATGTCTCATGGGACTTGTAGTTTCAAAACAGCTGGAGGGCCGAGGTTGCCTACTCTTGCTCTAGGGGTAAGCCCCTTTTAAGCTGGCCATACACTAGTAGATTTTTAAACAACCATTCATAGGAAAAGTAGATTGGATGATTGTACTCACTACATTTGAATGTTTAGATTTTCACATTCGATTTTGGAACAAATGAAAATGGGGCACCATTCCTCCCTCTGACTCCAGCGATGGGGCACTGCTCCCCCTCAAGGATGCCAATTCTGTAGCACTATTCCTTACCCTGACACCAACAATGGGGCACAAGTCCTCCCACTGATACAAATGATGAGTCATTGTTTACTCCTTCTGTGCAGACCCACGGCTGGGATGTAAACAGTGGAGGAGCCTGTGCATTGCACACGTGACGTATTGATTGCAATAGTCTGCAGGCTTCAATGGAAAAATGTAATTAATGCACTTTTTTTTTTACAATTTTTTTTTTTTTTTTTTTTTAGTGTAGGTGCCTTTCTTACATTTTTGCATATGGTGGACTATGACTTTTTAAAATGTTTTATGAAATGCAAGTAGTGTAAAGTAGCTAAAGTTATGTGCATTTGTGAACTTTATCAGTGGCTTTGTCAATTGTATCAGTGGCATTTTTTAAGTAATGGTATATGTGTTTTAGGTTTCCTGGTCTTTAAAAAGGACCTGTAGTGATAGATATTGTGGCCTTGTGTGTAAAGAAATCATGTGCATACACCTATACACTGTACGCACTAGCTTAAAGCCATGCATGTCTATGGCAGGCTGTACACAGCACCCAGGCATCCTAGATGGGGGGGGGGGATGCTGGTATTTACATTGCACGTGCGCAGCAGCCTGTGTGCTAAAGGCCTTGGCCAAGTTCTTGATATTGCCTTGCAGGAACGTGCATGTGTGTGAAATCATGCTTGTTTTGGTGCTGTTGTTCCATTCATTCTTAAGGGTACCCCAACACGCCTTGCCATCCGTATAAGCACACCGCAATGCACAGTAATGCACTACAATATGTTTTGGTGTGCTGCCTTTAAAAAAAAAAACAATTAGTAAAAGCTAATTTTTGGTGTGTTTGAGACCCCTAGGGAGCTCATTCAAATGAATGAGCCACCCTAATGCAATGTACATAGTAACGCACCGCAAGCGTGTGAACATAGCCTCTGTATCTGTATCAGAGCCCAGGCATGGCTTGCTTTTTTTAGTAATTCAGCCCTAGTTTCTCTGGACAGGCCTAACAATGCGGTCAGATATTCTTGTTCCTGGAAGTAGAATTTTGTGTGATCCTAGCACTTTGTAGTGAAGTCTAGTTTGTGACATACAGTATAGGAGGTGCATGTGCCCGCATGGGTCCTAAGGTGTAACCAAGTATATGATGTTACCAGACAGGTGAAAGTTAAAACTCGGCCTTTTGTTTGTATTTCCTAAATGATGTGCTACAGCTGGAAGGCCGCGATGTAATAGGATAGGACACAGCCTTCAGCTTGTTTAATGCTTCCCTTTCTTGTGTAGTTTAACTAATTGATTGCTGCACAAGAGCCTGGCTAGTTGGTATTGCACGCTCTACAGCTAAATAATTGCACAAATAATATGTAAAAACTACTTTGAATAACGCCTACAAAAAATATAATTCTAGGTAACTTTCTGCAAGCTTATGACAACAGTGTGTTAAACTGGACTACTCAAATGTTAAATTAAGGCACCTTTCACACTGAGGTGCTTCTAAACGACCAGTAAAACACAGAATGCTTTTGAAGACCTTTTCAGGCGCTTTTGAAGAACTTTCCATTCATTTCAACGGAGAGGGTCGTTTTTTTCACCGCCCTGCCGGCGCACTGCCCCAGTGCAAAAACATTCATTGATTTTAATGGAAATAGGTTTTCGTGAGCTTTTCAGATTCTTTTTTTAGCGTGAAAGAGGTCTAAGTGAAATAAGGCAGCTTTCACGCTGAGGAGTTTTTCAAGTGCTTTTGCATTTAAAACTCATAGTGTTCACACTGGGGCGGTGCGCTTCCATTGCGGTGAAAAAAGTCATGTTTGCAGCATTTTTGGAGCATGTTTGGGGAGTTTCAAAACTGCACCAAAAAGGCACCTTCCCATTGAAGGCAATGGAAAATGCTGCAAAGATGCATTAATAAAAGCGGCAAAAACGCACTCACAATGTGTTTTTGGGTGCAGTTTGAGTCACGTCCTTTTTAAAAACTGCACTGCAAACAATGAAATCGTTTTTTGAAGCAGATCAGTGTGAAAGTAGCTACAAACCTTCTGTGTGTAGCAGCCGCTCCAGCACCCCCTAATACTTACCCGAGTCCCATCTCTGTCCAGAGATGTCCATGAGTTCCTCGGCTGTCCAGGACTCTCCTCCTGATTGGCTGAAACACAAGCAGCGGTGCCATTGGCTCCTGCTGCTGTCAGTCAGCCAATCAGGAGAGAGAGGGGGCGGGTCCTGGCCACAGCTCTGTGTCTGAATGGACACAGGGAGCTGCTTGCAACAGGAGGGCGGGCCTAAAACAGCGAAGAGGGACCCGAGAAGAGGATAATCTGGACTGCGCTGTGCAAACCCATTACAATAGAGCAGGTGAGTATAATATGTTTGTTCTTTAACAACCTGAAACCTTTCCTGTTAAACTGCTGTATGGTCTTGGTCACTGTGCTGCAGCTCCGTTTCAGGGTCTTGGCAATCTTCTTATAGCCCAGGCCAGTGATGGCGAAGCTTGGCACCCCAGATGTTTTGGAACTACATTTCCCATAATACATTTCCCACGGTCCAGTGTAGTTGAGCATCATGGGAAATGTAGTTCCAAAACATCTGGGGTGCCAAGCTTCGCCATCACTGGCCTAGGCCATCTTTATGTAGAGCAACAATTCTTTTTTTCAGATCCTCAGAGAGTTCTTTGCCATGAGGTGCCATGTTGAACTTCCAATGACCAGTATGAGAGCGTTAGAGCGATAATACCAAATTTAACACACCTGCTCCTCATTCACACCTGAGACCTTGTAACACTAATGAGTCACATGACACCGGGGGGGGGGGGATGGCTAATTGGGCCCAATTTTGACATTTTTACTTAGGGGTGTACTCACTTTTGTTAGCAGTTTAGACATTAATTTGAGGGGACAGCAAATTTACACTATTATACAAGCTGTACAATCACTACTTTACATTGTAGCAAAGTGTCATTTCTTCAGTGTTGTCACATGAAAAGATATAATAAAATATTTACAAAAATGTGAGGGGTGTACTCACTTTTGTGCAATACTATAACACCTTCCCCTCTGCGTCGTACCACACGGCCATACCTTATTTTGATTGTCCGGGGTGAAACTGTTGAATATATGCATCTCCTTCCTAAAACCCCTGAGGAAAGGTTGTATACCTGAAACGCGTTGGAAAGAAAAGAGCTTACCTCAAACGTTTGTTAAATACCAGGATGACTGTAAAATGAGACGTTTTTATTATGTATATGTTTTTGATTTTCTTCTTCTTTTTTCATATCTTTAAAAATATATTTAAGATGTTGAAAAAAATCGACATATTTTATCATATATGATTACGGTGTACTGCTTGCCTGCAAAGTCCCAGTCTCTAGTGGGTGGGGGGGGAGATTTTGTTTGTTCTGTATTTGGGATGTCGGCAAACAGACACCTGACTTTTTAGTAGTGGAAACCTTTACCCAAATCGCATGACAAGTCGCACCCTATTGTCGGCAATGGAACTGTTCGAATCGGCGCGACTCCCACTTTGTGGTTTTGCGTGATTTGAAAAAAAGGTTCCTGCACTATTTTTTTGCGATTTCAGGTGCGACTTGCATAGACATCTGCGCATGAAGTGGCACAGATGTCAGCCAAGTAGCACGTGAAATCATGCTAACCTGCTACTTTGAAATTGTGCTACTTCAGAGCGGCTTGCATTGACTTCTATTAACAAAGTCGTTTGCAAGCTGCGCTAAGGTTTCATTGCGTGGGGCGGCTTCAGAGTCGGACGACTTTGAAGCCGCCCCAGTGTGAACTGGCACTAAATGGACCTTGTGATTTGGCTATGTGGGACAAAGTAACGGTTTTGTTTTAGAGCTGGAAGGCTAAGGAACACACACTTGCCTTCCACTCACACGTCCACTGCTCTGTTTACCCACCAGGAACAGATTAAAAAAACAGAATTCCTGCCTTTTCTTGGTGCCTAAGTGGCTGATAGCCAGGCCTTAGTCCTACCACATAGGGGCAGGAGGAAGGTCTTTACCCCTGTGTAAGCTCCAACACAGCATTGGAGTATTGCAGGATCTCCAGTGGGCAAACAGGGTGGTGGAGTCACACATTAGAAGGTATATGTGTTCTTCAAATTGCCTATTCCTTTACACACAGGTTTGGGCAAGTAACAGATTTTCTTTATATAAACGATCTTGTTGGGTTAGAAATGATAAAAAATATTGAGTTGGGTAAGGGCTGAAATACATGTCATTGTTGCCCCTGGCTGTTGGTCATATAATTAGAAGTTTAGATATTTGGTCACATAATTACTGCTGAAGGACAGGATCAAACAATCTGAACGCTGTTTCTTCCCTTAAACCAAAATCCCATGACTGAGATCCTAGGTTTTTGGTAATAAAAGGAGCACTAGAACACCCCTTAAATTGAATCCAATAAAGGCAGGTATTTCCTCTTTTTGTATGCATCTCAGCAACATTCCATCAGTTTTACAGTCTCACTCTAGGCAGGAAAAAAAATTACTTTTTTTTTTTTTTTTTTTAAGTGGTTGCCCCACCAAAAATCATGAGCCGCAGGGAGCCTCCTTGGCTGGCAGAAAACCATGATTACTGCTAGTACCTATAGCCGCTGGAAGTAATCGCGTAATCATATTAGACAGGCTAGTTGTACCCAAGTCAATCCATTGATCTAGTCAGCCTACCCATACATGGATCGAATCTTGGCTTTTTTCTCCTGAACTGGCTGAATTTCGATCCATGTACAGTTGTATGCAAAAGTTTAGAAACCCCTGACAACTTCCATGATTGTCATTTATAAATATTTGGGTGTTTGGATCAGCAATTTCATTCTGATCTATCAAATAACTGAAGGACACAGTAATATTTCAGTAGTGAAATGAGGTTTATTGGATTAACAGAAAATGCGCAATATGCATCAAAACAAAATTAGACAGGTGCATAAATTTGGGCACCCTTGTCATTTTGTTGATTTGAATACCTGTAACTACTTAAGCTTACTACGTTAGCACTGAATAATTGGTACACACAATTGCTTTGGTGAGCTCATTAAAGTGGATGTAAACCCCAAATTTTTTTTTACATTTTTTTTATGTCATATTGTAGAGTATAAGATTTCCTATCATTTGAGCCCAGTCTTGCCACACAGAGTTAATCCATCTCTGAGCAATCCTCTTTTATTGCTCAGTGAGAAAATTCTTGACAAAATGAGGACAACTTTGTCAAATACGCCCCCTTGCTGTAAGACACAGGCAGTATTTTATAATTCCCTCCCACTCCTTTCTTCTGCTGCTCTGCCAGGATCGGCTGTTCCACATAATCTTAGCCCTGGCTGCAGACATTCCACTGGTCTGATGGGGGGGGGGGGGGTGCTGCTGGACACAGCTATATTACATATATCCGCTAGAGAGGGACCTGTCATCCGCCGACTCAGCGGAGATCAACAGAGAGATCTCCCGCTGAGCCGGCGGACCGAGGCGGGCTCTGTGGAGACGGAGTCCGCCTCGTGAAAGGGGCCTTAGAAATATAGAAACAAAATATAGAAATAAAAACAATAAAATATTTATAGATGAAACAAAATATAGAAACAAAAAACACAAAAAATATTTATAGATAAAATATAGAAACGAAAACACAATAAACCAGACAAAAGAGCAAAGGAAGCCTGCAAAAAGGGTCTAAACCAGGGGTAGTCAACCTTAAAGAGGTGGAGATCTACCTGAACAACATGGGAGCAGGTCACCGGGCACAATGTTGCCTTCTCACGCCATATGCAGCCCTATGCTATTATTCCCAGTGAATTGCTTGACACTGACCTCTTCTTTCCTGCTGCTGGCACCGCTCTGGAGACTGCTAGAAAGGATAAGAGGTGGACTGCAGTTGGTATCGCTACAGAGGAGGCATTGGCTTATGCAGGTCCTGCGACCGCCTGCTCCCTCCGCTGTCTGTGTAGATACAACTTTACAAGTAGTCCCTCTGCACTGCACTCTTTGAGTTTGATGATCTGACATGGCGGGTTGGCATGCCCAGACCACGATCTACCAGCCGCCTGCCTGGGATCGACTGGTAGATCTTGATCAACAGGTTACCGACCCTAGTATAGATTATAAATAAAGGGTACTTTACTTAATGATTAAGTAATGTACTCTTTATTTATATTCTACAAGCCTTTATATATATTCTCTATCTATATGACTATTGCATTCTGCATTACATGTGCACTGGATGGTCTTCTGCTTCCAGTGTCAATGTACATGTTTGCCCTGTCTTTTTATCAGGCTAATGGCCCGTACGCACAATCTGAAAATCGTATGAATAATACCGCTTTTGAAGTAATCGTATCGTTAGTACAGAGCTTTTGATAGCCGATCATGACAGATCACCCGATATTATCTGATCAGGCAAGCACAAAAATGTATTCTCGTACGATACCAAATTGTAGGATTTTCGTTTAATCAGTACAGTTGTCGTTCGAAAATGCAATACATATACATTACAACACATGACATTACTTCTGATTTTTTAAAATGTTTTTTTTGTTTTGTTCTGTTGTATGAGAATTTTCGTAACTTTAGTAAACTCTTCAGGTTCGATATACGACTATTCGCACTGACAAGACGTGGGTAGAGGAGGGTTGATCAGTGGCACTCCTGACCGTGGGGGTCTGCGCTGATAATCAGCGCATTGATTATGAGTACAGACGACCCATCAAGGATGCCATCCCGTGCCCATCAGTGCAGAATATTAGTGCCTCATCAGTGCCCATCAATGCAGCCTCATCAGTGCTCATCAGTAAAGGAGAACACTTACTTATTTACAACATTTTATAACAGAAACAAAGAAAAAACCTTTTTATTTTTTAAAATTTTCGGTCTCTATTTATTTGTTTAGCAAAAAATATAAAAAACCCAGAGGTGATCAAATACCACCAAAAGAAAGCTCTATTTGTGGGAAAAAAATTCTAAAAATGTAGTTTGGGTACAGTGTTGCCTGACCGCGCAATTGTCATTGAAAGTGCGACAGCGCAGGAAAGGGGTGTAAGTGCCTAGTATTGAAGTGTTTAACAAACCAAAAGAAAGCAGATAATAGATATTCATTGTTAGGGTTAGTATAAAAATAACGTTATCATCAAATGTTTTTTTTAATGCTAAGTACACACATGTCAAGTAATGTGTAACGTGACGTCATCATGCGTGTGTGTCAGCCGGGAACACACAACTGTGGTGATACAAGAGTTTTTACATTTTAGAATATGAGCAATACCTGCATATTTTAAAATAAAGATATAGTTTTATATATACTTCACTAAAGATTTGTACTGTTCTTCCTGTTTCTGGTGATACGTGGAAGTGGAGATGGTATATACAACTAGCATACAGTACCAGGAGGCCATTGGAGGCTTTTGACCCATTTATGATCTAATGGTCCATATTGCCTTTTAAGAGGATTATTTTAATGGTGGTGCATGGCGGTGGAAGCACTTTGTGAATACAAGTGTGAATGCACATTGAGTCAACACATGATTTGTTGCGGTTCCATATTTCATTGACTTTGCAATATTGCTGTTACATATTTCATTCACTTTGGATTTTTATAAATTTATGGTTGCACTTTACTTTTACACTTTTTGCACTTCATTTCTATACATGCTTTGCATTTATATTTATTATTTGTGAGGTTGTTTTCACTTTTTAGATGAATTTAGCTCTGCTTTAAATTAGTTTAATGTGTAACACTCGCAGGTATTTATGTCATGTCACAGAAATTACAGTACTATCCATATCCTATAAGGCTTTATTCCCATGCAGGCGCAACGAGTCGCGTATAGGGCAGCCCATTCATTTCAGTGGGCTGCCCTATTTGCATAAATTGCACAAAAAAAGTGCATGACCCTTTTAAAATTGCACTGCACCAAACGCATGGTACTTTACCATGTGTTTTGGGCTGCAAAAGTGCACGCGTTAACAAGTAGCATTTGGGTGCATTTAAGAATTGATGGCGCCACCATGTACCTACAATAGGGATGTGCGTGTGTGGTTTTTTTTTTTTTTTTTCGTGCTTTGTGGGAACGTGCAAGTATTTTGCACAGTTTTTCTGCAATGCACAAATGTGAACATAGTATAAATCTTGGTGCCTGTTCAGTTCCTGCCTGTGTTCACAAATGCCAGACAGCCTTGGCTCTCATGTGCATTACTGGATCGAGATCAAGGTCAGGTATGTATTTGGGGCAGCTGCATGCAGAAGGTTTTTTACCTTCATGCATAGAATGTAGTAAGGTAAAAACCATCAGCCTTTACAACTACTTAAACAAAAGAAAACTAATGAAGCTACCCCATTTAGGGGTTAGTAAGGCGCAATATCCTAAATGTTTGTTTTAGGGTTTAATGCCGCTTTAGTAAAAGGTCCACTTTATTATATTATGTAACCCAGTTTGTTTAAGAAATAGAATTTTGCTCAGAATAGCTTGCAAGCTGGATAGTATACATTTTGGTCTTGGTTGTTATGACCTTGATGAAATATTTAGACATTAAAACACAGATGGAAAAAAAAGATTTAAGTAAAATGTACGATCAATACTCATGATGTCAGAATGCATAATCGGTGGAAACTGAGGCAGATCAAACAGACTACTTAGTCGTTAATGGTTACTGTACATGAAAGTTGGTGTTCTCACAAGCCTTATGATGTTTTTATGATTATATTTCTTTATAATTGTTTGCAGAAATACTGTCAGTTTATATTGTTGTTGTGTTTTTATTTTTATTTTTTTCACTTTCAATGCTGTTGTTATGTTACATGTTTTATGGGTGGACATCTAAGACCATCAATCATAGCTACAGAATATACATTGCAAGGATTTTATAAGATAATTTTATTTTATTTTAAGAAATTGCTCCTTGCCATGTCTGTTCCTAAACTGCTTTCTGAATGGAAGATTCTGCCCTTATTATAGACACTGGGGATGAGCATGGCCACGCTCGGATCTTAGTCTGAGCCCAGGTGAGCAAGCCCCCCAGGAAGCTGTCATCTGTGTTGGGCCAATTATTTGCAACCAGGGTATTCAACGTCCACGCTCATCCATAATAAGCACCTGTGGCAGTCTCAATATTTGTTATGAGAATAGCTGCATGGTCTGCGTCACTCACCAAAAATGTAAACCCTATTTGCAGGTTGTGCTAGACATTTGATTTGTATCTCAGTTTAGACTAGCAAAAAAAGATATCTGGGGCATTCTGTGCACAAATAGATTACAGAACATCTTCAGGTTGTTATATTGAACAGAAATTACATTTGGATTTTGGACAAGTTTAGAAAATGACAACTCTTGCAGGGTGACGCAGGTCTTTAAGATTTGTCAGCGTTATCACTATTAGCGCATTTGTATAGTGTGCAAAATTATGGACTAGTACAGACCTCTGCCTATCTGGTGAAAGACAAGAAGGAAGTCCTAGGCCTCAATACCACCCTGTTCCGTATACAAAACCAGAAACTGTTTCTTGCCATATAAAGCCTACAGTCCAGACACTGGCCTAACAGGGGTAATGGCTACAAGGAATAGCACCCTTTTTTTAAAATTTTTTTTAAGGAGACTAGCAAGAGGAATTTCCTTAAAACTGAGTTTTTACACAACAATTTCTGAAGCACAGAGAGCCAGATCGGATCCTGTGGATCTTGCATGACAGAGGTTGTTCTCTAAAGCACTCTTCTACATGGCCAAGTGTTTTAGAGCTGTGTCATCAATAGCCAGGGAGAAGTAGAAGGAAGGAAAATAAAAACCATGTCAATTGCCCTAGTATAGCAGCATGAACAAAGAGGAGCGCTTCCCCACACAGCCAACTTCCAAAGTACATTAAGGTATAAGCAAGCCCTGAAACAAAAGGAGAGTTTTAACTCCTTAAAGATATCCATTCAGTTAGTTGTTTCTGTAGTTCATATCCTCCCTACCAAACAGAAGAAACCATAACCTTCCATAAGGTGGCCAAGTACTCGTCACAGTGAATGGCAATCGAATCCCCCAGCATACTGATCTGATTTGAACTGCATTCCTGTGGGTACAGGGACACCGCTTATTGGAGAGCTGTTCAGGATTTTTACATCCAACCTAAATCTACCAGTAGCTGTAGATTGGAGAAACTTCCATAAATTCAGGACTGGGAGAACACTAGTATATACTAGGCAAACCTTTACTTGTTGGATGATTGAAAAGCCTTTCAGTGTGTGTCACCCAATGGGCAAGAAAGGAAATGTACTAACCATCTCTG
This sequence comes from Lithobates clamitans, assembly GCA_037952925.1. NCBI lineage: Eukaryota > Metazoa > Chordata > Amphibia > Anura > Ranidae > Lithobates > Lithobates clamitans. The sequence goes on from JBBGZY010000372.1 coordinate 10,273,148, forward strand.
TCATTCCTTACTGTATGTAATAATTTAAATTGAGTCGTCTACTCCATATGATGATTTGTCAGTACGGTAAGGCTGCATCAATAGGTATTTCTGTGTGGTTACTAGGAATTCTCAATTCTATCAGCTTGAGTATAAAAGGGAAAGTTGGTGAAAATGTTACGAGCCATCTGCCCTGTTGGATGACTTAAGTACACACAGGCCGAATATTGGACATTCCGCCCATGTGTATGGCAGCTGGTGCAACAGAAGCCAGCTTCTGTCAAAGGAGCATGACTGAAAAAGGTCTGCCATTTGGCACCCAAACAGTGCTCAGCCATTGGCTGAGAGTGCTGATCGGTGTGTGCTGGCCGGGGGGGGGGGGGGGGGGGGGGGCGGTGGGGTTGGCGCTGTCACTGTACTAACATAGGATTCTTAGTCCAGTGCCTCCTCCTGAGCTCTTCAGTTTTTTTTCCATTCAGCCTGTTGGGTTGAACGAAAAAAGACTACTAGTGTGTACCAGACTTAAAGCTGGCCATGGTTGAAGCGATTTTCTTTCCTGTACAATTTCAGTCCCTGCTGAACCAGCTGAGATTTGAATGGTCTATGGCTGGTTTTAGCAGACTCAACAAGTTGGAAAGCCTTTTTGTGCATTTCTGAATACTTTTTTTCAGTTGAAAGCATTTGTTCTTGCCTCTTAGAGATAAAAAAAACAAAACAAAAAAAACATGCATGTCCTTATGCTCTCCCACTCTTCTGAGTCAAAACTCATTGCTGTCAAGAACTGATTTATTACCCAAGTTGCCTCTTGAAGAGATTTTAATCATCCAATCTCATGTAGGCATCAGAGATAGTAGGACTCATTCTGTTTACTCTTCACTTTACAACTATTGTCCAAGAAGGAGAGCGGGATAGGGCCTAAGGTTTGGTTTAGTATTTTATGACACAAGCAACAGTAATGCTTGTAAGTGAATTTACAACTTGGTTACTTATTTACTAACCATCCTTAGATTAGAGTTTTTTTTTTTTTTTAATTTCACTAAACATGGCAATTACTACTTTTTAATTCCTTGGTGTAATGGCTATTCCTTATTTTTACTTCCTTGGTGTAATGCTGGATTATGCAGATGCCTGCACCTACACTGATGCAAAATAAAACTTGTAGTTGTATGATGACCACATTTGTCACTGTTTGTGATTTTCATAGGACCACTGTCTCTTCACTTTAGACCTCTTCACACAAGCAGCATGTAGCTCTGTTAGGTATCATTCTCACTAAGCCTCGGTTCACACCAGAGGCGGCACGACTTGCAGGTCGCCTCAGCGAGGCAACCTGCAAACGACTGCCCGGGCGACTTGCAAAACGACTTCTGTATAGAAGTCTATGCAAGTCGCCCCAAGTCGCCCTCGAAGTAGTACAGGAACCTTTTTCTAAGTCGGAGCGACTTGCGTCGCTCCCCTTAGAACGGTTCCATAGCACAGAACAGGAGGCGACTTGTCAGGCGACTAGGTCGCCTGACAAGTCGTCCCAGTGTGAACCGGGGCTAACTGCACATATCTTAGTTTGTAACACTAGTAGCATGTAGCTCTATTTAGGTCTTTTTTTTTTACAATAGCCACCCATAGTCATGTTAGGCCACATTCACACAAGTGGCCCATAGGTGTCAGTCACCATTCATACTAGCAGCATGTAGCCACATTAGCATAACGAGTATTAAAATACGTTTATTTTTGATGAATTGTGCTACAAATGGCGAACTTTGTACTGTGAGTGGGCAGCACAGCCAGGCACCAAGACGTACCCAGGTTTGATGGTGAACATGTTCGTGCCCTCTGCTGACCCATGCTGTGATTGGACAAGGCATGAGTTTGTCAGCAGATTTCAACCAATGATTTTGGCTGAAACCTGCTGATCAGCTGTGGCCAATCACAGCACAGAGTTCTGTGGGCAGAGAGTGATCTTTCTGTTTCTTCTCCCTAAAAGGTAACTCTGACTTCAGGGACGAAATGCAGACAAACCTTTTTAGTAAAAGCAGCACACATTATACTTGTTAGGCACTCAGTTAACCCTTGATTGCCCCTTGATGTTAAGCCCTTCCCAGCTAGTGCCATTAGTACAGTGACAGTGTATAGTATTATCACTGTATTAGTGTTACTAGCGATATCAGTCAGCGTCCCTCCAAGCCAGTGTCATTTAGCACTAGATTGCCCACCACACTATCACAGTCAGACTATAAGCCGCTGATCACATCCATTACCAGTATAAGAGTGTCCCCAAAATAGTTTGGTTCTTACCAAAGACATGTAGCAGAATACATTTTGGCCTAAATTTATGAAGAAATTTTATTTGATATGTCTTATAACAGAAAGTAGAAAATATTTGGGGGTTTCTCCAAATTTTTTTGGTCTTTTTTTTTTCTTTTTATTTGCGTAATAAAAAACCCCACAAACCCAGTGATGATCAAATACCACCAAAAGAAAGCTCTATTTGTGTGAAAAAAAGATTTAAATTTCATTTGGGTACAGTGTTGCATGACGGCGCAATTGGCAGTTAAATTAGCACAGTGCTGAATAGCAAAAAATGCTCTGGTCATGAAGGGGGCAAAACTTTCTGGAGGTCAATTGGTTCCAGCTGTGTGAGACTGAACTAGGTTGATCATCTACCATAAATGTGTATGATGTCCAGACAACTTTATAGAAATCTCAGGGTAAAAAAAGAAATTGATGCTCTTTTAGGCTCATCCTATGGTTAAAGAGTTTACATTGTATTTTCAGAGAATATATCAATATTTTGAGGTGCTGCATAACTGTAGTGGTAAATATACATAGCAAAATAGGAGCTGCACTCCAAAGCTCTTCCCACCACGATAAATTTTATAAAGCCACAAGATCATAGACAACCCACTTGTCTTCTCCCTCTGGTGCATTAAGCCCCGTACACACAGGCAGAATGTTGGGAGACATTTGCAAGAAAAATCCTGCCAACATTCTGCTCATGTGTATGTTGGTCTGGCTTCTGTCGGATGTGCATGCCGGAGAACCAGCAGCTGACCGACTCCCGATCACCACTCTCAGCCAATCGCAGAGCACGCTGATCAGTGTGTTCTGGGGGGGGTGGGACGGCGTCCCTCTGTCACAACACAACAGCTCAGCAGGAGAGATCGCTGGACTAACCTCGCATAGTTAGTACAGTGTCTCCAATCGGCGCTGTCAGTTTTATTTTGTGCAATCCGCTGGGATGCATGAAAAAAAATGGTTACTGTGTAGCTGGGTTTTAGCTCATTGCAAATAAATGCATCAGAAATAAACCAAGGCGACTTCCCATTGATTGCCTATATTTTGACTATATTGATGTGTATTTTTCATTACCATATACACTCACCGGCCACTTTATTAGGTACACCTTGCTAGTACCGGGTTGGACCCACTTTTACCTTCAGAACTGCCTTAAAGCGTTTGTTAACCCAACATTTCATATTCCTGATACTGTATGTGCCTGTTTTACCATGTACTTGTATGAGAAAGTATCCTATTCTCTTTGTGTGAAATTTCTGGTGTGCCTGCCAGTACCTCTGCTTTCCTGTTAAAAATTGACCACACTGAGCAGAAGAACACACTGTAGTCAGTTCTCTAGCTATGCTGGGAACTCAGCCTGCTCTCCAATGATCAGACCTGTCCTGACACACCCCTTCTGTACAGCCTGTCACTGGGAAGCTATGTGTACTGCTGCTTCTCCTCCCCCAGCTCTTATGCAGCTGAGAGCTGAGGGAATGTGATCACTTCCTGTACATAAAAGGGGGGGGGGGGGAAGGTATTTATAATGTGTGTGTTGTGTGTGTGTTTTTTTTTTTGTTTTTTTTTCTTATATCTATACAAAAGCGTTTTACCTTTCATTTCTAGTTTAAACTGAATGGGTTGTTTTTTTATAAGATGATCATTTATAATCACTTAAATTATTTGTGACATAGATTCAACAAGGTGTTGGAAACATTCCTCAGATTTTGATCCATATTGACATGATAGCATCACGCAGTTGCTGCAGATTTGTCGGCTGCACATCCATGATGCAAATCTCTCGTTCCATCACATCCCAAAGGTGCTCTATTGGATTGAGATCTGATGACTGTGGAGGCCATTGGAGTACAGTGACCTCATTGTCTTGTTCAAGAAACCAGTGGTGAGATGATTTGAGCTTTGTGACATGGTGCATTATCCTGCTGGAAGGAGCCATCAGAAGAAGATGGGTATACTGTAGTCATAAAGGGAAGGACATGGTCAGCAACAATACTCAGGTAGGCCGTGGCGGTTAAACAATGCTCAATTGTGATGCCCAAAGTGTGTCAAGTAAATAAGTTCCACACCATTACACCACCACCACCAGCCTGGACCATTGATACAAGGCAGCATGGATCCATGCTTTCATATTGTTTATTGTCGCCAAATTCTGACCCTACCATCTGAATGTCACTGCTAAAAACGAGACTCTTCAGACTAGGCAACGTATTTCCAATCTTCTATTGTCCAATTTTGGTGTGCCTGTAGGAATTGTAGCCTTAGTTTCCTGTTGTTAGCTGACAGGAGTGGCACCCGGTGTGATCTTCTGCTGCTGTAGCCCTTCTGCTTCAAGGTTCCATGCATTGTGTATTCAGACATGGTATTCTGCATATCTTGGTTGTAACTAGTGCTTATTTGCATTACAGTTGCCTTTCTAACTTCTCAAACCAATCTGCCCATTCTCCTCTGACATCAACAAGGCATTTTAATCCACACAACTGCCGCCTATTGAATATTTTCTCTTTTTTCAGGACCATTCTCTGTAAACACTAGAGATGGTTGTGTGTGAAAATCCCAGTATATCAGCAGTTTTTGAAATACTCAGACCAGCCTGTCTGGCACCATGCTACGTTCAAAGAGTTGCTGCCATGTGATTATCAATTTGTGTTACCAAGCAATTGTACAGGTGTATCTAATAAAGTGGCCGGTGAGTGTATCTCAAATCTATGTACTTTATAGTGCCACATAAAGATTTTCATTCATATGTAAATTTATAAAAAGTGGAACCACGAAAAGCAGCATACAGATACGTTATTTTTATGAGTTTCTGTAAAAGAACAGCCTGAGGTATTAATACGCTTTCTGTGTCATCATCATTCAAATACAAACAATCCCTGTGATCTTTGCTCATGTTATCTACATGCAAAGTCCACTGAAACCTAATCCGCCCATAAACACCTAATGACTGTGTTTTTGGTCAGGTAAGCACAGCCAAGTACTTTATTTTTTTTCTTTTATAGATGCTTTAAAAAAAAAAAATACATATGGCTAGATAATTATCATTAGGACAGTTGAATGCCCTTAATGGATACAATTCAAGTCAGTGTTAGAAAATATTATATACACACACACACACAGAGGGTAGGTGGGAGGAGCAGGATTAGGAATACTTCTGGCATATCAGGTCAGAATACAATACAATCAGAATAGATTTTTCTTCTTCCTTTTTTTTTTTTTTTCTTTTTAATCCAATTGCTCCTCAACAACATTGGCTTGTTAGTTATCCATAGACTTGAGATTGTTTATTTGTCTGCTCTGGCCCTATATGCCAGAATGTCCCTGGTTGTTCCTCAGACAAAACAATTGAAGTGAAGGTAGATTCCAATTTGGAATGATTTAACTGAAGTAATCCATAAACTCCATTTAAATTACTTTATAACTTATTATATAGAAATAATTATTCCATGTAATGATATATTACTCCACTGGTACTATAATAAGATAAAGCATTAGAACAGATATATTTGTTGGGATACAGGAGGTTATAAATGTATATCATTATTGTAGATATGTTATTTGCGGCACATTAAAAGAAGTGAAGCAATGCTGGCAGCTTCTATTCACTTTTGCAGTCAAATTTGAGAGCCCCACTACAGTGCCTTGCAAAAGTATTCACCCCCTTTAGCTTTTTACCTATTTTGTTACATTACAGCCTTGAGTTCATTTGTTTTTTTTAATCTGAATTATATGTGATGGATCAGACCACAATACTGAAGTAAACTTAGAAAAATATATACAGTCAGGTCCCTGAATATTGGGACATTGACACAATTCTAATCTTTTTGGCTCTATACACCACCACAATGAATTTGAAATGAAATGAACAAGATGTGCTTTAATTTGAGGGTATTTACATCCAAATCAGGTGAACGGTGTAGGAATTACAACAGTTTGTATATGTGCCTCCCAAGTAATGGGACAATTGGCTGCTCAGCTGTTCCATGGCCAGGTGTGTGTTATTCCCTCATTATCCCATTTACAAGGAGCAGATAAAAGGTCCAGAGTTAATTTCAAGTGTGCTATTTGCATTTGGAATCTGTTGCTGTCAACTCTCAATATGAAATCCAAAGAGCTGTCACTGTCAGTGAAGCAAGCCATCATTAGGCTGAAAAAACAAAACAAACCCACCAGACAGATAGCAAAAACATTAGGTGTGGCCAAATAAACTGTTTGGAACATCCTTAAAAAGAAAGAACGCACCGGTGAGCTCAGCAACACCAAAAGACTCGGAAGACCAGGGAAAACAACTGTGGTGGATGACCGAAGAATTCTTTCCCTGATGAAGAAAACACCCTTCACAACAGTTGGCCAGATCAAGAACACTCTCCAGGAGGTGGGTGTATGTGTGTCAAAGTCAACAATCAAGAGAAGACTTCACCAGAGTGAATACAGAGGGTTCACCACAAGATGTAAACCATTGGTGAGACTCAAAAACAGGAAGGCCAGATTAGAGTTTGCCAAACAACATCTAAAAAAGCCTTCACAGTTCTGGAACAACATCCTATGGACAGATGAGACCAAAATCAACTTGTACCAGAGTGATGGGAAGAGAAGAGTATGGAGAAGGAAAGGAACTGCTCATGATCCAAAGCATACCACCTCATCAGTGAAGCATGGTGGTGGTAGTGCCATGGCGTGGGCATGTATGGCTGCCAATGGAACTGGTTCTCTTGTATTTATTGATGATGTGACTGCTGCCAAAAGCAGCAGGATGAATTCTGAAGTGTTTCGGGCAATATTATCTGCTCATATTCATAAAAATGCTTCAGAACTCATTGGACGGCACTTCACAGTGCAGATGGACAATGACCCAAAGCATACTGCGAAAGCAACCAAAGAGTTTAAGGGAAAGAAGTGGAATGTTATGCAATGGCCAAGTCAATCACCTGGCCTGAATCCGATTGAGCATGCATTTCACTTGCTGAAGACAAAACTGAAGGGAAAATGCCCCAAGAACAAGCAGGAACTGAAGACCGTTGCAGTAGAGGCCTGGTAGAGCATCACCAGGGATGAAACCCAGCGTCTGGTGATGTCTTTGCGTTCCAGACTTCAGGCTGTAATTGACTGCAAAGGATTTTCAACCAAGTCTTAAAAAGTGAAAGTTTGATGGATGATTGTTAATCTGTCCCATTACTTTTGGTCACTTAAAAAGTGGGAGGCACATATACAAACTGTTGTAATTCCTACACCGTTCGCCTAATTTTGGATGTAAATACCCTCATCTCAAAGCTGAAAGTCTGCAGTTAAAGTACTTCTTGTTCATTTTAAATCCATTGTGGTGGTGTATAAAGCCAAAAAGATTAGAATTGTGTCGATGTCCCAATATTTATGGACCTGACTGTACATAAAATTATTTTTCAGAAATAAAAAAATAATTGGCTTGTGCCTATGTATTCACCCCCTTTGTTATGAAGCCCATAAAAAGCTCTGGTGCAACCAATTACCATCAGAAGTCTCATAATTAGTGAAATGATGTCCACCTGTGTGCAATCTAAGTGTCACATGATCTGTTATTACATATACACACCTTTTTTAAAAGGCCCCAGAGGCTGCAACACCTAAGCAAGAGGCACCACTAACCAAACACTGCCATGAAGACCAAGGAACTCTCCAAACAAGTAAGGGACAATGTTGTTGAGAAGTACAAGTCAGGGTTAGGTTATAAAAAAAATCCTAATCTTTGATGATCCCTAGGAGCACCATCAAATCTATCATAACCAAATGGAGAGAACATGGCACAACAGCAAACCTGCCAAGGGATGGCCGCACACCAAAACTCACGGACCGGGCAAGGAGGGCATTATTCAGAGAGGCAGCACAGAGACCTAAGGTAACCCCGGAGGAGCTGCAGAGTTCTACAGCAGAGACTGGAGTATCTGTACATAGGATGACAATAAGCCGTATGCGCAATAGAGTTGGGGTTTATGGAAGGGTGGCCAGAAGACAGTCATTTCTTTCAGCAAAAAACAAAATGGCACGTTTTGAGTTTGCGAAAAGGCATGTAGGAGACTCCCAAAATGTATGGAGGAAGGTGCTCTGGTCTGATGAGACTAAAATTTATCTTTTTTGGCCATCAAAGAAAACGCTATGTCTGGTATAAACCCAACACATCACATCACCCAAAGCGCACCATCCCCACAGTGATACATGGTGGTGGCAGCATCATGCTGTGGGGATCTTTTTCAGCAGTCGGGACTGGGAAACTGGTCAGGGTTGAGGGAAAGATGATAAAGGGTATGATGATGAAGGGATATTCTTGAGCAAAACCTGTACTACTGTGTGTGATTTGAGGCTAGGACGGAGGTTCACCTTCCAGCAGGACAATGACCCCAAACACACTGCTAAAGCAACACTTGAGTGGTTTAAGGGGAAACCTGTAAATGTGTTGGAATGGCCTAAAAGCCCAGACCTCAATCCAATAGAAAATCTGTGGTCAAACTTAAAGATTGACGTTCACAAACGCAAACCATCCATTTGAAGGAACTGGAGCAGTTTTGCAAGGTGGAATGGGCAAAAATACCAGTGGTAAGCTCATAGAGACTTATCCAAAGCAACTTGTAGCTGTTATTGCCGCAAAAGGTGGCTCTACAAAGTATTGATTTTTGGGGGGTAAATAGTTTTGCACATTGACTGTTTCTGTTATTTTGTCCTATTTGTTGTTTGATTCACAATAAAAAAAAAAATCTTCAAAGTTGTGGGCATGTTCTGTAAATTAAATGATGCAAATCCTCAAACAATCCATGTTAATTCCAGGTTGTGCGGCAACAAAACACGAAAAATGCCAAGGGGGGTGAATACTTTTGCAAGGCACTGTATATCTCCGTACTAGGGGGGCTGATGGGTGTGGGCATATTGGGGGATTTGTACTTGGGGTAAGGGGTAATTTTTGGATGTGCTGTCTACTGACCTGTGCTGGATGTTATTGAGCACTGCACTATACTGTATACACTATAATGTACAGTTCATACCCCTGCCCACTACACTCTATACATTGGACTGTTTAAGACCTACTCTGCTGCAATCTAAATTGCTGGTTGCAGAGTAGTCACTGAGCATGTTAATGAAGTTGTTCTTTATAGTTGGCTGTGTGCAGAAAAGCATATGTAATGGGAAGAGTTTTATTTATTTTTTTATTTTATTTTTTACAAATAATTGGGCTGGGATTTGTACATGTCTATAAAACTGGGTACATGCTGTTAGTTTTTTTTCAGCCGGCGGGCTAAACTAAAAAAAACACAGGTTTCTGTATCCACACAAGCGATGTGGATGCAGGAATCCCCCCATATGCTTTATTTATGGACAGCGGGGACTCTCGCTGCAAGCCGCTGATCGAACAAGTTTTTCCAGCAATCCTGTTTAACAGAAGCCAGTCCAATGTTTGGATTCTGTTTTAACAGGAAGGGCTTCGCACAGTTTCAAATCCGACCAGTCCCTGCTGAGCCAGGCTTTTTTTTAATTAGCATATACCTAGCTTTAGACTATTGCTAAGGAGTAAGTATTTCAAAGTTTAGAGGTCAGTAGTAATGTAACGCACAGTGCAGAAATCAGTAGTAATGTAACACACGGTGCAGAGATCAGTAGTAATGTAACGCACAGTGCAGAGATCAATAATAATGGAACGCACAGTGCAGAGGTCAGTAGTATGTAACGCACAATGCAGAGATCAGTAGTAATGTAACGCGCGGTGCAGAGGTCAGTAGTATGTAACGCACAGTTCAGAGGTCAGTAGTATGTAACGCACAGTGCAGAGGTCAGTAGTATGTAACGCACAGTGCAGAGGTCAGTAGTATGTAACGCACAGTGCAGAGGTCAGTAGTATGTAACGCACAGTGAAGAGATCAGTAGTAATGTAACGCGCGGTGCAGAGGTCAGTAGTTTGTAACGCACAGTTCAGAGGTCAGTAGTATGTAACGCACAGGGCAGAGATCAGTAGTAATGTAACGCGCGGTGCAGAGGTCAGTAGTATGTAACGCACACTGCAGAGGTCAGTAGTATGTAACGCACAAGGCAGAGATCAGTAGTAATGTAACGCGCGGTGCAGAGGTCAGTAGTATGTAACGCACAGTGCAGAGATCAGTAGTAATGTAACGCGCGGTGCAGAGGTCAGTAGTATGTAACGCACAGTGCAGAGATCAGTAGTAATGTAACGCGCGGTGCAGAGGTCAGTACTATGTAACGCACAGTGCAGAGATCAGTAGTAATGTAACGTGCAGTGCAGAGGTCAGTAGTATGTAACGCACAGTGCATAGATCAGTAGTAATGTAACGCACGGTGCATAGATCAGTAGTAATGTAACGCACAGTGCAGAGGTTAGTAGTATGGTAATGCACAGTGCAGAGGTCAGGAGAAACGCACACCCCTCCCTTTTCTCAACGCAAAAATACCCACAATCCAATGCAAATATTTACCCCCCCCCCATGTAAAAATTGCCCAAAGCACAAATTTGCCCCCTCTCTCACATTCACTTACCAGAACTCAAATACAGCAGCATTCGACAGAGTGAAGGAATTCCTCCCAGATGTCCCCATAGTTGTGTCATATGACACATTAGAGCCAAGGAGTAGCCTTAGAATTCCTGTGGCTCTGCAATGCATATTGCTTCTCTGATCTAATCAACTGCAGGCAGGGTCAGGAGGCAAACTGTTGCTGGCCCCCACTTTAAGGATTTATTCAGAGAGACAGTGGGTGCAGTAGAGCTGCAGTTTTTTCCTTTGTTATCCACTGGAAACCTCACTATGAATACTACTAGCAGTGAACTCCCAAGTCTGTGAACAAATCTATCTTTGAACAAATGTATTTTAGAAGTCCATTTGTTTAACATATTCCATCGCGGGTCTGCAAATAAGTGCAAAAGCTAAATGACAGATAATTTTGTTACATTCTGTTGTAGTTTTCATTTATTTTTGTGTTGGACTTTTTTTTTTTTAAACAAACTGCAAAACCACCAAGATTTTATCAGTCAACAAAGACAATTTGTTTTCTTTTTAGTATGTCTCTGTTCAGCAAATGTTGTAGATTTCTTGTAAGCCTTTTTGAAGTCTTTAATCATATTTGCTTTCTCCGGCCTTTGCTGTGAATCACAGCCACTCATGTTGTAATCATGTTGTCTCTGAGATACTGCATTAGTCATTACATTCCACAGTGCTCGGCCAGGGTGTGTTTTACCTAACTGCATAATTCAGCTTTCAGATTACTTTTTCTATTCTCACATAATTTGATTTGTATGCTTTCTATAGGTCAGTTTTATTGGTGACGTCTAGCCTGGCTGTATTGAACAACAGAATATCACAGACAAATACCAAGTTTGTAAAAATATTAGCATACAAACCCAATATGATAGTGCCCTGGCCTATTCATTTGAATAGAGGCTAATGGTTGCATTCATGAATGAGAAGTGGGAGTTCTTCTCTCCCCGCTACCCCAGAATCCAGGAATATCAAAAAGATCCAATGGACCCCATGGGCCATATTATTAAGTCAAGAGTTTATTTTTGGATTAAGTAGGGAAGGAGTGGAACCTATAGGACTTCCGGTCTTGGACATAAAACGGGAAGCTAGTTAAAGTGAGCAGAACCTCCCCCTTTCAGGAAGCCAACACTGAAACAGGTGACCCCATTAAAAAAAAGCTTTCTCTTGACTGTTCTTATGAGGCCTGTAAAATTTTTTGTTTTTTCTGTTACAATGATAATGGTCATAAGAACCAAGGGGTTTTTAAAGAGACACTATCATAATGCTTCACCTGCAATTGTTTATTCTTTATAGCAGCGGTTTCTAAACTGCAGCCTGCGGGCCAGATCCTTCCACTTGCTTGCCCTTACCTGGCCCTTGGCACTAGTTCTCCCACTGACACCAACAATGAGGCACCATTCCTTTCACTGTCATCAGCAGTGGGGCATGATTCCTCTCACTGACACCAACAATGGGGCACTGTTCCTTCAGCTTTCACAAACAATGGGCCACTTTTCCTCCCACAAATACAAAGGATGGAACACTTTTTATTCTTTCCACCGACTCCCAAGGACGGGGCACTGTGCCTCCCTCCGACTCCCAAGGACGAGACATTTTGAGACCCCTGCTTATAGCCTAGGCCACTTAAATAGCTAATCGTATAAATACTTTTGTACAATTCTTTGCTAATACCATAACAAAAATATTGTGCTCACTCCTATGCCTCCGCCCATGCGCTACCCATATTGGAGTGTCTGCAGCTGTGAGAGCTCCTGGCTGCCCAGCTATAATGTAAGCATGCTTTCCCTATAGCAGAAGAAGGCGATATGACCCTTGTGATTCTGCTCAGGAGTGCACCTGTATTCACACACTGACATCACTCCCGATCAAAGGAAAGTATATTCAATATCACTATGCATTCCTGTTTAGTTCTGCAAGGTAGCAATTTGATGTTCAGACAGATAAATGAGACTTTGGACATCTCAAAAACAACAGTTTGTGCTCTGAAGGACATCCAGCAATGATAAAGGTTGCTAAGTGTTAAGTCATAAAGCTTTGTCCAAAATCTTGTTTAAAAAGGAAACCTTTCACAGGGATTTAACTGTGTGAAGCCAATCCAGAAAAAAATGTCTCCAGTGGTATGCAACCAAGCCACTTCTGTCTACAATGCGTCACTGTCATCCTCTCTGGACACACTAGCCCCCCCTCACTACACACAGAATCAGGCCCCGACCCCTGCAACCTTGGCAAACGGATGACACCAGAAGTCTGAAAAAAGATAGCTGCGCTCTTGAGCGCCTGTGGCGTAAGACTAAAGCCTTGTACACTCGATCGTATTTTCCGCCGACAAAACCGCAGACTTTCACCAACTCTTGGCATTGTTGACCCCCTGTATTAACCGCTTGCCGACCGGCTCTCGCCGATATATGTGGGCAGAAGGGCACGTACAGGCAGATTAAGGTACCTGTATGTTGCACTTTAAGAAGCTGTTTGCGGGGGCGCACGCAGCGACCTCTGCGATCGTCTCACGGAGAGAAAGAACGGGGAAATGCTGATGTAAACAAGCATTTCCCCGTTCTGCCTAGTGACAGGACACCGATCACCGCTCCCTGTAATCAGGAGCAGTGATCAGTGTTGTGCCACACATAGCCCCTCCCCCTACAGTTAGAATCACTCCCTAGGACACACTTAACCCCTACAGTGCCCTGATCGCTGTATATATGTGAATGGTCCCAAAATCGTGCCAAAATTGTCCGATCTGTCCACCATAATGTTGCAGTCACGATAAAAATCGATGATCGCCGGCATTACTAGTAAAAAAAAATTATTAATAAAAATGCCATAAACTACCCTTTTTTGTCGACGCTATAATTTTTGCGCAAAGCACTCAAACGCTTATTGCGATTTTTTTTTTTTTTTTTTTTCAAAAAATATATAGAAGAATACGTATTGGCCTAAACTGAGGGAAAAAAATGTTATATTTTTTGGGGATATTTATTATAGTAAAAAATAATGCTTTTTTTCAAAATTGTCGCTATTTTTTTGTTTATAGCGCAAAAAATAAAAACCGCAGAGGCGATCAAATACCACCAAAAAAAAGCTCTATTTGTGGGCAAAAAAAGGCTTCAATTTGGTTTGGGAGCCACGTCGCACGACTGCGCAATTGTCAGTTAAAGCCACGCAGTGCCGAATCTCAAAAAAACGCTCTGGTCTTTTGTCAGGCAACTGGTCCGGGGCTTAAGTGGTTAAGAAACAGGGCACAAAATTGTGTAGAATAATACTTGGCTATGTGTTTTACTTCAAATTACAGTTTGGGAGTAGGCAGTTGCATTTAAAAAAAAAAATACAATGTAAAATTAACAAGGGACACCAACATAGTTGTCACTAGAAAAAAAAAGCCTTTGAAAATTTGTTTGCAATAACTCCATCAGTATCACCAGCAAAGCAGCTTCATTATTATCCCATTAAAGAAGAAGAGAATGTACGCTGCATCTCGACATTTCATAATTTGCCATGTCTTGAATTTTAATTCCCCATTACGAACGTTAGTTTACAAGGCCGACCGCTTCTTGCTCGTCCTTGCTTCCGAGCATACTTATTTGTACTTTGGACTTTTGTCCGACGGACTTGTGTACACGCGATTGGAAAATCCGACAACAGACATTTGTCCGTGGGAAAATCCGACAACAATTTTCCGATGGACCGTATAAACGGTCGGATTTTCCGCCACCAGCCTGTCATCACACAATTCCCGTTGGAAAATCCGATCGTGAGTAAGAGGCTTAACTCTCAGAGTTAACACAATATAAATCTGCCCTCCAAACTTACAATTCCGGGCCTCCTCAACTGCCAAGCAGACCTATTTTATCACTCTCATTAACAACTTAACACCCTGTCCCCTTCAACTCTTCTCCACCTACTCTCTACTTCGTCCTCCACTGCCTCTACCCACTAACTCACTCACTGCGCCAGTCACTTCAAACATAAGACTGATACAATTCTTGAAGAGAACTTCTCTGTACAGATACCCTCCCTGCTTAACACTCCTCCATGTCCACAGGTACAATCATTACTTCCCTCATTCATTCGCACCACTATTGATGAGGTTGCTAAACCTCTTTCTAACGTCCAGCTAACCACCTGCCCTGGACCTTGTTCTTTCGCAAATGCTACGCTCACCCTCTGGCTCTATTCTGCACTCTCTAACTCTCATCTTTTAATCTCTCCCTCTCTTCCGGCATCTTCCCCAACTCTCTAAAACATGCACTAGTCACCCCCATACTTAAAAAGCCCTCACTGGACCCCACCAATCCTAACAACCTGTGCCCCATCTCCTTGCTCCCCTTTTTATCCAAACTTCTTGAACGTCTGGTTTACAACCAACTGAGCGACCACCTTGCTGTGAATAGCCACGTTGATCCCCTTCAGTTTGGATTTCGCCCTCAACACTCCACAGAAACCGCCCTCCTAAAATTAACAACTGATCTAACGGCCAAAACCAATGGACACTATTCTGTACTCCTACTCTTGTATTGTAACTGTACTGTCTGCCCACATGTTGTAAAGAGCTGTGCAAACTGCTGGCGCTATATAAATGTTATTATTATTACAGTGGATGGCCTATTATGTCAGTATATCCTAGAGTCAAAATAATGTAAGCATGCTGGTATACCCTTTACAAATAAGTGGAGTTTATTCCTCCTAAGGGCTCGTTCACATGTGTATTTAAGCAATGTTTTTAAAGCCTCATCCATCCTTCAATGCTGGCCATGAATATTACAATGGGCACCACACAGTTTGGTAGTGTTGTATTAAAAATGAAGCAACATGCTGCTTTCAGGATCAGCTCGCCTCCATTCATTTCAATGGTAGCATGCCGTAACCACACCTTAAAGCGGAGTTTCACTCAAAAGTGTAACTTCTGCTTATCTGTCTCCTCCTCCCCTCCTCCGGTGCCACATTTGTCACCTTTCGGGGGGGAACCTGTTTTTGATAGGTCCCCCTTTGGGAGACGGCGCTGCAGTGCCATCCCATTGAAGTTTAGCTCCCCCTCCTCCTTCTTCTGCCGGGCCAATTAGAAAGCGCAGCGGGCTTCGTGCATGCGCAGTAGGGAACCAGCTGTGAACCAGGAACAAATCGGAAGTTGCTAAGGCTGTTACTCATCAATATGGAGTTTGACTGCTTTAACACCTTCTGCTCATCCAATCTTGTTCCCTTGGACTACCACCTGTTCTCTAATCTAAGTTTACAATTACAACTTTTCTGGTGTGCAGAACTGGTCAGGATCTAGTTTTTATTTTTTGTGCATTGGTATCTTTTTGAGCATAGAGAATTTATGACTAAGGCCGTGATTGTATAGGAAATCTGTATTTTTGTTTTGCACGGTCTTGCTGTGTAGCAACATTTTCAACAAAATCAGAATTTCTACCTAGATTTAGTTTGCAAGGGGGACTGCTAAATGTATTACACAGTGCTAAAGATACTTGCCCTGGATGAAGCATTGTAAAATGAAGAGTATTGTGTAACATACTCAATAACTCTGTTATTTCTGCAAGGGTTACTTTGACAGATGTGCAGTCAGCCTTTTGGAAATGCATTCCAGTTATGTGTATATAAGCTTCATAATGATAGGTGTGATTTGATGATGAGCTTAAAGTTTTGCAGTCATTGCTTACTAAACCACAGATTGGTTTGTTTCCAGTAAGCCATATTCATTCTTTTGGTTTGCATTGTTATGAATGCACCTGCCCAGAACAAACAGCACAGCAGTTTGCCTTGCCTCAAGCAGTTCTTGTGTGTGTTTGTGTGTAGAACAATCATATCATGTATAGGTAAACATTTATATTCTGTGCTGGTAAGGTATTAGGGTAGTTTATGTACCTTATGACTATAAATTATTACTGATATGAAATACAAAGGCATTGTAAGCAAACGATAACAATCTAAAGTTGTAATATTAATGTCATCAAAGCTTTTATTACCTCATTCCTATTTTTGTTTCCCCCTTGCTCGGCATGGCCATCATTCCCAGAACAGCTTGTATTTTATTATTTTTTTTGTTTCTCAGTAAATAAAAGGTGCTCTCTGATTGATGAGGTGAAGAGGAAGGATGGTGACATCACAATCTCTGCCTCATCCAATCAGAGAACATCTTGCATGCGTTAAAAAAAAGTACAAGCGAAAATTGACCTTGTGTTCACTGTGCAGAAAGAAAGCCTTCGGCGCAGAACCTGAAAGACCTTGGCGATCCATGTAGTGGTGTCCACTATTACAGTGATTCTTTGCTTCTACAGTCTGTGTCAGATTTAGACCTGGGGGGGACCCAGGGCACTTCACGTTTAGGGGGTGCCCTCAAAATGGAAATCTAATTTCTGGCAGATAAAAAAGTAAACTGAAATTAATTTAAAAAAACGCATTTGTTCTAAAAAAAAATAAAAAAAAAAAAATAAAAATTTAGACGAGTCTTCTTCGGAACCTAACTTTTGTTCTAAAAAAAAAAAAAAAAAAAAAAAAATGTTAGGTTCCGAAGAAAATTAATTATTTCTCTATTTTATTGACTCCAAGAATACACAATACACAGGTAATTGGAATTGGCAAGTCCTACACCAGTTATTCATCACCCTACAATATTTACAAAAAGCCTTTCTTCCTGCTGCACTTAGCATCTGCAAAATCTTTAACTCATCAAACTGTATCATCTTGAGGGCGCAAGCCCTCAACAGCCAGTAGGCACAGAGCACTTATTCTTTCATGAGTCATCACGGATCATTTTTTATCTGTGCCAATTTTTGGAATGATCTTTCTCCCTAACAACAACTAGCAACCATCATGCTCAAATATATTCTAAGAGCTACATTTAACACCTGGAAAGGTATCAGCAAGCCCTTCATCGTGTAAACAAAACTGCCTGAGATGGCGTAAGACATGACCAAAGCCTGGGAAAGGCTACAAACTGGACAATTTCCTCAACAAACACACTACTGAAGTCTTGAGGGAAAATACGTTTCATTTTTTTTTTTTATAAAGGAAGTCTGGGGCCCCTTCTAGCGGGGGGGGGGGGGGTCCAATGGCCCCTGTTGCCCCCTTTTTAAATGCAGAATTGTCCACAGTGGTCCCACAGGTATGGAATTAATATAATATATATTTACAACCCAAATTCCAAAAAAGTTGAAACGCTCTGTAAAATCTACAAAAAACAGAATGCAATGATTTGCAAATCTCATAAACCCATATTTTATTTTTTTTTTTCATATGACATCCTCCCAAGAATGCACCTTGCGTGGCCGCTCCAGTGCGATCTGTCACCCGCTGCTCCGTGTACAGATTAGTCTGTCTTAATGTGCTAGTATGTGGTGCATACTAGTACATTATGACTTATACCTGCAGGGGGGCCATTGCTTTTTTATTTTTTTGACGGTCTACTACCGCTTTAAGTGGAGATCACAGTGATTGGATGATATTCAGACTCAGTAATTCACAATAATTCAGTGAGTGACTTTTAGGCTCATACAAAGCAGACTGTTTGAAGAATAGGACAAATAAATTGCCTTTTAATCTTTGCCCCAACAATAAAAATGTGTCCATTTGAGCTAGTTCTGTGAAGTATCGTGCTTTTAATTAGTGTGCATCACAGGGATTTTAACAAACTTTGTTGCAGTTTCCTACTTTTTCTACTCTGGAGAAAAAGCTGTTTGTTCCAATATGTTCTTTGGATGCTGATTCTAAATGGGAGGGTCTGGATTCATTATTATCACCTGGTGCATGCTTGAATGTTAAAAAAAAAAAGTGGAGTGTCTGCTTCCCTTTTTAGGAGTATTTATTTATTTAACCCTTAGAGCAGTTTCACACTGAGGCGGTGCGACTGCCTCAGGCGACCTGCACACGACAGCAGCGGCGACTTGCAAAATGACTTCTATATAGAAGTCAATGCAAGTTGCCCCCAAAGTAGTACAGGAACCTTTTTCTAAGTCGGAGCGACTTGAGTCGCTCCTATTAGGACGGTTCCATTGTACAGAACGGAACGACGCTAAGTCGCCTGACAAGTCGTCCTAGTGTGAATCGGCTCTTAGAGTATCTTGGCAAAACTTAAATTACTTTTGTAGGAATGCCTAAAATTAGTCTTGCATCTTAGTGCAGATTGATGGAAAAATTGGTGAGCCAATTGCACAAGAAGAAATTACATTTTTTGGGAGTGGTTCTGAACCCACAGTGTAAAGAATGACTCTAGGCTGTCATATTGCATTGAATTTTACAGAAATGACAGCGCTGCAGATTGAAAAGGAAAATTAATTTTTATTTCCATTCAATTATTCAAATATGGCTTGTGTAGCAATCATATATGCTAAATATATATAATTTTTTATTTATTTATTTTTTTCATGAAAGCGAAGATCACATGTAAGCAATTTCTTTATGTTATTTCAGACTATAGTGTAAAAAATAACCTACCAAATATGGTTATGTCTGTTTTCAGGAAATGGTTTTTATTGATGTGAATAGATATGTTCCATGTAATAAAGACATAGGTTTTACATTGATTGTGGATATTACTGCTTGCACTTCCTTGTTTTGTGAACAGTGGAATGTTTGCTGGGATGGTTAATAGGCTGACATTCAGGGACTGTTACAGCATTTGAAGAAGAGAAGAGCAATCTTTCCTTCATATGACCTGGAAGTGGCCCCCCTAGCTGACCGGAAAAAAAAAAGGAAAAATATTATGCTAATTTAACTTAAAAACACCCAAATGGCCTTTGGACATCGACCACAAATGAATGCCCTGCAGGTAAGTCACTTTTGTCGAACTGTCTAAATGCACGTTTTGTTCTGACATCTGATCAGTTTCTCATACTGCATCAACTTGGTTGATCCACGTAGTTAGAGTTCTGCAAGGTTTATTTTTGTATGTCATATTAGTGATATGTCAGGTTGTTGCTGGAGTCTGTATGGTGTATGTTTTTAGATTTATGGTATCTGTGTATATAGTTACATTCTAAATTGTGTTATAACAAGTCTGGACAAAATTCAAAAGCCTGGTAGGCAGTTTGCCTAAAAATAAAAGTCCCTCCTTGCTTTACTGTACATTTTGTTGATCATGTAAGCATATGCTCCTTGATTCCTTTCATTGGTCCTGCGGCTTTCAAACTGGACTGAATCTTGATGTAATAGTGTTTGGAATTCTGCTCCTAGCTAGTCTACATGGTCCTGTCAAGGCTGTATTCCCCCTTCATATTGGATGTTTTGTAGACTCTTCAGTTATGAAGAGGGTTTAGGATAACTCCACGGGTAGTTTTTTTTTCTTTCTTTTTGAATGTTATAACGCGAGGCTGCAACCACCAGCCTCACAGTATGAGATGTTTTAAAGTCCATTTGGAATTTGTGTTTGTTGGTTGAGATAATTTAATATTTATGGCTGGAATAACTGGAATTCCAGTGTTTAATGATCTGTTTAAGATATTTGATATGATTACATTTCAGAGGTGTTATTTGCAAGGAATAGTACATTTTGAGGTTAGAAGTTGAGACGTGTTGGGGAGTTTAGTATTTTGCAATGGTGATTCAATTGTTTTCTTAATGAATATATATATATATTTAAAGCAAAGATTGTAAATGCTTAAATTTTTAAAAATTAAAATAACAGATGTCATACTTGCTTTCTCTCTGCAGTAGTTTTGCACAGAGCAGTGCCAATCTACCTCTTAGGTACCCTGCCAGTGCTCCTGGCTGCCCCCCTACTTTCTCCGCTGAGTGCCCACATAGCAATTGACTTGCTCTGGGGGTACATGTGCGTGCTCACACCAGAGCCACCTCTGTAAGACCCACAGAATGGGGCTCCGCCCCTCTGCTCCCTCCTTACTGGCTGTGATTGGCAGCAGCAGGAGCCAATGGCTCTCACTGCTGTCTCTGAGCCAATATGCAGAGTGAGAGCTGAGAATTACGCTGCCCTCATGCACAGCGCTGGATTGAGATTGGGCTTAGGTAAGTATAAGAGGGGCTTAGGGGGGGTAGCTGCATACAGAAGTGTTTTTTTTTTTTTTTTTTTTTACCCTAATGCAGTGAACTCATTGTGGTAAAAAAAATAAAAAAAACATTTTGCCTTTTGGAAGCACGAAGATCATCTTTTTTTTTTTTTATAACCTTTGTACAAATCTTGTACAATACTACCTTCAGTTTTATAGCTAAATTCTTGGGTCAGAGTCCTTTTGCATGTTATGCTGTGCTTAGGTTTTCATAATCTACAGTGCCTGGGATGCATAGAGGCTATCGGATGGAAGCATATATACAATATGTGCACCTTTTTATTCTGCAACCTGAGTTAAGCAGGCCATACATGGATCAAGATTCACCAGGGACCAGCTGAATTTCAATCCATGTATGGGCAGGCTGAGTGTACCACCGATTGACTTGGGTACAACTAGCCTGTCAGATTTTTGACATGCGATTACTGCCAGTGGCTATAGCCGCTAGCAGTAATCATTGTGTTCTGCCAGCTGGGAAGGCTCCCCATGCACCTGGGGCAGAACACAATAGCATAGCGGGAGACATTGCCTGTGTTGATGAGGAAATTGAGAGATTTTCTTTCCTTCCACTTGTGGTGGAAGGAAACAAAATGGATTTATCCATGGGATGCCTAAGACAACATATAAGCATGAAATTATGTGCCCCAATCTATTTGATGATGGCTGGAATGGGAAACAATGTCATGTCTATAAGCCTGCTGTGGTTTCTGCAGAAAAACATGATTCCAGTTGTCCCTGAATGCCAATGCCAGTGGTGCCCATTAAGTGCATTAACAACCATATTTAATGGAAACTATCGTACAGGGTGTTTTGTGATCTGATTTCTTCTAATGTCTGTGTCCTAGCCCAACTAGCTCATCTTTGAAGATTTCCTCTAACTTCCTGTTGTGTCTTCAGAACAGATAAATAGAATCTTCTCCAAGGTTACTGTCATGACTCTGCACTAATGTTTCATACCCTGTCTGTCTGCTTACCTCTCTGGTCTGTGTATCAGCTTAAGGACCGCGGTCTCACACCTGCATGTTTAACTGATCTTCTCTCAGCATAACTCCACCCAAGCCTCTAATAGGGCGTACACATGGTCGGACTTTGTTCGGACATTCCGACAACAAAATCCTAGGATTTTTTCCGACGGATGTTGGCTCAAACTTGTTTTGTCTACACACGGTCGCACAAAGTTGTCGGAAAATCCGATCGTTCTAAACGCGGTGATGTAAAACACGTACGTCGGGACTATAAACAGGGCAGTGGCCAATAGCTTTCATCTCTTTATTTATTCTGAGCATGTGTGGCACTTTGTCCTTCGGATTTGTGTACACACGATCGGAATTTCCGACAACGGATTTTGTTGTCGGAAAATTTTATCTCCTGCTCTCCAACTTTGTGTGTCGGAAAATCCAATGGAAAATGTCCGATGGAGCCCACACACGGTCGGAATTTCCGACAACACGCTCCGATCGGACATTTTCCATCGGAAAGTCCGACCGTGTGTACGGGGCATAACAGGAAACACTACTTAACTCTGTGCACTGCAAGCCAGCCTTGTCCGAGCAATAGTGTGTTAAGGCTTCCCTGGGTGCTCTACATTTGACTCCGTGTACCGACTTTGGCTTGTTAACCTGACTATCCCTGTCTGCTTGTAGCCCTGACCCTTGGCTTGTCCTCCTGACTATTCCTTGTTGCCCGGGATTGCTGCTTCCTCTCCATCCACCAGAGCCAGCCGTGAGCGTGAACTGGGAGACCCTGGGGGCCGCGACCTGGAGTCAGCTGCAGCGAAGTCCATCCTTACAATCGGAGGCTCTGGTGAAAACCTGCTGGCTCTTGGGCTCCGCGCCCTGGGCAATCTTGTGCTTTAGCTCCCCGTTCAATCTGTTTTGGTGCTCAGGTGAAGCTGCTTTCCTGAGCCACCCAGAGCTCCATCCGCAGCAGTCAGCCGAAGGGTCCACAACCTTAGCGGTGCGCTCCTAACCCCAGCGATGTACACCTGTCACCTGGCCTCAGGTAACCTGACAGTTCCACAGACAGCAAAAAAACTAATAATCTAAACCTTTTCTATTGTATCCATAACTAAAAAAAAAAAAGTTAGACTGTACATACACTTTAAAGGTAGTACCAAATTATGTTTGAATGACTTTATTCAGTGACAAACATTATTAACTCATTGTTCGAGAACAAAGCCATATAATTCAAGGAACCTTTTACAAAAGAAGTAACTTTTGTCACCTTCACATTCCTTTCATACCATATATAATTTACATTGCTCAATTTAGCCTACCTGATAGCTGTCACTGGCTCACACAGAGGGTGAACGAAAGACATGTTATTTGCGAAGGAATGTAAATGTGTTCGTATCTTGCTTAAATAAATAAAGCTGTATTAATACAATGAAAGTAAGTTCACTCAACTTATACATAATTCTAGAGAATAATTGTGGAAGTAATATCTAACAATATTATGATGGTCAATGGCGACCCTTTCACATACCAGTTATCAACTGGTCTTAAAAGTCTTTCTGTACAGATAATCGCAAGCTTATGTGTGGGATTTTTAGTGCAACTGTGGCCAGGCTATGGCCTTTTTAAAGTGAACATGTTGCCAGATCATACACACTGAAGTATTGGGTAATTTTAAACAAGCAATAAAAGTACGAGTTAATGGGTATGCCACATGATTTACAAAAGAGAGTGAAATATCATTGGTAGGTACCATCATCCTAGATACGAATAAGGCCGAGGAGTGGGATTGAAAGAGAAATCAGGGCAGGGACTTCTCCAATAGGATCCTGCCTCTTTCAAAAAGAGAGAAAGAAAAGGACTGTTGCGGTACCATAAGGAAAAAACTTTGTTTAAAAGTATATAAATTTATTTCAAGAATAATAAAAAGTCCTGTAGAGGACATATGTTGTACATATTCATGATTTGACATACATAAACAGTAGTGATTGTTTACAGCATTGTTGACACTAAGTTTGGTATAGCTAATGCCCACACAGATGCATTTATACGCCTCTACAAATGGCAAACTCACCACTGTGGGTCGCCATATAGGTATTCATCACCGCTTCAATCTTGATTACATTCGGTTTACTGTGTTAGACGTTGTCCCTGAAGACCCCCGAGGGGGCGACTGGGACCGCGAAATTTTAAAACGTGAATCCCTCTGGATTGAGCGACTTAATGCATGTGTCCCTCCCGGCATTATTGAGGCACATTCATACAAATACTTCCTTGAATAACTTTGTTATAATTCCCCCCCCCCCAGTCTCTGCCATGACCCAACTACATAAACTACAAAAAACCACACTAAAACAATTTTGGGCTTTGCTCTACCAAGCTTCAGGTACTGTTCCCCCCTGACTGTATACTAGTGGACTCTTTATATATAGTGGATTCACTATATTTAAAAAAACCTCTTATTCTTTTTTGTTTCTTTTCAGTGGCTGGCTTCAAATGTCCAGTAATTTGCTTGCTTTGTTAATTAAAGTGATGTATTATGCTGATTATATTTTGCTTTGTATATGTCCTGGGACGGGCCATGATGCATACCTCCTTAACTGTGGGGGTTCTTGGTGCTCCCACCGTTGGAGACTATGCATCGGTTTTTTTCCCCCCCTCCCAGTTTACCCCCTCATCAACAGGATTTGTACTAAAGTCACTACCAAAGTTGCACCGGCCACTCTGCTCTGGAGGGATGTGAGGAGTTAATTCTCCTCCCGTGGCGGGCTTGCGCTCCTCTGGCGGCGGGCGGGGCTATAATGAGCCCAGCTGCTGCTTCGTTTTGATCAATGCTCTGGCACTGATCACTGTTGAGCTGTGCGCCGGGTGATTCTCCCGCGCCTGCGCAACAGTGGAGGACCGGACCCGGAAGCAATCGCGGCGGCCGTTTCCGCCGTCGATACTTTCGGGTTGGAGGCATTTAAGATGCCTAGACTCAGCTGCCCACAGTCACAGGCGGACACTCAGCAATCTGCTGACGCTATCCGGAGTCCATGTAAGTACCCATGCTATGTTCCCCTTTGCTGGGTGGGGATTCCCATCACTCCTATATGGCATCCCCCCCTCCTCCCTGGCACTGAATATCTCATGACCGCTGTTTACCTTTTAAACCATTTTCTAATATTTTCCTCATTGATTTATATTCATTGCAGCGACTCCCTGTGACAGTGTGGTGTGGCGCTTTAGCCACTGACTGCACTAGTCACGTCCTTCTGGGTTTCAGCAGCCTCTGAGTCTAGGCTTTCACTACAGCAACGATAGGTAAAAGAATTCCTTTGTTACCATGAACTCCTTTATTGTTAGTCCTGTGTGCTTCTTATTTTCCTTATCAGGTATATTGGGATATCTGTTTCACCCTAATCTCTCTTTCCCCCCCCCCTTTTTTCCTCCTTCCCCCCCCCCCCCATATCTTCCCCTCCACTTTTTTCCCCTGCGGCTGTGACCGCGAAACCGTAGAGGTCACGTCTGCAAGAATCACACCATATAACCTTTGTCCATGCATCTGTGTGGGCATTAACTATACCAAACTTAGTGTCAACAATGCTGTAAACAATCACTACTGTTTATGTATGTCAAATCATGAATATGTACAACATATGTCCCCTACAGGACTTTTTATTATTCTTGAAATAAATTTATAAGCAATAAAAGTACTTTAATAAAAGCATTTTTTTTATCTCTATATCTATAAGCATTTTAGGAAAAAAGTCGTATTCAAAGTTTACAGCACAGACTTTGAAATTTTAAAGTGAGAGTCCACCCTAACTCTTAAATTCTCCCCTGCAATCAATGTGAGCTAAGTTCAGCCTTATGTCTCAAAATGAAAAAAACAGTTTTTCTACTTTTTTTTTTATTTTGCAGAATCCAGTGCCGTAACATGACTTTGAATGTACTTCCTTCTGAGACTAAAATCAGCCAGTGGATGTGGTTATTGAAAGCTAGTGACATCACTTCCTGAGAGGGACACTGTCCCTGTGTAGCCAGTGGTCGTATACAGGATGGGAGGAGCTAATCATAGGTTCCTGCCCAGTGTTCTCTCATTGTACATCCTAATTCATGAGAAAATGAAGAAATAAAAAGCCCCATCCACACAGTGAGGGGGGGGGGGGAGAGGTGCAGTGCACATATACAGTATAGCTGTGCACAGGCGAAAGGAGCTGGACACGGGGGGGGAGAAGACTGCTAGCGTAGCTGGAAGTGCTCTGGGGTCTCGGCTCACAGTCTACAATGATCATAGTACAGGCAACCACACTGAGGCTCTGTTTCCACTAGTGCGACTTGTCATGCAACTTTGGACACAGCCCATTGATTTCAATGGCACCCGTTCCCATCTATGTGACTTTGAGAATCAGCGACTTTGAAAAGGTACCTGCAACGCTTTTATGCGACTTTGATCCAGAGAGTGTAAAGTTGGATCAAAGCTGCATTTGAAGTTGCATCAAAGTCACACTCCAAAGTCAGACTCTAGTCTTAGGCTATGTTTCCACTAGTGCGACTCCAAAGCTGCGCGATTTAGAGTGCAGCTTTGATCCATCTTTACACTCTGGATCAAAGTCGCATCAAAAGTTGCATTAAAATAGTGCAGGCACCTTTTCAAAGTCGCATAGATACAACATACTGTAGCGAGTATTACGAGCCCTCATCGCCGCCTTGACCTGGTCGAAAGATTTTTGGAGCTTCTGCGTCTCCACTGAGTAGTCTGGAAAAATTAGCAGCTTGCTTTGAAAGCGCAGGTCCCCGAGGACTCGGGAGGCACGCAGTACTTCATCTCTGTCACGGAAGTTAAGCAGTCGGAGGATTAGGGTCCTTGGGAAGGGGGGGGAAGAGACCAGAAGGTATGGGCCTAGGTGGAACTCTGTGAGCCTGTTCCACTATGTAATGAGGTGAGAAGTGGGCATTTGGTAGAAGACTGCGTAACAGATCTTCCTAAGGAAGAGTGTCCTGCACTCTCCCAGGGGATTTTCATAACATTTCCGTATCTTTATCTATCTTGGATGATAACAGCCCAGATCTGGATTCATTACTTTTGATATATGACCAAATTTCTTAGTCTGTGGCTACCACTGACTGAGGGATTCCTATATTTTCTGATATGAACAATCTATGCGGCACAGTGGTGTGGGCGGCACAGTGGTGTAGTCGGTAGCACTCTCGCCTAGCAGTAAGAAGGGTTGCTGGTTCAAATCCCAACCACGACACTACCTGCTTGGAGTTTGCATGTTCTCCCTGTGCCTGCGTGGGTTTCCTCCGGGTACTCCGGTTTCCTCCCACACTCCAAAGACATGCTGGTAGGTTAATTAGATCCTGTCTAAATTGTCCCTAGTATGAATGTGAGTTAGGGACCTTAGATTGTAAGCTCCTTGAGGGTAGGGACTGATGTGAATGTACAATGTATATGTAAAGCACTGCGTAAATTGACGGCGCTATATAAGTACCTGAAATAAATAAATAAATTATATCCGGTCTTCTATGAATATTCACTTTGATACGGCATCCCCTGCTTGTAAGTATCATACCTAGACACTCGTGATCATTGATTCACAGGTGGTTCCTGGGTGTTTGCCTGGTGATTCGCTCTGACCTCATTGCGCCACCTTTCTTTTTCCCTCTGTTGGAAATTACTTTGTCAATCACTGATTGATAATATGTGATTCCTTTTGCAAGTGAGACCCCTCTCTCTTTTTTGCAACTACTGAACCCCAAATGTGTCCTGAAGAAGTGTACAACGAAATGCGTAGACGCATTAGGGCTCATGTCATATATAGATTGTTTTTTGTATATATGATTTTTATCAATGTTTCTTTCATGTTCCTGTTGTTTGTAATATATATATATATATATATATTATATTTCAATAAATGCTAATATTTTTGTTTATTTCTTCTGTTTGTTGTGCCTTTAAGTCCGACCACAGGTTTTCCTTTTTTGGAATTCTTTTTCTTTATTTCTTCACTCATGACCTCCTTCCTTTTTTTTATTTATTTAATTTTTTGTCATTTTTTTTGTAATTTCTGTTTGAGCCATCGGAAAACTCATGTGATGTCGTAAAAAACCTTTGCTGTTCTTTTACACATTTTTACTTTTAGCTGGATAAAAATAGGCCTAGGTTCACACCAACTGCTGATAAATGCAAGTGTGTATCTTCCCAGTCTTCTTTAGCCTCTAAGGCTGACATTAAAAGCAGGTGTTTGATAGGCATTAAAAACGCCCCTCAAATGCCTATGCAAATGATGCAATGAACAGCACACAGTGCTGTTCACACTATCAAAACCTGAAGCGTTATCGTCACGTCGCTTCAAAATTGCAGCCTTCTGCTGAGTCAGGAGGCATTTTGAAGCCTTTCAATGCCTCCAAATCAAGTCTATGGTAACGCTTCGCAAATGCTCTGGCAGGCAGATGCGGTGCACTTGCGGGGCATTAAGATTAGTTTTAATACTGTAATGGAATAGTTTGTGGAGCAGTTTTAACGTGCCTTAACACTCATCAAGCACTTAAAAACTGCCTATAGGGCGTTTGGGGAGCATTTTTAACTCCTCATCATTGCTTGTAAAACACCTAAAGCCCATATTAATGCTATAGGAGCATTTGTTAAGTGTTAGAAGTTTAGTTAAGTGTGAACAAGCCTTAAGAGGAGAGGGTTTCACTCTTCCCACCCATGGAAGTCTTATTTTACCTTAAATTAGATTGATTATGAAGAATAGATTCCCCCTGTTGCATCCAACTCCATGTTAGGGAGCCAGAGCTGAGAAATTATGTGGAGAGATCCTGGGAGATTTCAAAATGTAGAAAGTAGTTCATCCTAAGATCCATTTTCCATTACTGATCCATTATTTATGCCCAAACAGACATTTAAAACATTGACTGAAAGCCGTTATTACAATTAACCAGCTTGAAGTTACTGAAGCATGTGGTCATATTGCAATTCTGTGGCAGTTATGCACATGCCATAAATCTCTTGAACCATATAAAATGAAAATGCCTAGTTTTTACATGATGAATTCCTATTCTAGTGTCTTATCCAGCCATATAGGAGCTTATTTAATATGAATGCACAGAGGAGTGCTCTGTAGATACCCATATAAGCTAATTGTGTTTTGGCTTTTGGAAGTTTTTGGTGCAGTCAAATCAAAAAAAAAAATGTAAGCCAATGAACTTTTAATATGGTTTTATCTTGTATACAAAGTACACATTTTAGTTTACAGACTGCATATGCAAATTCAAAAATATAATCCTATTTTCACCAGACATGGAAAACTCATCACTATTTTAACATTTTTATCATGAAACTGACTATAACTTTACATCGCGTTTATCCCTTCTTCAGGCTATTGTGAATGTCGCTGCCAGACTCATCCACCTTACCATCGGTTCAGTGTCCACCACCTCTCTCTGCCAATCCCTCCACTGGCTTCCCATTGCCCAACTAATAAAATTCAAAACGCTAATAATATCATACAAAGCCATTTACAACTCTGCCCCAAGTTACATCACCAATCTTCATATATTGCCCAAACCGTCCTCTCCGCTCCTCCCCCAAGACCTCCTGCTCTTGTCTCCTCCTCCCATGCTTGTCTCCAGGACTTCTCCAGAGCCTCTCCCATCCTCTGGAACTCACTACCCCAATCTGTCCGGTTATACCCCAGTCTGTCCGGTGATCTCCTACTCTGTCCACTTTTAGGTGATCCCTGAAAACTCATCTCTTCAGGGAGGCCTATACTGCCTTCAGCTAACAAAACAAATCTTCTACTTCCCTCATCAGTTCATCCCCCACAGTTACTACTAATATAAATATTGGTGCTATTTTATTGCTTTAAAGGCAGTGCTGTTATTATTTAAGCAGTTATCTCTCCAGCAAGCATGCAGTAAGTATTGCTACTGTCGTTAGCAAGGTATATGCTAGGCTGGATACCCCTCTGACCTCTGCACTGTATACAGTACATACTCCTGAAGGCTGCACTGTGTAGGTTTTAGGTTTTAAAGTGTCACTAAATCCACATCATAAAAATATATCAATAGCTGTATTACACTCTGTTCATACTCACTTAAACACTGATTTGTTTTCTGTATTCTGCAAAAAAACATTGCTGATCCTGCTGTTGTCTATCTCCCTCTTCTGTCCAAGTCCCCAATGCAGCTGGAGATCTTGCAGCTGTGGTGGCAACTCTGCACATGCTCAGTTTTCAGTGAGTTTCTATGCTGAGCATTTCCTCCCTATCACATCTGAGCAGCTCATGTGATTATAGAGTCACATATGTGGGTTTATACACAGTGGTAGATGACAGCCCTCCCTCCTCCTCCATGTACACTAACCAGCTAAACACAATGGGGGCGGGATATTACATGTAGATTGGTGGAAGCTTCACCTCCCTCTTATTCTAAGACACAGAGTGGAGGGGTGTGGCAAAGCCTGTGACTGGCAGAAATCTGCTCATACCATGTTATTGCCAAAAAAAAAAAAAATTTGATTTGAAATTTTATATGACAATTTAAAACCATTTATTGATAATATTCATAATTTTTACTCTGTATTCTAAAGACTGCGTTTTTGTTATTTTTTTTTCTTTGTTTTTTTTTTAATTTGAACATGTGGCCAACAGCAGATGACTAGAAGCTCATCCACCCCCCTCCTGTTTGTTTTCCTGCAGACAGGCTGGGAAAGAGCTAGGTTACGTGACAGCTGTATATTGATTAACCACTTGCTGACTGCAAAATTTGCGGTTTGCAAGTGGTTTACCGGGATTATGGCTGAACATATCAGTCATATTCCCGGTATTGATTTTTACAGCCGGCAGCTGGCCTTCTCACTGGTGCTGCTTACTGTTTCTGCCGATTCGGTGCCGCCGGCTGGTCACACAGGCGATCAAAGAGTTCATCTGCTTTGACTGCCTCTATGGCCGTCGTGGACCAGAGGGAATTTATGACATCACTTCTGGTCCATACTGGAAGTAAGCTATTTTTTATTTTTTTTAACCACTTCAATACAGGGCATATTCACCCCCTTCCTGCCAAGGCCAATTTTCAGCGCTGTAACATTTTGTATGACAGTTGCGTGGTCATGCAACACTGTACCCAAATGAAATTTTTATCATTTTTTTTCCTCCACAAATAGAGCTTTCTTTTGGTGGTATTTGATCACCTCTGCAAGTTTTATTTTTTTGCGCTATAAACAAAAGAAGAGCGACACAAGTTTAAAAAAAAAAAAAAAAACAGTAGTTTTTTACTTTTTGCTATAATAAATATCCCAAAAAAATAATTTCCTCAGTTTAGGCCGATATGTATTCTTCTTCTACATATTTTTGATAAAAGAAAATCGCATTAAGCGTATATTGATTGGTTTGCGCAAAAGTTATAGTGCCTACAAATTTTTTTACTAGTAATGGCGATCTGCGATTTATTTATTTTATGGTAACTGTGGCATTTCGGCGGACATATAGGACACTTTTGACACTATTTTGGGTTTTGCAATCAGTGCTATAAATATGCACTGATTACTGTATAAATGTCACTGACAGGGAAGGAGTTAACACTAGGGGGCGATCAAGGGGTTAAATGCATTACCTAGGGAGTGATTCTAACTGTAGGGGGAGGGGACTGACTAGGGGAGGAGACCGATTGGTGTTCCTATATACTGGGAACACACGATCTGTCTCCTCTCCCCTGACAGGATGTGGATCTGTGTGTTTTACATACACAGATCCAGTCCTGCTCTGTAAAGTGCGATCGCGAGTGCCCGGAGGACATCGCGGCCGCCGGGCATGTTCATCGGCTCCCCTGTGACGCAGCGGGCGTGCGCGTGTCGCCCGGGAAGCCGAGAACGTCATGACGCCCGCCCAGGATGGGAGATTCCATCTGTGGACGTCATATGACAATGGGCTGTAGGGAAGTGGTTAAAGCAAAAGATTACTTTTTTTTTTTTTTTAATCTTTTTGTTTTTAAAGGTAAAGAAAAGATTTGGGGTCTTTTTTGACACCAGATCTCTCCATAAAGAAGACCTGTTATCCTTATTCTGTTACAAGGGATGTTTACATTCCTTGTATTAGGAATAAAAATTATCAAAAAAATTAAAGGAACAGTGTAAAAATAAAAAGTAAAATAAATAAGTAATACTTTTTTTTTTTTTTTTTTTTTTTTTTTAATGCAAAATGCAAGTCGCACATGTTAATGGTACCACACATGTGGGGTATCGCTGCGAACATTAGAGTGAGAGCAGCATTTCTAGTGGTAGACCTGCTCTATAACGCTAAACCGGTAACCTGTAAAGGCGGTTAAAGCATTGCCTATGGAGATTTTTAAGTACTGTAGTTTTCGCCATTCCACAAGCGTTCACAATTTTAAAGCGTGACATGTTAGGTATATATTTACATTTACATTTTACAGAAAAGATAGAGTAAAGTGTATTTTTCCCCAAAAAATGTGTTTGCAAAACCGCTGCGCAAATACCGTGTGACATATAAATATTGCAAAGATGGCCATTTTATTCCCTAGAGTCTCTGCTAAAAGATGAATAAAAAAATGTATAATTTTTCAAATGAAAAAATACTGATTTAAACTTGTAAACAAAGAGTGCCAGAATAAGTCTGGTCTTAAAGTGTTTTTTTAAATTAAAATAATTACAGTGCCACCATCTATAAACAGAAATAGAAGGGACAATGTAAATGAAACCGTGTGCGTTTGGTATCACTTTAAGCCCTACCTATTATCGGTGTAATGTTGCCGCACTCATAATTTTCTGTTGCCTTGGTACATCATGCTCATTCTTTTCCTATTCTCATCCTACATTATGATCTTGCACACAGTCCCACTGCATTCAGAAAATGCTCCTGATGATAATGCATGTGGAGTGAAAGCAAAGGGTTAGTACTCTGTGATGTACTGAAGTAATTACAGCAACAATAGAATTAAACAGATGCTGCTCTGCATGATGCAATGTCTCTCTGCACAGTAACTGATCAGATTTCCTGAACATAATTTAACTAGTACAAATTCTAGCCTTTGTGCACGTTGATTTCCTTTCATCTTTGATTAACTTGCATTTCCATTGTGGCATTGACAATGTACAGCACTTTCTTTTTTTTTTTTGTTGTACCCTTCCTTTTTATTTATCTAGCTGATGTCTATGTGTCTCTATTATTGCATGAAGGTACAGACAAAATGACTGTTGTTAGTCTACAATAAAAGACTCATTGTTCAACTAGATGAATGCCAGTTAATTTAATTCCACAAACCAATATCTACCTAGTGATTTTCAAAATAACACATGTAATAGGAAAGATTTAAATAAGTGGTCATGAAATAGATACTCTTGAAAGTTAGGGTCTTCCGGGCGCATGCGTGGAGCTGAGCAGTATGGACGTGCCTACCTAAAGCTCCGTTACCTGAAGGACGGAACAGCCGGATAATGACGGGTACACAGGGTTTTCCCACAACTATTCCTCCACAGTCCGTGTCCGTAATAAATAGCCATATTGGGGCTCTATTCACATAGACGAACGGCCCTCCATGAAGCCGAAAAACAGCAAATCAGACAGTCAAAATGGCAAAGATGCCGCTCCCCTCAGGAACGTCACGCGGGGCTGCAAAAGCCAAACACACAATCTTCGGTCCTCTCAAGAAATAATGATTTTGACTTGGAGAATCTTGATGATACTTCTCAAGATGAAATGGCTCCCCCAGCCACATTAAAACAGATCGAAAAAATGCTCCAAAAATCATTAAAACGTACCCCCGACCATATTACCACTAGTCTCACTAAAGAGATTAGGGAACTAGGCCATCGCATGTCTGAACTTGAAATTGGAGTAGATGACATGGAAAACCTATACCCTGAATTACTCCACAGATTGAAAACATTAAAGAAGAAAATACCATTTTACAAACCCAATAGGAAGATTGCGAAAATCGTGCAAGGAGCTCCAATTTACTCATCAGAGGAATCCCTGAATCTGTATTTGACTTGCAAGCCACAATGATAGCACTTTTTCAGGAACACAACCGGCAATACCAGTGGAACGACTTGAGATGGACAGGGTTCATAGAGCCCTAACATCCAAAAAACCTGAAGGTCCTCCTCGCTATATCATTGCCAAGTTTCATTTCTACCGTACAAAAGAACAACTATTGGCTGCTGCAAGAAATAAAGAATCTCTAGTCTTCTAGGGGCACAATTATCAACTGTTTGCAGATTTATCGCAACTATCAACAAAAGACGGGCACTGAAACTCCTGCTTCAAATATTGCAACGTCATTTAATTACGTATCAATGGGGTTTTCCCTTTCCGGTGCATTTTACTTATCAAGCCACAAAATATACCTGTCGTACTGCAAATGATCTAAAATCTACTCTTCCAGATTTGCATCTATTGAATTCCACCCAAAACCCAGATGGCTCTCACTCAAGATCAGCATCGTGTTCCTCAGCCAAGTCATCTAACCGAGCAAGCAGAAATGAACATATGTTCGTAAAAAAGAGGTCGCGGACCCAGTACCTAATGATTCTATGGACTGAATGTTGCTTATGCTTAATCTTAAGGTTTCTTTACCAAGTGACAAGTAGTGTTCACTAGTTGGTATTGTTTGTTTATTTTTCAAACAAGCCTTAATATGGCTCTTTTTTTAAACATTATATCTGGTTAAGTTAATAGAATTTTTTTCCCTCATTTTCATGGGCTTCTACTTGCATGCTTTACTTTTCTTATTCCGGTAA
Organism: Lithobates clamitans; assembly: GCA_037952925.1. Taxonomy (NCBI): domain Eukaryota; kingdom Metazoa; phylum Chordata; class Amphibia; order Anura; family Ranidae; genus Lithobates; species Lithobates clamitans. Next base: position 10,307,619 of record JBBGZY010000372.1, read on the forward strand.
AACTAAAGTTGTATTCATACTTGGTTTTCTCGTTTTTTCATTTTAATTTCTTACTCCTTTTTAGCCTTAATTTTTTTTCTCAATGTATTTTACACACTGCGACTGAAGCACATTAATAATTATAACACAAATGGTTAGCTTCTTATGAAAAATGGATAATTTTCCATTACTTATTCTTCATAGTTTGAGCCCTTACTTTATACTTGGGCATTTTCTGTACACTTTCTATATATTATTATGATACCATTTTAATGGTTGGCTTTCTGGACCCTTCAGGGATGTTCCCTGCGCTCCTCTTTCGCTACCCTTGGTTGCTCATTGAATTGGTGAGTAACTGACAGTAGCTAATGTACCCTTGGAGGGAGTTTTTTTTTCTCCCCTCAACGGTTATGTTATAAGTCTATACATATTTTATCTAATACTTATGACATTTAACTTTAACATTTTCTTTTTCCATTTCTGTTTTCATCTTTCTTTACCCCCCCTCCGGTGGCAAATTCTTTCATATATAGTTGCTAAATACATGATAAGGTACTTTATAACTACTTAACACTATGGCTCCTTTGAACATTCTATCCCTGAATGTACAGGGACTTAAAGCGGAGTTCCACACAAAAATGGAACTTCCGCTTTTCGGAACCCTCCCCCCCTCCGGTGTCACATTTGGCACCTTTCATGGGGGAGGGGGGTATTTGCACCCACTTCCGGCATAGACTCCCATGGGAGTCTATGCCTCTTCCTGTCCCACCACGCTGTCTCCTGGGAAACACACAGGTCCCAGGAGATAGCGGGGACCAGTTACGATGCGCAGCGCGACTCGCGCATGGGCAGTAGGGAACCGGGAAGTGAAGCCGCAACGCTTCACTTCCTGATTCCCTCACCCAGGATGGCGGCGGCAGCTACCGAGCGGGATCTCGGCGTCGGCTGCCGACATCGCTGGACCCTCAGACAGGTAAGTGGCCATTTATTAAAAGTCAGCAGCTGCAGTATTTGTAGCTGCTGGCTTTTAATATTATTTTTTTTTTTTTTAGGCGGTTTAGGTGGACTCCCTCTTTAATATCCCACAAAAACGCACTAAGGCCTTTTGATCCTTTGCTTCTAGAAAAGCGTACATCTTATGCCTTCAAGAAACCCACTTTATAACACAATCCACCCCTAAATTTTTTATCAAGCTTATATTCCCAAGTCTTTACAGCCTCTGCCTCGACAGCGTGGCGTACTTCTTGCATTCCATCGTAGTACCCCATTTTTCACTAGTAAAAGGCCGATATTTGATTCTTACAGGTCATTTATTAGATACTGCTGTCACTGTTGTATCTTACTATTCCCCTAATAAACGTCCTACTTCTTTCCTCTCCCATCTACTACAAATAGTAGATTCACATAAGATAGGTACTATAATCATTTGTGGAGATTCTAATCAGACTCTTTTTTTTCCCTTTGTAGACAAACCACCTATACCTCAACTGAACATGCCTAATAAACATTCCTTTTCACAACTTATTACGAAATACAATTTAGTGGACTCCTGACGCGAGTTGAATCCTACTAAAAGACAATATACAGCAAGTCCCCGAGTTACGAACACAATAGGGACTGTAGGTTTGTTCGCAAGTCGAAGTTGTTCGTAAGTCGCATCACTGCATTTATAAGTGTAACGTCCGCCTGTGCATGGATGTGGGATGTTCCAGGCGCTTGTTATGTTATCTGGGGCTCTTCTGGCCATGCAGTACATGTAGTACTGCAGTATGGAATGTGTCTGGAGATATCCAGGACCAGCGTGGAGCACAAGTGGCCGGCATTTGAGGCTGTTCGTAAGTAGGAGTTGTTCGTAACTCGGGGACTGCCTGTACACATTTACACGCGGATTGACCATATATTTTTGACTATAGAAATTTTGAATTGGCGCTTAAGGAATTTTTACAATATAATTCTTCTACTGACATCTCCCCGATCACTCTATGGGGAGAACATAAGCCAGTTCTTCGGGGTATGCGTTTAACCACTTAACAACCGGCCACTGTATATATACGTCATTTTTTTAAAGATGGATATCTCGGTAACGGCAGCAGCTGCTGCCACAACCGAGGTATCCATCTTTAGGGCCGGCGTTTCTGTACACGATAATGGTGGTCTATGCGGCGGGTTCGCCGCGAGATCACCGTTATCGGCGGCAGGAGAGGTGCCACCCCCCCTCCCGCTGCTCTCCCGCGCCCTCCGCCGCTTACCGGAGCCGTCGGTAGCGGCGGAGGAGATCGGGACCTGTCACTGCTGGGGTATAGAGACGACTGAGGCCAAGATGGCCCCCACCCGTCTCTATACCATAGGACGGCCGGAGTCGTTTTTTAAACGACTTTTTTTTTTCTTTTTTTTTTTTTTTTGCATCTTAGTCTAAATATGACATCTTTTTGACCCCAGATCTCATATTTAAGAGGACCTGTCATGCTTTTTTCTATTACAAGGGATGTTTACATTCCTTGTAATAGGAATAAAAGTGATCCAAATTTTTTTTTTTTTTAAATGGTGAAAAAATAAATAAAATAAAGTAAAATAAATAATAATAATTAAAAAAAAAAATTTAAAGCGCCCTGTCCCGACGAGCTCGCGCGCAGAAGCGAACGCATACGTGAGTAGCGCCCGCATATGAAAACTGTGGTCAAACCACACCTGTGAGGTATCGCCGTGACCGGTAGAGCGAGAGCAATAATTCTAGCCCTAGACCTCCTCTGTAATGCAAAACATGCAACCTGTAGAATTTTTTAAATGTCGCCTATGGAGATTTTTAAGGGTAAAAGTTTTGAAGCGTGACATGTTGGGTATCAATTTACTTGGCGTAACATTATATTTCACAATATTAAAAAAAATTGGGCTAACTTTACTATTGTCTTATTTTGTTATTCAAAAAAGTTTTTTTTTTCCAAAAAAAGTGCGCTTATAAGACCGCTGCGCAAATACAGTGCAAAAAAAAGTATTACAATGACCGCCATTTTATTCTCTAGGGTGTTAGAAAAAAAACAATATATAATGTTTGGGGGTTCTAAGTAATTTTCTAGCAAAAAAAAAAAACAGTTTTAAACATGTAAACACCTAAAATCCAAACTGAGGCTTGTCCTTAAGTGGTTAAGACAAGCTGTACTGTTTAATCAGGAACGTAAAACTCTTGAATTTAAAACGCTGTGAATTAGAAAAAAAAAAGGATTACATGCTATATGGCATTTCAAAATAATCCCTCTCCGACATTGAAATTGAATTTAGATAAAGCCAAACTAGAGTTTGATTTGTTTCTCATAGAGTCCGCAGACAAAACTATTAAAAGATCACGACATAATTTCTACATCAAAGCGAAAACGAGATACGTTTTTGGCCCGTGCACTTATTTCTAGTCACATTCCCTGCAAACCTATACACCTTAAAATATCCAAAGATGTATATTCCAATAATCCTATGAAAATACTTCAAAAATATAAATCACAATTATCCACTTTATATTCTTCTGATAGTGAGCTGGATACCTCCAAGGCGAACGATTACTTTTCCCACATTTCTCTTCCATCATCTAAAATGCAATGGCAAATGTTGGAGGAATCTGTATCGGTTGATGAGGTGTCCAATGCTATCATAGATCTAAAATGGAATAAAAGACCTGGTCCCGATGGATTTTCTGCTCTTTATTACTGAACATTTGTGGACATTTTCGCCCATTTTAACTAGTGCCTTCAATTCTCTTGTAAAGGGACACTCCTTTAGGAAGGAACCCTTAACAGCAATTATTTGCATGCTTCCCAAACCTCATACAGATGATACTTTGTGGTCGAATTATCGTCCTATTTCCTTATTGAATTTCGATATTAAAATTTTAGCCAAAATTCTTGTCAAAAGACTAAATACAATTATCGTTAATCTTGTACATCATGATCAAGTGGGTTTCATGCCTATTCGACAAGCCAGTGATAACATTAGACGTGCAACTCTTTTATCTCATGCTGCTAAAATACGTTGTATTCCTACTTGCTTTCTTTCTCTTGACATTAAAAAGGCATTTGATACTATATCATGGTCCTATATGCACTTTACCATCCATAAATGGGGATTTGGTCCTCATTTTTTAAAATGAATCTCTGCATTATACCATGAACCTAGAGCAAACATTAAATATGCAGGCTATAAATCGCAAAAGTTTAATATACAGAAGGGCACACGACAAGGATGCCCGCTCTCCCCACTTTTGTTTGCATTGCTTATTGAACCCCTGGCACAAAGAATAAGAATGGAACCCACCATTATTGGTATTGAATTAGGTGGTTGTTATCACAATTTATGCTTATTTGCGGATGACATTCTCCTATTCTTGGCTTCACCACAAGTATCTGCCCCCAATCTTATGGTTATATTAAATAAGTATTCAATCATTTCAGACCTTGAAGTCAATGTTAAAAAATCAACCGCATTGAACGCCTCATTATCTGAGAATGAGAGATTAGCTTTGTTACCCTTTAAATGGGCTGCACAGTCTTCCATATCTAGGTATCCAGCTCACTGCCGACCCTTCAGACCTATTTGCCGCTAATTATCCAGCTTTGTTGAAACTAGCCACCCGATAACTAAACATGGTCTATCTATTTGGGATAGGCATAAAATTTCACATGGTCTACATTCTACTTATAACCCACTCTTTTTTTCTTTTCACAAAAATCCGGCCTTTTATCCAGCATGGATATCTCCCAGAACTTTTCAGGCCTGGTCTAAAGCTGGTATTTCATGTCTACATTATATGACTTCAACATCAATTCGTCCCTTCCCGCAATTGTGTGAAACCTATGCACTTCCCCAATCAGAATTATTTCGCTATCTCCAAATCAAAAATTTTTATTCCCATCATTTAATCACTAATTGTAATATTTACACTCTCTCTAAATTTGAACAAATCTGTATGAAAAACCCACATGCCAAAGGTCGCATTTCCACCACTTACTCTCAACTACTAGCTCATTCTGATACAAATTTACCATCCTATGTTGCAAAATGGGAAAAAAGATCTCGATCATACTATTGATATTACAGAATGCTCTACAATATGGTCCACTATCAAATCGACTTCTCCAAACATAGTTGCAATTGATACAACATACAAGGTACTTGCACGTTGGTACTTGGTCCCTGCCAGACTCACCAAATTTGCACCTGATTACTCAGGCCTCTGCTTTCGTGGCTGCCCCGATCGCCGCACATACTTATTTGGTGGCATTGCCCAATTGTACATACATTTTGTAAACATGTATTTTCCCTAGCCTCGGAAATGTTTGAATGTTCTATTACCACAGATGCGACAATGGCTCTTTTGAATTTTCAAGCCAGACACACATACACGTAAACAGGTCAAATTATTCCTTCAATTCTCGACAGCTGCGAAACAGACAATTACTAAGGCATGGAAAATGACTATATTGAACATCGCAGAGAAGAAGAACAGAATGAATGAATCAATCATTAAGGCATGCAAAGATGGATTCTTTTGGATAATAATAAATTGAAAGAGTTCGATACTTTATGGAGACCATGGATTGCAAATTGTCTCACTAGTACCTTTGACATTTGAGTACTCTCATCCTGGTAATAGAATTTTTCTCATGTGATTATACTGTTGTCTACTAGAAGTAATTTTGCCTCCGGATCCCTACTACTCCCCTTACCTCTTTACCCTTCTTCCTTTTTTCCTTCTTCTTTTAAGGTTTTCTCCTAAATCTCCTTATTCATAATCTTGCATATCACCAAATGATTTTGTTATCAATCTTCTTTTTATCACATTTTTAAAAAAAGACAATACACATCATACCATCTTCAAAAATACATACATTAAAAGTTCCTTTTACATAATAAATAATCTTAATCATACCCACTTCCTCCTGTTTCTATAGAATCATCTAACTAAATTCCTATTACTCATACATACCTCAAAACATTCATTTCCTATTGCTCATACATACATCCAAAAAAAAAAAAATTCCCTCCCCTTTTTTTTTTTTTTTTCCTTTCCTTCCCCCTTTTCCTTCCCTTTCATCCCATATCCTTCCCATTCCCCTCCAATTATAAATACTCCATCAATCTATTCGAGGACCGAAATTCCTCCCATTTTGCCATATTTCTGGCATCTGACCCCCTACATACCCTTCTCTTATCTGTTTTTCCATATTCAATTTCGTTCATTTCACATATCCATTCCAACAAAGTTGGCTTATTTGTTTTTTTCCAATTTCGCGCTAGAATTGTTCTAGCTGCAGTTGTCATGTGGTGAAGAATATCTATTTTGGTTACCCTTATTGTATCTGATGTAAGGTTAAACAACAAGGTGCTTATATTTGGACTCCTTTCTACTCCTGACACTTTCTGATATATCTCAAATATTTTGTCCCAGAAGCTCCTCACTCCTTGGCAACTGTACCATACATGATCCATAGTACCTCTTTCTACCTTACATCTCCAACACGTTTCTGTATTAACTTTGTTAACTATATTTAAAGCTACTGGGCTCCAATACTATCTCATTGTGATCTTATAATTTCTTTTTTGATATTTATTTGCTATAGATGTTTTATGTATTATTTCAAAGATTTTCTCCCATTTCTCCTCTGATATAGGATTTTCTATTTCCTTTTCCCATTTCTTCATTCCTATTAATTCTCTAAGGGAACCGGAGCGGAATAATAAGTTGTATATCTTTGATAATTTTTTAGTTGGTTCTTGTTCCTCTAATAATATTTTTTCAAATTTTGTTTTTGGGCTATTTATCAAAGGTATTTTTAACTCAATGAATGTCTTTAACCACTTCCGGACCGCCCACTGTATATATACGTCATTTTTTTGAAGATGGATATCTCGGTAACGGCAGCAGCTGCTGCCACAACCGAGATATCCATCTTTTCAGCGGGCGGTTCCGTACACGATAATGGTGGTCTCCGCGGCGGGTTCGCCGCGAGATCACCGTTATCGGCGGCGGGAGAGGTGCCACCCCCCCCTCCCGCCGCTCTCCCGCACCCTCCGCCGCTTACCGGAGCCGTCGGTAGCGGCGGAGGTGATCGGGTCCTTTCCCTGCTGAGGTATGGAGACAAGTGAGGCCAAGATGGCGCTCACCCGTCTCCATACCATGTGACGGCCGGAGCGACGTCATTACGACGGCTCCGCCCACTCTCTTAAAGGCACAGATTTTTTTTGTGTCATTTTTTTTTAAACGACTTTTTTAATTTTTTTTTTTTTTTTTTGCATTTTAGTCTAAATATGAGATCTGAGGACTTTTTGACCCCAGATCTCATATTTAAGAGGACCTGTCATGCTTTTTTCTATTACAAGGGATGTTTACATTCCTTGTAATAGGAATAAAAGTGATCCCAAATTTTTTTTTTTAAAAAACAGTGAAAAAATAAATAAAATAAAATAAAATAAATAATAAAAAAAAAAAAAAATTTTTTTAAAGCGCCCTGTCCCGACGAGCTCGCGCGCAGAAGCGAACGCATACGTGAGTAGCGCCCGCATATGAAAACGGTGGTCAAACCACACATGTGAGGTATCGCCGCGACCGGTAGAGTGAGAGCAATAATTCTAGCCCTAGACCTCCTCTGTAACGCAAAACATGCAATCTGTAGAATTTTTTAAACGTCGCCTATGGAGATTTTTAAGGGTAAAAGTTTGACGCTATTCCACGAGCGGGCGCAATTTTGAAGTGTGACATGATGGGTATCAATTTACTTGGCGTAACATTATATTTCACAATATAAAAAAAAATTGGGCTAACTTTACTGTTGTCTTATTTTTTTTTTCAAAAAAGTGAATTTTTTCCAAAAAAAGTGCGCTTAGAAGACCGCTGCGCAAATACGGTGCAAAAATAAGTATTGCAATGACCGCTATTGTATTCTCTAGGATGTTAGAAAAAAAACAATATATAATGTTTGGGGGTTCTAAGTAATTTTCTAGCAAAAAAACCTATTTTAAACTTGTAAACACCTAAAATCCAAAACGAGGCTGGTCTTAAAGTGGTTAATTGATAATATTGTAACCATTTGCTTTTATATTCAGGCCCCAAGTCCTGCAATTTTGGTAGTTTACCATCCACTATATCCCATATTTTTAATGTAGCATTTACAAAAATTGTTCATTCTTTCTTTTTTCTTTGGTCTTAAATGGGGTTTAATCCAAGGCAGGAACCTAAGTTGTGGTCCTATTAATTCCTCTTCTAGATTTACCCGTTGTTTAGTTTACTTATTATGATGCCAATCAATAATGCTAGTTAATGATGCTGCTTGTAAGTATTTTGTAAAATCTGGTAATGCTAAACCTCCATTTTTTTTTTTTTTATTTCTAAATAAAATTTCTCTTTTTATTCGAGGGGTTTTATGAGCCCAAATAAAGCTCACCACTGCTTTTCTCAGTTCCATCATCAGTTTCTTAGGAGGGACTAGGGGAACTGTTTGAAACATGTATAATTATCTTTGGTAATATATCCATTTTTATTATGTTAATTCTTCCCATCCATGAATATGTTATTTTATCAACTTTTTGTAATAGTTTAATTACTTTTCGGATCATTGCATTGTAATTCAACTCCTGTAGTTGATTCAAGTCCTTTGGAATAAATTCCTAGATATTTAATTGCTTCTTGATTCCATTTAAATGGAAAATCTTTTTGCAAAAGTGTGTGTTTTTTTAATAATGATATATTTAGTACCTCTGATTTATCATAATTAACTTTAAAGTTACTCAATTCCCCAAATCTTTTAAATTCTTTTATTAAGTTTGGAATTGTTATGATAGGATTAGTTACATATTAACAAATCGTCTGCATATACGGCTGTCTTATATTCTATATCTTTGATCTTTATCCCATTAATATCCTTATTTTTTCTTATTGCCATGATAAGATGTTCTATTACCAATATATATAATAAAGGGGAAAGGGGACATTCCTGTCGGGTTCCATTTGATATTTTTTAGATGTTCTGATAATATTCCATTTACTCTTACCTTAGCTCTTGAGTTGGAGTACAATGCAAGGATCCTACTAAGCATTTTGGGACCCATTCCTATCTGGATTAGTGTTTCCTCCAAGAACCGCCATCCCACTCTGTTAAATGCTTTTTCCGCATCAACGGCCAGAAGACATGTCGGGATGGCGGTTCTCTGAACATATTCCATAAATGTGCAAGTTTTTATTATATTATCCCAAATGATTTTGAATAAACCTGGATGTTCTTAATTGCTTTACTATTGCAGATAGTACTCATTTTTACCATTGATTCTACGATAAGCTTATACTCGGCAATTTTATCTACTGTTAATATAACAAAAGATTGTTCTGACATATTGAATCAAACAGGATCGACATTAAAAATCCTCCTTTTTTTTTTTCCCCTTTTTTTTTTTTTTTGACATGTCATATATTTATAGCAATGTACTAACCTGTACGTTCTATGACACATGTAATTATTTGAAAATCTTGTCTATTATACTATAACTGTTATTTTTTGATGATCTTTCAAATAAAAAATTTTGAACGAGGAAGTGAGGGCCTTCCTGCTTTTTTCATTGTTTGTAACATTTTATTCATCATTTTGTGTTTTATACAGAAATATAAAAAATGTTTCACCTGTATTTTTCCAATTTAGTCATAAAATATGCCAAAAACTTATATCTGGTATCTTTCACGAATCTATCAATCTGGCTTTTTTGTAAAAATTGTTCATCAACAGTCCCATTTCCTACGCCAAACTCAGTCAAACGACCTTCAACAGTCTGATTTGAGCTAAAGTAAGTGTAAAGCCATGAATAGTTCTTTATTAAAATAATAAACATGTCATACTAGTCTGCTCTGTGAAATGGTTTTGCACAAAGCAGCCCCTATCAACCTCTTCTGGAACCCCCGCTGGGAGCAAGCTTGCAAGAAGATGCGTTCTTCATTATGCTAGTGCTGGGGCAATCCCACAGGGCCTCTTGCCTTGGTGGGGTATAGTTATGGGTGAATCGGACCAGGTTCAATTTAATATAATTTGTTTAAGTGAATCTTTGGGGAAATTTGGGGAGCTTGAACTTAGAGGTAACTTCTATTGAAGTCTATGGTGGTGAATTTCTATCCATTTTAGGATGAATAGGCAAACTACTGTAAAAAGGCAAAACTAGGTAAAAGGTAAGGTAAAGGTAAAACGCTACCATTGGGAATGTACCAATGCAAAAAATACTTTTAAAAAATACTGTAAAGCAGGCAGAAGGTCTTTTTATGCAGCTTCAAGGGCAACATCGAAAATGCACAAATCCTTTAAATAACATGCTTAAGTGATGCCTTTTACATGGTGTTATAGACCAGTAGAACTTTCATGGACAATGCCAGCAATGGCGCTCACCTTGTGTAAGCCATGACTAATGTCAGTTGCACAGGCAATCTTGGCGACAGTGTTCATCTGGTGTAGGCCATGACTAATGTTGATTGCACACTAATCTGAGGTCTGTGTTCTTACAACATGTGGTTATGTGTTGCACTCCATTGCCAAATTCGGTGCAGGTTCATTGACAGCCCATTCAAAATGTACCTTCCCTGCTGCACTAATGATGGGACCCCTAGCATTCAGCGGGGGGCACCATGGGATAGTACAAAGGGCGCTCTGCTGCCTTTGTCCTCCCCCTTCCCCCTTTTCTCTATTGGCAGGTTTCTATTGACAACAGCACTCCTATTGGGGACTTTTGGTGGCTAATTGGGTGGGCTACATCAGCGGCTGCTGGAGGGTATAAAAAAGCACCGCTTTCCTTTCCTCCTCCTGCAGCCGCCTGAGGAGAACTTCTGGCAGTGGGGAGCGCCAGTCTGCAGCTCCCACCCCCCATTTTTATTATGTTATTTTTTTTCTCTGTCACAGTGTTGTTTAGTGGGGTTTTTCATCCAGTCTAGTTCTGGATAGACATGGTCATATTATTATCTGACATTTTTTTATGATTGGTCTATGCCTTTAATGCAAGATCTATTCTGTTGTAAGTTTATAATTTGGGTTACCCCTTAAATAAACTCTGTGGCCAATTCTAGCCCATTAAACGTATTTCTGTGTCGATCTCTTAATGTTTATATAACATTGCTCCTTTGTTCTGTCCCATGTACTGTTCATCAGTGTACAAAGAAACACATGCATTAAAGCACCAAAATAGAGTGGGTCATACAATTACTTCCATTGACAAGGCCATGGCTTCTTTAACTTGAATATTGACTGTTCTGTTGCTAACCAGTTAGGTTTAATGTTGCCCTGTGATTTAGTTGATCTGCTTGGATAAATGAACATATATAACATAACATAACATAACATGAATTCAAATCTAGACAGAAGATGATGTGATGCCAAACATTTTACTGTTATCGGGCAGTAAGTGATTGTAAATCTTCCAATGGGGACACCTGTTGGGATTTTCACTTCCATTACAGAAGTGTCTTGTCACTTCTGCTTCTGTTTTTTTTGGCAGAAAATTAGAGGTAATCTCCCTAATGGGACATGTACAATTTCCCCAGGCTTCCTAACTACTTGATTCATTTCTTAATCGTAATGTTCCTCAACTTAAAAAAATGTGGCTGTGAAAAGAATAGAACTGTGTTTGAAAAGTAGGCCATGGTCATTGAAATAGTTTGAGTAGGAAGCTGTCATGTAGGTTTTAGATAGAGATTGAGGTAGTTGGTTAGGTTTTTGCATGCGTGTGTGTCTATATTCAGAATGATTAGCTGCAGGTGCTGTTTGGCTGTCAATTTTTGACCTAGCTTCTTCAACAGAAGTCAAGTAAAAAAAAATCAACTTTTCTAGATAAGGCAGGGTCACCCACTGTTTGAACTTCTGACAGACTGCAGCCATGACAAGTAAACCGTTTCATGCCTTGCATGCTCAAAATTCCCTCTTCTGCTAGAAGCAAGTGTAAAATCTGTTCCTGGTAGCTGTTTTTGGCTTATAGGGCTCTGAGGCTACCTTTTTGTGTGATCCCTGCTACAAAGTATTCTTCCTATGTCCACAGAAAGATAGCCCTGGGTGGCAAGCCACTCCAACTGCTCACACTTTCCACCAATAAAGTGCTATTAAACCCTAATTAAAAAAAGCACATAGTGCTGCAAATCTCAGCACTTAACACGTTTGCCAGTCTGCTTTTCTTTTTTAAGCCTGTGGTTGCATTCAGTTCCTCTGAAAATGCTCTTTTTCTATTCTCTTTTTTTTTTTTTGCCAAAGGTAAACATTTGAAAAGCTTGTTTTGCTAAGTTTAGGCTCTCTGTGTTTCTGACACTCAACGCTTCTCTTCTGGCAGGAGAAAAGCAACGTTGAACCACTTTGGCACTGTAAGCATTTTTTCTCCCAAGATGAAGGTGTGTGTGTGTGTGTGTGTTTTTTGTTTTGTTTTGTTTTTTTTGCGGAAATGGGGTTAATGGGGTTAATGAAATCCAAATGGGAGCATTCCATATGACATACAGAAATATTGCAAACTGGATCTCGTCCACCGTAACAGAAGCATCCAGGAAAGCCTTATCTTGAATCATCAGGGTAGGTATGGGCAGGCATAACAATTTGTGATTGAGTGCAGCCAGGTCCTATGGAAATCAAGCAAAACCTGTCACACCTCCATATAAGACTGAATCTCCCCCATTAAGTCTTTAATACACGGACTGTCAGCTCAAGGGGTGTAATCTGCCTACATTTCCCTTATATTTGCTTAGGATGGATGCTGAACCTTAACCAAATACTTATTTTAGGTGCATCTTGCTTATGATATCCTTTTTACATGACTTGCTGACTGTTATATCTGAAGAGTGAACAGTATGATAACTATTCTAGACATTCCATAATGCAGTTGAGGAGACACTGATAGGAACATTACATCAGGACATAATTCACATAGTATTTTATATACTCTAAATGGAATATATCTGAAAGTGGATGGGGGATTGATTGTTCATAAAGAGTTCGCTTTCTTAAAGATCGAATCTCTGCTTAAGGTTTTTTTTTGTTGGTGACATACATATGTGTTTCTTCTGAAATTAACACACACTCACACAAAAGTGAGTACACCCCTCACATTTTTGTAAATCTTTTAATTTATCTTTTCATGTGAAGATATCTCACTGAAGAAATGACACTTTGCTACAAAGTAGTGAGTGTACAGCTTGTATAACAGTGTAAATTTGCTGCCCCCTCAAAGTAATTCAACACACAGCCATTAGTGTCCAAACCGCTGGCAACAAAAGTGCGTACACCCCTAAGTGAAAATGTCCAAAGTGTCTATTTTGTGTGGCTGCCATTATTTTTCAGTACTTTTTTAACCCTCTTGGGCATTGAGTTCACCAGAGCTTCACAGATTGCCACTGGAGTCCTCTTCCACTCCTCCATGATGACATCACCTGCAGATCCTGCAGTGCCAGACGTGTCCACCTGCTTAAGCCAGTACATGTCCGGGCCCGTCTGAGGTTTGCTAGAGAGCATTTGGATGATCCAGAAGAGGATTGGGAGAATGTCATATAGACAGATGAAACCAAAGTAGAACTACTTGGTAGAAACACAACTTGTCATGTTTGGAGGAGAGAGAATGCTGAGTTGCAACCAAAGAACACCATACCTACTGTGAAGCATGGGGGTGGCAACATCATGCTTTGTTTCTCTGCAAAGGGAATAGGATGACTGATCCGTGTACATGAAAGAATGAATGGGGCCATGTATCGTGAGATTTTGAGTGCAAACCTCTTCCCATCAGCAAGGGCATTGAAGATGAAACGTGGCTGGGTCTTTCAGCATGACAATGATCCCAAACACACCTCCTGGGCAACGAAGGTGTGGCTTCCTAAGAAGCATTTCAAGGTCCTGGAGTGGCCTAGCCAATCTCCAGATCTCAACCCCATAGAAAACCTTTGGAAGGAGTTGAAAGTCCGTGTTTCCCAGCGACAGCCCCAAAACATCACTGCTCTAGAGGAGATCTGCATGGAGGAATGGGCCAACATACCAGCAACAGTGTGTGACAACCTTGTGAAGACTTACAGAAAACGTTTGACCTCTGTCATTGCCAACAAAGGATATATAACAAAGTATTGAGATGAACTTTTCATATTGACCAAATACTTATTTTCCACCATAATTTGCAAATAAATTCTTTCCAAATCAGACAATATGATTGTCTGGATTTGTTTCCACATTTTATCTGTCATAGTTGAGGTATACCTATGATGACAATTACAGGCCTCTCTCATCTTTTTAAGTGGGAGAACTTGCACAATTGGTGGCTGACTAGATACTTTTTTGCCCCACTATATATATTATATTTTATTCTCAGAATTTGATTTCTTGGCCATTTTTCAAATTAAAACATGCACACAAGTTGACACAAAGGGGTTTGAATTGCTATTAAAGGTAACCATCCTCACCTGTGATCTGTTTGCTTGTAATTAGTGTGTGTGTGTGTGTGTGTGTGTGTGTGTGTGTGTATAAAAGGTCAATGAGTTTCTAGACTCCTGACAGACACTTGCATCTTTCATCCAGTGCTGCACTGAGGTTTCTGGATTTTGAGTAATGGGGAAAGCAAAAGAATTGTCAAAGGATCTGCAGGAAAAGGTAGTTGAACTGTATAAAACAGGAAAGGTATATAAAAAGATATTTAGGGATTGAGAATGCCAATCAGCAGTGTTCAAACTCTAATCAAGAAGTGGAAAATGAGGGGTTCTGTTGAAACCAAACCACGGTCAGGTAGACCAACTAAAATTTCTGCCACAACTGCCAGGAAAATTGTTCAGGATGCAAAGAAAAACCCACAAATAACTTCAGGTGAAATACAGGACTCTCTGAAAACATGTGGTTTGGCTGTTTCAAGATGCACAATAAGGAAGCACTTGAAGAAAGATGGGCTGCATGGTCCAGTCGCCAGAAGAAAGCAATTACTACGCAAATGCCACGAAGTATCCCGCTTGCAATATGCCAAACAGCACAGAGACAAGCCTCAAACCTTTTGGCACACAGTCATTTGGAGTGATGAGACCAAAATTGAGCTTTTTGGCCAAATCAATCAACTCTACATTTTGGAGAGGAGTCAACAAGGCCCATGATGAAGGGTACACCATTCCTACTGTGAAACACTGAGGTGGATCGTTAATGTTTTCGGGATGTGTGAGCTACAAAGGCACAGGAAATTTGGTCAAAATTGATGGCAAGATGAATGCAGTACGTTATCAAATACTGGAGGAACATTTGCATTCATCAGCCAGAAAGCTGCGCATTGGACGTACTTGGACATTCCAACATGACAATAATCCAAAACACAAGGCCAAGTCGACCTGTCATTGGCTACAGCAGAATAAAGTGAAGGTTCTGGAGTGGCTATCTTGGTCTCCTGACCTCAATATTATTGAGCCACTCTGGGGAGATCTCAAACGTGCAGTTCATGCAAGACAGCCCAAGAATTTACAGGAACTGGAGGCTTTTTTGGCTTTTTGCCAAAAGGAATGGGCAGCTTTACCATCTGAGAAGATAAAGAGCCTCATCCACAAATACCACAAAAGACTTCAAGCTGCCATTGATGTTAAAGGGTGCAATACACAGTATTAAGAACTGGGGTATGTAAACTTTTCATCAGGGTAATTTGGGTAGTTTCTGTTGCCATTTTGATTTAAAAAGAGTAAAAACAGTTGACTGATAATAAATGGCTTCAGCCAAACACTAACCATGAGAGAAAAAAGTTTTTTTGTGTCATCATTCATATTCTCTGAAAAATGACCCAGAAATCATAAATTCTGCCAGGGTATGTAAACTTATGAGCACAACTGTATATATAAAACAAAATATATATCACCATATGCAGGGTGAGGTGCACTAACGATCTTGGCCGTGCTAGTAATCTGGTCCCTCCCACGGACCGATATGTAGAAACGATGAGTCAGGATTGCTGCACAGGAAATTTATTTCCATAAAAAAAGATATCAAGCTAATACCAGATGCAGCTGGCTGCGACGTTTCGGGCTTTCACAGATAACGCCCTTTCTCACAATCGTATGTCTGCAACTGGTTACATACATCACATGTTTATATATACATACACATAAGTTTGTTCATTTACAAGTTTGTTAATTTAAAATTGCACTTAATTAAGCTGGAATTAATTAACCCACATTTGGTCAGGTTTTTTTAACTAATCATCTCTCTTTTTATACGTGGTTGGAACAATCAATTGTCAACAGGTGCCGTTATTCCTTTGCCAAAAAAAGGAAAAGAAAAAAGGAAAAATTAAACAAGAAAAAAAATTATTATTGAATCAAAAACCAGAAAAACGGGCAAAACAAAAGGAAAAAATAACCTATAAACGATACCACCAAAATTTTCTCATTAGGAGTATATTCTTTCTAGAAGAAATTCTCCTCATGACTTTTCAGAATATTTAAAGCAAACTCTCCCATCCATCCATATCTCCATGCTTTATTTTGTTGAGAAGTCACTTTGCAAAAATAAACAACCCCCTAGCATTTCTGGCTGTGGCCGTCTTGAGTAAGGGCAACTGATTTATGTAGCATTTACTTCCTGGAATACAGCTCCTAGCTGAAGTATGCATGCAGGAGAGTGTGCTCAGCTGAGAAAACCCCTCCCCCTCTCCTCCCCTCAAGACTCCTGGGATGTATGGAATCATTTTCCTAGGCAAGAAACCAGGAAGTAACTGAAGGAATGTAAAAAAAAATAAAAAGTTTAAAACAATTAAATATGATCTACTTCCCCATCTATTTACTAATGCTAGCGGCGTTAGGTTTAAAAATAGTCAATGTTGATTGGGAGAGTGAAGTTCCACTTTAGGTCTACTGGATAGCTTGAGCAAATGTAGGTAATAACTCTGAAGCGTTCTCCAGCATTATTCAAAATATATCACATGCATATTTGACAGAATAATACTTGCTTATTCTTCCTATACCCCTCTATTGGATCATAAAGATTCTTATCAAATTCATGGACCAACAGAGTTGTGGGAGGGACCATCTGTGCTTCAGTTTGGACCTATGGAATCCTACTTAAAGTGACTGTAAAGACAGGAGTTTTTTTTTTTTTTTTGACCTTCATGCATTCCCCCTGAGCCCGATCTTGATCCAGTGATGTAAACAAGAGCAGAGGCTCTCTCACTTCTCGTTGGCTTAGAGACAGCAGTGGGAGCCATTGGCTTCTGCTTTTGTGAATCACAGCCAGTGAGGAGGAAGCGGGGGGCAGGGCAGAGCCGCGCTCTGTGTTTTTCTATGGACACAGAGTGGGGCTTAAGTGAACCCGCATGAGTGCTTCTGTAGCAAGCAGCTTGCTATGGGCACAGTCTGCGAATCAATGGAGCCGGTGTCTTGCCGAATAAGTTCCTTTGACGGATAGGTTCCCCCCCTGTACTGCGCAGGCGCAGCGCCTGCGCAGTACGTACTACTGTCCGGCCGCCGGAGATAGCCAAAGCTCAAACGCTTCAATCAGCTGTACACGGCGCCTGCGCTCTGGGTCCAGGTTCCTTCCCCACTATCCAAGTGGACCTAGAGGGGGAATCTAAAAGTGCTGAGCGCAGCGAGGCCGTGCCCGAAGCGTGGCGAGCGCAGCGAGCCCGCGAGGGGCCCTCTTACAGGCGCCGTGTACAGCTGATTTTCAGCTGTTCCGCTTCGGCTATTTCCGCCGGATTCTACTGCGCATGCGCAGTAGAGGGGGGAACTAATCCGCCGAGCCGGACTTTCTCGGCAGAACACTGGAAGCACCTGTGGGGGACCCTAGAAGAGGATCCGGGCTGCTCTGTGCAAAACAGAGCAGGTTAAGTATGTAAAAAAAAAAAAAAAAAAAAAAAAAGCAAAATAAAACCCCCCCCCCACAAATGTTTAGTTTAGAATCAATTTTAAGTCTCTGCTGTGGAGGAGTGGTGTGGTTTTTTCTGCGTGTGTGCGTGGCGCTCTGAGCGTTGGTAGTACAGAGCTGGAGTGCACACAGAGGAGACTCATAGTTACATAGTTAGTCAGGTTGAAAAAAGACACAAGTCCATCCAGTTCAACCATAAAAAAAAAAAAAAAAAAAAAACGTACAATCCAATATACCCAATACTATACCCACAGTTGATCCAGAGGAAGGCAAAAAACCCCAGTAGAGCATGCTCCAATTTGCTACAGCAGGGGAAAAAATTCCTTCCTGATCCCAGAGAGGCAATCGGATTTTCCCTGGATCAACTTTACCTATAAATGTCAGTACCCAGTTATATTATGTACATTTAGGAAAGTATCCAGGCCTTCCTTAAAGCAATCTACTGAGCTGGCCAGAACCACCTCTGGAGGGAGTCTATTCCACATTTTCGCAGCTCTTACTGTGAAGAAACTTTTCCGTATTTGGAGATGAAATCTCTTTTCCTCCAGTCGTAAAGAGTGCCCCCTTGTCCTCTGTGTTGACCTGTAAAGTGAATAACTCAACACCAAGTTCACTATATGGACCCCTTATATATTTGAACATGTTGATCATATCCCCCCTTATTCTCCTCTTCTCAAGAGTGAACAAATTCAGTTCCTCTAATCTTTCCTCATAGCTGAGCTCCCCCATGCCTCTTATCAGTTTGGTTGCCCTTCTCTGCACTTTCTCCAGTTCCCCGATATCCTTTTTGAGAACTGGTGCCCAAAACTGAACTGCATATTCCAGATGAGGTCTTACTAATGATTTGAACAGGGGCAAAATGATATCTCTCTCTCTCTTGAGTCCATACCTCTCTTAATACAAGAAAGGACTTTGCTCGCTTTGAAAACCGTAGCTTGGCATTGCATGCTATTATTGAGCTTATGATCTACCAAAACCCCCAGATCCTTCTCCACTACGGATTCCCCCAGTTGTACTCCCCCTAGTATGTATGATGCATGCATATTCTTAGCCCCCAAGTGCATAACTTTACATTTCTCAACATTAAACCTCATCTGCCACATATTCGCCCAATTAGACAGTGCATTGAGGTTGGCTTGTAAATTGGAGACATTCTGTAAGGATGTTATTCCACTGCATAGCTTGATGTCATCTGCAAAGACAGAAATGTTACTTTTGATCCCAGACCCAATATCATTTATAAAGATATTAAAGAGTAAGGATCCCAGCACTGAACCTTGGGGTACACCACTGATGACCTTAGACCATTCAGAGTAAGAATCATTAACCACTACTCTCTGAATTCTGTCTTTTAGCCAGTTTTCTATCCATTTACAAACTGATATTTCCAAGCCTGTAGACTTTAACTTACACATTAGTCGTGTGTGCGGAACTGTATCGAACACTTTTGCAAAATCCAAGTAAACCACGTCCACAGCCACCCCTTTGTCCAAGGTTTTACTTACCTCTTCATAAAAAGAAATCAGGTTTGTCTGACAACTTCTGTCTTTCATGAACCCATGCTGTCTGTTGCTTAAAATGTTTTTTTCCAGCAAGAACTTGTCTATGTGGTCTTTTATTAAACGCTCCAGTATCTTCCCGACTATAGAAGTTAAACTAACAGGTCTATAGTTACTTGGTAAAGACTTTGATCCCTTTTTAAATATAGGCACCACGTTCGCCCTGCGCCTATCCAGTGGTACCATTCCTGTCATTAATGAGTCCCTAAAAATTAGATACAATGGATTTGAAATTACAGAGCTCAATTCTTTTAGGATCCGTGGGTGGATGCCATCAGGTCCAGGTGCTTTATCCACCTTTATTCTGTCTAAATATTTCTGGACCATATCCCTTTTGAGCCATTGTGGATCATTGGGGGCTGTGTCAATACCACCCCCATTATGGACATGAGCTTCCCCATGCTCTTTTGTATACACAGAGCTGAAGAAAGTATTTAATAAATTAGCCTTCTCCTTGTTCCCAGTCACCCACTCTAGATTATTTTGTAAAGGGCCTACATGCTCAGACCTGACCTTTTTACTATTAATATATTTGAAGATTTTTTTTGGGTTTGTCCTACTATTTTTTGCGATCTGTCGTTCATTTTGACTTTTTGCACCCTTGATTTCCTTTTTACATATTCTGTTAAATTCTTTGTAGCATTTAAACAACACTAGTGTTCCTTCATTTTTATATTTTTTAAAAGCTCTTTTCTTATTGTTTATAGCTTTTCTAACTTTGACCGTGAGCCACATAGGTTTTCTTTTTAGCCTTTTAAACTTATTGCCCATGGGAATATACTTTGCAGTGAGGTCCCAAACAGTCTTTTTGAAGAATTCCCATTTCTGTTCTGTGTTTATCGCTGCCAATATTCCCTCCCAGTCTAAGTCCTCGAGAGCAGCCCTCATCCTTGGAAAATTTGCTCTCTTTAAGTTAAGTGTTTTTATCTTTCCCTTATGTATTTCTTGTTTACAGCTAACATCAAATGAAATCATGTTGTGGTCACTGCTACCCAGGTGTTCCTTTATCTGAACATTAGTAATTAGCTCTGCTTGGTTTGAGATTACCAGGTCCAACAGAGCTTCATTCCTAGTTGGGGCCTCAATAAACTGGACCATAAAATTGTCCTGTACTAGATTTATAAATTTTTGCCCTTTAATTGTCCCAGCAGTGCCATTACTCCAGTCAATTTCTGGGTAGTTAAAATCCCCCATTATTATCACCGTCCCAGCCCTTGCAGCCCTTTCCATCTGTGCAAGGAGCTGAGTCTCCACCTCCTCATTAACATTGGGTGGTCTATAACAAACTCCAATGATTAACTTTGAACTACGCCCATCTATATGCAGTTCCACCCATAATGCTTCAGACTCATCACACTCTCCATCAATCAGGTCCTCTTTCACACTTGCTTTGAGATCACTTCTCACATAGAGACAGACCCCGCCACATTTCCTTTTTACCCTGACTTGCACAGGACTCCATAGTATATGGGGGCACAAAGATAATGTAAATATAGCGGCATAGCCAGGGGGCCATTACATAAACTCCCAATGGGGAAATTTAAAAAAAAATAAAATAAAATCAATTGCATGTAAGTCATATTATTTTTTTCTAATTAATGAAAGAAAATTGAACCTAATACCACTTTAAGTAGGATTATGCACAAATTTATTCCCCAATTTCATGGCTGTTAGTGTGCTTGAGGGGATTTGTAGGCAAGTAAACCTTAAGATACCTGTATTTTACTGCAGTTTATGTAGTACAACATAGTAACAGGGAGAGATGGATTTTCTTCTTTCACAGACTATATTTAAATTGTAATGGTTGTGCCTTTTGTGGGATGTATATGTGAATACCTCTGTTTTTTGTAAGTCCTAAAGAGTTAAGTGTTGATGACATCATGGTGTATATATAATAGATGATGGAGTCAGCAAGTAGAAATTGCATGATCTTCCGTCTGCCCTATTTTTCCTTTCTCGGGGGAACAGAAGAGAGATGCTTTAAAAGCTTTTCTGCAGTATACAGTGTATGTGCAGTAGACATTTTAAGATTAAACAACATCATCTAATATTGCATAGTGCATTTTCTTATGATAAAACTTATTCTTGGGTATTTACCTGTCTAGATATTTTGATGTTGTGTACATCATTTTTTAAAATATTTTAAGAAATTAATGCAACCAATTCAAACAATGTAATACATACAGCAGTTTATGCCTATTGGTACTACTCAGACTGATGAGCATATTTCTATGTTCTAAACCAGTGGTCTCCAAACTGTGGCCCAGGGGCTGGATGCGGCCCTTTGCTTGCCTTTAAGCAGCCCTTGGGGTACTTTTCCTTACACTGATACAATACACTATTCCTCCCACTGACACCAACAATGGGGAATAATTCATGCTACTGACATCAGCGATTAGGGCACTGTTCCTCAAACTGACACCAATGATGGGGCACTGTTCCTCAAACTGACATCAATGATGGGGCGCTGTTCCTCAAACTGACACCAATGATGGGGCACTGTTGCTCCAGCTGACACCAATTATGGGGCACCGTTGCTCCAGCTGACACCAATGATGGGGCACTGTTGCTCCAGCTGACACCAATTATGGGGCACTGTTGCCCAAGCTGACACCAATGATGGGGCACTATTGCTCAAGCTGAAACCAGCGATGGAGCGCCACTCTTCCCCATAATACCAAAGATGCACTTTTTACTCCCACTGGCCTCAGGCCGGCCCCCTAAAGTCTGAAGGACCGTATACTGGCCCTCTGTTTAGAAAGTTTGGAGACCTCTGTTTTAAACAACAAAATCAATCCTTCTTTCTTCCTTTTTTTTTTTTTTTGTTTTGTTAATGAGCTTTTTTGAAACTTTAAGTGACATACAGAGAAATTGGTGCAAAAACGATTTACCAACTCCGCTCGAGGATGCATGATTTTCAGATAATGCAAGACATCAGATACAAAGCAAGTACAGGGCTTGTAAAAGAATAAAAAGTGGACCCAGTGCTTGGATGGCAGTGATATTTTACACTGCACGCTCCAGTTCCCTTTCCCTGCTTGTTGGGGCAGGGGATGATGTGTGTCTGCGGGTCAAAAGGCCTATAGGAGGCAACTTGTGTATACCAGAGTGTAGCAAAGGGCAAGATTCATAGTGGAGAAAAAGAGCAGCTAAAGGGGACCTCGGAAGGGAGCTGGGGGAATTAGATGGTGAGCAAATTATAACCAATCATAGGTGTGGGAGTCAGGGATTGGGTATCTGACAATAAGACAGCTCTTTTTTTTTTTTTTTTTTTGACTGTGGCCCATGTAATGTGCTCAAGTATTTTTTGGCATTCAAATTAAATAAAACATGTCGTTTTGGAAATGTGTATATACATGTAGAGTGGATTCTGGCAATATGAATACACATTTTTGTGGGCACCTTAGATACTACATCTCCCATGATCCTTGGATTCTCTGTAGCTTCCGGGCGGGCTATGGGAGTCACTTGTACCAGTTCTAGGAGTTGATGTGGGTGGGTCCTAGGGTTACTGCGATACTCTCCTGGGCCCTGGCCCTCACGTGGGTGGTGAAAGGTGTAAATGTGCAATAAATCCTCAATAATGGCTTACTAAAGAGGAAGGGCTAAAGGAGGTTATTATGAAGGTGTTTCCTTCATGTCTATATGAATCGGTTCACAGAGAGCCGGGCTCTGGGAGGACAGGATCAGAGGGGTGGGACTCTCCCTGTTCCCGCTGGTTGGCATATTTAACTGGGCAGGATCGAATTCTGATTGTGGTCCATTCTATCCTGCCTAGCAGCAGCACAGCTAGTTTTCAGAATAGGCTGTGTATGAAGGTGTTCCTTCTTGAATAATGCTGAGGCGGGACTTGGGACGTTTGGATGTATGGATGTATTCCATCCCACCTAGCTTCAGAACTGAAGAAAATTACGTAATTTGCACAGTCTAAAAGATTACAGAGGGGAGTGTTACAGACTAGCTGCTGTGGAAGGAACAGAGTCTTTCAGCAGGATATACAATGTCACATGATACAAAGCCACAACTAAACCCAGAATATCAGGGGATCTGCAGACAACAGAGCAACATGAGGTATTATATATGCTAGGACTGATCATTCCATTCAGTGAAAAGTAAGTTAGAATTCAGCTTTAATGCCCAAGACTAGGAAACAGCTCTGTCACTGTGCTCAAACTGAAAGCAATGTCGCAGCAGCTGCCAGAATAAGTTGTATTGATTTAAAAATATATATACATTGTCAGTCAGGAAGTAAACAGCCATCCAATCTTAAGGGTTCACAAAAATTGAACTTTGTATTAAATCTGAGTTTATTGAACAGAGGCAGGATGTACATACAAATACTGTTTGTAGCATTTGACATATGCTTTCACAATGCATAGATTAATATTTACTCATTGAGAAGAAGATCATACCAGACAGTATAAAAGACTGAATAGCGAAATAGATCCTCCACATCTTGACAACCAGACATACCACTGTGAGATACATCTGTGATATAAAACTTGAACCTTATCAGGCTAAAACTAAAGCAAAATGATGCATTTTCTCATATAAATTTTTCTAGGATAAATAGCCTCAAAGCTATCAAGAAGAAACCCCCTGTAAGGTTCGAGTCGATCCTAGACAGATCATGCACAGAGCTGCTCTCCTGCACCCACGTGACTGCACTGGGCCAATTGCCAAACACTAGTGACTGTCACATGAGAAAAGGGGCGTGAGCCATATGATTACATATCCAAAAAATACCAGGGATCTCTCTTTTCTCCAGTAGCAAACAAAATGGTGAGGGAGCAAGAGCCATGGGGCCATCTGTGAACCACTGGTTCACCAAGAGGTAGAATTGTCTTTTTTTTTTTTTTTTAAATTCTAAAGCAAATTGTGGAACCGTAAATACCAATTGTGAGATAGATAGATAGATAGATATATAGATATATAGATATATATATATATATATATATTATTCACACTTTGTTATATTGCAGCCAGTGGCTAAAATCATTTAAGTTCATTTTTTTTCTTCAATGTACACACAGCACCCCATATTGACAGAAAAACACAGAATTGTTGACATTTTTGCAGATCTATTAAAGAAAAACTGAAATATGACATGGTCCTAAGTATTCAGACCTTTTGCTGTGACACTCCTATATTTAACTCAGGTGCTGTCCATTTCATCTGATCATCCTTGAGATGGTTCTACACCTTCATTTGAGTCCAGCTGTGTTTGATTATACTGATTGGGCTTGATTAGGAACGCCACACACCTGTCTATATAAGACCTTACAGCTCACAGTGCATGTCAGAGCAAATGAGAATCATGAGGTCAAAGGAACTGCCTGAAGAGCTCAGAGACAGAATTGTGGCAAGGCACAGATCTGGCCAAGGTTACTAAAAAAATTCTGCTGCACTTAAGGTTCCTAAGAGCACAGTGGCCTCCATAATCCTTAAATGGAAGACGTTTGGGAAGACCAGAACCCTTCCTAGAGCTGGCCAAACTGAGCTATCGGGGGAGAAGAGCCTTGGTGAGAGAGGTAAAGAAGAACCCAAAGATCACTGTGGCTGAGCTCCAGAGATGCAGCCGGGAAATGGAAGAAAGTTGTAGAAAGTCAACCATCACTGCAGCCCTCCACCTGTCGGGGGCTCTATGGCAGAGTGGCCCGACGGAAACCTCTAGTCAGTGCAAGACGCATGAAAGTCCGTATGGAGTTTGCTAAAAAAAACACCTGAAGGACTCAAAGATGGTGAGAACTAAGATTCTCTGGTCTGATGAGACAAGATAGAACTTTTTGGCCTTAATTCTAATCAGTATGTGTGGAGTAAACCAGGCACGAAGCATGGTGGTGACAGCATCATGCTGTTGGGGTGTTTTTCAGCTGCAGGGACAGGACGACTGGTTGCAATCGAGGGAAAGATGAATGCGGCCAAGTACAGGGATATCCTGGATGAAAACCTTCTCCAGAGTGCTCAGGACCTCAGACTGGGCCAAAGGTTTACCTTCCAACGAGACAATGACCCTAAGCACACAGCTAAATTAATGAAGGAGTGGCTTCACAACAACTCCGTGACTGTTCTTGAATGGCCCAACCAGAGCCCTGACTTAAACCCAATTAAGCATCTCTGGAGAGACCTAAAAATGGCTGTCCACCAACATTTACCATCCAACCTGACAGAACTGGAGAGGATCTGCAAGGAGGAATGGCAGAGGATCCCCAAATCCAGGTGTGAAAAACTTGCATCTTTCCCAAAAAAGCTCATGGCTGTATTAGATCAAAAGGGTGCTTCTACTAAATACTTAGCAAAGGGTCTGAATACTTAGGACTTCGTTTTAGTCCTAATACTTAGTTTTTTTTCTTTTTTAATAAATCTGCAAAAATGTCATCAATTCTGTGTTTTTCTGTCAATATGGGGTGCTGTGTGTACATTAATGAGGAAAAAAAATGAACTTAAATTATTTTAGCAAATGGCTGCAATATAACAAAGGGTGAAAAATTTAAGGGGGTCTGAATACTTTCCGCCCCACTGTATATACAGTATCTCACAAAAGTGAGTACACCCCTCGCATTTTTGTAAATATTTTATTATACCTTTTCATGTGACAACACTGAGGAAATGACACTTTGCTACAGTGTAAAGAGGTGAGTGTACAGCTTGTATAAGTGTAAATTTGCTGTCCCCTCAAAATAACTCAACACATAGCCATTAATATCGAAACCGCTGGAAACAAAAGCGAGTACACCCTAAGTGAAAATGTCCAAATTGGGCCTAAAGTGTGAATATTTTTTGTGGCCACCATTATTTTCCAGCACTGCCTTAACCGTCTTGGGAATGGAGTTCACCAGAGCATTACCTTGTGCTCCTCCACTTTCCATTTGAGGATATCCCACAGATGCTCAATAGGGTTTAGGTCTGGAGACAAGCTTGGCCAGTCCATCACTTTTACTCTCAACTTTTTTAGCAAGGCAGTGGTCATCTTGGAGGTGTGTTTGGGGTCGTTATCATTTTGGAATGCTGCCCTGCGGCCCAGTCTCCAAAGGGAGGGGATCATGCTTTGCTTCAATATGTTACAGTACATGTTGGCATTCATGGTTCCCTCAGTGAACTGTAGCTCCCCAGTGACGGAAGCACTTATGCAGCCTCAGATCATGACACTCCCACCACCATGCTTGACTGTAGGCAAGACATACTTGTCTTTGTACTCCCCACCTGGTTGCCGCCGCACACGCTTTAAACCATCAGACCACAGGACATGGTCTCAGTAATCCATGTCCTTAGTCTGCTTGTCTTCAGCAAACGGCTGACTTTCTTGTGCATCATCTTTAGAAGAGGCTTCCTTCTGGGACGACAGCCATGCAGACCAATTTGATGCAGTATACGGCGTATGGTCTGAGCACTAACAGGCTGACCCCCCACCCCTTCAACCTCTGCAGCAATGCTGGCAGCACTCATATGTCTATTTCCCAAAGACAACCTATGTATATGATGCTGAGCACGTGCACTCAACTTCTTTGGTCGACCATGGTGAGGCCTGTTCTGAGTGGAACCTGTCCTCTTAAACCACTGTATGATCTTGGCCACTGTGCTGCAGCTCATTTTTCAGGGTCTTGGCAATCTTCTTAAAGGCTATGCCATCTTTATGTAGCACAACAATTCTTTTTTTCAGATCCTCAGAGAGTTCTTTGCCATGAGGGGACCAGTATATGAGTGTGAGAGCTATAACAACAAATTTAATACACCTGCTCCCCATTCACTCCTGAGACCTTGTAATTCTAACGAGTCACATAACACTGGGGAGGAAAAATGGCTAATTGGGCCCAATTTGGACATTTTTACTTAGGGGTGTCCTCACTTTTGTTGCCAGAGGTTGAGACATTAATGGCTGTGTGTTGAGTTATTTTAAGGGGACAGCAAATTTACACTGTTATACAAGCTGTACACTCACTACTTTACATTGTAGCAAAGTGTCATTTATTCAGTGTTGTCACATGAAAAGATAGAATAAAATATTTACAAAAATGTGAGGGAGGTACTCACTTTTGTGAGATACTGTGTGTGTGTATATGATTGTATCTGATTGCATATATATGACGGTCAGTCAACGCTCTCTGCTATGCCTTTCCAGTACTATAGCCCACTGTCGGCTGGTTGTGGGTCACAGGAGAGGACATGTAAGCACACTCCTGTGACCCACAAGATAAGTATGACTAAAACGTTTTGGTCATACGTCTCTTTTATTAATATCTTCATGGCATGCAAGCGCGTACATTATCATTGTTCTCTAAATAAACCATTTGTTTGTCAAACTGCATTTATACGTAGTGGTTTATTTCTTATTTTTACCTCTCTGGCCAAGGGCAAATAGATTTGTAATGGGTTTAACTTCATTATGCAGCAGAAAGGTTCTACGAGCTGCATGCCGTGATTAGGTAAAAGTATACAGATAATACAATACTTCGGGATGTTTATTCAGGAGGATTATCTAATAATGTAATTAAAGCTAGATTTATCTAGAATTATTGCAGTCAATGCCTGGACCTACCAAACTCTTTTTTTTATTTATAGCTTCTAGTAATATTTTGAACATTGCTTTGTTCTTTTGCTTTTAGTGAAATTTGGAGAAGTCAGTAAGGCTACATTCACACTCATGCAGGTGGGACAGTGCGTTAGCTTTTTTGCATCACATTTAGGGCTGCCCATTCATTTCAGTGGGCTGCCCTCTGCGGGAAGATTGCAACAAATAGGTGCAATCACTTTTTTTTTTTTTTTAATCCTGCCACAGAAAAACACAAGGGAAGTTTGTTATCATGGCATCTGGCACGTGAAAGCCCTGTGCGTTGATAAATAATGGCACCGCCTCGCGTCCACAAAAGGAATGCATGTTTTTTGTGCAATGTGGGAATCCACACACGACTATGAAGCCTGCCTAAGACCAATACAGTGTGAACAACCGAATGTGTATACATTTGTATTTAGTTTTTTTAGTCTTTATTTTTGAGGTTGTAGCCTATGATGGTGCTTGGTAAAAGAACGAGCAGATGTCTACCTGTAGCAAAGTTGAAAGGAGCCCCCCACGTATGTCTTTGATGTAATGCAGGTAGAATCCAACCTCAAGCTAACAAAGTGTTAGATGATGAGGTCAAAAAATAATCCAAACCTGCAGAGGATCAGGCTATCCCTCAGGGGAAGGGAAATCTTGTCGACAGTAATACAGCTGGACTGCTAGAGCTGACTTCATAACGTGATTTCATTGTAGAATTATGCAGACATTGGATAAATCGCCACTGTCTTGAGCACTGCTGTCCACTGACGTAATGCATACTGCTTACAGTCTCTTCCATTAAGCTTTGCTGTAATTGACCTCAAACATTTTTCAGCTAGCTAAGTAAATGTTTCAATTACCAGCTCGCATGAAAAAAAACTGCAGAGAAATAGTGTAAAAAAAAAAAATGACTTTCCATAAGAATTGTGGAAACTTTTATGACTGTATCCACAGCAAATCAATATTAAAATGCTTTTATTTATACCTTTTATCATATTGATTTCTGTGTGGAAGTCTGGAAATTAAGCTAAAAGAACAGGGAGAGAAAGGAAAAGAAGTTATATTTGCAAGCACAATTGATACGATTTAAGTTTTTTATTACAGGAGCTCCTGGGGTTCAAGTGTGCCCCCAGCCTTAAAGGTAACCTGTCATTGCTCACCATTCCTTCTGGAAATTCTGGGCTGTTGAGTCACTGACCTGGAACAAGTATAGAGATAAGATATTCTGATACAGCATGCATGTTCCAGTCTGTGACTCAAAGTATTGATGCTAGAAGGCTATCAAACTAGTATTTTTTTAAAGGAGGCCAGCAATGTCCTTGGGTCACTATAACAGCCTGAGATCTTACATACAAACTCCTATGGGCCAGAGCTATTTTTACTATTTGAGCCTATTGATATCTGCAATAACCCTGTCATTTCTTTTAATAGCAAATTTACACATAAATTTTGCAAAAAGTAACAATATATTTGATATATATTTCTATTATAAAAATTCTACGTACCATCAGTTGTGTGCTACATATAGGTTCTGTTTACAAATAATAAGCATTAATTTATTACAAAAAAAAAAGATTTTTCTCGTAGCATTGCATTACAGAATAACAGGCTATTAGGTGTACAAACAGCGAAGTATCTGAGCTTTTATCATATGTATAGGTACCCATTCCATTCATAAATGGTAACCTCTTACTGGATCCACTCCACCTGTAAAACAAAAAACATCAGCCAGCAAATAAACAGAATCCATTCTCCAAATCTCCTGTCTGCATGAACTTATAATATGTATATGAAGCTTAATACAAGCCCTCCCTACATGTTACGTTCCTTTTAGTCATCGGTACATGTGAAATGGAGTCAGGTAACCAATGTACTATAGAAAGTATCACACTGCCCCTTCACCCTATATTTCCACTGCTCATTTTCTATTCTCTCATTAACCTTTGTCAACCATTCCCTAATTTAGGGGCTTTGACAATTTTCCACAACACAGGCCACATCTTTCACATCAACTCCCTGCTCCCCTCCATCCACCCAAACCAGCTGCCAAGGCATGAGAATACATTATTGTCACTCTAGTCCAACACTCTGTACCATCTAGGATAGTTTATATAAAGTCTCCTGTACTTTGTCAAGGTGATCCCCCAAGTCCCCCCCCCCCCACTTCCTAAGGAAATATGGGTCTTTACAGAATTCTAGATCAAGAAGTTTTTAAGAAGATGTAAGGGGTTTAGTGTCTGAGCCTCGCAATAAGCATAATTGCTCAAATTCTGTCAGCCTCTGAGATGATCTACAGGTCTCACCCAAACTCGTAAAATATTGTAGCTGGATATATCTCCAGGAATCCTCTAGGAACCGACCCCATTTTACCCTGAGCTGGGCCAGGGGTTCAAATTTTCCATTTACTGAAAATTCACCACATTACACCTCCCCATCAGCCCCCCAGCTCCTTAGGAAATTCAAGATCCTCATTTGGGTTGAACCATGGGAATTGCCTTAGTGGGGTCAAAGGAGAATAAGCAGGAGCCAGAGGGTATTTCAATCTAACCCACACCTACAGGATTTTAAATGTAGGAGGCAAGGAATACGTAGACCAACCAGGGGGCACAAACTAAATTACGTCCTGCACAAACCAATTTATACACTTATTGGGATTATTTTATAGACATGTAGCAGAATACATTTTGACCTAAACTTTATGAAGAAATTAGAGTTTTTTTTGTTTTGTTTTGTTTTTATTGGATACATTTTATAACAAAGTAGAAATTATCCTTGTGTGTGTTTTTATTTTTAAATTTACATAATAAAAAATTAAATACCACCATAGAAAACTGTGTGTTAGAAAAAAAATGATATACATTTTATTTGGGTACAGTGTTGCATGACTGTGCAATTGCCAGTTAGGGCTCATGCACACTGCAGCTCAAAAAAAAGCTGCTTTCATTTCAGTTTGAAGAAGCTTGCGCTTTTTTGTGCATTGTGCATGTTTTTATTGAGCTCCTTTTGAGCTCCTTTGAGCTTTTAATACTACTGTATAAAAAAACAAAGAAAAGCTGGAACAAACGTTTTTGCGTGTTTTCGAGCTTTTTTGAGCTCTTTGGGGCACTAGCTCCTCTCAAAAATGCGAGTTTGGTTGGGTTTTTTTTCTGCCTGTAGGAGCATATGCCTGAAAAAGCCAAAGTGTGCATGGACACATTGGCTAACATGGAGGGGAGTTTCCAAGCAGAAAAAATAAGAGCTAAAAAAAGCTCAAAAGCCTGTAGGAGCAGTTTCTTTGAGCTCCTTTGAGCTGCAGTGTGCATGAACCCTTAAAGTAGCACAGTGCTGAATAGAAAAAAAATGCCCTGGTCATGAAGGGGTAAAACCTTCTGGAACTCAAGTGATTAACCACTTAAAGACCGCCCACATAAATACTGCAGCAGGGCAGCTTTATTGCGCGAAACGATGCAGCTGTACGTCGTTTTATGTAATAGATACAGGGGGTGCACCTGCGGCGCGGGAACCACTGCACGTGCCTGGTGGCTGCGATGTCCGCCGGCCACCCGTGATCGCTCCTCACAGAGCGGATCCCCATTCTGACGGGAGGAGAGAGAGAGAGAGAGAGCAGTTGTTCCTAGTGATCAGGAACAGCGATCTCTCTACTCCCAGTCAGTCCATCCCCCTTACAGTTAGAAACACCTCCCTAAGGAACACTTAACCCTTTGATCACCCCTAGTGTTAACCCCTTCCCTGAAGTGCCATTTATACAGTGATCAGTGCATTTTTATAGCATGGATCACTGTATTGGTGTCACTGGTCAACAAAGTGTCATTTGGCCTCAGATTTGTCCACCGGAATGTCGCAGTCCCGCTAAAAATCGCTGATCAGACTTTTTTTTCCAAAAAGTTCGGACCTAGAAATTAAACATGTTTCAAATCTTTCCGACGGACTCGAGTCCGGTCGAAAAATCCGTTTGCCTGTATGCTAGTCCGACGGACTAAAACCAACGCTAGGGCCGCTTTTGGCTACTGGCTATCAACTTCCTTATTTTAGTCCGGTTGTACGTCATCACGTACGAATCCGTCGGAATTTGGTGTGATCGTGTGTGTCCAAGTCCGTCCGTTTGTAAGTCTGGCGCACCTACCCTACAAAGTTTGTCGGAAAGATCGTCGGACCAAGTCTGCCATAAAGTCCGCTCGTGTGTACGCGGCAAAAGACTCCCTCTCCCTGTTATACCCAGTCATTGGAATAGGAAGTAATGGAAAATCTCCCCAGTGGATGCACAGTCATCAATAAAACGTTTCTTTCTTTGATACTGATTATTATATGGATGTTTGGAAAAAGACTATTTACAAAAAGCGCAGTTTTGCCAGAGAATTCAGCTTTGGTAGAACCAGGGCTTTTTTTCAGGGGGAACTTGGTGGAACTCAGTTCCACCACCTCTGGCTCAGACCCTTAGGTGCCTGCTCACCACAATCACTTGTAAATACAGAAGTCTGGTTTTTGTGTTTACAAGTGACAGCTCTGCACTCTGTATGTAATGCAATCCTGGTACTTAATGCCCCTTTAAGACCCTCCTACTGTTTTTGTGAAATTTGACTGAACACACCCAATATTTGATGTGATTTGGAGGGTGTGTGTAGGGGGAGGGGTTTTGTGGGGCCGTGGTTAAGTTCCAGCACCTATTGTTTGAGAAAAAAAGCCCTGGGTAGAACTAATTTGATTTATGCCCCAAGCTAAGATATGTTACCTCTTGTGAATTATTATTTATTTTTTTGTCTTTCATGGCATATGTTCATTAATTTAAAAAATTTTATAGGAATTGGTTAACTAAGGAATTTTCATGATTTCTAGTTCTATGTGGGATGCTCAGAGGGCTATGCAGATGAAAACTTGTCTTAGATATTTGTTTAATAGCACGGGAGAGGTCTGACCAACTACAGGGCAGTTTTAATGTGGGGATCTCTTGCGCTGTTTTGAAGGTCCATTCCTATGACCATGAGGCAAAGTAAGAATTTTGCCGCTGGCAGAGATGTGATAGCATGAAATTTTAAGCTGTAAAATACATGTGAAAAACAGTGCTTGCAGAAAATCGCAAATATAAATCAATACCTTAACATCTTTTACTGTCATAATCAAAAATACATCACTATATAAAAATATAAGTGAACAGTCTATTGAGTGCTCAAAAAATATATAATAATAAAGTGCAGCGGTGCTCCAAACTTGTTAGTGTCATGTGCCACACTCCCCTTTGGTGACCCCACTCACCAAAAGTACTGGACCCTCAGCTTTGCAGTCTGGGGTCAGAAAAAGCTGTGATCTAATGATCTGGTTATGTGAGGAATCGATTCTTAAAGACTTCTCCAAAAAGGTATCCTTATATCCAAGTGGATCAACCATTCTCGATAAATGGGGAAAACAAAGAAGGAACTCATAGTGAAATACCATTAAACCTAGGTAAATTGCGCAAACTAGGCCCCATTTACAAGATGGCTGGATAAACAGGCATCGGTGTATAAGCATCTGAGCCCGCCGCTGGTTGGCGTGCGTTCCACAGAAGGCAGAAGTTGCGTCAATGGTTAGCATAAACCGGAAGTGCGTCATCTCGTTTTGCCCCTCCTCCAGGGCGTCATCAAAGGACCTCTCACAAGCTGTGCCCAGATTGTATAATGAAAAGGGTTGAAATGACTGGATGGTCCTTGGTACAATACGGCACCTCATCCCAATGGGTTTACAATTGAGATATGCATCATAGAATAGGGGATTATTGCGGTGCCAAAAGAAAACATAAGTACATAGGTAAAAATATACAATACTTTATTAACAAGGTTAAAAAAAATAATACAATATTACATTTCAAAGGTGTGCACCAAAATGAGGAATTATAAAAGCGCAACAATTCGTAGCAAAGATTACAAGACTTAGCCTAGGAGCGTGGTGGCCAATCCTGTAAGCAGGTAATCGAAAGTCCTACATGTTTCGCCTAAAGCGGCTTCCTCAGGGACAGTTGGTTGAACCTGTATCACTACTGTAAATTCTACAATGGAAAATTCATAATCGGATACAAAGTAATAACAGCAAGATGATGCACGCTATATTTAACATGGGTAAATTGTGTAGATTTTGTGGGGTTGTCAGACATGATCATACACCAGACCACATGGAGCAAGCCGAATCCAATCCCCTCCACCCAAACCTCCCAAACACCAACCGGCATCCCAAAGTGCCTGTAGATGGAAAAATGCCTACCCGCCGGTCGCCCGGGGCAGACATGGAGGGAATCCGGAGCAACTCCAGGATATCAGGGCACATTAACCAGATTGTATAATGTTTGGGTAGATGGCATAAGGATGCAAAAGAATGTAAAAACCAACCACATTGGAAGTGGCAGTGACTTTTTCACCAGCACTGAGGGAAGAAGCATTTTAAGTGGTATGTATCGTAAATGTCAATATGGAAATTGAGGGAACATGTTGTGAAATAAATGTAGGGCTGCCTTTGCTTATCTCATTTTGAAAATGCTAGTTACCTGGCTTTTTCTGGTATAAATAAAATATAAGGTTGATTTACTAAAGATAAATAGACTATTCACTTTGAAAAGGAACTTGCCCTTAGTTGAAAGAATAAGGTGAAGCTCTGCTGACTTTCATCCAATTATGTTTAAGCATAAATACTTTTCTTTCTTGGGTGTGTTTGGGTATACTTTGCAAAGTGAACAGCCTATTTCCCTTTGGTAAATACACTATTGAATTGGAACAAGCTTACACATGATCAAAAGTATGAGTCAAGTTAGAACCCCAGAGTTTAATACTTTCCCAAGTCAGTGACCTAGAAAATACTGACACCATTGAATTAGCTTACCATTTAGACTAGTATTTTTAGAAGGGGTCAGCAATGACAGCTTGTATACTTCCTTTTAATAATCAGTATGAGTTTCCTTTAACAATCTAGCTGCCAGGACAAGCATGATCCAGCCTCTGGATTATTCATGTTTTAATGAGTATTGTACTGGCATTCATGTCCGCACACTTGTTTATATAGGAGTAATATATTTATTAAAAGGGATAGGTTGATATATTATGGGCACCACATCCAAAATATAATAACCTTTAATGGAATGCCAAACCAAAGTGGACTATTAAGGTACAACTAAGTCTTTACAGTTAAAATAGGTCCACTTTTTAATAACCTCCTAATAAAATATCAGTATGAATTGTTCGATTACATTGCTTTACTAATCATAACTGTCCCCATCCTGCACGTTTCCATTTTCTTTTTTCCTATATGGCTTATCCAGTTGTATAATCATTTTAAAGTTCTGTCACTATATGTTGCAATTCTGCTAGAGGGAATGTTGAGAGAAATCTCTACACCCATACCTGTCTAGTGACCGGTGTGGACCCAGAGGGGGGCAAAACTCTGACAGATGTTTTAACCCGTTCTCATGTCATCCTATGCGGTATCCCATATGAACACTTAAAGCCTGGCAAGCCGAAAGCCTAATAAACATTATGAGTTTTTTTTTCTGTGGGTTGAACAAAAAAAAAACCCTGTCAGCTCTAGTCGGAGCTGCTGTACTAAAGATCCCCCGCTTAGCTGTTTGTATTCTGACAGGGGAATTTATCTTCATGATCATAATCCCAAGAAGACTCTAAATCAGGGGTCTCTAAACTTTCTAAATAAATGGTCAACTTATTGTTCTTCAGACTTTAGAGGGACTTAACTGTTACCAAAAGTGGAAATTTTCCTGGCATCATTGGGGGGTAATCTGCCTTCTTTGGTAATAGGGGGAGGCATGGTGCCCCATCACTGGTGTCAGTGGGAGGAATAGTGCCCCATTGATGGGAGTCAATGGGAGGAATAGCGCCCCATTGCTGGTGTCAGTGGGAGGAATAGCACCCCATTGCTGGTGTCAGTGTGAGGAATAGCACCCCATTGCTGGTGTCAGTGTGAGGAATAGTGCCCCCATTGTTGTCAGTGGGAGGAATAGTGCTCCATCGATGGTGTCAGTGGGAGGAATAGTGCCCCATCTATGGTGTCAGTGGGAGGAATAGTGCCCCATTGTTGTCAGTGGGAGGAATAGTGCCCCCATTGTTGTCAGTGGGAGGAATAGTGCCCCCTTTGTTGTCAGTGGGAGGAATAGTGCCCCCATTGTTGTCAGTGGGAGGAATAGTGCCCCTATTGTTGTCAGTGGGAGGAATAGCGCCCCCATTGTTGTCAGTGGGAGGAATAGCGCCCCCATTGTTGTCAGTGGGAGGAATAGTGCCCCCATTGTTGTCAGTGGGAGGAATAGTGCCCCCATTGTTGTCAGTGGGAGGAATAGTGCCCCCATTGTTGTCAGTGGGAGGAATAGTGCCCCCATTGGTGTCAGTGGGAGGAATGGTGCCCTGATTGTTGGTGTCAGTTGGCAGAATAGTGTCTTATATCAGTGGGAGTAATAGTGCCCCAAGGGTCTGATAAAGGCAAGCAAAGGGCTGCATCTGGCCACCACTGCTCTAAATCAACAAAAACCTGATCTTAAACCAGAAAAGTAACAAAAACACCATATGTGTATTTTAGCTAGGAATCCAGTGGTTTGCCCAGAGTATGGCTTCCTTTCTAATTGGGTAGGCATAAGGTAGTCCATTTTTTTGCTGTGTGTGTGTGTGTGTGTTTGTTTTTTTTTTTTATCTACTGAAGTAAACTGAAGAAAGGTGAAATCTGATTAGTTTGCTTGATCAATGTACTTGTTACATTAACTTTACTCAGAGAGTGGACATCCCCATCTGCTCTCCGTTACACTGTGCTTCTCCACAAGCCGCGTTCCCCTCCCCTTTAAAATATTCCATTCATCCAAAAAGGGCATGACTGGCCAGTGTAGATGGGCTTGAAATGATGTGTGATAAAGATTACGGTGGATTCTATAAGATCAATAAGTGCTGGATTTTTGAATTAATGAACCGTATGTATGTGTATTACAGTGCTTCCATGCACTTGGGTTTGAAGATTTTGCTTAGCCAGGTGAGCTGATTTAATGAGACTGGTATTCCTAAAAATTAGACCACAGTGTGTAGCTGACTTTTAATATGTGGACACTTACCTGTCCAGGGAGCCTGCGATATCGGCACCGCAGCCGATCTTTGGATTGGTTGTCGGGTGCAGTCGCCGCCATTCCTTTTAAGGGAACCCGGCAGTGAAGCCTTTTGGCTTCACAGCTGGTACCCTGCTGCGCATGCACGAAGCGCGCTGCGCTTTCCAATTGGTCTGGTGGTGGAGGAAGGAGGGGGCCAAACTTCTGGCAGATCGGCCCGTGTCAAAAACAGGTACCTCCTCCCCCCTGAAAGGTGCCAAATGTGGCACCAGAGGGGAGAGGAGATGGATAAGTGGAAGTTCAACCTTTGAGTGGAACTCCGCTTTAAATGTCCCATTTAGGGTTGCAACACCATCAGTGGCGGGCCCGTGCATTGTGTGCAGACGGGCGCTGCCCTCCCCTGACACCTCCGCAGCCCTCCCTTTTCATGTGCCCAGCCCCTTTCAGGACGCTGGACACATGAAATACCATGGTGGAGATAGGTGGGGGGTGTATTTTGAAGCACATGATTAGAGCCAGAGGCTCTAATAGGCTTCAAAATAGGGTGGGCTTGGGGCGCTGAGCACTGCGTCCCAATCCCACCCTGTTGTGTGGCATAGCAAATTAATTTTCGCTATTTTCACACTAACATTCCTCCCTTCAAATCAGCAGGCAGGTCAGTGAGACCTGTCTTCCGATTGGCCAAAAGCATTAGGCGATCCTATTGGATGCCTAACGCTTTGGTGGAAGAGGAGACATGGCGGAGGAAGCCTGAGGAGCTGAGTGGACACAGGAGCCAAAGCTGCCGCTTCCCGCCAATACAGAAGAAGAGGAGGAGTAAGGCCCGTCACTCGGGCCATGCTGGGGGGGTACTGAAGTGAGAGCCGAGCTGGGGGACGTGCCTGACTGCATGTGATGGGCACACGTGGCTGCATATGATAGGCACAATGGCTGCACTTTATGGGCACATTTTCTTTTGGAAAAGTCAAACACTTTATGGCTGTGTTTTGTACTTTGTATCAGTCTAACATTGGTAATGTTAACGATTAGGCCTCATGCCCACGGACTTTTTTGCAGCTTAAAAATGCCTCTCCATGTTAGCTTATGGCCTCATGCTCACCATGGAGTTTTTGAGCTGTGAATGGCATAGCCGTTTTTAAGCTGCAAAAAAAACCCAGGACCAGTGGGTTCTGAGGCTCCAGCGCTAGAGCTGTAAAAACGTCAGATGCCAGCAAAAGGTGTTAAATGCGATTTAACAAGGCTTAATGCTGTGTTAAGCCTCGTCCGGCATTTCTGTCTCTATTCAAAATCAATGGTTCCCTATGGGAGCCCACTGATTTGAATAGAGGTCACACCAGAAGTCGGATCAAGAGGATCCGACTTGCGGTGCGACTTGTGTGCTGAGAATCTTGAGGGGGGAACCCAGGAAATTTTTTTTTTTTAAATTTGCGTGAGGTTCCCCCACCAAGATGATATGGCTCTTAAGGGGAACCCACACCACACCAAAAAAAAAATGGCGTGGGGGTCCCCCCATATCCATACCAGACCCTTATCCGAGCACGCAGCCCGGCAGGTCAGGAATTGCAATACGTATCTGCAACTAAGACCTATTATGTTGCACATCACTTGGATACAGAGGAAAATGAAAGTAAGTCTGTCTTTCTGGAACATATGTGTTATGCTTGCTGGTATGTGAGTAGGAGAAAGCTGATTCATCGTTATGATTTGTGCCGTTTTCTCACAGCCCGGAGCTCTTAACCTTCATCTGAACCATACCATGCCAATCCTTCATTATACTCTTCAGCGCAGAGTTTATTTTATACCTGTAGGGTGTGCCAGGCTTTTTCCATCACAATACAGGTGGCTACGTAGTTGTTTGTTTAAAGCAAGATAAACATTTTCCAGGGTTATGCTGGTTATACAAATTTACATTGTACAATTTTTTCAAATTTAATTTAAACCTTTAGAAAATCGAATACAAAAAATAGTGAAACAGTCTTTTCAGAAAAGACAGGTACCATAACAAATGCCTGGAATAGAATAACAGTCAATGCTGTCTGCATTATCGAATGTTAGGCCCCTTTTACACCAGTGGACTGATCGGGTCCGCCTGTCAGTTTTTCAGGTGGACCCTTTTGGACCACCCCCTGTTCTCTATGGGGTGGCGGATGTCAGCAAACATGTGTCCGCTGACACTCGCCAGGCATCCGATCCAACACAATCCACTAAAAACAGACGTATGGCGATACATTCGCCATCCGTCCAGCAGATCGGATTGGATGACAATTGGATGGAAACAGACATGCAGTCTGTTTCCATTCGACCACCCCATAATGGAGAGTGGGCTGTGTCCATGTCCACTCTGCATAGAGCAGACACAAACCTGTCATCCGCTTGCTTAGTGTGGATCAGCGCAGAGATCCCCCGCTGAGCAGGTGGATTCCGCTTGGATGGATCTGCTACATGTGAAAGGGGTCTTTATTGAAAAGACTTTATGTTCCAAGCATTGTATACCTTCGCTAGCTCTACTTTGTTTGAGTTTTGCCCTGTAAATCTTTAAAAAGGTAACGAACATGCAAACATGCAATCAAACACCTTGTGTGCATAAAAAGCCAGCCTATATCTAATTATACCACAACTACGGATACATTTGAAATAAACAGGTTCTGTGGCAGGTTGCCGCAGATAAAACGCGCAATTTGAATGTAACTAACCCAGAGTTCTGTAAAACCTAACATATTTTAATGTTCTGTAGCTACACATGTAAAAGAGATAAACGTAATGTAAATAGCCTTCAATGAAATGTGACACAAGAAATACATGATGGTTGCTATTGCTGACTTACCCTTCTGAAAATTCTAGTCGCCTGACTGTCATGTTGACCTTCTTTCTAGCAATTTTAGCACAAGGTGAGCAATGGTGGATCTTGTATTTTTTGTTTTTAACAGTATATTAAACATTTTAAAGTTTATTTGAAAAAAAAAAAAAAAACTGTTTCAGCATTCACACAGTCATTGAAAATAATCCCTGTAATCTGTCTAATATGTGTATTTCCTATGATTGCCAGTTCCCTCCAGTGGCCATAGTGCAGTGCTTTCCAGAAATACCTCGATCAGGAAAAGAATACATTATGGCCACTAGATGGAGCTATTTTTATTTATTTTTTAATAAATAGACTCTTTTGTGTATATGATTAGTTTGTAATAATCTGTGTAAATCAGTGGAAGCCTTTTTAATCTACTTCAATCTTAACCACTTGCCGACCAGCCGCACTCATTATACTGCGGCAGGTCAGCACGATCCCGCGAACTATCATAGCTACACGTCGGCCGCTTTAAGCGGGATAGCAGGCGCGCACGTCCGCTGCACAGCGGGGGTGCCGACGCTCATGACTGGCAGTCGCGATGACGAGAGGCAGAACAGGGACGTTTGTGTGTGTGTGTGTGTGTGTGTGTGTGTGTGTGTGTGTAAACACACACATCTCAGTTCTGTGAGGAGAAGAGAGAGAGAGAGATTGTGAGTTCCTACAAGCTGGGAACCACAATCTCTCATCTTCTATAGTCAGTCCCATCCCCCACAGTTAGAGCACACACAGGGAACACAGTTAACCCCTTAATCGCCCCCTAGTGTTAACCCCTTCCCTGCCAGTGACATTTATATAGTAATCAGTGCATTTTTATAGCACTGATCGCTGTATAATTGTAAATCGACCCCAAAATGTTTCAAAAGTGTCCGATGTGTCCGCCATAAAAATATCGATAAAAATTGCAGATCGCCGCCATTACTAGTAAAAAAAAAAATGCCATAAATCTATCCCCTATTTTGTAGACGCTATAACTTTTGCCAAACCAATCAATATACACTTTTTTCGATTTTTATTAACAAAAATATGTAGAAGAATACATATCGACCTACACTGAGGAAAAAATTTGCTATTTAAAAAAAAAAAAAATGGGGCTATTTATTACAGCAAAAAGTACAATATTGTGTTTTTTTTTTTTCAAAATTGTCGCACTTTTTTTTGTTTTATAGCGCAAACAATTAAAACCGCAGAGATGATCAAATACCACCAAAAGAAAGCTCTATTTGTGGGACGTCAATTTTGTTTGGGTACAGCTTCGCACGACTGCGCAATTGTCAGTTAAATCAACGCAGTGCTATATCGCAAACAATGGCCTGGTCATTGAGCAGCCAAATCTTCCGGAGTGAAGTGGTTAATGATTGAAAAAAAAATGGACCTTTGTGGTTGATAGCTAGAGACCATATGATATAATCAGTCTAGACTGAACTTTGGAACAGCTGTTAGTTTTTTGTTTTGTTTTTTGTTGCTAGATAGAATGAGATCTATTTGGCAACACCATAAACTAATATGAAAACTGGCATTATTGAATACCTCATTTAGATTAATGATTCTCAGGTTCTTATGCCAAGTTTCACTTGGCCACTTTTTGAAATGGTAATAGGACATTTTATATAGAGCTTTTCTGGATTCAGTACATTCTTCACTGGCGAAGGGGAAGTCGGAGTAAAGTTTGAAGTCCTTGTAAGTATATGTCTTCTAGGTTCAGTGACAAGAAACAAGAAGGTTGGTACAAAAGCCAGACAACTAACGCTTTTTAGGCTACTTTCACACTGGGGCGGTGCTGGCGTTAGCGGAAAAGCGCCACTAGCGGCGCTTTACCGCTGTTATAGCCGCACTATTCTAGCACTAGCAGGCGCTTTTAATCCCCGCTAGCGGCCGAAGAAAGAGTATACACCACCCCAAAGATGCTGCTTGCAGGACTTGTTTTCCCGTCCTGCAAGCGCACCGCCCCAGTGTGAAAGCACTCGGGCTTTCACACTGGGGTGGCTTGAGAGGCACTTTTCAGGCACTTTACAGGCGCTATTTTTAGCGCTAAAATGCCCGAAAAGCGCCCCAGTGTGAAAGGGGTCTTAGGGTGAGAAGTCTGCAATGGCAGTCTGTATATTTTGCTCAGGAAATGTTTCCTTAATCCATTCCTCTGTCCTGACTATCTAGTCCCTCTATAGCAGAGCTTCAATTTGCATCATTTTACTTGTCTGTGCTAGTAGGTGATGAGCGGACGTCCGATAAATACACAGATGAAATGCATATATGGGGACTATTTTACCTTACAAAGGATTTGTATTTTTGTCCCTACAATTCTGAGACTTACACAGCTTTGCCACACAACATACCTCTGGCAGGACATGAGACCTAATTTTTCTCTCTCGGGTAGCACTTACAGGCCTACTTGCTCCTTTACCAGTTTGTGCCTGGATTGTGAATAGAGAAGCAACAGGTTGATGATCTGTAACTCTGCTTTTTCCTCCTATCATCATGCCCTTACAGCACATGAGTACCTCGGGAACAAAACTGATGTTCTCCTTGTGCTGCTTCTCCCTCTCCCAGCCACAGCTCTGCAATAAAAGGGATTGCAAGAGACCCAATCGTACTGCATCATATTGGGGTACTTATCACTGTTTGCATTTAAAGGAGAAGTACAATCAAATCTTGTTTGGCTGTACTTCTCCTATGGATCACAGGAGTGCAGTTCATTCTACACTCCTGTGACCCATTTTCAGCTGACAGCGGCTCAAGCAAGATCGTGACAATGGAGTCTGGATCCGCCCACATGCCTGGACTGGCACTCGGCTCAGCCTCTCAGCGAGGTGCTGAAAGGCTGAGCCGGCTGCTTCTGCCCCTCCACAACCCAGCTCTCCAGTGAGTGCGGGGGGGCAGGGCCCTCTTTAACGCAGGGCAAACGGGGCACCTGCCCAGGGCCAAATCTTTGTTGGGTGGCCTAAAGCATTGAGGCCGCGCTACCTGCGAATTGGGGCCCGATGACGGCTTTGCAGAGCGCACAGAGGACACGGGGGGCTGTATTCCCGACCTGGCCAGCAGAGAGGGGGTGGGGCCAGGAGCTCCACTGATGCTCTAACCCCACCCGATGCCTGTATGCTCGGGGGGGAGCAGTTGTAGTGAGAGCAGAGAGTGGAAGCCCCACCCCCGGACCTCTAGCTGTATGCAGTTTGCTCAGATGGACAGGTATGTCCTTACACCCATAAAATGCCTGACTGCTGAAACCCTGTGTTATTCAACTGTAAAGCTGTGCATTGCTGAAAGTTCTCTGACCATCTCCTGTATGTCTGCAGTCTCTGATTGTCTCCTGTAGCGTATCCGCAGTCTCTGATTGCCACCTATAGTATGTCCGCAGCCTCTGTCTCCTGTATAATGTCCGCAGTCTCTGATTTTCTCCTGTAGCATGTCGGCAGTCTCTCCTGCAGTATATTTGCAGTCTCTGACCCTTTCCTGTAGTTTGTGTATTGATGTGCAGCTTTACTTGCTTAATTATTTGGAATTTGCTCCAGTGCTCAGTGAGTGGTAATGATGTGCATTAACCTGTAGCAACCAATCAGTGAACAGTAGTAATCTGCTGTAATCGCTAGCAACCAATCAGTGAGTGGTAATGATGTGCTGTAAATCCTAGCAACCAATAAGTGAGCGCTAATAATGTGCAGTAACCTCTAGCAACCAATCAGCAAGCAGAAATTATGTGTTGTAACCTTTAGCAACCAGCCAGTGAGCGGTAGGGAAAGTCTGTAACCTCTGGCAACCAATTGCAATCGCTGTGTGATCTGCTGCAGTAAACTAATTTTGAGTCCACCTGCTATTTTTTGTCTCAGAATGGAGGGGGGGGCCCAAGAAAACGTTTGCCCAGGGCCCAATCGATATCAAAGATGGCCCTGGCGGGGGGGCAGAGCAGAGAGCTGGTGACTGACAGTCACCAGCTCTTTAGTCGGGGAGCTCTAAGAACCGAGCGATCGGCAGTGTCTGATCGCCCGGTTCTCAGTGTTAGAGCCGGAGGGGGACAGATGCAGCATCGCACCAATGCTGCATCCACCTAGGTAAGTACGAATCTGAAAAAAAAAAATCCATACTTCTGTTAAACTATATATTTACAATCTCTTAATAAACACAGACCTGCATTATTTGTGTCTTTTATGTCATCCTGGAGTTCTTCTTCAAGATAAGTTTCCTAGGGCCTGTGTTGATGGGCTTTGAACCTGTGTCAATTTTAATCTCACATTGGTTTAAGATACTTTTGGGATCATGAACCACAACTTTCACCCCCTTTCTTCCCAGACCAATTTTCAGTGCTCTCGCACTTTGAATGACAATTACTCAGTCATGTTACACTGTACCTAGATGAAAGTTTTATCATTTTGTTCACACAAATAGAGCCTTTTTGTGGTGGTATTTATTCACCTCTGGGGTTTTTATTTGTTGTAATATAAGCGAAAAAAGAGCAAAAAGTTTGAAAATTAAAACAATATTTTCTACTTTCTGTTTTAAAAGAAATCCAATAAAATCCCATTTCATCATAAACTTAGGCCAGAATGTATTCTGCTACATGTCTTTGGTAAAAAAAAAATCCTGATAAGTGTATGATAATTGGTTTGTGTGAAAGTTATAGTGTCTACAAGCTATGCTACATATCACTGAAAATTGATCAATCGTGATGTACCGACTGCCTCATTTCTTGAGGCCCTAAAATGTAAGGACAGTACAAATTATATGATTAACCACTTGCCGACCAGCCACCGTCATTATACTGCGGCAGGTCGGCATGATCCCGCGAACCGTCGTAGCT
Organism: Lithobates clamitans; assembly: GCA_037952925.1. Classification (NCBI taxonomy): domain Eukaryota; kingdom Metazoa; phylum Chordata; class Amphibia; order Anura; family Ranidae; genus Lithobates; species Lithobates clamitans. The sequence goes on from JBBGZY010000372.1 coordinate 10,352,225, forward strand.
ATACGTTGGTCCCTTTAAGCGGGATAGCAGGTGCGCGCGCCCACTGCACATCAGGGGTGCTGGTGCTCGTGACTGGCGGTCATGATGACTGCCGGGTTTGAGCGATTGCGGGCACGAGAGGCAGAACATGGACTTGTGTGTGTAAACACACACATCCCAGTTCTGTGAGGAGAGAGAGATCGAGATTTCCTAAGAGCTGGAAACCACGATCTCTCATCTCCTATAGTCAATCCCATCCCCCACAGTTAGAACACACACATAGGGAACACAGTTAACCCCTTGATCGCCCCCTAGTGTTAACCCCTTCCCTGACAGTGACATTTATACAGTAATCAGTGCATTTTTATAGCACTGATCGCTGTATAATTGTCAATCGACCCAAAAATGTGTCAAAAGTGTCCGATGTGTCCGCCATAATGTTGCAGTCTCGATAAAAATCTCAGATCGCCGCCATTACTAGTAAAAAAATAAATAAATAAATAAAAATGGCATAAATCTATCCCCCATTTTGTATACGCTATAACTTTTGCGCAAACCAATCAATATGCAGGGACTGTAGGTTTGTTCTTAAGTTTAATCTTTAAGTCGGAACAGGTACATTTTTTAAGTGTAGCTCCAGCCAAAAAAACAATTTTTAAGTTTTTTGGATAGCATAGGGAAGGATTAACACCCCTGTAACAGTTGTTTTGCTGTGTGTGCCCCTGTTCGGAAGATTTCACCTCACTTTCTGTCCCAATGACAATTGCATTTTGAAAATTTTGGGTTGTTGTGGAAACAAGCATTGGTGATAAAGCATCAGTGGAGGTACCTTTTCCCCATAATAGCTCTTACAGGAGTGATTTTCCCTTCCTAGGGGTAGATTTCCTCTCACTTCCTGTTGTCTCCTTCCGTTTTTAAGTAGGAGTCGTTTGTAAGTCGGATGTTTGTAACTAGGGGACCCCCTGTACACTTATTGCAATTTTTATTACCAAAAATATGTAGAATACATTTCTGCCTAAACTGAGGAAAAAATTTGCCTTTTTTTAAAAAAAAATGGGGCTATTTATTACAGCAAAAAGTAAAAAATTTTGTTTTTTGTTTTTTCAAAATTGTCGCTCTTTTTTTTTTTTTTTTTTTGTTTATAGCGCAAAAAATAAAAACCGCAGAGATGATCAAATACCATCAAAAGAAATCTCTATTTGTGGAAAAAAAAGTTTGTCAATTTTGTTTGGGTACAGCGTTGCACGACAGCGCAATTGTCAGTTAAAGCGATGCAGTGCAGTATCGCAAAAAATGTCCTGGTCATTGAGCAGCCAATTCTTCCAGGGCTGAAGTGGTTAAGCATAGGCTGGATGTGTGAAACGCCTGTAAGTGACTAAAAATCTGGTATATCCTGGTGATTTTCAATAAAGGCACGTTTTTGGAAACTTTGGATGTGCAGCCATTTCTTCTTTTTACAAATATCCCCAAATGGCCCCTTTTGGTAAAGATGACAGTCCAAGGTATTTAGTAAGAGGCATAGTGAGTTTTTTTAAGTTGCAGTTTTTGGCCCACAATTGTTTGGAAAATGAAGAATTTTTTATTTATTTTTTTTCTCCACAAAATTGTCATATTAACAAGTTCTTTCTCACACATGGCATAGCTAAACTTGCAATTACATCCCAAAATATATTCGGCTACTCCTCCCGAGTATGGCAATACCACATGTGTGAGAATTTTCCACAGCCAGGCCACATACAGAGGCTCAACATGCAGGGAGCACGTCAGGTGTTCTAGGAGCATAAATTTCACATTAAGTTTCCTGACAACCTATCACATTTTTGAAGGCCCTGGAGCACCAGAACAGTGGAATTACCCAAAAATTACCCATAAAACGACCTCATTTTGGAAAGAAAACACCCCAATGTATATTATATGAGGCATAATGAGTTATTTGAACATGTCATTTTTTTCCACAAGTTTTTGGAAAATGTGGAAAAAAATTAAAACTTTATTTTTTTTGTACACAAAGTTGTCAATCTATAAGATATTTCTAACGCATAGCATGCACATAGCAAAATGTGCCCCAAAATATATTCTGCTACTCCTCCTGAGTATGGCAATACCACATGTGTGAGTCTTTTCCACAGCCTATCCAAATACAGAGTCCCAACATCCAAGTAGCACCGTCAAGCATTCTAAAGGCATAAGCTGCACATTTAATTTACTGACGACCTATCACATTTTTGAAGTCCCTGGAGCACCAGGACAATGGAATGGACTATATCGAAAGCCTCCTCGCTGCTGAATCATTTTATTAGCCATGTTGACAGATTACAGGGACAGATATGACAGATGTTGATTACTGGGGCAGATATATGCACTGGGCCAGATGTGTGCAGATGTGCACTGGGGCAGATAATTTTACTGGGACAGATGTGTGGTGTTTTTCACTGTGTGGGGACACTGTTTTGGGGACACTAGCTGAGTGATCCGTGTGTAAAAAGTGATCACTGGCTCATAGCACAGATCTGCTGTGCTTCTCCTCACTGACAGGCTCTGTGTAAGGAGAAGGAGAGCCGATCGCCTGGCAATGGCTCTCTATTTACATTTACATGATGGCTGTGATTGGGGGGACACAAGCGCATCGGGATCGAGCAGCTGCTTGATTCTGCTCTTTCTGAGGGACGTTCAGAAAGAGGAAAGGAAGGAGGAAACACCCACCCGGCCGTTTCATATTCAGTGGCCGGGTGGAAAGTTAAAGTAGTACTATAGGCAAAACCTTTTTTTTTTTTCTTTTTTTTTTTTTTTTTTGTATTTTTTTTTTCATTTTGGATAGAGCAAGGGAAACCACTGTCAGATTTTTTTTTTTTCACCATCTGTGTTCCATTGTGGAGATTTCCCTACACTTTCTGTCCCATAGACAAACGGGAAGTGATAGGAAAACCCTGCAAATTACGGGATCTCCTTGGATTCCCAGGCCACCAGAACCATTGTCCCCATTGGAAAGTTTTCCCTCTATTACTTTTCTGGGGACAACCCAAAATTTAGGATTTTCTTTTACTTTCAATGATAATGGTAAACAGAACAAATCGAGAGAATGAATCTAATGGGGTTACAGACTACAAAGAAAACCGACAGGTGCTCTAATCCATCTCCGCTGTGTCCAAAAGTAAAAAAAAGTGCCTTTAGTTACATTGTAAGAATTATTTGACAGGTGCATTAGACCAACAGTTGACTTCCTTCTTACCTGAAAGTTATCTGCTGTAAAGTGGAATTAAACTCCTGAAAATACTCACCTCCACCTTCCAGCGATGCCGCAGTTACATCCCTCACTGGCCACTGTCATCTTCTCCCTGGACTGTTCTGGGTGTTCGGCCTCTTGATTGGCTGATGAGGAATGACATCATTCCACGCATGCACATGTGAGTAAGTCTGTCCAGCAGAGCCGGATTGTAGCGGGAATGCCCATTGAGATGCTTGCGGGCAGCTCAGTATACATTCATAGAAGACTGCAAGCAGGCAGGATAAGCCTTTATTACAGAAGAGACAGCATGTGTCTTCTACAATAAAGAGCTGCGTGTTTGCAGGCTTTTAGTTAGGTTTAATTCTGCTTTAAGCAGGCTTGCACAGCTATATTTGTATGGGAATGCAAAAACCGTTTGGCGTTAACAAAAGCTCCTTGGCACAGGCCCTGTTCCCTTGACTGCAATTCACAAAATTTAATGCCAATACACCAACCCCACCTTCTTGCCTGTTTCAAACACTGCTGTAGATTTCGTCACATGCCTCTTCTTATCTATGCTAGTGCACACCTTGCAGAAACAAATGATGTTCAGAGTTTATTTTTAGCGTGTCCCTCTAAACTTAGGAGAAAGTGAACCTGTTTAACTAGTAAATATTGCAGATTCTATAATTGCATGCCTTACAGGGCCTATAATTTCATGCCTTGGCACTAATGCTAGTTTAAAAGCAAAAGTTCAGGGCTTGTTCCAAAACAGCATAGTAACCTGAAGTGGAACCACGTTAATGACAATTTTTTTTTTGTTAAAGCTCATGTCAGTTGACGTACATTTTCAGTACTGTAGTGAAAGAAATTTGTGTTGTAATCCTTGACATTTCATACCTTATCTTGTTCTAGACTGTACAGTTACCAAGACTTGTGCTCCAGCTGTGCTTTACTTGTTAAAACAGTGAAGATATCTTAGGAATGATGCCACAATTTTGAGCAGACCTGTTTACAACAGAGTGATGTGTTTTCAGTGAAGTGAGATCCTTTACCAAAGGAGAGAGAGAACAGAAGCTGAGTAAACAAGTGTTTTACCTTACACACTTCACTTGCGTTTTATTACATAGTAGCACTGCAAAAACTGTTGGCACTATATAAATCCTGTAAAATAATAATAATAAAAATAGCTGGTTACATATATATGCATGAGTCCAGTTGATGAAATAAACACCACATCCCCAAAAATGTATAGAAGGCGTATCCAAACAAAAATCTTGGGACTTCAAAGGTGTTGAAACCTTCTATCAGAGTAATACAGCCAACTACATTGCTAAAAAAGAATTACATTTATTCGAAAATTCATTAAAAGGAATTTGGGGGTGACAATCCCCCTAAAAACATGAAATCGGCAAACCTGTGAGGCAATTTGGCTCCACAGCATTGAGGACTTGACCATACCTGTTTCCATCTGTGTTTGAGGCAGTGTTAATTTTGGCAGCAAATTTCGATTTAGTTTTAGTTTTAGGACTAAAATGGCATTTTAGTTTTAGTCCCATTTTAGTCTTCTGCAATTATTTTAGTTTTAGTCGTATTTAGTCGACTAAATCTCCAGTACATTTTAGTCGTCTAAAATCGAATGGGTGTAATTAAATTGTAATGCATTAGTTAACATTTCTCTACAATTTCCAAACTCATTATATACAGCTGGAGTGAAAAATCTAATGTGTTATTATTTATGGTATTGAGGTATGAACGTGCACTACAGACCAGTGTTAATTTTGAGGTCAAATTTCAATTTAGTTTTAGTCCTAGACCCCTTTCACACTGAGGGCATTTTGCAGGCGCTATAGCGTTAAAAATAGCGTCTGCCAAACGCCCTAAAACAGCTGCTCTATGCACTCCAGTGTGAAAGCCCCAAGGGCTTTTACACTGGAGCGGTGCGCTGGCAGGGCGTCAGAAAAAGTCCTGCCAGCAGCTTCTTTGGAGCGGTGAACTCACAGCTCCTCCACCACTACTCCCTATTGAAATCAATGGGGCAGCTCCGGCGGCGTTTTGGAGGCGGATTTAACCCCTTTTTGGCCGCTAGCAGGGGGCTAAAGCGTTAATAGCGCCGCTAAAACGACAGTAAAGTGGCGCTAAAAATAGCCTAGGCAGGGCAGTGTGAAAGGGGTCTAAGTCTTTTGACTATAATGGCATTTTAGTTTTAGTCCCATTTTAGTCTTTTGACTAAAATTCCATTTTAGTTTTAGTCGTATTTTAGTCATCTCAGTTGTTTTAGTTTTAGTCATATTTTAGTTAACTAAAATAGTATTAATTTAGTCGACTAAAATTTTTTTGTCATTTTTAGTCGACAAAATTAACACTGGTTTGAGGTCAGCCCAATACTGGGACTATGCAAGCTGGTTTGTTTGGATGACTTTTAAAGATACAAACACTTGTGCTCTAGTTGAGGGACAGACATAGGACCTACCTTTCCCTGGCCCCTAGTGGGTATTAGCAGGAACCCTGAGACTGCTATCCTGTTTGGGCGGCTGTCACTCCTGTATCAGCATACCATGATATGCCATTCACGTTCTTACTGCGCCTAATATAGCAACCTGTGACTTACCTGCACCCTTTGAGGGATTTGATGTTGCTCCTTTTTTGCATATTGTCAACCACACCTCATAGCACCCCTGAGGAAGCATTCAATGCGAAGGGCTTTGGGACATATTATAGACATATAAAAAGAAAAGAAAAAAATTCTGGTTAAAGCTTGTCAATGCCTATATAGTTTTAAAGTGATACTTACCTGCTCTGTGCAACGTTCTTGCATAGAATGGTCCCTTACCTCTTCTTTAGCGGTTCCCCACTGGTGCTGTTCACGTCTTCTTCCTGCGGGTAACGCCATAGCAATCGATCTGTTTTTAACACCACCTGCCCTGCATTGGTGATCGGTACCATTATTAATATAAATCCCTAGCCCCCTCAGCATTGATGATCAGTGCAGTGTTTTCCTTTAACCCCCCCTAGTGCAGCAGCAAAATTTAACCTTACTTGATCAAACACTCCCACGCTGTTCTCTCTCTCTCTCTCCCTATCTGGCTGGGACTTTAGGCCCCTTTCACACAGGGCGGAATCTGTCCAAGCGAATTTGCCTGCTCTGCAGGGAATCTCTCCACTGAGCAGATGGATGACAGGTTTGTGTCCGTTCCACTGTGCAGCCCGCTTTTCTCTATGGGGAGGTCGGATGGAAAAGGACTGCATGTCTATTTCCATCTGATTGTCATCTGATCTGCAGGACAAATAGCGAATGTATTCCAATCCGTCTGTCTTTAGTGGAATGGATGTCGGTGGGTGACAGCGAACACATGTCCACTGGCATCCGCCACCCTATAGAGAATAATGGGGGATCCAATTGGGTCTTCCTGAAAAACGGACAGGCAGACCCAATTGATCCACTAGTGTGAAAGGGGCCCAACTTGTATTGCCAGGCATAGATCTTTCCGCCTGACAGTATTGTCTGCTTTCGATGCTTGGTTCTAAAACAGAGGTTTTCAGTGCCCACACCATGATACAGCTCTGCAAAGTCAGCAGATCCCTAACAGGTGCTGGACATGGAGGGTCAAAATCAAAGAACCGGCAGGTTGCTCCTTGGGCAACTAAGCCTTACATGATCTCACTCTGCAGATTTATAGATATTATTCTGAAGGCAAGGAAATATACTGGTAGGTATCAGGAGGAATTCAAGACAAAGGTACATTTTTTTAGGCTACTGCTTAGGCAGAATCAACATTTCTAAATGTTCTCTATAGCAAATTTTTGAACTTTTTGTGTTCGGGTTCATTTTAACTGATGTGCAGAATAGCATTTCAATCAGCACAAATTACTGCCTTAGATTGTAGGTGGACAATATATATTGTTAAAATAAAGTTGAAGCACTTTTTATTTTTCATTACTGCTCCGCAATAAATAGCATTAACGCATACAGAAATAAATATAACAAAAAAAAAAAGTAAAAGTCCGGTCAAAACCTAACCGTACTTCAACCCCTATTCTAAGCCTTATGCTAACTACCATGTAAAGGAAAGATGTGTATACTTCCCTAATCTAGGGCTAGCTTCAGGGGAGAGGAGAGAGCAGTGACAAGCAGCCGCAGAGACTGGGCTTTCACGTCACCTATATACTTAGTTGGGGGCACTTGTCTGCTCCCCCCCCCTTTTACCCTGAAGCTGGCACTGGGACCCGATCCTGTGACTGGATCTTAGTGCCCTTAGATTAAGTATATACATGTTTTATTTACAGGATAGTTAGCATAGGGCTTAGAATTAAGTTGGGGGGTAGGTTTAAAGCGGTTATAAAGTTTCAGCTTTTGTTCCCTTAAAATACCAAACCTGTTATACTTACCTGCGCTGTACAATAGTTTTGTACAGACTGACCCTAAACCTCCTCTTCTGGGGTCTTCCGGTGGCACTGTCCGCTCTTCCTCTTCTGTGTCTGCCCCCATAGCAAGCATTTGTTATGGGGCAGATGTGCGGGCTCACTCCCAATCCGCGCTGTGTGTGCCCATAGATGCACACTGTGAGACCTGGCCACGCCCCCCGCACCCTCCTCACAGCATTTGATTGACTGCAGCAGGAGACAATGGCGAGAGAGGGAGCAGCGATGCTGCTTTCAAGCACTGCTCTAGATCGAAAGAAGAACCAGATAAGCATTTGCGGTGGGGGGCGCTGATACTGGAAGCTTTTTTACCTTAATGCATGAAAGTGGTTCTAAAGGGAGCAGGTTTTTTAATCTTAATGCATTTGATGCATTGAGATAAAAAAAACCTTCTGTGCACAAGCCCACCCTAATACTTACCTGAGCCCCATCTCCAGCGATGTTGCACGAGAGCCTCGGCTGCCCCGGGACTCTCCCTCATTGGCTGAGACAGCAGCGGGAGCCAATCAAATTCAGTGAATGGACACACAGAGCAGTGGCTCGGCTCTGGTGCCCCCATAGTAAGCTGCTTGCTGTGGGGGCACTTGACAGGAGGGAGGGTCCAGGAGCGCCGGCGGGGGACCCGAGAAGAGAACGATCTGGGCTGTTATATGCAAAACCACTGCACAGAGCAGGTAAGTATAACATGTTTGTTAAAAAAAAATATGAAACGTGAAAAAAAGAGATTTTAATATCACTTTAAGGTAAAATGCATCCTCTGCATTAAGGTAGAAAACCTCTGTGCTGTGCATCTAATCCCCCCCCTTCCCTTTTCCAACACATACCTGACACCACTCGATCCTGCGCTGTTTCCTCCTCCCCCCCCCCCAGGCAGCCCAATTTTCCTCTCTTCCTCCTTTCACAGATGACGCATGCAGCAGTGGAAGCCATTAACCCCTATTACTGTCAGTCATATCCTGTGACAGAGTGGGTGGCGGGGCGTAGCCACACTCTGTGCCAGTAGATGCACAAAGCCTGGCTTGGCAGCAAGCCTATTGGACCCCCATAGGAAGCAGCTTACTATGGGGGCACACTGAGAAGAGGAAGAGCCAGGAGTGCTGGCAAGGGGACCAGAGAAGAGGAGGTTCAGGGCCACTCTGTGCAGTACCATGTTTATTAAAATGTTTAAAAAATAACTTTTACAATCACTTTAAGTCTTTAGAACTACTTTAAGTTTTTAGCTAGGCTTTGACCAGACTTCTACTTTATTCAACTACTGTATAAAAGGAATCTGTACAGAACGTGGGGATTTGCAAGGAGAAATATTTGAAAGCAAAACTGGAGACCGTGTGGCTATTAAAGTCAGGGACAGTTGACAACTATGGTACGCACTGTTGAATGATCTGTGTCAAGGTCAGATGTCTAGGCAATGAGACCAATCTGCTGCCATATCTGTGAGAAACATTCAGTGTTTAGACATCTGTCATTGCAGATGCAAAACTGCAGGTCTAACTAGAGCAGGTTTGGATAGTAGTTGTCTAGCAATTTTTTCAGATCATAGCAAGTTTATAAGTGACCTCTATGTACCACGGTTTACCTAACCTTGGAGAGTAAAAAATTTCCTGTTTTGACACCTCTCTGATTCTGGGGGTACAAAGAAGGCGTGAAAACGATATTCGATGTTCGATGTGAGCTTGTTTTCAGAAATTCCGACCGTGTGTAGGCTCCATCGGACATTTGCTGTCGGAATTTCCAACAACAAAAATGTGAGAGCTGGATCTCAAATTTTCCGACAACAAAATCCATTCTCGGAAATTCCGATCGTGTGTACAAAATTCCACACATGCTCGGAATCAAGCAGAAGAGCCGCACTGGCTATTGAACTTAATTTTCTCAGCTCGTCGCACATCATCGCGTTCTTCACGTTTCGGAATTTCCAACAACATTTGTGTGACCGTGTGTATGCAAGACAAGTTTGAGCCAACATCCGTCGGAAATAAATCCACTGTTTTGTTGTCGGAATATCCGATCGTCTGTACGCAGATTTAGATGGACTTGGATAACAAATTAAAGCTGAACTCCAGCCAACACTTTTTTAGCAGTTACAGCATAATGTTGCCTCCCCACCACCTGTTTAAACCTATAAAACCTGCACCACTATGCCATACCTGTGTAAATAGATCTCATTCAGCAACCGGTACTGCCTTCTGTTGCTCCTTGATTCAAAGCATTGTGGCCAAAGCACGTGTATACACCCGTATGGCTGCTTTTGTAGCTTAGGGCAATCAGATGGGGGGGTATGGCCATGTGGTTTATACTGCCCCCCAACTGCAAGTGTAAACAAGCTCTTATTGGCCAGATCACCAAAAAAACACCTAAAAAAGAATGCAGTCCCCACATCTAAGAATTGGTAAGCTGCAATATGTTTGTTTTGTGGTTTAATACTGCTTTAACTACTTGTTGGTTAACTTTTTAGCAATTACCGTATGTACAATAAGTGACATAACAGTTTGAAATAATTTCCATGTAACCTCTATTTAGCCACTGCAACTAAACTATTCCTGCAGCTATATATTCTATTATGGTGTGTTTTTAGGGACAAAAATCTCCAGTAACATCTCTTTCTATTCTCCAGTCCTTGTAGTAAATGCCCGATTCCTGGATATGCTTTATTGTAGTTTAATAAAGTGGTTGTAAACCTCAGACATGAAATTTGAATAATATTATATATATATATTATATATTTCTATAGTGTTTACTTGCCTCGCTCCAAAGCTTTAGGTGTAATTCCTCTCTGCTGTCTAGTTCCTCTGTTATCAGCATGAATTCTTTCTGATAAGTTTTCCTGACACCGAGAGCTAAAAAGGTGACACGGGATGTACCTCCAGCACACAGCCTGTTATTGACTGCCTCGGTTCTGTTCCTGTGTGCTGTGTGAACAGGGTGTGTCCCTTCCCTCCAATCAGCTCTCAGGTTCAACTTATGTAGGAGAAAGTGTTTCATCTCTATGTATGACCTACGGTTAGCCCTTCACCGGGTATAGGTAAGGGTTTACACACACTTTAAGGCAATCTTTGTATTTTTCTAGCATTAATGGTGTCAGTGTATAATTGCAAACATTTCTTGACTTTCAGATTTGAGTTTTTTTTAAGATATGTCCCTAAAATAGTGTTTATTTTCTAATTTTTCTTTCAGTTTAAATCCATCACTTAGGCCCCTTTCACACTGGGGCAGGAGGTGCGTCGGCGGTAAAGCGCCGCTATTATTAGCGGCGCTTTACCGTCGTTTTAGTGGCGGTATTTGACCGCTAGCGGCCGAGAAAGGGTTAAAAACCACCGCAAAGTGCCTCTGCAGAGGCGCTTTGCCGGCGGTGCAGCCGCACTGCCCCACTGATTTCAATGGGAAGGAACGGTGTATACACCGATCCGAAGATGCTGCTAGCAGGACTTTTTTTCCCGTCCTGCTAGTGCACTGCTCCAGTGGAGACACAGCAGTGGCTGTTTCGGGTCAGTTTGCAGGCGCTATTTTTAGCGCAATAGCGCCTGCAAATCGCCCCAGTGTGAAAGGGGTCTTACAGTGGGTATAGAAAAGAATCACCCATCTTTTTAAAATAATCAAATAAGGCAGACACAGTTTTTCTTTTTAGCCAGCTGTATTTAGTATAAGATCCACGTGAAAGATATAACGCCAACATGTCAGAATCACTTAGTTGTCAAAAGGATCACCCTAAAACTTACTTGTAAACTTATCAGGTAAAAAAATCAGGTGTAGCTAATCACCTTCGCAATGGCACACACTTTCAACTGTGATCAGCTGTGGTCATTTTGATTAGCTCAGCATGAAAATAGCTTTCCTGGAGCATTTCAGTCCCTGGTAGTGCAACTGAAGCAAACAATCAACTATGGGTGTCAAGACACTGTCAAAAGATCTCCAGGATAGTTGTGAACAGACACAAGTCAGGAGCTGTATACAAAAAAAAAATCAAATGCTTAATCAATGCCTAGAAGCACAGTGAAATCTATTATTACGACGTATAAGGTATTTGGTGCAACACGGACCCTCCCTGGATCAGGAAGTTGTTCCAAATGGATGAAAGCACCAGGAAGAAACTGGTCAGAGGCCTCCAGCAACTCTGAAGCAGTTGCAGGAAAATATGACAATGAGTGGTCATTGTGTGCATAAAATAATATCACAAATTCTCCACAAATGCGCCTTGCATGGGAGGGTTGCAAGAAAAAATTCACTTCTTTTAAGGGATGCCACATGCGGTCACGCCTTACCAAAATGCACCTTGAAGATTCTGAGGCCACATGGAAAAAGGTGTTCTGGTCAGATGAGGCCAAAATGTAATTATTTCGCCTCAACATCAAATGATATGTCTGGCGGAAATCCAATACAGCTCACCATCTAAATAACACCATTCCTACAGTAAAGCATGGAGGTGGTAATATCCTGTTATGGGGGTTTCTCTGCAGCAAGGACTGGAGCACTTGTTGGGATAGAAGGAAAAATGGATGGAGCAAAATACCGTAACATTCTTGAGGAAAATCTGCTGCCCTCTGCCAGAAAGTTGTCAATGGGAAGTTTACCTTCCAACAAGACAATGACCAAAAGCACACAGGAAAAATTACCACACAGTGGTTGATGAAGAAAAAGGAGAATGTCCTTGCATGGCCTAGTTCGAGCTCAGACTCAAACCCCATTGAAAATCTATGGAATGATTTGAAGACTGCAGTCCAGAAACGATCACCATCAAAATCAAAAAGTCTAGATGTGCAAAGTTAGTAGAAACATATCCCAACAGATTAAAGGCTGTAATTAAAACAAAAGGTGGTTCAACAAAATACTGAAACAAGGGGGTGATCCTTTTTCCTTTTCATACATCATGGGACACAGAGTCAGGCTAATATTCATTACCTGCTGGGTTATACTCTACTTAATTAAGGGATTGACTGATCGGATCCATTTGACACAGGCTTTCTATGCTTAGATAAATGGTATCCCAGCCTCACAAAGAAGACTCGAGATCCTGCGAGGTTTTGCCTGTAATGCAGCCTCCGGGTGCTGGACCCTGCGAAGTGGAATCCTGGACAATACAGCGCTAAGGCATTCCTGCAGGGTGCTGTGCAGGTCCAAGGGAGTGGACCCTAAACTTGAAAAGGGTACCCAGTCCTTGAATGTCCTCAAGTGACAGGAACCCGCCGTAAAGGGTGAAGATTGGGCTCTTAGTTTCTAAGCTGCCCTACACCTGGACGGGTAAGTGAAACCCCTTTTATTTATTATTGTGGGGTGTCCCAGTGATTGTAACAATCAGTCAAGCTAGCTAGAAGCTGGACACCTGTGTGCGGTGACCAGACGGGGAGTTTTGGGCTAGGTCTGGGTGTTTGCAAGGTGTACCTTTTTTTGCTTGTGTCTGGCTGTTTTTTATCTGTATGATGGCGCATGACGGTGCGCCATTTCACCTTGGTTCACCCGGAAGCATGCGTGCGTTCGCAAGAGTGCTGCTATGCTCAGTTAGCAGTTTGGTTGGTGGCCATGGCGCACGCGGCTTTGCCGCACATGCGCAGTAGCCTTTTATCTGGGCATACAAGGATTTGTGTCACGCGAATACAGCCACGCCTGTTCGCCAGGACCATGCACGTGCGTGCGCACGCACGGAACGTTCTGACACACACCCAGCTTATTTAAGCTGTGTAGGCCAAGCATGCGGTGCTTCCAGAAAGCAGCTGCGGAAAACACAGAGCAGGCTCTGCACAGACACTTGCAGCGGTTCATTATTCCTTGGTTAAGTGTTGCTTGGCAGGCTAAAGGTGCTTAGCAAGATTGTTACATAGGGGCTTGGTGAGCCCTATTAAAGGGTCTCCCTTCTGAGGTGTTTTAATACTACACCCAAGTACTCTCTTTTTGTGGCTGATAAATGTATTAAAAAAAGAGGAGCGGGACTAACACTATAGGGAAGGGCACACCAATATCGTCAGTAGTTCATGACGAACCTAGTCGTATCTCTAGTGTTGTATCCCCTGAAAAACCAGAGGCTTCCGGGCAATCTGAGCCGCTGCACCTATCTGGTGTTGTGCCTACAGTCAACGCTGCTGCCTCACCCTTTATCACTAAGTATGAACTGTCCTCGGCCCTAGCTGGGTTAGAGCACAGGATTGCTGGCATGATTGCCTCCATCCCGCAGGGTAGCAGGAAGCATGACAGATCCCCCTCCCCGGAGCTTCCTGTCTGGAGCAGGAATGGGTTGAAGATGGGGAAGAGCTTAAAGCTCAGGACTCTGTGGAGGGCCCGATGAGTCTGCTTTTGAGCAATCTGGACAAGATGATATCCAGTTGATGTCTGCCTCTCAGTCGCAGAGACTTTTGATGGGGAATGTTTATTTGGTGATCATTTGGACAAATATATCCAAAAGATTTCCGGAGGGAACAATTCTCTACTTCCTGTGAAGAAAAGCACCAGACGTCCCTCATTTAAAACCTCAGGGACTGCTTCCTGCAATGTCTCAGCGTCAAGGCGGTTCCGCCACCAACAGGGCGCTAGGGCCAGGGGCAAGCCGCAGGGCCAGGGCCAGAAAAAGCCATTGGTCCAAGATTCTTCTAAACCCAGCACCAAACCCTCCTTTTGAGGGGACGCCCCCACTCCATCGAGTAGGGGTAAGGCTGCTGCACTTTGCGGCAGGGGTGATCCAGGAAATTGGACAGCGTTGGGCATGGCCATAGGTTGATCTATTGACCTCCAGGTTCAACAACAAGCTTAAGCAATTTGTTTCCCGAACAAGGGATCCTCTGACAATTATAGCAGATGCACTGATAGTTCCATGGAGACAGTACTCCCTGGTTTATGCTTTCCCTCCGATCCCTCTCCTTCCACATTTGTTGCGCAGGATTCGGAAAGAGGGGGTTCCAGTCATTCTAGTGGCACCAGCCTGGCCCAGAAAGCCCTGGTTCCCGGAGATTGTGAGACTGACAATAGACGGGCCATGGACGCTTCCACGTCCCCCCGATCTGCTGTTTCAAGGTCCTATATTCCACCCCAATTTACAGTCTCTAAATTTGACGGCATGGCTATTGAAGCCATGGTGTTAAAGGACCTGGATCAGTAGTGTCTACCCTAGTGAATGCTAGAAAAGCTGTCACTAGGAAAATTTATCATAAGGTCTGGAAGACTTATATTGCTTGGTGTGAAGCCAGAAAATGGCATCCTCGGAATTCTCTTTTCTACAGTCAGCTGTGGAAATCAAATTGGCTTTGAGTACAATCAGAGGTCAAGTTTCAGTATTCTTCCAAAGGCCTTTAGCCTCCCTTTCACTGATCCGAACCTTTATGCAGCAGGCAACTCGCTTGCTTCCCCCCATTAGATCACCTATGTGTCCTTGGGAATTGAACTTGGTGCTGTCTGTGTTACAGAAACAACCATTTGAACCCATCAAGAAAATTTCATTAGACTTGCTGTCACACAAGCTAGCCTTCCTGATGGCCATCATCTTGGCTAGAAGGGTGTCAGAGTTGGCAGCCCTTTCGTGCAGGGAACCATACTTGATCCTTCACCACGAGAGTCGTGTTACGACCTGTCCCATCCTTTTTGCCAAAGGTGGTGTTGGCCTTTCATTTAAATCAGGACATTATTTTGCCTTGTTTTTTCTCTCAGCCTCGCTCGGCGAAAGAGAAACGACTGCATTAATTGGACGTTGTCCGGGCAGTCAAGGTTTATTTGTCTAGATCTGCGGAGATCCGAGGATCAGACTCCTCCTTTGTTTTACCAAAAGGACCCAGAAGGGGCCGGCAGCTTTCATAGTTTCCATTGCCAATTGGGTCCGTCAATTGATCATTCAGGCATACGGTCTGACAATATAAAGCTCCTCCCTTTTATGATGAGAGCTCATTCTACCAGGAGTGTAGGAACCTCCTGGGCTTTTCGCCATCAAGTATCTGTGGCTCAGATTTGTAAGGCTGCTACCTGGTCTTCAGTGCATATGTTCTCAAAATTTTGTCAACTGGATGTTTGAGCAACCGAGGATTCGGCTTTCGGCCACAGTGTACTGCGGGCTGCCGTATAAGTTCTGATGGCTATCGTTTGGCAGGGTGTCTCCCTCCCCTCACGGCTATTGCTCTGGGACGTCCCAGCAGGTAATAAATATTAGCCTGACTCTGTGTCCCATGATGTACTCAAAGAAAATGATTTTACAGGTAAGTATGACGAAAAAAATCATATTTTTCAACTCAGTGATTCTGTTTTTGAATTTAGTTTTATTTTTTTCAGACATGATGGTGTTCTATCTTTCATTTGGATATTATAAGTTGCACTGAGTAAATACAGCTGGATAAAACAAACTGTGTCTGTCTTCATTTCAGGCTACAAAGCAACAAAATGTGATTATTTTAAAGGGGGGGGGGGGTGATTCTTTTCTATACCCACTGTAAATGGAACTAAACCCTTCAATTTAATGGTTTCTCAAAACCGTTACATTCAAGGCATGTCATGACTAATAACGATCTCCATTGTAAACTATCAGGTGTCAAAACTGATCACATTTGCAGCACCATGGCAACTGCAGATCAACAATGGCCAAGATGGCTGCTTCCTTGGCAGTAAAGTAGAGGAGGGTTTAGTTTTGCTTTAAAGTGTCCACTACATTTTGGGAAGAATGGACAGCTTTTGTTTGCTGTGGGCTGACCTAGATTTCAGAGTATCCTCATAAATCCAGCATTGGGAGAGTTTTATAGTTTGTCTACTGGGCTGAGGATACACAGTAAAATGGTAGAATAAAAGCGTATACTGTATCTAAAATTCAGTTTTTATTGAAGGGGGTTCTTGTGGAGTTGACTGTAATCAATATGGTCCCTGAATCCCCTGGGCAGAGGCTATATCTAGTACCATGGCTTTGTTTATGTTTAACTGGACTCCAGAGGAGCCCAGAGACCAATTTTCTTTTGCAAATGTATGTTTTTTACAGCTTCACTGATGTACATACACGGGCATAACGAAGCAGGATTTTAAAGTATCTGGGATGAGCTATGATTTTCAGATAATTTTAGTGGTCGGAAGAATAGTAATCCGTGTTCAACGTTGGTAGTAGCCAACCAATTAGAACATTATGACCTTTTACCAATATCATGGTAGTGACTCCACAGTGCTTTTGTTTTATGACTGTCTTAGGCTTGAGGAGTGGATATTCCCTTATGTGGACACTGCATTCATTCAACTTTATCTTGCTGTCATTTTGGCATAGCCCATGTCTATCATTGAGATGTTGCAGTTGGAAACAGGACAAGATAGTTGGAAACAAGATTCTTTCAGTCTCCACCTGTCCAGTACTGATGCTTCTAAAGTAGGGTACACACTATAAGAAAATAAGAAGAAAAAATTCCATATGAGGCACGATCGTTCGATTTTCGTATAGTGTGTACACAACTTTCGACGTCCAATTCAGACTTTCCAAACGAAAATTTACAAAGGGACAAACTCCAAAATTTTTCTCGTACGTGAACAGAGCTAATGATTTTCATTTAATGTGTACTGTTTTCATACGAGAAAAATCTGCTTTACCCCCCCCCTTCATGACCAGACCATTTTTTGCTTTTAGCCACTGCATTACGTTAATTTCTAAATAGGCAAATGTCAGAGGTGGGCCTATTTATTCTGGGAGGCAGGGTTTCTGTTTATTCACCACAAACTGTATACTTAGTCAACACATTTTGCCTATGCAAAGTAACAGGCTCACTTGTTTGTCCAGAGCCAAGTTAACTACTTGCCGACCGCTGCACGCCGATATACGTCGGCACAATGGCAGTGGTGGGCAAATGGGCATACCTGTACGTCCCCTTTAATTGGCCGGCGGCATGCGCCCGCCTCATACAGCGTGACTGTGCCCGCGGGACCAGCAGACTTGATGTCTGCCGGTGTCCCGGCGATCGTGTCATGGAGTCGCAGAATGGCGAAGTGTCTTTGTAAACAAGGCATTTCCCCGTTCTGCCTTGTGACATGACAGAAATCACTGCTCCCTGTCTTCGGGAGCAGTGATCGCTGTTATGTGAGTTGTAGCACACCCCCCCACAGTTGGAATCACTCCCTAGGACACACTTAACCCCTTCATCGCCCCCTAGTGGTTAACCCCTTCACTGCCAGTGTCATTTGCACAGTAATCAGTGCATTTTTATAGCACTGTTCGCTGTATAAATGACAATGGTACCAAAAATGTGTCAAGTGTCCAATATGTCCTCCACAATGTCGAAGTCACGATACAAATCGCTGATCGCCTTCTTTACTAATTAAGAAAAAAAAATTGTAATAAAAATGCCATAAAACTGTCCCCTATTTTGTAGACGCTATAACTTTTGCCCAAACCAATCAATATACGCTTATTGCGATTTTATTTTTTTATTTACCAAAAACATGTAGAAGAATACATATCGGCTTAAACTGAGGAAAAAAATAGTTTTTTGGGGGGATATTTATTATAGCAAAAATTTAAAAATATTGTGTTTTTTTTTTTTCAAAATTGTCGCTCTATTTTTTTGTTTATAGCGCAAAAAATAAAAATTGCAGAGCCATTCAAATATAACCAAAAGAAAGCTCTATTTGTGGGAAAAAAAAGGAGGTCAATTTTGTGTGGGTGCAACATCACACGACCGTGAAATTGTTAGTTAAAGCAACGCAGTGTCGAATCGCAAAAATTGCTCTGGTCAGGAAGGGGGTAAAATCTTCCGGGGCTGAAGCGGTTAATAAGCAATTAATGTAATGTAATCAATGTACTGGCTTGTGATAGGGCCTATAAGGATACAGTTCGCTTTTAAAAGATTTCTCCACCCCAAACTCACTTACTTGAAATCTTTTCTTCTACCACATTACATGTCTGTTTTAATGCTTGTGATGTACAGTATATGAGCTCCAAGTTGGGCTTTTTAAGTTTTGTTGCTTTGTCCTAAATGGGCAAAGTATAGATTCAATTAAAGTGGTGTTTCACAAAAAAAAAAAAAAATTAGATGTCAGCAGCTGCAAATACTGCAGTTGCTGACTTTTAAAATAAGGACACTTACCTGTCCCGGGGTCCAGCGATGTCGGCACCCGAGACCGAGCCGTCCCTCGATCCTCGGGTGCTGCCGCCGCCATTCACACTGAGGGAATCAGGAAGCGAAGCGTTGCCGCTTCACTGCCCGGTTCCCTACTGCGCATGCGCGAGTCGCGCTGCGCGTCTTCACTGGTCCCCGTTGTGTTGTGGGAACTGTGTATTTCCCACAACACAACGGGGGTGGGCGGGGAGTCTGCGGCTAGCTGCGGCTAGCTGTACCCGGAAGTGGGTGCAGATACCTGTATTATACAGGTATCTGCACCCCCCTCCCCCCTGAAAGGTGCCAATTGTGACACCGGAGGGGGGGAGGAATCCGATGAGCGGAAGTTCCACTTTAGGGTGGAACTCCGCTTTAAAGAGATCTACAAAAAATTTTAAAATTAAATAGTTTTCTAGCAGTCATTCAAAATAAAATCTGAAGTCCAAAATGTTTTGTTTTGGATTGTTTACAGAGCAATGCTTGTACGCCTTGGTTACAGTAACACAATCAAAAGGGGAAACAAATAAAACATTGCGGTACTTGGCTATGAAAGGTCAGTGCAATTAAACCACAGAGTGCAAAGCCAACTCCAGCTATTCAATACACCTGTACCGTGAGAAGCCTTTTTGTCAGATGATGACAGATAAAGGATTTGGTTTCACAGAAACAGTGAGCTGATAAAAAGAAATTCACACATTGTTTTACAGGTAGGGTTGCCACCTTTATTTTTTTTTGCCAAGGTCCGCATGGACATGTCCTTAGAGGAAGTTTACAATGACATGGCACAATAGGAAATGTGGTCATCCTTTTATTTCATCTGACTGCCTGTCACCAAAACAGGAAGTAAGAGGAAACTTTCCAATGGAGAAGCAAACAGACTACGAGATTCAATAAACTTCTATAACCGTAGTAAAGTCTGTGCTTGGTCTACACCAGTGGTCTTCAAACTGTGGCCTGTGGGGCTTTTTTTCGGCTCTCAGGATACTAATCCTTCTACTGACACCAACAGTGGGGAAACATTCCTATCACTGACATCAACAGAGCATTTTTTCTTCCACTGACACCAATGATGGTACACCATTTCGTCCCTCTAATACTAATGGTGGAGCACTATTCCTTGTTCTACTGACTACAGACACTATGTAATTTTTTTACTCCCACTTGCACTGGGGCATTTTCTACTTCCATTGGCCACTCCCGCCCCCCTATAGTCTTTGTTTAGAAAGTTTGGAGACCCCTGGTCTACACTGTCAATAGCTGCTAGCAAAGAGGACAGAATACAGTCCTCCATTATGTAGTGTTTAAAATAATGATCCCAGTGAAGATGCAAACTATGTGTAACCTCTACAACAGTGTTTACAGATAAAACCCATCAGATCTTTTGACCCCAACAGAAGATGAAGTCGGTATGCACTAAAGCCTGGTACACACGATCGGATTTTCCACCAACAAAACTGCAGACTTTTGTCCAAAGGGCATTGGCCCCAAACTTGTCATGCATACAAACGTCAAGGAATTGTCGGGCAACAAACACAAATGTAGTGACGTACTACGTGGTTTTTCAGCTCTTTAGCGCCACTCTTTGGGCTCCTTCTGCTAATTTCGTGTTAGTAGACGTTTGGTGATTGTTGATCCACGCTTTTCATTTCATGCTTTTCATATAGTTTCTGAACGACCGTTCGTCAACCAGCTATGTTGCTGAATCGGAGGAGACAACGTGTTATTTATTATTGGCCTTGGAGTTATTGCTTTGACCCAAGTCCAGTCCAGGAACAGGAGGAGGAGGATTTCTTGGACCAAAAATTGGTTGCTTTATTAACCATGACCAATTATGTCATATGCCTTTTCTGCAGGAGCTCCAGGAGAATAATCCAGATGATTTTTGGAATTATCTCCGGATGACAGGCCCCTGCTTTCACCAACTCTTGGCATTGTTGACCCCCTATATTAAGAAGCAGGACACATGCATGAGGCTTTTATTTTTTTTTTTTGGTTGAATTTTGAGTTGGTATATTTTTGGATGCATAGAATGCTTTGGTTAAGTTCTATTGGCAGATAGCATTTCTAATTTTCTTTTCTTTTTTTAATGCACAATAAAAAAAATATGTAGAATAATACTTCGCTATGTGTTTTACTTCAAATGACAGTTTGGTAGTAGGCAGTTACATTTTAAAAAATACAATGTAAAATTAACAAGGGACACCAACATAGTTGTTTTTTTAATCTTAAAAACCACAGGATAATAGTGCTGTGGTAACTTGCACCAAAAAATAAAAATAACAAGCATAACAATATTATTCTTGATATCACTAGAAATAAAAAAAGCCTTTAAAAATTTGTTTGCAATAACTCTATCAGTATCACCAGCAAAGCAGCTTCATTATTCATCCCATTAAAGAAGAAGAGAATGTGCGCTGCGTTTCGAGATTTCATAATTTGCCGCGTCATGTCTCCATTACGAACGTTAGTTTACAAGACTGACCGCTTCTGGCTCGTCCTTGCTTCCGAGCATGCTTGTTTGTACCTTGGACTTTTTTCAGCATCCTGCCAGCGCACCGCTCCAGTGTGAAAGCCAGCTGCTGTTTCAGGTCGGTTTTAAGGCGCTATTTTTCGTGCAATAGCGCCTGCAAAACGACCCAGTGTGAAAGGGGTCTAAGAGTAAGGTATTCATTTCTTCTAATGTGGATAATAATACTGATGGTATTTTTATTCATTTAAAAATATAATGACTTCAGAATTAAATATTTGTGGTTTGATTATTGCCTTTTTAGAAAAATATATATTGCTGGTATTGTATTTGGAAGCCCTTTTGTTAAGGGTTGCTTTAGAGGAGGATGAAGCCTTTAAGGAGTTGTGGTTTCAATCTTTTAATCAGTCGAACCTTAATTTGCTACAATTTTTAGTGCAGAGAAAGAAAAGGAAATTACAACTTTTAGATGAGATTTGTAGTTCAAAAGAAAAATTGCTTCCTTATAGAAGGATTTATATTCTTTGCTCTAACGCTGCAGAAAATAACTCTAAAGAAGGTTGAATCAGATAATTATGAAAAATAAAAAACTAAAAAAAAATAAATATATATATAATAATAATAATAATAATATAAATATATATATATATATATACAGTTGTGCTCGTATGTTTACATACTCTGGCAGAATTTGATTGCTTGGCCATTTTTCAGAGAATATGCATGATGACACAAAAACTTTTCTTTCACTAATGGTTAGTTTTTGGCTGAAGCCATTTATTATCAGTCAACTATGTTTACTCTTTTTAAATCATAATCACTACAAATACTACCCAAATTACACTGATCAAAGGTTTATATACCCCAGTTCTTAATACCATGTATTACCCCCTTTAACATCAATGACAGCTTGAAGTCTTTTGTGGTATTTGTGGATGAGGCTCTTTATCTTCTCAGATGGTAAAGCTGCCCATTCCTCTTGGCAAAAAGCCTCCAGTTCCTGTAAATTCTTGGTCTGTCTTGCATGAACTGCACGATCTCCCCAGATTGGCTCAATGATATTGAGGTCAGGAGACTGAGATGGCCACTTTATTCTACTGTAGCCAATGACAGGTTGACTTGGCCTTGTGTTTTGGATCATTGTCATGTTGGAATGTCCAAGTACGTCCCATGTGCAGCTTCCTGGCTGATGAATGCAAATGTTCCTCCAGTATTTTTTGATAACATACTGCATTCATCTTGCCATCAGTTTTGACCAAATTTCCTGTGCCTTTGTAGATCACACATTCCCCAAAACATCAGCGATCCACCTCTGTGTTTCACAGTAGGAATGGTGTATCTTTCATCATAGGCCTTGTTTACTCCTCTCCAAATGTAGAGTTTATGGTTGTGGCCAAAAAGCTAAATTTTGGTCTCATCACTCCAAATGACTTCGTGCCAGAAGGTTTGAGGCTTGTCACTGTGCTGTTTGGCGTATTGTAAGTGGGATACTTTGTGGAATTTGTGTAGTATTGCCTTACTTCTGGCGACTCGACCATGCAGCTCATCTTTCTTCAAGTGCCTCCCTATTGTGCATTTGTAAACAGCCACACCACATGTTTTCAGAGAGTCCTGTATTTCACCTGAAGTTATTTGTGTGTTTTTCTTTGCATCCTGAACAATTTTCCTGGCAGTTGTGGCTGAAATTTTAGTTAGTCTACCTGACCGTGGTTTGGTTTCAACAGAACCCCTCATTTTCCACCTCTTGATTAGAGTTTGAACACTGCTGATTGGCATTTCACGCAGATCCTTTGACAATTATTTTGCTTTCCCCATGATTCAGAATCCAGAAATGTCAGTGCAGCACTGGATGAAAGATGCAAGGGTCTGTCAGGAGTCCAGAAAGTCATTGACCTTTTATACACACACACACACTAATTACAAGCAAACAGATCACAGGTGAGGATGGTTACCTTTTAATAGCCATTCAAACCCCTTTGTTTTAACTTGTGTGCATGTTATCAGGCCAAAATCACCAGGGTATGTAAACTTTTGATCAGGTTATTTGGGTAGTTTCTGTTGTCATTATGATTTAAAAAGAGTAAACACAGTTGATTGATAATAAATGGTTTCAGCCAAACACTAACCATGAGTGAAAGACGTGTTTTTGTGTTATCATTCATATTCTCTGAAAAATGGCCAGGAAATCTTAAATTCTGCCAGGGTATGTAAACTTATGAGCATAACTGTATAAAGGATCTTTAAAAAAAAGAAGGTATAGGTTTAAAAAAAAAAGTTATACTCCCCTTGGTGGATGCAAATTGCCTCTAAACTGATTAAAGACCACTGATTGCTCAGTACCCAGTGTTCAGTGAGCAGAGAGCTTATAAGTGTCAGTTATCGACTCTTTGCTCTGAACCTCAAGAGCTCACTAGAGTATCGGGCTGCGGAGGGGACGGGAGCTTTGGCCCACTGTGGTCTGAAAACGGGTCACAGGAGTGCAGTACGAACTGCACTCCTGTGATCCATAGGAGAAGGCCCAAAAGAGCTTTGACTATTTTTCTCCTTTAGTTATAGAAAGAGGTTTTAAAGTGTATCTATGGTCAAAATGTATAATCATATATTCATTTCCACATTGTGTTTTAATTATTTCTCGCCTGTTCCAATTGATCTGAATGATCTTGAAGTTTGTAAACTTACTTTGAGAAGCCCCACTTTCAATTTCACTTTTAATTATGTGGCACATTTTACTACACCCTGTGAGTATGCACTGCTGTGTCACACATTTTACAGAGTGTGCCTACTAAACGGCAGAGGTGCTGAGGGGAGGAGTTTCAGGAGGCGGAGTCAGTACAAGAATCACTGCATGCAGGCAGCAAGGTACCATGGGATATGTAGTCCTTAGAAATTGAACGGGAAACCGCAGAGGAAAAGCTACAAAGCATGCAGAGAATCCAGAAAGTTGTGGAAAGATGGCCAGCAGACAGGCAGAGCTCATAACATAAAAGGATATTTTTCAAGTAAGCTTATATTGGATTATCTGATATAATTATTATTTGTAATATTACAATTCTGATGTTCTAATATGAAAGTGTATCTGTGACCATAGAACTTCTTTAAATGGCAGAAAACTATCCTCCGTAGATAATAAGGATGCTACAATTGTAAAAGTAAGAATCTTTTGTTCAGATCTTCTGATTATAAACACCAGGGAGATGCAAATAATTGCACTGGTTCCCAAAAAACTTTATATTTACAATTAGAAGAAAACTAAATGTAAACCTACCTAACCTATCTAAAGGCCATTAATTTGGAGCAAAATTAATTCTAGTCCTGTGAAGAATAGATTTACATTGTTAAAACAACCATATGATTTCCTTTCCAGAAATAATTGTTTAGCAATGCGAGCAATTATTTTTTTTAAATCCTGACTTGGTTGTCTCACAAAATGAGCAGGATTCAAGCCTCTGTGGTTAACAGTACCACATTTAGCCAAAGGTACGAGGGGCGCCGGTGATGCTCTGAACGGTTCGGAGCCGTTCGGAAATTCTTGGAAACACTCCGTTCCTGAGTGTTTACAAGCCTTTTTGGTGGTCTCCAAGTGCAGCCGAGCGATCTCTGAGTATTTCCGTGTCTCCGGTGCCCCCCCCCACCTTTGGCCACATGCGGTATTGCATGCAATAGAAGTCAATGAGGAACAAAATTATCTTTGTTTCCATTGACTTCTATGGGGAAACTCACTTTGATATGCAAGTGCTTTGGATTACAAGCATTCTCCTGGAAAGGATTATGCTCGTAATCCAAGGTTCCACTGTATATGGTTTATTAGTCAGCACCCAAGTAATTAAAGCAACCTTGAAATAGATCAGAGAGTAACCTTTTTTGGCAAGGTAATTTTTAAGAACAGGGAAGGAACACGTAAGGAAAAAGACCTTTAAAACTTGGGGGGGGGGATAGAAATAAAAAAATAAGGATGCAATGGAATCAGGAATTTTCAATGTAAGCACTGCTAAATAATGAGGAAAAATAAGACTCAACCTGAAATGTGACCTGCAAAGAAAGCTAAATACATTTGACACATTTTATAGATGTGCATAGGTACATCAAAAAGATTAATTTTGAAAAAAAGTATTTCCTTTTCAAATCCCATTTTTGAGAGTAATAAGGATAAGATCATACTTTTAGATTACAAAGAATATAGTTCCTTTAGAAATGCCTCATTGCTTAAAACGTAACTCCACTTTTGCAGAGAAAAAAACATTCCGCTCTGGGTGAGCAATGTACATTGCAAGGATTATAACAAACTTTGTTGCAGATTCCTACCCTTTTGTTATTCTGAAGAATTCCCTCTGTGTTTCTCTGTACCTCTGTTCTGAGTGGGTCTAATGGGAATGGTTTCATAATTAACTCTCAGGTGTGGACCTACAGGGCACTAATGAGGAAATCTGCTGGGCCTGCATCCCTTTACATGGGTTCCTTTTCAAACGTATCTCTCAAAAAATGACATTTTTGTTGCAGGGGATGCCTGAAATCTGACTTGTATCTTAGGCAGACTTCTGTGAAAATTGGTGAGCCAATCACACAAGCAGGAAATTATGTTTCTAGGGAGTGGTCAGTACACACTCTGTGTACTGAAAACTCCAGGTAGCCATATTGCATTGCATTCTCAGAAAATTCCATTTGCTGCAGATTGAAAAGGAAAGGTAATTTTTAATAACATTCAATCACAAAATGATTAGTGTCACAATCCTAAGGGCTATAATTTTTTCTTTATTTGCTATTTATTTTCCCCACAAAAGTGGAGTTACCCTTCAACCTCTTTTAATGGTGGTAATAGGAATATTACAACCTTCAAGGAAATACCATTAATAGATTTAGAAAGGTTGAAATTGAAGAATAATAGAAATGATCCAGGTGTGATCAACTATGTTAAGGATTTTGCAGCTAGAAAGATCTTTAATAATTTGACCAGTTTGCAATGGAGGTGGAATAGTGTTGCTATATGGAGAAAACGTATCATATCTCGTCAGACACATTGTTTAAAAAGGAGTTAAAATCATTAGCAGAACAGGGAAGAGGTCCTAATTTAACAAAAGAAAAACTCTTTCTAATCCCTTTTTAGGGCTAAATGTGCCTGTGATTTTTCTTATTAGCCAAAAGTCCATAAGGACTCAAACACTCTCCGGCTGACCAATAATTTCTAGACTTGGCCAATATATTAATTTTTTTTTTTTTTTTTTTTTTACAAACTTCAGTTCAGGACTTACTGTCCTACTTAAAGGACACAAAACATGTCGTTAATTATTTTAAAGAAATTACATTTGAAATTATGATTTTCTTAAAAATTATATTCCTTAGCAGACCATTTAGATAGGGGACATATATTATCCACTAAAAACAGAATAAACATAACAAATTTATAGATGTGCATTTATTACAAGCATTTTCCATTCAGTGTTATGATCAAAAACACATTTTTTTTTAAACACTATCTGATTCTAAAAAAGAATCAAGTACTTTCAAAAGTTTTGTGAGATTGCCCTTCCAAGGTATATAGAAACATTTTTAGTACCACAGAGAACAAACTTCTTTTATATTAGGGGTTTTTATTCTTGTACAGATAGGGTCCTTTCACACGGGCTTGTCTGTTTGACAGACTCCGCTTGCTCAGTAGGGGATCACTGTTGATCCCCGCTGAGCAGGCGGATGACAGGTCCATCTCTGCTCACTGGGTGGAGACGGACCTGTCAGAGTCCCGCTCTCTTCTATGGGGGGATCGGATGAAAACGGACTGCCTGTCCATTTTTCATCTGATCCCATCCGATCCGCCAGACGGATGAAAAATAGGGTCACCATCCTTCTGGATTAGGCAGACAGGATCGGATAGCAGCGGGTGTCAGCGGACATGTAACCACTGACATCCGCTGCCCCATGGGGGTGAATGGAGGGTCTGATCTGGTCAGCCAGAAAAACTGACAGGCGGACCTAATCGGAAATCCTGTGTGAAAGGGGCCTTAGAGGGATAAATTGTAGCAAGAAAATGTAGTTTGTTTCACATGATACCAGTAAAAAACATAAATTGAAACATTTCATATATGCACATTGGAGTATGTGGTATACCTCTTGCAGTGTCTGTGTGGTCCTCAATTTGTTGGCGGACCATATGAATACAGTAGGTGAGATGAAGGGAAACATGTCTGTATTATACAAACCTTTTGCGTTCACATTGTTTTGTTACACACTACAGAAAATATATTCCTGGAATAAAGTTTATAGCTAATGGGGAGTTGGAAGATGTAACAGGAAAAGGCAAATTTCTAAACGGAAAACATAATTGATATACAAATAAAAAACGTGTATCCCATATGGTCTGCATGTAGACTGGGATATCGTTTTATAGATAACAGATGAATATTCTGTATGGGAATTTAGCTATGCTTACATAAGGAGTTGATGTCCTATTTATTCCCTTAATTGTTTAGTTGAGAACAGTATTTTTCACTCCTTTTTTGTGTGTGTATGTGGCTGCTATAGACGAGTTTGAAAAGAAAGATAAATCTGTACTTTGTTTTTATATCTTGTATTGGTGTGAAGATAATGGATTATCTCTGCAGTATTAGCATCACAATCCCATGTGTATTGGCCGATCTGTCAGCCTGTAAAGCTGGAAACCTCCCTTTGCTGAGGGAGTGGACTGTCGTGGTTCATCCACTGCAGAGCTGCACATTGTAGGAGCATACCGACTTTGTATTCTGTAGCATTAGCAAGATTTGGTAAGTCATATCTGTGAGCACCACAATACATTTTAAGCGCATTTTGTTAGGTACCTGGTAGTAGAGCCTGACTTGTAGGAGGAGACCTCTCATACAACGCTGGTTCAGGAGCCACTGGAATGGGGACAGTGGTCTCGTGAGCACAGTGGGGTAGGAGTGCCTGGTGAGGTAGAAGTCTTTAATGCTGGTGCAGAGTAGAGATCCTTCCAGGGATGGCTGGGCTGCAGGTGAAGGCGATCAGCGGAGGACAGCAGGCTGAAATGCTGGAAGATGCAGGTGCAGTGGTCACTGGAGCTGAAGGTGCAGCAGCACACGGAGCTAACGGCAGGCACAGGCAGGGTCAGACAGTCCGGGTCGGCAGGCAATCAAGGCGGGTGGTAACGGCAGGCAAAAGGCAGAGTTGGTAAGCAGGCAGAGGTCGGCAATGGATACTGGCAGAGATAGCAGCAGGGTCAGGCAAGCCGGGTCGGATTGGAGAGAGTAGGATGGTCAGACAAGCCGGGTCAGTATAGCAGACAGATCAATCAGGTGCAGGTAACAATTCACATGAGCTGAAGACGAAACAGCAGCGCGCCAGTGCAGCTGGAAGAGCTTTATGCGTTCAGTGGCGCCAAACAACGTTAACGCACACACCCGTCGCGCACCCGAGGGACGCGCTGACGCACAGCAATAGCTAGGCATTGCTGCATAGTTTGAACAGGGGCACGCAGGCGCATGCGCGCACGCATATGTCCCGGTCTGGTGCTGACAGATCCCTGACACGCATACTGACCTTGTATACTGTGGAGGGGTTGATTTACTAAAGGCAAATAAATTGTTCACT
The DNA here is from genome assembly GCA_037952925.1 of Lithobates clamitans. Lineage (NCBI taxonomy): Eukaryota > Metazoa > Chordata > Amphibia > Anura > Ranidae > Lithobates > Lithobates clamitans. Next base: position 10,380,900 of record JBBGZY010000372.1, read on the forward strand.
TTGCAAGTGTTCACTTGCAGTATCTCACAAGTGAGTACACCCCTCACATTTTTGTAAATATTTTATTATATCTTTTCGTGTGACAACACTGAAGAAATTACACTTTGCTACAATGTAAAGTAGTGAGTGTACAGCTTGTATAACAGTGTAAATTTGCTGTCCCCTCAAAATAACTCAACACACAGTCATTAATGTCTCAACCACTGGCAACAAAAGTGAGTACACCCCTAAGTGAAAATGTCCAAATTGGGCCCAAAGTGTCAATATTTTGTGTGGCCACCATTCTTTTCCAGCACTGCCTTAACCCTCTTGGGCATGGAGTTCACCAGAGCTTCACAGGTTACCACTGGAGTCCCCTTCCACTCCTCCACGACGACATCACAGATCTAGTGGATTTTAGAGACCTTGCGCTACTCCACCTTCCATTTTGAGGATGCCCCACAGATGCTCAATAGGGTTTAGGTCTGGAGACATGCTTGGCCAGCCCATCACCTTTACCCTCAGCTTCTTTAGCAAGGCAGTGGTCATCTTGGAGGTGTGTTTGGGGTCGTTATCATGTTGGAATACTGCCCTGCGGCCCAGTCTCCGAAGGGAGGGGATCATGCTCTGCTTCAGTATGTCACAGTGCATGTTGACATTCATGGTTCCCTCAATGAACTGTAGCTCCCCATTACTGGCAGCACTTATGCAGCCCCAGGCCATGACACTCCCACCACCATGCTTGACCGTAGGCAAGACACACTTGTATTTGTATTCCTCACCTGGTTGCCGCCACACACGCTTGACACCATCTGAACCAAATAGGTTTATCTTGGTCTTATCAGACCACAGGACATGGTTCCATAATCCATGACCTTAGTCTGCTTGTCTTTAGCAAACTGCAGGCTTTCTTGTGCATCATCTTTAGAAGAGGCTTTCTTCTGGGACGACAGCCATGCAAACCAATTTGATGCAGTGTGCAGCGTATGGTCTAAGCACTGACAGGCTGACCCCCCACCCCTTCAACCTCTGCAGCAATGCTGGCAACACTCATACGTCTATTTCCCAAAGACAACCTCTGGATATGACGCTGAGCATGTGCACTCAACTTCTTTGTTCAATCTTGGCAAGGCCTGTTCTGAGTGGAACCGGTCCTGTTAAACCGCTGTATGGTCTTGGCCACTGTGCTGCAGCTCAGTTTCAGGGTCTTGGCAATCTTCTTATAACCTAGGCCATCTTTATGTAGAGCAACAGTTCTTTTTTTTTTCAGATCTTCTTGAGTTCTTTACCATGAGGTGCCATGTTCAACTTCTGGTGACCGGTATAGGGCTGGCCATACACTATACAATTTTCTTCTTCAATTTCCTTTAGATTTACCTCCAACTATGTAGTGCAAGTGCCTGTCTGATGACATACAAATTGAAAGGGATTAGGTTTGACCTCATTTTATATGGTTTTGGTAAATCTAAAGGAAAGTTGAACAAGAAAATTGTATAGTGCAGTGGTTCTCAACTCCTGTCCTCAGGACCCACCAACAGGCCAGATTTTTAAGTATTACCTTAGGGAGATGCAGACTAGAATACTGCAATCACTGAGCAGCAAATGATATCACCTGTGATGTATTTCAGTTATCTTGCAAACCTGGCCTGTTAGTGGGTCCTGAGGACAGGAGTTGAGAACCACTAGTATAGTGTATGGCCAGCCTAAGAGAGTGAGAGCGATAACAGCAAATTTGACACACCTTCTCCCCATTCACACCTGAGACCTTGTAACACTAACTAGTCACATGACACCAGGGAGGGAAAATGGCTAATTGGGCCCAATTTGGACATTTTTACCTAGGGGTGTACTCACTTTTGTTGTCGGCGGTTTAGACCTTAATGGCTGTGTGTTGCGTTATTTCGAGGGGACAGCAAATTTACACTGTTTTACAAGATGTACACTCACTACTTTACATTGTAGCAAAATGTCATTTCTTCAGTGTTGTCACATGAAAAGATAGAATAAAATATTTACAAAAATGTGAGGGGTGTACTCACTTTTGTGAGATACTGTAGCTTGGTAAATGAAGTAAAGTTTGTGATGATTTCCATCATCCAATCATGTGTAAGCAAAAAAAATTTTTTTTTTCTTTTCCTTGCACAAGATTTGTTTTTTTCACCACATTCACTAAACTTAGAGAAAATTCTCTTTCATAGTGAACAGTTTATTTTTCTTTGGTAAATCAATGACATTAAAGGGCAACTCTCTTATTAAATATACTTTATTTTTCAATCTGCAGCACTATCATTTTCTGTAAAATTCAATTCAATATGACAACCTAGAGGCATTCTGTACACAGATGGTGTACAGGACAGACCCCAGAAATGTAATCCCCTGCTTTTATGATTGGCTCACTGATTTCCCCAGAAGTCTGCACTAAGATACAAATCAGATCATATGGCATCCTAGCATCTTTAACAAAAATGTCATTTTTGGTGAGATAATCCAAAAGGGGTAATCGTGTCTAAATGGATACAGTCTCTGCTACTTTCTTCATTGAAACTCTGCAAGTACAACAGTTGATCAATAGTGAAAAAGTCACCCCCATTCACATTCACTTTACACATGGGCACAAACAAACAAATGGCTTTTTCTTTGGACTAACAAATGTTAGGAATTTGCCACAAAGTTTGTTAAAATCCTTGCATAGATCACTGAGAGGGGAATGCTTTTTTTCTCAGTAAAATTTGTAGTTACTCTTTAAGGCTAGTTTGAATCTTCACAGGGATCATTCATTTCAAGCACTACATAATCTGAATAATTGACCACTAGATTTATCCACGGATGAGTCAACATTAAATCAGGGTTACTCAACCTTTTGAAGAGAGCAGACCACTTAAATGATCTGGTAACCAGTCGCAGGCCACCATTAAATTAAATGGTTCAGAACTTTGAATTTTTTTATTTTGAATAGCATAATGAAGATTTTTAACAACAATCAGGATCATCATTTTCTGTGGGATCAATCTTGTTGGATGTTTACCCACTGTTTAAAGTGGGAGTAAACTCCCATGCATTAATTTTACTTATAGGAAAGCCTAAAATAAGGTTTACCTATAGGTACAGTAAATCTCTCCTAAACATGCACCACTTAGGAGGTATTTACTGTAGATGCAGCCGGTGACATCGCTCTGAGGGAACCTCATACCCGTGCCCCTCCTTCAGAGTCCTGTGCCATAAACGGCAGCTCCTGCGCGCACGCCCGGGAGTGGCGTATTCGCGGCTCCGGCCATGGAGTCCGTGAACTTGGAAAGAAGACAAGGTGAAGATGGAAGCAACTTCAGCGGTGACAGCTCGCCATTGGAGGGCTTCATTCTAAGGTAAGTAGATTATTCACGTTATGACATTGCCCTGCATGTTTAAAAAAAAAAAAAAAGCCTGCGGCTTACTACCGCTTTAATCACAGTTATGCCCCGCACACACGGTCGGATTTTCCGATGGAAAATGTCCGATCGGAGCGTGTTGTCGGAAATTCCGACCGTGTGTAGGCTCCATCGGACATTTTCCATCAGATTTTCCGACACACAAAGTTTGAGAGCAGGCTATAAAATTTTCCGACAACAAAATCCGTTGTCGGAAATTCCGATCGTGTGTACACAAATCCGACGGACAAAGTGCCACGCATGCTCAGAATAAATAAAGAGATGAAAGCTATTGGCTACTGCCCTGTTTATAGTCCCGACGTACGTGTTTTACGTCACCACGTTCAGAATGATCGGATTGTCCGACAACTTTGTGTGACCGTGTGTATGCAAGACAAGTTTGAGCCAACATCCGTCGGAAAGAATCCTAGAATTTTGTCGGAATGTCCGATCAATGTCCGACCGTGTGTACGGGGCATTACAGTAGTAGATCACCATTAATCCGTCGCTCTCAGGTGTGGCCAGACAAAAAGCTCTGAACCAGTGTTGCAGCCTTCACTGTATCAGGGTCTTTGCAGCCATCCCTTGAATTGTCTAAACAAGGACTGTGGACAGTCTAAACAATAAAAAGATCAGGGAAGTGCATGCCTTAGTATTGCAATAAAATTCTTTAGTAAGCAAAGATAAAATGACACATAATGCACTCACATGCTCCCACAATGACACCAAGCACATCACACACCTGTGAGAATCCACCTTTAGAACCCTTGTATAGACACCACTAGATTTAATCCACGGGCGGGGAGTCTGCTGCAATAGCGGCTTGTGTATTACAGCCGTAAGGATTATGGAGGACCAGCAATCATTCAGTAGAGGAGCGTACACCCAAAGAAGGCTGTGTGGGTTGCCATAGGTTAGAGATCGCTGGCCACAACAAACGGCTCCGTGGGTCTCTTTTGGCTCACAGACCACAAGTTGAGCATGCCTGATGTAGATTCAATGTACAGTTGAGCATGTAAAGGTAAAGTATTTGTTTTGGGTAGAGCTTGTTTTTAGTAGACTTATATTGGCCTGCATCAACCTAGCTAAGCAGAATTGCCACTTAACACCCATATACAGTAGGTAGACAAGCTCTCTGAAACAAAGTAAACCTTAGGCCCTGTGCACATGGGCATATTAAATATGCCCATTTAAACATTATCTTTCTGCCAGGAGCTGGCCAAAAAATGCACCATAAAAAATACTTAATCTATTTATGCATGTTGATGTGTGCAAGGCATATACACATAATTTAATTCTATTAGTTAGAACATTAAATTATTCTAGCCATTAGGCTGAAATGCTAATATGCTCATATGCCCGCTTATCCACTTCAGCCCCGCTCACTGTATATATACGTCATTTTTTTGAAGATGGATATCTCGGTAACGGCAGCAGCTGCTGCCACAACCGAGATATCCATCTTTTCAGTGAGCGGTTCTGTACACGATAATGGTGGTCTCAGCGGCGGGTTCGCCGCGAGATCACCGTTATCGGCGGCGGGAGAGGTGCCACCCCCCCTCCCGCCGCTCTCCCGCACCCTCCGCCGCTTACCGGAGCCGTCGGTAGCGGCGGAGGCGATCGGGTCCTTTCCCTGCTGAGGTATGGAGACAAGTGAGGCCAAGATGGCGCCCACCCGTCTCCATACCATGTGACGGCCGGAGCGACGTCATTACGACAGCTCCGCCCACTCTCTTAAAGGCACAAATTTTTTTAGTGTCATTTTTTTAAACGACTTTTTTTTTTTTTTTTTTTTTTTGCATTTTAGTCTAAATATGAGATCTGAGGACTTTTTGACCTCAGATCTCATATTTAAGAGGACCTGTCATGCTTTTTTCTATTACAAGGGATGTTTACATTCCTTGTAATAGGAATAAAAGTGATCCAAATTTTTTTTTTTTTAAAAACAGTGAAAAAATAAATAAAATAAAATAAATAATAAAAAAAAAATAATAATTTTTTAAAGCGCCCTGTCCCGACGAGCTCGCACGCAGAAGCGAACGCATACGTGAGTAGCGCCCGCATATGAAAACGGTGGTCAAACCACACATGTGAGGTATCGCCGCGACCGGTAGAGTGAGAGCAATAATTCTAGCCCTAGACCTCCTCTGTAACGCAAAACATGCAATCTGTAGAATTTTTTAAACGTCGCCTATGGAGATTTTTAAGGGTAAAAGTTTGACGCTATTCCACGAGCGGGCGCAATTTTGAAGCGTGACATGTTGGGTATCAATTTACTTGGCGTAACATTATATTTCACAATATAAAAAAAAATTGGGCTAACTTTACTGTTGTCTTATTTTTTTTTTTCAAAAAAGTGAATTTTTTCCAAAAAAAGTGCGCTTAGAAGACCGCTGCGCAAATACGGTGCAAAAAAAAGTATTGCAATGACCGCTATTGTATTCTCTAGGATGTTAGAAAAAAAACAATATATAATGTTTGGGGGTTCTAAGTAATTTTCTAGCAAAAAAACCTGTTTTAAACTTGTAAACACCTAAAATCCAAAACGAGGCTGGTCTTTAAGTGGTTAAGCATGCACATGCGTAAATTATGCCAGTATGCTTCTCTCTGAACACAGTTGTGGTGTATTTTTTTTTTTTTTTATGCCCCTAAACGCTACCCTAAAATACAAATATAAATACCACAATGTGCATGAACACATTGACTAATACTGCTGTGTTGATAGGCATAAAAAAAAGAAAAAATGCTTCTAAAAGCTGATTTTTTTTTTCTGACTGTGTGCATGTAGCCTTACAAGGTACATTAGCATAGCTCCCCCATATGAAACGCATGTAACCAGATACAAATGGATATCTTCAAATCTTTGACCACCATCTACATGGTCATTTATGATACAAGAAAAAACATTTTTGAAAATAAAGTATGTGCAAGTTACTTCAAACACTGATTGTGAATGCTCTGTGTATACAGGTAGAGAAAACCTGCTTACCTGAACAGATCAACAATCTCTGCCTTTAGATTATTTTTATCTGAAATTGATTCAGGCATGCAGCTTGATGGCATTATTACTCTGCCACACCTCATAGCTACAAGAGATCATTGACGTGTGAGAAGTAATAGAATAAAAAAATATGTCCCTGTGTCTCAAACATCATGCCATTATCAACATTTTTGGCGACATGCTGAATATTTCATGCAGCACAAATCAGAAACACATTTAGAAGTTTGCCTTTATTTTCTACTTTTTACCTGCCTGTTGTGGAGTCTACAATTATTGCTTTTACAAGTAAATTATACCAGACATTTTTTCATACTTCTAGAATATTTCAGTAAAAAGTTGAAATCCTGCAAAAAGTCTTGTCATAGAATGTAATGTGGTTCCCCAGCACATGTCCTAATCTACAGCCACTAATCTCAATGAGCAGGCCAGGGGCAGGTGCAAGATTTCAAGACACCGCCTTAGAAAGTCTATGTAGAAGGTGTCTCTTGATGTAAGATGGGAAGCCATACAACGGCTGTAATGACAAATTTTAAAAGCTGTTGTTGGGCAGAGCAACCAATATCTGAAGACCAAATGTGTTGCACTGGCAGCTGTAAAGCATACAACAAACGACCACACACTTATCCATGAAAAGCCACCAAAAGTATTGCTTGCATAGGCCAGGGGGAGTATTAAGAGTAGACTGGCAAAGTCTGGAAGAACAGTGTAGGGTCCTGTAAATCCCAGTCCTGGCTACTGTATGGTAGGTATAAAGTGTATTTTTGGCACACTTTTAAAGTTTTTTTTGCGATCTGTGTCCTGAATATACTGTATATGATTTATGGTCACACAGCACTTTAAAATACAGAGAGACCCTTTCCTGGAAACCAAAGATCCTAGCCTTCTGGATGATTAATAACAGAATACACATACAGTATATAATCCCTTTTATGAGACCAGTATGTGATTGTAGCAGCTAATCAGACTTGTATGGTTAATAAGTACAATGATGGTAATACCTCCTCTTGATCCAGTAAGCACATAATTAGTAGTAAAAATAGCATGAATTCCTTTGGGAGTAAAGGTTTGATTGCACCATAACATTTATATGGCAGTTACCATAGGAATACATCTTCTAGTTCCACTGAAGTAATGAGGAAGGACGGGAAGAATTATTAAGCTATGCTGCTTGCCCTCAGGGAGATCGACAAAGGTTAATTGAATAATATTTTTTGCGTGTGTTCGAACTTCTGCCTTATCTATAATGTTTTCTATTAATAGGTGATCATACATACATACATACATACATGCTTTGCTTTGGGCCAGTTCACACCATAGAAACGCAGTCCGAATGCGCTCCAGATGCTTTTTTGCATGCACGTTTTTGATGCATTCCAGTGCGTTTTTGATGCAGTTCAGTGCATCCCCCCCCCTTTTTTTCCTTAATGCACTGGGTGTTCCAGTGCATTTTTGGTGCATTTATGTGCATTCCGGTGCGTTCCCATGGATTTTTTATGCTTTTTACAGCATTCCAGTGCCAGAAAATTGCAGCATGTTATACTTTTTTTCTGGAACTAGAACGCACTGGAATTGCAAGCAATGGTGTGAACTATGCCATTGAAAACCATATAACCTACTTTCTATGCGTTTTTTGATGCAGAAAAAAACGCACTGGACTGCATGTGGTGTGAACTGGTCCTTTAAGAAATTGCGTTTATACTGTATATTTACAAATGTATTTACCTACTGTCTACTAATGGAAATCTCAAAATGTCTTCTAGTGTATCTTAGTTGGCCATAGATAGATTGAATTTTCGATCCATGTGTTGCTGCTTTCGCTCAACAGAGATCAATCTAATGGTCGCTCAGCGGGGAGGATTCCTCTATCCACCTAGATTGCGGATCTTGATCAAATTATGGCCAGCCTTAAGCTGGCCAGACTTGGATAGAAATGTATCCAGTCCCTGCTGAACCGGCCGATTTTCCATCCTTGTATGGGCAGGCCGGTTGACTTGGTGATGAGAGCTGCCGACTATAGCCGGCAGCAATGATCATTGTATTCTGTCAGTGGAGAAGGCTCCCCACTATCAGAATTCAATACCAGATTTGGAGTAATTTCCCCATACACATCCTGTTGAAAGGCATCCAGTCAGGTCTGATAGCTAGTGGTTCCATCACTCAATCCTGCCAGGACTTGCTGGGAAAAATAACTGTTAGGCCTCATGTACACAGGGCGTTAAAAAAAAAAAAAAAGAGCTGCAAAGCCAGTATCGACGCCAAGAAAAAGCGGCTGTAAAAATGCACTTTTAGAAGCGTTTTGTATTGGCGTTATTGCATGTTTAGCCGCGTTAGCGTTTAGCATTATTTTTCTGCCCTTTTCTATTTTGCACTCCCAAATCCAATTATTACAGGTTAAAAAACGCTTGATGTGGCTTAACGCTGCAAACAGCGTTAACACATGTTTAGCCATGTTGAGCTGTAAAAAACGCCTGACGCCCCTAGAAGCAGCTGTAAAAACATGCAGTGTACATGAGATTAAAGTTGTCAAGTAAAGCCCATATCTCAAAACCCAAAAGGGGATAGATCTACATTTTTTGAAGATTTATGCTCTTATTTTCTTTCCTTTGTTCAGTCAGTGCTATTAAGACTGCTCCAATCATTTGTTGTTTTCTTTCCACAGATGTCATGGCAGCCTCAGTATCGAAGCTCAAAGTATCGCCATGTATTTGGAAAGCCTGCAAACAAAGAGAACTGTTATGACAATGTGAATATCACAAGAAGTGTACATGACAACCATTTTTGTGCTGTAAATCCAATTTTCATTGCTGTAGTGACTGAATGTGCGGGTGGAGGATCCTTTATTGTAATTCCTATACACCAGGTAAGAAAAAACCTTTTTATAAGTGATGGAACTACTGACAATGCTTCTACTCTGGAGTTGGGTCCAATTTACACAAGATTCCTGAAAAGGGGGACCATTTACACTCTCCGCTGAGGCCATCTGTTGGCTTTTCCTCTCATACCTTAGCCAAAAGCATTTTTTTTTTTTTTTAATTAAAAAAGTGTTTTGACACAATAGATTTGTCTTTTTGTGCATTTATAATTGAATACTATCCCCCTGCTGTGTACTCCTTGGGGACCGAGCCTCTTTTTTACACTTGTTGTTTAAAAGTTAAAATCTGTTTGTTTGTTTTTGGCTAGAAAATTACTTAGAACCCCAAACATTTTTTTGGGGTATAAAATAAAAGAGAATAAAATGGCGGTCGTTGCAATAGTTTCTTTCACACCGTATTTGTGCAGCGGTCTTGCAAGCGAATTTTTTTTGGAAAAAATACACTTTTTTGAATAAAAAAATAAGACAACAGTAAAGTTAGCCCAATTTTTTTTTTATATTGTGAAAGATAATGTTACACCGAATAAATTGATACCCAACATGCCATGCTTCAAAATTGCGCCCGCTCATGGAATGGCGACAAACTTTTACCCTTAAAAATCTCCATAGGCATTTAAAAATGTTTATAGGTTACCAGTTTTGAGTTACAGAGGGCTAGAATAATTGCTCTCACTCTAACAAGCGCGGCGATACCTCACATGTGGGATTTGAACACAGTTTTCATATGCGGGCGCTACTCACATATGTGATCGTTTCTGCGCGAAAGCTCGTCTGGGCAGGGTGCTTTACTTTTAATTTTTTATTTTGCCACTTTAAAAAAAGAAAAAAATTGGGTCACTTTTATTCCTATTACAAGGAATGTAAACATCCCTTGTAATAGAAAAAAAGCATGACAGGACCTCTTAAATATGAGATCTGGGGTCAAAAAGACCTCAGATCCCATATTTACAATAAAATGCCATAAAATGTTTTTTTTAAAAAGTCGCTTTAAATGAGAATTTTTTTTTAAGTGATTGTAAAGCTTTGGTTTTTTTTTAATTTTTTTTTTTAAATAACAAACATGTCATACTTACCAGTTTGTTTTGCACAGAGTGGCCCTGATCATCCTCTTCTGGGGTCCCCCGGCGGCACTATCAGCTCCTCCCCGTATCGTATAACTCCCTAGGAGAAGCGCTCTCCCAGGGGGTTACCTTGCTGGCGAGCTTCGGAGTCCAGCATTTGCGTCCATAGACGCAGAATGTAGGACTCAGCCCCAGCGCCCGCATCATTGAATTCGATTGACAGCAGCGGGAGCCAATGGCTGCGCTGCTATCAATCTATCCAATCAAGAGCTGAGAACCCTGGACAGAGAGGTCCAGTGCGTCTCTGCCGAGGGGGGGCTAGGGGGCAGGTCACTGTCAGAAGTTTTTTCACCTTAATGCATAGGATGCATTAAGGTGAAAAAATACAAGGGTTTACAACCCCTTTTTAAGAGCTATGGGCGGAAGTAATGTTTGACGTCGCTTCCACCCTCCCATGCCATGGAGCCGAGCAGCGGCCATCTTCCCCTCAGTCGGCAGTCAGGCATCCACAGGAGAGGACGCGATCGTCTCCGCCGCTACCGGTGGGTCCGGTAAGCATCAGAGACAATCGAAGCGCGGCGGGAGGGGGGTGGGCACCTCTCCCGGCACCGATAAAAGTGATCTTGCGGAAAATCTGCCGCGGAGACCACTTTTATCCTAAAGAGAAACGCACGGCGTTCCTGAAAATACTGGGGTTATGGCAGCTAGCTGCTGCCATAACCCCAATATTTAGCGTCAAAGTACTGACGTACGGGTACGTTGTTTTGCGTGAAGTGGTTAAAATGAAGTGTTCTTAAATTCACAGTCAGTGCCTGATTGTTTTGCCTGCAGTGTTCACCTGATTGTTGTTTGACGCAGCTGGGATCCCACTCTCAGGTGCCACTATGCCTGATTAGGCTGGCCATAGACCATACGATTTTCTTTCCTTCTACCACGTGTGGAAGGAAAGAAAATCGCTAGATTCCCCCTGCTGCGCTATTGTATTCTGTCAGCGGAGGGCATTCCCATGTCAGAAACCATGAATCAGACTGAGACAGAAGTACAGTTAAATCACACTTGTTTAATAATAATAATTTAAAAAAGGTAAACAGAGTAAACGTAGTCAAAACATAGCCAGAGTTCAGGAACCGGAACGGATAGTCAGACAAGCCAAAACATCAGGGAGCCAGTGATGAGCATAGTAGAACAGCAACCGGGATCTGGAGCCAGAAGGAATGTCAGCCAAGCAAGTCTTTAACAAGAACACAGGCGAGCGTCTCTAGAGATGTGACCAAGGCGAAGGCAGAGATCATCTGGACTGGACGGCTTAAGTAGGCAGGACTGATGAGCAGGATATCTTCACCTGGTTGAGTCACTGTGGAGACAAAGGAGCTGTCAATTAGCTGACAGCTGAGCGCCCAGCTTTGAGAAGGAAGGGCTGAGCCCAGCCCTGACAGGCTACTGCTAGTGCCTATAGCTATACAAAGTATAATGTAAATGGACAGGGAAGAGGAGGGGTGGACATGACAGAGGGCTTTAAAGTGGATGTAAACCTCTGAAAAATGGAACAAACCATACCCCCATCTAAAGTGTACTTGCCGCAGTACATAGCGCCTAATGTGTATCCTGGCTGTTCTAGTCTTCCTTCAATCTGCCAATCTATCACTTCTGACAATTTTCTTTAACACCAGCCAATCTATGGTGATGTCTCCACTGTCCTCTATAGCATACAGCAGGTGGATGACAGTCTTAAAGTGGAGTTCCACCCAAAAGTGGAACTTCCACTCATCAGATTCCTCCCCCCTCCGGTGTCACAGTTGGCACCTTTCAGGGGGGAGGGGGGGCAGATACCAGATATTACAGGTATTTGTACCCACTTCCGGCATAGATAGCCGCAGAATCTGCGGTTATTTACGCCACTTCCTCCCCCCCCCCCCCCCGCTGTCTGCTGGGAAACACACGGATCCCAGATACAGCAGGGACCATCCGTATGCGGGACTCGCGCATGTGCAGTAGGGAACCGGGAAGTGAAGCCGCAAGCCTTCACTTCCTGATTCCCTTACCGAAGATGGAGGCGGCAGCACCCGAGGACCGAGAGACGGTTCGGCCTTGGGTGCCGACATCGCGGGCGCCCTGGACAGGTAAGTGTCCATGTTTTAAAAATCAGCAGCTGCAGTATTTGTAGCTGCTGACTTTTAAAAAAAAAATTCGGCGGAGCTCCGCTTTAAATGTATTTACGAGTGAGACAGGGTAAAGGGGGTGTGTGCATCCCCTCCTCTCAGACATCAGATTACACTCAGCTATGTGCTGTGCAGTGTGTGATGTCAGATCCCCACACCTTGCCTCCTGGAAGCTCAGAAATATGATTTGCTCTGTGTACTTTGACAGGCCTTAGAGGAGAGAGGACTGCTATTTGTTTCATCACTGTGCATCACTTGAGGTTAGTCACTTTAGTGGGCTTATGTAAGGGTTTATTATCACTTTAACTATTTGTAACCCAGCAGAATAATGAATAAAACATTTCTTCCCTCAGTTCTCGAACAATGGATTCTTTCCCACCCAATTTTACTATACACACTTTTTATTTGCCTTAGATCAGTGATAGAACTTATCCAGAAGCTGCAGCCTATGCTAGTTTGTTGTACTGATTTCATTAACTGTAAAAGACAGAGGAAGCTAAAATGAAAAATTCTAACACTTCCGTAGTTGTATGACTGTCATTTGAAAGGTGCCCACCAATCTGATACACGCGTTAAAACACAGCTGCATGTTTTTAGAAAAAAATTTTTTATGACCGATACATTCTGTTTGCATAGCCTAAAACTGTCATGAATGTTAACTATGGCTTATACTATTGCTACTGCAATTATCTAGGATGCATACTGTTCAATGTGTTTTTGCCTCTCAGTGACAATAAATCAAAGTTCGATAATAAGGAACTGAAATGTTATTTTCTACAATGGATTCTTTGGTCATTCTCATTCCTCTTTGCGGTATGCTGAAATAGCACAAGCTGAAATATGCAACGGCTGGACTCTGTACCAAGCAATACTAACATTAAAGTGTTTGTTAGGTCTATTATTTTATTCACTGCCAGCCCCTCTATTAGAGGCTGGCATACCACACTATGCAAGTCCTTTGTAAAAATTGGCATTCTAAATACCTCTTTAGCGCTGTCTTCAGGCCGGCCTCATGACTCGCGGCCGCTTTACACCTCCGAGACATTGCTTCTGTGAGAGGGGCCGTGATCTCCCTCTGACGTCAGCTGGAGAGATCACATGACCTCCCGCGGAAGCAATGTATCAAACTTGACAAGGTTGCTTTAAACTGACTTCATTTGCAGACCGACGTTCATCTCTTTGATATGTAAATAAATAAACCGAAAGATACAAGGTTTTTTTCTCTCTCTCTTTCAGCGCTGAGCAATGTTGTTGATAAACATAGCCAACTGCTTTTTTTTTTATATACAGGGGAACTGCTCAGCACTTTTTACTTGAATCGTGGAAATGCTGGATTAAGATCGTGTGGGGGGTCGAATTGAGATTGCAATCTTTTAATGATTGATCATCACAGCTCTAATGTGAACCCTTACCTTGTAGAAGAACTGATTCAGTATAAAATAGAGATGCAAGGCAAAAACATTCGTGTATACCTTTTTGTTTTTTCAAGTGATCACATGACCCCTGTTTTTAGCTGCATAAGGGGGTTAACCACTTGCTGACCAGCCGCCGTCATTATACTGTGGCAGGTCGGCACGATCCCATGAGCCGTCGTAGCTGTACGTCGGCTCCTTTAAGCATGATAGCAGGCGCACGCCCGCTGCACTGCGGGGGTGCCGATGCTCGTGGCCGGCGGTCGCGATGTTGAGAGGCAGAACAGGGACATGTGTGTGTGTGTGCCTAGACCGGGCAGCTGGCTCTTCCGTCCCCACCCCACCCCTTAGGCTGAAGACTAAGAACTGAGTGAACCGCTGTGTTTAATTGCTCAGTTCCTGGTCTTAGAGGCGGTGAGGGAAAGCTGCAGATGAGATCTGTGCTGCAGCCATCAAGGTAAGTATGATTGCTTGTGTGTGTGTGTGTTTTTTTTTTTTGTGCGTGCCCGCTGGGAGCTTTGTGAGCGTGATCGCGGGTTCCGCGGACTCTATGTTCGTGGGTCCCGCGGACTCTATGTTCGTGGGTCCCGCGGACTCTATGTTCGTGGGTCCCGCGGACTCTATGTTCGTGGGTCCCGCGGACTCTATGTTCGTGGGTCCCGCGGACTCTATGTTCGTGGGTCCCGCGGACTCTATGTTCGTGGGTCCCGCGGACTCTATGTTTGCGGCTTCCGCGGACTCTATGTCCGCGGGGATACCCACGATCGTCTCACGGAGAGGAAGAACGGAGAAATGCTGATGTAAACAAGCATTTCCCCGTTCTTCCTAGTGACACTGTCACTGGTCATAGCTCCCTATAATTGGGAGTGGTGATCAGTGTTGTGTCACACACAGCCCCCCCCCACAGTTAGAATCACTCCCTAGGACACACTACAGCGCCACCTAGTGGTTAACCCCTTCACTGCCAGTCACATTTACACAGTAATCAATGCATTTTTAATTGCACTGATCGCTGTATAAATGTGAATGGTCCCAAAATCTTGCCAAATCGTGCCATTACTAATAAAAAAAAATGATTAATAAAAATGCCATAAAACTATCCCCTATTTTGTAAACGCTGTAACTTTTGCGCAAACCAATCAATAAACGCTTATTGTGATTTTTTTTTTTTTTTTTTTTACCAAAAATATGTAGAAGAATACGTATTGGCCTAAACTGAGGGAAAAAAATGTTTTTTATATTTTTTTTGGGGCTATTTATTATAGCAAAAAGTAAAGAATAATGCTTTTTTTTCAAAATTGTCACTATTTTTTGGTTTATAGCACAAAAAATAAAAACCACAGAGATGATCAAATACCACCAAAAGAAAGCTCTATTTGTGGGAAAAAAAGGACGTCAATTTTGTTTGGGAGCCATGTCGCTTGATCGCGCAATTGTCAGTTAAAGCGACGCAGTGCCGAATCGCAAAAAGTGCTCTGGTCTTTGACCAGCCAAATGGTCCGGGGCTTAAGTGGTTAAACACACAGTAGAATATGTCAAAGCAGTGATCATAGCTCCTTCGCTGTTATGTTCATACAGGGCCATACAGAGAACAGAAATAATGGGAAGCAACTGCTTCTGGACTTCCTCTTCAGAAAAACATAATGCTTTGCAAAACCAGTGTCATATGTGTACTTGTATTTGAAGTTTATTTTCCTATACTAATAAAATTATTTAAAGCTTCCTCCCCTACAGTTAAACTATCTCTCAAATTTGCATTGCTCTTTGCCTTCCCCAGTTTCATCACTGCAGCCAAAAAACTAAAAACTCTTTTATGACTCTTCCTATGCGCAGGCAGTGCTATTATTCCTAGATATTGGAATACTACCAAAAGTCCATCACCCGTGACTGAGTAATGCCCCGTACACCGGAACGGACTTTCCGCCAACAAAACCATGGATTTTTGTTCGAAAGATGTTGGCTTAAACTTGTCTTGCTTTTTAAATTCCTGTTAATATTAGCTAGTTTCTAAAATGAAACTACATTTTAAACCAAAATTGCCATTCAACTGCCAGTTTGCACATGTTTGATTTTTAAGGATATAATGATATAAATGAACTATCCTTAAAAATCAAACATGTGCAAACTGATGTAAACAAATTATCGCATGTGCAAAATATACATATATAAATAATGATACCAATACACTATATCTGTGCAAAATATGACACTGTGTAAAAGACAATGGGAATAGATTAAAAAAATAAACATAAAAAATATAGATATATAGGTGCACACCAAGTTACTTTTGCCAAGCAAGGACAGGCTCAATTACAATTTGTAATACCTTTTTAAACTAGTGTCTCTTAATCATAATTGTCTAAATCTGCAGTATAAGTAGAAAAAGAAATGTGGTTTTGGCAGTTGAATGGCAATTTTGGTTTAAAATGTAGTTTCATTTTAGAAACTAGCTAATATTAACAGGAATTTAAAAACAACTAGCTGATGTATCCTCCTTTTTCTTTCAAAGCATGTTAGATCTCCGCATGCTCTGTTATGTAAGAGCATACCTCTGATTTATTGGCCTTGAATGCACATCAAAATCACTGCAGGCATAACGATAGTGTCGACATGCTGCACCCTTGATGCCTTTGTTTCACAAATCTGCAAGCTTCATACATTTCCTTGTAAACAGGAAGGCTCTAGTACTCAATTATCACTCAATGTGAAAATCATTACCACTTGCTCTCCTCTTTACCCCCTTCATGACCAGGCCATTTTTTGCTATTCGCCGCTGCGCTACTTTAACTGGCAATTGTGGGTTCATGCAATACTATACTCAAATTTATATCTCTTTTTTCACACAAATAGAGCTTTCTTTTGATGGTATTTGATCACCGATTTATTTATTTTTTATATAAACAAAAAAAGTCAACATTTTGAAAAAAAATAAACAATATTTTTTACTTTCTGTTATAAAGCAATCAATAAAACATAAACAAATTTCTTCATAAATGTAGGCCAAAATGTAATCTGCTACATGTCTTTGGTAAAAATAAAAAAAATAAAACGATAAGTTTATATTGTTTGGTTTTTAGAAAGTTATAGCGTCTACAAGCTATGGTGTATATATACTGGAATTTTTTTATTTTTAATTTTTTTTATACTAGTAATGGGAGCAATCAGCCACTTGTAGCGGGCAATCTGACACTAGCTGATGCTGGCTGAAGGGTACACTAACTGACATCAATAGTGACACTAATACAGTGATAAGTGCTAATACAATACACTGTCTCTATACTAATGACACTGGCTGGGAAGGGGTTAACATCTAGGAGCAATCAAGAGGTTAATTGTGTGCCTTGCAGTGTGTAATATGTGCTGCTTTTACTAAGTATCTTGTCTTTCTTTTTTTTTCTGCTTAGCAGGGAATAAAAACAAACGGCTAGATCTCCTGTCAGTGAACAGAGCTCTGTATTGTTGACAATCGCAGAGCTCTATTCCGTGAACCCCAGAGCTGATCAGTGGGTCCCGGCGGTCAATCATTGGCTGGGACCTGCTGATCGGCTTGTGCTGTAACGAATCACAGTACAGCAGGGCTGGCGGTCACACGGATCACGTATGCACTGCCGCCCTGAATCTAATTTAGGCGTTTGACAAGCGGGTAAAGTGTATGTATGTTATTTTCTTTTGGATTATTTATTTATTTATTTTTTGCTGTTTTTGTACCATTGGCAAAATTTACCTTTCACTGCCTGTCCCAGAGAAAGTAAATTTTCCAGTGTGAAAGAAATTCCCAGCTTAGACAGTTGTCCCCAGAACAGGTGTCCCCATTCAAAGATTTACTTTGATCATTTGTTCTGGGGAAAACTTGAATATTTTAGATGTCTCCCTTTCTCTGTGACAGCGGTAACCAATAAAAATAGAAGGTTCACTCTCTCAAATGGGAACACAGCAGTAAAAACTTACTAATGGCCTAACGCAGCCTTACTTGACCCACGTTCAGTGGAACTCTAGGGTTCTTTGAGCAATTAGCAATTTTTATCTCTCAGATAATATATCACCAGATCTTTTTAGCTATCTCTGAGAGGAAATTCTTCTCAGTGACCACAAGTGTAAGGAGCATTCTTCCCAGTAACCATCACACTAATGTACCATTATCTGTAATGTAGTAATTATATAAAATGTGTATATATATATATATATATATATATATATATATATAATATTATATTAATTTTTATTTATTTATTATTATATTATATATATTTTAAGGGATTCATAGTATTAAAAAGGTTGAGAGACTGGTCTAGCCTCTCCCCACGCTATAAAAAAAAAAAAAAAAGAAATTTTACACTTTACACCAAGACTTATAAAGGGTACTGTATAGTCTATAAACAACTAATATAAAAATGTGACATGAGCTAACTCTGAATAATATTTTGATTGCAGTCGGGAAAACTTGATTCTCATTATCCCAAAGTTTGTGGTCACAGAGGGAATGTGCTCGACATCAAGTGGAACCCTTTTGATGACTACGTAATTGCTTCCTGCTCTGAGGATTCATCTGTAAGTAAATAAGACAATGTGCCTGGTTGTTTAAAATTGTTGTTAAAATTATTATAGTAGGCTAAAATTCATGCATACAGTTTTAAACCACATATAAACCATGGATATAGAAAGCCTCAAAAGCAGTTTGATTTTTACATGAAATATTCCTATTGTGATTCCATAATAAATTTCTTTGCTAAAGAAAAACACTTCAGTGTATATGAAGAAGTAAAGTGACATTACAGACAGTATTCACAGCCACTAAGCTCTGAAGATGACATACACTTACCGGTCACTTTAGGTATTAGGTACACTTTGCTAGTACCGGGTTGGACCCCTTTTGCCTTTAACTGCCTTAATTCTTTGGTGCATAGATTTAACAAGGTGTTGGAAACATTCCTCAGAGATTTTGGCCCATACTGACATGATAGCATCACGCAGTTGCTGCAGATTTGTTGGCTGCACATCTATAATGTGAATCTTCCACCACATCCCAAAGGTGCTCTATTGGATTGTGATCTGGTTACTGTGGAGGCCATTGGAGTACAATAAACTCATTGTCATGTTTAAGAACCCAGTTTGAGATGATTTGAACTTTGTGACATGGTGCATTATCTTGCTGGAAGTAGCCATCAGAAGATGGGTATACTGTAGTCATAAAGGGAAGGACATGGTCAGCAACAATACTCAGGTGGGCGGTGGCGTTTATTGGTACCTTAGTTGGTACTAAGGAGCCGAAAGTGTGCCATGAAAATATCCCTCACACCATTACACCACCAGCCTGAACCGTTGATACAAAGCAGGATGGATTCAGGCTTTCATGTTGTTTACACTAAATTCTGACCCTACCATCTGAATGTCGTAGCTGAAATCAAGACTAATCAGACTAGGCAATGTTTTTCCAATTTTCTATTGTCCAATTTTGGTGCCTGTGTGAATTGTAGTCTCTCTTTCCTGTTCTTAGCTGACTGGAGTGTCACCCAGTGTGGTCTTCTGCTGCTGTAGCCCCTCTGCTTAAAGGTTGGATGTGTTGTGTGTTCAGAGATGGTATTCTGCATACATTGGTTGTAACGAGTGGTTATTTGTTACATTTCTATCCTCTCAAATCAGTCTGCCCATTCTCTGACATGAACAACTGCTACTCAGTGGATATTTTCCCTTTTTCGGACCATTCTCTGTAAACCCTAGAGATGGCTGTGCATGAAAATCCCAGTAGACCAGCAGTTTTTTTAAATACTCAAACCAGTCTGTCTGGCACCAACAACCATGCAACGTTCAAAGTCACTTAAATCCCCTTTCTTCCCCATTCTGATGCTCTGTTTGAAATTCAGCAAGTTGTTTTCACCACGTCTAGATGCCTAAATGCATTGAGTTGCTGCCATGTTATTGGCTGATTAGCAATTTGTGTTATCAAGCAATTGAGCAGGTATACCTAAAAAAGTGGCAAAGATATTATTATAATATATTAAATGGGTAACATTACTTAGTGTATCTATAGTTCCTGTTTATATAGAGTAGAGAATGATTAGAGAGCTTTGCTTTCACTTCCTGTCTTGGAGACACAACTTAAAGTCAAAGGGAATCTTTCCAAAATGAGAGGAAATCCCCTTAGGACTAGTGGTGATGGGCTTGTGTTTTGCTTCAGAACTGCTTCTCTTTCCATGCAAGTCTCTAAGAACGCAAGAATTGGATGGTAGCAGGTCAGAAGGAGATCAACTGCACCAGTCAGTTGACTCTGAATAATCTCAGAAGCATCTGTAGTACTCACCCTCAGTGGGGGTGTATTTTTAGAAATTCTTGCTGAGTAACTTAAAACAGTAGAGGAAATGCAGGGGTTCAGGATTCTCCAAAATGATCAACAAAAGGGCAATTTTCCAGCACAAATCCTTATAGCTGCAGGCATACACTCTAGTCCCAAACACAGGTCTTATTTACAATGTTATAGAAGATGTCTGCCACCCATCTTCCTCGGGTAGACCCTTAGTGAGGGAGACAAAAGATACTTCTGCAGACCAGGACTTCAGGACAGTGCCCTCCAGAAAAAATCCATTACTAATCTTCTCCAGGCCCGCTGCTCAGCACCTGCTGGGGTCCAGACTGTGTTCTTGCCTCACTATCTCCCAGGGGCGGGAGAACTAGAACCCACCTTGGAGAGGAAAGCACACTCTGGAATGGCCTCCCAAACATTTATCGCACTCCCCAGCCACCTTCCAGGAGCCTCCTTTGAGGGATTGGCTGAGGCATGATAAATATTCCTAATGGACATTTGACTCTCTTCCTGTCCTATTGTCAGAGACTATACTCACCGAGGCCGAGATGCCGAGAGCGGCTCGCCCTTACGACCACGCGCACCCGACCCCTGGAGGTGATACAGGGAGTTGGGGGCACGCGGAGGCACGGGCTTCCGGAAGGGACTGGATTCCTGAAGGAAGTCCGTGTAGCCGTGGACACAGGAGAAGCTGCAAACAAGTGGTTAGCTGAGACTGGGGTATCTGGCCAGAGCAAGTCCGTGTAACAAGCTGAGATCAGGGGTATCAGGCAGACAAGGGGTATCCGTAAAACAAGCAGAGGTCAGAGGTATCCGGTAGGCAAAGAGAGAGTCCGTTTACTTAGCAGAGGCCAGGGGTATTCAGCAGGCAGAGAGAGTGTCCGTTTAACTAGCAGAGGTCAGGGGTATCCAGCAAGCAGAGAGAGTATCCGTTTAACTAGCAGAGGTCAGGGGTATCCAGCAAGCAGAGAGAGTGTCCGTTTAACTAGCAGAGGTCAGAGGTATCCGGCAGGCAGAGAGAGTATCCGTTAACTAGCAGAGGTCAGAGGTATCCGGCAGGCAGAGAGAGTATCCGTTAACTAGCAGAGGTCTGGGGGTAACAGCAGGCAGAGAGAGTAGCACTAAGGAAACTGGGTACAGGACAGGGCACAGCTGACGACTAACCAGCAACCCGACTGGGCGCTGGAGCCGTCAGAAGTAGCCCACCGGCAAGCGTGACGCGCCGCCGGGCACCCGCACGGCCACGGCGCGCACACGGGGACCGCCGTGCACCCGCGCGCGCCGCACCGCTGGGCCGCGAACGAGTGCACGGCGCAGCGTGAGTCCTCCGCGCATGCGCCGTGGAGCCCGGCGGACGGAGGCGGCTTGTGCCTCCTGACAGTGCCCCCCTCCTAAGGGCGGACACTGAACGCCCAGACTGGACATCACTTCCGGGTGGTCTCGGTGGAAGGCTTGAATTAAGCGTGGTGCATGTAGGTTCCTTGCAGGTTCCCAAGAGTTGTCCTCAGGTGGATAACCCTTCCACTGGATCAAATACTGCAGTTGTCTGCCCTTCTTCCTACAGTTAAGGATGGACTCCACCTCAAATTCATTCTCACCATCCACCCTAACTGGTGGCGGAGGAAGCTCCCCTCTTTCCGGAAAGGTGTTGTCCACCACAGGCTTCAGTAAGGACACGTGGAAGACAGGGTGGATCCTATAAGTCTTTGGTAATGCTAGCTCCATAGCCACAGGGTTGATAATCCTTTTGATGGGGAAAGGACCAATAAACTTGGGTCCCAATTTCCGTGAAGGCACGGATAGTTTAAGGTTAGTAGTGGATAACCAGACTTCTTCTCCAAGTTTAAAGGTTGGATTTTTTCCCCTGCCTCGGTCATATTGCTCCTTGTAATCCGTTTGAGCCCTCTGCAACATGTCCTGAATTCTTCGGAAATTTGCCTGTAAGGAGGTCACTCTGTCATGCACGGCAGGGACTGCTATTTCGGGAACATTGTTGGACAGGAAGGTGGGATGGAAACCACAATTTGCCCAGAAAGGCGTTTGGTTAGTGGCGGTGTGAACAGAATTGTTATACGCAAATTCAGCGTATGGGAGAAGGCTTGCCCAGTCATCTTGGGATCCCGAGCAGAAGCACCGCAGATATTGCTCTAGGGTCTGGTTCGTCCTCTCCGTTTGGCCGTTACTCTGAGGATGGTAGGCTGATGAGAGGCAGACTTTGATATTTAAGGCTTTGCAAAGCTCCCTCCAGAATTTGGACGTAAATTGTACACCCCTGTCCGATACGATGTTCTTTGGTACGCCATGGAGTCTGATGATTTCCTTGAGAAAAATATTGGCAGTTTCTAAGGCCGAGGGGGTGCCCTTCATGGGCAAAAAATGGGCCATCTTGGAGAGACGGTCAACCACGACAAAAATAGTGGTAAAGCCCCCCGAGGCTGGCAGGTCTACTATGAAGTCCATGGAGACGTCAGACCATGGTCGTTCAGGGATCGGTAGGGGTCTTAGTAAACCCCAAGACTTGGTGTTTCGCCCCTTGTTCCGCTGACACGGAGGGCAGGATGCCACATACTTCTTGCAATCCTGTCTCCACCCAGGCCACCAAAAGGAACGGGAAACCAGCTCAGACGTTTTCCTCACTCCAAAATGCCCTGCGAGTCTATGGTCGTGGCACATCTGAAGGGTTAGTGACCGTGTCTCCCGAGGTACAAAATTTTTTCCACGGATCCAGAAGAAGTTACCATTTCTCTTCAGGGACTGCACCTCTGGTTCCGTGCAAGAGTTGGAGGATGATTTGATGGATGACATCAAATCCACTTGTGCCACCCCAAGGAAGTTTTGGGAAGAAAGGATAGTACCAGGTTCTGACGTCTGGGACTCTGCCGAGAACATCCGTGAGAGTGCGTCTGCCTTTCCATTCTTTGAACCGGGTCTATAGGATATGTGGAAGTTGAAGCGGGAGAAAAAGAGAGCCCAGCGGGCTTGTCTAGGTCTTAATCGCTTTGCTGTCCGTAAGTACTCAAGGTTCTTATGGTCTGTAAATATCATTACCGGATGTAATGCACCTTCGAGCAGATACCTCCATTCTTCAAGAGCAAATTTTATGGCCAGCAACTCCCTGTCACCTACATCATAGTTTAGCTCAGGCGGGCTGAGCTTCCGAGAAGCGAATGCAACGGGGTGAAGGATAGCCTTGGGCCCTTGCCTCTGAGAGAGAATTGCTCCTGTGGCAATTTCTGAAGCGTCCACCTCCAAAACATATGGTTGGGCAGGATCGGGGTGGCAAAGAATTGGAGCCGAACTGAACAGATCCTTCAATTTCGAAAAAGCCTCTTGTGCGGCCTCACTCCACCGGAAAAGGTTGTGCTGACGGGTTAGCTGGGTGATGGGTGCTACAATGGTCGAGAATCCGACAATGAATCTCCGATAAAAGTTAGCAAAACCTATGAAACGTTGAACCCCCTTTTTATCAGATGGAGCTGGCCAATCTTGGATGGCCTGTATCTTTTGGGGATCCATTGCGATTCCGCCGGCCGATATGATGAACCCCAGGAATTGTACCACGGATCTCTCGAATTCGCACTTTTCCATCTTTAGATAAAGCTTGTGCTGTCTTAGTATAGTAAGGACCTTCTTGACATGCCCCCTGTGTAACTCAATCGTAGGAGAGAAAATGAGTATGTCATCCAGGTAAACGACAAGGAAGTCATCCAGGTATTCTCGGAATATGTCGTTTACTAGGTGCTGGAATGTGGCTGGAGCATTGCATAGCCCGAATGGCATCACCAGATACTCGAAGTGTCCAAACCTGGATCTGAACGCTGTCTTCCATTCATCCCCGGCTCTGATTCTAACAAGGTTATAGGCACCCCGCAGGTCTAGTTTGGAAAAGACCCTAGCAGATCGAAATCGTTGGAATAACTCCGGGATGAGTGGTAATGGGTATCTATTCTTAATGGTGATATTGTTGAGCTGCCGGTAGTCCACACAAGGTCTAAGGGACCCATCTTTCTTCCCGACGAAGAATATTCCTGCTCCAGCAGGTGAGGATGAAGGACGGATAAACCCCTTTTCCAGATTCTCATCGATGTAGTGTCTGAGCGCCTCCAGTTCGGTCTCGGAGAGAGGGAATATACGACCGAACGGAATCACGGATCCCGGCAACAGGTCGATCGGACAGTCATAAGGCCGATAAGGTGGTAGGCGGTCAGCCATTTGTTTATTAAAGACCTCCTGGAACTCCAGATATTCAGAGGGGATCTGTTGAAGGTTGTCTGACGAGGCAGTAACTGTAGCACAAACCTTCGGAGTTAGAGGTAGGCAATGCTCCAAGCAGTATGGAGAGGAGAAGGACACCATCTTGGAGCTCCATTGGATCTGCGGATCATGAGCTTGTAACCAAGGCAGGCCAAGGATGACGGGGAAGATGGGAGAATGGATGAGGTCGAGCCGTAGGAATTCCTGATGCCCGGAATCGGTGATTACTAGGATAGGCTGGGTCTCCTGGGTGATGGGACCTAAACTAGGAAGAGAGCCATCGGCTAGATGCACTTGTAAGCCTTGGGCCTTTGTTTGCAAGGGGATACGGAGGCTGCGGGCCAAGGCTGCATCCATGAAGCAGCTACAGGCCCCCGAATCAATGATGGCGGGTAGGCGAGACTCCCCTTCCGGCAGCTGCAAGGAAACAGACAACATCACATAAGATTTTGGAGCATCGTTATCCAGATGATTCATTAATCTAGGCTGAAGGAACTTACTGGGCCTTATTGGACAGTTGCGCAGGAAGTGTCCCGCTCCCCCGCAGTACAGACACAGATTGGACTGCTGTCTGCGTTGCCTTTCTTCCGAAGTTAGCGGGGCCCGGACCAGGCCTAGCTGCATGGGCTCAGCTTCAGGAGGTGTTGTGGAAGACGGTGATGGCGTGGATGGGGTTCTAAACGGCGTCCACGTAGGGCGTGGACCCTGAAACCGCTCCGAGCGACGTTCTCGCAAGCGCCTATCCAGCTTCGTGGCTGCCTGAATGAGCTCTTCCAAGGTCTCCGGGGTCTCCATCCTGGCTAGCTCATCTTTGAGGAGTTCAGACAAGCCTTGACGGTACTGGTAGCGGAGAGCCGGCTCGTTCCAATTTGTGTCGGCCGCCCACTTGCGGAACTCCACCGTATAATCTTCGATGGGTCTTCTTCCTTGGGACAAGTGGTGGAGAGTGGCTTCAGCGGTAGCCTTCCGTTGCGGATCATCATAGAGTTGGGCCATACCCTTGAAGAAGGTATCTATGGAATTTAACATAGGACTTCCCTGTTCCATTAAGCCATGAGCCCAGGCCTGAGGTTCCTCTGACAGCAGCGAGATAGCAAAACCCACTTTGACGATCTCTGATGCAAATGTCCGGGGCTGAAGGGCAAAGTAAAGCGAACAGGCGTTTTTAAAAGACCTGAATCTTTTACGGTCTCCGGAGAACCGTTCGGGCGTAGGGACCCTGGGTTCAGGAAGTGCCATGACAACGGTAGGGCTGGCGGCGGCCTGGGGGAGCGCCCCTTCATTGCTGGGTGCCGGAACTGCAGTGGCGGAAGGAAGTACTCCAGCAATCTGTTGGAGGCGGCTGTCAACTTGAGCATACCCCTCCTGTAGCTTCTGGACTGAGTCGGCCAGGGTGGAGACCTGTTGGCACAGGATCTCCAAAGGAGAGCGCGCTCTGTCGGCCTCGGACATCTGGCTGGTTAGTACTGTCAGAGACTATACTCACCGAGGCCGAGATGCCGAGAGCGGCTCGCCCTTACGACCACGCGCACCCGACCCCTGGAGGTGATACAGGGAGTTGGGGGCACGCGGAGGCACGGGCTTCCGGAAGGGACTGGATTCCTGAAGGAAGTCCGTGTAGCCGTGGACACAGGAGAAGCTGCAAACAAGTGGTTAGCTGAGACTGGGGTATCTGGCCAGAGCAAGTCCGTGTAACAAGCTGAGATCAGGGGTATCAGGCAGACAAGGGGTATCCGTAAAACAAGCAGAGGTCAGAGGTATCCGGTAGGCAAAGAGAGAGTCCGTTTACTTAGCAGAGGCCAGGGGTATTCAGCAGGCAGAGAGAGTGTCCGTTTAACTAGCAGAGGTCAGGGGTATCCAGCAAGCAGAGAGAGTATCCGTTTAACTAGCAGAGGTCAGGGGTATCCAGCAAGCAGAGAGAGTGTCCGTTTAACTAGCAGAGGTCAGAGGTATCCGGCAGGCAGAGAGAGTATCCGTTAACTAGCAGAGGTCAGAGGTATCCGGCAGGCAGAGAGAGTATCCGTTAACTAGCAGAGGTCTGGGGGTAACAGCAGGCAGAGAGAGTAGCACTAAGGAAACTGGGTACAGGACAGGGCACAGCTGACGACTAACCAGCAACCCGACTGGGCGCTGGAGCCGTCAGAAGTAGCCCACCGGCGAGCGCGTCAGCGTGACGCGCCGCCGGGCACCCGCACGGCCACGGCGCGCACACGGGGACCGCCGTGCACCCGCGCGCGCCGCACCGCTGGGCCGCGAACGAGTGCACGGCGCAGCATGAGTCCTCCGCGCATGCGCCGTGGAGCCCGGCGGACGGAGGCGGCTTGTGCCTCCTGACACCTATATTATGGAGGCTTCTCTCTGAAGCAGATTAGAGAAATCGAACACCTAGCTGGGAAAATCTGGCCAGACAAAAACAATAGATTACTGCTCCACTAACTACAGTAAAGCCAAAAACTAAATTGAACCTAATAGACTAACTAGAGGAGGGTGCTACACATCTCAAAGTGATATCAAAAGCACCTGCATTTGCCAGTCGAAGCCAGTTGACACAGGTCCCTAAATAGTTGTCGCTGTAACAGATGCCAACATTAAAAGATTTCCCCCCACCTCCTGTTTCCATCTCTTTCTGTCCCAATGACAAAAGTGACTAGGAAGAAATTGGGTGAATCACCCCAGCAGGGACACAGGCTGCTTTAAAATGTTATAGAGGCTCTATCACTTCACGGTACTAACACTAAAGCGTAACTCCAGCTAAAACTTTTCTAAAATTTTTGTTTTGGATAAAATAGGGAAAGGTAAGAGTCTCTTACAGGCTTATTGCTTTCGTAGACATTGTTGAGGAGAACTCTCCTAACTTCCCGTCATAATAATAATGTCAACTTGGCAGGAAGTGTGGAAGACAACAGGGAAGCAAACATTAGAAGCTATGGAAGGTTCAAATTGCTTAAACGCTAGTGAAATTAATGTTTTTACAGTTGTCTGTGTTCCATTTGGTGAAGTATTTTCCTTTTCTGTCCTGGTGATACCTTATCTCTGTGACAGTAACATGTATTCATGTTTGTAAACCTGACAACAGATAAATATACCTGCACTCCCATAGAAACCAATACAATTACACATTGCACTATATCTCTTTTAACCCATCCCTGACTACATGAATACATTTCAGCAATGGCTTCATGCCTTTTCTAAAGGCGGGTCTCCTTATGACATTGGAGAATTTCTGTTTAATGCACTAATGTGTTAAAATGGCCACTCGTCTCCATTGAAAGCCTCTGTGACAGGGTAACAACTCAGGAGCACAATTAGTAGGCAGTTGTCACTCTAGAATGGAAAGTGCCTGAACAAGGACCTTCTAGATCACCAGGTATTCTAACGAAAGCTTCAGGTATATACTGTATTAATGGCGACTCAAAAGAATTACATTAACACGTTAAAACTTAAATTTGATTTGAGTGATTTTAATATTATTGTCTTGGGTGTTTAAAAATCATAATAATAATAATGTGGTGTACATATCGCTTGCTGTATTCAACACTTAACACTTTTCCTTTGTTTTGAGTATATAAATAGTGCAGAGGCAGTGCAAAAAAACCCCAAATGTAACCTTTTTTGAGTGATGTGCCTCTCGCTATTCTCAAAGAATGGGCATGGCTGTTTAAATGTTGATGTATTCCGTTATGGGAAAATTTGCAAAAAAAGGCTTAGCAAACCGGCCACACACACCTTCTTTTCACTATCTCAGTACTGCTGAATCTGAAAAGTTTTCTAACAGACTAAAGCCTCATGATCACCAATTACAGGTTTTCATGACCGGAGTTTTTTTTTTAAAGCCATTCAGTTTTTTTTTTGTCCAGCTAGTCAACAGATTCATCAGTCCACAAAAACAAGGCTGATGGAGGAACGGCTTTCCACCAGGGCATTGTATTCTGATCAGAATACACCGATCAGTGGCTGCAGCTGCAGTTCGTCCAAAAAATTCCCTTTGACAGAAGTTGAGTAAGTTAATCAGGGGAGGCCTCACACTGATTTGAAATGTAGGCAACCTCTGCTTGACTGGTCAGATTTCTGTTGGCATGTGACAAGTTTAAACACTTTGACAAAGGTCAAAACAAACCTTAATGTCCAGTTTTGCAAATTTCACATTTGTTAATTAAACCGTACATACTGTATCGTCACAACTACTTGGCGTATCCAGGTGGATTATACCTTGTTTTTTCTCGAGAGATTGGGCTTTCATTGAGTGGTAAATGGTAATGGATATTTTCTGCTTTTATTTTATTATGAAAGGAAAACTGGCCCGAAATAGTAGACAAAATCATTTGTAAAATTTAGCTTTATATTTTTATGCTATTACCATATACC
Source organism: Lithobates clamitans (assembly GCA_037952925.1). NCBI lineage: Eukaryota > Metazoa > Chordata > Amphibia > Anura > Ranidae > Lithobates > Lithobates clamitans. The sequence goes on from JBBGZY010000372.1 coordinate 10,409,705, forward strand.
ACCAAAAAACAGCTAAATTAATTTCCCCTACTCATGATGATCATGGCAATACCACATATGTGCACACTATTTGTTCTTTGTGCAAAGTGCATTTAGCAGCGATCACCACAGGTAATCGTTGGCTGTGCAGAGAGCCGCACCTAGCTGCTCAGAACTGTAGCAAGAATCTGAAGCACTTTCCCCAGTCTCAGTGCTGGGAGCACACGATGGAGCATGCTTCTTGTAGAAACAGATGAACACATGCATGTGCTGCCTGGGATTAAAGCCCACTTCCTGGGCACCGTATATATGTGTTTTGTGGTCATAAAGAGGTTTAAAAAATGTAGTGTTACCTGATTTTTATCCTTAGTAACTGTTCAGTAGTTTAAAGAATGTAAGACTAAACTAGGAAAAGGAGGCCGAATTTATGGGTGCTGTTATGCTAAAATCACTTTCTCAACTTTTCATGTACTAAGCTATTTAATCCGCCACCCAGTGTGCAGTGCCAATAACAAAAATAAAATATTGTTATTAATGCATCATTATGGCAACATCTCCTTAACATGCCAGTCCAACCAAAAATAGCAATAAGTGGACTGTAAAGGGAACTTGCAGCCAAGCTGTAGGCATTCAATAATTTACATATGAGCCACAATAGCAGCAGGCACTGTGGAGTAGTTCATCTCAAAGTTCATAGCAGAAGCACTAAAGTCCTTGAATAAGGACACTCAGCCCACTCTATTTTCCACTCCCAGGAATGACTTGGCAGACTACCAGCTATATAATCTCCAATGTAAACATAGAGAAGGAGCTCTTGAAGCTGAGCAGCATCATTGATAGAGCACTACAGATTACCAGTCAGGGTGGTTAGGTAAAGGTGCAGGTGGTTATATACTTCAGTAAATTGTATTTTCTGGTCTATGTATATTGACTGGAGAGGCTGTAAATTTGCAAGATGGAGACCTACATCTTCTAATTGTTGGACAAAAGTGACATTTAAATGCTGGTTGGAGAATATTTCCCCTAACTTTGTTACTTAGGGGAACTGTTTCATTTTACTATTTAAAAAAATATGTAAACATGTAAAAAATGTAAAACCTTATTTTTCTGTCCTGTTCTTTCAATAGGTAAAAATTTGGGACATTCCAAAGCCTTACTCAGCCAAGAATATAACTAATGCCAGGAAGGAGCTTCTGGGTCATTCCAGGAGAGTTGGTCTTATTGAATGGCATCCCACAGCAAGCAATATTATTTTCAGTACTGCATATGATTATAAGGTAATGATCTTTATGTTGCAGCAGTCCTGGGGTTTTCCATTTCTCTTCTTTCTATAGGGACGCTGGTATGGATTGGAGCGGTTCTGATTGGTCAGTGCTGTCACATGCATCAGTTTTGTGGTAGTTTTTTTCCAAGTAGCTTAACATAACTAGTACTTATTTTGATACTTTGCACACTGTCATTTACTGACAGTTTGATCTGTCACCATAAATTGTCTGAATTCACACTTTATTAAAATTAGCTTTGTTATGCATGTGCCTAATTATTACTTTTCTAACTGTATTTCTGAAGCTACAAAATGCTCTAACCTAAATGAAGAATGTTGGCATATAAAAATATGAAAAATAAATTGGTTCTACAGGCTAGTCATTTTTTACCTTATTGCTTTGCCTGCATTAAGGAAAAAAATGTCCTACTAGCCGTATCGCCCCCTTGCCACTGTATATATTTACCCAGGTCCTATCTTCATTCAGCGCTGTACCAGTCTGTAGTTGTGCTTGTCTGCGTTCCTCTCTGCACAGGCAGCAGTGATCGCAGTGGGAGCTATTGGCTCCTGCTGTGATCAATCAAATCCTGTGAGGAGGCGGTGGAGGGTGTGGCCGAGCCATTCTGTGTGTGTTTATAGATGCACACAGCCTGGCTTGGGAGTGAGACCACAGGTGTGCCACCAAAAAAAAGCAGCTTTCTATGGTGGTACACTGTGAAGAGGAGGAGCTAGGAGCATTTATACAATTGCATAGAGCAGGTAAGTATAACATATATATTTTTTTATTTTAAAATTAAAAAAAAATCTCTTACAGTGACTTTAACGCAGTATTAAATAAAAAAAAATAAATGTATTATATTGCAGCTTACGAATTCTTAAATGTGGTGGCTGAATTTGTTTTTATTTTTTTAAGCTTTTTTGCCATTTATTTTCACCTTGTGATCCAGCCAGTAAATATGGTATTTTTTCAACTTCTTTTAACAGACAATGATCAGCTTTTATTCATTTATATAAAACCTTTATACGAAAAGAAAAACAAAAAGTTGCTGTAAATGCTTAAAAAGTGTTAACTGTCCCAGCTTTAATTTGTTGGTCAAGTCCATCTAAATCTGCTAGTCCACCTCTAAAGCCGGCCATAGACTGATTGAAATTCGTCTGGTTCAGCAGGAATCAGTGGGCAGGCTGTTTGTACTGAAGTCGATCCATCGTTCGACTTCAGTACAACCAGCCTGTTCTTTTTTATATATATAGCCACTAACAGTGATCATTGTATTCTGCTGGTTAGGAAGGCCCCCTGCCGGCAGACCACAATCGTGCTGTGGGAGGAATTCAATGTTGATGGGGGAATTGAGCAATTTCCTTTCCAACCTGTGGTCGAAGGAAAGAAACTTGCATAATGCATGGCATACCGAACACTACCCTCTCCCCAAATTGAAAATGCTATACAAGGGTTGCTCAATTGCTCTTCCATCCAGAGTGGAGACACCCTAAGACAAGAGGTGTGTTACTGACCAGATCACCATGTGGAAAAGCCTAAAAAAAAATGAATGCAGCCACAATTTTTGAGATTTGGTAAGATGCAATACTGTATATTAAATTTTTGTTTTGTGGCTTATTACCACTTTAAATAAATCTGACAGGAGGTGCACAGTGTAGGCACCTTTTAGGTCCCTGAACATACCTGCAGCGGTTATTGCTATTCCGAGACCTCTTGCCCATTCTGAACAGAAAAGATTTGAGACTTCCAGGTAGTGTTGAAAGATAAAGTAAGTTATTTGTATTATTATACATTATGCCTTGTTCATTTAAAATATATTTCTTCTTGCAGATCATGATATGGAACCTTGACAATGATGATCCAGTAATTCATAGTCCGGTCAGGACAATAGAGTGTCATAAAGATGTAATTCTTTCCATGTCATTTAACACAAATGGAGGTCTTATGGCGACGACTTGCAAAGACAGAAAAATTAGAATAATTGATCCCCATAATGGGCGTGTATTACAGGTTTGTTTGTTCACTGTCATTTTCTTTAGATGTATTGGTGACACTGTGTTTGGTTCATTGCACTAGTCACCTTTTAACTATGCATCACAAAAACTGAGGGGTCTATTTATAAGACCCCTTTCACACGGGGCAAATTCTGCCAATAGCCTCCTTGATCAGAGTGGGATCTGTCCACTGATCCCTGCTGAGCAGGTGGATGACTGGTCTGTGTCTGCTTCACCTATGCAGAGTGGATACAGACACAGTCTGCTCTTCTCTATGGGTGGTCACATGTAAGCGGACTGGCTGTCCATTTACACCCGACTGCCATCCGATCAGCCCAGATGGAGGGGAACATCGGTTTTTAGCAGATCAGATTGGATGTAAGCATTTGTAAACGAACACATGTCCGTTTATACCTGCTGCTTCTTAGAGAAGATTTGAGAGTCTCCTCTGCTCCATTTGAAAAACAGACAGGTGGACCCGGACAGCTAGTGTGAAAGGGGTCTAAATGTTTTCACTTAAAGCAGGGGTCCACCTATCTATCGTTTTTTTTTTTTTATTTTGAGTTCATTCACAAGCTTTTCTTCTCAGCATTACATACTCGCATATTGTGAGTAATATGTCCGCCTGTGTCAGATTTCGTTGGAAAGAATAACTTATATTATTCACTGCAGGCGGTTTCCATCTTCATTGTGGGCATTTGAAGCCCACAAGCATTTATTTCCTGGATGTGGTGAATGCTGTGCTCCCAGCATACACTGCTCGTTCCCGCACATGCTCAGTGGCATCCTGGGAAGCCTGAGACTAGCTCCCAGGAGTCTGGGAGAGGCTAGAAACTCGCCTACTCCCACGGGAGGAGAACCAGGAAGTGCAAAGAAGAATAGAAAAATAAAAGGTAATTACGGCGATTTAAATTTTTTTAAACGGCATGTCAGCATCTAGGCAAGGAAGAGAATACATACAGATATTGTTCAAAATTTGGGTGGAACCCCGCTTTAAGATTCACACAGCTTTCTCCACTGATTGACACATCAGAAAATAATACAGAAAGCTGTGCAAATCATGTGTGAAAACATTTATAAAAAGACTCCCTAGTGAAACACCTTTCTGTGTATTGCAAGGAACACAGTTTATTATCAGTTATATGTGACATTCACTATCAGTAGCAATGTGTAATCAAATAATTACAAACCAGTGGGCCTTTTAAAAATGCCAAGTTCTCTGTTGCAATTATTTTAAGGGGCATAGTATTTTTCACCACTAACCTCTTAATGTCCCCCACCAGCAATGCTATAATATACTCCATTAGCATTTGCATGTCATGCAAATTTAATATTTGCTTGGCAGTCCATTAAAACTATAATTAACACTCAAAGATCTCACAAAGATGTGGAGCTACCAGAGATTTTATAGTGGTACATATAAAAAAAAATCTAAAACTTGGAAACATCTTGTTATGATTAGTAATAAAGTAAAACCTTGGATTGCAAGCAACTTGGTCTGAGGGTGTTTTACAAGACAAGCAATTTTTAAAATAATTTTTAACTTGATAAACGAGTGAGGTCTTGCAACAAGAGTAGCGTTACATCACAACTGAGTATAAAAGAGAAGAGAGGCGCCTCTAAGTGTAGCAATATGGTTACATTTAACGAAGGTACAACATTTAGGCTCGGTGCATACTGCCACAACTTAGGATCTGACTTGTGAGACCCCAAATGGCATGACATGTGAAATCCCATTTTAGTCAATGAGAGCTGTATTAGCACTACTGAAGTTGCTCCGACTTTAGAAAAGGTTCCTGTACTACTTTAAGGCGACTTCTATCTGACTTGTGCCTATAAACTTTAATGGAATTTACCTCCAAGTTGGATACTCATCTTCACTGATGTGATTTGGATCCGACATTACAGGAAGATTACCCAGGCTTTCCCTGAAGTTGCCTCGGAGTTGCCTTGCTATAATCTTTTTATATGGACTATAGACTGAAGGACTTATAAATAAATGGTTGTGGAACGAATCATCTGAGTTTCCATTATTTCTTATGAAGTAATTTGCTTTTATATAGAAGATCTTTGGATTACAAGCATGTTTATGGAACTAATTATACTCAAAATCCAAGGTTTTTTTGTGTTACATTGTTTTCTTTGATAACATTCCTGTGTAATTTAGAAGCCAGGATACTGTTGGGGATAGGCTGAAATAATTTAATACAACCAAACAGCATTTTAACTACTTTCATTGCAATGGAAGAGCAGCTAGTATGCATTGTAGTGTAGGGCTTTGCACCTTCAACAATGTTATATACAATAGAACAGTGGTGGCCTGTCCATTAGGGGCGCCCGGGCGCCCCCTCTCTTCTCCCCACCCCCTATATGCAGTGGATAGATTCATGCATAGCATGAATCTTTCCACGGCCGCCCCCTATTCATGTGTCTGGCCCCTTTCGGGTCACTGGACACATGAATTGCAGCGGAGGGGGTGTTTTTTTTAAACACCTGATTAGAGCCATATGCTCTAAGAGACTTTAAAATAGCGTGGGCTTGGGTCGCAGAGCAAGCATCCTGGAGCCCACCCAGGTGTGTTACAACAGCAAATGAATATTTGCTGTTGCAACACTGATCCTCCTCCTGGCCAATTGGGAAGCAGGTATGAAACCCGTTTCCCGATTGGCCAAAACGTCAGGCGATCCCATTGGATACCTAGCACCGGGAGGAGCAGAGAGGAGACGTCACTCACTGCGGAGATGACTCCAGGAGAGGACACCGGAGCCTACCACCGTGGAAGATGTCCACAGCAGCTCCGACCGCTGCTCTCACCACCCGCATCCACGCTAAGGACAGCGCGTGGTGGAGGGGGGGTGTTAGTGTCGTGTCGTGCCTGGCAGTTGTGCCAGTGCCGCTCCACTGGTGGCCGGGGGGGGTTGTTTGCCGCCCCCCCCCAAAAAAAAACTCACCAGTCGCCACTGCAATAGAAGGCTTTGCTTCTGTATGCATATCCTGTGTTACATGATGCTGATTGGCAGCACTAGACAAGCAGAGGTGATGGGATGCTCTTGCTGCACAGTGGCAGTAGAGCCACTTTTTTTTTTCTTTTTCTTTTTTAATGTTCAGCTATGTCAGTGGTTTCCAAACTGTGTGGCCCGCTGCTTGTCTTTATCTGGCCTTGAGATGCTATTCATCTATTCATGCTATTCATCACCTATACATGGCACTATTCCTCCCACTGATGCCAACAGTGGGGCATAATTCCTTCCATTCAAATCAATATTGGAGCACTTATTTATAGCACTATTCCTCACACCAACATTGGAGCACTGTTCTTCCCACTGACACCAACAATAGCGCATAATTCTTCCTACTGGTACCAATGATGGGGTACTACTCTCCACCCCAATGATGGGGCACTATTCCTCCTCCTACTGACCACAGGCATTATATAATTTTTGTACTCCCACTGACACCAAGAAATTTTCAACTCCCGCTGGCCACAGTGCGGCCCCCTGAAATCTGAAGGACAGTAAACTGGCTCTTTGTTTAGAAAGTAGAAAATGATTGAATGAGTTATGACAACTCTATCAAAACAAGGTGGACTTTGTGGGCATAACATGAGGCAATAATTTATAAAATATAGAGTCTTTATTACAAAATTATTAAAATAACATTCAACAGACAGACACCCTACTAACTGACAGGGTCAACAGATACCCAATAGGATAGACATGGAAGTATGGATCTGCAATATATTGGTAAAATCCATAATGGACACAAATTACTATATAGAAATCTCAATGGGTAGAATCCTAAGACTTCTCCATGCCCGCTTATCAACGCGTTTCACAATTTTAATAGCTTCCTCTGGACAATACTGGGTAGGTGTTGATGAACCTCAAGACCAGGTACAGGGGGACACAATACAAAGCAAGTTTAGGACCAGGAGCAATCCTTTCCGATGACAACTAGGAGGCACTGGCATTTTAAGTATGCTGTTGCAGGTGGTCGGTTTTAGGCTCAAATGTTTGCCCTTTTGTAGACCAGAGCATTTTTTCACATTTCTGCTATGGGCCTATTTACTTGGCAATAACTTTGTCATTACTTAACAGCAGGCCTTCACCCATGAATAACACTTTCTCCCCTTTTGACTCATATCCCCTCCCTCATAAACAATTGAATTTTTTTTTCAAACAATAAATATATATATTTTTTTAGTTTTCAATTTCTGCATCCCTTTATATACAAGGATGAAGTATCCAACTTGATGTCTTCACATATCCCACATATGTGCAGATACACAGAGGGTGTGTAGAATAGATATGCAAAATCCCTTGATTTCCCCATGCATCTGCAGACACACTCTCTTCCGTTCCCATAGACTGGAAGAAACTTGCTGCTTGCATGGGGATTTGCAGGATTTCGTACTTGCACAGACAGGTCGAGGGTCTCTGCCAGGTCCTGTAGGATGGAGCAAAGCTAGAACAAGGCCAACATTAGGCTTTTCAGACATTACTATAATGCACCAGTCCACTCAGCTTTCAATCAGTAATCTGATGATCCTGGAACACATCTGTTTATTATGTTGGAGCACCTTACTTGCTGCCACTTACATAAAGCCTATTAAAAAAATCCTGCTCACAAGCCTGATGGTTTTCCTTTGCAGGTGCCTGCTTCGCTCTTACTTTTAGTTTTGACTCGTAAGAACTAGGATACAATCTAGTGTCAAAGCAGTTGTCTTTTATTTGTGAGTGGGCTAGGTTTTCATAACTCTGGCCAGCTTGGTGGTGTTGAGAAACTCTAATGTAGGTTAACATTAAAGATGAACCCTGGGCTGGAACAAAAACGTTCCTATGCAGTGAGGTTCTCCCAAGCTGCAACGGTTAAATGCTTGTTATTTCTAGTTAGTAGAGGAAGAGGCTTTATTACTAATGCCGCGTACACACGACCGGTTTTGCCGTCGAAATAAACTCCAAAGGTTTCTTCGATGGAATTCCATTCAAGCGGTCTTGCCTACACATGGTCAAACCGAAGTCCGACCGTCCAGAACGAGGTGGCGTACAGCACGTACGACGGGACTAGAAAAGAAGTTCAATAGCCAGTAGCCAATAGCTTCCATCTCGTACTTGCTTCAGAGCATGCGTTGTTTTTGGTCCGTCGGAACAGCATAAAGACGAGCGGTTTTCCCAATAGGAATTGGTTCCATCGGAAATATTTAGAACATGTTCTATTTCTAGGTCCGTCAGAATTTTCGAAAAAAAAGTCAGATGAGGCACACACACGATCTGAATATACGATGAAAAGTTGCTGTCTGACTTTTTCTGTCGGACATTGCGCTCGTGTGTACACGGCTTTACTCTGATTCCCTATTCCAGCAGCTCTGGAGCTGTCCTCTTCTCCCCAAAGCTCTGGCCTCTGGCTGACCCCTTGGCATCATTACATTTAATGTGGGGCTGCGGTGTATGTAGCTTTTTTATCCTATAGGGGCTCATGGCCTCTGTGGTACAGGGCTAGCTCATATGCCTGCCATAGTTTTTTGCAATTCAGTGTAATGTCACAGAAGCCAAAGTTTACCAAGGAACAGGAGGAAATAATACAGTATAGCACTTGGTCAACCCCAAGTATGCTTGTCCTTAAATGGATAAGTTGATCTTCATTTTTTTTTCTAAATTCCAGCTCCTCTATGTACCAACATACCATTATTGTACTCAATTTGCAGAAATAAAAAAGCTTTCTATTTATCTTGCACACTCCTTATCTCAGTGTCCTGCTGGCTGTATAAAGAACGTCTCCATTGCTTTAAGGGCAGGCCTTGAGATGTGACACAGGAAGGAGTTTACAAGCTGACCTCATTAGCACACAGTGCGTTTCTGAAACGCAAGGCAAAGTGGTTTGAGTGGTTTGTTATGCGTTCGGAAATGCATAGATGTCAATGGAGCCTCATTGTTGTGTAAACACACTATATTCACTTTCAGTCCCCATTCACACTAGTGTAGTGGGAGTGCATATTTTTGGCGTGTTTTTCCCGTGACAGGCATAGGGCAGCCTGTTGATTTCAATGGACCGTGCTACTTGTGGCAAAGTAGCTCATGGAACATTTTGGCGTGCTGTGGGTTGCACGATTTTTTGCTGTGTGTTTTGCTGCATTTTTTCCATAAACAGTTTTTATTTAGATTACAAAGAATGGTGCATACAGTGAAGGCATGACAACAATTTTTGCAAGATTCCAAGGCGTATAGATGCATTGTTTACAAATGATTATCAAGCCCTGTAAAAATTCTAATCCCGCAATATGTAACTAATGAGATGCATCAGTAGAACCGTATAAGGTGGCCTAAGGAGCCGGTTCTTAGGAGAGGGGGTGCACTGGGGGGGGGGGGGATGCAGGGCATAGGGACATATCAAAACCAGTGTCTAGTCTCCAGTATTACCTTACATCTCAGATTAATTTTCTTTTACCTCTAACTGCCAATGAAGTAACAGTTTGAGTTCAGAAGCCATGGGTTTGAAAGCGCTGAATTGTTTTGACTTAAGTCCAGCATGCCCATGTTTTTGTGTTTTGTGAATTTTTGGATTTGCTCTCGAGATATGTGAACTAGCTCTTCCATTTCCTCTATTCTGGAAACCGTTCTCTAATGGTTGGAGTGTGTGTGGATCGCCAATGTATCGGAATGCATAGTCTCGCTGCATTTACCATGGCAATCGATTTAATATATTTTTTTTAATTTAGAAACGTATGGTGTAAGAGGTACTGTGCCGGAGAGTAATCAAGGGCATACGTAGTGACCTGTATAAAGAGTTCATATACTTACCTCAAGAATGGTTGAAGGGAATCGCAGTCCCACCAGATATGAAGCATGGTTCCCTTTGCTTTTCCACATCTCCAGCATGTATCTGAGATAGATGGGGAGAATTTGCTGCGTTTTTAGCTCGTTCCTTCATGTGGCATAACGTGTTTGCTTCCGAGTTTGGGGTGCCATTAACAATTGCTAATGATGTCAGCTGTTCAGCTGCTTCCTTTGTTTTACTGGTTTCTATGTCCTAAATCAGCATACTTGGAAGCCTTGAAGGTTTCTATGGAACATAGCAAGGGCTAAGTTAAGGCCTTGTTATTTTTCTGCAACCGTGGTACATTAATGGTAAATTGGTACATAGGGGAGCTGGATTTTACAAAAAAAGCTGAACTTACCCTTTAAGTTAATAAAAAGCGATGCCATACTTTTTAAAACCCAATAGCTGATTATGATATCTGTATCTGTGTTTAGATGCTTAAACAGCTTTAATTTACAGTTGCTTTAGTATTTTTCATTTTAAAATATCCATATTTTTTTTTGTTACAGGAATCTGATGGCAAAACTCATAGAGCCAGTAAAGTTTTGTTTCTAGGAAACATGAAAAAAGTTATATCTACTGGAGCATCTCGATGGAACAATAGACAAGTTGCCCTTTGGGATCAAGTATGTAAAATATACTACTGCATAGAGATAATACTGCCAACAGGAAGTAGTTTGGTTAATGAAGCAGCTCTTTACAAAGTTATCGGGATAGACTACATAGCATATATTCTTATTGGTGTATATATGTGTGCCTCTAAACTCACGTACAAGCATACATTGCTTCCTCAAATGATCCTGTTGATCCGTTTATAAGAAGCAGTGTTGACCTAAAAACTATCCAGGGCCAATGGTTCTAGTGAAATCAAGGACCCCCACTGTTTTCATTACTTGGAATTTTATATTGACCCCTCTGACAGTAATTTAGCATGCGTTTTAATCAAGTTTTCGTTTGGCTTATTCTGGATCATCACTGTTAAAATAATGCTTTGTTAAATTTTAAGCTTATTTTCATACTTGAACTCCAGAATAAGCAAATATTGTCCCTGTCTGTTTGAAAGGGCCATGTATATTACTTGAATCTCAGGGCGCTTCATGTACAGTATTTCTTCCATGTCTGTGCAGTAATCCAGCAAAAAACTTTTTGTTTTTGTGCAGGAGTTTCCTCTCTCTTTAAATAGCGTGACTGGTCTTGTATTTTTACTCCTCCCCTTTGTAGTTTTCTGCAGGCAGCCTGTAGTAGGTGGAGCCTAATGCGTCCTTCCCACAGCTCTGCTTTCTGCACAAGCGAAATACAATGCAGTGATGATGTCACCACCGCGTTTTCAAGTTGATTAACTGATTTTGTACAGGCATTTGATGTATATAAAGAAGATTTATATCATTTGTGACTCTCAAGGAATACAAATTAAGTTTTTGGGCCTGTAGTTTGGCTTTGAGGCCTGTATTAGGTTATAGTACTATTAATTTATGTTTTCACTTGAGTGCAATAAAATGTAAAAAGAGCTATAGAGCAAACCTTGGTCCACTCTTAAGCCTAGTACACACTATGAGTTTAGTACAGCGATCTGCCCCACTGAGCTGTTGCATACAGATTTTATTGAACCGGCTGATGTCTCCCGACATTCGGCCTGTGTGTGTGTGGGGCTTAAGTTTTGCATACCCCTAAAAGTCTATAAGAATGCAAAAGCCACTTGAAACAGGTCAAATACAGATATAAAGGTGGCAAGCTGCAGGTCAGATGTACATGGTAATGAATTTCAAAAGATCACAGAAGCATCCCAAACTGATGTCATAGACACAAGCTTAAAGTGTTTGTTAAGCCACTAACTTATCTTTATATCATCCCCTCTGTCACATAAAAAGCTGTATCCTAGTGCCTGTGCTTTATTTAAAAAAAAAATAAATAAAAAATAAAAAAAAAAGCTGATTTCTTTTTATGTGACAGAGGGGATGATATAATGATAAGTTAGTTTTGAAGCAGTGGGGAGAGGAGCAGATCCACGCTAGTGAGAGCTGACAGGCAGGTAGGGGAGGGGGGGGGGAGGACAGAGGAGACAAAGGGAGAGCTTCAGATAGCTGCAGATGATGGAGGCACGTACACTGAATGCGATGTTACGGCTCAGCAGCCCTGATATGTCGTGGTCAGTTTACAGGGGGGAGGGTAGAAGCTGGCAGGATCAGCCAGGTATTTCAGGTGATACAGGGGGCCAAATTACACAGATCAAGCACTGTGCTGTATAACATGCTTTAAAAGAGAAGTATGGGTTTGGGGGTTATTGCAGTTTTGTACTTACCTAGGTGGAGGCTGCATCTGTTCCCCAGCATATCTGCACTGAGAACCGAGCCACCGAACACCGCTGATGGCTCGGTTCTCTTGGCTCCCAGAGCAGAGAGCTGCTGCCTGTCAAGTCAGCAGCTCTCCTGCTCTGCTCCTCCATGCTCACTGGAGCGCTAAGCTGTGGAGGGGCGGGGAGTGGCCATCTCAGCGACTCGCCTAGAGGCTGAGACGGCTATCAGTCCAGGCACCTGGCGGATTCAGACTCCCGGACTTTATTGTCGTGATAACGCAGTGCCTGGACTGATATTGGTGACGTCAGCAGAGAGTGGACTTCAGTCCGCTCTCTGCTGAAAACGGGTCACAGGAGTGCAAAATGAATTGCACTCCTGTGACCCATAAGAGAAGTCCAGCCAAACAAGCTCAGGCTGGACTTCTACTTTTAAAGGGAAGAGGATCCATTTTTTTTTTTTGGGTTAACAAACACTTTAAAGACTGTTGACACAGGCCCTCACTCAGCTGCAGTGTGCCCCCTGATGGAAGACTAAGGACCTTTGTAAATGGGCTTTGGTGGGCAAATGCAGAGTATATTTGATGTCCGTTTGAGACGCTTCTAAGGTCATTAAGAATTTATTGTAGGTGCAGTTGACCTGCATTTTGTTCTGCTTCAGCTGCTTTTGCTTTCTATAGACTTGTATGGGAAGAGAAGCAGTTCTGATGCAAATGTAAGCCTGTCAACTGATCCTAAGGCTGGGTTCACACTGCTGTATGGAGCAGCTCACAGCAGGGGTCTGGTGTGCCCTGTTCACCATTTCAGGTCCGATTTCGGTCCAAATTCTTGTCTAAATTCGGACCTGAAACGGAATTCTGACATGAAACGGACCAGAAGACACACAAGACTCCTGTGTAATTCACACCGGAGCCACTCTGCAGATGTGTGAATCGGCTCCATTGAGAACCAGGCACACTCTCCTGACATGCTACACGCAGTGCATTTTTGATACAATTTGCTATGTTCCAGTACAGTTCTGTGCAGATAAAATGCAGCATGCTCTACTTTATTTTCTGCACTGGAAACTGACCAGAAACTGACTGGAACTGACTGCACTGGTGTGAACTAGAGCCATTTGAATACATGGAAAACACTGTGCATGCATTTTCAGTGCAGAAAAAAACACACGGAACTGCATCTGGTGTGAACTAGCACTTAGTGTATGTAAGCTCTAAAAATGTAAACCCTTCACTTGTTTGCCCTCTTTTCATCTGTTAAATATGCTATTGAAAGCATTTTGGTATCTGTTTCATAAGTTCAAGAAATACCTTGATCTTTTCAGAAATTTGGTGCTGTTCTGTGTTCTCTGGCTGTGTTTTCTCAGAAAACTTTTAGCCCTCCCTGTTCTTATTTTGTTCTAGAAGTCAGTTGGTCTCTATGCTGTGGATAAGAACACAGTGGGAGTGGTTTGGTAGTTTAGGAAAAGACAATGGACAGGGCTCACTCAGACCACTCAGTCCACAAAAAGCTGTGCGTTGTCAGCCCACAATAGAAAAGTAAGGTGGATGCATTTTTGGCAGATCAGATTTTATCTTTGTTCTTGCAGGACCTTTTAAATGCATAAAACATGACGTGTGCAGGTAATGCAGAGAGATACTGCATATGTGTTTGCTATTTTGCCTTCACATACTTTTTAAAGATCCCCAGCCCCAGGTGCTTTCTGTACTTTACCACATCATTCCCTATACCAGGGATATGCAATTAGGGGACCTCCAGCTGTTGCAAAACTACAAGTCCCATCATGCCTCTGCCTCTGGGTGTCATGCTTGTGGCTGTCAGAGTCTTGCTATGCCTCATGGGACTTGTAGTTCTACAACAGCTGGAGGTCCACTAATTGCATATCCCTGCCCTATACTCTGACAGGTCCAACTCCTGCCTCAGACCATTTCTGAACTAAGAGACAGACTTTTTTTCTTTTCCTGTCTTTCTTGTAACACAAGCACTAATCTTCAGCTGTGCCTTGTGTAGTAAAGGCAGGTGCAGACAAACCGCATTAGTCACACATAGGGCTTGTGCAGACAATCTTCAGACTCTGAAGAGAGTCCAATGCTATATGCTTTCAAGTACTTCTGTGTTACCTGGGTTAGTTGCTTTGATTTTCAGATGCTGAAAGATTTGCACTGAGCTTGTCAGTTGCAGTAAGCAGCTTACTTGAGTCATATTGAGCTGCATTAAAGTGGTTGTAAAGGTAGGTTCTTTTTACCCGAATGCAATCTCTGCATTCAGGTAAAAAACCTTTTTATATGTTTACTTTTTTAATTCATTTTTTATTGAATTTTACAGAAATGTTCACACTCATTCACATTAAATCTTTAAATACAATCCTAATATCTTATGACCAATAAAAACTAACACTTATTGCTACTGCGCCACACAAAAGAAAAAAGATCACCTGATAACATCTAGTGTCCGTATTGTCTCTCCATATGGTGAGAACCCCCTTACATTCATTCACAAAAAATAAGTCAGACCGCTGACTATGTGTCTGGACAGTGCTGATTGGCCCTGTGATACACATTAAACTGAGCATGTGCGGAGTGACTCCAAAGGCTCTGTCTTATCTGATGGTTAGGGGACAGTGGAAGAAGGGGAGGATCAGAGAAGACAGGATCAAACAGCCTTTTTACACAATGCAGAGGATTAACCCCTTAGGTGAGTATAAAAAGCATGCTTTATTGCATATACAGACTGATTTTACTGTTGTGGGTTTAGCAACACTTTAAGAACAAATCTACAGAATCTCGTTGGTAACCCAGGGACTGCCTTTATAGCGTAGAAATTATGATTTTGGCCTCATGTACACATGGTGTTAGAAAAAAGGAGCTGCAAAGCCATGTGATGTCACAAGGGGCTGCAAAGGTGGCCACGCCTTATGGCTATATAAGAACCAAGAGAGAGCAGAGCTGGCACAATGATGTGAGACAGCGTCAGAGGAGGACCGGGTCGGCGGTAGGGAAGACAGCAGCGGCAGGGAAGACAGCAGCAGCGGAGAAGACCAGAGGAAGATTTTTAATAAAGAACTATGTACCTCATACTCCTTCACATAAGGGGGGGCCCGGGATCTGGGGGCCACCTTGTTAAAGGGAGCTCCATATTCCGATAAGCCCCCTGCCTGCAGAGCCCCCCCACCCCAAAACACCCACACCCCCATGTTGAGGGCGTGTGGCCTGGTATGGTCCAGGAGGGAGGGGGGTGCTCGTATAAGAATCTGGTAGGGATTTGGGGGAGGACCCACTCCTTTTCTTTTTAATTTTTTTTGCGTGGGGGGGGGACCCCAAGCCATTTTTTCTTTTAAATTTCGGCCTCAAGTTCCTCAGAGCACAAGTCGGATCATCATCAAATCAATGGGCTGAAAGTTGGATCGGTTAAGACGGCTCTCATAGGGAACCATTGATTTTGACATGTCAAAAAAAAAACGCTTAACGCTGTATCTTAACATTTACAAGTAGTTACAAGCATTTGGCCTTTGAAATGGTGGTAAACTACAGCCCTGAACGCGCTTTATCTGCTTTCAAAAAAAGTCAGTAAACTCAACTGCCTCTAAACTACTATAAACGACTGTGTGTACATGTACAGATAAGATCACACTGAGGAGAGTTCAGGCCCTGCTGAAAAAAACACCCAACTGCTCCTAGTGCCGGTTTACACTGCAGCGTTGTCCAAGATCGGATGTGATTCGCACCGCACTGCAGTGCAAATCACATGCCATCTCTGTGCAATGCAATTTCAGCCATACAGATAGTATGGCTGAATTTGCATCGCATTCGGACCAAACTCGCACAGGACCCTTTTTTTGGTCCGCAGCAAAATTGGATGGCATGCCATCTGATTTCTGTCCGAATTTGCAGATCGCACTGCGATTGCAAACTGATTTGGGGGTGTCATTACCTTTTATTTTACACTCCCAGCAGTTCGCATAGGACAGTGTGAACTGCCGTCGGGAGACATGCAATGCGGGAACCCGCAGCGGATTCGCAGGGTTCCCGCATCACAGTAGTGTGAACCGGTGCTAAATGTCAGTTTAGCAGCTGCAGTGTACATGAAGCCACTGCCAGATTGATAACCCTTCAAAGTTTAAACTTGTGCAAAGTTTCCACGGTCCCCCTTGTTTGAAATGTCCTTGCTTATTGACAGTGAACAAAGAGAGAGCAAAGAGAAAAATGAATTCTCATGCTGACATGCAAATATTCCTTTTTTATTATTCAGGCTTATTTGGTTCTATGTATTATTTGCATACTGTTCATGCACAAGAAACAGAAATAAATCAACCTTGTGTATTGAAAATGTGCTTCACTAATGCTTAGACCAAGATCATTTCCTCTGGGTGCACCTGCATCTTTTATGGGACCAATGACATAAAGTGTACAGTACATAGAGAAAATGACTAGTGCATACAGGACTGGATACATGGATTTTGCCTTTGGCCGCCCTAGGGCAATGAGGTTTAGGCAGGCTGCTCATATTTCGTTTGTAGGCCTTCAGTAAAATAATTAAGGCCCCGTTCACACCTGAGCGTTCTGTTGCCTGAAGCAAAGTGCCTGTTGCTCAAAAAAGTACATAAGCTTCTTGTTGGCAGATTGGGCCCATAGACTTCAATGGGAATTCAATGGGAATGCCTAAAAAGGGGGGACATGAGCGTTTTACAAGCATTTTGTCATTCGTTTTCTGCTCAAACAGTAGCTCTCCATCCCTAATCTACTCCACCTCTACTAATCAAAAGGGCCCTCTAGTGGCCAAATTTATTTATGGCAAACTGAACATTTTATTGTATATTATCATATACCGTATATACTCGAGTATAAGTCGAATTTTTCAGCACATTTTTTTGTGTTGAAAGTGCCCCCCTCGACTTATACTCGAGTCAAGCACTTTTCTGCAGCAAAAAATGTCATTTTCCGAACCGACTTTGGGACCTCGTATCTCAGGGCCACTTGGTGCTAGGAACCCCAAATTTGGTGTGCAAACCCAGTAGAACTGGTACCAGAACATATCCAAAGCTGAAGTTCCTAGCACTAAGTGACCCCGAGATACGGGGCCCCAAAGTCGGTTCGGAAATTGTCATTCTCTGCTGCAGAAAAGTGCTTGACATTTTCTGAACCGAATTTGGGGCCCCATATCTCAGGGCCACTTGGTGCTAGGAACCCCAAATTTGGTGTGCAAACCCAGTGGAACTGGTATAATAACATATCCAAAGCTGGGGTTCCTAGCACCAAGTGGCCCTGAGATACGGGGCCCCAAAACCGGTTCAGAAAATGTCATTCTCTGCTGCAGAAAAGTGCTTAACATTTTCTAAACTGATATTTGGGGCCCTGTATCTCGGGGCCACTTGGTGCTAGAAACCCCAGCTTTGGAAATTTTATGGTGCTAGTTCCACTGGGTTTGCACACCAAATTTGGGGTTCCTAGCACTAAGTGGCCTCGAGATACGGGGCCCCAAATTCAGTCAACTGTGTCCATCTGCAGCACTGTCATTTCGGGACCCTTTGGGTTCAGAGACCCCAAATTTTGGCTGCAGCTAGGGGGCATATAGGAACCCTTAACTACCGAGTTTGAAGTTCAGGGGACCTATGGCTGCAAATGGGCACAGTAAGGCATGCAAATGGTCACAGTGGTGCATTTCTCACCCTCGTCTTATACTCGGGTCAATAAGTTTTTCCCATTTTTTTGTGGTAAATTAGGGCCTCGACTTATACTCGGAACGACTTATACTCGAGTATATACGGTAAGCAAAGTGACTGCAGAGACTGAGCTAAGCAGAAGTGTCCAGTGTAGTGTTTCTAAACCTTTTTTCAGTCAGGGCACCCTTTAAAATCCTGCATTCTCGAGGCATCCCATTCTAAAATGTAAGAAACTGACCTTAATAGTTTTACATAACATAGGAACATCCAAACATGTAGGACAACCAACATTGGAGGTAATTTATTCTTACAAAGCATTATACTTTCGCAAACTGCTACTGACTAGTATCCCAGTACATCTCTCTTCCTCACTCAGCTTTAGTGGCTCCAGTGCTTACAGAGAGGGGCAGGGGAGAGGATTCTGTGCCGGTGTCTTGCCGAGAAAGTTCCCCCGGCGGATAAGGACCCCCCTGTACTGCGCAGGCACAGCGCTTGCGCAGTACGAATGACTAGGAGCCGACGAAAATAGCCGAAGCTGAAAAACTTCAATCAGCTGTACACAGCACCTGCGCCCTAGGTCCAGGTTCAAGCCCCACCATCCAAGTGGACCTAGAGGGAGAATAAAAAAGTGCCGAGCGAAGCGAGCCCGTGAGGGGCCCTCTTACAGGCGCCGTGTACAGCTGATTTCTATTCTATTCGGCTTCGGCTATTTCCGCCGGCTCCTACTGCGCAAATGCTGCGCCTGCACAGTAGAGGGGGGTCCTTATTCGCTGAGAGGAACTTTCTCGGCAGAACACCAGAACCCAACATCATTTTTATCAATCGATGACATCATTGGTTGTTAGGATGGCCGTGGCTAGATGGTTGTAATGGTGCTCAATGAAAACCTGTGGCTTTGTGCAACTAAAAAGCAGGCTTGATTTAACCATTGGCTTGTATACAATTGTTGAGAAAAAGGCTTATCTAGTAGTGCCTCACAACATGCAAAACTTTCCTATGTAAAGACAAAAAAAACAACAAAGTGTGGCAGTAAATCATTTCACATTGAAAATACTGCTTTTACCTGTTGTGATCATTTATAAAAGCTCTAAAATTTGCTGTTGCACCTCATGGGAAATTTTCAGATTTTTGTTTGTTGCCAAATTGAAACTGTAAACTGGTGGAACGCTCTGTCTATAGCGCTTTTAAAAGATTTATAGAATTTGAACCTCACTTCTTGGAAACAGTTAGTTTTATATGCATATGAGGACCTCCATCATATTTAGAAAGTTTATAATTTTACTGCCCTGCTACGGTTAATTTTGTCAGAAAGGTTGACATAACCAGTATAAAAACATAACCCCTAAGCAAAAACTTTTTAACTACAAATTACAATTTTGTCTTCATTTTCAACTGATTTCCTAAACCAGACACCCAAAATGCCCTCACACTTCCTAATGAGAACCAATTCTGACTAGGCTTATGAATGAATCTGATTATATGGTCTATAACAGATATACCGTATTTGTGAAATATATACAGTACTGTGCAAAAGTTTTAGGCAGGTGTGAAGAAATTCAGCAAAGTAAGAATGATTTTAAAAATATGTATTTTAATTGTTTTATCAATTTACAAAATGCAAAGTGAGCGAATAGAAGAAAATCTATATTTTGGTGTGGCTACCCTTTGACTTCAAACCAGCATCAATTCTTACACTTGCACACTTTGTACATGTGCATAAAGTCAAGTGAACGATTAACTAGTTGTACTAAGCAGGTGCTAATTATTATCAATTTTATATGTAGGTTGAAACATAGTCATTAACTGAAACAGAGACAGCTGTGTAGGAGGTATAAAACTGAGTGAGGAACAGCCAAACTCTGCTACTAAGGTGAGGTTGTGGAAGACAGTTTAATGTCACAGGTCATACACCATGGCAAGACTGAGCACACTAGGTAGTTATATTGCATCAGCAAGGTGTCTCCCAGGCAAATATTTCAATGCAGACTGACTCTTCAAAATGTGCCGTTTAAGCCCTTTTGAAGAAGCTCAAAGAAATGGGCAACATTGAGGTCCGTAGACACAGTGGTCGGCTAAGGAAACAATGCAGCAGATGAAAGACACATCATGCTTACTTCCCTTTTGACATTAGAAGATCTCTAGCAGTGCCATCTGCACAGAACTGGAGGAAACCAGTGGGACCCAGGTACACCCTTCTACTGTCCAGAGAAGTCTGGCCAGAAGTGGTTTCCATGGAAGAATTGCCACCAAAAATCCATACCTCTGACATGGAAACAAGGTTTTGTGACTCAGCTATGCATGAAAACATAGGAACTGGGGTGCAGAAAAATGGCATCAGGTGCTCTGGACTGATGAGTCAAAATTCTAAATATTTGACTGTAGCAGGAGGTAGTTTCTTTGTGAAGGGGTAAAGAGTGGTACAAATAATGAGTGTCTGCAGGCAACAGGGAAGCATGGTGGAGGTTCCTTGCTAGTTTGGGGATGCATTTCTGCAAATGGAATTTGAGATTTGGTCAAGATCAATGGTGTCTTCAGTGCTGAGAAATACTTATCCATCATCCCATACAGCCAGTGTCATTAAGAACTCTCTTCAGCATAAAGAAGAAAAAGGAGTCCTGAGCCCCCCCCCTCCCCGCCCAGGGTAACTGTAGACTCACAATCTATGAATGCAGTATACTACAATATTTCCTTTAAGATTTACCAATGGCCCCCTTAAATGCCCTTACGCTAAATGTACAAGGTCTAAATATCCCACAAAAGCGAACTAAAGTTTTTCGCTTCCTCAAAAGCACATGTATGCCTCCAAGAAACACACTTCGCAGATAAGGAGACCCCTAAATATTTTGGTTCTGCTTATCCCCAATTGTTCACAGCCTCTGCCAAAACTAAACAACGAACATTTAATTCTCTATCGATCAATCCTTTCGCCCAGAAACATTAAAGGCTATAATTTCAATGATCCCCAAACCTCAGTCAGACGATACATGTTGTTCTAACTATTGACCCATATCATTACTCAACCCTGACATTAAGTTACTAGCGAAAGTCTTGGCCACCTGCTTAAATAGTGTAATAGGTTCTTTAATAAAGATCAGCGGCAGATAATGTACGCAGCACTACTTTACTAATTCAAGCAGCTAAATCACGGCAAATACCCATCTGTCTCTGATCTTTAGATATTAAACATTTCACAGTTTTGTGGCATTACCTACATTTCGCCCTGCAGCTTTGGGGATTTGGTCCTCATTTTCTTAGCTGGGTCTCCTCATTATACAAAAATCCTAAAGCTTATGTTAAATATAATAAAGTCCTAAACATTTTTTACCTTTTACTTATTCTTTGTATTAAGGTAAAAATTATCCCTTTACTTGTTGTGCCCCTCCCTCCCTTCTCTAAACACTTACCTGATTCCTTCACTGATCCAGCACTTTCTTGTCTTCAGTACTGCTGCTCCCTCTCCCTAGGCTCACAGGACACCCAGAGAGCAGTGGGAGTCATAGGCTGACAGTCAAATCTTGTAAGGAGGGAGCTCAGGTGTGGCTAAGCCATGCTTAATGTGTTTATTAAAGCCCAGCTTGGAGGAGCACCCAAACCTATGCTCCAATAGAAGCGGGTTGGTAGGTGGGTACTCAGCAGGGGAGAGGAGTCAGAGGCATCAGTGGGGGACTCGAGAAGGAGAGAGTCGGGGCTGCTCTGTGTAAAACCATTGCACAGAGCAAGTAAGCATGACAAGTTTGTTATTTAAAATTTAAAAAAAAACCTTTACAATCAGTTTAACTTTATTTGCCTAACTGCACACAATACTCAGAATGTGACCGTTTCTGAGGTTGGGCTGTTGGTGGGCAAATCTTGTATTTCTACCCTAACCAGTTCCTTTTTAAAGATTGGTGGGAATCATTGTGAGTCTATGCCATTATTGACAGCCATACCGAGATGAGGATGAGATTGGCCACATTTTGATTGAAATTAGTTTAATTGCTTCCACATTTGTATAACTTTTAGATACCTAGGACCTTTAAAAATAGTGCTTTTTCATAGAGGGGGTAGTTTAAAAAATATAAATATATATTTTTTAAATGTTGCGATATGTATAATTTTTTTTCCAGAGAAACATTTACCAAAACTATCCACTCTCCATTTTGAAATTTCAGGATGACCTTTCAGTGCCTTTACATCAGGAAGATATGGATGGTTCCTCGGGACTTCTCTTCCCCTTTTTTGACAGTGACACAAATATGGTGTATTTGGTGGGAAAGGTGAGTATTTTTACTATTTCATACAAAGTTTTGAAACATTTTACAATATGACAACAATGTACTGGCAGTGTCTAACTACCCTATTTATGACCTAGGGAGAAGGGAATATTCGATATTATGAAATCCTTCCCCAGAAGCCTTACTTTCAATACTTGAATGAATACCGTTCCAACTTACCTCAAAAAGGAATTGGTGAGTTTTGAGTTTAAATATTGAAACTTAATTGATCAGATGAACATTTAATCAGGTGGTTATGGTAAATTTAATCACTTCAATACAAGGTACTTACACCCCCTACCTGCCCAGGCCAATTTTCAGCTTTCAGCACTGTCGCATTTCGAATGACAATTGTGCGGTCATGCTACACTGTACCCAAACAAAATTTTTATCATTATGTTCCCACAAATAGAGCTTTCTTTTGGTGGTATTTGATCACTGCTGGGGTTTTTATTTTTTGCACAACAAATAAAAAAAGACCGAAAATTTTGAAAAAAGTTTTTCTTTGTTTCTGTTATAAAATTTTGTAAATAAGTAAGTTTTTTCCTTCATTGATGGGCACTGATGAGGCTGCACTGACTGGCACTGATGGGCAGCACTGGTATGCGGCACTGATGGGCATTAATAGGTGGCACTGATGACTGACACACCGCACGAACAATAGCTGCGCTGCATGCGCCCACAGGCACGCAATCACGGCTTATACTGATGGATGTTCTATGACACCCAGTCAGGATAACTGAACCACTTCCCGGCCGTCATTTTGCTATAGGCCGGGCGGGAAGTGGTTAAACTCGAGAACTAAAATGCAATGTATTGCAATTTACCAGTCCTTAAATGTGGTGACTGCATAAGCTTTAACTTTTCAGGCCAAAAAACATTTTCAGCAAGTACAAAAAATACCTATTGATCTTCCTAGAAATGCAGTGCCTTGTCACTCAAACTGAACTGAAACACCAATTCTGTCTTTATTCTGTAAACCATCAATCTCCCTCCCACATGTAATATAGGGAAACATGAGCAGACATATTTGCCAGGGTAGTAAACATTGCTCCCTCCATGGATAGTGGAGGAGTAAGTATAGCCATCCAGGGACAGGAAGTGTTATTAGGTGGGAAAAAAGTTTGAAAAACGAAAATGAACATAGCCACCACATATAAGGATTGGTAAGCTGCAATATATGACATTTTTATTTTTGGGTTTAGGTACACTTTCTTCGTCTTAATAATCTGTGATGATTTAAATGCATAATTCATTTCAGAGTAACTGTAAAGGTAATTTAAATGCAGACTATTCAAGAAATAAGACTTGCCAAACAGGAAGAAAAAGGAAAATTTATTATCAAATACTTACCGTAATTTTCCTTTCCTGATGGACTCCATGGCAGCCTACGTGTGGGTTAACCCCGCCTCCTCTCCAATGCTATAGGACCCCATTCCCATAAAAGAGTACTCACCACTAGCTACTGCGTTCCGTAACTAGCCTACTCTATGACCAATGGGTGGGAACTCCGTCTGCCATGGAGTCCATCAGGAAAGGAAAATTACGGTAAGTATTTGATAATAAATTTTCCTTTTTCCTGACAGACTCCATGGCAGCCTACATGTGGGAAATAACTAGCCGACCACACGGGTGGGTATGTTGAGTCAAACCAAAAATTTTAATTTGCCCTATCAACCGATAGGATTCTCAAAGCAAAGTTTACAGAGGACAATGAAGCAGGCTCAATACAATAGTGAGACATGAAAGTATTGATAGAGGCCCACGAGGCCGCCTTGCATATGGTGTCCGGGGCCACGTGTCGAGCTGCCGCCCATGAAGCCGCCATTCCCCTGGTGGAGTGAGCTGTCACCGCCTGTGGAGGAGCCAAGCCCTTCGCCCTGTATGCTTGTTGAATAGTCTGAACAATCCAAGTAGCGAGTGTCCTAATCGAAGCTTTTTTCCCTTTATTGCTTCCTGAGTGTAAAATAAATAAATGGTCAGAACGTCTGAAGGGAGAAGTTATTCTCAGGTATTCTTTAATTGCTTCCCCTACATCCAGAGGATGAATTTCGGAAGATCCTGGAGACTTAAACGTGGGAAGGACTATTTCTTGATTATCATGGAACACTGAGGACACTTTTGGATTTAAACCCAGCATAGGGACGAGTACTACCCGGTGCGGGAAGAACGTCAGGAAGGGTTCTTCACAACCCAGAGAGCCAATCTCAGAGACCCTTTTTGCCGATGTGACGGCTACTAAAAAGACCACCTTTGCCGAGAAGTCCTTAATAGAGAGCGGGGAAGGCCCGCTAGTACTGAGTCCCGAGATTGAATCCAGAACTAGTGGCAGATCCCATTTGGGGAACCTGGATTTTCTTTGGGGCTTAAGCCTTGCAGCGCCACGAAAGAATTGCCGGATTAACGGATTATTTGCCCAAGAGGACCCTGAGAAGGCAGACAGTGCAGATACCTGGACTCTAAGCGAGCTGATGGATAATGGTAGGTCTAAACCTGTTTGAAGGAAGCTGAGGACGTCTTGCACCTCCGGGTGTCTACAAGACCTGCCGTTAGAAGAGCAGAAATCCACAAACTTGGACCAGATCCTACTGTAGACTTTATTCGTGCTAGGTCTTCTTGAGCTCATAAGAGTTGAGATCACTGAGGGAGCGCAACCAAGCGAGATTAGCCTCTCCCTCTCAAGAACCAGACCATCAGTCTCAGTACTGCCGGACATGGGTGCAGAACTGACCCCTGAGAAAGAAGGTCCGGCCTGAGAGGGAGAGGCACCGGGTCCCTGAAGCTGAGCTGGACAAGGAGAGGGAACCATGGCCTGTTCGGCCAGTATGGAGCTATCATCAACACTTCGGCTGTTTCCGAACTGAGCCTCTGCAGGAACCTCAGGATGACTGGGAGCGGTGGAAAGGCATAGGCCTTGTTGAATCTCCAGAGATCCGTCAGTGCGTCCGACCCGAGAGCCTGGCTGCAATGACCTCTGGCATAATATTTCTTCAACTTGCAGTTGTGGCGTGAGGCGAATAGATCCACCTCGGGTTCAATCCCCAGTGATGAGACCCATCTGAATGTCTCCATATTCAGGGACCACTCGTTGTTGTCCAGCTTGGTGCGAGAAAGGAAGTCTGCTTGGGTATTTTGGACCCCTGGGACAAACACTGCCGAGATATTGCATAGGTTCTTCTGTGCCCAGGAAAGGATGGGCTCGACTTCCCGAAGGAGATTGAGGCTCCGGGTACCCCCCTGCCTCTTCACATAGGCGACTGCCGTTGTGTTGTCCATTCTTAGCAATACTGAGTTCCCTTTCAGTAGGTGAGAGAAGGACTGCAGTGCACATCAGGCCGCTCTGAGCTCTAGGACGTTCGAACCCGGGACTGGCAGGCATGGATCCCATTTGCCCTGTGCAAGGTTCGAACCGCAGAGGGCTCCCCAGCCCGTCCCGCTGGCATCGGTCGTAACCGTGATCCAGGCGATGGGAGCAATGGAATGACATGTCAGTAAGTTCTTGCGTTGGAGCCACCAGAAGAGGCTGTTTCTCATTGATGATGTCACCCGGATGACCTGATTCTTGTCCCCTGTTTCCCATTGCTGCAGGAACCCTGACTGGAAGGGACGTAATCTCCACAAGGCCCATTTGACCATGGGAGTCGTGGAGA
The DNA here is from genome assembly GCA_037952925.1 of Lithobates clamitans. Lineage (NCBI taxonomy): Eukaryota > Metazoa > Chordata > Amphibia > Anura > Ranidae > Lithobates > Lithobates clamitans. The sequence goes on from JBBGZY010000372.1 coordinate 10,435,608, forward strand.
CCATCGTGCCGATGATTATTAGACACTGAGAGGCCTTCAGGTGTGAGGTATGTAGAGCCCGAGCAATTCTGTCCCGGACCACCGGAACTTTCTGTAGTGGAAGAGAAATAGTGCTCCTTACGGTGTCGAACTGTGCTCCCAGATATTTTAGGCGTTGAGTCGGAATTAGGTGGCTCTTTGCAAGATTCAGAAGCCACCCGAAGCTGGATAGAGCGGAGATCACCTGCTCCCGGTGGGCCAGCAGCTGATCCCTGCTTTGAGATAGAACCAGGAGGTCGTCGAGGTAGTGGTAGAGCCGCACCCCCTTTAACCTTATGAGGGCCACCGTGGCTAAGAGGATCTTTGAGAAGACCCGGGGGGAGGTTGTCAACCCGAAGGGGAGGCAAATAAACTGCAGATGCTCCTGCCCTACTTGGAAACGTAGGTACTTGTGAAGCCGCTCCTCTACTGGGACGTGGAAGTAAGCGTCCTTCAAATCGATGGAAATCATCCAATCGTTTGGCTGAATGGCTTGCTGAATGGTTGACAGAGATTCCATCTTGAACCTTCCTTGCTCTATAAACTCGTTCAGGTAGGTCAGGTCTATGACCGGGCGCCAAGAGCCACTCTTTTTTCGAACTAAGAAAAGGGGAGAATATACCCCCTGAAACCATTCGTCCCTGGGGACATGTACAACTGCTCCTTGAGACTTCAGAAGGTCCACATAGGACAGAAGAGCTTTCCTTTGATCTTCCGACCGGGGAAGAAGAGTGGAGACAAATCTGGGGGGAGGAATATTGGAAAAGGTCCATCTGTGACCTGTTGAAACTGTTCTTATCACCCAAAAGTCCGAGATCGAGGCCACCCAGACGTGCCGGAAGAGGCTTAGCCGTGCCCCTACCCGACCCGCCTGGGCGGGCGTAATCTCAAAAGGACTTTGCCTGCTCACGACCACTGGATGTCTGGCCTTTAGCGGACTTGCGAAAGGAAGCTTGACCTCTGCTCCAGTTCTTCCTGAAGTCCCTGCCGGGCTTGTAAGAGCGAGCTTCCCTGGAGCGCTCCGGGGAACGTCTTCTAAACTGAGGTTTCTTCCGCCCAAGAAGGCGTCTGTCCTGGGGAAGGAAGCCCGACTTGCCACCCGTAGCACGTGATATGGCATCATCGAGTTTATTGCCAAACAGTGAGGATCCCTCGAAGGGAATTTTACACCAGGCCTGTTTGGAAATAGGGTCAGCAAGCCAAGGACGTAACCATAATGCCCGTTTGGCCGTGACTGACGATAGCATAACTCGCGCCAACAGGCATATCAAATCAATGGATGCCTCCCCCAAGAAGACTGCCGCTAGCTTTAATTCTGCGGCCGCTGAACTTCCCGCCAGTTCTTCCGAAATTCCCTTAAGGAAGGAATCCACATTCTCCGCCCAAGCCTCCATGGCTTTTGACATGGCTGCCAGAGCAAACGCTAGTGCCTGCCAACCCATAGATTCTCTTCAGATCCTGGTCAATCCTTCTCTCGAGACCATCCTTGAAGGATACCGTATCCTCCAGGGGAAGAGTGACATGTTTAGCCAGCCGCATCAGGGCAGCATCTACAAGGGGAGCATTCTCTAGGTATTTCACCTCTTCTGACTTGAAGGGGTACAATCTGGAGGTTTTGTTAACCATAGAGGATTTCCTATCCGTTTTGCTCCATTCCTCATCTATAATATCTTTCAGCTCTGAAAGGAGCGGAAAGTTTGAACGTTCTTTTCCGAGGTGTTTGAAGAATTTCTTCTGCTTGGCCGGGGGAGTAGCGGGATCCTCCCATTTAAGGGCCTCTTTGATTGCTTTAATTAAAGGTGACACCATGTTGAAGACAAAGCCTCCGATTTCCTCTTCCTCCCGAAGATCATCATCTGAGGAATCAAGAGAGGCCGCATAAGGCTGGGACGTGCCCGGGTCTTCACGGACCTCATCAGCCGGGGGGCCAGACAGCACCGTAGACTGGCTCAGCGTGTGGGGTGAATCCAACTCTTTCAGGGATTGCTGTACCACACGTTTAACTAGAGATTCCAAATGCTGGGTCTCTGTTTCCTTTTCCCTGACCGCCCGGGCATAGCACCGGTCACATAGTGATTTGCCCTCCGGAACTCTTGTTCCACATCCCCAGCAGGCTCTACGATCAGAGCGGCTGTCATGGCGGTGGGAGTGGTGTCTGGAGAAGGAATGAGATCGTCTCCTCTGGTGGTGGTCTCCAGAAGCAGAGTCTCGTCTGGATCCTGAAGGAGACTGGCGTTGTGGCCTGGCAAGGTCTTTAACATTCTGGACCGGAATCTGAGGGTCCGATCTAGAAGGGCTGGAAAAAAGCACAATAGGGAAGGGAAAATGATGGTACCGTCATCAGAAAACGCATATACCATGCGACTGACCTTCCACCCCTCCCCTCTTAAGCACATACCTTGTGCGAGAGGGCTGGCCACTTAAAGGCGGTGAACTATCCATAATTTGCTTCTTCTATAAGAAGTGCGATACAATGCAGCTGGTCTGCAAAAAAGAGAGAAAAAATGGCCTAGATGGGCCAACAAACCAGTAAGAAGGAGTCCGTTGCCCCTAAAGAGTCACAACATCTCATCATATATCAAGGAGAAAATTTATTTATATATATTATATATATTTTTTTTTTTTTTTTAATTTATTTTATATTATATTATTTCCCTTTTTTTTTTTTTTTTTTTTAAACTTTGAATATAAAATATATATATTTTTTGTTTGTTTTTTTTTTTTTTTTTTACAAGTATATGCATTTCTACATTTCCACGCACAAAGTATACCAAAGTGCTCAAAACACTCACCTAAAGTTGACCAGTGCTGGGCATGGGGAAGACCGCTGCACTCCCGTTCACTGCGAGGGAAATCCCACTGTGAGGGAGTCTCAGAGCGGCATTTAAAGCTCCCCGCCCGTGACGTCACCGCCCATGACGCGCCTGCGCCATGGGTCAGCGATCGTACCGTGCACGCGCGGTTCCAGGGCATTATGCCGTACTGCGCATGCGCGAGCCAAGCCTCGGTCTCGAGGAGGCTATTGCGCATGCGCGAACAGCGAGAACGCCGTACCCGGAAGTAGTGAGGCAGGCTGGAACGCACCAGCGCTCCAGCTGCCATGAGGGGCGGAAAAGGACCCAAAACGACCGGTCTCGCTGATATAGAGACCGGAGATACCTGCCATGGAGACAAACATGCTTCCGACCTTGCCAGCCGTTTGGTACGTCCAGAAGTTTTCAGCATACAGAGGCAACCATCCCTCCACCACAAGGGGAAAATCTTCAGCCTCAAACGCTACTCGCCCGCCCGTGGCTGGGCCCTGAGCTGCACCGCAAGAGGTATGCCATAATCCTGGATCCGTCCGACCGGACGTGAACAACTTGAATAGGTCCATTGGAGGAGGACAAAAAAGGAACGCAGTAGCTAGTGGTGAGTACTCTTTTATGGGAATGGGGTCCTATAGCATTGGAAAGGAGGCGGGGTTAACCCACACGTAGGCTGCCATGGAGTCTGTCAGGAAAGTATAATTGATTATGCAGCAGGATGGCAAGTATGGATGTATAGGATATGCCATGGATATGAAAAAAAAAGCTAAATACATTAAAATAATTTCAACATGTTAATTTTTTTTTTCTCCCAGGTACTTTGCCAAAGAGGGGTCTTGACGTATCCACCTGTGAAGTGTTTAGATTCTACAGACTGATTACTGTAAAAGGACTGATCGAGCCAGTTTCAATGATTGTGCCTAGACGGGTAAGATATACTTTGTATTCACCAAAATTTTCTGCAGCAGAACAAAATATATGGCGGATGTGCAGCAGAGAAAAAAAAATCACTGTGATGACTTGGCAGCTCCCATATCAAAGAACAGGGTTGGGTATAATTGTAAGCATATTGCAACCAGTGTTGGGCGAACGGTTTGGCCCGAGTATGAGTTTGGCTGTTCGCTCCGATTGGGCAACACCCCAACTTGCATGGTGTTCGGCAGATGTTCGCCCAAAGCTTTGTCCAATCAAGGCGCAGTAAAAGCTGGTTGTTAAGGAGCGGAGCTGGGAAACCGGGAGCGGGGTCCTTAACAACCGATGAGTTATCAGCTGTCAATGGATTTCCCTGCTGACAGCTGTATAAATAAAAAATAATTTCCTGGTGAAAATAGTAAAAAAAAAATAAATAAAAGCGCGTGGGTTCCCCTCAATATCCATACCAGACCCTTATCCGAGCATGCAGCCTGGCAGGTTAGTAAAGGGGGGGGCAGCGATTACCTCTCTCCCCCCTCCTGAACCATACCAGGCCACATGCCCTCAGAATGGGGGGTGGGTACTTTGGGGCAGGGGGGCTATACATGTTATTGGTTTCAAAACCTATTACTTATAGATGCACTTAAAAAGATGTAAAGTTGTATTGCTACTGAGCAGAGGACCTTGATTTGAAACTGTAGCGATATTTTTTTTTTAGATGGTAGGGTAGGGAAGATTCTGGTCATTTGTTGGCTCCAAAATGAAGGGAAAGCTCATGTTCATGCGGTTGTCATATAGACATGTACCCACTGGGAGATCTCTCAACTTATTTGTTTGATCATAGCTGTCAGTGGAGGAATTCCTCCTTCATTTCGGTCCAGCCAAACAGATTGAAATAAAAATCTCACAGAAATTCTAATCCTTTTCCACACTACCCTATAAAAAATTCCTGTGTTCAAATTAAAAGTAACAAATTATGATTAAGCATACAGTCAACGATGTTAAAAGCCATTTTACCTTGTCCATTAGGTGGATGCTTCCAGTTGGAGGGTTTTTTTTTTTCCATTTTGGATTGCCTCTTTCTACGTGGTGTCACTGTTTTTATTTAGCTGTTTATGCGAGCCACTTTTTTTGTGAAAAAGTTTTATGCCCAAAGGCTGGCTACAGAGGGCTGGCTGCAGTATTTAAAGAAAAAAAAAAAAATGGGCGGCATTGGGTTTCATTAGAGCACTAGGTCTACAGCATGTGATTGTCAGAAGATACATTTCTCTGCTGTATTCTTCCTGTCTTTGCACACGCACTTTGGACATTTTTGCTGGCTTTTTTAGGTTTTTTTGGGGGGAGTTTTTCTTTTTTTTTGTCTGTTAGTGTCTTTTAGATACTGATTACCAATACATTGCCTCTCATGGCTTGATGTGTCATCTGTATATTTAAGCACAGGCTGACTGCATATTGTTTCTTCTTCTTCTTATTATTATTATTACTATTATTATCCTTGATTTTGTTTTTTGAGGCTAGGATTTTGTTTTTTGCAAACACCTATATACACAGGAGTTGTATTTTACTATTTTATACACTAACATTTAGAGCGCTGCACTATTTATTTTTATTTTTTATTGCTTAGCTGCAGTGTTTATAAAAAAAAGGAAAAAAATAATGCATTTCTCCTGGAACACTAGAACAACAGTGCTCAATATCCATTAGGGATAATGCATTTTTCTGGGTAAGTTTCTTGATGTTTTTCTAATTTTTTTTTTTTTAGGAGAAATTTCCTTTTTTTTTTTTGTTTTACGTCAGTTTTAGGCCTCTTGCACACAGTACTGATGTTTTGAGCATCTGCTTTCTAGAACATAATTGCAGACATTTGTTTTGAGCGTATTTGTGCATATATGCGCATTCACGCGCACAGTACATTCCTAGGGAAAATTAAATATTTATGCTCATATGTGCGTATTTGCTTGCATTTGCGTGTATCGCCACAAAATACACAGATTTTTCTATTTAATTTTTTTTACTCAAGAATACACAGAGCTTGTTGAAACACCTGTGTGTACAGGCATATTGTAAAGAATGGGCTGCATTCTAGATCACTAAAAATAAAATACTGTACTGAACTTTTTCAAGCTTTTTCAAAAGGCTTTACAGCTATATAAATGTAAGTAAAAAAGCAGTATACAGCAAATACCAACAAAGTTTAAAGTGTCAAGTCAGGAACTGGAAAGTGTGGGAAAGGATTAAACTCCTGTCTGAATTCTACTGCTATCTGTGACTCCATTGAAGATTTTATCAGACAGGAAGTGATGATTTTGGCAAGAACTAATAATGCATCGGTAATGTCTATAGGTACAATTGGTTAAGACCTACCTTGCAGCTTTTTCCCCCAGGTTGAGTGCTACCTGGGACACTGTCTACAGGGTTTTTTTTAATGTTCTCCATGTGGGTTTCCTCCAGGTGCTCTGGTTTGCTCCTACAATCTAAAAACTTACTGGTAGGTTAACTTACCTTCTCTTAAGTTTGTATTAGTGTTAAAGTATAAGGAGGACAGAGGTAGTCAACTGAAAGCACCACATCCCATGATTAAATAATAAACAGAAACTGAAGGCTGTTTAGCCTAGAGAAGGGGGGAGGGGAAAAAAATCTTCCCCAGGGACTTTTAAGGTGCTATTTAATAAACAGTATGTCCAAAAAATTCTATACAATCATATTGAGTAAAATTTATATTTATTTGTATTAAATCACATTAAAATATTCATGCCTCACTTCAAGAGTGAGACATGTAAGTAAGAACAATACGACATAAACAATGTCACCCAAAAATTTTTTTTCCCCACATTGGACAGTGTAACAAGAAGCAACTACTTAAAGGTGCCAAGACAATCTGCCGCTCGACATGTTTCGCTCTAATACGAGCTTCTTCAGGAGTTTAAAGGCAATGATTGTGGCGGACTCTAAATGATGGGAAAATAGACAAAAATCAATACATACATTTGAACATATATAGAAAACATCTAATAAATTTTTTGAATTTACAAAAATTCCATTACCAGAGTAAAGATTGATACAGAAATTTTCTGTTAAAAAAAAAAAAGATTGATACAGAGAATTTAAATGCATGCATGTAGGTTTCAATACTAAACACTTTAACCAAATATATGTGGACAATCAAAATTTATACATCTTACCAGGCTGTAGCACATTAATCCGATATAGATACTTCAATAGAATGACAATACTGCTGCTAGTTTCAAACCGGGGAGTTCTCATATGTGAGGGGTATCGCTGCCATGCTATGACCACAGGGGAATATAAAGTTTAAGAAACGGCCCTTTAAAAAAAGCAAAGTAGATTCAAAAATTAGAAAAAGGGGATCGCAACCAGAATCTTTCATGATTTAATTTTGGGGGGATATATACCCTAAGGTAGAACCAATTCAGGATATATTACCTGGAACATAAAAGTATCACGGAAAATATAATCACGTAGGTGGGGATGACATCATAATCAAGTGAAAAAAATTCACTAATGGCTGCAAAGGAGAGCGATCACCAGCCGAGATGTTTTCTAAGTGTAGAAAGAGAAAGTGCAATAAGGACCGATAGAGAATCCAAGGTGTAGCTTACTGTCAGCTGATGACAGTGTTACACAGGGAAAACTTACTTCACCGATAATGGTCCGGCACGCAGACTTGGGGGAGCATCACGTTGCCTCCGTAGGATCGCACCGGTGACAGAACTGTGGGCGGTGTCCCCCAAGTCTGCGTGCCGGACCATTATCGGTGAAGTAAGTTTTCCCTGTGTAACACTGTCATCAGCTGACAGTAAGCTACACCTTGGATTCTCTATCGGTCCTTATTGCACTTTCTCTTTCTACACTTAGAAAACATCTCGGCTGGTGATCGCTCTCCTTTGCAGCCATTAGTGAATTTTTTTCACTTGATTATGATGTCATCCCCACCTACGTGATTATATTTTCCGTGATACTTTTATGTTCCAGGTAATATATCCTGAATTGGTTCTACCTTAGGGTATATATCCCCCCAAAATTAAATCATGAAAGATTCTGGTTGCGATCCCCTTTTTCTAATTTTTGAATCTACTTTGCTTTTTTTAAAGGGCCGTTTCTTAAACTTTATATTCCCCTGTGGTCATAGCATGGCAGCGATACCCCTCACATATGAGAACTCCCCGGTTTGAAACTAGCAGCAGTATTGTCATTCTATTGAAGTATCTATATCGGATTAATGTGCTACAGCCTGGTAAGATGTATAAATTTTGATTGTCCACATATATTTGGTTAAAGTGTTTAGTATTGAAACCTACATGCATGCATTTAAATTCTCTGTATCAATCTTTTTTTTTTAACAGAAAATTTCTGTATCAATCTTTACTCTGGTAATGGAATTTTTGTAAATTCAAAAAATTTATTAGATGTTTTCTATATATGTTCAAATGTATGTATTGATTTTTGTCTATTTTCCCATCATTTAGAGTCCGCCACAATCATTGCCTTTAAACTCCTGAAGAAGCTCGTATTAGAGCGAAACATGTCGAGCGGCAGATTGTCTTGGCACCTTTAAGTAGTTGCTTCTTGTTACACTGTCCAATGTGGGGAAAAAAATTTTTTGGGTGACATTGTTTATGTCGTATTGTTCTTACTTACATGTCTCACTCTTGAAGTGAGGCATGAATATTTTAATGTGATTTAATACAAATATAAATTTTACTCAATATGATTGTATAGAATTTTTTGGACATACTGTTTATTAAATAGCACCTTAAAAGTCCCTGGGGAAGATTTTTTTCCCCTCCCCCCCTTCTCTAGGCTAAACAGCCTTCAGTTTCTGTTTATTTTGTATTAGTGTGTTAAGTATGTAGAATTGTAATCTCCTTTGGGGGACAGGGACTGAAGTTAATGGTTACATGTATTCCGTGAAGTGCTAACAAAATGATATCTGTGCTGTTAAAATATAAAGAATATATCAAACTGTACACTTTCAATCTGTCAAGTGTATACCTTTCATTTGTTTCAGCAATATATACACTATTCAGCCAGAACTAAGGATGAGCTCTGGCATGTTCGCATGCTACACGTGCCGAGCCCACCAGGAAATCGGCAATGCGCTGCACTAATCATAGGCAGTGAGACATTTCCCGATCTCTGCAGCCGCACGTCGGGAAATGTCTCACTGCTTGTGATTAGCGCTGTGCAGGTCCTGGCGGGCTTGGCACGTGTAGCATGCGAACACACCGGAGCTCATCCTTATCCAGAACATTATGACCAATAACAGATTAAAGCGTTTGTTAACCAAAAAAATAAAAATAAACATCCTGTTCCTTTAAAGCATGTTATACAGCACAGTGCTTGTGCTGTGTCATTTGGCCCCTTGTAATACCTAAAAAACCTGGCCGATCCTGCCAGTTTTTGCCCTCCCCCTGTAAACTGACCACGGTGTATCATGGCTGCTGAGCCCTGACACTGGTCAGTTTACGTGCTTCTGTTATCCACAGCCCTGCTCTCTGTCTCCTGTCCTCCTTCCCCCTATCCTCCCTGTCTGTGAGCTCCGTGTCCACCCCCTCCCCTTCTGCTCAAATTAGGGTACAATTTACATTATCCTCTTGGTTAATGAATCTAATGTCCCCCTGTGACTGTGCTTTATAGAAAACGCAGCTATATACCTTATTTATAGACCGCAGATCGGTGATCACATGACCCGCAGTCTTTCTCCTCTCTTGCATAACAGCTGCAGCAGGCGGGGCTGCCTCTCTCCTTCTCCCCTCCTAAATGATGTCAGTGGGGGATCCTCTGCCCCTCCCACTGCAGCTGTCATGGTTTTGAGATTTGAGGAACACAACAAGTTTGGTGTGTACTTGGCTTCTAAATTCTCCAGATCTCAATCCAGTCAAGCATCTGTGGGATGTGCTGGTAAAACAAGTCTGATCCATGTAGACCCCACCTTGCATATTACAGGACTTAAAGAATCTGCCACTGATGGGTTTGTGCCAGATACCACAGCTTGCCTTTGGAGGTCTAATGGAGTCCATGCCTCAATAGATTATGATGGGTGGTCATAATGTTATGGTTGATTGGTGTAAAATGGCATTGATTAGTGGTAACGCTTGCAAGATTTACAATGTTGGCAAAAACTGAGCAGGGTGTAATGTACTGTGAAAATACTAACATTTTTCATCTACATCTAGTAACATGCTCATTGGTATCAGTCATAGTAATAAGTAGTAGAATCTGCCAGATGGAGTAGCCTGAAAGCTATTTTCTATTAAATAGAGCAATTGCTTAAGAACCTTGCTACTGTGTGGAGTCAGCGGTAAGCTGAAGTGTAACAGTTGCCGTCCAATTAAGGCCTCATTCACACAGATGTACCAATCCGTACACCTGTGCAAAGGGCTTGTCTTCACTTGTGTGGTATGCACAGGAACATGTGCATCCCATGCGGGTAAAGACGGCCCCTTCGTGTGGGTGTATGGATTGGTACATCTGTGTGAATGAGGGCCAACTGCCTATCTCACACTGTGTCTGAGCTTCTGAGTGTGTGCTTCAAATAACAAAGCCCTGTAGTTCTATGCATTTCTCTAATCTACATTTACTTGTAAGACCCCATACACACTATACAACTTTTGTTGTCTGATTTCTTTTAGATTTACCAAAACCATGTAGTGCAAGGGCCTGCCTGATTGCATACAAATTTAAACCTCATATAATATGAGGTTTGACCTCATATTATATGGTTTTGGTAAATCTGAAGGAAAAAATCTACAGAAAATTGTATAGTGTGTATCCAGCTTTATTTGACATGTTATGCACTCAGTGGGGGAGATTTACTAAAACTAGACCACACAGTCAGATGCAGCTGTGCATAAATACCAGTCACCTTCTAACTTTAGCTTGTTCAATTAAGGCCCCTTTCACACTGGGGCGGTGGGTGCGTCGGAGGTAAAGCGCCGATATTTTTAGCGGCGCTTTACCGTCAATTTCGCAGAGCTATTCAGCCGCTAGCGGGGCGCTTTTATCCCCCGCTAGTGGCCGAGAAAGGGTTAAAACCAGCCGAGAAAGTGTTAAAACCACCCCCAAAGCGCTGCTGCAGCAGCGCTTTGCCGGCGGTATAGCCGTGCTGCCCATTGATTTCAATGGGCAGGATCGGTGGAGGAGCGGTATACACACTGTATGTATGACCCTAAACATACAGCCAGAGCTACAATAGAATGGTTTAGATCAAAGCATATTCAGGTGTTAGAATGGCCTAGCCAGAGTCCAGACCTGAATCCAATTGAGAATCTGTGGCAAGACTTGAAAATTGCTGTTCACAGACACTCTCCATCCAATCTGACAGAGCTTGAGCGATTTTACACAGAAGAATGGGCAAAAATGTCACTCTCTAGATCAATGTTTTTCAACTCCAGTCCTCAAGGCGCCCCAACAGGTCATGTTTTCAGCATTTCCCGCAGATGAAACTGTGGTAATTACTAAAGCAGTGAAACTGATCAAATCAACTGTGCTAAACAAAGGAAGGCCTGAAAACATGACCTGTTGGGGCGCCTTGAGGACTGCAGTTGAGAAACATTGCTCTAGATGTGCAAAGCTGATAGAGACAAACCCAAAAAGACTTGCAGCTGTAATTGCAGTGAAAGGTGGTTCTACAAAGTATTGACTCAGGGGGGCTGAATACAAATGCCCCCCACACTTTTCACATATTTATTTGTAAAAATGTTGAAAACCATTTATCATTTTCCTTCCACTTCACAATTATGTGCCACTTTATGTTGGTCTATCACATAAAATCCCAACACAATACATTTACTTTTTTGGTTGTAACATGACAAAATTTGTAAAAATTCAGGGGATATGTATATTTTTTCAAGGCACTGTAGCTCACACTGTCAGTCTGCAGGAGAGCTGCATGGCATTGGCGATCTGCTAATCACTGGTGCAATGCTTTCCAGGTCCTTCAAAAAAAAAATTGTAAATTGCACATTAGTGAACTTATCCTTTAAGCTTTGACAATTAAACCTAGAAGCTGATTGATTACTATGCACAACTTCACCAGATTATGTGTGCTCCAGTTTTCGTAAAATTTCCCCCAGTGTGTGCAATAGGCAGTTGACAGGAGCGGTGATTGAGAATCTGAAAAGATAGACATAAACTGGCTCAAAGTTTCTGCATTTGAAGTACTTTATTTCTCTTCATCTGCAAGTGCATTTGTCTAGTTGGATGGAGTTCAGGTATATATATATTTTTTTCTATTATTTGTCCCAAATTGTTGCTTAACTACTTCCGGACCGCCCACCACAAAAAAAAGAACGTACCTGTACATTGTTCACACCTCCTGGTCCGCCGGCCACCTGCGATCTTTCGGGGGAATGTAAACAAGGCAGACCGTCATTCTGTCACAGAGGAAGAGAGAGAGATCTGTGATTCCTACCAATCAGGAACACCAATCTCTCTCTTCATTTAGTGTCAGCATCCCCCACACAGTTAGGAAACACACATAGGAAACACATTTAACCCTTTGATTGCCCCTGATGTTAACCCCTTCCCTGCTAGTTTCATACATACAGTGTCAGTGCATTTTTTTTTTAGCACTGATCACTGTATTGGTGTCACTGGTCCCCAAAAGTGTCACTTAGTGTCCAATTTGTCCGCCACAATGTTGCAGTCCTGCTAAAAATCACTGATCGCCATTATTACTAGAAAAAAATGTAAAAGAATTAAAAAGTCCCTAAATCTATCCCATAGTTTGTAGACGCAATAACCTTTGCGCAAAACAATCAATATACGCTAATTGGGATTTTTTTTTAACAAAAATATGTAGCAATATACAAATTGGCCTAAATCGATTTGAAGAAATTTAGATTTTTTTACATGATTTTTATTGAATATGTTTTATAGCTCAATGTGAAAAATATAGTTTTTTTTTTTTCAAAATTGTTGCTCTTTTTTGTTTATAGCACAAAAAATAAAAACCGCAGAGGCAATCAAAAACCACCAAAAGAAAGCTCTATTTGTGGGGAGAAAAAGGACATCAGTTTTGTTTTGGGTACAACGTCTGACGTCCACGCAATTTTCAGTTGAAATAACGCAGTCCCGTATCGCAAAAAATAGCCTGGTCAATAAGAGGGTAAATCCTTCCGGGGCTGAAGTGGATAAAGTGGTTGTAAAGTCAGATTTTTTTATCTTAATGTATTCTTTGCATTCATATAAAAAAACCTTTAGTGTGCAGCAGCCCCCCTAATACTTACCTGGGTCCAGCTATATCGATCCAACGCTGTTGCACGAGAGTCTCGGCTGTCGGAGACTCTCCCCCCCCCCCCCCCATTGGCTGAGACAGCAAGTCAGTGAGCTCCGTGGGTTCCGTGTCTGAATGAACATGCAGAGCAGTGGCTCGGCTCGGTTGCCTCCATAGCAAACTGCTTGCTGTGGGGGCACTTGGCAGGAGGGAGGGGCCAGGGAGAAATGGGGCTTCTCTGTGCAACGCCACTGCACAGAGCAGGTAAGTATAACATGTCTCTGTTATTTTTAAACAAAAAAACCCAGAGACTTTAATATCACTTTAAATGCTGTTTTAATTGAAAACTGTATGGCTTCTAAAAAAAAAAAAAAGGTTGCCACATGTATGAAAAATCACAGCTTTCCACACATCTGACAAACAATGACAAAACATAATGTGAACAATACAGTGGCATTGCGCTATGAGGAACAGTGTAAAAATGTAACTGCTTAAGTTCCAGGTGCTGTATTAAAATGCTTCTGCAATTTTACTAGTCTATTGAATAGCTGCACTCCAGCCCTACACTCATGATCTAAAGTTTGGGGGTCTCCAAACTTTGGCCCGGTGGCCGGATGCAGCCCTTTGCTTGCCTTTATCAGGCCCTTGGGTCACTTGTCGTCCACTGATACAAGACACTATTCCTCCCACTGACACTAAATAATAGGGCATAATTCCTACCACTGACGCCAAAAATTGGGCACTAGTCCTCCCCCCAATATCAAAGATACTGTTTATTCCTGCTGAAGCAAGGACAATTTCTACCCCCACTGGCCACAGTCAGGCCCCCCTAAGGTAAGGTCTGAAGGACAGTAAATCTACCCTTTGTTTAAAAAGTTTAATGACCCCTGATTTATAATATACTAGTAGGCTTGTGATCTTCTACCCTCAATCAGAAAATTCTGAAGAATAGTGCAAGACAATCTTTTTGCTTTAAGTTTTTAAAAAGAACTGCTGTGATGTAATCAGTATTTCTGGCGAGCTCCAGCGGCCATCTTTAAACAGAGCAGAGCTGATACAAATCAGCTTTGCCTCTCCTTGCATATTAATAAATCGATGAAACCTAAATGGATTGGTAAATTGTAAAAATCCCCAGGCCTCAAAAAATACACAGGCTGCTCTGGATGACATACTTTAACTGCGTGGGCTTCAAACACTAATGTAAGTAGGCATAGTGTCGTCATACACAATCTTGTGATCACAAGCCCCTGTCCAAACAAATAAAACCTGATCTTTCTGTAATGTTACACTAATGACTTCCACAAACAATTAATTTTTTTGCTGTGTACATTCTGAATCAAAAATGTAAAAGGGAAAAAAAAACTCTTCTAAATCAAAAAGCAAACCTTTCATCTCACCATTTCACTACATTACAGTAAAAAAACACACTCATGCAATATCCTTTTAGTTAGACTTCGGTGATTTTATTTTGGGGTAAATACTGCACAAATTATGGAAATTTTGTGCTGGGAAAATGTAATGAAAAATAATTTTTTTTCTGTTTCCCTCCCCTTTTTCCTAGTTAAAATGTAGGAAATAAAAATGTCTGGAAACAAAAGTATAATAGATTAGAATAGGTTAAAGTTATACGGAAATTGCTTGTCTCTAAAATGGAAAAAAAAATATTGTGGCACTTAAGTGGGAAAAAATCTATAGGATTGAAGTGGTAAACAAAACCTGCACACAGTTACCCAACTGTTCTACAGAGGGACCCGTTTGGGAACTGTTGATGACGTGACGTATGGCTGGGTAATGAAGGGCGTGGTGGGAACTTCTCTGCAGTTCATACAATGTTACTGATGTAAGTAAGATTTTCATCTTGTATCATATTGAACATGTGTATGAACATTTTTTATATACAATTTAATATTTATTATGATTATTTTTAATTAAAATAATATTAGATTGAATTTATTTGTACAATACTGATTATTTTCCCTGCTGTAATGTACTTTGAGTGCATATATGTTCACAATTAGGTACTATGACCATATCAATTGCTTTATAAAAACCTACCAATGTGGCTTTCATTTCAGAGCTCTTTTCCTTTGTGTCTTGTAGTCAGAATCGTACCAGGAGGACATTTACCCAATGACAGCTGGAACACAGCCAGCCCTCACTGCACATGAATGGCTGAGTGGAATTAATAGAGGTCAGACTGGGATATCTTTAAAAGACTTGCCCATGCTGTTATCTCAGCGCTTGCTTGATTTCATTTTTTTTTTTTCTTGCTGTAGCCTTTATAAGTGTCTGTGAGAAAAGGTTACTCATCTGAGCATTTATCAGAGAGAATAAAAAACTAAGCAAATGTGTGAAACTGGTCTGAGCTTTAAAACCCAGATGTTAGTCCAATTATACAAAGTATCAGGAGATGGAAGGAAACTTGGTGGCAGGATCTACTTTAAAGAGCAATCATCTTTAATAATTAAATAAATCATGTCTGAAAGATTTCCAGTGACAGACCTCATTGCTGAATTTATTATTGTCGGTTTAAAATGGTGTTCAGCTGCACAAATTATTATTTAGTGGGCTCCAGTGTTTATTTGACTTCAATTATTTTTTGCACAGGTAATGCCGCGTACACACGGTCGGACTTTTCGACCGGACTTGTCCGATGGACACCGACGGACCAAATCCGGCGGACAATCCTATCGTGTGTGGGCTTCACCGGACCTTCAGCAGACTTTTCCAGTCGCCAATCTGACGGACTTTAGATTTGGAACATGCTTCAAATCTTTACGTCGTAACTCCGCCGGACCCAGAAATCCGCTCGTCTGTATGCTAGTCCGATGGACAAAAACCGACGCTAGGGCAGCTATTGGCTATTGGCTATCAACTTCCTTATTTTAGTCCGGTGTACGTCATCACGTACAAATCCGTCAGACTTTGGTGTGATTGTGTGTAGGCAAGTCCGGTCGTTAGAAATTCTGTTGAAAGTCCGCCAAAAGTCTGTCGAAAGTCTGTCGGACGGGCTGTTGGACTTTTGTAGCTGAAAAGTCCGACCGTGTGTACGCGGCATAAGACTTGTTATGAACTGTGATGATCCAGTGAAGAGAGATTTGCATTTTGCCTTCATAATTTCATCTATTACATTTTTAATTTTCAGTGCATTATCAAGTTGACAACAAACTGGAATGGCTGTTTGTAGGGAGGAAAAGATCTATAGGTCTACATTTTTTTTTTTGTAATAAAATGAGAGGAGTACATTCTGTTTCCTTTTATCAGAATTGAAGGGGTCTTGTACTCTTTTCATCTTTATGCTCTTTATTGGACATGCACTATCTTTTTTCATCTGATCTCCTTCTCAAAGTTCCAAATCCTATTTCGCCTTTGTAGAAGTGCACTTCCTTTTTCCTCTTAACAGTACTGCATAAGTTTGATACCACTTATTAGGGTGTTCGTCAAGTCCTTGTGATTATAGCCTGGATTACATAATGGACCTTTCAATGTCCTCTGTGTGTGGTTTCCCTTATAGTCCCTTTTGTTGAGGGCATTTTGTGGGAACTGATACTTGGGTTAAGTATGTACTAAGGTTCTTCTGAGGAGGATTGAGAGTGGGGTTTATAGCGATGTGTGAAAAATTATACAAACGGTTTTAGGACTTCATCTTTTCTTTACAGTACTTGAAGGTTCTTGCACAACTGAAACTTTGCACCCATAAAGTGTTTGTAACCCTAAAAAAAAAAAAAATCCTGTTCCCTTATAGCAGGTTAACCGCTTGCGGACCAGCCGAAGCAGTTTTACTGCGGCAGGCTGGCTGCGCGAATAGACGTTATTGTACATGATCTCGCGAGGTCCGGATAGCTGGCGCACGTACGCCGCTGTGAACTCCGTGAGTCCGACCGCGGGTCCTGCGTATTCGATGTCTGCGGGGATACCCGCGATCGTCTCATGGAGAGCAAGAACGGGGAAATGCTGATGTAAACAAGCATTTCCCCGTTCTGCCTAGTAACACTGACACTGATCACCGCTCCCTGTAATCGGGAGCGGTGATCAGTATTGTCACTCATAGCCCATCCCTGCCCCACAGTTAGAACACATCCCTAGGACACACTTAACCCCTGCAGCGCCCCCTCCTGGTTAACCCCTTCACTGCCAGTCACATTTACACAGTAATCGGTGCATTTTTAATCGCACTGATTGCTTTATAAATGTGAATAGTCACAAAATAGAACCAAAAGTGTCCAATGTGTCCGCCATAATGTCGCAGTCATGATAAAAATAACTGATCGCTGCCATTACTAGTAAAAGAAACATTATTAATAAAAATGCCATAAAAAAAAACCCTATTTTGTACTGCCAGCTCCTCTGTCCTTGCATACCACACTGTTTAAGGGTTTTTAAAAACAAAGTCTCTAAATACCTTTTTCAGATATCTTCAGGCCTGTCACGTTACTCCCGGCCGCCCTGCTACTCCGATCCAGGGCTACAGAAGGAGAGGCTGAGCAGCCAGCAAGGCGGTCACGTGACATTCCTGGCTGACGTCAGAGGGCGATCTTGGTCCCTTCCACCGTAGCCCTGGATTGGAGTAGCAGAGTGGCCGGTAGTCACCTGACCAGCCTGAATATAGCTGAAAAAAAGTATTTACAGGCTTTGTTTAAAAAAAAACATTTATACAGTGCGGTATGCCTAGATAAAACAGGGGGGCTGGCAACGATTTAATCTTTAAAGTAACAAACACTTTAAGCCGGCCATAGATGGTTGGAATCTTGGCCAGTTCAGTAAGGACCAGCAGAGATTTGAACCATCGATGGGCAGGCTGATTGTACCAGGATGTTGGATTTCTGGCATGAAATTATTGACAGCAGCTATAGCCATTATTAATAATCACTGTGTTCTCCCAGCAGGGATGGCTCCCCGTGCCCCTCTCATCAGTAGAACATAACAGCTCAGCAGGAGGGATTCCCCCATCAACACTGACTCTGTTGAGTCAAACGATTTTCCTTCCTGCAACCCGTGCTTGCGAGAAAGAAAATCGCACCATGTGAGGCCTACTTTAGGAATTATTCACAAGTCCTAAATTGGCTCTTTTAATTGTTTTGTAAAAGTTAGTGTATCTAAGCACAGCAAAAAAAAAGAACTATATTGCACCTCACTAGGCCTTAGATGTGGTGACACGTTAATTTTTTTTTCCCCTCGTAATCCTGCCAGTAACACTTTTTTTCATTGGATGACGATGCTTACTAAGTGTACTGTATTTATGGGGGAGCACAGTTGTCACCTTAGGACAGGAAGCCTTTAAGCACTACAGAACACTCCCACTCCTCCAGAAGAAGGTGTCCTGTAGATCTCAGAGGTGGCCTGTTAGGACTGCATGAGATAACACTGTACAGGAACATGCAGGCTTTACAGGATTTTTGAAAGAATCAACATTATTACAACATGTAGCATTTCTACGAAAATTCATGATAGTCCATTTTATAAACTGGATTTGTGATTGTAATCGATTTTGTTGCACTAAATCTGAAGGTTGGATATGATTGTTTTTATAGCTGAATTACATTGGTCCAGCTTGGACCAATGAAAATATCCCCGCAAAAGCTTCAATTCACTGTAGTAGTTGCCGCTACTACAGTGATAGTGGGAGTCTCCCATGTACCGTGCCAAGCGGCTGCCCTTCTGCATTTTGACCACAGAGGTTGCTTACTCCAGCACTGCCACCATATAGAGAAAAACTTGTATTTTTTCAGTGAATACAAGGCAATCTTTGATTGGACAAGGTGGAGAAACCCTGCCCTCTCCTTGTCCAATTGGAGAATGCCTCATTGAAAAAAATCAAGGTTTTCTCTGGTGGCAGTGCTGAGTGAGTGACTGCCTGTTATAATTCAGAAGGGCAGATGCTTGGCACTAGACACGGAACACTATGGCTATCAGTGTAGTACAGTGACTACTACAGTGACTTGCAGCTCACAAAGGCCTCGGTCAGGTTTGAGATATGCTTATTTACAGTGGCCTAAGCTGGACCAATGTACCTATGCTATAAAAATAAGGCATATCAAATCTTCAGCTTTAATTTTGAGGAATACTAAAGGTGTAGGCTCCTTTCTCCTGCACTGGCTGCATATAGGACCAGCAAATAAAGGGTTGCATGTTAAAGCTGAATTTCATGCAACAAATATTGTAAATACATGAGCCACGTGTACTCCTACTTGAATTTTGTATTCCACATCTGTGGAAACCACTACTAAGCTTCCTGTAATAAATACCAATCAGTTCTGCTCTCTCTGTACAGGGTGATTGGTCTTGTATCTGCCCCCTCTTCTAGTTGTCTGCAGGCAGACTGTAGTGGATGGAGTCTGCTGGGTCCCTCTCGCTGCTCTGCTTCCTGCACAGGCTATGTGCAGCACAATGATGCAATTGCTATCTGGGCTTGGTGCACACAAAATTGACTTACAGTGTTTGTGGCTATTTTTACATGAAAATGTTTGTGCCTGGAGATCGGCTTTATTTTATTGTTTAGGAAACTCACAGTGTTAAAGTCTAACTTCACTTTTGTTGGAAAAAAAAAAACACTGCCCTCTGAGTTATCTGTGTATATTGCAAGAATTTTTATATAATTTGTTGTAGATTCTTGCCTTTTAAAAACAAAATCGCTGTTTGTTTCACCATGTCTATTCCAGATTGATACCTCTGCATTCATAATCACCTGTGCAAATCTCAGTGTTCTAATGAGGAAAGCTGCAGTGTCTGTAGGGGTGTACAGAACTCCTCCAGGTTGCCATATTGCATTGCATTTAATTTTTTGCCAATTTTAGAAAATTATCAGCTGCAGAATAACATGGTAATTATAGAAGTATGGCAGTGGTATATGCTATATATATTTTTTTAACAAAAGTGGAGTTTTTCTTTTTAAGCTTGGCTAAATGGATGCAAATGCTTGCATATATTCTATATTGCAGCATTTATTTCCACTGACAGCAGGGAAGGAAATATATTGCTTCTATACAATGTTACATTAAAATTAGTAGTACAAAATGCCCTGCTATTTGCTGCTCTTTCCTGATTTTATTCTCCGTATAGTATTACAAGATAGATGTATGTTTAACAAGCACAGTCTATTCTAAAACCGTTCTAGCCATTGTATTGTGAATGGAGAAAGTGCTGTAAGCACAAAGGTCAATGACAGAGTTCAATCACAGACTCATTATACATTACCTTTTATAATTCTCCTTGAGTTGTATATACATAATCTGTTTGCTTTGCTCATATATCAAGCAAAAGTAAAAGGAGAAAATTGCTCTAGAGAGAGAATAAAGACACCATTGTGAGTGTTTCTAAAGGTTAAATAACAGGGCTGATAGGGAAAACTGTAATAGAGGAATAATAGTATTTTTGCCTATAGCAAGCAGCCAGGGTTTTATCCTTATTCTTTCAATTTATAAAAGCAAACTATGAATCTGCTTGGTCTGGGCAACACCTGTATAAGAGACCAAAAAAAATGCAACCTAAAGAGTCTGCAAGCCTGGATGTCTGAGTAAAGTCCCAACAGTGTAGTAACAAACCTTTGTTTCTCACATCATGACCTTTGTACAATGAAATTACTTGTGGTTTTATAGTTTAACCGCTTGCGGACCAGCCGCCATAGTCATACTGCGGCAGGTTGGCTCCGCTGCGCAAAATCGCGTATCTGTACGTGATCTCGCGAAGTCCAGATAGCAGGCGCGTGCGCCGTGAGCTCCGTGAGTCTGACCGCGGTCCCGCGGATTCGATGTCCGCGGGGACACCCGCGATCATCTCATGGAGAGGAAGAACAGGGAAATGCTGATGTAAACTAGCATTTCCCCCTTCTGCCTAGTGACAGGACCCTGATCACAGCTCCTTGTAATCGGGATCAGTGTCCTCAGTGCCTTCAGTGTGATCAGTGTCGTGTCACACACAGCCCCCCACAGTTAGAATCACTCCCTAGGACACACTTAACCCCTGCAGCGCCACCTAGTGTTAACCTTTTCACTGCCCGTCACATTTACACAGTAATTAGTGCATTTTTAATTGCACTGATCGCTGTATAAATGTGAATGGTCCCAAAATAGTGCCAAAAGTGTCAGATGTGTCCGCCATAATGTCAGTCACGATAAAAATCACTGATCGCCACCATTACTAGTAAAAAAAAAAAAAATATTAATAAAAATGCCATAAAACTATCCCCTATTTTGTAGACGCTATAACTTTTGCGCAAACCAATCAATAAACGCTTATTGAGATTTTTTTTTTTTTTACCAAAAATATGTAGAAGAATACGTTTCGGCCTAAAGTGAGGAAAAAGTTTTTTTTTTTATATATTTTTTGGGGATATTTATTATAGATGATAAACTAAGGGCAATCAGCTCAAACAATAACTATGAAATGAGTATAAATGCAAGCTGAACACTATAGGATTCACCAGCCTAGAGAAACAATAAATAATGCAAAGTTAGTGCAGCGCAAAGAATAAATATAAATGTCCTTATAATCTCATGAACCAAGCCAATGATCTTGATGGAAAAACGCTGATGTAGTTCTCACAAGCACCAATAATAATCAAACCAGTAGAAAAATGCGCTTACCGGACGCGATCGACCTCTAAATTATAGGAGGTCAAATGAGCCTGGTTCCCAAGGGACTGGTTGCGACCTGGATCTCTTTACGGATACCGATAATCAACATCCGCCAGTAATCACATAAAAACTGGATAGGTGAGTAGCATCACTCTGTATGTTCCTTGTTAAAATCTTTCACTTTCTTACCTCCTCAGTCCTGCTGTTCAAAGATTTTAACAAGGAATATTTCATGTAATCCATGCTTATAAAAAGGAAAAGAGCAATATAAGTTTGCTAGGCTTAGCAACCAGTTCACTGAAATCTTATTGATTGCCATGAGTTATGGTTTTTGTACTTGTAAAGGCCCATACACACGATCGGACTTTTTGACAACAAACGTGCAAATTACCTGTTTTGAGGCAACATCCGACCGTGTGTACGCACAATCGTGTTTCATCGGACAAATGTTGGCTGTGCAAACAGACAAACTTTCCTGCAGCAAAAGTCCTACGTCGGCTTGTACACAAATACATCGGACTTTAGTCCAAAGTACAAACACGCATGCTCAGAACCAATGCAAAAGATCAGACAACAATACAGAAGTTATCCAAAGGGTGGCGGTAATGAGCTGAAAAAACACGTGATTTGGTGAAAGTTGGCTGAAGTCCTGCCGTGTGTATGCATACCAAGTTCACGGCCTACGCCCTTTGCACAGAAATCCACGGAAAAGTCCGATCGTGTGTACGAGGCTTTAAAGTGGAATTTTAGTCAGAAAATAAAGTCCTGATAGATCACTTCAGGCTGGCCCCTTTTCCAGGTATAGCTATGTAAACATAAAAAATGGGTGCCTATACTGTTTAAAATCCAGTAATGCACTGCCTCACCCTTCTCTGCACATCCTCAGTTGCTCCCTATTCTTGGCACTGTGCCTAAGATCAGAGCCATTAGAGGCTAATCTGCTGAAAGCTTTAAGTTTTACTGTTGCTGAAGGGTGATGGAAGCAACAGGAATGACAGACTTTGCAGAGGGAACACAGAGCTGTCCAAAATTCCAGTAGAGAGGTGTAAAACGTATTAATGATTACAGGAAGCGATTGATTGGAGTTATTTTTCCAAGGGGTATTGAGGGGGCCAATAATTTTGTCCAGTTCATTTTTGGAGTTCTGTGTGGAATGTGTCAGATTTAGCTTTTTGTTTCTCCACTTTTTTGTGTCATATCAATAAAAACAAAGGAAATACACATGACAATACCTAAACATTTGTAACAGAACAATTTTTTGGGCAAAGTGGTGCATTATCTAACAGAAATGCAGGGGTGCCAATATTTTTGGCCATGACTGTATGTACTAGGCATTAACCTTACAGAGATAATGTCTTTAACCCAAAAGCAAACCTTTATTATGTTGCAGCTTACCAATTCTTAGATGTGATGGTTACATTAGCTTTCTTTTTTAGGCTTTCATTCCTACAGTTTAACCTGGTGATTTAGCCAGTAAGTCTGTTGTTTTTAACAGAATAAGCTCTCCTGCAAATCTAGCAGTTTAGATTGTTGAGGCAAACTGACAGCAGTGCTTACAATGATCCGTTTTTATTTATTCATGTAAAACCTTTATCCAAAAAAAAAATACTGTTGGGTATAACTGCTTGGGTAGGTGTAGTGTGAGCTGGAGTTTGGCTTCCATTTGTTAGTGTATCTAAATCTGCTAAGCCATCTAAGGGTGGCCATATATGGATTAATATTTGGCCCGTTCCACAGGCACCATCCGAATTTCAATCAATTTATGAACAAGGTGGTTGTACAGAAGTTGACCCGCCGATCGACTTCATCTCAAATGTGTGGAAGGGGGAATTGGGTTTTTTTTTTTTTTTTACTTCAACCCGCTGGTTGAAGGAAAAAAAAAGACTAATGTATAGCCAACTTAAACACTGCCTTCCCTTGAAACTGACAGTGCTGCTGTCCAAAGGTGCCTGTGTTCTCCTTCATCTAGAGTGGGGGCACTCTTCATACAGAAGGTGTGTTACTGGCCAGATCACCAGGTGAAAACAGAAGGGAGAAAAAAAGTCTAAAAAAAATAAAACCTGATGCAGCCACCACATCAAACGATTGGTAAGCTGTAATATATGACATTGTTGGGTTTAATACCGCTTTCAGCACTGTGAAGCTCTTGTCAGCCTTCCTCTCTAGCTAAGCCAAGACATACAATCGAGGCTGGAATTGTACATTGTTGTATGTATATTTTAATTACAGAAAGTGATATATAGTTTGAGGCCAAGGGGGAGAATTACCAATAGGGAAGTGACTGCTATGGGCTTCAACAAGATGGCAGCCTCCAGCAAGAAGAAACCAGAGCAATTCTGGAGGCAATTTACAGCACACGCTAATTGTGGTAGCATAATTATTCATGTGAAATGTCATGTTTTTTGTTAAAGAACATTCATTTTTATCAAACTATTATGGGTTCAACTTTGAGCGCATTATTTTATAAGCCACTCAATAACTTATTAGGCACACAGAGCTTTTACTTGACTTATTGTGCTGACTGCTAGTTACATCTAAAACAGAGAAGCCTTTTTCATAAATTGAATTCAGTTCAATGCTGTCATTTTTCGTTTAGGTCCTATTCTGATGTCCTTAAAGCCTGGCGTGAAAATGTCTCAGACAGCTGTACCCAGTGAGGAGCCCAGATTGCCTGCTAAAGAGCCAAAGAAAACATACGAAGAAAAGGCTCCCACAAAGACACTCTGGGAAATAGAATACAAGACAGAGATTATCAGGGAAGACAGAGCAAAGAAGAGGGGCACAGAACGAAAACTAGAATCTAGGAACTCCTTTATCTCCAATGGGTTGGACATGTTTGAATGTCCTCCACCTAGGACAGAAAATGAGGTATGGCTTATTTCACCAGTATGGCTGTAGGTTGTATGGGAAGTGCTTAGAGAATGTGATATATGGTTTATTTATTTGTGTAATTTCTATTTAAATGCAGAGATACCTCTTAATATAAATATAAGATAGTAGCATATATCCACACTGCATTGTTTTAGCGTAATATGTATTTTGCCTGAAGTGAGCATAATAAATGATGTGTTTAGTGCACCTACCCCTATTAGAACCCCACCAGCATGACTGCCAAGCCTCACACTGGGCATTTTTCTTTCAGCATCATGGTCAATTTAGGGTCCTCCTTGGCATTGCTTTTTTTCATCTGTCATTGGCTGGAAGATATGACTCCCCTGTTTTTCCTACGCTGGCATTTTAACAGTAACTCTGAGGAGGATATCTGCGGCTTTTCACCATATTGTAATATTGCTTTTGTTTGGTGCAGTTACATTTTAGCACAGGAAATACTCCAGAATCTTCAGTTAAGCTGGCCATAGACGGTTCGAATATCAGCCAGTTCAGCAGGAACCGGCCGAGATTCAAAACCATGTATGGGCAGGTTGAATGTACCCAAGTTAATTGATCAACTTTTGTACAACCAGCCTGCCGGATTTTACATGTGATTATTGCTAGGGGCTGTTATAGCCGCTTGCAGTAATCACTGTGTTCTCCGTCCCGGCGGGAGGGAGAACACATTGGATCAATGGGAGTGATTCCCCTGTCTGTGTTGATGGGGGAATCAAGCGATTCTTGCACCATCTATGGCCGACCTTACTGCACTCAGGCCAGACTTTCTTTGAATTTGCCCCTTTGTTTGTCCTGAAGCCTGCATGCTGCAGAGCCCCTGACCCATGCCCATTTTTCCTTGATACAGATTTGCCTATTAGTAGTCTAGCCTTGTGCTCTTTGTGTATAAAAAGTTTAAGATGGCAGCCTCGTTGTAGCTCATGTTTTATTCAGTACCGATATTGTGCCCCATCTTCTTAACAGTGTTATTTTCTTTTACTGTGCAGTTATTGCAAATGTTCTACAAACAGCAGGACGAAATCCGTAGATTACGTGAGCAAGTGAGCCAAAGAGATATTCAGATTCGACAGCTCGAATTGGAAATCAAAAACGTCCGCAACAGCGCAGCCCCCTACTGACTCTTCTCCACTCACAGGCAATAGAATGTAACTTTCAAAAATGCCTCCAGAAAACCATTACTTTTTATTTTTATGTGCAAAGGAAAGAAAAATCTTTAACAAACTTAGTAATGCTACATGTGCACAGAATATTTATCATTATTTGTTACCAGTATTTTTATTATAATTAATATTGTTAATTTCAATCCTTGTCAATTCTAGTGGACTGCTTAGCCCATTAAAAAAAAATAGGTGGGAAATAAAATGTCAGTGCACAGGTGAATGCCAAGCCTGCCTTTGACAATCCAGTAGAGAAAACAGAGTAATCGTATAGTGATAGCTTGCTGAGGCTAAAAACTGCTAGGTATTTACAAAAACTCTTCATTTTCCTTCTGTGGTTCAAAAATGTTAATTGGAAATCTATTCTTATGACTTTCCAGTAAGAACAGGTAGGTTGGACCTTTTGGTAAAAGGCTTGCTGCATCATACCAAACAGTACTTTTCTTCTTTTTTTTTTTTGAGTCGCTGATATATATTTGTGTAAAATATATGATTTTATTTCTCCGAAAATTGCACTGTATACAGAGAGTAATTTGCTAGAGTGTGAGGCCACCTTCACACCTTAGCATTTTGTTGCTGTGTGTTACCAAATGTGCGCTAACATGGATTCTGATGTATGTTAATGTGCATTGCAGTAAGGCAGCTAATTAGATTTGAATGCGCTGCCAACACACCACAATGCAACAAAAATCGTACCTGACCCTTAGCGCAGTGCACAGCAAGTGAGTTGTGGTGTGTTTCAGTACAGGTGCATTGCTTTCCCCTGTAACGGTGCATTACACTGTCAATCAAAATGAATTGTTACCATGCTTTTCTTAAAAAAATAATCTGAAAGGCTACTGGAGTGAAACTAGAACTGGTAAAGTGGAGTGACTACCAATCAGTGTTCACATGATTAGATTGGAATCAACCAGGTTAACTTCACATTTTTTTTAGTGGTGCAATATACAGCCTTAATTCCAGAAGAGGAAGAGAACTGAGCAGAAACACAAGGGAAATTAAGCAACTATCTGTACCTATAGGTAAACTTATAATAAGTCTTACATGTAGATACTGTGAGTATCTACTAAATATGCTCTATTTAGTAGATATTTAAATCAGCTACCACTGATGACGCCACTTTCGAAAAAACAGTACACTCTGCAATAAGGCCACATTGAGTGGCCGGAGAGCGTGAACCTGGAAGGAAGACTGGGCGAAGAAGGAACTACCATAGGTTGGTGACAGCTCAGTGCCAGAGGGCGTCATTAAAAAGGTAAATCTCATAATGTGCTAGTGTGCATTTAGGGGCATTAAAAAATGAAAGTTAAAGTGATACTAAAGTCTTGTTTTTTTTTTTTTTTGTTTAAAAATAACAAACATGTTATACTTACCTGCTCCGTGCAGTGGTTTTGCATAGAACCGTTCCCCCTCTTCTCAGGTCCCTCTCTGGCACTCCTGGCCCCTCCCTCCTGCCATTCAGACACAGAGCCGTAGCTCGGCACCGCCCCCTCTCTCTCCTCATAGGCTCACTGACTTTGATTGACTTTGATAGCAGATACGAGCCAATGACGCCTGCTGCTTTCTCAGCCAATGAGGAGGGAAAGTCCCGGACAGCCGAGGTTCTCGTGCACATTGCTGGATTGAGGTGGGGCTCAGGTAATACCACTTTAAGAAATCAGACATTGTTTTATTTGACTTCCCCTTATTTAAAACTTTTCAAAAACAGGTCTTTAGTTAGAGACCTAATGATCCAAGGGTTTGAATTCCACTTAAAGGATAAGTTCACTTTAAAAATAATAAATGCTCATTTTTTTGCAGGTAAAAAAAATGTGCTTTGAAAATATATAATTTTTTTTCTTTATTGAACCTGTAAAGCATTGCACCAGCGAACAGCAGATCACTGGGGACATGTATATCTGTGTGTCATACATCCGATATGGGCAAGCAGATACATTGACAGGAAGAATCAATGAACTACCACAGTGCTCCACAGCACCATGGTAGTTCATTGAGAACTACAAGCCAACAGCCTCAAAGGATGTCGAGGCTTGTAGTTCAGTTACACACAGCTGTGTGAATGTGGGAGAAGCCCCGCACGGCCACGCTGATTTAAAAAATTGACAGCTGGTACGGAGAACTTCTCCCTGTCCTGCTGTCACAGGAAGGGGTGCGGCTCGGGCAGCGGCTACAGCATTAGGAACATGTTACAAAAATGGGTGGAACATGTAACATGTTCCAAAAAGTGAACTTATCCTTTAAATATTAGTGTCATTTTTAGACAAAAGATAAAACTCAGAATTCAAAATTCTGGCCAGAATGAAAAGCTATTTAATCATTTTCTGTTTTTGTATGCACGATTTGGAATGTTCCATATATTTTGGGTCTGATAGAAAACAGAAAACATCCGGGCATTAAGCTAGCCATCTCATAAAATGCAGGTCCTTAAAGCAGTAAACTCTTTTCAAATCAGAAGATGTAGGCGGATTTGTAGATTATACCCTTCATGGAGGGTACTGCTGAAGCTAGCAAATGGATTAAATGAAAGCAGCAACCAGCACACATAGCCTGATCCTATACATAGCTAAACATATGGTGACTGAAATACAGTGTATTTGTAAGCATCAACCTGCATACATATCCTTCAGACTATGAGACCCCTTTCACACTGGGGCGGTGGGTGCGTCGTCGGTAAAGCGCCGCTATTTTTAGCGGTGCTTTACCATCAATTTCGTGGCGCTATTTGGCTGCTAGCTGGGCGCTTTTACCCCCCGCTAGTGGCCGAGAAAGGGTTAAAACTAGCCGAAAAAGGGTTAAAACCACCCGCAAAGTGCTGCTGGAGCAGAGCTATGCCGGCAGCATAGCCGCGCTGCCCATTGATTTCAATGGGAAGGAGCGGTGTATACACACCGCTCCTTCACCACTCCAAAGATGCTGCTAGCAGGGCTTTTTTTTTTAGCGTCCTGCCAGCGCACCGCTCCAGTGTGAAAGCCCTCTGGACAGACAGCAGCGGCTCCTTCAGGGCGCTTTGCAGGCGCTATTTTTAGCGCTGTAGTGCCTGCAAAGCGCCCCAGTGTGAAAGGGGTCTGGGGTATGAGTCAAACGTACTACATCATCCTATTTTTTGCAAAGCAACAGTTACCTGCATGGTGGTGATTGAAATGTATTCACTACTTTAGCCTCTCTAGAACGATTGAAGCAGTTGAAGAATATTTAGAAAATATATTACACTAAGGCATGTACAGAAAGTGCTGTTAAACTGGACCTGTCACTTGCATAACAGAGACCTCTATATCCAATTTTTTTTTTTTTAGCACCCACTGAAATCACAAAGTTATAAAATAGAAGCATTGTGAATGTTTATTACAGCTAAGAATGTAGTCTTGTGTGTGTATGTGTGTGTTTTTATTTTCGTAAAACATTTTAAGAAAATTCATAGATTTTGTGGGCTACTATTTTAAAGTTTGAAAATACAAAAAGTATGTTAAAAACTTTTGAAAAACATAGCCTGGCTTTTTCGCCATGACAACATAGAAGTTGAAATATGTCTGAATATGGATTTTTTTTTTTTTTTTTTACGGAAAACAAAATATGGGGAAAAAAAATGTTTTTTTTTTCGTTGGGCTTGGAGGCAAAATAGACCAAGCAAGCCAATTTAGACTTCCATTGGCCTGGATAATATTTAAAGTAATAATAAATTGGTATGACAAAAATGGTACTTCATAATTGATAGCATTTATTTTAGTTGAATATTTTCATAGATAATGACAAAAATATGTATATAATTTGTATTTCTTAAAGAAAAATACTTCTTTTGCTTATATTTTTAATTGACATTATAAACACAATTTGATCTATGCAAAATAATAGAAAAAAAACAATATCTGTGTTATTTATTTTTATCTTCCTGTAATGAAATATGTAGTGTCAATAAAAAATTTCTGATGGCAATCCAATCTTACGGTTCCAAAAACAGCATGACCATAATATTTAAAGGGTAACTCCAATTTCGTGGGGGAAAAAAATAGCATTTAAAAAAGAATAATATAGCGTATACAATTGCGACACATATCATATTGTAATTGAATTTTATTAAAAATGACTTTTGCTTGTCAATCTGCAGCCGCTGTAATTTTATGTAAATGCAATGTAATATGGTACCTGGAGGTGTTCTATACACAGAATGTGTACAGAACGCCCCCCAGAAAACTAATTTCCTGCTTGTGTGATTGGCTCACTGATTTTCCCCGACGTCTGCACTAAAATACAAGTCGGATTTCTGGCATCCCCTGCAACAAAAATGTCATTTTTGGTAAGATACTCCCAATAGAAAAATCAAGTTTAATGGGATGCAGACCCTGCCACTTTCCTCAGAGCTCTACAGCTGCAGCAGCTGGTTAATAATTCTGAAACTATTCCCTTTAGACTCATTGAGCACAGAGGAACAAACGGGGATTTTTTCAGAATAACAAAAGGTAGGAATCTGCAACAGTTTGATAAAATCCTTGCAATGTACGTAGCTTACCCAGAGGGGAACGTTTGTATTTCTCAACAAAAGTGGAGTTACGCTTTAAAAAAATCAAAATCAAAAATTGTTATAACGTAACCACTCGACCTCCAGAAGATTTACCCCCCTTCATGACCAGGCCATTTTTTGCGATACAGCACTGTGTTATTTTAACTGACAAGTGCGTAGTCATGCAAAGCTGTACACAAATAAAATGTGTATTTTTTTCCCCACAAATAGAGCTTTCTTTTGATGGTATTTGATCACCACTGCGATTTTTTTTTTTTTTTTTTTTAACAAAAACAATATTTTTTCAATTCTGCTATAAAATATATCCAATAAAAAAAGAAAAAAATCTAATTCTTTTTATAAATTTAGGCCAATATGTATCCTGCTACATGTTTTTGGTAAATGTTTATGGAATTTTTTTTATACTAGTAATGGTGGCGATCAACAAATTATAGCTGGACTGTGATATATGTGGCAGACAATCAGACACTAACTGACACTTTGCGGGAACTATTGACACAGTGATCAGTGCTAAAAACTATACACTCTCACTGTACTAAAGACACTGGCCTGGGAAGGGGTTAAACATCTATAGCGATCAAAGGTGTTCACTGTGTGCCTAGCCAGTGTTTTACTGTACTTACTTTTTTAGTTTGCTAAAGCACTGTGTATTATAAACAATAGTAATGGTATTTTTACTTTGAATGTTTTCATTTAAATGTCATCCTATGTTTCATCTCAGTACTGCTAATCTTCTGCAGCCTCTTTCAGTCACTCTCAGTTGGCTTCATATATTTGCTGTGGACTGGCTTCCCAATAGAGACCAAAGTGGGTCATGCTTGCCCAATGCACGGCTGCTTGTAATCTCCACCAGGGAGCTATGACCTGGTGAAAATGAAGGAGCACAGTTATTAGACAATTGTCCTCCCATAACAGAAAGTGCCTAATCAAGGACCTACATGACAATATCGCCAACTATGCTTTTAGTAAGTTGCAGATTTAAAAAATACTGAGAACAACTTTTCACATTAGATTAACATGTATTAGTTGAGTTTTTCTGATTGGATTTAGCTCTATATTAAATGACAGCTTTTCTTTTGGGAAACTTTAAGTAAACTCCTCACCCTGTCAGTGCAGGTAACCTGCTAATATACTTAACTTACCTGTTCCATCGATCTTCACTGTGCATTCCTGCAGCGGCACTTTGCAAAGAAACCGTGTTGGCCAGGCCCCAATCGGTTCCTATGGATAAGCCATACATGTGTGAGCCTGCAGCTGTCCAGAAGAGTACAGCTCATCCATAGAAATAAATGTGGGCTGTGGAACACATGTACATTAAGTGGAGGACTTTTTAGTTGCAAAGATTGCGTGTGGCTAGACGCGCTGTGAAAATAAGGCTCCATTTACACTAGCGCAATGCCAAAATTGATCGATATACATCGCGACTTTGATCCGACTTTACACTCTCTGGATCAAAGTCACATCAAAGTAGTACAGGCACTGTTTCAACGTTGCTGCGACTTAAACAGCTGCCATTGAAAGAAATAGGCTGATGCCCAAAGTCGCATGACAAGTTGCACAAGTGTCAACGGAGCCTTAATTTGACCTTTAAAGAAACATGTAACAAAGATACAAACTTAAATAGAAGTTAAAGATATCCTATACTGAGATGATATGTAGTCTGCCCTTAATGTCAATGAAATGTCTGGTTCTCATGCAGATCAAGATTTCTTTGTTCACCCCAACCTTCTACATGCTTATTTTGGGTTAGTGACCCAAAAATTAATATTGAAGACACAGACAGCCAGTATTCATGGATAGAGGTCAGTAATGGCAACTTCTATTGGTACATAGCCTGTCTTTAATACATTACATTTTACGTGCTAGAATTAAAATATTAGAGCTGGATTAAAAGCTTGGTAATGAAAACCTTAAACTGAAAAATCCTGCAACTGTTTTGTGTAAAATACATGAATAATTCCTCAAGCACACGGAAACTTTCAGGCATCCAATGTATATTGCAGGCATATTTCTGTGGCCAGGAGAGCCAGCTGTAGTGTACAGTTGCCCATAGTAATGAGTAGCTGTATGAAGGGTATACACTGTGCTTCCATAAACTTGTACACAGGCATTCATCCTGGAATGCCAAAAGGCGCACCCTGGAATTCATGCCTATGTGAGTTTATGAACAGTAGTGTATACAGTACCTGCACATAGCATAGAGCCATTTTTTACTGCATGCCTGAAAGGGTCTGTGTGAATGAGGCTTAAAGGGGTTGTAAAGGTAAATTTTTTTTTTTTTTAAATAACAAACATGTTATACTTACCTTCACTGTGCAGCTCGTTCTGCACAGAGTGGCCCCGAACCTGGTCTTCTGGGGTCCCTCGGCGGCTGTTTCAGCTCCTCCCCGCAAGCATTAACCACCTTAATGCGATCTCCCTTGCATGTTGGTGAGTGCTTGCGGGCGCGCTCCCTTGATACAGCCGGTGGCTATAGCCGCTCGCTGTATCACTCGGCCCCGCCCCCCGGCGCGCCGCGTCATCGGATGTGATTGACAGCAGCGCGAGCCAATCGCTGCGCTGCTTTCAAATCATCCACTGCAGCCAATCAGCGACCAGGCTGAGCTGCAATGGAGATGACGAGAACGAGCAGCGGAGATTCGAGGCGTCAGGTAAGTAAAACGGGGGGGGCTGGGGGCGGCGGTATTGTCAAAAGTTTTTTCACCTTAATGCATAGAATGCATTAAGGTGAAAAAATTTTTACCTTTACAACCCCTTTAAGGGTAACTCTATTGGTTAGTCATTGGTAAACAAACAGGTCCAATTGGCATTCACAATCAAAGCCAGATGATCCCCCAAGGAAAACTCTGCTGGAACCTAGAACCTGGTGGATGTCCAGAGGTCTAGCTTACAACCTTCATACTCCTGCAGTAAACCAGGGGGATGATATGATTGGTCAGAGCTGTGTACCTGCCTGTCACATTACAAGGGATGATGTATTTGTATGCAGTTGGTGTCTATTAGGGTGGACCATGACATCACAGACAATGTGAATGGGAGGGCATCCATATACTGTACCTATTGCAATTTGTATTCGTGTCAGTTACAGGAATACATGGGACCAATGCTGCTACCTTGCCTAGGGCCCTATTCTGCCTTAAAGCTCTCAACCCCAAAAACAAAAATGTATATATCACCAGTCCTTAATTTTCTTTTTTCCAACTTTTTTCTCTTTATTTATACCTGGAATTCATGTGAATAACACACTCCCCATCATTTTGTGGCTATGTTTTTTTTTCTCTGTTGTATCAATGGAAAGAGCCATGGATGTCACTCAGGCTGGACTTTAAACATGTCTGCTTTTGTTCATCTCCATTACATGGTAGACTTCTAGGGCTAGTGATTTACACATAATGATAAGGTTCTTTGTCGTCTTTTATTCTCACAGGGAGTGACAAGGACACTGCATTTCTGCTAAGATCAGCAGATATTTTCTGCACTAGCTGAAAATGCCGGTAGCCTGAAAAGTGAAAACTAATGCAGCCAACCACATCTCCATGTAATTTATAATATTTTTGGTTTTGGGTTTAGATACACTTTACCGTTTTTCTTATTTACAATACAGAGCCTTTTATGCACTGAATTTTAGGAGGTTAATGTCAGTTCAGGTCAGCCTACACTGCCCTATTATGGTTGAGTCCATTTCTGGATTAAGCTTTGATTTCACAAATGTGTATTATTATTGGTTGAACTACATGGATTTGTGTCTTTTTTCAACCTAACTAGTGGGTTGGTACAAGAAAACTGTGTTCTATATGTGAAATCACTGATTTTAATAAAGCGTGCCGCCTATCCTTTGTTAAACATGCAGTTTGTCTAAAATTACAGATCAGGATTGGCCAATTAAATATTACAATTTAGCAAGCTATAATCAACTCTTTTAATGCATTCATTGACAAAGTGACCCAATCAAACCTTCTTATTAAAAAAGCCAAAAATGTAGGTAAGAAAAAAATGGTAGTAAGTTTATTCATTAACTTTTTTCATGGGGTCCATTAAACTAATGGGGGCTTATTCAAGAGAGACTTTAAAAGAATTATACTGCAGGACTGCAGTAACTCATAGCAACAAGATTATATTTTACTGTAGTCAGACTAGTGAAGGAGAAATTCCGATTAGCAGCAAAAGATGACTGCCCTTATATCTTGCCTTATTGGATACGCTTATATCCAAAGCATTCCCAGCTTATTTAGGGGCATAAAATCTTAAGAGGAAAGTAAATCCATTTTAATATATCCATTTATTTATGAGAAAAAAAAAAAAAAGAAAATCCTTTGGGATTCATCATGCACGTTATAGGCTCAAAATCACTATGCATGGAGCACATAGCAGCAGAAAGGAATTATTTTGTATATCGCAAGCTTTTATATTCAGATAAAATGAATGGCATTGCTTTACACCTTGCCTTCCTTTGCACTGTATATAGCATAGTAGGCTGAATTTTTGAGTTGCATTCCTAGCGATGCAGTAAGTTCAGCCTAACCCTTATTGATTAGAGCTCAGTAACGGGCCCTGCACTTCTCAATGGCTCTTCCACAAACTGCCATTTAACCCTGCTAATGCATTGTACATTTTTTTTTCCAAGCATATCACTGTATGATGTGAAGCCCCACTTTAGGGTTAAAGCAAGTTTAACTATAAAAAAAGACAGTTTATAATGAAGCATGATATGTTGTCTTTATATCAAGTTAATTATTTTCTTGTAGAATATAATATTTAAATTATTCTTAATCTACCGTGTATTTTGTAAGATTCATCTCTATGGGATAACAATAAAATTTTGTTTCTATGTCAACGTTTAACAACAAAAAAAATTGAATTCAACAAAAATCCAATAAATACATGCTCAGATGTAATACTTGAAATTTCAAATCTGCCATTGTTTACAATGTAAGCTTTACAAGAACAAACCATTAGCACTTGACTTTTTAGAAATATATACACAGTGTATATATTAATATTACACAGAACATGCATTACAGCAAATGTTTATATATTGAACATACCAAAAAGCAAATGTTTATATACTTGTGCGTGCACAGACTTTTATTTCTTTTATTTTCTAGTTATTACCTGCTTTTTCAAAATTTGTTTGTTAAATTTTGTTTTATTTGTATAAAAAGATATAATAAAATAGATTTTTCTGAATATTGTACTGTTGACTCCTTTTATGAATACATCCTCAATTTTGTAAACTTTCACATGAAAAGAGCTACATTTTCTGCTACTTTGGTCCCGAATACCCTATTTTGCTAAAGCTGCCCATACACTAATTGAAATTTGATTGGTTCAGCAGCAATTGGCCAAATCTAGATCAGCGCGTGGCTGCCCCTGCTTGATGGAAAGCAACCATTTGGCGGAACCTGTCTGCACATTGAACATCCATATAGCCTCTTATATTCTACACTGGAAGGCTGTTTGACATTGTGACAACACAGGAGAGCAACTAGGAGACAGGGACAGTGTTATTACAGGAAGTGCGTCAATAAGGACTTCATGGGAAGATCACCAAGTAATATTTCAACTAAGAATGTCCTTAAATTCTAAGGAAAGATAGCACTTACTTTCAATATACTAAATATACTAATCCTCAATATAATACATGCACAATGAATCCTATATATCAATCAAACTAAGTTCACATGAAAAGAGTGCTCAGTGATATTACAAAAATACAATGCACACATGCTGATGAGTAAAAATGTGTGTTTTCCAGTCTGCTGTGCCCTTAGACCAAACACTGCACTCACTGGATGGTGTTGACTTTAACAAGGTAGTCAAAAAGTGCCCATTTATTAGATGTACAACATACGGGATCCCCCACCGCTATAGGCAATATTCCAATGAACCTTTAAGGACAGGAGTTGTACAATGACCACCACTATGCATAATGCTATACTGTCCCTTTTAAGAGATGTGCAGTTTTACCAATAAAAAGAAAGGGAAGAGCCTCTCATAGGATAAAAAGTTTTATTGGGAATAAATCACAAAAAAAGTAATGTTTGACCGTTTTGCATGGAATGCATCTACGACATGTGAAGTAACCAATCTGGTCCAAAAATGTGACCATTTTTTTTGCATGGACTAATCTGTAGTTAGGAGTCTTTCTTTATATAAACTGTGGTCTACTTGGATTGATGTTCGTGGAACTGATCGTACACATATAGAGATTGTGATACTTGTTTTATAACCTGTGTTTTATAACTTGTGTTCATTACCTGCCAAAGTACACATTTTACTTACCTTCTAGAATGCCCCTGTGGGCTGTACAACCGGAAAGTTAAATACTAAAATAGGCGAACACATAAATAATTTTAAAAAGGGGTTTCGAAAACATAGTGTCTCTAATCATTTTAGATTGCACCATAATAAAGACCCCAGTGTAATGTCTTATTGTGGAATAAATAGAATAGAAAGGAGGGACTGGATATAAGGAAAGTGGTCTCTAAGAACGAAACAGGATGGATTCATGTATATTGAGTCCAAATAGTATAATTGATGACATAGATCCAAATAGTTTCATTTACAGTTTTTGATTGTTCCACAATGAGTAAATGGTTGGTGTATTATTTAGGCACATTTTATATTGTTTTTTGCATTATTTATATATTTTTTATTTCTTATAGGTTTTTTTTCAGTTTTAGTACAACCTAATAAAGTTTTTAATATAATATGCACTTAAACAAGAATAGTATGTGGGACATAATATACATTTTTGGATACATTGGTATTCTATATGGTGAATTAAGTATAATTTTTTACAGCCCACAAGATGGCGCTGTGCATTTTCTATATATTGGTAATGATTTACATTAAAATAGTTTAACCACTTAAGAAATGTTCTTTTGGGACATATGCACCAAATGTATTCTTACTCTAGTTATTGGACTGTTTTTTTGATAATCAATATTACAAAGACACATACTATTATTGTAATTGTGGCTGGGAATGATTTTATAGGAACCGGAATGACTGGGGTGTAATGGGCGGGTTGTTGCATATAAGGAAGAGGTGAAGCTTTCAACCCCTGCTCCTAGGGACATTGCATACAGATGAAACGCGTAGGCAGGGGCTTCCAGTGACGTCACTTCTACATTGGAACGCACGCTGGAGGGCAAAGCGGCGGTTCAGGGTTTTCATATACAGAGATCTCGATACTTGTTTTTACATGTAAGTGCATTACTTTTTGGGGATTTATTCTTAATAAAACTTATTACACTATGAGAGGCGCTTCCCTTTTCTTTTAATGGTTCTACTACACATAACTAAAGGGACAGTATAACATTATCCATAGTGAAAGTCCTTGTACAACTCTAGTTGCTGAGAGAGGTCCTTAAAGGCTCATTGGAGTACTGCCTACAGTGGTAGGGATCCCGTACGTGGTACATTTAATAAACTGCACTTTTTGAGTAAGTGCAGTGTTTGGTCCAAGAGCACAGCAGACTGGAAGGCACATGTTTTTTTCTTCATCAGCAGGTGTGCATTTTTTTTGTATTATCACTGAGCACTATTTTCATGTGGACTTTTTTTGATTGACATATAAGATTCATTGTGCATTGATGTATTATTTTAAGGATAAGTATATTCACTATTTTAGAATATAAGGACTTATTCACATCTACAGGACACGTTATGTTTTCAAGGTAGCAGCTCTTAATCACTTCTATTTAACGATTTTTAATTTAGTTAACTTGTCACTTGTCATATAAGCGTGGGTGTTGTATGGTATTGTACTTATTTAAACTACTTTGGCTCTGCCACCTGTATACCCCTTATGGACCAGAGTATTTTTTTCACTTCTGCTACAGGTCTGTATGTGGTATTTGGCGATAACTAAGTAGAATTTTTTTTTTTTAGGACAAAAAATAGGATTTTTTCATCATACTTACCTGTAAAATCCTTTTCTTTGAGTACATCATGGGACACAGAGTCAGGCTAATATTCATTACCTACTGGGTTATACGCCATCTCTAGGTGAATGGACACTGGTAGACAGTCTTAGACAGGAAGTGATCCCCTATATAACCTTCCCATACAGGAAGTATATCAGTTTTGTAGCAAGCACTGAATCCTCAAAAAAGAGGGGAGGGATCTCTGTATCCCATGAATGTACTCAAAGAAAAGGATTTTACAGGTAAGTGACAAAAAATCCTATTTTCTTTTTCATTTATCATGGGACACAGAGTTAGGCCAATATTCATTACCTACTGGGACGTTCCACTACAATAGCCTTGAGGGAAGGGAGACACCCTGCCAAAGAATAGCCATCAGACCTTATACATCAGCCCAAATCGTCGGCTGCTCGAACATCCACTTGATAACATTTTGTGAACGTAT
Source organism: Lithobates clamitans (assembly GCA_037952925.1). Taxonomy (NCBI): domain Eukaryota; kingdom Metazoa; phylum Chordata; class Amphibia; order Anura; family Ranidae; genus Lithobates; species Lithobates clamitans. Next base: position 10,474,094 of record JBBGZY010000372.1, read on the forward strand.
GCACTGAAGACCAGGTGTCACAGTACTACTTACAGTGAGCCCACAGGCGAGCAGGTGACACGGGGTCCCCCAGGGTGTGGTGTCTAGGGGCCAGCCAGTATTCTGCCAGGGACCCTCTCACGAGGGTTTGGGCTTAGCTGCGTGCTGACCCCAGGTTCACCCCACTCACTAGGGAAGTACCAGAAGACACTGTCAGACAAGCATGGATGGTTGAAGCAAAGGAGAGCCGGATGACGAGCCAAGGTCAGGGCGGGCTGCAGACAACGTAATCAGAACAAGCCGAGTCGGTACACAAGAGATCAGTTAACGAGAGGTCAGGTTAAGACAGCTTACACGAAGGGGGCTCAGAAACAAATGTTGCTCAAGCAACCAGAACTGGTCAGAGAGGGATATAAATAGAGAAGCACATGAGGGGCTGGACAGGAAGTAGCAGGAAGGAATCCTATATTAAGCAACAGGTGAGGGCGGTGACACCCATAGCTGCAGAGTGCAGCAGAGCTGAACACAAGCTAGTGGAACAACAGGTGCCAACCAGCCTACAGCAGTAAAGGTGAGACACAGATCAGCTCCACAGCTGATCTGTGACACCAGGTAGCAGCCTTACAAATCTGAGCCACAGATACCTGATGGCGAAAAGCCCAGGAGGTTCCTACACCCCTGGTAGAATGAGCTCTCACCCTAAAGGGAGGAGCTTTACGTTTCAGACCATAGGCCTGAATGACCAATTGACAGACCCAATTGGCAATGGAAGCCTTGGAAGCTGCCTGCCCCTTCTTGGGTTCTTTTGGTAAAACAAAAAAGAAGTCTGATCCTCGGACCTCTGCAGATCTAGACAAATAAACCTTGACTGCCCGGACAACGTCCAAGGAATGCAGTCATCTCTCTTACGCCGAACAAGGCTGAGAGAAAACAGAAGGCAAAATAATGTCCTGATTTAAATGAAAGGCTGACACCACTTTTGGCAAAAAGGATGGAACAGGTCGTAACGCGACCCTGTCATGGTGAAGGATAAAGTATGGTTCCCTGCGTGAAAGGGCCACCAACTCCGTCACCCTTCTAGCCGAGGTGATGATCATCAGGAAGGCTAGTTTGCGTGACTGCAAGTCTAATGGAATTTCCTTGATAGGCTCAAATGGTTGTTTCTGTAACACAGAGAGCACAAAGTTCAAGTCCCAAGGACACATAGGTGACCTAATGGGGGGAAGCAAAGGCGTCGCCCCCTGCATAAAGGTTCAGACCAGCGAATGGGAGGCTAAAGGCCTTTGGAAGAATACTGACAGGGCCAAAATCTGACATCTGATTGTACTCAAAGCCAATCTGATTTCCACAGCTGACTGTAGAAAAGAGAATTCTCCCAATCATGTATTTCCGAGGATGCCATTTTTTGGCTTCACACCAAGCAATATAAGTCTTCCAGACCTGATGATAGATCTTCCTAGTGACAGCTTTTCTAGCATTCACTAGGGTAGATACCACTGGTCCCAAGATGCCACAGTCCTTCAACACCCTGGCTTCAATAGCCATGCCGTCAAATTTAGAGACTGTAAATTGGGGTGCAATATAGGAACTTGAAACAGTAGATTGGGGTGATGTGGAAGCATCCATGGCCCGTCTATTGTCAGTCTCACAATCTCCGGGAACCAGGGCCTTCTGGGTCAGGCTGGTGCCACCAGAATGACTGGAACCCCCTCTCTCCGAATCCTGCGCAACAAATGTGGAAGGAGAGGGATCAGGGGGAAAGCATAAACCAGGGAGTACTGGCTCCATGGAACTACCAGAGCATCTGCTCTGATTGCCAGAGGATCCCTTGTTCGGGACACAAACTGCTGTAGCTTGTTGTTGAACCTGGATGCCAATAGGTCGACCTCTGGCCATCCCCAACGCTGCCAAATTTCTTGGAACAGCCCTGGGTGTAGGGACCATTCCCCCGGGCAGATCTGCTGGCGGCTGAGATAATCTGCCTTCCAGTTCTCTACTCCCAGGATATTGACTGCCGAAAGAATCGGCACATGTCCCTCTGCCCAGGCTAGTTTGTGGTTCATCTTCTTCAGAGCTAAACGACTCCTGGTAGCACCTTCGTGGTTTATATAGGCCACTGCAGTGGCATTGTCAGACTGAACCCTGATAGGGCAGTCCTTAAGCTCCAGGACTGTAGGCCAGACGTACTGCCCGTAACTCCAGGACATTGATGGGCAGGATCTGTTCTGTCCTTGACCATTTCCCCTGAGCTGTGAGCCCCTCTAGGGTCGCTCTCCCAGGCTGAGAGACTAGCATCTGTGGTCAGTACTCTCCAAGTTACCGGGCGGAATGATCTTCCCTTTCGCAGGTTCTGATCTGGCAACCACCAGTTTAGGTTTAAGCGTGCCTGAGGAAATAAGAAAATTGGATAATCCAGGGCTTGTCCTCTCCTGTTCCAAGTCAACAAGATGTCTTGTTGTATAGGCCTGTAATGAAACTGGGCATAGGGCACTGCCTCAAAGAAGGACACTGTCCTTCCTAGAAGACTCATACAGAGCCGAATGGAGGGTTGACTGGTGCCCTTTATCTGACACGCCTGACCCTTAAGAGCACAGATCCTTACGGGTGGCAAAACTACCCTTGCTTGGACCGTATCTACGATCAGACCTAAATATTTCAGACTTTGAGCTGGTCTCAAGGCTGACTTTTCGGTATTTATGACCCAGCCTAAGCTTTCCAAATACCGCACTGTGCAGGTTATGCTCTGTTCTAGAGCCTGTAGTGAGTGATCTCTGAGCAGGAGATCGTCCAGATACCCGAGCACCAAGATTCCTTGGGCCCTTAAAAGACCCAGTACTGGTCCTAGGACCTTTGTGAACACCTGGGGAGCTGTGGCAAGCCCGAAGGGTAGAGCCGCAAACTCAAAATGATGTTCCTCTACTGCAAAGCGCAGGAATCTCTGATGAGGCTGAAAAATAGGTACGTGTAAATAAGCGTCCTTTATATCGATGGAGGCTAGAAAGTCTCCCATCTGGAGCGAGGCTACAAATGAGCGGACAGACTCCATCCGAAGGGACTGGATTAGATACTGGTTCAGGGATCTTGGATACAAAATGGGCCTTGTGACCCCACTTGGTTTTTCAACCGTAAACAGGTTTGAATAAAACCCTGTGCCCCTTTCGGATACAGGAACCTGTACAATCCTTAATGCACTAAATGATGTAGTGCCTGAAACAGTTTCTTTTTGGAGGATCTGAGGGAACTCTGGATCTTAGAAACTGCTAACTCCAGCTTGTAACTGCGGGATATACTCGAGGTGACCCACTCGTCCTGAACCACTGTTCTCCAAATGTCCACGAAGTGCAGTAGCCTTCCCCCCATCCGATAGAGTGGTAGCATCCCCTCAAAAGGAGGGCTTGGTGCTGGGTTTAGAAGAGCTTTGAACCCAGGGCTTTTTGCCCCTGGCTCTAGCGCCCTGTTGGCGGCAGAACTGCCTTGGCGCTGAGACACCTAAGGAAGAGTCCCTGAGGTTTTAAACGGGGGACGCCTGGTGCTTCTCTTTACAGGAAGTAGAGAGCGCTTCCCTCTGGAAATCTTTAGGATATATTTGTCCAAATCCTCACCAAACAAACGTTCCCCATGAAAGGGTAAACCTGCCAATAACTTATTGCAAGGAAACTTGGCTGACCAGTTCTTAAGCCACAAAAGTCTGCGCATATGTACAGACAAGAGAGCCAAACGAGAAACCTGCTGTATTGAATCCTTTAAGGCATCAACAGCAAAACACAGCGCTTGAGGAATATCTGCCTTTTTTTCAGCAAGATCATCCTCCTGATTAGGCCTGTCAGGCCATCTGTACTGATCCTTTACGGACTGGCAGATACTAATTACTGCAACAGCTGGCTGAATAGCTGAACTGCTCAAAGAAAAGGAAGCCTTTAATAATGACTCCAGTTTCTTGTCAACAGGGACTTTCAAGCCCTGTGCATTATCCACTGGACAAGTTAAGTTCTTGTTTAACCACTTGCCGACCGCCTACCGCATATATACTGCGGCAGAATGGCACGGGCAGGCAGAATCACGTACCCGTACGTGATCTGCCTCCCGCGGGCGGGGGGTCCGATCGGACCCCCCCCCGGTGCCATCGGCGGTCGGCATTTGACTGGGAGCGTCGGGAGGCGAGGGGGAGTCCATCCGATCGTGGCCCCCCCCTCGCGATCGCTCCCAGCCAATGGGAATCCTCCTCTGCCTGTGTGTCGTTTCACACAGGCAGAGGATGTGATGTCATCTCTCCTCGGTCTGGCAGTTTCCGTTCCAGCGCCGAGGAGAGAAGACAAGTGAGTGCACAAAACACAAACACACACAGTAGAACATGCCAGGCATACTTTACACCCCCGATCCCCCCCCGATCGCCCCCCGATCCCCCCCCAATCACCCCCCCCCCCTGTCACAAACTGACATTAGCAGTATTTTTTTTTTTCTGATTACTGCATAGTGTCAGTTTGTGACAGTTACAGTGTTGGGACAGTTACTGTTACCCCCCTTTAGGTCTAGGATACCCCCCTAACCCTCCCTAATAAAGTTTTAACCCCTTGATCACCCCCCCTCACCAGTGTCGCTAAGCGATCATTTTTCTGATCGCTGTATTAGTGTCGCTGGTGACGCTAGTTAGGAACGTAAATATTTAGGTTCGCCGTCAGTGTTTTATAGCGACAGGGACCCCCATATACTATCTAATAAATGTTTTAACCCCTTGATTGCCCCCTAGTTAACCCTTTCACCACTGATCACCGTATAACTGTTACGGGTGACGCTGGTTAGTTCGTTTATTTTTTATAGTGTCAGGGAACCCGCCGTTTATTACCGAATAAAGGTTTAGCCCCCTGATCGCCCGGCGGTGATATGCGTCGCCCCAGGCAGCGTCAGATTAGCGCCAGTACCGCTAACCCCCACGCACGCAGCATACGCCTCCCTTAGTGGTATAGTATCTGATCGGATCAATATCTGATCCGATCAAATCTATACTAGCATCCCCAGCAGTTTAGGGTTCCCGAAAACGCAGTGTTAGCGGGATCAGCCCAGATACCCGCTAGCACCTGCGTTTTGCCCCTCCGCCTGGCCCAGCCCACCCAAGTGCAGTATCGATCGATCACTGTCACTTACAAAACACTAAACGCATAACTGCAGCGTTCGCAGAGTCAGGCCTGATCCCTGTGATCGCTAACAGTTTTTTTGGTAGCGTTTTGGTGAACTGGCAAGCACCAGCCCCAGGCAGCGTCAGGTTAGCGCCAGTACCGCTAACACCCACGCACGCACCGTATACCTCCCTTAGTGGTATAGTATCTGATCGGATCAATATCTGATCCGATCAGATCTATACTAGCGTCCCCAGCAGTTTAGGGTTCCCAAAAACGCAGTGTTAGCGGAATCAGCCCAGATACCTGCTGGCACCTGCGTTTTGCCCCTCCGCCCGGCCCAGCCCAGCCCACCCAAGTGCAGTATCGATCGATCACTGTCACTTACAAAACACTAAACGCATAACTGCAGCGTTCGCAGAGTCAGGCCTGATCCCTGCGATCGCTAACAGTTTTTTTGGTAGCGTTTTGGTGAACTGGCAAGCACCAGCCCCAGGCAGCGTCAGATTAGCGCCAGTACCGCTAACACCCACGCACGCACCATACACCTCCCTTAGTGGTATAGTATCTGATCCGATCAGATCTATACTAGCGTCACCAGCAGTTTAGGGTTCCCAAAAACGCAGTGTTAGCGGGATCAGCCCAGATACCTGCTAGCACCTGCGTTTTGCCCCTCCGCCCGGCCCAGCCCACCCCACCGAAGTGCAGTATCGATCGATCACTGACACTTACAGAACACTAAACGCATAACTGCAGCGTTCGCAGAGTCAGGCCTGATCCCTACGATCGCTAACAGTTTTTTTTGTAGCGTTTTGGTGAACTGGCAAGCGCCAGCGGCCTAGTACACCCCGGTCATAGTCAAACCAGCACTGCAGTAACACTTGGTGACGTGGCGAGTCCCATAAGTGCAGTTCAAGCTGGTGAGGTGGCAAGCACAAGTAGTGTCCCGCTGCCACCAAAAAGACAACCACAGGCCCGTCGTGCCCATAGTGCCCTTCCTGCTGCATTCGCCAATCCTAATTGGGAACCCACCGCTTCTGCAGCGCCCATACTTCCCCCATTCACATCCCCAACCAAATGCAGTCGGCTGCATGAGAGGCATTTTCTTTATGTCCTCCCGAGTACCCCTACCCAGCGAACCCCCCCAAAAAAGATGTCGTGTCTGCAGCAAGCGCGGATATAGGCGTGACACCCGCTATTATTGTCCCTCCTGTCCTGATAATCCTGGTCTTTGCATTGGTGAATGTTTTGAACGCTACCATGCACTAGTTGAGTATTAGCGTAGGGTACAGCATTGCACAGACTAGGCACACTTTCACAGGGTCTCCCGAGATGCCATCGCATTTTGAGAGACCCGAACCTGGAACCGGTTACCGTTATAAAAGTTAGTTACAAAAAAAAGTGTAAAAAAAAAAAACACAAACAAAAATATAAAATAAAAAAAAAATAGTTGTCGTTTTATTGTTCTCTCTCTCTCTCTATTCTCTCTCTATTGTTCTGCTCTTTTTTACTGTATTCTATTCTGCAATGTTTTATTGTTATTATGTTTTATCATGTTTGCTTTTCAGGTATGCAATTTTTTATACCTTACCGTTTACTGTGCTTTATTGTTAACCATTTTTTTGTCTTCAGGTATGCCATTCACGACTTTGAGTGGTTATACCAGAATGATGCCTGCAGGTTTAGGTATCATCTTGGTATCATTCTTTTCAGCCAGCGGTCGGCTTTCATGTAAAAGCAATCCTAGTGGCTAATTAGCCTCTAGACTGCTTTTACAAGCAGTGGGAGGGAATGCCCCCCCCCCCCAACGTCTTCCGTGTTTTTCTCTGGCTCTCCTGTCTCAACAGGGAACCTGAAAATGCAGCCGGTGATTCAGCCAGCTGACCATAGAGCTGATCAGAGACCAGAGTGGCTCCAAACATCTCTATGACCTAAGAAACCGGAAGCTACGAGCATTTTATGACTTAGATTTCGCCGGATGTAAACAGCACCATTGGGAAATTGGGAAAGCATTTTATCACATCGATCTTGGTGTGGTCAGATGCTTTGAGGGCAGAGGAGAAATCTAGGGTCTAATAGACCCCAATTTTTGCAAAAAAGAGTACCTGTCACTACCTATTGCTATCATAGGGAATATTTACATTCCCTGAGATAACAATAAAAATGATTAAAAAAAAAAAAAATTAAAGGAACAGTTTAAAAATAAGATAAAAAAATAATAATAATAAAGAAAAAAAAAAAAAAAAAAAAAAAAAGCACCCCTGTCCCCCCTGCTCTCGCGCTAAGGTGAACGCAAGCGTTGGTCTGGCGTCAAATGTAAACAGCAATTGCACCATGCATGTGAGGTATCGCCGCGAAGGTCAGATCGAGGGCAGTAAGTTTAGCAGTAGACCTCCTCTGTAAATCTAAAGTGGTAACCTTTAAAGGCTTTTAAAAATGTATTTAGTTTGTCGCCACTGCACGTTTGTGCGCAATTTTAAAGCATGTCATGTTTGGTATCCATGTACTCGGCCTAAGATCATCTTTTTTATTTCATCAAACATTTGGGCAATATAGTGTGTTTTAGTGCATTAAAATGTAAAAAAGTGTGTTTTTTCCCCAAAAAATGCGTTTGAAAAATCGCTGCGCAAATACTGTGTGAAAAAAAAAATTGAAACACCCACCATTTTAATCTGTAGGGCATTTGCTTTAAAAAAATATATAATGTTTGGGGGTTCAAAGTAATTTTCTTGCAAAAAAAAATTATTTTTTTATGTAAACAATAAGTGTCAGAAAGGGCTTTGTCTTCAAGTGGTTAGAAGAGTGGGTGATGTGTGACATAAGCTTCTAGATGTTGTGCATAAAATGCCAGGACAGTTCAAAACCCCCCCAAATGACCCCATTTTGGAAAGTAGACATCCCAAGCTATTTGCTGAGAGGCATGTTGAGTCCATGGAATAATTTATATTGTGACACAAGTTGCGGGAAAGAGACAATTTATTATTTTTTTAATTTTTTTTTGCGCAAAGTTGTCACTAAATGATATATTGCTCAAACATGCCATGGGAATATGTGAAATTACACCCCAAAATACATTCTGTTGCTTCTCCTGAGTACGGGGATACCACATGTGTGGGACTTTTTGGGAGCCTAGCCGCGTACGGGACCCCGAAAACCAAGCACCGCCTTCAGGCTTTCTAAGGCCGTAAATTTTTGATTTCACTCTTCACTGCCTATCACAGTTTCGGAGGCCATGGAATGCCCAGGTGGCACAAAACCCCCCCAAATGACCCCATTTTGGAAAGTAGACACCCCAAGCTATTTGATGAGAGGTATAGTGAGTATTTTGCAGACCTCACTTTTTGTCACAAAGTTTTGAAAATTGAAAAAAGAAAAAAAAAAATTTTTTTTCTCGTCTTTCTTTATTTTCAAAAACAAATGAGAGCTGCAAAATACTCACCATGCCTCTCAGTAAATAGCTTGGGGTGTCTACTTTCCAAAATGGGGTCATTTGGGGGGGGTTTGTGCCACCTGGGCATTCCATGGCCTCCGAAACTGTGATAGGCAGTGAGGAGTAAAATCAAAAATGTACGCCCTTAGAAATCCTGAAGGCGGTGCTTGGTTTTCGGGGTCCCGTACGCGGCTAGGCTCCCAAAAAGTCCCACACATGTGGTATCCCCGTACTCAGGAGAAGCAGCTAAATGTATTTTGGGGTGCAATTCCACATATGCCCATGGCCTGTGTGAGCAATATATCATTTAGTGACAACTTTGTGCAAAAAAAAAAAAAAAAATTTGTCACTTTCCCGCAACTTGTGTCAAAATATAAAACATTCCATGGACTCAACATGCCTCAAAGCAAATAGCTTGGGGTGTCTACTTTCCAAAATGGGGTCATTTGGGGGGGTTTTATGTCATCTGGGCATTTTATGGCCTTCAAAACTGTGATAGGTAGTGAGGAGTAAAATCAAAAATGTACGCCCTTAGAAATCCTGAAGGCGGTGCTTGGTTTTCGGGGCCCCGTACGCGGCTAGGCTCCCAAAAAGTCCCACACATGTGGTATCCCCGTACTCAGGAGAAGCAGCTAAATGTATTTTGGGGTGCAATTCCACATATGCCCATGGCCTGTGTGAGCAATATATCATTTAGTGACAACTTTTTGTAATTTTTTTTTTTTTTTTTTTTGTCATTATTCAATCACTTGGGACAAAAAAAATGAATATTCAATGGGCTCAACATGCCTCTCAGCAAATTCCTTGGGGTGTCTACTTTCCAAAATGGGGTCATTTGTGGGGGTTTTGTACTGCCCTGCCATTTTAGCACCTCAAGAAACGACATAGGCAGCCATAAATTAAAGGCTGTGTAAATTCCAGAAAATGTACCCTAGTTTGTAGACGCTATAACTTTTGCGCAAACCAATAAATATACACTTATTGACATTTTTTTTACCAAAGACATGTGGCCGAATACATTTTGGCCTAAATGTATGACTAAAATTGAGTTTATTGGATTTTTTTTAGAACAAAAAGTAGAAAATATCATTTTTTTTCAAAATTTTCGGTCTTTTTCCGTGTATAGCGCAAAAAATAAAAACGGCAGAGGTGATCAAATACCATCAAAAGAAAGCTCTATTTGTGGGAAGAAAAGGACGCAAATTTCGTTTGGGTACAGCATTGCATGACCGCGCAATTAGCAGTTAAAGCGACGCAGTGCCGAATTGTAAAAAGTGCTCTGGTCAGGAAGGGGGTAAAACCTTCCGGGGCTGAAGTGGTTAAGGAAGAGACTGTTGCATCCTCAGCTGGCATGCTCCACTTCTTAATGAACCTTTCATCCACGGGATTTAAAAGGGAAAACCTCTTAGGAGGAACAAAAATCCTGTCAGGATGTTCCCAATCGGCATACACCGCCTGCTCCAACAGTGGGTGTAAGGGGAAAGCCGGTGTGGCCTGAAGAGGCCTCAGGGGGGCTCAGTGACCTCTGCAAGAGGCAACTTAAAGGCAGAATGAACCATCTCGGTAAGAGTCAGGATCAAAAGCCTCTGGGAATGAGAGGCAGACACCAACTGGATATCTTCTTGTCCAGATTGCTCAGAAGCAGACTCATCCATCAGGCCCTCCACAGAATCCTGAGCTTTTAGCTCTTCTCCATGCTCAACCCATTCTTGCTACAAACTAGGAGGTTCAGGGGAGGGGGATCTGTCACGCTTCTTTCCACCCTGCGGGATGGAGGCAATCATGCCAGCAATCCTGTGCTCTAACGGGAATACAAAAAAGAGAGAGCGCGCCAGTCTACATTATCCTTTGATACATTTATTAAGAAAAAACATAATTAAAAACTACTCACAAAGGTAGAGAGAAAATCACACTTCTAACAATCTTTGACTTGTGGTAGTCCATCCAAGGATAGCAGTCTCCAGATCTTGAAGAGAGGACGTGCAAACCGTTGCTACTGACGCGTTTCAAAGGTTTTACCTTCTTCTTCAGATTGGCTCCGGTGCCCCTCCCTCAGTGGTGGGCAGTCCAGTGAAAGGCGGACCTTAGCTAGGCACCTTGGAAACCCCCACATACATACACACACGTAGAAACATCCGTGCACACGACACATGTACACGCATCCACCCAAAAGTGCGCATCTAGAAATGCACTTGTTCCTAGACTAGCCCATATACATAGCTGTAACATATTCATATATACACACATGATATTACATACTAGAGATTACAGATTGTTAGACATGTGCTAGTATTACGCCCCCACATATATGAACCACGTGTAAAGCAGAGTGTGTGCAAAGATCATGCACAATAGACTGCAAATGGGAAGCATTAGGGTGCGAACTGGAACAACAACAGTGGCCATAACACCCACATAGACATCCTGTGCTCTAACACGGCTAGGGCTGAGGACAGTTTATCCTTGGTGATAAAGGGTGAAGCAGCAGTGTTGACTGTAGGCACAATACCAGATAGGCGCAGCGGCTCAGATTGCCCGGAAGCCTCTGGTCTTTCAGGGGATACAACACTAGGGATACGACTAGGTTCATCAGGAGCTACTGACGACATAGGTGTGCCCTTCCCTGTAGTGTTAGTCCCACTCCTCTTTTTTGAAGACATTTACAAGCCACAAAAAGGGAGTAGCTGGGTGTAGTATTAACACACCTCAGAAGTGAGACCCTTTAATAGGGCTTGCAAAGCCCTTATGCAACAATCCTGCTAGGTACCTTAGCCTGCCAAGCAACATCTGGTGACTCACGTGCCCCGGGTAAGGAGAAATGAACTGTTGCACATACCTGGTTCAGAGCCTGCTCTGTGTCCCACAGCTGCCTTCTGGAAGCACCGCAAGCTTGGCAAACACAGCTTAAATAAGCTGGGTGTGCGCCGGATGTTCTGCGCATGCGTGCGGTCCCGGCAAATGGGCGTGGCTGTATTCGCATATTGCGCAAATCTTCGTGTGCCCAGATTAGGCTACGGCGCATGCCATGGCCGTCAAACTGCTGAGCAATTTGGTGAATGGACGTTCGCCTGAACGAAGATGCCCAAAGGCGCCGCCTCGTGCGCGACCATCCATTCAAGGTAAAAAAACAGCCAGACACAAGCAAAAAAAGGTACACTTTACAAACACCCACAGCTATCCCAAAACTCCCCCCCGTATGGTCACCGCACACAGGTGTCCAGCCTCTAGCTAGCTTGACTGATTGTTACAATCACTGGGACACCCCATAATAAGTAAATAGGGGGGTTTCACTTACCCGTCCAAGCGCAGGGCAGCTTAGAAACTAAGGGCCCAATCTTCACCCATCACAGTGGGTTCCTGTAACTTGAGGACCTTCAAGGACTGGGTACCCTTTTCATGTTTAGGGCGCACTCCTTTGGACCTGTACAGCACCCTGCAGGAATGCTTTAGCGCTGTGGTGTCCAGGATTCCACTTTGCAGGGTCTAGGACCCGGAGGTCGCCTTAAAGGGAAAACCTTGCAAGATCTTGTGTCTTCTTTGCAAGGCTCGGGTACCATTTATCTAAGAATATAGAGCCTGTGTCAAATGGATCTGATCTGTCAATCCCTTGATTCATTTAAGAACCATTTGTGGGACTAGAGACCTAGAGCTCAGAGAGCTCAAACAAACGTGCCCATCCACCTTGCAGACACGTAAAAAACCAATGTACTTTCTGTATGGGAGGGGTTATATAGGTGATCACTTCTGTCTAAGACTTTGTCTACCAGTGTCCATTCACCTAGAGATGGCGTATAACCCAGTAGGTAATGAATATTAGCCTAACTCTGTGTCCCATGATGTATGAAAAAGAAAAGGAGATAAACAGGAACATATTTTTACTTAAAAGTTTGCTTTAACTGATGCAATATGCAGATCAAAGATTATCCCTTTGATTTGCATAGGAATAAATACAAAGTAACAATAATGTTACATGGTATTTCTCTTTTGGGCTTCTAAACAGTGTTTACAAACACTGTTCATAAACTCCATGTTTACATAGCCAGCATTTTGACATTTTGATTGCTGGTAACAGCAGTGAGTAGCTCACCTAATATCTCTAATCCATTAAAAAAATATAGATTTAAAAAGATTGAAAATATTTTTTGAAAATACATTAACATGTTTAGATTATTGGGATTGGGTGTGCATGTACTTTTAACAGAGTTGGATTTTGCATCACTGGGGCTTGTAGGCCCACAAGGCACACCAACTAACTGAACAGTTTCTTGTTTTACTGGTCATAAACTTGCTTAGATTATCGTGACAATGTGTAAATATGTTTCCATGAGATGACTGTATTTCTACTGAGGATAGGAAAAAAAAGTGAAAAATACATTACAAGGAAAATCTGCCTCTTTGCGATTTCTAGCTGTAGGCATAGGCCTAGTAAGTCCAGCATTAATGATTTTGACATATCTGTGTGCTGCCTGCTTATATCAGTTAGGTTGGCACATGGTATTGCCAACATTCTAGGGTTCACCCAAGGTTTTCACTTTTATCCAAGATTCACATATTTTCAAACCCATTTGCAAAATGTGTGAAACAAGGGAAATGCAAAATCTTTGTTACCTCTGCCACTGGGGAACATGAGTGAAGCAGATGGTGATGAAATTGCTGCAGGACACCATGCGCTTTTAAGAATACCAGCTAGCTATTTTCTCCTGGCCTGTGGCAGTCCAGTAAACTCATCATGACAGTGTCTATATAAAGGGGAATGGTAAGCACTCACCAGTCAGAGCCTGAAGAGGATGGGGTAAATTATATATATTTGCCTGCTGAGTTCGGCTAGTTGTGAAAATTTTATAAGGTTCCTTGCCCTTTTGGTGTATATTTGCTTGTGGTAATAGTTTCACACAGTGACCTATTACAGAAAACTGGTTTCATTTTAACATTTAGCAGCCTTCATCATGCTCAGTTGCATCCTTTGTGCTAACCAGATTCTGATGGTTCTGTGTCATACAAGTACTGGCTACCAAAGGTGAAGCTTGAGTATGTGAACTATGATGGAGGAGAAGAATGTTGATTATGGGGTCAGAGGAGAAAGATTTTGTGGTACCCTGGTTTAAAAAACACAGTATCAGTCTGTTCCTTAAAGCCTCCCTGTGACTTTGAAGATGCCTGAGCTATTTTTTTAATAATGGGCCTCCTGGAAGTTTAAGAAAGTAATTAGGCAATTTTCCATGTATTTCTGATGTCAGTATGCTATTTAAGGTTGTGTGGAGGAGACACTGGCATCTTTTCGGCTACTTCCATAGCCACCAGACCTCCTTTTACTGGTACCTTGAACTGCTGAGACCAGTGTTTGAAGTGCTGTATACCCTGCTATGTGAATTTATCTGTCATAGCGGAGAGATTTAGGTACATTGCGTGTATAAAATTTGAAAGTATAGTGCATGCCTTGGTAATATCAGGATTCAAAACCCTGTAGCTTGTCAAGCTCTTCATATTGTGTTATATTTGGGGTTGTACCCGAAGGTGACAAGACAACCGATGCTCATAAATTAGGTCTTCTGGATCAGCCCTGTGCCATACTACTAAATGCTGTAAGTGGCTGGCCATAGACTGATTAAAATTCAGGTGGTTCAGCAGGGACCAACTGATATTTTATCTGTGTGTGGCCATCCCCGCTTAACAGAAACTTTGCAAAATGTTTGTTGACCAATGGGAGCTGCTGTCAGAATACCACGACCTGGTGGGGGTATTCCTCCATCCACCTCATTTGTGTGGATAGAGGAATCTGTTACTTTTTGTTTCATTCAGCCTGTTGGCCCACTGCCCCCACAGCATTTATCTTAACAGCAGGTAGAAACAAAGGGTGGGAGCTATCCAACTTTTCAGGTTAACAAGCTGGTGGTTTGTTGCGGAGCGGCCCTAGCAACCAATCACGTGCCTGTTAATATGAAAAAGGCATGAGCAGCTCCTGCCCTCTGACCAAGCATGCTGTGCCTTCTGCCTTCTACTGGCTGTGTGAGGTAGGATTGGTAAGGTTGGAGAAGGGTTTTGATTGGCACAGGGGAAATGCGATGTAAGGGAGCGGACATTCACATAAAGAGGACTGGGCTGCAAGGAAGGATTGGGGGCTGTGAAGGGGATTAGTATACAAGGAAGGGGGCTGTGAAGGGAACTGAGATGCAAGTAAGGATGGGCTGTGATGGGGACTTTGGTGCAAAGAAGAGGGGGCTGTGAAGGGGACTGGGATTCAAGTAAGGGGGGGAGGCTGTGATGTAAAGGGGTGACAGAGAACACTGATGTGATGGAGAGAGGGACTGTGATGTGAGGTAGGGGCTGAAGGCACTATTGTAAAGGGTTGAAGTTTGTAATGTGAAGAGAGGGACAGAGGACACTAAAGTAAAGATAGCACTGTGATGTAAAATGGGGAGACATGGATGCAAAGGGGGGCTGTGATGTAAAGTGGGCACTGTAATGTAAAGGGGTGGACTCATGTCACTGATGTAAAGGGGAAATTGTAATGTAAAAGGGTGGGGCTGTGATATGAAGGACCCGAGTCATCACACAAACATGAGACTCTGACCTCTGCTGGATGAAAATGTTATTGACCAAACCTCCGTGAATTATATTTTGATACCCCTGGTCTAGGAAGAAGCAGAACTGATTTGTGCCAGTTAATATAAAAAGCTGAGCAAGAGCCATATTATGTGCCCTGCAGTATTGTACATCCTAGAATACTGCAGGAAAGTGCAACTTTCTGTAGAAAAAAAATATATCTTCTGTAGTATTGCAACTTCTGTCTTCACAAAATGCCCCTGTATTTGTCTTTAAGAAAAGACACCTGCAAGCTAACCTAGACTTAGCCGAGTCTGCTTACAATTGTCTCATAAAAAAATCTGAAACATTATTTCTCTCTTACACTGTCCAAATTTACACCCAACAGCTCCATTCACCACTCTCTTTGCAGCAAACATTGTGCTGTATTCAAGAATGTAATTGGCCAGATAACCTGTGACTGAGCAACGCCTCCCCTTCCCTTCTCCCTCTGTTCTATGGCTGTAGCTGTATTTTATTTGCTATGCTCCATACTACCTGTATTTTTTTTCCTTTTCTGTACCTCAAGTGTGACTTTATCCCTCGCATTGTTGGCCTTTTTCCCCCATTGACATTACCTCTTTTATGTACCTGGGATGGTCAAGGTCAGTTAGGCCACTTTCTAAACATTGATTAAAGTATATATGACTTTGTTAGGTTTACTTATAACTAAATGCAGCGCTTTTTCTAGTTTTTGATATAATGGAGAAGGATTAGAACATCTGTCTGGTCTTTATTGCTGGCTGTGCCCCTGTGTGGGAGATTCTCCCCATTTCTCATGTTTACCATTATCACTGAAAGTGTAAATGAAAAAATCTAAAATTTTGGGTTGTCTCCAGAACAGTATTAGATGGGAAGTCTGGTGACAGGGATTTCCTCATTTTGGATTTCCTCTCACTTACCATTTGGCTATGTGACAGGAAGTAAAGGTATATCTCCCCAATAGGACACAGCAAAAAAATTGACCGGGGTTATAATCCCCCTTTCCTCTATCCAAAACGTAAAAAGGTTTGCCTTTAATTCTACTCTAAAGAAGACGGCACTTGTCTCCCCATTAAATCCTAATGGTGGATGTTAACTACTGTCATTCCTGGCTGTAGCTCCACCCCTCCTGAAGCCTAAAAGTATGGGCCTTCCAATGGGTGGGGGGTGTTTACAGTCAGTAAGCCCCTGCGGACAACAAGATACTGACCTCTCCTGCGTATGAGAAGTACACTGAATGCTGCTGACATTTAACCACTTCAGCTCTGGAAGGTTTGACCCCCTTACCTGCCATTTTTTGCGACAGGGCACCGTGTTGTTTTAACTGACAATTGCACGGTCATGCGACACCGTACCCAAATAAAATGGATGTCTTTTTTTCCCCACAAATAGAGCTTTCATTTGGTGGTATTTGATCACCTCTGCGATTTTTATTTTTAGCGCTATAAACAAAAAAAGACTGACAATTTAGGAAAAAAACAAAACAAAAAAAACAACAATATTGTTTGCTTTCTGCTATAAAACATACCCAATAAAAAAAAATTAAAAAACCTAATTTCTTCATCAATTTAGGCCAATATGTATTCTGCTACATGTTTTTGGTAAAAAAAAATCCCAATAAGCGTATATTGATTGGTTTGCACAAACGTTATATCGTCTACAAACTATGGGATTTTTTTCTGGAAATTTGATTTCTCTTTTACTATTAATGGCGGCAATCAGCAAGTTTTAACGGGACTGCGACATTGAGGTGGACAAATCGCATACCTAACTGACACTTTTGGGGACCAGTGACACAATACAGTGATCAGTGCTAAAAAAAAAAAAAAAAAAAAAAAAAAAAAAAAAAAAAAGCACTGTTACTGTACTAATGACACTGGCAGGGAAGGGGTTAACATCAGGGGAGATCAAAGCACTGTGTGTCTCCCTAGGGCAGGGGCAACCTCGGCCCTTCAGCTGTTTTTAAACTATGAGTCCCATGAGACATTGCAAGACCCTGACAATCACAGGCATGACTCCTAGAGGCAGAGGCATGATGGGATTTGAAGTTTCACGACAACTGGAGGGCCGAGGTTGCCTACCCCTGCGCTAGGGTGCGCTTTCTAACGTGGGGGGGGTGCTTTTCACTAAAGGAAAACTGAAATCTGTGCAGAAGCACAAGATCTCAATTTTGCCCTCTGGCAGAGCAGCAAACTGTCTTGTTTACATAGGCAGACCGCCATTCTGCCTCTCCTCAGAATGAACAGTGGTTCCCCGCCGGACATCGTGCATGCCCTGGAGCCGAAAAAAAAAAATCATGTACAGGTACACAGACACACCTATTAGGGTGTACAATTTTGCAGTAGTTCAAAGAAACATACAGTATATGGTACATATTGCTTGACAGGTTGAGGATGATAGATGGAAATCTGCCAAACATTAACCACTTCAGATCCGGGCCATTGCCAAATGACGGCAACAGCGCGGCTCTACATTGCCGGGACGAGGTCTATTGACGTCGTCTCGTGCACGAACAGCCTGCGCGCCCCCTGCAGGGCGCGCACGGTGATCAGCGAGTCTATGAGACTCGCCTGATCACAGATCAGAGTAAGGGGTCTGTCCCGACCCCTTACCACATGATCAGCTGTCAGCCAATGACAGCTGATCATGTGATGTAAACAGAGCCGGTAATCGACTATTTTTCCTCCCCGCGCTGACAGCGAGGAGGAAAAAAAAACCCCATCACCGGCGGCCGTGATCGGGACTTCAGTCCCGATCACGGCGATCTTCTGTGACACAGCAATAGGCAGAAGTGCCACCTACCAGTGCCCACCAGCGTCACCCATCAGTGCCCACAGTGCCATCAATCAGTGCCACCCATCAGTGCCCACAGTGCCACCCATCAGCGCCCACATCAGTGCAACAACAGTGCTGCACATCAGTGCCCATCAGTGTCACCTACCAGTGCCCATAAGTACCCATCAGTGCCACTCTTCAGTGCCCCCCATCAGTGGTACCTATCAGTGCCACCTATCCGTGCCACCCATCAGCGGCCATCAGTGCCGCCTTATCTGTTCCCATCAGTGCTGCCTTAACTGTGCCTATCAGTGCCCATCAGTGCAGCCCATCAGTGCCCACCAGTGCCTCCTCATCAGCGCATATCAATGAAGAACAAAAATTACCTCTTTGCAAAATTTTATAACACACTATTAAACATGATTTTTTTTTTCAAAAATTTCCATCTTTTTTTGTTTGTTTAGCAACAAATAAAAACCCCAGCTGTGATTAAATACCACCAAAAGAAAGCTCTATGTGTGGGAAAAAAATGATAAAAATTTCATTTGGGTACAGTGTTGTATGACCGCGCAATTGTCTTTCAAAGTGCGTCAGCACTGAAAGCTGAAAATTGGTCTGGGCAGGAGGGGGGTTTAAGTGCCCACTAAGCAAGTGGTTAAACAAAAATTGCAGAAGCAACACAAAAATCACAAATTCTGCTCTGGAAAACAACTTGGGTTTGAACCAGTGGCTTGAAAGACCATCTGGATTTGAGTAGAACGGCATTTCTTTTGTTGAATCATTGGCAGTTGGAAGTTACTTGGCAATTTTGTTGCAGTCTCAGTTTATTTTGATCCAAATACGACCCTTCACTGCATGGATAATCAAAGAAATACATGGCCTCCCCATTCTCCACCCAGAGTTTAGCCTGGAAAAAGCATTAAATATGGGACCTGAAATAAGCAAAGTCTAGATCTTTCTAATTTACTTATTTGTCCATTTTGGTTAAGATATAGCTCAGCAGAGGTCATTTGTGTGGAGATATAGCTTTACATTGCAGTACCATAAATCCACAGTTGTCAATAACTACACTAATTATTGGGCATGTTGTTCTCATGTTATGACCTGCATAAGGAAAAGACAGACACATTTACAGAGTAAGTAACCCACTCCCTCTACCATTTCTTAGACCACCTCTTTAAAGAAAATAAGAGCCTATGATTGAAATGTATCTCACCACATCTCTTCAATTTATACTACTGTAGGAGTGGGGATAAATCAATTCCCTTTCTTTGCAAACACTTAAAATGTGCCATTTAAAAACATTAACACCAAAAACCAGCAATAATAGCTCCCATGCCCTATTACCAAACTCCAATGTCAAAAAGATCTACGTAAAATAAAATGTAAAAAATGTAAATGAAAATAGGGGGTCTATTTATACTTTCTTCACCCACACACCTGTTGGTTAGGATTCACACATTTTCCCAATCCAATTCAATTGCTAAATGTTTTCACCCAAGATTCACACATTTTTTTTCTAACAGACCGAAAACTGTCCATACATCAAGATGAATATCCAAACACTCAAAATGTGATAAATAAACCCCACATTCACGTTCACCCTGTTGATTGGACGAGCACTCACCCAAGACCATTCATTTCTAAAGTAGACCATAAAGAGATAAGTGAAAATCCTTCACTTCACAAACACTGTCTACAATAGATTAGAAACTAGGCGCCCTCCAATGGCCGACCAAAAAATCCCCCTCTATCTGGAATGAACCAATGACTTTATGTGGAGTAGATTATAAACCACTTACAGACTGCCCCATGTAAATACACTGCGGCAGGACAGCCACTCTACGCTTGATCATTACAGGACGGTCAACAGGTCCCGGCCACTGATTTATGGCCGGGACATGCTAATCGGATTAGCGAATCCCAGTACAAAGCCCTGGTGATCTGGTTAGTAAATCCCAGTACAGGGCTCTGGACATGGAGCAGCAATGTGGCAGTTTTCTTCTTCCTGCAAAGCACAGCTATTTATGTAGGAAGGCAAGAGGAATTTGCCATGCCTCTAAGGCAGGGATATGCAATTAGCAGACCTCCAGCTGTTGCAAAACTACAAATTCCATCATGCCTCTGCCTCTACATGTCATGCTTGTGGCTGTCAAGAGTCTTGCTATGCCTCATGGGACTTGTAGTTCTGCAACAGCTGGAGGTCCGCTAATTCCATATCCTTGCTCTAAGGAATCATGGGAACAGGATGTTTTAATTTTTTTTTTCCTCCCCAGATGGCCTTTGCTCTTCGGGGTTAAATGCAGTTGAAAAAAATAAACTTTCCTAAAGCTCTGTTTTGCATGCGTGTTTGGTGTTAATGCATTCTATTGGCAAGAATATTAATGCAGTATCAAACCCAAAACCAAAAATGTAACATATTACAGCTTACCAATTTATTAGATGTGGTGGCGTCATCACTTTTCTTTCTTTAGGCTTTCTTTCCCCTCTGTTTTCACCTGGTGATCTGGCCACTAACACACCTCCTGTATTAGAGTTCCCCACTCTGGATGAAATAGTGCAGGGGCACAACAGACAGCAGCATTGTCAGTCTGAGAGGTGGGAAGTGTTATGCCCTGTACATTGATCGGACATTCCGACAACAAAATCCATCGGATGTTGGCTCAAACTTGTCTTGCATATACATGGTCGCACAAAGTTGTTGGAAAATCTGATCGCGGTGATGTAAAACACATACGTCGAGACTATAAATGGGGCAGTAGCCAATAGCTTTCATCTCTTTATTTATTCTGAGCATACGTGGCACTTTGTGCGTCGGATTTGTGTACACATGATCGGAATTTAAACGATCGGATTTTGTTGTCGCAAAAATAAAATAAAAAGCACAGGGGTGATCAAATACCACCAAAAGAAAGCTCTGTTTGTGGGGAAAAAAAGAACGTCAATTTTGTTTGGGAACCACGTCGCACGGCCCTGCAATTGTCAGTTAAAGCGACGCAGTGCTGAATTGCAAAAAGTGCTCTGGTCAGGAAGGGGGTAAATTCTTCCGGGCTGAAGTGGTTAATGCGTAAACACATAAATGTGCCTATACTCACTAGTTAGTGAGCATTTGGCATTTCTTCACTCCTCTCCCGAAAGCACTGGTGGTGAATTTTTTTGTTCTGCCTCTAAACTCCTATGTGTGCATGGCTAACAGAGTGGTATTTAGAGGCAGGAAAAAAAAATCAAACACCTCAAAGTGCTGTTTTCGACAGGACATCAGGGGACACGTTCCATGTTTCCACTGGATTCTGGTAATCTAAATTTTTCCATCCCTACCTTGGACCTCTAATTGATAAATGCACCTAAAATATTATCCATCTCAGGGAGAGCTGTAGTGTACCCTAATAAAGTGGATGTAAACTCTCACATATTCCCGTGAAGTGAATAGCCTAATGCCGCGTACACACGAGCGGACTTTACGGCAGACTTTGCCCGGCGGACGGGATTTCGACGGATAATTCGATCGTGTGTGGGCTCCAGCGGACTTTGTTTTCTCAAAAGTTGGACGGACTTAGATTTGAAACATGTTTTAAATCAATCCGTCGAAATCGAGTCCGGTCGAAAAGTCCGCTCGTCTGTATGCTAGTTCGACGGACAAAAAGCCACGCTAGGGCAGCTTTTGGCTACTGGCTATGAACTTCCTTATTTTAGTCCGGTCGTACGTCATCACCTACGAATTCAACGGACTTTGGTGGATTTTGTGTAGGCAAGTCCGTTCATTCGGAAAGTCCGTCATAAAATCCGCCAAGCAAAGTCTGCCGTAAAGTCCGCTCGTGTGTACGCGGCATTAGATGATATACAGAGACAAACACAAATCCTCCTAAATGTTTTATTTATTTGCTATCTTCTCTTGTCTACAACCCTTCAAAAAGGCAGAAAAGTGTTAAAATATTTCTTCATCTGTCAGGAGCACAGAGGAGGGGGCGGAGAGGCTGCAGTTACAGTGTGTGAGAGCTGATTGGAGGAAAGGCACACACCCCCTTCACACAGCAGAAGAAATGTGTTGTAAATAGTCAAGCTCAGTTGTGAGTTCTCCCCACCCCCACCCAAATTTTATCTGTTTTGGGAAAACTTCTCAGAAGTGACTCCTGCTGATAACAGAGGAACGAAGCACCAGAAAGAAACGACACTTGTTGCTTGCAGAACATGAATATACAGTATTTCTGCTGTAACATTTCCCAATGATTACAAAATTATACAAGCAGAACATCAGTTACTGACACTAAACATTTTTCCCACTGTATATAAAAATACCTTACTTATAACTATGCGTACTTTAGTTGTACATTCATGTGTGGTCCAGTAGTATAAATACACAAATAATGAAACGAAAAAGCCTTTACAATGCTGCAGCCCAGTTTTATCATCTACCATTTAAAGAACAAAGACATGACAATTACCATTTCATAAACAATGTATTGATGGAAATTAAAACCTGAATAAAAGTCTATGTATTCTCACTAAAACATATACTTGTAGACCACAATTAAGAAAGTTTGCATCGGCTATATGACATTTATTGGTACACCGTTATCAATAAAGTGATTGTAAAGCTTTAAATATTTTTTTTTTAATTAAAATAATAAACATGTCATACTTACCTCCTCTGTGCAACGGTTCCTCCTCTTCTTGGGTCCCCCGCCGGCACATTGGCCCCTCCCCTTCGCACTTGAGGTATTCCAGGACTGACAGTTACAAGCATGACACCCAAGGCAGAGGCATAATGGGACTTGTAGCTGGAGGGCCGCCACTTTGAGACCCCTGATTTAAACACATAGGGGGTTATTTACAAAGGGCAAATCCACTTTGCACTACACGTGCACTGCAAGTGCACTTGGAAGTGCAGTCGCTCTCAATCTAATGGGTAGATCTGAAGGGAGGGGAAGCTCTGCTGATTTTATCATCCAATCATGTGCAAGCTAAAATGCTGTTTTTTGTTTTCCTTGCATGTCCCCCTCGGATCTACAGCGACTTTACGTCCAAGTGCACTTTTATGTGCGCTTGTAGTGCAAAGTGGATTTGCCTTTAGTAAATAACCCCCACAGTCTTGCTCTGCCCCACCCCCCACTGTTTGCTCACAAGGTTAGACTGACAGCGGCAGGAGTCAATGGCTCCCACTGCTCTCTGCCTGTCAGAGCGGGGAGAAAGGAGAAATGTTGCTGCAGACATGCACATTGCTGAATTGAGATCGGGCTCAGTTAAGTATTGGGGGGGGGCATTGAAAAGTTTTTTTCCTTAATGCAGAAAATGCATTAAGGTAAACAAAAAAAACATTTTATCTTTACAACCACTAACTGAAAAGCAAATGGGTTGTATTAGAAACAAAATACCAGCAAAAGGGCACTCTTAACCACGTGATTTCCTTGATAAAGTTGCCATAACTTTGCCCAAAAGGCATTAGCAAGAGACACTTCTTGCACTAAAGGTTCAAACATTTAAGCCTAAGGGTCCTCAGAATATGCACTGTATGGAGGCCCATTCTGGATATTTGTCAGATCATATCTGCTAGCTTATCTACACAACAGCACAGGATCTCTAATTGATAGTAGGATCTATCAGTATAGAGCCAGGATCCCAAGACATTGGGGGTTCTTTACTAAAGGCAAATCCACTTTGCACTACAAGTGCACTTGAAATTGCACTGAAAGTGTAGTCGCTGTAGATCCGAGGGGGACATGCTAGGAAAATAAAAAACAGCATTTTAGCTCGCACTTGACTGGATAATAAAATCAGCAGAGCTTCCCCTCATTTCAGATTTGCAAGTGCACTTTCAACGCAATTTCAAGTGCACTTTGTACTTGTAGTGCAACGTGGATTTGCCTTTCGTAAATAACCCCCATTGCCTCCACAGGGTCCTTGAACACCAGTATATCCTCATAAGGTCCAGTTCCCAATTTTAAAAAGGACCTTTACTTACCACAGAGGTCTTCAATCCTGAGGCTCCCCCAGGTAGGCAGGGTGTTAGGTGCAATCTAGTTTTAGTTATCTTCGCCCAGCCAGCGGGCAAAGTCCCTGAGGAAACTGCAGAGACTGGATTCCTTTAGAGATAGGTTTGCCTTGGCCCTGTATGGCACTCTGCAGCTAACTCAACACGTTGCACCACATGCCTAGATGAGCAACAAAAGCAGGGATTCATTTTACAGGCTGGCCCCACATCTTCTTCCTGGTGGGGTCCAGCTATGGTCCTTCCAGTGCAAAGCCAAGATGTAATCAGCCTTTCACACATAAATATTTAAAATGTATTCATTATTGATCAGATATTCCCAGTCAAACCTTGTAGGGATTGCTGTGCACAGAGTTCCTTGAGTATCACTGGTCAATCATTGGATTTTCTTTTTTTTACCATATAGTTTATCATATTTATCACTTCCATCAGCTCATCCCCCCGCCTCCCAGTTAGAACCTTTTGCCCCACCCTATTAGATTGTAAGCTCTTATGAGCAGGGCCCTCTTAACCCTCTTGTATTGTAACTGTACTCACTTTATATTGTAAAATGCTGCGCAAACTGTTGGCGTACTATAAATCTCTTCTAATAATAATATAACCGCTCACCATTCCTGATGTTATGTGAAGGAGGGTGGTGATGAAATATATTGGTTTTGTACCAGATTATGATGTTTAGGTCAAGAAGTATGATCTTAATATTATTAGACTATAAGATGGTTTTGGTTTTTTTTTTGACCAAATGTGCCTTAATTCACATTGATTCAGACATTAGTTTTTCTTATGATTAACTGCTTTAGCTATTCAGGGAAAAAAATGCATAAAATCACTGCAATATGCACTAGCCAGTTACTGTTAAAAAATACCGGTGATACTTCTCTTTGTAATAAACTAGTGGTACCGTTATTTTACTCTACTTAAGCAGGACCGCCACTGCAAAAATACTATAATTGCATGCAGCTACTGAATAGAATGATATTAATTAGAATATTTAATTGAACATGCTTTTATATATTTTTTTTTCCCCCCCACATTTGCATCCAGACCATGTTGTCTAGTCTGAACAGTGACAAGAGATTTGGACTAATAATATTGCCAGGAGTGCTTTCTGCTGATACATTTTATTCACATGATGTAAATAACCGTAAAAAAAACTATTGTAATACGGAGCCCCCTATACGCTGGATACGATTGATGTTTCTTGCTCTCTATCTCTTTGCGGGTTACTTCTCATCTTGGAGACTCTATGCCACATGTCTTATCTGTAACCTTATGGTGATGCCTTTTGATCTGTGTACAGTACATGCAGGATGTCATAAAGGATTAAAAAAAATAAATTACCCCAGGCAGCATTACAGTTTGATCAAACTCCTGTAACAGTCACTTGTAACAGACAATTTTGTCTGCCTGTGAAATGTGGGGAAAAAAATAAAGGCAACTAAAAAACAAAAAAAAACAAAACAATTACATAGTGAACACTGTAATTTGCTACAGTAACCCAATACAGTTATCAGAAAATATTTCTCATAAAAATGGTCCCAGTGGGACACAGCTTCTTGAGAGCATTTTTTTTCCAGCACAAAGCAGTCATAAATTCAGAGACTAAACATTACATGAAGGACTAATGAGCAATGCTGATATTGCTTGAAGGCAAATTTCCTTTGAACTGGAATTTTATTTTGAAATGAAAAAAGAAAAAAGAAAGGGAAGAGAAATATGCGACTTCAGTTGCTGACCTCCTCAGAATGCTTGGTATTCACAGTGACCATTTTGGGTTTCATCTTACTCTAAGGGAAAAAAAATCTATTGACTTTTGTGGCAAAACCTTCATTTATGCCGTTTCATCATACATAAGCCCCACAGACTTGTTTCCATCTTGCATCAAGATGGAAACAAGTCTGTGGGGCATTCTGGGATTCTGGGTCATTCATTTAAAAATGAAGCCAGAGGATCTGAATCGCAGCTATGGAATTAGCATTTTTCAAGAGACCACCAATGACAACACCCATATCCATGTTATCACAGGATTTCTTTCAAGTATATCTAAAGCCATTTTTTTTTTTTTAAGTTTAGAGTATGGGAGCATTTCATGTCCCACTGGGGAGTGTTCCCTTTAGTGCCTGACCTGTAGACACAACAGTAATTGAGAAGATCTCTCACCAAAATGAGGAAAGTGATCTGATCTGACATGGGAACAAGTGCCCCCTTTGATCAATTTCTCTTCAATCTTTTTCTGTGGTAGATTCTCTCGCAATTTCAGTCCTGGGGACAGGGGTTACCAGGGCAACATTAACATCTGACTTTAAAGTGGATGTAAACCCGATTCATGAAATTTGAGCTGGGCATATATATCTGCTCTCTCTCCTGCTCTGTTCTTCTGTTAGCAGCATGATAATTTCTGACAAGTTCTCCATCAACCGCAGCCAAAGTTTTGGGGAGAATGTTATAAATAGATTAGCAGTATGCTGAACTATTCAACGATCAGCTCTGAAAGTCTCTACCTATGAGGAGAGGGGATGTGTGCCTTTCCTCCAATCAGCTGTCTTGGCTGTATGCCCAGGCTTCACTGCAGTGTTGAACAGGAAGAGAAATTCTAACCCGATCTGAACTTTCTAAAGAATATATAAAGATGAAGATACATGGAAAAAAACTTACGTAGGTTTCACCTCTGTATCATCTGAGGCTGTTCACTGTGTATATGTGGGGGTTTACATCCACTTTAAGTTGGGGTGAATCTCCCTTAGCTAGAACACGGGCAGCAAAACCCAACAAGAGTTCTAACCTTTCCACATTCACACAAGTTTGGCTTTAGATACACTAATGCTGGACACCAATAAACACCAAATGAATGGCAGTCTCAAAAAATATGCAGATTTTTTTTTTGTATTAAAGCCTAGTTTAAGACCACTAAAAACCAACTACATTATAAAACCACCCTTAATAATTCTATCCGAGTTACCGGTATATTTAATACATCTCCAGATGACAGCCATCTTTTTGGCTAGTAAGTTTGGCTTAGACGTGTAAATTATTACTAATATTTGAAGCCCTGGATGTACAATGCCACTGCAATGCAAGCATATGTTCAGTTTACAATTCAGGCATTATACGTCTTGCACCACAGAGAAAAAGTAGTTATGGTATTTTTTTTAACCACTTGAATACTGGGCACTTTCACCCCCTTCCTGCGCAGGCCAATTTTCAGCTTTCAGAGCTGTCACACTTTGAATGACTATTCCGCAGTCATGCAACACCGTACCCATATGAAAAGTTATCATTTTTTTTTTAGACAGATAAAGCTTTCTTTTGATGGTATTTAGTCACCACTGGGGTTTTTATTTTTTTGCTAAACAAAATGGGGAAAAAAACAAACAAAAAAAAACTTATCACATGTGACCAGCTGTGATTGGACACAGCTGATCACATGGTACAGGACCGCTGTGATTGGCCCTTTACTGCGATCAGCTGTGTCCAAATGGACACAGCAGTCACAGAGTGCACCTGACAGATGCGTAGTCGGAAACTGGTTGAAGCACATCTAAACCCAAAAACAAAAGTTTAACTTATTGCAGCTTTCCAGTCCCTAGATGTGGTGGCTGCATTTGCTATATTTACTTTATTTTGATCTGGTAATCCTGTGAATAACACTCTTGCTGTCCCTTCATGTCAAAACTTTTTTCTCCACTTTGATCTATGGGGCAGTCCTAGATGTCATACATGCTAAACATGTTTACCTTTTTTTATTTCCATGACATGGTGAATTGGTAAGACTAGTAGTTTACACAATAAAAAGGTTTGTGCTTTCTCTTAAGCATGCAACAAGGATTCCTGGAAGATCAATAGGTATTTTCTGTACTTGCTGAAAATATTCTTGGAATAAAAAAGGAAATGATTGCAGCTACCATATCTAAGGACTGGTAAACTGCAATATATTTAAGGTTTGTTTTTGGGTTTAAATAAGCTTTAAAGTGGATGTAAACCCAATGTCATCCTTTCTAAACTACTGCCATAGGGGTTATCTATAAGGATATAAATGCCTCCTGCATGTATCTTTACCTGTCAAATGTCTCCCCTCTGTCTGTTATGAGAGCCGAAAAACTGCAGTTTCTGTGGGTGGTTCTGTTGTCTGGAGCTCGGTGGGTGGAGTCGTGATGTCAGTAGACTCCCCGCCCACCTCTACACTCCCCTTGTCAATATGCATTTACTCCTGTGTATTTCTTATACTGAACTTCTATGATCTCTAACATCCAGTGAAAAGACAGGAAAGTAACCACATGACTTCAGCATGCCAAATCATGGTGAGGTGTGGAACAGCCAATCCTTGCAGAGCTGCTGAAGAAAGGAGTGGGGGAGGGAATTAAAAAATAATGCCTGTGTCTTAGGCTAGTGCACGAGATGTAAATCACCTGTCACTCACAGCAAGGGGGAGGATTTGACAAAGTTTTTCTCAGTTTGTCAAGATTTTTCTCACTGAGCAATAAAAGGGGATTGCTCAGAGATGGATTAACTCTGTGTGGCAAGACTGGGCTCAAATGATAGGAAATCTTATACTCTACAGTATATAAAAAAAAAAAAAAAAAAAAAAAAAAAATGTGGGTTTACATCCACTTTAAGAATATGTATGTAGTAAACATGGTGACATCCGTGGGGTTTAATTTTTATGTGTCGTGTACATATTCAAACTCTTTCAAAAAAGGTAATTAAAAAGCAAACAAAAAAAAACACAACTTGCCCTGCATCATTAGTTTGAAGGACAAAGAAGCGCTGTTGGTACCTGCGCTATTTGAAGCATTTGTTTTCTTTATCACTCTTTTGTATTACGGGACATGGCTCAGTGCCCTTTTTTGCCCGTTTTTTGTAAAAATAACTTAATTAATAACAGACTTTAAGTAACTGAAAACTGTCCACAGAAAAAAAAAAGTGTTGAAAACACATAGTTGAAAAAATAGGACATGTTTAAGAATTATTTACTTCTCATTCAGAAATGTAAACATACAACTAGGATTTACCAAATAGTAACATGTTTATTTCACTCATGTTCTTAAAAATAGTTCATCTGCAGTTGTCGCAAAAAACATCCTACTGTAAAAAAATATTGAACTGTTAGGAAAAAAGCAAAGCATGAAAAACAGACCCAAAAATGTTAAGATTTTATTTACAAAGTTTTTTTTCTCCTCTTTTTGCTGTTTGTTGTACAGAAAGTAAAAATGGTGCTCCAATGTCGAATAGGTAGCCATTGACAATCATGACTCACCAATCACACCCTCAACTTGTTAACCCTTAAGAACCTCAACATAATAGTAAAAGCATTGACCCAGTTTGTTTAGCTGGACATTTTGAGAATTATAATATATATATATATATATATATACATATATATATATATATATATATATATATATATATATATATATATATATATATATATATATATATATATATATATACATATATATATATATATATATATATATATATATATATTTTTTTTTTCTTTTTGAAACTTAACTATAAACCATGATGTAAGCTTCCAGTAGGGTTTATTGGCTGTAGGAATGTCACAGTAACGACTCTTTGGCTCTTTTTGGGTGTTCAGGGATAGGGCTTGTTTTCATTGTTACAATTTGTAGCCTGTTTTTCAATATTCCACGAATGGAGCCAGTTCAATCAATACTGTATAATCCAATAAAGTCCTTTTTTTCCCAAATTTCCCGAATAACTTTAGTCTTCCTCCTCATCACCCTCATCATCCGTTTCCCTCTTTCTCTTCTCTCCTTTTCCGATTTCTTCCTCTGGGGGGAGAAGAAAAGAGATTATTCGTAAGCAAGCATCCCACACAGAAAGCAAAATCACATGGTTTTCCACCAATCAAAGCAAATAAGCGCTTTCCATACTCTAATCCCCCACACACCCTATCTTGCCAGGAATAGAAAAACCGTGCTTAAACCTATAACATTACAGTGCATCCGGAAAGTATTCACAGTGCTTCACTTTTTCCACATTTTGTTATGTTACAGCCTCATTCCAAAATGGATTAAATGCATTGTTTTCCTCAAAAGTCTATAAACAATATCCCATTATGGCAACATGAAAGAAGTTTGCTTAAAAAATTCGCAAATTAAAAAAAAAAAAAAAAAAAAAAAAAAAAAATCACACATACTTAAGCATCCACAGCCTTTGCTCAATACTTTCTTGAAGAACCTTTGGCATCAATTACAGCCTCAAGTCTTTTTGAGTATGATGCTACAAGCTTGGCACACCTATTTTTTAGGCAGTTTCTCCCATTCTTATTTGCAGGACCTCTCAAGCTCCATCAGGTAGGATGGGGAGCGTCAGTGCACAGCCATGTTCAGATCTCTCCAGAGATGTTCAAATCAGGTTCAAGTCTGGGCCACTGAAGCACATTTACAGAGCCACACCTTTGTTATCTTGGCTGTGTGCTTAGGGTCGTTGTCCTGTTGGACGACAAACCTTGGCCCCAGTCTGAGATCCAAAGCACTCTGGAGCAGGTTTTCATCAAAGATGTCTTTGTGCATTGCTGCATTCAACTTTCCCTCGATCCCCACTAGTCTCCCAGTCACTGCCACTGAAAAAAAATAACCACAGCATGATACTGCAACCACCATGCTTCGCTGTAGGGATGGCATTGGGCAGGTGATGAGCAGTGCCTGGTTTCCTCACATGACTCTTGCCATTCAGACCAAAGAGTTCAATCTTTGTTTCATCAGACCAGAGAATTTTGTTTCTAATGGTGCGAGAGTCCTTCAGGGGTCTTTTGGCAAACTCCAGGTGGGCTGTCATGTGCCTTTTACTGAGGAGTGGCTTCCGTCTGGCCACTCTACCATACAGGTCTGATTGGCGAGATGGTTGTTCTTATGAAAAGTTCTCCTCAGAGAAATGCCGGAGCTCTGTCAGAGTGACCATCGGGTTCTTGGTCACCTCACTAAGGCCCTTCTCCCCTGATCGCTCAGTTTGGTCAGGCGGCCCACTCTAGGAAGAGTCCTGGTGGTTCCAAACATCTTCCATTTACAGATGGAGGCCACTGTGCTCATTGGGACCTTCAATGCTGCAGAAATGTTTCTGTACCCTTCCCCAGATCTGTGCCTCGATACAATCCTGTCTCGGAGGTCTATAGACAATTCCTTATACTTCATGGCTTGGTTTGTGCTCTGACATGCAGGTTTAACTGTGGGACCCTATATAGCAGGGATATGCAATTAGCGGACCTCCAGCTGTTGCAAAACTACAAGTTCCATCAAGCCTCTGCCTCTGGGTGTCATGCTTGTGGCTGTCAAAGTCTTGCTGTGCCTCGTGGGACTTGTAGTTCTGCAACAGCTGGAGGTCCACTAATTGCATATCCCTGCTATATAGACAGGTGTGTGCCTTTCCAAATCACGTCCAATCAACTAAAATTACCACAGGTGGACTCCAACCAAGTTGTAGAAACATCTCAAGGATGATCAGTGGAAACAGGATGCACCCAAGCTCAATTTTGGGCGTCATGGCAAAGGCTGTCAATGCCTATGTACATGTGAGGTTTTTGATTTTTAATAAATTTGCAAAGATCTCAAACAAACGTCTTTCACGTTGTCATTATGGGGTATTGTTTGTAGAATTTGAGGAAAAGAATGAATTTAATCCATTCTGGAATAAGGCTGTAACATAACAAAATGTGGAAAAAATGAAGCGCTGTGAACACTTTCCGGATGCACTGTAGATCATTAATCAGTTTGATTATTTCTGTTTTTGGTACACTGAGATTAAGGGATCATAAATTGCAAGCCAGACAGCCAAATCGTTTTTCCCCCCCCTCTTCTGTTGTCAGAAGATTATCACTTTTAGTGCCAAATGTGCATTATTATTGGAGGTACACCAAAATTTCGTTGGCGGAAACTAGGGTTGTCCCGATACCACTTTAAGACCGAGCACAAGTACCGATACCTTTTTTCAAGTACACGCCGATACCGATGCTTTTTTTTTAATGTCATGTGACAATGGCACTAATATGCAGCACAGTCTGTAGCTTATTTTATTTTACAATTTTTTTCTTTTTTTTGGGGGGGGGGGCGCAATAGTCAGTGTTTAGACAGAGATTTCCCAGTCCCTTTCTCAGCAGCCTCAGCTGCACAGAAGATGAATAAAGAGGAGACAGCGACTCCTCTCCATAAACTGAACCAGTTTACGATGCTCAGTTATGAATGCACAGAGTCAGTGATTACATGAATGTGGGTACATTCAGAAAACGAAGGAGCCGGTAAATGCAATTACCTGGAGGAGCGCACAGAAGGGGACCGGAGGAGGACAGGGGGAGCACATAGAGAAACACAGAGGGGAGCCGGAGAAGGATACAGGGGACACTCAGGAACAATCGGTGTGGCGGCGGGGGAAGTTATATTCACCGATCTCCCTGTGTGCTTCTCCTCTCCCTGACTTTCAGCTGCATCATTGAAATCCACACAGGGAGATCGACGATTATAACTTCCCCCGCACCGATTGTTCCTGAGTGTCCAGGTTTAGGACTAGGCATCGGGAGCAATTTCATGAGTACAAGTACAAAATACTCGGTATCGGGACTGATACCGATACTAGTATCGGTACAACCCTAGCGGAAACATATCGGTTGAAAATGGTGGTTTCGTCTTTTTGCCGATAGAGAAAAAGGTGCCAATAATGGCGCAGAAAACGCATGCGATTTTAACGTGCGCATGGTGTGTTTTTCATAAGCCATGCGATTCAAAAACCACATAAAAACATAACACGGGTGCGTTTATGATGCGTTCTTGGTGCATCTTTCAATGCATTTCAATAAGGAGGTGCGTTTTTTTTTAACTGACCAAAAATGCAGCAAGCAAGAATTTTCGTGGATAATCAGAGACACACACCAATCCAGGTGAAGAAATGGCTGCACACCACGGCAAGTCCTACACCATTTATTGTATGATCTCCAAAATAGAGGGACACAATCAGGACACAAACAGTCTGTTGCTAGCTGCTAACTTTGTTCAAACACCTTATGATTTTCATTCATTGCATTTAGGTAGGAGTCAATCAGCATGGCACATCTTGCCTTGGGATTCTTTGCCTATTCTTCCTTGCACTCCAAATCTGTCAGATTGCAAGGGCATCCCCTGTTCACAACTCTTTTTAGTTGGATTCAGAGGCCTGGGCTCTGGATGGGGCATTCCAAAACTTTTCCAGTGAAGCCATTCTATTGTTGATTTGGAGGTATGCTTTGGGACGTTGTTGCGCTGAAAGGTGAGATTCCTCTTCATTTTTTACTTTTTAGCAGGGGCCTGAAGCTTTTGTGCAAAAATTGACTGACATTTTACACTTTTCAAAAGTACCTCCACCTTGACTAAAGCTCCAAATCCAGCTGAAGAAAAACAGCCCCAAAGCATAATGCTGCCACCACCATGCTTCACTGTGGGTATGGCGTTTTTTGTTTTTTTTTGGTGATACGCAGTGTTGGTTTTGCTCCAAACATGCTTTTTGGAATAATGACCAAAAAGTTTAATCCTAGTCCAAACAGATCACAACACGTTTTCCCACATGCTTTTGTCAGACTTGATGTAGGTTTTCACAAAACGTAGGCAGGCTTAGATGTTTTTCTTGGTAAGAAAATACCTCATCTTGTCACACTAACCCATAGCCCAAGCATATGAAAAATATGGGAGAAAGTTGTCACACGTACCACACAGCCAGTACTTGTCAGAAATCCTTGGCTGCCTCCCGGACGAGTTTTCTTGTTTTTATCAGGGTCTGATATATATATTTTTTTTACACCTCAAAAACCCGGCATTTTCACAGGAGTGTGCAGACTTTTTATATCCACTGTATGATGTAATTAAGATAGATTGGCTGACTGCATTTAGGTGTGACAGCAGTACAGCTAACAAGCTGAACAAGAATGGTCAAACTGCAACAAGCTTTTACAACAAGATCAGCCATATTCAATCAGGTCATGTGAATTTTAATGGCTATGGCTGCTTTAAAAAGTAACCCAAAATGACAAATAAGAACCTATGCTTTAACAAATTGGATGCCCGTAAAATTAAAACGTAGTAAATGCTATAGGTTACTGCAGCACACAAATAGCCAATGATCTTGGATGGCTTTATTAAACATGCCAATATAGTATGATGTACAAATCACAGGTGCTGTTTTTTTCTTCTTTTGTTTGACTGTCAGTCCTCCAATTGGGTATGTTGTCTGTTGTCTTATATTGCATGTACACTTTAATTTTAAAAAACAGAGGATATTGGCAAAAAATGCCAATATGTAACAATCCATTTGTAAAAAAGCTGTAAAAGCATCAAAGCAGAACTTCCATTTTTTTTAACCGCCAAAGCCTCAAGCCTGGCTGGGTAACAAAGGCAATTTTTAAACCACTACATTCAGTCATTGTACATGCTATTTAAAGTAGATCTGCACTGCATCTGAGCACCACAAACCAATCACACCATTTCATTCATTTTTAATAGTGAAAGCAAACTCACTCATCCATGTCTCCATGCTTTATTTTGTTGAGAAATTACTTTTAAAAACAACCCCCTATAATTTCTGGCCGTAGCCATCTTGATTAAGGGCAAATGATTGATGTAGCATTTATTTCCTGGAATCCATCACCTCTTAGCTCAGCCATGCATGCAGGAGAGTGTGCTTAGCTGAAAAAAAAACCTCCTGGCATGGATTACATCATTTACTTAGGCAAGAAACCAGGAAGTAACTGAAGAAATGTAAAAGAAAAGTCTAAAATAAGAAAATATGATATACTTTCCTATCTATTCACTAATGCTAGCAGCACAAGGATTAAAAATACTCCATGTTGATTGGGAGATTAAAGTTCCACTTTAATAGAGCTTATCGGAAAGCTTGCTTTGTCAGCTGTTGTAGTCAAACTATTAAATCAGACTTATTGCTTAGGAAAGGAGTCAGACCCTATTAGAGAAATGTCGGTCCATTGTAGATAAAAAAATAGTTACATTTTCAGTGTAGATAGCTATGTAATATTGGTAACATTTGACCTGTGAGTGACATGTTGGAAAGAAGTTCACATTGGTATAAGAAAGAAACTAAAATATGACTCAGGCTAACCTTCATCATCCTCCTCATCGTCATCCTCTTCCTCATCTTCTACTTCGTGTCCAAGCACTTCCTCCTGAAAAAAAATAGCTTAGGATTAGTACCCTTCTATCTTTAGTTTTAACATGCATTTAGACAAATGAGGTTCAATGATTCATGCAGATTTCAATGGCAAAACAACTGATTATTATCACTTGGTTAAATACAAAAGCAATACAAGAATTTACTACAAGTAAATGAGAAGGGATCATTGGTGGACTATAACAGATGTCTGTCTGGGGCCGCAGACTTTAGAGGGTGGTTAAAAAAAAAAACATGAAGAAGAATGCCCTTTAGTGCTGTTTATAGTCAAGTAAAGTTCATACTGCTGCAATCCAAATTTCATCTGATTTTCAGTGCGATTATCTAGTGAAACTTGGATGTGGTTTGCATATTCTACGTGGCCAAAATTGCACTGGAATCACACCAAAATATATTACAGGAACCTTTTCTGAAATTACACCATGCTGCATTGATGTGAATGGGCACCATTGAAGATAATGTGATTTCCATTGTCATCCCACCCTAGTGTGAGTGGAACCTAGGTCAAATTCAGTCAATGTTACAGTTTTTTTTTTTTTTTTCAAGCAGTAAGTGAGCCTCCTTATTCTCATAGGCACAGATACCTATGTACCTATACCCAAACATTGTAAAGCACCATGCAAACTGTTAGCGGTATATAAATACTGTATAATAATAATAACCTTTACTTATGAATGATTCTATTAAACTGGTAGGGGCATGGGGAGAGGTATAAAATAGGCCCCAACCAGGGCCCAAGGTCCAATTAATTCACTGCTGGAAGTTATGTATAGTGCAAGTATTTTCTTTACATATCAGGATGCAATGATTTCTGGAAAATACCCAGCACAATAAGAAATATGCCAACCAATAAATAGTTTGGAGGAATTCTTTACTTACTCTTGCTGAACGTAATA